>BSBK01002152.1:2275000-3522500 GCA_027943335.1 Chamaecyparis obtusa | reverse complement strand
TCCACGAGCTCACTTTCCTAGACACTAGCACAGGTGGAGGATGAAAACATGGATTTGTGATGAATGTGCAACACACATTCATCTCATACAGATAGAGTGTAAAGATAGTGTTTGAAAATTAGAAAATAGACTATTTAATAACCATATTGAAACTAAGCTAATAACAAGTAGGAAAATGGTAATAGAATACAATATTTTACTATGAAATTCACAAGAAAGAGAAGAGACAATCTCGGGGCAATAACTTCAAGTTGATGAAGTTGACAACTAACTCTTGTACTCCTATAAACCTACACACACAAAAACAAAGCAAAGTGTTGGGTGACTATTTGGAGACCTACGCCAGTTGGGTCCTTTCTTTGGTGTTTCCACCCCCATAGTAGTTGATATAGACATGATAAAATAGTGATAGATAACTATATAAAAAAGATAAAAAATAATAAATGTGATAGAAGTAGTTAAAGGATGTGATATGCTATCAATAACATAGATGAAATGGAGGGAAGAAACTTCCTTCAATGAGATGGAATTTGAGTGATGAAGTGATCTAACTGATGTGTTGCAAGTTGTCCCAATGCAATAGAGAGCTCAAGAACGTAGTGGAACACTTGTGAAAATAGAGTGGTGAATGATCAAGAAATGTGCCAAGATTTTGAAGAAGTGTCTAGCTCGCCAAATGAAATTAAAAAATTGAGATATAATGGTTGGAAGAAAAATTTGGGTGTTTGTGGATAGAGATATTGGCCATTACATTGCAAGTTGGTAGTGTGTAATGCCTCAAAAATGCTACATGTTTGCATATTCATAGGACGAGTACACATCACACAGATGTATCTACGGTGCACACACATCTTGAGTTGTCTAGGCTACATGGTAGGGATTCCATATGGGAGGTGATAAGGAAATATGAATGAGTGTGGAGGGTGACATGGATTTTAGTGGTTTAAGTTGAGGTAGAGGTATGGTATAATGGTAAATTACATAGGGGTGAAAATTTACAACATTAGAGCTGGTCTAGGTTTGTGATCATACTTTTCTTTGTGTTGGTTTTTTATTATTTTGCTAATGGCTTGCTGTTGGTTGTAGACTACTTATTTTCTCTTATTGGCAACTTTTTGTTGTAAAGGTTTTTGGGGCCCCTTCAAAACCTATTTTGCCTTAATAAAAACTATATCAAAATTTTTATTGTGAAGGTACTAGGGTTTCAAAATCTTCAACTAGGGTTTTATGTTTCTTCCAACAACTACTTAATTTCCACCTCTAGTAGATTCTAATCAAAATTCTGAATTCAACAGTGAAAGAATTTCTAAAATTGATTTGCTTACAATTCAAAATGAGCTTGAATTAGATGTCGATTAAAAACCTTAACTTCTTTTGAAATTTTTCTTAGGGTATGTGTAGGATCATGGTATACCAAACTATGGCCTTAAGTGGCAATGAAAAATTAGAAAATTAGGGTTAGTCAACTTGATGTAAAAAGTTGAACATCTTATGAACCTTCTGTGAAAAAGTTGTAAGAGTAGAATCTGTAGGAAATTGAATGTAGTTTCTAAACTACTAGCTCTTGTTTGAATTTTTTTTGTCTAATTGTTCAAAATTTTAGATTTCAATGCAGTACTACAAAAATTTCAGGGAAAAGATAAGGAGTACGTGTATGTATGACCACCTTAATCACAATCAAATGATGATATATTTTCCCAAGATTTTAGATATAAGTAGTAGACTCATGCCTGGATGTGACACATATTTTTTTGTAATTTTTGGTCAAATAAATAATCAATTATGAATTTTCTGCTACAACTTTTTTAGAATAAAAAAACTCTCGTGTTTGACCACCTTAACTAATTCAAAATTTTACCAAATTCAAAACTTTATTTTCTTTTTCTTATAGTAGCTGAAGCATAAAATGTGACGCATGTTTCAGATTTCAAAAAGGTAAAACAGTTTGAAATTTATAGTTGTTTTTCAATCAGTATGTCAATTACAACTTTAAAGATAACTCAATTGAAAAATAAGTAATAATTACTTACAAAACTCAAAATTTGATAGCAATTATATCGATGGAAAGCTGATAATGTCTTTAAGAAACCCTTTTTATTTCATCAATTTTGGGTGAAAAAATAGTTGTCAGCTACATGGTCGAAGTCTTGGTATCAAGAACTATCTCCTGAAACACGCCTAAAGGGTTGACCACCCACGTTTGGTAATGCCTACGAAAATACCAAGCCTAATCGGATATCCGATAAAATTGGATATTTGATATTTTCGGATATCCGATAATATCAGATATTTGAAAAAGCTCGCCTATTTTGAAATTTCAAATTTGAATTGCCCCACTTTTCCCAAATTCAAGTTTGATAATAAATGTATTTTTTTTCATAGTAATATTAATTGTGTTATACTAAGTTGTATTATTTTTATGTTAATATTAATTCAAGTTTCATATTAAATTATATTTTTGTTATGTTAATATTAATTTCATTTTAAATATTAATATTAAATAATAATAGCATAGCATTAATATTATAATATAAATTTTTATATTAGTATGTATTATATTATTTGATATACAAAATGATTTCAAAAAAATACCTGCACAGTTGATTTGAGGACAACCAGTTTTAGCCCAAATCCTCTTGAAAGTATCCAACACATGATTTTTGTACAGACTCCTTGTAATTTCGGCAGTCTGACTATACTGAATAATTAGATCATGTCAATGGACTTCCCCTCGATTGAATATAATCAATTGATTTTTTAACTCTTGAAAAAAAATTTCACATAGACATAGAACCATCGTACACTCATCATCTGTTCTAGAAACTAACAATGGCATAAAAATTGATGTAAGAAAATTTAAGGTACATTGTCCACAAAAAGGTATATGAAACCTTTAAATATACATTAAAAAGTGGAACTGAAGGCTCTAGATCTGAGTGAGTGAGTGAGTGAGTGAGTGAGAGAGAGAGAGAGAGAGAGAGAGAGAGAGAGAGAGAGAGAGAGAGAGAGAGGAGAGAGAGAGAGAGAGAGCAACATCTGGTTCATCTACTCAACTGGGGCATATTTGGGAACAAATAGTCTCCATTTAAACTCAAGTCTCTGGAAGCAGTTATATTTGTCAGTGGAGGAGATACACCCATTGGATAATGCTATGGTCACTAGAATTCCTATTTCTCTTCAATTGGGATACTCTTTCCAAAATTGCATCTACCCTTTTACCAATTTGGGAAATCAATGGGTCTATTTGTGAACCTTGAAGGAGTTGGTCACCTAAACGAGAACCTTGAGATGGATCAGGAACTTTTCTATGAAAGAGATTAGTATCTTGAGAAGCTCTCCACTTGTCAACTGAATTAAAACCTTGGACCATAGATGGCTGCCCTTTGTTGTAAAATGAGGAGTGAGACTGCCTTGCCAAAGGTGGTAATTAACTTACATTTGAGGGATAATGCCCAACATGAGTAACTTGGTTTCCCAATTCCCGTAAATGCAAAACCATTGATGAATAGGCATTTCTAATAGAAATATTTGTGGTGCTAGAATGAAGTGCTTGACTAAATTCTTTTCCTGCTAATGAACCAATTTGAGGCTTCATTTCACATTGCTCTATGGATAATTCCACAACACTTGTTACTTCTCTATCTCAAATTTTTGTGGCAGTGTACATGTGCACTGAAGAGCTTCTATCACTACTTGATCTACTAGCAGATGGTGAGTACCCATCATCATCATCTGACATAGGCTCACACACATAGCTTACTTCTTTCCTTTGCTGCTTTCCCCTTCCTAGCTCTTCCTCCTCAACTGTAACTTCTATCATGGGTCCAAGAAGCTCTTCCCACTCTTTCCCATTAATATGCAAATATTTTTGTCCGTAACAGTATTTTCTGCATTTATTATCATATTGATTTGATTTGATGCACCTTCACTATTTGATCCATACTTCCCTTTCATTTCACTTTCTTTGCTCATTTTGCACATCATAGGCTAGGATTTGACAGCGGGCATGACTTTGGTACTGCCGGTGTTAATGATAAATTTTACCTTTTAGCTATTAACTTTTTGTCATTTTTCCTGTATGATTCTTTTATATATGAATTGTGGATATTCTCTGGGAAACTTTTCATTTTTTCTTGTAGGATGCCTTTTTATACAAATTTTATCACGCGTTAGGACCCCTAGGAAATCCTCATGACCCCTACAGACACATTGGAATGATCAAATGTGTCCCAAGGGGTCCTATGACCCCTTCAAACACACTTGAGCATTCAAATGTGTCAAAAGGGGTCATGGGGAATTCCTAGGGGTCCTAGTATGCCATATCACGCGTTAGGATCCCTAGAAAGTCCTCATGACCCCTATGGACACATTGGAATGCTCAAGTGTGTCCTAAGGGGTCCTACGACCCCTTCTGCACACTTGAGCATTCAAATGTGTTGAAATGGGTCATGGGGACTTCCTAGGGGTCCTAGTACACCTTATCATGCGTTAGGACCCCTAGGAAGTCCCCATGACCCCTTTCAACACATTTTAATGCTCAAGTGTGTCCTAAGGGGTCCTAAAAATCTTTAGGACACACTTGAGCATTCCAATGTGTTGAAAGGGGTCATGGGGACTTCCTAGGGGTCCTAGTACACCTTATCACATGTTAGGAACCCTAGGAAGCCCCTGTGACCCCTATGGACACATTGGAATTCTCAAGTGTGTCCTGAGAGGTCCTACGACCCCTTCTGACACACTTGAGCATTCAAATGTGTCGAAAGGGGTCATGGGGACTTCCTAGGGGTCCTACTACATCTTATCATGTGTTAGGACCCCTAGGAAGTCCCCATGACCCCTTTCAACACATTTGAATGCTCAAGTGTGTCCTAAGAGGTCCTACAACTCGTGAGGACACACTTGAGCATTCAAATGTGTCAAAAGGGGTCATGGGGACTTCCTAGGGGTCCTAGTACACCTTATCATGTGTTAGGACCCCTAGGAAGCCCCCATGACCCCTATGGACATATTGGAATGCTCAAGTGTATCCAAAGGGGTACTATGACCCCTTCCAACACACTTGACCATTCAAAATGTGTCAAAAGGGGTCATGGGGACTTTCTAGGGGTCCTAATGCATGATAAGGCGTACTAGGACCCATAGGAAGCCCTCGTGACCCCTATGGACACATTGGAATGCTCAAGTATGTCCTAAGGGGTCCTATGACTCCTTTTGACACACTTGAGCATTCAAATGTGTCAAAAGGGGTCATGGGGACTTCCTAGGGGTCCTAGTATGCCTTATCACGCGTTAAGACCCCTAGGAAGTCCCCATGACCCCTTTCGACACATTTGAACCCTCAAGTGTGTCCTAAGGGGTCCTACGACTTGTTAGGACACACTTGAGTATTCATATGTGTCGAAAGAGGTCATGGGGACTTCCTAGGGGTCCTAGTATGCCTTATCACGCGTTAGGACCCCTAAGAAGCCCACGTGACCCCTATGGACACATTGGAATCCTCAAGTGTGTCCTAAGGGGTCCTACAACCCCTTCTGACACACTTGAGCATTAAAATGTGTCAAAAGGGGTCATGGGGACTTACTAGGGGTCCTAATGCGTGATAAGGTGTACTAGGACCCATAGGAAGCCCCCGTGACCCCTATGGACACATTGGAATGCTCAAGTGTGTCCTAAGGGGTCCTACGACCCCTTTCAACACACTTGAGCATTCAAATGTGTCAAAAGGGGTCATGGGGACTTCCTAGGGGTCCTAGTATGCCTTATCATGTATTAGGACCCCTAGGAATTCCCCATGACCCCTTTCGACACATTTAAACCCTCAAGTGTGTCCTAAGGGGTCCTATGACTTGTTAGGACACACTTGAGCATTCAAATGTGTTGAAAGGGGTCATGGGGACTTCCTAGGGGTCCTAGTATGCCTTATCACATGTTAGGACCCCTAGGAAGTCCCCAATGACCCCTTTCGACACATTTGAATGCTCAAGTGTGTCCTAAGGGGTCCTACAACTCATTAGGACACACTTGAGCATTCAAATGTGTTGAAAGGGGTCATGGGGACTTCCTAGGGGTCCTAGTACACCTTATCACATGTTAGGACCCCTAGGAAGTCCCCATGACCCTTTTCGACACATTTGAAAGCTCAAGTGTGTCCTAAGGGGTCATACGACTCTTTAGGAAATACTTGAGCATTCCAATGTGTCGAAAGGGGTCATGGGGACTTCCTAGGGGTCCTAACAAGTGATAAGGCATACTAGGACCCCTAGGAAGCCCCTGTGACCCCTATGGACACATTGGAATGCTTAAGTGTGTCCTAAGGGGTCCTATGATCCCTTATGACATACTTGAGCATTCAAATGTGTCAAAAAGGGTCACATGTACTTCCTAAGAGTCCTAGTATGCCTTATCATGCGTTAGGACCCCTAGGAAGTCCCCATGACCCCTTTCAACACATTTGAACCCTCAAGTGTGTCCTAAGGGGTCCTACAACTCATTAGGACACACTTGATCATTCAAATGTGTCGAAAGGGGTCATGGGGACTTCCTAGGGGTCCTAGTATGCCTCATCATGTGTTAGGACCCCTAAGAAGCCCCCGTGACCCCTATGGACACATTAGAATGCTCAAGTATGTCCTAAGGGGTTCTACGACTCATTAGGACACACTTGAGCATTCAAATGTGTCAAAAGGGGTCATGGGGACTTCCTAGGGGTCCTAGTACACCTTATCACATGTTAGGACCCCTAGGAAGTCCCCATGACCCCTCTCAACACATTTTAATGCTCAACTATGTCCTAAGGGGTCCTACAACTCTTTAGGACACACTTGAGCATTTGAATGTGTCGAAAGGGGTCATAGAGACTTCCTAGGGGTCCTGGTACCCCTTATCATGTGTTAGGACCCCTAGGAAGCCCCCGTGACCTCTATGGACACATTGGAATGCTCAAGTGCATCCTAAGGGGTCTTATGATCCCTTTCGACACACTTGAGTATTCCAATGTGTCAAAAGGGGTCATGGGGACTTCTTAGGGGTCCTAGTATGCCTTATCACCCATTAGGACCCCTAAGAAGTCCCCATGACCCCTTTCGACACATTTTAACCCTCAAGTGTGTCCTAAGGGGTCCTACAACTTGTTAGGACACACTTGAGCATTCAAATGTGTCGAAAGGGGTCATGGGGACTTCCTAGGGGTCCTAGTACACCTTATCACGTGTTAGGACCCCTAGGAAGTCCTCATGACCTCTCTCTCACTCTCTCTAGGTGAGAGAGAAAGAGAGGAGAGAGAAAGGTGAGTGAGATCTCTTTCTCTCTCTCTCTAGGTGAGAGAGAGAGGAGAGAGGAGAGAGAAAGGTGAGAGTGAGAAAGAGTAAGATATCAGATATCTTATATTATTAGATATCCAATTCTTTTCACTGGTGTTAAAAAAAACAAGATTCTCTGGGTCCCTCTAGAGAGTCATGTGTTTTTCCTAAATTATGGGATTCAAGTTGCAGCAAGAAGACAAAAAACCACTTTTTGGGGTGATTTTATCTATTACCAAAGGTATTTTATATTTTTTTGGGGTGATTTTCTTGATTACCAAAGGTATTTCATCTTTCTTTGGGGTGATTTTCTCTATTAGAAAAGGTATTTCATCTTTTTGTGGGGTGATTTTCCCGATTACCAAAGGTATTTCATCTTTTTTTGGGGAGATTTTCTCTATTACCAAAGGTATTTGCATCTACTTTTTGGTCTAACTATGGGGAGTAGTAGTCGTCGAAAGCATAAATGGAAGAGGAGACTCACAAATGAAGATGTTGAAGTGTATAGAGAAATGGATAGGGTTGCCCATCGGAATAAGAGACAAGGAATGCTAAATATGAATGAAGATGTCAGTACAGACCCACCTTTGAATGTGGTTTCAAGTGAAGAACATGAATTTGAAGATGAAAATGTAGGTTTTGAAAATGAGAATTTAGGTTTTGAAGATGAAAATGTAGGTTTTGAAAATGAACATGTAGATGTGGCTAATGGAAGTGTGGACATTTCCAATGACAATCCACCGATTGAATATTAAGGAATTGACAATGATAATGGTGCAAAAGAACCAAATCAATGTTACACATCTCCAAATTATATGAGAAATGAAGTCCCTTTGGAGGAAGAAAGACAAACTTCAAAATTGAGACCTTTAAGAAGAACTAAATGGTTACTTGAAATTGATGAGAATGTAATGAGCAATTTTGATGGCAAGAGATTGGAAAGAACCGTTCGGTTGTGGGTTTCAAAAATTTTTGATCAATTTTTTAGGCACAAGATGTTGGTTGAGCAATGTCAAATGTTTGTGCAATTGTTAAAGATGTAGAAGATGAGATGTATACTAGTCAAATTGAAGATTAGTGTAAATAAGAAAAAGGAGCGGAATGCTATTATTGTGAGAAATATTTTTAGTGCTCTCAATTCCATTGGGAAGACTACCAAGGAAAAAGATAAGAGAGCTGCTAGGAGGGTTATTACAACCTCCTTAGTAAGTCATCATTTGAGAAAGGCTCGTTTGATGAGACAAACTTGTGTTGACTTGAATCTAAATTGTAAAACTTTGGATAGAGCACTTACAAGAAGAGAAAGACTTGATGATCCTCTTCAAAATGATACATGGGCTTATGGTGGGAGACTTTCATGTTGTGATAAGAAGCTTACCGATGTTGTGAAGGATCAAATTCAACTATTTTGGCAATCTAACTCAAGAGTGTCACCAAATGTGAAGGATGTCTTGAAGTTGAGAATTGGCATTCGAGACCGCACCCCGCATCCCAAACATTTTTTGGAGGTGAGTCAAACAATGTTGTTCAAAATTTTTTATGAGACACATCCAACATTGCAAATATCACAAAGAGATTTTGAAGCCTTGAAGCCTTTTTTTGTGTGCCTCTTAAGATTCAAAATACTTGTTGTTGCAAATATCATATGGAGTTTTCAATGCACCATGAATTGTTATGATTCATTCATTCTACTTTGCATAGTAGTGAAATGTTGGAGGAGTGTGTTGCAAGTGCTCTTCCAAAATCATCAAGAGACTTGCTAGATCATTTTTTATGTCCTAGAGATGATGGATGTTTCTTTTATAGAAAAGATTGCTTAAATGACAAGTGCTCAGAGTGTGGTGGGTGAGTGAAGTTTGTTGAATATTTTCATGAGGGTTGTGAACACGATTTTGGAAAGACAATTGTCCACAAAAAGGTATATGAAACTGTTAAATATACATTAAAGAGTGGAGGTGAAGGCTCTAGATGTGAGTTGGTTACTAAAGAATGCAAGGTACCTGATTTTATTTCAGATTTTAGGAAGAATCATTTTTACAAGTATGCAAGGCATAGCCACAGGTCTCAGTGGTTGGATCAACAATTCAGGATGTGTAAGGACACTTTCCTGATTGACACTATTATATTGGTTGTTGACTTTGCAGAGAACTATACATTGCAGCCCCAAAATGAGTTGCAAGCTCAATATTACAATTCTATTCAGGTTTCTATTTTTGTGCACATAACATATATATATTCCCCTAATAGTATAGAAGATGACCAAAAGATAATCAGAGAGTACCATTTTTATATGAGCAATGATAGATCGCACTCATCCGAGTTTGTCCAGCATTACTTTGAGAATTATTTTGAGTGGGTGCATGAAAATAATATTGCTATGGATAGACATCTCATTTGGTCAGATAATTGCGCAGATCAATTAAAAAATGCTCATATGTTTTATTGGTTATGTAGAATGCATGTAGAGAGAGGTGTACCTCATATTTGGAGTTTTTTTGAGGCCAATCATGGAAAAGTGGAGCATGATGGAGTAGGTGCATGCATAAAGAGAGTTCTAGTTAAGGAGAAACTGAGGATTTCAGGTGCAGAACTCATTGATGCCCATTCTATTGTTGATTGGTGTACTTCAACATTGTCACAGGGGGGACTCTTGATTCAATGGTGCACAGATTCTTTTGGTTGGTTGAGTTGGGCATAATAGGAGATAGGTTGGATTGTTAAACTATGAAAGATTCTTCAAAAATGCATTCATTTTGAAGCTCAGATGCTGGTACATGGACAATTTGGACATGAGAGTTGGCTTGTTATTGTCCGAGTTGTCTTCAGTGTGATTGGGATTAGTGTGAGTCAAGTGAGTGGGTTGATACATGGGTTCCACATTATCTTACTCCTTTATCTCTCACAGTCTCTATAATAAATGATGACATGGATTGTTCACTTGACTACAACCATCTTTCAGATCTTCTACACCCAGGACATGTTTTTGCATTGGTTGCACCAGAAGGGAATGATGAGAGATCAAATTACTAGTTAGCACATTGTGTACGAGGAAAGTAGAAACTTGTACAATCGATGATAGATGATGATATGTTCACATATCAAATAGGATCACATGTTGTTGTGGGAACATGGTTGCACACATATATGATTAGAAATAATGACATTCCTACATTTGAAGACTATGAGAAGCACAAAACCATTCTCATGTATTCACACCTTGTTATAGCAGCCAATGTTAAGTTGTTGAAACATCAAGGAAAACCAAAGACAAAGGAACTTTGGACTATTAGTACTACTGATCATGAAGTAATATTGAATACTCTTAAGTAAAGAGATGACCCTTCAGGCACACTTCAATAGGTAAGTTCAACTCAAGTTAAAATATAGTTCTGTAATTTGCATATTTAGATGCTAAAAGGGCACTTCTTATATTCTCTATTAACTTTTCTTTTTCCTTCCAAATGTAGGAATTGGAGCAGAAAGGACACTTATTTTTTATATATAGTTGTATAATTTGCATATTTAGATGCCAAATTTTGTATATACAACTAACAATCGAATGTAATGTGCATAGTTAGATGCCAAATTTTGTATATAAAAACAACAATCGAATGTAATGTGCATATTTAGATGCCAAATTTTGTATATAAAAACAAAAATCAAATGTAATGTGCATATTTAGATGCCAAATTTTGTATATAAAAAATTAGATCAAAATTAGATGCAAAATTGGAAATATAAAAGAGCCCATGGGGTTGATTTGCAAATATTAAAAGCCCACATTTGTATCGTCTTAATGCCATGTAAAGTGCAAAAAACATGTTTCCTTACTATGAATGTTGTATCCTTATATAATTTGTATCATTTTAATTTTGTATCCTTACATTTCTATTGCCTTAATTCCATTACATTTGTATCATCAAATGATGTAATAGTTGGAGTCATTGAGTCAAAATTGGTCAAATGTGTCCAAAGTAAAATGATGATTCCCTGGGTGAAAAGATAGTGTTCAAGGATTGCATTTTGGCATTGAATGGACTATGCCATTAGCTCTAGTTGGGTAGGTAAACTCTAGGAACAACCCCCTTTTGACCACTAAGTTAGCAGAACGTTTCAGACCACGTCAGACCAAAGTGTCCCCAAGGTGCACTAAGCACGATTGGGCAGTGAACTTTCTAGGCTCATAACTCATACCTTGTGAGAGGTATCAGAGATCCATGAGATGCTACAAGATGTAATTTTTGAGGCCTACAATAACCTCTCTCCATTCTGGGAGATTCAAATTTGTTTGAATTTGGCACACCAGTCTTGCTCGATGCCAAAACTTGCAGTGAGGGTCAGTTGAAAGTTGCGCCATTTGATTACTTCCAAACCATTCATCTAAGCATCAAATGGACTAGGCCATTAGCTCTAGTTGGGCAGGTAAGTGCTAGGAACAACCCCATTTTGACCACTGAGTTAGTAGAACATTCTAGACCACGCTGGGCCAAAGTGTCCTCAAGGTGCACTAAGCACGATTGGGCAGTGAACTTTCTAGGCTCATAAATCAGACCCCGTGAGAGGTATCAAAGATTCATGAGATGCCATATGATGATGTTTCTAAGGCCTACAATAACCTCTCTTTGTTTTGGGAGATTCAAATTTTTTGAATTTGGCACACCAGTCTTGCTCGATGCCAAAACTTGCAGTGAGGGTCAGTTGAAAGTTGCGCCAATGGATTACTTCCAAACCATTCATCCCAACACCAAATGGACTATGCCATTAGCTTTGATTGGGTGAGTAAATGCTAGGCACAACCCCATTTCAACCACTGAGTCAGCAGAACATTCTAGACCACGCTAGACCAAAGTGTCCCCAAGGTGCACTAAGCACGATTGGGCAGCGAACTTTCTAGGCTCGTAACTCATACCTCGTGAGAGGTATAAGAGATTATTTTAGATGCTACATGATGATGTTTTTGAGGCCTATAATAACCTCTCTCCATTCTGGGAGATTCAAATTTGTTTGAATTTAGCAGCCAGTCTCGCTCGATGCCAAAACTTGCAGTGAGGGTCAATTGAAAGTTGTGCCAGTGGATTACTTCCAAACCATTCATCTGAGCCATGAATGGAATGGTCCATTAGCTCTAGTTGGGTGAGTAAACATTAGGAACAACCCCATTTTGACCATTGAGTCAGCAGAACATTCTAGACCACGTCAGACCAAAGTGTCCCCAAGGTGCACTAAGCACGATTGGGCAGAGAACTTTCGAGGCTTGTAACTTAGACCTTGTGAGAGGTATCAAAGATTCATGAGATACTACAAGATGGAATTTTTGAGGCCTACAATAACCTCTCTTTGTTCTGGGAGATTCAAATTTGTTTGAATTTTGCATGCCAGTCTCGCTCGATGCCAAAACTTGCAGTGAGGGTCAGTTGAAAGTTGCGCCAATGGATTACTTCCAAACCATTCATCCTGGCACCAAATGGACTATGCCATTAGATTTTATTGGGTGGGTAAACACTAGGCACAACCCCATTTCAACCATTGATTCAAAAAAACATTCTGGACCACGCTAGACCAAAGTATCCCCAATGTGCACTAAGCATGATTGGGAAGAAAATTTTTAAGACTCATAACTCAGACCCTGTGAGAGGTATCAGAGATCTATGAGATGCTATAGGATGGCATTTCTGAGGCCTACAATAACCTCTCTCCATTCTAGGAGATTCAAATTTGTTTGAATTTGGCACGCCAATCTTGCTCGATGCCAAAACTTGCAGTGAGGGTCAGTTGAAAGTTGCACCAATGGATTACTTCCAAGCCATTCATCCTAGCACTAAATGGACTACAAAATTAGCTCTATTTGGGTGGGTAAATGCTAAGCACAACTCCATTTTGACCACTGAGTCAGCAAAACATTCCGGACCACATCGGACCAAAGTGTTCCTAAGGTGCACTAAGCACGATTGGGCATCAAACTTTTGAGGCTCGTAACTCAGACCCCCTGAGAGGTATCGAAGATCCATGAGATGATACAAGACAATGTTTTTGAGGCCTAAAATAATATCTCTCTATTCTGGGAGATTCAAATTTGTTTGAATTTGGCACGCTAGTCTCGCTCGATGCCAAAACTTGCAGTGAGGGTCAGTTGAAAGTTGCACCAATGGATTAATTCCAAACCATTTGTCCTAACATAGAATGGACTATTCCATTAGCTCCAATTGGGTGGGTAAATGCTAGGCACAACCCCGTTTTGACCACTAAGTCAGCAGAACATTCCGGACCATGCCAGACCAAAGTGTCCCCAAGGTACACTAAGCATGATTGGGCAGTGAACTTTTGAGGCTCGTAACTCAGACCCTATGAGAGGTATCAAAGATCCATGAGATGCTATAGGATGGAATTTTAAAGGCCTACAATAACCTCTCTCCATTCTGGGAGATTCAAATTTGTTTGAATTTGGCACGCCAATCTCGATCGATGTCAAAACTTGCAGTGAGGGTTAGTTGAAAGTTGCACTAAGCACGATTGGTCAGCAAACTATCAAGCCTCATAACTCAAACCCCATGAGAGGTATCGGTGATTCATGAGATGCTACAAGACCATGTTTCTTAGGTGTTCCTAGTGTATTTACAGGGGTACAGACAGAGTACTGATATTTTGTCCAAAAGACCAATAAGTTTTGATATGGCCAAAAGGGTGTTTGATTATTTCCAAAAGGGTGTTGGATTATGTAATTAGGCCAATTTGAAGTCTTTTAGCCATTGGGAGTAAAAGTTAAGTTTTCAAACCTTGAAACCACTTTAGTAGATATCCTTATATACCTCAAATGATGAATTACACGTGTGAACACACGTAGCACATAAAGCGTACACATAAATTTTCTTTAGTCATGAAGCATACATGTAGCACATAATTATAAAGCATACAACAAGAATTCACTTAATTCATGCACGTAGCCCATACATGTGAATTTATGTTATGAATATTGTACTTGAATATACATGAATATACTTAAGGCATAAATTGTACACATGAGTACATACACACAAGCATATTTACATACTAACAATGAATAAATGAACACACAATTAACAAATTGGATCGAATATCAAGTTTCATATATATATATATATCAAAATGAACAATAATTCTGTACATATTTATATGTCAACATATCTAGATACAATGTGGCATATGTAATCTCAAAATATGTCATATGACATCTCAAAATAAGAAGTTCAACTACAAATATTTCTAAGACATCCCATTCTACTGGTGGATCATCAAAATGGAGCCTCTTTGAAGTACTCTTTGGCTCTAATGGATCCTACATTCAAACACAAAAGTGAAACCCCAAGTTAGATTAAAATTTAGAATCATAGTCAACAATAATAAATAAAATTTAAACTAAAATTGAACTCTCATATACCTCACCTCTTTGTCTCCTCCCGTGGGCAGGAGACCTAATATATGTCCTAGGTAGCACATGAATAGTGCCACCAATGATGACTCCCACTTGTATATGTTTACGAACATGAGATTGATCTACGAGTTATACTATTTAATGTTAAAAACTTGGTAGCAAATATATGTTTACAAAATAACTAAATTAACATTAAAACTTACCTCTGTTGAACTTTCTTCAGGGATTGTTGGCCGAGTCATCAGCGATACAAACCCTTGCCATTCTAGCTCCCTCAAACTAGGAGTGACCTACAAAAGTCAAACAGATACTTCATATTATCATAACTTGACCATATTATATATACTTGATAGAAAAATACACACAAATAACTTTAGAAATGTACGTACCATGGGGCTATCACTCCGAATGGATATGTCTGTGACTCTATCATGATGATAGGGTCTTATGACATCATCACATGCCACTCTTTGTTAAATAAACCATGTAAATTAAAAATGAGTACACACAATTGACAAGTATACATGTATGCATAAACAAACTAAATTACTTAATTACCTTTCCTTTATCAACAACTGACACCTGCACCCCCTCACATTGCCCCTCGATGGCAACTGGTGACACCTACATCAGTATGTAAAAGATGATCATAAAAATTAGAAAATAATGTACATATACTTGTAATACCCCAAAATTGGCACCTTTTAAATCCAATTAATGTTGGTGTATTTTCATCAATTTTACATCTCCAAAGTCCTAGTTTCTTAGGCAATTTTCTCTCTCCTACTGGACTTAATTCGACTTGATGTCAATTGCAAAGACCATAAATTTCATTAATCAAATATCAAAATTAATTCCTAAAGTCTTTGACTTTTATTAGCTAAATTACCCCTATGATAAATTAATTGAATCCTAAAGTCCTAAGTACTTGGAATTAAATTAAAATCTACCCCCTTCAGCTAATTACCCATAAAAAGGGAATTAATAATTGCTTTTTATTTGAATGGACACTCATTTTTGATTTAATAATTCAAGATATTCAAAAAGTCCCCTATGTGGCAAATTCCATTCTTTTAATTAAGTAATTCAATGCTTTTTTGTCTCAAATGGAAATGAAGGGTCAAGAGTTTCAAATCAAGAACCCCTTCATTCTCTTCTCGGGCTTGCTTATTTAATGAACCTCTTTTCTTCATTCAAAGGAGCCAATTTTGGAGAGTAATTGAACTATAGCAATTTTTAGTCTTACTTTATTCAAAGCTTTTCATTTGCAATTAGTTTAAATTCTCATTTAATATAGTATTGCATTATTATAATAGATCAATTTGCTTACATACTCATAGTTTAGTATCATATTTCTTTTAAGCTATTTAGATTAAAATTGCACTTCATATCTTTTTCAAGTTATTAGTAATTGCATCTCAATTCTTAGATTAAATTGCATATTCATCTTAGTTTAATTTCAGTTTTACTCATCTTCATAGCTCTTGGAAAATCCTCCATTATGGGATTGGTCTAATGGTTGTTGGCTCTCATTCTAAGAGTAATTAAACACCCCATCCACATAGGAGGCAACAGGTCGATTCAATCGATGTTGTGAGATGGACAATTCATGTTCATACTCGCCATCTCATGATTGAGCAATGACTATGTTGCGTTTGTGCCTGATTTAGAGGTTCACATTCAGACACACACAATACTATTATCATAATTTAAAAGGAAACCAATGAGTACATTAAAACATATGTACCATGGAAGAGTTAAGACCAAATGATATGGCTGAAAGCGTGGACCCCTCCACCTATGCCATCTCCTCCTCTATCATCAATTGAACATAAATGTAACACATAAAAAGACATATGTGGGAAATTATGATAAGGAAATTCTACTAAAAATACAAACAATAAAATTTAAAAATAATGTAAAAAGTGAACGGTTTACCCTTACCGTAATAGTGGGAGTCCATGGCACTGTAGGCTCTTGATGCACATCTCCATGAGCTACTTTAGTGCCTATAGTGTGCTGTGTAGAATCATCCCCATTAAAGCTGAAACTATATGTATCACTATCAGTCAGGGGACCAAGGCAAATATTGTTGCATATAACGCAAGTGTGGGCTACACAAACATGTGAGCTTGTGGAAGTGCCAGAAGAATCAAGATAGGGAGGCAACAATGTTGTGCTCTACGTAACCAGCAGATCACTCAACGTGCGAATGGCTCGAATAGTCTGTGAGCTGGCCTCAACAATAATGTCTGGATGCTGCACTGTGGGAGGTGGTGAAATCTTGGGAGGGGGGACATATGTGCGGGATTTCACCCATTGTGCCGATGGCCTATCTTGTGGAACACCTAAACCTACACCCTGGTTCTGTCTCACACTCTAATAATCCACCTTGTAACCAAGCACAAATTCAGCATACACTTTTATAAGAAAATAAATTGGGATATCCAAATTGTTGTGAGGTGGTCTATCAAAAACCATCCACCAAAAGTCCCAAAAGTTGTCACGTATTGCACTATTTATGCACCATTTAATTGACAACTTGGTTTTTTTAGGGTCTACTTTTAGACCGGTTTTAGGATCCACAAAAAGATTAGCTATGTCATGTTTTTTTATATTTAGGTTCATGACTTGATCATAATCAAGCCCATCATCAAACTGGGCGTGCATGGAATCATGCCAAAGAAGTGCAAC
The DNA here is from genome assembly GCA_027943335.1 of Chamaecyparis obtusa. NCBI lineage: Eukaryota > Viridiplantae > Streptophyta > Pinopsida > Cupressales > Cupressaceae > Chamaecyparis > Chamaecyparis obtusa. The sequence continues at coordinate 3,505,100 of BSBK01002152.1, read as the reverse complement.
ATTATGTTGTTGTGTCAGTTTCTCCATGTTTTCAATTATTGTGTTCAATGTCATAAACATGGGGTGCAATGTGGGGATATTGGTATATGTGGTTTCAAATCCTCTAAGTTCATTTATATTATCTCCTATTAGATCTTCTAAATGGTGAGGGTTTGTGATAGGTACATCTTCTGGAGGTGGGGGATTGTTGGGAGGTGGGTCTGGATTGTTTGTAGGATCATTAGGAGGGTTTTATGATTCCATGTCTGATAGCAATGAAAAAAATAGATAATTACAATGAGTTTTAAAAAATAATACAAAAACTCATTGCTACCCTAATTTTTATATAAAAAACTATATATTTATATTTAAAAACAACAAAAAACAATTAAAACAATAAAAAATAGAAGTTTCACTTACCTAGGCAATTTGGGAAAAATTGGATAGGGGATTTGGGACCGGATATCCGAAAGCCTAGCTGCGTTCATGTTTTTGCAATGAAAAAATATTGAACGCGGCTTGGTACAGTGATTTATATTCACTGGCAAATATCAGATATCCAATATTATCGGGTATCTGATAATATCAGATATCCAATTATGCCTTCAGGTTTGGCTTTTGGTTTGGCTAGGTGTACTGACACCCAAGCCTACCAAAAAGTCAACAAATCTATTTGTGCACTTTTGGATGAGTGAAAATAAGTTTTTTTCACATCGCCACTTTTTGGCATACCATGATCCTGCACCTACCCCTTAGATCTTGAACTAGAAACCAAAAGAAAAATAAATTAATTATGGCAGCTCTGTAACAATCCTAACCATGTATTTATCATGGAAGGTGACAAAAAAATTGATTGATACTAGTAATTCTTCTATTACTACACTTTGTGCTCAACTGAAACTAGGATCTAACTATTCTTTGAGTATGAATGTTGACCATTGACACTAGAGGATCAAGGAAAGTTGGATGAATATGTTTAAAAGATCAAACCCCATATTTACCATTGGCATGGTTTGATAATTCTGACAAATTTGAGCTCACAATGTAGTCATGCACTTTTTAGCATGGAGTCACACATCAAAATAGTGCATTGTCGCAGGGAAAATTGGGCCCCAACTCTCTAAAATTGTGAGACTGCATGATACATATTTCCTTTCTTTGTAGGCATGGTGGACTAGATACATGCCATCACTACAAAATGATGAAAGGATGAATCAACTTTGGAAGTTATGATGTTACAAGGCCACACTCTAATTAGAAACAAGATAAATGCTCGAGTTGGCTGGCCAAGCCCCAATATTAATAAGACAATCCACACAATGCTACATTGTTGACAAGTTTGACACATATGGGGCTTTTGGAATCATGTTAGTCATTAAAATATTTTTCTAGCTAACAAAACTAGAAAGCATGAAAAATTGAAAAACTATTTGAATACATAGGAAAAATTAGTATTCTTGAGACACTCAGTCACTATGATACGAGGATTAGTGATTGAATGAATTCAACACCTTTAATTCATGAGTTAACAAAATTGTTATCGAGGATAGTAGGCCAACTAAAGATTAGAGTGAATAAGGGTTTGTGGCTTTAGGAAAAGGTTTAAGAATAATGAGGGTTTAAGGACTTAATATTTTAAGCCCCATTTTCCTAATGTAGTGGATTCATAAGGTTTGAGAACCAATAAATTTGTAGGTTCCACTTGGGTTTCCTACAAAATATTTATAGTATAATATTCCTTTGTGAGGCTGAGTTTTGATAGTAGATCTAACCAATATTCTCATTAACCAGTTTTTCCTTAAAGGGGTTCCTTTTAAATCTAGTGTTTTTGTGTGGATATGTGGACACATTCATATCTTGCATAGTTTCCATTGATATTATTATTGATGTGGTAATGCTATTGATGTTGCGGTAGTTTTTGAAGTCAAAATTTGTATACACTAAATTGCACGCCTTGTCTCAATATATTTGTGTGTCTATGTTCAAATTGTAAAAGATTAAAAGACTTAAAAACCATTTTATGTAATGGGACTTAAATAAAATATTTGAAAAGTTACAAAGCAAGAAACCTAATGATGATATATTAACTACAAAAAAATACCATGATTCCTCACCATAAATAATTTGTATCCTCAATCTACTCATTTACTACATAGGGAAATGAGCAAGATAGTGTATTCCCATAAAATATTTAAGGTTTATCTATTAATACTAAGATCAGATTACTGAGAGGGGAGGGGCGAATCAGTAATCTATCAATTATCCAAGTTTTTACTCTTTAAACTTTACCACTGCATTCATAAGTTTATCCTTTAACAACATAAAATAAAATTATTAACCATAAAAACATCCACAAAATAATGAAACACTTGACATAGATATTTATCTCATGGAAACCCAAATCGGGAAAAGACCACAATGGGGATTGATACCCACTAAATGATGTACCTTTTTGAAGTATGCCATGTAAGGAGCTTAACCCTGTTAGGAGTTGTACAAAAGCACTGTTAGGTGCTACCTAGTTAAGGGATTTACCTTTAGGTCTGTTCAAACCTTTACCCTGTCAAGAGTATCCTTGTTAGAGGAATTAAAACACAAGATAATGTGCCACCTTGTTAGAGGAGTTATAATAGGGACCTACAAGGATCCACCTTGTTAGGGATTTTTGACTGTTGTAACTATTAGGGAAAAACAAGAATAATGATCTATAAGATAGAACTAACTCTTCTTGATTAGATCCACTTAAGCACAAAATGTCTTCTCACCATACTTGTCTCTTCCCTGGCTTGATCAAAACTTGCAACTTACACTGCACTTTCTTCACACACGATCAACACTCAAAATTATCAACTTCATCTTTTATATACTGTTCATCAAGCCCTTAGGTTTTCCACCTCCTTAGGATTTCCCTAAATGACTTACAATTTAACTTTCAATCTTCATTGTTAGATCCAACACATCATACAACAATATTAAATATATACAATAAATTTACTATACTGAGTCAGCTTTCAAAATGATTTACATAAAAATTTGAGTCCATGAGTCAAACACATTTTGGCTAGACACTTCCATCTTATTGAATCATCTCCACATGCTAGAATCCAATAATGTAATTCCATATAATCACCTTCAATCTTTCATACACATCATCAAATCATGATTGACTTAGCTTTGATCACTGCAACACTTTCACTCATCATTGATCAAAGATTTGATCTCTGTCACTCAAGAAATTTAACTAGTTTAACAATTCTGACTCTGTTCTCCGATCTTCTATCTTTCTCTCCGGCAATCCAAAATAGTTGCGATTGAAACCATAAAATACAAAAAATATCACCAACCATATCTTGTAACCACATTACATGCCATAACACAAATTTGATAAACCACACAAATCACTTATCATTTGTCACTAATTATTCTAGCAGTTGCACTGTTAATCTTCCTTTGATCATAACTCACTCACTGATTAATATTAATAGTAGAGGTAATGCATTTAACATTTTGAGACATCACAATGTTTTATTGGAAATACAAATGGGAAAGTAGTATTGAGAGGGGGGGGGGGGTGAATCAGAACTTACTAACTTCTATTCCTTTTAAACTATTAGAACTTTATGCATCATGTAAACAAAACTTGAACAATCTAAGTAATATATCATGACAAGCAACATACATGAAATCACACATAACACAATAGATTTGGTAACCTAGAAACCCTTGAAAGGTAAAACTAGGGTGGGGATGACACCCACAAATCTTCACTACTGTAGATAATAAAGTTTTCTTGTCAGGGCTTACAAAATTTGATCATATCATGATCTACCCTATGAAAGGTCTACTCTGTTAAAAGCTAAGAGACTTATTTAGTCTACCTTGTTAGAGGATTTGTAAACTTACAATAAAGTAAGCACTCGGTAAAGAGATTTACAAAAGTCTGCTAAGACTACTCGGTTAAAAGATTTACCCTGATATACTAGTTAAAATGTCTCAATATATGATCCTTCAGTTTGCACTAATATGCTGATTACAAATCTTCTCTTTTCTATATAATTGTGATCTCTTCTATCGAATTGTTCTTGATTCTATCCTTTTACTGCTTTTCTCGGTCACTAAACTCGATCTGAATACTTATCCTTATCATTTCCTCATACTCACATACTCACAGTATTCATCTGATCTCAATGTCTCTATATCTCTCTCTAATTCACACACATATCTCTGTCCTAGATCTTTCCTTTATATAGTAACAAATTTTTTTTACCATTACAAGATCTACAGTCCAGATATATTCCTATTGCCGCCTATACTATACAATTTTCTAATTGGCTAAAGGTTATACATAGGGATCAATGATAGCAATATGGATGCATAACCACCTCCATGATTACCTCAATAAACAACATATAAAATATAATTATCCTAAAAAATGGTTTACCTCGATCATTGTGCCATTTCAGACTTGTATGTCAATTTTGGCTAACTCGGAAAAAGTTATCCCTGGCACTCGGCATCAACTGTCCTCGACATCTACTGTACTCGGTATCTGTTGAACTTCTCTATCACTTGGTAATCATTGATATATGTAGCTCAAAAATAACTATACTTGGCATATTACAAACATATTGTGACCGCGACTTAACTTAGCAGTACTACTACTCGGTAAGTATGCAATACAAAACTCAGCCTTTACAGAATGACTCAGTCGCAGTGATGACCAACCATCCTTGCCTAGATATATGACTAAGTGTAAGACACTAATAGTCAACAAAATTATAGAGATCTACAATCTCCCCCTTTGACATTAGTGGCAAAAACACTTTGTCATGACATTCATATATACAATTACAAAAATATGTTTGTATATCCTAAAACTCCCCCTGAGATATATATACATATTTAAAATTGTGTTACCTATCCCTATACACACTCGTGTCATGATAATTCCCCCTTGTTTTTGACATGACTAATTTCCTCATCAGTAGGTAAGTTAAAAATTTTCTCCAAAAATGGTTTGTGGAGCACCGTGATCATGTATAATGCATCTGTCCATGTAGTTGAAGTGAGATTTAACACTTCATTTTGTACTTCAAAATTAGCGGCTAGATTGATGAGACCTTCGGCTGTAGACAAATGTGAATCACTCTGGATCAATGTGTTAGCCTTGGCTAATTATCTCTATATAGCCTCCAGATGTGGTGTAAGAATAGTTTGAATAGAAAGTAGGTGAGAGCGAATCTTGCCATCATTTTCCATCAGCTTGGCTAACTTACCCTGTGTCTGCATTACCTTAACATAATGTCTGACAGTTGTGCTGGCATCCAAAGTTAGGGACTGACTTGAAACTTTGATCTCTTGCTTGAGAGTTTCAAGAAAGTGTTGATTCTCATCTGTGAATAATTAAACATTGCATATCTTGGCCAGTAGAGACTGTCCATCCACAACTAATCTCTCAGTCTCCCTTACCAAAGTTGACAACTCAACTTGTTTTACTGCTATCTCGGTAGATATTTTATCTAGCATCTTTGTCTCAAATCTGCGTTTTGACCATTCAAATAACTTATCACTTGCACAACTCGTGTCATTATTTACTTTTTTGATAATATGTACAAGTTGTTCCAATATGGGAACAAAACTATTTACATCAGATAAGTCATAAACTTCATTAAATATGTCCTTAATTTCATGAAGAACCTATTTTTGCTGATGCTCCTGTCAGAGTTCTGCTTGTCTACTTTTCCTAGTCAGCAAATCTTTCATTATCTGTAACTACTCGAAAGTAAGGTTATCAGTATGCCATTTAGGAATAACAATTTCTTCATCAATTGTTACCTCATCTGTGTCCTTTGGTGCTCTAGGTGGGGTGCTTCCACTCGACAACTATACAAGAGCTTTGATGGCCTCTTGTTCCTTTAGTGCTTGTTCTTCAATGAATTTTGTAGCTTCATTAGGTTTGTTCATCCTTTCATTGATTTCTTTCTCAGTTCTCAACTCATGGTTCAGTTGATCATTTTCATGTTTTAGTTGATTATTCTCCAAGTCTTTCCTACCCAATTCTTGGTTGGCCAACAGTAATTGATTTACCATATCTAGTTGATTATTAGTCAACCTTTGTATATCACTTGTTCTCTCATCTAGCCTTATTGCAATTTTTCTTTTGTCTTCTTTAGCCATTGCTTTATCATCTTCAGCTTTCTTTCTTTGCTCCACTATTTCACAGAGTCTGACAGATTGAATTTCCTGTTCTCTTTTTAGAGTCCCGATCTCATCATTCAGTATGGTATTTTTCTCTAGCAGTTCTTTCATGGCTTGGTCATTACCAGTATCAAATATTCCAATGGTGTCTTCTTCCTTGTATAGTGGCTCACTTTGTTGAATAGCTATTTCTCTTCTTTTGCTCAAAGATTTCTTTAGTTCCCCTCTGGCCGCTTCTAGTTATTGTAATGCTAGTTGAACTTCAATCTTTTGGTTCTCTATGACTTTTCCTAGTTTGTAAACTTCCATCTTAAGATCTTTTTCTGAAGTGGTTAGACTTCCTTATGAGAAACCCTTTTGCTTTGATACCAATTGTTGGAAATACAAATGGGAAAGTAGTACTAAGAGGGGGGGGGGGGGGGGGTGAATTAGAACTTACTAACTTCTATTCCTTTTAAACTGTTAGAACTTTATGCATCATGTAAACAAAACTTGAACAATTTGAGTAATATATCATGTCAAGCAGCATACATGAAATCACACATAACACAATAGATTTGGTAACCCATAAACCCTTGAAAGGTAAAACTAGGGTGGGGATGACACCAAAAAATCTTCACTACTGCAGATAATAAAGTTTTCCTGTCATGGCTTACAAAATTTGATCATATCATGATCTACCCTGTGAAAGGTCTACTTTGTTAAAAGCTAAGAGACTTATTCAGTCTACCTTGTTAGAGGATTTGTAAACTTACAATAAAGTAAGCACTTGATAAAGAGATTTACAAAAGTCTGATAAGACTAATCGGTTAAGAGATTTACCCTGATACACTGGTTAAAATGTCTCAGTATATGATCCTTTGGTTTGGACTAATATGCTGATTATAGATCTTCTCTTTTTTGTATAATTGTGATCTCTTCTATTTGATTGTTCTTGATTCTATCATTGAACTCGATCTGAATACTTCTCCTTATCATTTCCTCATACTCACATACTCACAGTATTCATCTGATCTCAATGTCTCTATATCTCTCTCTGATTCACACACATATCTCTATCCTAGATCTTTCCTTTATATAGTAACAAAAATGTTTTACCGTTACTAGATCTACGGTCCAGATATATTCCTATTACCGCCTATACTATACAATTTTATGATTGGCTAAAGGTTATACATAGGGATCAATGATAGCAATATGGATGCGTAACCACCTCTGTGATTACCTCAATAGACAAAATACAAAATATAATTATCCTAAAAAATGGTTTACCTCGATCATTATGCCATTTCAGACTTGTATGTCAATTTTGGCTAACTCAGGAAAAAGTTATCCCTAGCACTCAGCATCAACTGTCCTCAGCATCTACTATACTTGATATCTATTGAACTTCTCTGTCACTTGGTAATCATTGATATATGTAGCTTGGCAATAAATATACTTGTCATATTACAAACATATTGTGACCGTGACTTAACTCGGTAGTACTACTACTCGGTAAGTATACAATACAAAACTCAGCCTTTACAGAATGACTCGGTCGCAGTGATGACGGACCATCCTTGCCTAGATATATGACTAAGTGTAAGACACTAATAGTCAACAAAATTATAGAGATCTACATGTTTCACATATGAATCGCTACAACTGAAACTCACCGAAACAATCTGATCACCATTCATATACTCAACAACAAACTAGCAACACTAGGTCATTACTTGACATCAATGACAACTCAATAAAAGATCCTCATGCAACCAAATCTATCTCATTGCAACACCAATACTCACTTCATTAGTTAGCATCAGTTATGCCAACAACCTCACCCTTTGACATCAATGGAAACACTTCTCTCATCATGTCTTGATGGAAATAATCTCATCAATACCAACATACACAACACTTGATCTTACCATTATTCCCCCTTACATTGATCTTCTACACAATATCATACAACCTCTCCCCCTCAAGAATGTCAAAATCATCAAACACAAATGAAATTTATTTGTTGTTATATGAATCAACACAACACATCACAAACTACTCCCCCTACGGAGTAGCCTCACTACATCAATCCATTCATAAATATATTCACTGGAATACACTTGGATTGATGCATCTGCATCTTGTCTTAATTCACAACTGATAGGGGAATGACCCCTAAATTACCTCTTAGATACTCAAAAGTATCCCGAGGAAATGACTTCATGAAAATATCAACAACCTACTTTTTAGTTGGCACATATTCCAACTTTACTTCTTTCTCATGTACCTATTCTCTAAGAAAGTGATATTTTATAGATATATTCTTAGGCTTAGAGTGCATCATCGGGTTTTTAGAAATATTATTGACACTTGTATTGTATCAATAGATAACCACTGGTTCATTTACCTTTTCTTGAATTCCTTCCAAAACCTACTTAATCCACACAACCTGTGTGCAATTTATTGCAACAACAAGATATTCAATGTCAACTATTGATTGTGATACAAAATTCTTCTTTTTGATTGTCCAAGATATAAGCCTATCTCCAAGAAAGAATGCACCACCACTAGTGCTTTTCCTATCATCAAAATTTACTACCCAATATGCATCAATAAATACACTTAATGAAAAATAACCTTTATGTCCATACCAAAGACTATAATCTTCAGTTCCCTTTAGATATCTGAATATCCTCTTCCCAACAATTAGATGTGATTCCTTCAGATTAGAATAAAACCTTACCACCAATCCAACTACCTGTGCAATGTCAGGTCTACTGTGCACCACATACTATAGCTTACCAATCATGGATCAATAAAGAGTCTCCCCACTTCCTTAGTATCATCTTCATTTGACAATTTGCAATCGGTTACCATGAGGATACCAACTAGTTTTGAGACTTCCAACCAAAATGTTTTTAATATCTCTTTCACATACTTGGATTGACTTATGTATACACTTTTTTTCAACTGTTGAATTTGCAATCCAATAAAGAATTTAATCTCACATTTCATAAACATCTCAAATTATTTTCTCATCTCATCAGCAAATGATCTACTCATTTCTTCATTGCCTCCAAATATGATATCATCAACAAATATTTCTACAATCGATAACCTATCATCTTTTTCTATCTTTAGATATACATTACTGTTATCACTTGTACTTATAAAACCAATTTGAGTAAGATAAGAGTAAAATCTCTTATACCATGCTCTAGGTGCTTGCTTCAATCCATATAAAGCTTTTTGTACTTTGCATACTGTAGACACCCAAAACTAGGCAGGTGTCTTAGAATCATTCAAATTTGCAAAATCTTAGTCAAATGCTATGATTTTCATCAAAATGGATCAAATCAATTTCAAATGGACATTTATTAATGAAAATTGGACAAAATTATTTAAATCAAAGGAAAAATCAAATCATGACATCAAATAATTAAATAAAAGCTTAAAGGGATCAATCACACTATATAATTGATTTTAATCAATTAATTGTATAGTTTTAAATCAAAAATAAAATTGAACCTATTCCCCTAAATGGCTAATTTAATTAATTGATGGAATTTAATTAATCCTAATATCTTTCAACATAATTTGAGCAACTAATAAGAATTGAGAACACAATGCACATAGATCACTCCAAGTTGTTAAATCTCAATCACACATTTTCAACTTTGAATCTCAACCACTCAAATTTGTCTACTTGTCCAAACATTTGAGAAACTCATTTAAATTGTCCCCCCATTTAAAAACATTTCAAATCCTTTTACTCAACCAAGGCTAAACCATGATCAAGTAACTCTACCCCCTACCCTTGGGATTTTACTATAAATAGAAGTCATTTTGAGAGCATAATGATCCTAGAAAATTTGAATGCATAACATCATCACTATAGGCAATTGGAGAGAAATTGAGCAATTGAGAAATATCTTGAGCATTTTGAGAGCAAATAGTGAGATTTGAGAGCATTATCATGAGCATTTGAGTTAATCTTTGTATCAAATTGAGAATTGAGAGCTAGATTTAGGCATTTTATCATAATTTTCTCATTCTAGGATTGTCACTAGTAGAGAATAAGGTTGAGAGCTCTATTAGAAAATCTTAGATAGAGAACCATGAGATGATATGGATGTTAAATGCAATTCTTTAGATTAAATTTCCATTATCTTTTCATAGAATTGTTGCTAATTGTCCTAATTTCATGAAGGTGTAAACACTCACACACACATACCATGTTCTTTCCTTATTCATTAGCAAATTCTTTCAGTTGTTCAATGTAGACTTCTTCCAATACACCATTGAGAAAAGCTGATTGTACATCCATTTGATATACTTTGAATACATTGTAAGCAGAATAAGCAAGTAATATCCTCACACCTTCAAGTATGGCCATAGGTAAAAATGTTTCATCATAGTCCATCCTTTCTTCCTATGCATATCCTTTACACACTAGTCTTGCTTTATTTCTTATTAATTCACCTTTCTCATTCATCTTATTTCTTAAAATCCATTTGGTACCAATTACATTTTTGTCCACCGATCTAGGTACCAATGTCCAAGTCTTCTTCTTCTCAATCTATTCTAATTCTTTTCCCATAGCCTTCAACCAATCATCCTATTTTAATGCATCTTTTATAGTTTTAGGCTCAAGTTCATATAATAGACATGTAATTTCACTTTCTTTTCTTCTTGTCAAAAAACCATCATTTTTATCACCAATTATTTGATTAGGTGAATGAGTCATTTTAACATACCTTGGCAATACCATTTTTGATATTGGAGCATCTTCAACTGCTTGTACTAGTTCATGTTCACTAACTTGTCTTTCCATCGGTTCATCTACAACTTCATATTCCACCAGTTGTACATATACAAATCCATGATAATCATCTGACTCTTTCTAACTGGATTGATCATTCTGCTTGAAGAATTCATCTATTCTCACATTATCACTTTCCACTATCTTGTTTAAAAATTTGTAAGCTTTACTCTTTGTAGAATATCCAAAGAATATTCCCTCATCACTTCTTGGATCAAACTTTCCTGAGTTTTCATCTCTTTTTATGTAACATCTACTTCCAAAATATTTAAAATCACTCACACTAAAAGATTGAACACACCACAACTCATATGGAGTTTTGTTTGTGCCTTTCTTCAATTGAACTCTATTCAATGTGTAGACAACAATACTTACCACTTCTCTTCAAAATGTTTGTGCAACACCTTTTTGAATCATCAATGTCCTAGCACAATCAATAATATATCTATTAATTCTTTCAACAATTTCATTCTACTGAGGTGTCCTAGGAGGTGACATCTTCCTTTTGATTCCCTATGCTTCACAATGTGAAATGAACTCATGTGAAGTAAAATCTCCTCCTCTATCTAATCTAAGACATTTCAAGGTCTTACTCATCTCGTTTCCCACTCTTGCTTTGTAGATCTTCAATATATGAAAACCTTTTGATTTGTCCTTGTAGACACCTAAAAATGTTTCATATTAATTAAATTTATTTAATTAATAATCCTATAATATCATAATTAATCCTAATTAATTAATCATGGTTATTATATTCCTCTACCTATTTAATTATAATTATTTAATTAAAATAGGTTCACTACTTAAAGTATTTGAATTTAATTCAAACCCCCCTCCCTAATGTATTAAGTCTATTTTAATGCATATCCTCCATAAATCCCCTTTTTGAAATAAATCAATATTTATTCAAATCCCTCCATTTCCTAATATTCCTCTAAATATAGATTAATCTAAAACCCTACATAAATCCCAACTTGTACACATCACCTCACTTGCTAAATCCTAATCACTCCCCTAACCTCACTTAGGAGGTGATTTCTAACCCTTTTAGCCTTAATGGATTTTCTTCCCAAGAAAGTAAACCACTTGCATTAAATGCTCTTCCATCTTTGTCCCCTTCAGTCTTCCCTAAAGTTTCTCGCACATGTGTGAACAACCTTGAGCCATTCAACATAAATGCCCATCTTATCTATTTTAACCCTAACCCTAACCCTTCCTCCAAAACTCTATAAATAGAGTCCTCTCCCATGAGAAAACATGTCCTCAATATCCATTATTTTTATGCATTGTTATTATGCTCTTTTAGTTCTAGATTTCATTAGCATATTTAGCTTTTGTTCTTGTTTTGAGTTCCTAGATCACATAGCATAGATCAAATGGATAAATATTAGTTTCTTTTGAGTATTTCACTTCATTTTCAATACAAATCATATCCATTCTTAAGTTATAATGAATCTTTCATCTCATTCATAGCTTAAATCATCATTTTCATCCTTTGCATCCCTTGGAAGGGAAAAACTAGTTCCTCATACTAGGTTTTATGTCATTTTGGGATCTTCATAGCTTGTATTTGGTCTTAATCACCTTATAAATGCATTGGGGATACTCTTATTTTTCTTGGAGAGCACATCCACATCCTCCTCAAATGAGAAAATCAAATGGGGCTAGGGTGCTCCCGTTTTGGCTCAATTGGAGGTGGTGTTTGTGAAAGTTTTGCTATCTGATTTGTATGATAGATTAGGACTAATGTTTGACTATCTACGCATGTTCCTGATAGGTTAGGTTCAGAACACTCACATTTTTTCACACATGGTGGGACACAGACCACATATTTCTACTCCATTTCTAGGGGTTTTTCATCACAATTTTTCAAAAATTATGGAAAACTATTGCATTCCGGTGAGAATCCTAGTATGAGTAAACTCATTTTGGCCTATTTACTCATATTGGAACCCTTGGATACTCATATTGTGCATGGTAATAACTTGTATTGGAATTATTCATCTCATTTCTGGCCTTCTACATCTCATTTTGGCCTATTTGCTCATATGGGAACCCCTGTATACTCGTATGGAGCATGGTATTGGCTCATATGAGTCTTCACCTCAAAATCCCTTGCTCTGTTTCCTTGTATTGGAAATAGAGGGCATGTTTAGGGCCCTAAGCCTTGATGTTCTTGGTTTTTTATGTTCATTTGGGCTTCATCTTGTCGTTAACCTTAGATTTTGCAGGTTCTAACATTATTTTTGTAGGTCATTTTGGGCAAAAAGATTTCTTGCCAAAGTCATCAAGATCCTAAACACATACTAACACCTTTTTTTTTTGGATGAAAAATGCAACCTTCATTTGGACATAAAATAAATCACACCTAATCTTGAATGCCTAAAGTTAAAATAATCTTCACATCTTCATTTATGATTAAAATCAATCAAATCCAATCTTGAAAACCTAAAAGAAAATGAATAACTCAAATCTTCATATCTTGATTTTGGGCTTAAAATGAATCACATCTAATCTTGAATGCCTAAGGTTTTGTGAATCTTAAATGCAATCAATAACACACTTACTTTAGGGCTTAAAATTCAATCACAATCTAATCTTGAGTGCCTACAAGGAATGGACAAAGCAATCAAAACAATTCAACTTTTTGGGCTTAAAATGAATCCAAACCTAATCTTGAGTGTCTAAAAGGAATGAACATTCACTCAAATATTTCCTTTGGGCTTTAAAAAAGAACCAACATCCAATCTTGAATGCATAAGGTCAATTGAACAAATCAAATCAAACACTTCATTTGGGCTTTAAAAAAGGACCAACATCCAATCTTGAATGCATAAGGTTGTGTGTGAGTGTTTACACCTTCATGAAATTAGAACAATTAACAACAATTCTATGAAAATACAATGGAAATTTAATCTAAGAATTTAATTTAACATCCATAACATCTCATGGTTCTCTATCTAAGCTTGGTAAGTAGAGCTCTCAACCTTATTCTCTACTAGTGACAATCCTAGAATGAGAAAATTATGATAAAATGCCTAAATCTAGCTCTCAATTCTCAAATTGATACAAATATTAACTCAAATGCTCATGATAATGCTCTCAAATCTCACTATTTGCTCTCAAAATGCTCAAGATATTTCTCAATTTCTCTCAAATTGCCTATAGTGATGATGCTATGCATTTAAATTTTCTAGTATCATTATGCTCTCAAAATGACTTCTATTTGTAGTAAAATCCCAAGGGTAGGGGGTAGAGTGACTTGATCATGGTTTAGCCTTGGTTGAGTCAAAAAATTTGAAATGTTTTTAAATGGGGGGACAATTTAAATGATTGTCTCAAATGTTTTGACAAGTAGACAAATTTGAGTGATTGAGATTCAAAGTTAAAAATGTGTGATTGAGATTCAACAATTTGGAGTGATCCATGTGCATTGTGTTCTCAATTCTTATTGGTTGCTCAAATTATGTTGAAAGATATTAGGATTAATTAAATTCCATCAATTAATTAAATTAGCCATGTAAGGGAATAAGTTCAATTTGATTTTTGATTTAAAACTATACAATTAATTGATTAAAATCAATTATATAATGTGATTGATCCCTTTAAGCTTGTATTTAATTATTTGATGTCATGATTTGATTTTTCCTTTGATTTAAATGATTTTGTACAATTTTGATTAATAAATATCCATTTAAAATTGATTTGATCCATTTTGATGAAAATTAGAGCATTTGGCTAAGATTTTGCAAATTTGAATGATTCTAAGACACCTGCCCAGTTTTGGGTGTCTACCAATGCCCCTCTTTAAATTGATGTACGTAGTGCATTAATTCAAAGAAAATTGCTTGTCTTGATCACTGATTCGATAATTGATTGATTTCTAGAACCTGATTTGAAAATTGATTTGATTGATGACGCAACATGCCCCACTGATAATAGTTCAAAATTTTAATGCCCCAGATTCAATGTTGATGCAGATTTGATACTATGATAATGCCCCCTTAGAAATGAAACAAATTGATCACCAAATAGAAAAATTTGATGAAATTGATTGAAAATAGATCCAATATGTTTTCATTTCTAAAAAATATTGATAATAATCAAGGCCTCAACAAATGCCCCAGTTTGATGAAAGAATTTGATGAGAAAAGCTATGATTGAGAAAATGTTGTTGATGTTTGAGATAATTTGATGATGTTTGGATATCACTTGATGTCAGTCAGAATCACTTGGTTGATGTTGTATTAATGTCAATCAGATAGGATAGGTATGCTGATGGATATATATTTTTCTCTCATGATCTAGAGAGACAAAACAAAGATTTTCCTTCCTCACAATATAGAGTTAGTAGATTTGATGCGCTCAAGATGAGAAAATGGATGATATGATAACTTGATTGATGTTAGATGATCAATTGGATGATTTGACTGATTGATATTGGATTAGATTGGATTTGATGAGAAGATTAATGGTGGGAGGCTGATAGATAGGATCATTTGATATGAATCAAGTGCAGATGTAGATACAGGTAATGAAGAGAATTAGGTTGCACCTAGTTAATCAAATGATTGATTATTGATGATTTCCTTGATGATGATTTTGTATCATGTTATATTTATTGATCAGGACTTTGATGCATCATTTTGTCAATGATATTGTATCTTTGATATACAGATTTTGATGGATCTTTGATGTTATGGACATTTATATGATTATGGACTTTCCTTGATTCTCGTGATGTGTTTATGTGAGATTATCTTTATATGCAGATCTATATGATGTTTATGATGCATTTACTTTTGATTGTTCTATGGATGCAATGTATCTTATATATGATATAGATAAATGAATGCAAATGATAAATGTAACTTTGATATGTTTTTCTGATTTTCCATGTATGGATGCAAATGATTTATTATGGAAATATGGATAATGAATGCAACTATGTTTTTGATTTTTTGATGTATGCAACTCTTAAAATGAAATCCTTAACTAAATGTACACAAATGATTAATGATTAATGAATCTTTTTCTTTTTCTTGTCGGATATAAGGATAATGAATAATGAGTAATGCTATGAATGCAAAAGATAATCTCACATTATTGATTTGAACCAAGGATAAGGTGTTTAATTGAACCCCCCTTAATGATTGATCAAGATCATAAATGAATGAACCCCCTTTCTCTTGGAAAAATAATACAAACCATTCACTTAATCTAACATGAAAATGCAATGCAATTAATTGTCACTAGCTTTTAGCAAAGAAATGCCATAGAGAAATATTATTATCATTGAGCATTGTAGGATTGGAAAGCAAGTACAACCATCATTGACCACATCATGATGATATGAATACTGTGTTATAACACATTTGGTAACCTTTTAGGAAACTAGTATAACCCTCACTAGTTGAATAACCAACTATGGGAGTATGAATATCAGTTTCAATGGATTCAATGTTTCAATTGGATTTTGGTATTAAGTTATGGAAGGTCTAAATAGCCAAGGTATCTATTTGCATAAACAAACAAAGGTCAACCCTCCACCCTTTATGAAAGTCCTCAATGGTTCTTTGATGACCATGTCGTTAGACGAATTCACATAAGTTGTTGGATTTTCCTCAAAATAGTCACTCAAAGGCAAGAAAAATATCATGTCTCCATCATCGCCAATCTAGTCGAAACATCATCGATTAGCTAAAAAGACACGATAAAAAGCCAATAAAGATCATCAAAAAAACTTCAAGTGTTTTGCAATGTATCAAGATTTTCATAAATAATTTCCAAACATTCTGATCATTATTTAAGTGATGTCAATTTTTAATCCTGAATAATAAAGTCAATGAAGGTTCAAGGATCAAGTTGTAGGATCAAAATACTTGGTTGTGAACAATGATATCCATCAAAGGTTCAACAAAAATCTTTCTCTTCTGAAGCTTTGATAATTCCCTCTCTGATATGTGATACAAAATAGTGCGTATCAAATCCATTTGAGTTTAATGCATTGCATCATGTGAATTGATGCATGTTTGTTGAAATCCACTGATTAAGATCAAATGCCCCTAGTTGGATAGGAAAAATGTTGGACTTGGGAAAAATTCCAAAATATTAAAAAAGCTTGGTTTATGCAAGATGCAACTCAAATAACTTTATGTAAACATTTTTTTTTGTTTTTTGGATTTTTTACTTTTTATATATTTTTTAGATTTTTACCAACTCTCAAACAAGATCACATTGGTTTTTCCCCAATGTCTAGCGAGATATAGGACATGAAGGATGGATTTGCAAGATGATGGATTAGAGATGGAAAGGCCATGATGGATGAAGCATGTGAATGTGACTCATAGGACCATCTCCTCAAGATTACCCAAGATAAGGAAAAATGATATAGAAATGTGAAGCATGTTTTTGGATAAGCCATGGAAGCCAATGATGCAGTGCTAGATAGCCTATAGGATAATGATATACTGTCATGAAAATGAGGGATCCAAAGTAATGGACATGTCAAGAAGTTTTTGATAACAAATTTTGTACTTTAAGTTCTTCATTTTGATCAAGACCAAGGGGTCAATTTGGGTAAGATGTGGATAAGACAACACAATTAGGATAAAGGGGTGATGGAGGCTATGGAGGGATGTTTTGGGATTATGGAAAGACTATCAAGGAATAATGAAGGTGAATTTGGGATAAGCAAGATCATGATAGGGTAACATGGATGCAACAAGTAAATAAGTTGATGAAAAGGATAACATATGTCGAGATACTTAATGCTCATGGATGTGTTCAACCTTGTCAAGATTAAAGGTGAGAGATGGAATATGAATGTAAGTGAGATAAATGATAGGAAGATAGAGGATATCATGGATGAAACTTGCCCCCAAGTGTAGAGTGCAAGGAGGAATTATGCGTGACGCTTGTTTGCCAAGTTTTCATCATGGTATTTGTCCAAGGCGCCAAAAGAAGTGGTTTTCACCATAGGACATATTTATTTCTCTTTACTTTTTCCACCAAGGTTCCTATTGCTAGGTTTTCACCAGGGTACTTTTTTTCTTTTTTTTTTTGTATTTTTCAATATTTTCCCAACATTGGGATCTTTGAACAATGCTCTTCTGAAAGATATGCTATAATAAACCATGGGTATGACTAGGATGCTAAAAGATATTGATAAGGTGACAACAAATGATAGATATGGAGGATAAAGGTAGGTGGTGGTAAAGGTTTTATGCCATAGATTGGATAAGAGGGATGGGAATATGGAAAGTAGGGGTTGGAAAATGAATGTGAGGATAAGA
Source organism: Chamaecyparis obtusa (assembly GCA_027943335.1). Classification (NCBI taxonomy): domain Eukaryota; kingdom Viridiplantae; phylum Streptophyta; class Pinopsida; order Cupressales; family Cupressaceae; genus Chamaecyparis; species Chamaecyparis obtusa. Next base: position 3,486,821 of record BSBK01002152.1, on the reverse strand, counting down.
AGAAGGTATGTCGTAGATGGAAATGTTGGCTAGATCAACTTTGACACACACTTTGAAGAGTGGTAGAATGATGGAGGAACAATGTATGAAGTAGGTAAGGATCTTTTTGAGGTAGTGGATTGTGGGATATAGGAACCCAAATTAGACTTGGAAAGTGGAAGATGTTTGGAAGGAGATGGAATGGAAGCCTTTGGAAGCTTGAATGCCAATTTTGATTTTTCTTTTGTGTACAAGTCTTTCAAAAGTGACTTGGGAATCCACATAGTCTTTGATTTTTCTTTCTTTTGTGATGCTTTTGAATGCATTTCTTCAATGAGGGATTTAGGAACCCACATTTTATTTGATTTTTCTTTTTGCTTGGTGGACCTTTGCGGCCTTTTGGATATTTAATTTTTCTTTTCATTCACATGTCGATTAGATGGGACATTGTGATTTTTATACACATATGGATTCTTGGATTTATGATTTTTATGTTGCACATAAAAATTGCTTCCAAAAGACTTAGGAATTGTGGATGAATAGGAATAATATGGAGGGTTCATATGGATTGGTGTTTGGACATTCTTCAAGTATGTGTGCCTTCATTGATCTTGATACATGGTAGGGTAAGTGAATGGAGAGCTAGGGATGATAGGAATGGTTGATGGAGGAATATATGAACCTAATATGGATGGAAGGGATGAAGAATTTTGTTTTGGGACATAGGAACCCAAAATAGATTTGGAGGATAGTGAAGGCATATGGTTGCATTTGAATGGAGGGATATAAGGTGTGAAAGGGATATCACCATCTTTGGAAGGAGATGCATTTCCAAGGTTCTCATTTTTAAGATTTATCTTTATACCCGTAGTCCCATGAATAGCTTTGATAGGAACACATTTGATAGGATCAACTGAAGCTTGAAGGGATTTATTATCATGCAAGGGATTTGGAAGAATGATGGTTTATTGAGATGAACATGGAGGAATATGACAAGGAAATGATGGGATACTTTGATCTTGACAAGGATCTTCAATTGGTGTAGAGAGGGTATTTTGTTCTTGATTTTCAATATGCTCATTGGAAATTGTGGAAGTGATATCTTGATCTTGCAGCTTGGGAAGTGAAGAAAATATGGAACTTAGAAGGGTACTTTAATCTTGGAATGGAAGGATATCATCTTGGAAGACATGAAAGGATGCAAAGGGATCATCACAGGGTTCTATGGATATGGGACCTTCATCAAATATGGGAGGGGATTGTATAAAATCTTGATCTTGATCTTTATCGATATTTGTTTCTTTTCTCTTTGGATTATCCTCTTGACATGGAGCCACTTCTAAGGACAAGGTAGATGTTTGGATATGTCTGGGGGATGTTTGGAGAAATGATGTAGGATCCTTTTGAATGGGTATAATAGGCATTGAAGCACATGAAGCTTTGGGGTCCAAGATCTTTGAAGCATGGAAATGATCTGCAACAAGATGTAAACTAGCTTGGGTTTCTTTTAGAGGTAGCCCTTGAGGGTAGACATAGTCAACGTGAAAAGTGTCATCATTAGGCTCACTCTTTAAGGGAGGAATTTTGGATAGTTGTGAAGCTTTGTGAGATGGATGAAGGATGAAAGGAGTATAAGCTATGGGAGAAACCTTGCTAGATAGAGGTTTGTGCATTAGATCTTGCTTGAGAGTGGTACTTTTCTCTTCATACTCTTTATTATCTTGATCACAAATAGGATGATCATGAAATTTCCCTTGATCCAAGATAGGTTTGTTTCTCTTAAATGCTTCTTTTTGTGAGGAAGATGAAGATATAAATGGCCCATCATCATAAAGAAAAGGACACATTGATCTTAATGATGGCTTTTTAAATGATGTATCTTTTTATTTTTCCTCATTCTTCCTCAAGGTTGATGTGTCAAAATTATGAGGAAGCTTAGCTCCTGATTGAGCTAACTTTATGAAATATGCTTCTTTATCCTTCTTCAAAATTAATCCCATTGTTTCCATAAATATGGGATCTTGGATTGCTTCTAAAATTTCATCTTCAAACACTTCATCATTTTGATTTCAATGGAGATTTTGGTCTTTATTTTGATAATTACACTCCATAATAGGATTGATTTGTTTCTCAAATAGATTCATCATTATAAATGTTTTTCAGGAATATGATCTATTTGTTGCACTAATAAGGAATATCTCTGAAAATGGTATCCAAAAGTGATTTCAAAATATTTCCAAACCTTCAGGAAATGTCCACTATTTTCCCTTCTTTGTTTTTGGGCGTCACTTGCCCATGTGTAGGTGTGAATTAACTCTTACTACACGGTGACTGGAATTTTCTTAGGCGACACTTTGTAGAGAGTAGGCAGCTTTTTCCTATTGATAGGCGTTGGTTAACTTTTTCCAGGTGTTGCTTAACATGTCACAGGTGTGACTTCAACATTTATAGGTGTTTCTTGAATAGTCACAAATGTGACTTCACTGTGTACAAGCGGTTTTTCTCTGTGTGTCAAAAGGGGCAACACTTTGTAGATCAAGTTGTAAATTTTAATTTTTAAAAGTGATTTGATCAGATCTATAGAATATTCTTGCTTGAAAATAAAGTACAAACACAACACACACATCAAAATTTGTACCATATCCCTAAAACCACACTAAAAGTGTATGTTCTCGATCATTTTCACAAGTATAAACAAGAATGTCTTCCAAGCAATCTACCTAGAGTCATATTTGGCTTTTGAACATGTTTGGCTCTAAAAGGCAGATTACTACTTAACATGATTTTTAATGAACACCTCCATTCTAGATCATGTCAAGCTCTTTTACCCCCTTGCGGGCTTCCCACATGCATGAAAGTATGATTTGGCGCAATCCCGAATGACTACTCGAGGAAGTGAAGAATACTTGCACACAACCTAGTCACTCTCCTATTAAGGAAGAGTGTATTTGTTTATAGTAGGTCAGATAGTATCGTGGCTAAAACAATTGTCTGCCACTTTGGGTCATTCCCTCTCATCGTCCTCGTAAGGCAATTCTCGGGAGGCAGGCGCTCTAAAGATCTAATTTATCTAGCATATATGGAAAAATAAGAAATCAAACTTGGTTCAAAAAGTTTGGGAGTTTGGTTCACTTAGAAAGTGAAGAGCATATCCCTATTGTTGTTCTTTGTTCCAAACACTTCAAACAAAATTTGTTCTTTTTCAACCTCTTGACAAGGAGATTCTTATGAATGAAATGTTTGGTTAATTCCTTATCCCTTTCTTTCTACCAAGTTGAACTCACACGTTTGGCTTTTTGATCCACTTCACAAAATGGAGAGCATATGCCTAATGTTTGTTCAATTTGGACAATAGTAAGGTTTTTCCTATTAAGCTAGATCCAAGGAAAAGCCGCAATTTAAGCAATGCAAGCTTGATATGAAAAATACCTCTTTTGTAGTTAGCAAAGGCTAGGTGCTTTTTTGAAGTTTTTTGACGTTTATTTGCTTACTTACCTAGTGGCTATTGTTCCCATTCCGGCTCCTCCAAAAAATTAGTCAACACATCAATACAAAGTGAAGGAAACCAAAAGGAACAAATTGAAATGCAATTAAGTGTTCTTAACAAGATTTTGCAAAGAAAATTTTAACAACTTAATGCAAACAATTTAGTTCAAAGTAGGAAATTTCTTTTTGTAAGCATCCAACACCTTAATGTAATGCTCATAAAGCTTTTCTTCTAATTCCAAACTATCTAGAATTGAAGCATTATGGATTTCCTTTAGACGTTTGGTTTGAATTCTTACCTCTTTGCTCTCTTGAGTAACTCTTCTCTCTGGTTTCTGTACTTTCTTGTGTCTGCTCATTTGTGGGAAAAACACAGACAGAATGTTAGAAAATAGAATTTAATAATCTGACAGCAAAATTAAATAGAAAATGCTAGGCAACATTTATCAACTAATAATCGTCATTTAAAATCTATTTGGCATCATTTAAAAGCTAGTAGGCATCATTTGAAAGCTAGTAGGCATCATTTAAAAGCTAGTAGGCATCATTTAAAAGCTAGTAGACATCATTTAAAATCTAGTAGGCATCATTTAAAAGTTATTAGGCGTCATTTAAAAGGTAGTAGGCATCATTTAAAAGAAAACATACATCATTTAAAAGCTAGTAGACATCATTTAAAAACTAGCAGACATGATTTAAAAGCTAGTAGGCATCATTTAAAAGCTCGTAGGCGTCATTTCCTGGATACTAAGCGATGCTTTACGCTCTCAGGCATGATAATTTATTTCGTAGGCATCAGAAGAAGAAAAGAAAGAATAGAAAGAATCTCATAGGCATCAGTTAACTCCTTCTAAGTGTCGACATAATGCTCATAGACATCGTTAAATCCTTCGTAGGTGGCTTTTCTCCTATTTTCTTGCAAAATTGACGTAAAAGTGAAGCTGAAAACACATAGAATTTGATAAAAATGATAGAAATGAGGCTCAATGATGAAGGGTGCTCCCCTTAATACCACAAACACATAACAAAAATAGAGAAATAACAACAATTTGCAAGAACAGAAAATGGGCTTCTTATTATCTCCACAAGTGTGGAATTCCAAATTTTAGAATTACAATATGCAAAGCCACATGGGCATTCCCTTTACAATATTTTGTAGGACAAAGCCTTGAATTCATTACCCAGATCTACCCAGAACTCCCTAGACAACACTACGGGCCTTCTTTATATAGGCAATTTCCACCGCCTGAGAAGGTTCCAAAAATTTAGCCCTAAGGGCCGACCAAACTTAAAATTATTTTATTTTTCATTTTATTACATCAAAGTTGGCTCAAAATAACTTTTGAAACCCAAACAAAAATTTTGAAGGAAAATTATTTTCTGCCATTTCAGGTGGCCCAACTTCCGGAGACCATAAGTCATCACCTGTTGACCTGATTGACTATTATAACCCCATTTCAAAAAGGGCACGAGGAGCTCTACAACACTTAAATAAGAAAGCTTCATTCAATCAAAAATTTAACCTCACCTAGGGCCTCTAAAGCCTTCAAAATTGAGTTCAAAGTTTTTGTACCCTGTTTCCAAAATTGAAAAGTTTCAATATCTTCAAAACTAGACTTGATCTAGCAATGAAACTTTACAGGTAGGCTAATATGACTAAGATGAACCTCCAACTATGAAATTAGAACATTCCAAGATCGTATGACCAACTTACTAAAAATAGAAAGTTTCCATAAATAGTAGCTCTACACAAGATAGCCCTTATTGAAAAGAAACCAGAAATATTTTTGGGTGATGGAAGATTGCTCTTACACCTAGGATGCTCCTACATCACTCAAAGCCCCATAGTGGTCACCATTTATGTGTGAGTGTTTACACTTTCATGAAATTAGGATAATTAACAACAATTCTATGAAAATACAATGGAAATTTAATCTAAGAATTGCATGTAACATCCATAACATCTCATGGTTCTCTATCTAAGCTTGGTAAGTAGAGCTCTCAGCCTTATTCTCTACTAGTGACAATCCTAGAATGAGAAAATTATGATAAAATGCCTAAATATAGCTCTCAATTCTCAATTTGATACAAAGATTAACTCAAATGCTCATGATAATGCTCTCAAATCTCACTATTTGCTCTCAAAATGCTCAAGATATTTCTCAATTTCTCTCAAATTGCCTATAGTGATGATGCTATGCATTCAAATTTTCTAGTATCCTTATGCTCTCAAAATGGCTTCTATTTGTAGTAAAATCCCAAGGGTAGGTGGTAGAGTGACTTGATCTTGGTTTACCCTTGGTTGAGTCAAAAAATTTGAAATGTTTTAAATGGGGGGACAATTTAAATGATTTTCTCAAATGTTTGGACAAGTAGACAAATTTGAGTGATTGAGATTCAAAGTTGAAAATGTGTGATTGAGATTCAACAATATGGAGTGATGTATGGGCATTGTGTTCTCAATTCTTATTGGTTGCTCAAATTATGTTGAAAGATATTAGGATTAATTAAATTCCATTAATTAGTTAAATTAGCCATGTAAGGGAATAGGTTCAATTTGATTTTTGATTTAAAAATATACAATTAATTGATTAAAATCAATTATATAATGTGATTGATCCCTTTAAGCTTGTATTTAATTATTTGATGTCATGATTTGATTTTTCCTTTGATTTAAATGATTTTGTCCAATTTTGATTAATAAATGTCCATTTAAAATTGATTTGATCCATTTTGATGAAAATTAGAGCATTTGGCTAAGATTTTGCAAATTTGAATGATTCTAAGACACGTGCCTAGTTTTGGGTGTCTACAAAGGTCAACTGAACAAATCAAATCAAACACTTCATTTGGCCTCTTAAAAATAATCAAATTCAATCTTGAGTGCTTGAGGGATAAAACACTTGCAAATTTTCCAAAGTTAGAAAAATTGAACCTTGCATCCTAATCATGAGTGTTTGAAGTTGTAGAATATAGAACACTTAGTCTAAAAATAGGTTCCAAGTTGGAATTAACTCTCTATGACGTGTTTGAAGGAGTTTTTCTCAACACTACCTTAAAGATCTTTTCCCAATTTCTTGCAAATCCCATTAAACTAAGTGATACAAATAAAATATGTACACTCTCCCCTTGCCTTCACAGAACTTGGGTGAGAGGTAGTGGTTGGATTGGTTATTTGTCTCTAGCGAGGCCTATCTAGAGAGAAAAGTTCTTCCTCTTTGGAGAATGACCTCAAATTAGTAATTCCTCGATTGGTATATAAACAAAGTGTTTGAGAAAACTCTCGCTTTATCCCCTCAAGATTGGGCGATGCATGTTGATGGTAGCCCAAGGTAGGTGAATATCACTATGATTTCTGCATGGTCAAATAGGCTCTTAAGTGAGTCACACATGTACAAATTGATTGGGAGGATTCCACATACCTCACTAGACACCTATAAATCAGAGGCCACCCGATCTACCCCTGAAGGATTTCTAACATTTGTGCAAGGATAATAGTAATCGCTCCAAGACACTCATCATATCGTGTCATCCTTTAGTGTTTGGAGTTAACTAATATGACATTTTTGATCCATTACATGTTCAACAGTGGCCATATTTTGATTAGCTCTTGGATGTGTGCCTAAGTGAATGAGAAAAGGTTTCTAAGTCAATGCTAATTCCTTAGGGTAGGATTTCTTGTGCATGTCTTCAAAATTAAGAATCAATGAAAACTTCTGTTAAACATACACATTCCATAGACATTGTCACTTTTGTTATCACCATTTCTTTTATCCCACAAGGTTTCTTTGTCCCTTTCTAGATTATTTTTAAGGCACATGATTATTATCTTTTGATTTTAGGATCCTTTGCCATTGGAGAAGAATCCAACTAAAATCCTAATTTGATCAGATTTAATCGAAACATCCTTGGACCTAAAATTTCTATCAAAATCATTTTCTCAATTCAATCCAAGCATTATCCTTTCAAAGATATGACCGATTCAATAAAACACAAGAACACCAAGTTACTAACTGCCCGCGTCTATCAAGAGAAGAAAGTTACTCAACACAAAATCAAAGATCACCAACCGACCCTAATTGAAATCAAAGAAGAGATCAAATACCAAGACAAACTTGGTAAAATAACCTACAATGCAAAGTTTATACAGTTCAAAGCACATTTCCAAATCAATCATCATTTTGTTGTCCTTGAAAGTGAAGAATAGTTTGCCTATCACACGCCACATTCTTTCAAATCTCATGAAACTATCTTGGAAACCTTGCATCCTTGCATCATAGATCATCCCTTTAGTTTCATTTTATGTAATCCATTTAGAATAGCCTCATTTAATCAAACCCACCATCCTTAAAATAAGAAAAATAAAAAATCCAAGTCCAAATCCAAGATCCTTGAATCAATTCAACCTATCCAGCCATCCACTTAGTGTCACATCCTTTGATTTTATTAAGCCTCATCCTAAGTCAAAATCATCTTAGCTCCACCCTTTGACTAATAATTGTCTAGGGTAGCTCATACTTGTCTTTGTAGGCCTCATGATCTCGATCCAGAGATTGGAATGCACTGACAAGATCCCATCTTCCAAAGATCACAAGTTTATCTGAGGTTGACAATCCCACCCACTTTTATCCTACACCAGGAAGAAGAAACTCATTCTGACACTTAGTAATTCCCATCATCCTAATCCAAATCAGCATCCAAACATCCCTTAGTTCATCTAAAATTTATCCTAAGTCTTTCATCTATCCTTAAGGTGTCTATAGGCTTGTCTTATTCCCAATCTCTAAGTTTCTATAGAAAACATCTTGTATTCATCCATCATTTCATCTTCATTGTAGAAACCTACATTTCATGCCTACTGAGATAAGATCCACAAAGAGAAAGAATATGGAACAATATTTCCACTAGCTCAACCAATCCTAATGATTCTAATAGCACAATGGTGACATACGATCCAAAACCCCCACAAGTCAAGAATGTGTGAGAAGATCCAAATGAGACACATACTACATTTTCCATGGAAGCATTCATGAGCCATCTTGGACATGCACAAATGGTTAGTGTAATCATAGATCAAAATCATTTTTTTCATTTTGGAAAATTACACACATTAGGGTACTCCCATTCCACCACACCTCCAACCCTTAAATCCCTCAAAATCCATACACATCCCCACTGATGCATACTCCCCTATTGTTGAAAAGATCATCGACCCCAACTTGCAAGTATTCCAGGTGGCCTCGCCTATTCCCCATCTCTTACAATATAGTTCTACAAGTACCACAATGTAAACAATGATACAATCCACTCCCTTTTCCATCATAGGCATACCACCTCCACCTGTAAGATCTCAATTTGCCACTTAGGCACATAGCTCTAAAAAAACACAACCCCCATCTCCCACGCAAAACTCCACACAAGTAGTACCTCCACTTTTCATGAGCCAAGCCTCCACATCGGCACCATTCTTCCAGAGGGCAACACAATCACTTCCCTCTTTTTCTCAGCAAGCCTCCACATCAACACCATTCTTCTAGGGGGAAACACAAGCACCTCCTTCCACTGCTCAACAAGATTTCACTTAAATACCTATTTCAACTGTCACTTAGCTAACTTTTACACAAGTTTCTCTTCCACCTTCCATCACCAACACACAAGCCCAACAAGTTGTTTTCATGACATGGATGCCATTCATGGGACTCCAAAACCCACCATCTACATCAAAAAATACCACCATCACATATGCATTCCCAACCATCACCATATTGCAACCCGCCACAAGGGTTAGAGCCTCCTGGGGTTTGAAACAGGCACAGATGAACACCCTAGGGATACAAACACATTCTCACATCTATCATTTGACAATCATACGACCTACTGTCCAATTTGCAACATAGCTCCCACTACCTCCTCTAGCTGTATCTCTTCTCATATTCACTAACTATCTATCTATGCCAACCACTGCTTATCAAAACCTTCCACCACCATAACAACAAAGTTCCTCTCATCTTTCCAACCATCTCATACAACCACCCCCTACCACCACCTTCCAAGCAACCATTCCACCCCTTAGCAATGCGGGCATGCATCTTTCATATATTTAAAAAGCCCAAGGCCAATCCCATCAACAACTCCCACCATTCTACCAACCTCCCCCATAGCAATAGTACTTCCTAGCACAACAACAACAACATCCCCTTATCCCCCAACAACAACAAGCATCACCATATTCCCCACAGTAATACACCTCCGTATCTCAGCAAAAATACATTGCCCAAAAAGCACTTCAGAATCTATTCTAGTCCATCTACCTAGCTGGGAAATCCCCTTATCAAATCCAACACTATCCCCCATAGAACCATCCATATTCATCTCCACCATCAGAGCTCTTCCGAATGAGAGTACCCACTCCAATGCCTATTAATTCCAAATGGGAAGAAGTGAGGAATGCTCTCAAAGAGCTCAAAGCTGAAATAGAAAGCAAGGATTTCAAATTTTAGGAGGTTTGTCCCTCCTTTTGACAGATCTACCACAACAATCCCCTTCCCCAAGCATTTCAAGACTCCCAAATTTGATAAATATTGGGGGAAGGGAGATCCAGTGAACCATGTCAAATAATTTTACGTGGCTTGCCAAAAGGTTACATACAAAGACAATTTCCTTATGCACCTCTTCCTCAAGAGCTTGGGAGGAACTACTATCGAGTGGTTCTATAAAATACCCTATGGGTCAATCACAACATTTGCAGATCTTTCTGTGAAGTTTGTCATGTAATATGCCCACAATATAAAAAATGAGCTATCCCTCTTACACCTATGCAATGTGAAACAAAAGAGAGGTGAGAGCCTGGATGATTACTTGAAAAGATGGCAAAACCTCACCAGGAGGTTGTCATACCAACCACTAGAGAAACATCTCACCAAGAGCTTCATCGATAACCTACATTTAAAGTTATCCCATTTCATGAGAATGAATTACATACAAACCTACCAGGACATCAAAGGAAAAGGGATAGATATCGAAAGAGGCCTCTTGGATGATGGTACCATTAGGTAATACAAAGAAAAATTACACAAAAACCCAGTAATGACCGAAATAGTTACTAGAATAAGAACAAAAACACCATCATAGATGGAGCCAAAGATACTAAACATGTCCAAATTGTTGTGGCTAGTCCTACACCACCTACTCCTGTATATAAAAAATAATCACCAATCAACCAAAAACCTATGAAACATTATCAAAAGAAAGCAAACCAAGCAAATGCCATATCAGTCACCCAAGGTCAAAACAAGCCTCAAGACTAGAAAAATCAAAGATGCACTTTCAACCCTCTCGGTGAACCATTGGATGTGATCTTGCATCAAATGGCTAAGGCCAACTTGATTATCTACCCTCAAACTTATCCATTTGATGATACAACCCCCAAGACAACATGGTACAAGGAAAATGAATATTGTGACTATCAACGTGTTAAAATCAATGCTACAATAAAGTGCATGAAACTGAACCACTACATCTAAGATCTCATTGATAGGAAGGAGATCCAAGTGAACACACCAACCCAACCTTCACCTAATGCCAATTTACAAATCTATCAAAATGTGTTTCCTTAATACAACTTTAGCAAGAACACAACCAATACCAATCTGCCACCCCAGAACCTAGGCAAAGGTAAATGGGGAGACCATGTCAATCAAAAAGACTATACTACTGCCCATATTAATTATGACAAGTTTGTTGGTTGCATCACCTAGGTTGAGCCCACTATAAATGTCATCCATGTTAAAGGAGAAGATAGTTAGTGTGTAGTCAGAACACACAGAGGCTGAATATCTGTCACTGGTACTACTCTAATGCTTGCACCTCATGTGCAATACAACCTTCTAGAACACCTTGGGAATACACCTACCCAAATATCCATCCTTGACCTTCTCATCACCTCACCCATCCATCAAGAGATCCTTAAAAAAGCTCTCCAAGAAGCACATGTCCCGACAAACATAAATACCATCTAGTTTGAGAACCTCATGGGGCACCTATCCACATCAAGTTCCCTTTCCTTCAAGCCTTCTAATATACCATTTGTTGAACATGACCATAGTCTCCCCCTCTTCATCGCTGTCATGGTCAATGACTTTGCCATCAAAAGGGTCATGATAGATAATGGTCTGACCCTAAATTTGACTACATTAAAGTTCATCCAGCAAGTGGGATATACAGAGGCCGACATATCACATGATATTATCACTATCAAGGCCTATGATAACTTGGAGTGTACCTCAGAAGGTACCATTTTGTTATCGATCAAGCTAGGCCCAAAAATTCAAGAGATCGTCTGCCACATTGTTGATCTAGACCTCTCATACAACATCCTCCTTGGTTGACCATGGATTCATTCCATCAAATCCATCCCATCCACTTATCACTAGTGCCTAAAATTTCTGCATCAAGGAACTAAAATCACCATCTATGTAGATCCCCAACCTTTTTCATACTACCGTGCGTTGGAAGCATCATTCCCCACTACACCCATTGTCTTGGAATCAACATTGGCACTTTCATTGCTAGCTCATCTCAATCCCACTATGATCTAGAAACCATCCTATCGTTCACTCTCTCCTTTATCAAGATTAACAACAGGGGTTGTGGTGATTACAACTTAAATGATGCCTTTTCAGGTAGGGTCCCTTCTACTTGATCCACATACTCAAGGGCACCCATGCCACCAAAAAAATTCCCCTCAAGAAGACCTTGAAGTCAAGCAGATGGGGCCATCAACATTCATCTCCCATGGAATCCTGAACAATCAAGAGATGGACCTTGATATCAAGAGGTGGTTATACAAAGATCCCCCACCTCCTAATGATAAAATCCTTAGATACTTCAAGGAAAAGTACCCCGCATCACACAAATGAGCCACAAAACAATGGAACTATCAAGGTGGTGGTCTAGGACTAGAAGAAGGTTGTAATAAAGACCCACTAGAAGCCTCACAAAACCCAAAACATTGAGGCCCTGGCTTTAATACCCCTCACCTACATATACAAGGACTCAATACCACAACAAGGGGCAATAATTTTTCCAATGTTACCCTTTTGAACATCCATGATGAGCTTGTGGAAATTGAAGACATCCCTAAAGAGGAAGAGAAGAAATCCTACGATGATATCTTCAATGATGAAACCTTCCAAAGAAATTATGTCCTTCACCAATTTGCCATAAAACTTATCAAACTTCCTCTCATCTATCCCAAACTCATAAACTAGGACCAACCAAGCATAACACACATCGATGAGTTCCAAAGAAAGGAAGATCTCCTAAGATTCATGGGAGCATCTAATCAACATCAAGACTGGGGGCATTAATCAACTTATGTCTACAAGCTCGAACCCAAGGGATACTTTGGGGAAGAGGAAGTCTTTAGCTGCAAGAATAAAAATAAAAGAGAAAAGAATGAGTCTATTTGCGAAACCCCTCTGGGGCACATTTTGACTCCAAAAAATTAAAAATAAAGGGCACATCTTCTAGTGAAAACCTCTCCAAGGTACTAGAAGATGAAGACTTGCCTCTTCCCCCCACCCAAGACTACAAACTAGAGCAGCCTTCCATCCTCATTGAAGACACCAAGCTAGTCAACTTGGGAACTAAAGAATGTCCATGGATCACATACATTGTAGCATACCTGACCGAAGGTGAGGAGGTAGCTTTCACAATGCTTCTCCAAGAAGCAACTGTAAATTTTGCATGGTCATATGCTCACATGCCAGGGTTGGATTCAAACTTAGTTGTTCATCATCTTGTAGTAGATCCAAACACAAAGCCAATCAAGAAAAAGCTTTGCAAAATGTATCCTAAGGTAGCCCTACTAGTAAAAGAAGAAATCAAGAAGCTAATGCAAGAAAAGATCATTCGGGCCATTGAATAATCAAAATGGATATCCAACATGGTACCAATCATTAAACCATAAGGAGAAATTAAGATCTACACAAATTTTTGAAACCCAAATAAAGCATGCCCAAAGGATGATTTCCCTCTCCCAAACATCGACATGATCATTGACCTCATAGCTGGCCACAAAATGTTATTACTCATGGATGGATTCTCAGGATACAATCAAATCAATATAAAAAAAGAATACCAATACAAGAAAATATTCACCATGCCATAGGGCACCTTCTGTTACATTATGATTCCATTTGGGTTAAAGAATATAGGGGCTACATATCAGAGGGAAATGACAAGAATCTTTCATGACATGATCCACAAAATACTTGAAGACTATGTGGATGATATCCTTGCCAAATAAAAGACACAGCTAGAACACCTCGACATCCTTGAGCATGTGTTCGACCACCTACATCACTATGTCTTAAAGCTAAATCCAAAGAAGTATGTCTTCGGTGTCACATTAGGTAAACTATTGGGCTTCATTGTATCATGGAGAGGCATTGAGATTTATCCTAAGAAATTCAAAAAGATAATGGAAATTCCTCCTTCCCGAACACTCAAGTAGCTTTGAAGCCTACAAGGTAAGCTGTAATTAGTCTTGAGATTCATATCATAACTGGCCGACAAGTATCAACCATTCACACATCTACTCCATAAGGACACTAGCTTCAAGTGGGATCCCATATGTCAATGAAGTTTTGAGAAGCTTAGAGAATAATTAGAAAACTCTCCCATTCTTGTACCACTAGTACTAGGGTGCCCTCTCATCCTATACATCTCGACAACTACTACAACACTGGGGGTATTACTAGCCTAGCTTGATGATAATGGAAAAGAAAGAGCCATCTACTACATCAATAGTACACTTGCCATCTATGAGCTAAACTATTCACCTATGGAAAAGGCATGTCTTGTAGTGGTCTTCACCACTCAGAAGTTTTGACTCTACATGCTAAGCCACATAGTAAAGCTCATCTCCAAGGTGGACCCACTCAAGTACCTTCTATCAAAGACAAAACTTACAGGCCAAATGGCAAAATGGGTTATGCTCCTGAGTAAATTTTAAATCTAATAATGAGATAGAAAAGAAATAAAGGGGAAAGTCATTGCCGATCAGCTAGCTGAAGCACCCCTTGTAGATGCATTTCCATTGATTATGGAATTTCTTGATGAACATCTTTGCATAGTTAAAGAACAACTAATATGTAAGCTATATTTTGATGGCTCCTACACATCACATGGATGAAGAGAAATAATCCTCTTTATCACCCCTCAGGGTGACTACATCCCCAAATCATTCAAGTTGGGATTCCCCAACACTAACAACATTAAAAAATATGAGGCCCTCATCTCTGGTCTCAAAATAGCTATCCAATAGAACATCACAAAATTGCAAGTGTTTGGAGATTCACAACTTGTCATCAAACAAGTCTTGGATGAATTCCAAACAAAAGATGACAAGCTTCTACCCTACAAGGAGTTAGTGGATATATTGAAAAATCACTTCCTCAGCCTACAGTTCATACAAATACCTAGGCTAAAAAAAAAAGTTGTTGACGCAATGGAAACCATCAGGTCCTTACTAGAGATCCCTCAAGATTCAACGCAGTATGAATTCTTAGTCAAACAAATACACACACTCGCTTATGTTAGGAATGAATGCTAAATGTTTGGCAGCCATTTTTTAGTAGTTGTTGTTGCATTCATGACTATGATTGTCATTGATGTCAACAAAGTGATTTACCAAAGACTTGCATAGTGTAATACCCCAAAAATGGGCTATAGGTTCATTAACCTCCTATATCGACACATCGAACAAAATCGACATCAAAGTCCTAACCTAAGGCACATCGGCAAATTATCGAATCTTAATTGATTATCCTAAATTCTACATTGGGGAATATTCCTTATTCCTATTTATCCTATTTATCTTTAATTTAATGATTATTTGGCATTAAATCCTATTTATCCTAAAGTTTGATTAATTGAATATTTTGAATATTTAATTAATTAGATTTAATACTGCCACTTAATTATTTAATTGGATTTAATTATATTTATTCCTAAATTGTATTATTTAAATTTTGACAATAAATCAAATATCCTATGACTAATTGATTAAATTCTTATTTAATTAATTAATGTCGATTGTCAAATTTAATAATATAGTTTTTGAATAAAAGTTTGATTTAATAATTGATTAACCCATAAATCAATTTTTTTAATTTTTTTTAAAAATCAGTTAAGTTGAGGATAAATCACTTTATTTATTTAATTAATTCATAATTAATTATGCACATCCAAAAAAATAGTTAAACTTTAAATCAGAAAATCAATTCAAGTTGTTTTAAAAATAAACTCAACTCTCTTTTGAGTTGAAAGCTGATCTCAACTTCTGATTTAAATTAAAAAACTGATTTGCATGATTTTGTGAGTTAATCTATCTCTAAATTCTTGATAACTTAAAAATCAACTTGAGTTTATGAAGAGTGATTTATGGATTTTTCCATGCACCTCCAAAGTCCTGGATTTCTATAAATCAAGGCTCAACTCTTCATTTGGGATCCATCCATGAATTGCATCCGCACGCTGGCGAATTGGTGATCGAAGAATCCATCTTTGCGAATCAAAGCTGTTGTGAGATTTTCATTTGTTTTTGAGCATTCATATCATTTTAGCATATCATTGTTAGATTAATTGCATGTCATATCAGTTTTTCAAATAGAATAGATCCATATCAATTTTATTTCATCTTATTGCATAGAAAATCCAAAAATATAGACTAATTTGCATTCATCTCATATCTAGATTTTGCATTCAAATCCTTTGTTTAGGTGTTGTCAAGGTCATTGATCTCAGTCCAATATGAGAATATCATACTTGCACCTACTAGAAGGCAGTAAATCACCTAGTTAGATTAGTTTCCATTTCACTACACGATTTTGATTTCTACTAACCTCTAATGTTTTACTGAAGTGTTGTGTCTACAACTAGGTACAAAATTCACACACATTTTTGGCACCCATCGTGGGGCCCTGAAATGGGTTTCCATTCCAATTCTATCAATTTCTAGCTATTTCTTGTCATTTTCTAATCAAAACTACAATTTTTATTTTCTGTCAGTACATTTTCATACGACTTTTGTTAGAAAGTCATTTTGGGAGGTGTCCACTATCGTACGATAGGTTTAGATTTCGAGACTCATATTAGAGTGTACACATTGTCATTTGAAAGCTTGATTGTCGTATGTATAGGTACCCACAGTCGTATGAGTTTCTAGTCTATCATCTGGCAGGTAACCCAATGTCGTACAAGTTTTGACTCCAAATTCAATTTTTGTTTCATATTTTCAGGTAGTTTTCCAGATTTGATTTCCAAATTTGGACTAACAGCTAACATTAACAATTGAAATCTTTTGATTCTGATTGGTATTTGCTGGTTTTGATTGGAAAAAGCATGAGAATTGCTAAAAAAAAGTAAGAATCTACTAAGCACATTGCGAGGAATTCATGTAATCTTCTTAGCTAATAACATTTCGATTTGGACTAAAAAGAACTCTCACATGTCAAGCTTGTGTGACCTTTATTGCTTTCATATCACAGATTTCATTTTGGGCTATAGAATGAATGTAGATTTGCTTTCTGCATATCTGTTACACATAGTAAATAGGCCCTATGAACACTATTTGTGGTTCTTGAGAGAGTGGGTTTCCAGCGAAGCTCTTCTCAATGAGAGAACCCTTGTAGGTAGGGAGGTTACTAAGAGCATCTCACGTTCTACTAGATTTGTGCATCTTCAGCTTTTGATTGATACATTCTCTCTCTGGAGAGGTTGATAGATCATAAGCAGTTGACATCATAGATCTTTGTGAGATAATCTTGGTCTTAGTGTGTCAGATTAATCTGTCTGCTTTTTTTTGGTTAAAAGTGAAAAGGCTAGAGGGCTATGCTCTACTCCCTTTTTGGGTAGTATCAGAAACTTAGATCCTTGAATCTGGAACCAGTCTCCATGTGGTATCTTTTGTGAGTCACCTTTAGAGAGGGTTAACCATAGTGGACATTCCCTTAATTGGGTCAACCATGTGGATGGAACCTTAAGCGGTAATAGCCATTTTCATTATGGTAGGAACAACCACTATATAAATGTCCTTGTGGAGGAAATCTTCACAAGTGTGGTCTCTTGTTGGGCTATCAAATTTCCCTAGCAGCTCCTAATTGATTAATTGCTCAGACTGTGTTAAAACCCCAGTGTGCCTAGATTAGAGTTCTCCCTCTCGAGATCACAAAATTTATAGAGTCAGACCATTACTACAAACCCTAGAGAGGCCAAATTTTCATTTTCTAGGAATATGTGTGTTATTTTTTTGGAACATACACTATTAGCACTCCTAGGGATTAACACATTTAGTCACATGGTTGTTCATGCATAGGGTTGCTTTGTCCCCTATTCATTTTTTTTAGATGTGCTTGAAATCACTTGCTTGCTATTTTGCGTGCATGTTTATCTATCTAGTTACTAAGAACGAATCAATCCGGTACAATCTTTAAATCTGGATAGACAATTTTGTGAACAATTTGAAACTGAAAACCTAAAAATTGCAAAATCTGATGTCAAACACCTTTCTGGAGTCAAAAGTCATCTCATAAAGTCAGAAAGTCATACAACTTTTGGCTATTGTCATTTCAGAACCCCCAGATTGTCGTATGATAGCTTGTATAGTGTCGTACAAGTTTTGCCACCAGCCAATAACAAAAGTAAAAAATCCTACTATCAACTATCATGCAAGTTTTGCAACTATTGTATGAGCTTGTCAATTGTCATTTCATAGTCTACCCACTATTGTATGAGCCTGTAGAAAGTCATTTGAGAAAAGTCTGAAAAATTGTCAGAAAGTGTTAAAAACTGTCAGAGACCCAGCTTTTACGGCCTATTTCTAGAGTCTGTCAAGAAAATCACTGTGTCAAGAAAAGAGAAAAAACTAGAATGAATCCAATCATTTTCCTAAAGTGGCCTCTTGAGTCTGATTCATCCTTCTGTTTAATTGATTTGAGTCTTTTTCATCTTGTGTCAAAACCTTGTCATAACTATCAATCTTCAATCCATCTTCAAAATGACTAAGTGTTGTGAACTCATGTCTACTATCTTTTGGGCATCTACCCATACATCTAGGGCACAATATCCTTCATTTATGTCCAATATTATCCTCAATCAATCAAACTTTGACAAGGTTGCGTCATTTGATCTTCTTGAATCAGATCTTTCTTTAGTTGTCTTCATCGTATTCTTTTGCTTCACCCAAGGTTAATGGTGGAGACTAGAGCTTCCTCTCACAAGAAATCTAGAGAAGCACTTAACACCACAACTTTTTCTACTCACATAGGTCCAACTCCTGAGAAACTCTACAATTCTGGTCTTTACGAAGATGACGGTCTTGGCAATTTTCAATTGAAAACTGGTTACATACCCCCTCCATCAACACATAGAGGTAATCAAAAAACCCCTCCTCAATCTAATCAAGGGAACCCTAAAAATCCTAACATGTCTGATGGAGGGACACATCATGGGTCCCAAGGACATCAGTCTCAACATGGTATGGATCAAGAACCTACACCTTCTAAAATTGCTTGATATCAAAATGATGATAACTTCAAAAGAATGATGAAACATTTCTTGAAAGAAGATAGAGAAACATACTTTCTAGAGTTAGCTCACCAAGGAGCTAAACTTCCTCCCAACTTTAATGTGGAAGATATCATTACACATGAGGAAGAAACTCCTATTATGGCTATGATGAAACAAATGCACACCATGCAAGTAAAACTTAAAAAAATCAAAAAAGAAAAAGAACCTAAGGAGTTCTCCATGGAGCCTCTATGTCCTTTTCCATTTGATAAAGACTTGTATATGCCACCATTCCCTAAGAGGGTAGAAATTTCAAAATATGATAAGTATGATGGAAACTCTGGTCCTCAAGATCATGTTAGAGAATTCTGTACTCAATCTATGGAGTTCATGCACGAACTGACCTATTTGATGCATCTTTTCCCCCGATCTCTGGGAGGGTCAGCCAGTCATTGGTTCTCTAGGATGCCTTCTACAATAAAAACCTTTGAGGAGTTGATCAAATTGTTCTATCAGAAATACTCCTACAACATCCAACATCTAGTCACCATGATCGATACCTGCAATCTCAAACAATATCTAGGAGAACCATTCTTGACATTTCTCAAAAGATGGAGAAATAAATTCTCTCTATATGCTAGGCCTATTCTAGAAACTAAGAAGATGGAAATCTTCATCAACAATCTTGTTCCAGAAATGAACCATCCTTTACAAATGCAAAATCATACATCTTTTGACAAGATGGTAGACAATGCAATCAAAATTGAAAAAGTACTTGTGAAAAAAGGAGACATCACACTTCAAAAGGACAAGTATGAATCTAGTTCTAAGGATAAGAACAAAAATTGGAACAAGAATAAGGGCATCATCACAAATGGCATTGTTGATAATATCCATGCCCCATCTAAGGCACCTAATTTCAATCTAACCATTGGTACCCAAGCCATCAAAGCTTCAAAACAAAAGGTACCCGAATCATCTCAAAAGAAGCTAGAATACAAATCTTGGTCCGCTGATAATAAAAAAAAGTTCACTCCTCTTGGAGAATCTTTGGAATTAGCTATGAGAACTCTGCTGGCTAATAACATCATCTCTTTTCTTGAGATTTGACAATCTAATCCTGACTCTAAGCTGAAATGGTGGAGAGAGAATGAATTATGTGATTTCCATCGGGGTAAAGGTCATAAAACTAATAACTGCTTGTGCTTGAAGCATACCATTCAAGACAAGATTGATAATGGAGAAATCATGATTGATAATCCTAAAAGCAATAATGCTCACATAACATTCATCGAACCTTTTCTAAAACATAGTCAAGGAGATTCATCTTCTCAGCCTAATGTGGGTGCTAAGGTCAATTATGCCTATTCTGGAAACAATACTATTATCAATATGGTTGAACCAAGCCTATCTGAACTTTGCAATGTCATCACAATTGTAAGAAGAGATAGAGAAAATCAATTAGCTAATGTAGTTACTTGATCACAAGCTTAGGGAAACCTACAAGGACAAATCCTAGATCAATCAAATGTCCCTAAGGTTCCTTTCAATCTATCTTCCGCTTCTAAATAGAGGGAAACATCTAAATCTTCAAATCCTAAGGACACGAGGCCTACTTCATACAGTATCATTCAACAAATCCAACATACTAATGCAAAAATCTCCATGTTTGAGTTGCTTCGGATATCTCCAGCTCATAGAGCCATCCTAGACAAATCTCTGCTCGGATCCAATGTTCTTGATAACCTTGATTTAGATAGATTCCAGGCTATGGTTGGTCATCTTACGTCTCCATAGTATATCTCCTTTTCAGAGGATGATGATAACTCCTTGAGTCATCCACATAACTAGCCCTTGCGTATTGAAGTCTTGATCCAAAACCATTACGTCAAACATGTGTTGATAGATGGGGGCACTGGTCTAAATATTTGTTCTTACAGCTTGATCACACAATTGGGATTTTTAGAAATGACCATTGATCCTAGAAAGAAAATAACTATCAAAGCATATGATGAAGAAGAAAGATCCTCCAAGGGAACAATTGTCTTGCCTATTAGAATAGGTCCTATCATCATAGATACTATATGTCAAGTTCTTGATATACCTTTGGCTTATAACATCCTTCTAGGGAGACCCTGGATACATGAAATGAAAGCTATTCCTTCTACATACCATCAGTGCTTGAAATTTCCTTGTGATGGAGTAGAGGTAACCATTCTAGCTGACGCATCAACAACTTGTAATGCATTGAAGGAAAATGCAGATAAACTTGTTCCTAATAACATAGAATCTTCCACTAATCAAATAGATATAGCATCCACATCTAAGATGGCAGACATTGCAAAAGAGGTCAATATCAAAGAAAATAGTATGGGAGAATATACTATAGAGCCAATTTTGTCTTTGACATCTCTCCCTATCTCGCCTAAGTCTTATGGGCAAGCTCTAAAATAGTTCAAACCATAATCTAAGGAATCTCTTGAGGCATATAAAGGAAAATTTGTTGCAGAAAAAGTACCTAAGCAAGAATTTGAAGAAGATGAAGTTGTGCTTGCATGGCTCTATAAAGATGAACCTGAATCCCAAGTTGTTCCACCTAGTGACTCTAAAGTATCGAAGGTTCCTTCTAAGTCATATGGCCCAGGGGATAAACTGATAGCTAAGATGGGATATAAGGGAAAAGGACCTCTAGGACTATAGGGTAAAGGTCTTCTATTGCCTCTTGAACATCATGGTCTAGCCAATAAGAATACGACAGGTCTAGGATACACGAAGAAGCCTTTCTGTCTTAGCAAGAATTCCTCACATGTCTTAGAATAGATTGAGCCCTCTGTAGAAAATCAACTATAGGGAGAAACAAAACAATCTGATAGTGATGATTCAGACACCACTAATGATCTCATTCCCTATGAACATTTGCCTAAAGAAATCAAAGGCCTCCTTGATGCTGAAGATGATCCAATCAAAAGAATTATCTAGTAGAAACAAAAGAACCTACTATAAAGCAAGAGATAGTTGCACCACAAGAACCAACTGATCTCAAAGACAATCAAACAGACAAAGAGGAAGGTGGTAATTATTCTAAGATAGATTCTCATGAGTATGAATTCAAATCAGAATTTGAGGGTAACCCTTCTTGGGGTATTCATCTTGACTTTACTCATGTTCTTAGATTTCCTAGAGGCATAGATGAAGAATCTAATGACTATGAATGGGGAGCCACTCTAGAATAAGATGAGCTTATTACAGAGAAACATGTTGATATTATTCACCAATATGCACCTAAACCCAATGTAAGTCTAGAGTGAAATGATGAACTTATCGAGTTTGATCCACTGATGGCTGAAGTGGACTCCCATAATGACATTGAGACTATTCATGAATCAAATGTCTTAAGTTGTAATATCACCTTTGAACTTGAGTGTCAGGTTAGGACCGATGATGACAGATCCATATCCGTAAACACTCTTTCCCAATCTTTCACCACTTTGACTATGCAACGCCCTGACCTTCTTGACATAACATCCACCAACTTGAACCAAGGTATTTATACCTTTCCCAATGACTATGCCCTTGCTTGCTACCTAAATGCAATTGAGCCTATGAGGACTTCCATCAGTGAACTGAGTGTTAGCATGACAGAGTCAGACATCAAGTATCTTAGTCAAAAAAATAAGAATAAGAATAAAAAGAAAAGGAGTTCTGAGGGTGAAAACCACTTTGTGGCAGTCTCAGAACCTACAAAAGTAAAAATAAAAGATGTATCTGAAGGTGAAAACCTCTCTGAGGTGCCTAAGGATGAGATATTTGATGTCCTTCCAAGTCATTTATAGGATAGATCTCTAGTTCTAATTGAGCCCACTCAATCCATCAACTTGGGAACAACAAAAGAACCACAGTTGATCCATGTAGCACAATCTTTATTAGAAGAAGAGAAGAAAAAATTTACAACCTTCCTCATAGAGAAGAAGATCAACTTTGCATGGAAATATTCAGATATGCCAGGGTTGGATCCTGATCTTATAATGCACCATTCATCTATATCTTCTGGAGTAAAACCAGTTAAACAAAAATTAAGAAAGATGCATCCTCATGTTGCACTCTTGGTCAAAGCTGAATTAGAGAAACTACTAAAAGTCAGATTCATCTGAGTTATTGATTATGTAGAATGGATCTCTAATATTGTACATGTTTCAAAACTAGATAAATCAATCAGAGTGTGCACAAACTTTAGAGATGTAAATAGAGCATGCCCTAAGGATGATTTTCCACTACCTAACATTGATATGATAGTGGACATGACTATAGGTTTTGAGATGTATTCTTTAATGGATGGTTTTTTCGATATAATCAAATAAAAATTGCTCCAGAAGATCAAGAGAAAACTGCTTTCACATGTGCATGGGGCACCTTCTATTGGAATGTCATGCCATTTGTGCTTAAGATGCTGGTGCTATATATTAGAGAGCCATGATATCTATTTTTCATGACATGATGCATCAGACTATGGAGGATTATGTTGATGATACTTTAGCAAAATCTATGATTAGAGCTAAACATCTAAATGACTTGAGCAAGATACTAGACAAAATAGAAAAATTTAGTCTCAGACTAAATCCTAAGAAGTGTGCTTTTGGTGTCACTTCTCGAAAGCTCTTAGGATACATAGTTTCAAAGAAGGGCATTGAAGTTGATCTAGCTAAAGTAAAGGCTATCATGGAGATGCAACCTCCCAAGAACATCAGTCAAATGAGGACATTGCAAGGGAGAGTTCAATCTATTAGATGCTTCATATCTTAGCTAGCAGACATATCACAACCTTTTACAAAGAGATTACACAAAGGTGTGACATTTGTGTGGAATGAAAAATGTGAGAACAACTTTAACCATATCAAGAAATATCTATCAAATCCTCCTATCTTGATGCCTCCTATACAAGGGAAGCCATTGATCCTATATGTTTCCACAATAAATACATCACTGGGGGCATTGCTTGCACAACATGATGAGAACAAGAAGGAAAGAGCTATATACTATATTAGTAGAACATTGGTGGCATACGAAAAGAATTATTCTATGATTGAGAATGCTTGTCTAGTTGTGATCTTTGCATCACAAAAATTGAGACATTATATATTGGCGCATACCACACATTTGGTAGCTAAGATTGATCCACTAAAGTACCTACTAAGCAAAGCTTCCCTCATGGGTAGATTAGCTAAATGGGTCATGCTCTTAAGTAAATTTGACATTGAATATGTTGAAAGAAAAGCTATAAAAGGATAGGTTATTGCTAATCAATTAGCAAATGCACCTATGATTGATGATACACCAATGCAAATGGAATTTCTAGATTCCTCTATCATGACTCTTTCTTCTAGAGAATGGCTGTTATTCTTTGATGGCACCTATACATAGAATGGATCAGGAGCATGCATATTATTTATAACTCCTCAAGGATACTCCATACCTAAAGCATTCAGATTAAAGTTCCCTTGCACAAACAATATTGCAGAATATGAAGCCCTTCTTAATGGCATGAAACTAGCAATTGAGTGGAGAATGACAGAGATACACATTCATGGAGACTCCCAACTTGTTATCCATCAAGTCAATGATGTGTACTAGACTAAGGATGAAAATATCATTCCATACAAAAGAATGGTAGATGATCTAAAGAAGTATTTCATATCTATCACATTTGAGCAAATACCTAGAATAGAGAATAAGGCTGCTGATGCAATGGCAATGCTGTCTACTCTATTACAATAGCCTGAACATGAGCTATGCTATGAGTTCCTAGTGGAAGCACTATCTTATCCTGCATATGATTCCCCTAAAACCCACATGATCAGCATTGTTGTTGGTCATGATTCATCCTGATAAAAAAACCTATTCTCCTATCTCCAAGACCAAATCATTCCCGATACCTTCAATCTCCATGAAAAGAGATACCTTATCTATAATGCCTCTCGATATGTCATCATTGGTCATGATCTTTACAAATGAGGTTTGGATGGTATGCTCCTTAGATGTTTAGAATGGGAAGAGTCTCAATGTGCGTTAGAGGAAGTCCATGAGGGTATATGTGGGTCACACTCAAATGGTTTAACACTAACTTGAAAACTTATTAGGGTTGGGTACTATTGGCCTGAAATGGAGAAAGAGTCTATCAAGTTTGCTAAGAAATGTCAAAAGTGCCAAGTGCATGGAAACTTAATTAATGCTCCAGGGAGAGATCTAATTCCCTTTACTACACAATGGCCTTTTCACCAATGGGCATTTGATCTTATAGGATCTATACATCCTCATTCTTCTAATGGACATACCCATATAATCATAGCTACAGATTATTTTACAAAATGGGTAGAAGTAGTCCCTTTGACACAAGCAACTGAAAAACAAATATATGTTCATATTTAACTACATCATATACCGGTATGGTATTCCACATTCTATAATCATAGATAATGGTGGACAATTTAAGAAAAAAGATCTAGATGATTTATGTGCCAAATTCAAGATTACACAACATTGGTCATCTATCTACTATCCTGAAGGGAATGGACAAGTAGAGGCTTCTAACAAGAATCTATTGAAAATCTTGCATCGTATAGTTAATAAGACAGGAAGAGACTGGCATCTCATGATCAATCCAGCTCTTTGGGCCTACAGAACAAGTATCAAAATTCCCACTAGGGCTACACCTTTTGCTTTAGTTTATGGGTTTGAAGTGGTACTGCTTGTTGAGGTTGAAATCCCACTACTAAGAATCAGAATGCATGGTCTAGTAACTAATGATGACTACAGAGTGTCTAGGTTGCAAGAACTTGAACTACTAGATGAGTGCAGACAAGGAACATATGATCATCTCAGAGTGTATTAGAAGAGAATTTCTAGAGGTTACAACAAGAAAGTCAGATACAAAGAATTTTAGGTTGGCGATCTAGTCTTGAGAGAGAATCCTAAAAATCAATCACATAGAGAACACAAGGGGAAGTTTGAACCCAACTGGCTGGTCCCTTTGTTATCACTACTACTTTTGGCTCTAGTGCCTATCAACTCTCAATGATTGAAGGAGAATAGCTTTGATAACCAATCAATATTCTCCATCTAAAGAAATTCTACGCCTAAGGCATTCAGTCTATGGTAAAATGTCCTGAAAAAATGATCAAAATTAGAAAAAGTCCTAAAAAAATGAACATCTTTGTGAAAACCTAGCAATAGGTGCCTTGATGATTCACAAAAAAAGTAAAAAATATCAAAAGTACAAAAAAAATTGGGAAAAATAAAAATACAAAAAAATGAGAAAAAGAAAAAGTGCCTTGGTGAAAACTTGGAAACATGCGCTATGGTAGCAAAAATAGAATCTTTGCCAAGATGGTGAAAATTTGGCAAACAGGAACCACTTGTTTCAAAATGATCCATCTATCATCACAATCTTGGTCTTTCCTAGCTTTCAATCTTGCTTTAGTTTGTACATATCTCCCAGTTTGTTTATGCATTCCTATTTTCAATAAGTCAGTCTGTACACCAATCAGCTAAAGCATCTGTATCCTATCAATGTTCAAACTTGGGGGCAATCAATGTCAGATCCTATGGCCTCCAGTATAATTTAGATGTATCATCTCCAGTTAGAGTCCTTTGAAGCTTCATTTGAGTTAGAAAGTCAGTCTCGTCTCTAGAAAGGATTTTGCATCTACAACAATGCAATCAAACATCAAACACAATCTAAAAATAATCTATGCTTTTACATGCTTTTATCTCCTTGTATGCTTACTGATTCACATTGAGATTTTTGCATATTTTGTTCACATGAGCTCTTCGATGATGTCCTTTACAGGATTTAGAGAGTGATGATTGGGGGCATAATCTTTTCTTTGTTTTCTTCTTGTATGTGAAAATCTAACAACTTTGGAAATTTTGGATTGAAATGGTGTTCGACTGTAAGAGCCTCTGTCTCGAATTGGATGGCCATGTGTACCTCGACCATTGATGCCCAAAAAATTCAAGGAAGTTTGATCTAACTATTGTCTTTTTTGAGTGAGTTCTTTCTCCTATTGTGAAATGCGATCTTGCCTAAGGATGTGAATGATAAAGGGTCACTACAGGTAATTCACACTGGATTTAGAATGATCTCTTGACTATTTGATGTGTTTGAAAGCACGACATATTCAGGTCATCATGACATCTATGTTTTGATGCTTATACAAATTGCTATATCAAAAGGGACATGATATTCAGGTCATCCTGGCATTTGTGCCTTGGTGCTTATATCTAATCTGACATTCCAAAAACAAAATCAATATTCACATGTCCATGGTTTCCTATCCAGTGGGTGTTGTATTGATCATTGTGCATACAAATCGATATTTGTATGTCCATGGTTTCATAACTAGTGGGCATTGTATTGATTTATCCGGGTACCTAAAAATTCAATGATGAAATTGATTGACACATGATCAGTGACTAGGTCCTAGGTCTTAGATTGCATTATATTTTACATGTTTCTTTGCATTTTGCATGTTTGCATGATCTCACAAATGGCTACATAAACTTCAAAGCTTAAACGATTCTTCAAAAAAAATAAAAAATGCTAAACATGACTACAAGAACTAAATCTCACATGAAAGTTCCTCCAACGAAACAACAAGTAGAATCCTTTTTTGGGATCAAAATCAAAATCTGAGATCGTTTATATTATTCACTACTTGCATAATCAACCTTCAATCATCAAAGAAATCTAGAATTCAACTTAACTGATTATCTTACATCAAACTATCAAAATTTCAACTTGGTCAACTATGGTCAACTCATGGTTTCACCTAGTCAAACTTGGTCTTCCAGACCTACAAATGATGTAGAATGCATTCTCAAACATGTTTAACCACTTCTCAAATCAATTGACATGCTTCTAAAACTACAACATTGAATTTTCTTGTCAGATTTCATTTCTATCCCGAAAGGGGCATGGTATTGCACATTGTTCAAAGTCTGTAATCTAATTTTGAAATCAAATCTTTCCTCCGTAATCAAGACAACAACCATGTCTAGTTGCTGATTCATCAAAAAGACCTCGTCGCTTGGGGAAAATCAATCATCACTTGGGGCATATCAGATTCATCGAGATCCATTTCAATCTGGTATTCTCTTAATCTTGTAAACTATATCAGTTTTTTCTAACCATCGATTTATTAGTGTTATTTCCTTGCTTCTTCGTAACTGAAGGGTTCATATGTGATACCAATGTGATTCTTATCGACAATCAGGTCTGGAATCAGTCACTCACTTCTTCACAATCATAAGGTTCAGAATCAAGCATTTTGACACTTCTTCGCAATCATTGGCTCATTGCTGTTATAGTTAACATTATCTTTGGTCATTCAGGACCTAATATCTTCAAATCTTTCAATCAGTTTCTGTCTCATATCAATTTCAATTTCAAACATCAGTTTCAACATCATACATAGACTGTCTTTGAACCACTGTGCTTCACACATTAATTCAAAGAGGGGCAAAATGTAATACCCCAAAAATGGGCTATAGGTTCATTAACCTCCTATATCGACACATCGAATGAAATCGACATCAAAGTCCTAACCTAAGGTACATCGACACATTGTCGAATCTTAATTGATTATCCTAAATTCTGCATTGGGGAATATTCCTTATTCCTATTTATTCTAATTATCTTTAATTTAATGATTATTTGGTGATAAATCCTATTTATCCTAAAGTTTGATTAATTGAATATTCTAAATATTTAATTAATTAGATTTAATACTGCCACTTAATTATTTAATTGGATTTAATTATATTTATTCCTAAATTGTATTATTTAAATTTTGACAATAAATCAAATATCCTACGACTAATTGATTAAATTCTTATTTAATTAATTAATGTCGATTGTCAAATTTAATAATATAGTTTTTGAATAAAAGTTTGATTTAATAATTGATTAACCCATAAATCAATTATTTTTTTTTTTTTTAAAATCAGTTAAGTTGAGGATAAATCACTTTATTTATTTAATTAATTCATAATTAATTATGCACATCCAAAAAAATAGTTAAACTTTAAATCAGAAAATCAATTCAAGTTGTTTTAAAAATATACTCAACTCTCTTTTGAGTTGAAAGCTAATCTCAACTTCTGATTTAAATTAAAAAATTGATTTGCATGATTTTGTGAGTTAATCTATCTCTAAATTCTTGATAACTTAAAAATCAACCTGAGTTTATTAAGAGTGATTTATGGCTTTTTCCATGCACCTCCAAAGTCCTAGATTTCTATAAATCAAGGCTCAGCTCTTCATTTGGGATCCATCCATGAATTGCATCCTCACACTGGTGAATTGGTGATTGAAGAATCCATCTTTGCGAATCAAAGCTGTTGTGAGATTTTCATTTGTTTTTGAGCATTCATATCATTTTAGCATATCATTGTCAGATTAATTGTATGTCATATTAGTTTTTCATATAGAATAGATCCATATCAGTTTTATTTCATCTTATTGCATAGAAAATCCAAAAATATAGATTAATTTGCATTCATCTCATATCTAGATTCTGCATTCAAATCCTTCGTTTAGGTGTCGTTAAGGTCATTGATCTTGGTCCAATCTGAGAATATTATACTCACACCTACTAGAAGGTAGTAAATCACCTGGTTAGATTAGTTTCCATTTCACCACATGATTTTGATTTCTGCTAACCTCTAATGTTTTACTGAAGTGTTGTGTCTACAGCTAGGTACAAAATTCACACACACACACACAGAGAAGCAGACAGAGTTTGAATTAGCACACGTGGGTTATTGCAATTGGAGCTATGTGATGTTGAGGATATACTCCTTGATATGTTATATGTTTATGGTTAAGAGCACATACAATAATTCATTTATTCATGGAAGTTATGAGCATTTTGGTGGAAGCAGTATTCAGGCAATGTTCCTGAGTAGCGGTTTGTAGAAATCGGATGATATCTCCTAATCGAGATGGAATCTAGTTTTGTGTAGTTAAAGGGAAGTTGAAGACACATTGATAGTGACATGGATGATAGTGGAAACTTTGAGGTCACAAGAGTGAAGAATTATTATAGTTGGAAGCTGACAGTTTTGTGTAATTTTGATGTAGCGTGTGGAAACTTTTATTTTGTAATTGTATGCCAACTCATTTGTAATTATTTGAGTGTGGTATAAAGGAAGGAATGTGTTTCCTTGTTGTCATGTACAAGAGGATAGTAGTGGATAGATATGAAGTGAAGAAAAGAGCTAAATGTGAAAGCAAATTTGTGAAGGAAGACATGTGAAGTACAAAGATTTGAAATTGAGATCTGGTGTAATAGTGAGTGTAGTTTGGCATAGTTAGAGAAGAGCTAACATATTATTCTGGTGAGTAATACAAAGATTATTTGGATAGTATGTTCAATGATCTTACCTTGAAGCTGTTTGGGGAGTGGGTCCTTCTATCTTCC
Organism: Chamaecyparis obtusa; assembly: GCA_027943335.1. NCBI lineage: Eukaryota > Viridiplantae > Streptophyta > Pinopsida > Cupressales > Cupressaceae > Chamaecyparis > Chamaecyparis obtusa. Next base: position 3,456,306 of record BSBK01002152.1, on the reverse strand, counting down.
ATAACTCTTAACAAGGTTAGAATCTTTTAACAGGGATTCAAAATCTCCTAACATGGATTCATATATACTGAATGTATTTCATAAGACTCCTAACAGAGTCCATCCTTTCACAAGGAATATTCATATTAGTGCATCTTTTGTGGGCATCTTTCCCATCGGTGTTTACTCTTTGATCAAGAGTTTTCGTAGTCAACATATCTTGTATCATTGTGTTATTATGTATGAATATCTTTCTATGGTTGTTAATTATATTGCTTACATGGTTTAATACTGTTGAAGTTGATAAAAGTTATAATTATCAGATAACTAATTCACCCCCCCCTCTCAGTTATCTTGGTGGACTTTACTTTCTAAGAATTGGTATTAGAGCGATAGGTCCTTGAAAAAGAATTTTAACAGCTTAAGGAGCTCCATGGAAAATTTTAGGAAAGAAAGCCCTAAGTTTGATGGAGTAAATTTTGATAGCTAGAAAGAAAAGATGAAGACACACCTACTATGTTTAGGACTAGGTTATTAGTTGATTACAAAGAATGATAAGACTATCATTGAAGAGGAAAATCTTGAAACATGTACTACTGATGAGAGAGATCTATTCACGTGTAACATACTTGCAAGAGAAGCACTTTTGACAGCCCTTCTGGAGAATGAGTACAATCAGGTAAAATGTTTGAAAAAATCTCATGAAATTTGGAATGCTTTACACTCTACTTTTGAAGGTGATGAACATGCAAAATGAGTTAGATTACATAATTGGATATGTGCATTTGAAGATATAAGAATGTTGGAAGATGAATTTGTTACAAGCTATATTGGTAGAATGTCAGAAATTGTTACAGGCATAAAATCTTGTGGAGGAACAAAGATAGAGAATGAAGTGATATGGAAAATTCTAAGGACATTGACTCCTGTATTTAAGTAGACAACACAGATGATTGAACAAGTTATACCTTTTACTATAAACTTTACAAGAGAGACTCTTCTTGGAAGATTAGAAGTAGCAGAGATGAACCTGCGGTTATCAAGAGACTTACCTAGAATGGAGACAACATTCAGTGCTCTTAGTGTTCGCCCTACTTTGTCAAGAAGCATAAGTGTGAAGGAAGATTATGCTGGTAGCAATAGATCTAGAAATGAAGAAGACAAGAAGATTGAAGAAGGTATTTCCTTGCTTGTGAAGAGAGAACCATACGGTAAGAAAATTTTTAAATGTTGGACTTGTCAAGAATATGGTCATTTTGCATCTAAATGTCCTAATAGAGTTAAAAAGTACACAAACAATTTTAAACCTAGAAGATCTAAGGAATGTTATTATGCTAATGATGAAGATCTTGAAGTTAGTATAGAGAGAACTCTAAGTGAAAGTGATACTGAGAATAATGATGACATAGGATTTGTAGCAATTAAAGAAGAGAATCCTAAAATTGATGTTAAGGAAGAAAAAGCCTTAGTTTCTCAAGTTGAAAAGAAAGCTGATTGGATTATAGACAATGGTTGTTCACATCATTTGACTGGAGACATGAAAAAGTTCATAAAGTTTAACGAATATGATGGAGGAGTTGTTAGAGTTGGAAACAATGCACCTTGCTTGATTAAAGGTATAGGATCTATTACTCTTGATGGAAAGACTAATACTGATGATGTTTACTTTGTGGATGGATTGAAACATAATCTTTTGAGTGTTGGACAGTTAGTTGATAAGGGATATCAAGTTTGGTTTACTAAGAAAACTTCTATGATAAAAAAAAGAGATGGTAATTTGATTGGTACTAGATCTAGAACCAGAGGTAATGTATTTCAGTTGAATCCTACTGAGATGACATGTTTGATTACTAAAATTGATGACAATTGGTTATGGCATAGAAGGTTTTGTCATATAAACTTTGACAACATGGTGAAAGTAAGTACTACACTTGCAGTAAGAGATTTGCCTAAAATTATGAAGCCAACTAACATGATTTGCAAAGAATATGTGATGGCTAAATAGAAGAGAAGTTCTTTTCCCAGTAAGAAGTTTACATCTACAGAAAAGCTAGAAATTATTCATATAGATTTGAGCGGTCCTACTAGGACTAGAGGATTCTATGGAGAAAGGTATTTTATGATTCTTCTTGACGATTTTACAAGAATGATGTGGATTGCATTTCTTAAAGAAAAGTCTGAAGCATTTGATAAGTTTAAGATCATTAAGAATAAAGTTGAGAATGAATCTGGAATGAAGATTAAATGTTTGAGATCTGATAGAGGTGGAGAATTTACTTCTAAAGAGTTTAACACCTTTTGTGAAGAAAATGACATTAAGAGACAATTCTCAGCCCCTAGAACACCTGGACAAAATGGTATTGCAGAAAGAAGGAACAGATCAGTGACTGAAGCAACAAGAGCTATGTTATTTGAGAATGATTTGGCAAAGATATTCTGGAGAGAAGTAGTGAACACAATAGTGTATACAATGAAAAGAGTACAAATTAGAGCAGACATAGAGAAGACACCCTATGAATTATGGTTTGGACATGCACCCTCAGTTAAGTATTTTAGAATTTTTGGAAGCAAATTTTATATAAAAAGAGATGATGATATTGGAAAGTTTGATCCTAGAAGTGATGAAGGTATATTTCTTAGATATTCTTTGAAAAGCAAAGCCTATAGATGTTACAATAAAAGAACTAAGACTATTGTTGAAAGCGCAAATGTTAAAGTTAATGAAAAATTCAAAATTTAGGAAAGAATGCTTGACTATGAATCAGATGAAGAAGCTCATCCTAAACCTAACACTAGATGTACTAAATTATTTTATGAGAATGACAGTGATTTTTTGAATGAAAGCCACAGTGAAGTCATTGAAGAACCTACACCTAAAGTGAGATCTAAGATAGTGACACCTAACAAGAGTTTATCAAAGAATCATCCCATTGGGCAAATTATTGGGAGCATCAAAAGAGGAGTTTTAACTTAGAATAAGGTACAAGAATAGTTATGTTTGATTTCTCAAATTGAACCTAAAACTACTAGTGAAGCTTGTGAAGATGAAAGTTGGACTAATGCTATGAAAGAACTAGATCAGATTGAAAAGAACAAGACATGGGAATTGGTCCCCAGACCTAAAGAAAAAAATGTTAATGGAACTAAATTGGTATTTAGAAACAAGATGAATGAACAAGGAGAAGTAGTAAGAAACAAAGAAGGATTGGTATCTAAGGGATACTCACAGCAAGAAGGAATTGACTATGAAGAAACCTTTGCACCTATTGCAGGAATTGAAGTAGTAAGAATGTTTTTGGCTTATGCAGCTTACAAGAAATTCAAAGTATATTAGATGGATGTGAAGTTAGCATTTTTGAATGGAGAATTGGAAGAAGAAGTCTACATTGAGCAGCCTAAAGGTTTTCCTTTGACTCAAGAAGGAGACATGGTATGTAAACTAAAGAAAGCCTTATATGGACTAAAACAAGCACCTAGAACTTGGTATGAAAGATTGGAAAAGTATTTGTTAAAGTTGGGATTTACAAAAGGAACAACTAATAGCAATCTGTACACAAAAGAAATTAAAAATGGTTTGTTGGTTATAGTTATTTTTGTTGATGACACTATTTTTGGAGGAGAAGATGAAGCTAGTGAAAAATTTGCTGATGAAATGAAGGCTGAATTTGAAATGAGTATGATTGGTGAAATGAAATAATTTTTGGGATTGTAGATAACACATAACAATGATGGTATCTTTGTAAGTCAGACAAAGTACCTGATTGACTTGTTGAAAAGATTTGAAATGGAGAACTGTAAACTAGTTGGAACACCTATGGTAACTAGACATAAGTTATCTAGCACAGATGAGACTTCTACAGTGGAACATAAGAAATATAGATCTATGATTAGAGGATTGTAGTATTTGACACATACAAGACTTGATATAGCACATTTAGTTGGAATTGTAGCAATATTTCAAGCTGAACCTAGAGAATCACATTATGCAACAGTAAAGAGGATACTGAGATATTTAAGAGACACAATGGACTATGGATTGTGGTATAAAAAATCTAATGATTTTACCCTATGTGCATATACAGATGCTAATTGGGGAGGTAGTGTTGATGATAAGAAAAGAACCAGTGGTGGAGCATTTTTCCTTGGAGGAAGATTGGTTTCTTGGTTAAGCAAGAAGCATAATTGTATATCACAAAGCACAAAAGAAGTAGAATATGTAGCAACAACAAACAGTTGTAACCAGATAATTTGGATGAAGCAAATGCTGAAGGATATTGGAATAAAGTTTGTTGAACCTTTTGTCATACATTGTGACAACACTAGCATAGTTAGTATGTCTAAGAATCCTGTATTACATTCTAAGACAAAGCATATAGAGATCAAGTATCATGTTGTAAGAGAGAAAGTTGCTGAGAAAGAAGGAAAACTTGAGCACATAAGTACAAAGGAGCAGATAGTAGATATATTTACAAAGTCTTTTCCTAAAGATACATTTGAGTATCTGAGAGGTATGCTTGGGGTTATGCCCCAGCCTACTTTTGAGAAGTGATGTAGTTGGTTGCATCCATCCAGTGGTATATGAGCCTTATCTTTCTTCTGGACTAGATGTTGGTACTTCCTCTATGGGGGAGTATGTGTATCTGAGCTGAGTCATGAGGACTCTAGTGAATGTATTTTTTGAATAGTGTCTTTTGACATTGGAGTTGTTGTTGACATAATGATGAGATTTCTATCATTGATGTCAATGGGGGAGAAGTGTACATGAAAAAAAAAAAACTAGTTGTACTATCTGAATAGGAAAACGAAGCAAGATTTGATTGATGAAGAGGACTTGAAGCAACAATATTACAATATTGGATTTTTGGAACATTGGATGTTTTTTTTCATCTATGTCTCCATCAATGCCAATGGGGGAGATTGTTAGGAATGAATGCTAAATGTTTGGCAGCCATTTTGTAGTAGTTGTTGTTGCATTCATGACTATGATTGTCATTGATGTCAACACAGTGATTTACCAGAGACTTGTAGAGAAGCAGACAAAGTTTGAATTAGCGCACATGGGTTATTATAGTTAGAGCTATGTGATGTTGAGGATATACTCCTTGATATGTTATATGTCTATGGTTAAGAGCACAGACAATAATTAATTTATTCATGGAAGTTATGAGCATTTTGGTGGAAGCAGTATTTAGGCAATGTTCCTGAGTAGTAGTTTGTGGAAATCGGATGATATCTCCTAATCGAGATGGAATATACTTATGCACAATTAAAGGGAAGTTGAAGACACATTGATAGTGATGTGGATGATAGTGCAAACTTTGAGGTTGCACGAGTGAAGAATTATTGTATTTGGAAGCTGATAGTTTTGTGTAATTTTGATGTAGTGTGTGGAAACTTTTATTTTGTAATTGTATGCCAACTCATTTGTAATTATTTGAGTGTGGTATAAAGGAAGGAATGTGTTTCTTTGTTGTCATGTAGAAGATGATAGTAGTGGATAGATATGAAGTGAAGAAAAGAGCTAAATGTGAAAGCGAATTTGTGAAGGAAGACATGTGAAGTACAAAGATCTGAAATTGAGATCTGGTGTAATAGTGAGTGCAGTTTGGCATAGTCAAAAAAGAGGTAACATATTATTCTATTGAGTAATACAAAAATTATTTAGACAGAGTGTTTAGTGATCTTACCCTGAAGCTGTTTGGGCAATGGGTCCTTCTATCTTCCATAACTCTTAATAGGGTTAGAATCTTTTAAGAGGGATTCAAAATCTTCTAACAAGGATTCATATGTACTGAATGTATTTCATAAGAATCCTAATAGAGTCCATCCTTTCACAAGGAATATTCATATTAGTGCATCTTTTGTGGGCATCATTCCCACCGGGGTTTACTCTTTGATCAAGAGGTTCCCTAGTCAACATATCTTGTGTCATTATGTTATTGTGTATGAATATCTTTCTATGGTTGTTAATTATATTTCTTACATGGTTTAATACTGTTGAAGTTGATAAAAGTTATAATTATTAGATAATTGATTCACCCCCCTTCTTAGTTACATTGGTGGACTTTACTTTCTAACAGCTTATGAGAATGTTGATTTCGAAATGGTGTGCATTTTGGTTGTTCCTCAGTCCCCATGGTACCACAACATCCATGCTTATCTAAAAAATGGTCTCATATCCCCCACCTCACAAACACCCATTGCCAAAACCTTATTCATAAAGCTTCCTACTACACTCTTGTAGCCAACACCCTATATCATTGTGGATATCACAACATCCTCTCCTGGTGTTTAGATTTGAATGAGGCCATCCTGGCTTTACAAGAGGTTCACACTAGAATTTGTGATGCCCACATGACTGACATGGTCTTAGCAAAGTAGTTTCTCAGAGTCAGGTACTATTGGCCAACAATTGAACATGATGCCCGTGAGTTCATAAAAAAATGCCTACCATGTCAGCAACATGCTAATCTGATCCATGCTCCAGCACAAGACTTTAAGCCCATTGCACCACCATGGCCCTTTTCATGTTGGAGCTTCAACCTCATTGGTTTGATCACTCCCCTTTCCTCCAATAGACACAAGTATATCATAATAGCCACTGAATATTTCACAAAATGGGTTGAAGCGATTCTTCTCATACTAACTATAAGCATTCAGATATCTAAGTTCATCCTCTACCATATCATTTTCCGCTTCGACATCCCTTCCACCATTTTCACAGATCATAGCACACCTTTTGAAAACTAGCATGTGGATGATCTATGTGCCAGAATCCACATCCATCACCATTTTTTGAGCGCATAATTCCCTCAAGGAAATGACCAAGCTGAGGCAACGAATAACACTATCCTCAAAATCCTTAAAAAGATTGTCAATGATTCTATTCGTGATTGCCACCTCCAAATAAATCCCACCCTCTGGGCCTACTACACTTTATTCCGCACTCCCATAGGTACCACCCCTATTTCCTTATATATGGTGCTAAGGCCATCTTACCAATTGAGGTCTAGCTACCTTCATTGCATGTATCCATGAAGAACTATACCATTGATGAAGACTATCATGTAGCACGCCTCACATAATTGGACCTATTAGATGAGAAGAGGCAATGAGCATATGATCACCTGGATGTATACTAGAACCACCTTAAATGAAGCTACAAAAAAAAGGTCCACCCTAGACAGTTCCAGGTGGGTGACATAGTCCTTAAAGAGAATCAGAAAGTGCAAGAAAATCAAGAAAAGAAAGGCAAGTTTGAACCTACTTTGTTAGGTCCTTACATTGTCACAACATGTTTTTGATCAGGAGCCTATCATTTATCTACACCATAATGGGAGCTTCTGAATGATCCTATCAATATCATCCATTTGAAGTGGTTCTATGCTTGAATCATCCCTTATGTATCTAAAAAAATCCATAAAAATTGGAAAAATATAGAAAAACACAAAAAATTAAAAAATTAAAAAAAGTAAAGAAAAATAATCGTCCAACGATGAAAACTTGGCAATCAAGCACCTTGGACAAGTATGTTGGTGAAAACTTAGAAACAGATGCCATACATAGTCAACTGGGCCATTATCTATCAAATTCCCATACCCTCCCATCCCCTTCACCCACTCATCATCACTTCCATACCCAAATCCCCACCACCAACCCATATTCCCAAGGTGTTCTATTATCCAATGTATGCAACATAGAAATGAGTTACTATCCTACATCTCACGCTTCCTATGTATATTACTTATATAGAGAGATCCTCCTTCGTACATCATGAACTTTGTATATATTTCTATCACCTATTGATCTATCCCAATCCTTAAGCTTTTATAAATATCTGCTCTATATATATCTCACCATTCCCTTTGTACTATATTTTTACATCCCATTGTACATATCCCCATCCATCCTATAGAAACTATGATCATTTGAATTGTCTCACCTAGCCTTGTACTTCAGCAAGTCCCTCAGCTCACATCCTTGATCTAGTGACTGTCTCAAATTCATCTTTTATCGCTAAAACATAGTTCTTCAACACACATCTCATTTAACGGGTCCTTGCAGGATGCATCCTTCCTCCTATCCAACATAATCCCCCCATCAATCACTCAACCTCTCTTTGGAAAAGGAAGTCTTTTGGATTTATCACTTTGGTTTTGAGATTTAATCTGTAGTTCTTGTTAATCTTTTCTAGCTTCTTGTTGTCCCTCTCCTCAAAGTCACCACAATCTTTTATATCATGGTGCGCTACGAGTGAGGGAAATCTGGGGCAAGGTCTTTTGATCATTTTGTTTTTTGCATGTGAGTCAGTTAGATATGACCCTTGCATGTCCCACATGTGATCTTTTGGGTTACATGGTGCACTTGGGAAATGTCATTTGTTTTTGGGTTCTCCAACATCATTTCCACCATGCCTCCTCCTGGATTCATGTGTGCATGATGCTAGGGAAACCATTGTGTGTCTTTTTGTGTCAATCCTTTGCAACACTAGTGACAAGGCCTTGAATTCCTATGTAACCTTGGTAGGTCTCTAATACTGCTATATCAAACTAGGTTGTGCTCTCCACATTAGCACAATGAAATCCTCTGGTCTTGTTAGCTGCATTTAGATTCATCTTGCATTCATGCATATTTTCTCATGAACCAACTTCTATTCATCCGCTTTCCCCTCCCCTCCTCCTCATTCCCTTCCCTCTTGGGTCCATTTCGAGAAACTTCCACAAAGCTTTGCCTTTCCACTATTTTCTCATGGGGGCACAACCTCTTATTGTCATTGCTTCACCATGGCATCTAAACTTTGCTTGGGGCATCTTATTTTCTTTTCTTTGACACAATTCCACTTGCAGCACCTCATCAAAGAGGGGCAAAATGTAGACACCTAAAAATCTTTCATATTAATTGAATTTATTTAATTAATAATCCTATAATATCATAATTAATCCTAATTAATTAATCATGGTTATTATATTCCTCTACCTAATTAATTATAATAATTTAATTAAAATAAGTTCACTACCTAAATTATTTGAATTTAATTCAAAAACCCCCTCCCTAATGTATTAAATTTATTTTAAAGCATATCCTCCATAAATCCCCTTTTTGAAATAAATCAATATTTATTCAAATCCCTCCATTTCCTAATATTCCTCTAGATATAGATTAATCTAAATTAATATAAAACCCTACATAAATCCTAACCTATACCCATCACCTCACTTGCTAAATCCTAATCACACCTCTAACCTCACTTAGGAGGTGATTCCTAACCCTTTTAGCCTTAATGAGTTTTCTCCCCAAGGAAGTCAACCACCTGCATTAAATGTGTTGGCAAGTTGGCTATACTAGTGTATATGAATTAGTATAGTGTTGGCATTATGGCAACAAAGTCATATAGTAGTTTGGAGTCAGCGCACTTGATGAGAAGATCAGAAATCAACTAAGTGTTGAAGACTGGATAGTATACAGAGTACCTGAAGCTCAGAGCATCAGCACACATTCATACAACCAAGTTATGGTATGCACCCTAGAAGATAAGTTGGTTATACTATATTCATGCTTAGTCTATGAGCACATGGTTAGATATGCAAGTATGCCAAAGTTACAAACAGTTGAAGTTACACAACTAATGTGTGCCAAAGAAGAACAGAGTAAGCAGCTGACTGTTAGCATTTTGATTTGCAGTAATATTCTAATGTTGTAAAGGCTATGCACATATTGTAATTAGGTTTCCGACATGTAAATATGTTTTTTTGTAAACATGCTTGAGCCAATTCAATTGGAAGCATTGTATGTAATCGATTAAAGGGTTGACCTAGTTGTTTGTTTTGTATGCGCATATAAATATGAGATGCACCCATTGTATTAAGTATGGAAGTTGATATAGAGTTGTCAGATAAGCAGTGTCATAGTGACAGTTCATCCAATAGATATAGTGTGTATCTGAGATCATAAGGTTGTAGCCTTCACCACTTGAGCAGTGAGCTCTAGGATAGTGCATCCACTCCCCTAACAGGGACTATTGTAAAAGACTCCTAATAGGGTTTGACCCTTGACAAGGTCTACTGTACTTAATACATTGTAAAACAACTCCTAACAGGGTTAAGGATCTTCTAACAAGGATCATAAAACACTAGTACATAATATTAGTGGGTGTCAATTCCCATCGGGGTTTTTACCTATTTGGGTTTCCCAGTAACCATATTGGTGTTATGTGTTGATTTAATGTTTCATGTTTATGTGGATGTTCATTTCAGTACTTAAGCATTTAAGTTTAGTTTAAAGATTAAGTGAAAAGTTAAAATATAGTGAACACTGATTCACCCCCCCTCTTGGTGTTCCCATTCTTAACAATTGGTATCAGAGCTCTAGTCTAACCACTTGAGGAGATCATGGAAAAAGAAGAAATGAAACATCTAAAAAGAAATCTTGAAGATGCTCTTGAAGACCTAGAGAAATCTGAAAGAGAAATTAAAGAACTAAAAGAAAAACTCAATGATGCTCAATTAGTAATCAAAAGGCTAAGAAAGGATTTGAAAGAATGCTCTACCAGTGATCTAGGGACAATGGTTAAGAAGCTGAATGAAGAAAATACATCCTTGAAAGAACAACTTGAAGAATTTGATGATAAGCTGACTAATAATCAGGAAGTCTATGATGAACAGATCAAAGAGAGCCTTCAACTGAATGAAGAATTGAGGCAAGCAAACATGGAAATCTTGGAGCTAAGGAAAAATAAAGAAAGCTTGGAATTTGAATTGAAAGATGCTAAGAATCACATTGATAAATTACACACCAATTTTAATTTGATAGAATCTCAGTTGTATGCAAGAAGAGCTAAAGGAGATATTAGCTGCATTGGATAGAATGAAGCACAAAATCAGATTGACAACATGCAAGCAAGAATGAAAGCACCAGAAGGCACCTCAGATGCTAAGGAGACTAGAAATTAGACTAAGGATCATATTGAACCACCTAAGAATGAGCGCAAGCCAGTAGACCGCACTTATTATGCATGTAACAAGCATGGAAACATAGAAAGGAACTATATAGAGGTAAGAACTTTTAATGGTTACTATTATTCATGCAATAAATTTGGTCGTAGAGCTATGAATTGAAAGACAAGTCAAAAGAATATGACTCATTATAATCAAAGAAATCAAAATCAGTCAAATGTAAGAAGTTCTTAGAACGTTACATGTCAGATGTGTAACTATAATGGTCACTTAGCTAGACAATTTAAGATGGTGACTCATGTCAATGCAATGAGGAATATAAGGCCTCCAGTCATTTGTCACTCTTGTAACAAGGCTGGACACATCTCAAAGTTTTGTAGATCAAGGAAGAAAGGTCAAAAAAGTCTTAAAAATCCCAAAAAATCAGTTTTGGATCCTGAAGGAGAAGTTAATTTTGTAAAAGCTTGAGAGGATGCGAGCTTGATTTGGTAAGAAGAAAAGATTAACAAGGTTGATGAGTATGTATTGGATGCATCCACAGTGGATGCACCCTCTACATCTAGATGAATGGCCCTCAGGGTCATAGGGGGAGCTAATTTAGCTCTAGACCCCTGCGTGGTTGGCATACTCACTCTTAGAGTATGCACCTTTGGACTTAAGCTTTTGGAGAATAGAGGAACCTTCGTGCAAGAGCACACTAGATGATTGTTTTCAGAATAAAAGTAAGAAATTTCCAAATGAAAGCCTGGTTTACGTGACAAGCATTAATGGAAGAATTTCTACTTTAAAGTATACAGAAGTTAGAAGATCTCTCATTGCATTCGAATTGAGAGAATTTGGAGAGTAGAAGAGCTGTAGCAGTTGATTGAGAAGGATTGCATTTTGATTCATCAAGTGACCTGCTGTGCATTTGATTGGTTGCGGAAACCCTAGTTCATCAGGTCGATTTAGAATCTCTTGGAAACCTTTGAGAAAGTGTTATACAAGTAAGTGATGGCTACTCCTATAGTATTTGATGTTGCAGAAAAGAAAAGATATGTGTTTAAGAGGCATCCATTTAAATCAACACTAGATGACCTAGAAGGGGCATTCTACCACATGCCTATGGGTATTATGCATGTTGAGGACATTAGGGCATACATCTACTATAAGAAAGAACCAATATGATTGGAAAGATTAAGGACACACATGGAAACTATGTTAAAACTAGACAAAACCTTCATGGATGAGTATGCATGGTGGAATAATCACCCTATAGTGGAGTATGCTATGGATTATGAGTTCTATGAATCAAAATGGATCAAGATTCTATTGAGCATAATTCATGATGACCTATTTTGGATAGGTGAATTGGTGGTTAGAATTACTGGTGACCTAATTCATGAGATAACATGCCTATCAAAGACAGGTGTCATTCTTCCAGTTGGAAAAGATGTGAGGAAACTTGTTGAACAAACATGAAAGTCAAGGAGTGATAGGCGCAGAATGACCATAGATCCTATTGAGTAAGATGACATAAAATTGATGTCTATGATACTTGGATATAGGTTTCAACACACCAGTAGGGTAAACAATGTATCTGTGGCCATAATTCTTGTAGCCATAAGAATTGTAAATGAGAATGGAGAGTTCAACCTGTGTGAAATCTTGCGTGCACAACTAATTGACAACATCAAGGCAATCAAGCATGATAAGACCAAGATATTTAGATTTGGGTCTTTGATCATATACATGTACTTCCTTATTGCTGGAAAGGTATTTGATTTGTATCTAGACAAATCCATTCCACAATGCCATAGATATCTCTCAAGGCATGTATTGAGAGCACTTTGAAGGACTACATGAAACTAGAGTTGAAGACATTTAGGGTTAAAATGCAGATGAGGTATAGGATACCAGAGAACATTATTGACAAATACAAGGATACTATTTGCTTCATGGTTGAGACTGAAACAACATGCATGGAGGTAGTTGAACCAAGAACAAAGTGGATTCATCCACTAGGATATGAAGTGGAAGAGCCTATTCTAGAAGCATATGCACAAGTATTTCTTTCAGCCCCCAAAGACCCTAATGAGCCAAGATGGGGAACCTATGTAGAGAAAACAAGAAAAGTTGATGTAGTCTTGAATAGTGCAGCAACTAAAAGGAAGGTTGCTAAGGTTACCTTAGAGATCTTGATAATTCACGGAGTGTTTCAAGTAGACCTAGACAAAGCAAGGGAATAAAATATTTCTTTGGAATTAGAGAGCGCAGATGCAACAAAGGTAGAATCAGATGATCCTAAGTTGAAGAAGGTGAAGATAGAAAAATCTAATGATCAAAAGGGTAAAACTAATATTACTCCTTCTGCACCCAAGGAAACCATTGACCTTACTGCTCCTCTTGAGTATAAGGCAATTCCTAAGAGGAAGAAAGAGATCAACATTGGTCATCCATCCTCAGGAGTAACAAGGAACATAAAGAACTCACAAGCACCTCCTGAAGTAAGTTTCAAACCTAGTCTCAGTGTGCTAAGTGCAAGAATAATTGATGAAGGCATAATTGATCAAGTAGAAAAGTTCTATGAGAAATACAGTGAGATTGAAAAATCAAAGATACATAGAATGATTGTCAAACACATGTTGAAGTTCAAGAAGACAGTCTTGGAACTAAAGACCATGATTCTTGATAATGTATGGACATCTTAGAATTCCAAAAGAGACAAGCTATTGAAGAAGATCTAAGGATAAGGGAAAAGATTCTAGATGATACCCTTCCAGTATGTTCATTAGAAGAGAAATCCTTGTTCTTAGACTTGGTGAAGCCACATCTTAGAACTAAGTCAAGGATTTTGCACATTATGGACAAGAACTATGAATTAGTTGCAAAGGAAACAAAGAAAGCCTTTGAGAAGGTCTTCATGAATAGGCACATGTATCCATCTACTGTGCCTAAAAAACAAGTACCCACAATGGTTGCCAAAGAGTCAGAGACCATTAATGTACAATCTACAGGTCCATAGGATTCAACGCATACAATTAATATATCCAAAGAGGTAGAGAATATTGCACCCATGACAGAGACACCTAAGCATGATTCTATCTTTATTGACAATGTGAAAGTTACTATGGTGGCCATAGACATGGATTTGGACAAGTTTGAAGAGGCATTTGTAAGCACTCAAGAAGTTGAGAACTTGTGTAGTACCACTCCTCCCACTCATCAAGAAGAAAAACTGATAGAGGATATAACAGATGAAAAGAAAGAAGAAGAAAAGATGGAAGAAAAGAAAGAAAAAGAAATAGAAAAAGAAGTAGAGAGAAATGAACCATTAGATGAAGTGATCAAGGTAAAAGAGGAAGTTATGGACAATACTCCTATCACTCCACTTCCCTCAGCAACATTGTTGTCAAGTTTGACACTTGACACAACTAGTTTAGATTCATGGGGAGAAGAAGACCTGATTAAGCTCAACATCTTAGCTATGGAGAAGGCCAAGGAGAAAAAAGTGATGAGGAATCCCCTCCTTGTAGAATCAGTAAACATCCTGAACAAATTGTTACCAGCAGACAAGAAAGTGTCCAAGGTACACTTCATTGATGATGTGAGTGCAGTCATTTCTTAGTTCAAGAGTAATTTCTCTAGCCTCGAAGAATCTGCATACCTAGTTGCAGAAGAGAAATATTTGAAGAAGAGGCTTAGTGAATTGTTTAGAAACTATGTACTTGACTTGACCTCACTAAAGACTAGTGAAGCATCCTTGAAGGAGTTTGTAGCAAAGGGTAGAAAGATCATTGCTGATTGTATGAACCAGGACAAGTTGACTGGTGATATATACAAGAAGATTCAAGAGGTAGAAGCCATGATATATAGCATAAGGAAATTAGTGGAAGATCAAGCTATTGATGTGAACATGTGTAATAATGTCTACCAAAGACAGATAGATAAGATTGAGAAGGTAGAAAAAGAGATGACCAAGATAAGGGCTAGGCAGACTCAGCTAAGGAATGCTCTTGTGCCCTCATTAGACATACTTAATCAAAATATCAAGGAGATCGATGCCACCATGGTGACATATGATAAAGGTCCTAGCATAGATTTGGAGAAGATACAATATGCATTATGCACCCATCTCTAGATTGTGAATTCACTGATCACATTTTGGAATAAGGAGATCCAAAACCTGCAGATAACATATCCAGATGTTTTATCACAGTAAGTAGTTGTATATATAGTTTTGAAGCATCTTTGTCATTAATTTAAAAGGGGGAATATGTATAGAATATGTTGGTAGATATCTATAAGGAGATATAAGATAGGAAGTTATGTATAGGGAGATATAAGACAAAAGTTTTTTGTATTAAGGAATAGTTAGCAACTTGGCCATATTCCTTTGTTGCCATCAATGAAAAAGGGGGAGATTGTTGGAAAGTTGGCTATACTAGTGTATGTGACTTAGTATAGTGTTTCAATTATGGAAACAAAGTCATATAGGAGTTTGGAGTCAACGCACTTGATGAGAAGATCAGAAATCGGCTAAGTGTTGAAGACTAGACAGTATACAGAGTACCTAAAGCTTAGAGCATCAACGCACATGCATACGACCAAGTTATGGTATGCACCCTAGAAGATAAGTTGGTTAGACTATATTCATGCTTAGTCTATGAGTGCATGATCAGATATGAAAGTATGCCAAAGTTATAGATAGTTGAAGTTACACAGTGAGTGTGTGCAAGAGAAGAACATAGTAAGCAGCCGACTGTTAGCATTTTGATTTGCAGTTATATTCTAATGTTGTAAAGGCTATGTGGCTATTGTAATTAGGTTTCTAACATGTAAATATGTTTTTTTGTAAACACGCTTGAGCCAATTCAATTGGAAGCATTGTATGTAATCAGTTAAAGGGCCGACCTAGTTGTTTGTTTTGTATACACATATAAATATGAGATGCGCCCATTGTATTAAGTATGGAAGTTGATATAGAGTTGTGATAAGTAGAGTAGAAGTATTTGAAGATTCTATAAGATGTATTAGAGCTTTGCAAGAGGTCTAATCATTAGCACATCAAAGGAACTAATCGGACAAGTAGTGTCACAGTGACAGTTCATCCAACAGATATAGTGTGTATCTGAGATCAGAAGGTTATAGCCTTCACCACTTGAGCAATGAGCTCTAGGAAAGTGCATCCACTCCCCTAATAGGGACTATTGTAAAAGACTCCTAACTGGGTCTGACCCTTGACAAGGTCTACTGTACTTAATACATTGTAAAGCAACTCCTAACTAGGTTAAGGATCTTCTAACAAGGATCATAAATACTAGTACAGAATATTAGTGGGTGTCAATTCCCAATGGGGTTTTTACCTATTTGGATTTCCCGTAACCATATTGGTGTTATGTTTTGATTTAATGTTTCATGTTTATGTGGATGTTCATTTCATTACTTAAGCATTTAAGTTTAGTTTAAAGATTAAGTAAAAAGTTAAAATACAGTGAACATTGATTCACCCCCCCCCCTCTTAGTGTTCCCATTCCTAACAAAATTCTCTTCCATCTTTGTCCCCTTCAGTCTTCCCCAAATTTTCTTGCACATGTGTGAGCAACCTTGAACCATTCAACCACAAATGATCATCTTATCTCTTTTAACCCTAACCCTTCCTCCAAACCCTAACCCTTTCTCCAAAAATCTATAAATAGATCCCTCTCCCATGAGAAAATAGGTCCTCAATATCCATTATTTTTATGCATTGTTATTATGCTCTTTTAGTTCTAGATTTCGTTAGCATATTTAGCATTGTTAGCTTTTGTTCTTGTTTTGAGTTCCTAGATCACATAGCATAGCTTAAATAGATAAATCTTAGTTTCTTTTGAGCATTGCACTTCATTTTAAATAAAAATCACATCCATTCTTAAGGGATAATGAATCTTGCATGTCATTCATATCTTAAATCATCATTTTCATTCTTTGCATCCCTTGGAATCCAAGGGGCAAAACTAGTTCCTCATATTAAGTTTTGTGTCATTTTGGGATCTTCATGGATTGTATTTGGTCTTAATCACCTTAGAACTACATTAGGGATACTATTATTATGCTTGAAGAGCTCATCCACATCCTCCTCGAACAAGAAAATCAAATGGGGCTTGGGTGCTCCAGTTTTGGCTCAATCGGAGGTGGTGTTTGTGAAATTTTTTCTATCTAATTTGTATGCTAGTTTAGGACTAATGTTTGACTATCTATGCATGCTCTTGATAGGTTAGGTTAAAAAAACTCACATTCCTTAAGAAAAATAACCCACATCATTTTGGAATCCTATCACCATAATAACTTTGTGTTCTCATTGGAACACATAGATTGGTATGAATCAAATCTAAGATATTTTCAGAAGAGTAATTTTTGGTGATAAAACTTGAACTTGTTAACTTCCCAAGATAACATTCTTTGCACATCACATTGTCTGACTTTACTAGGTTAGGAAAACCTCTTACTATCTTCATATTACTAACTTTGACCAAGATATCAAAATTAACATGACAAAATCTTTAATGCCACAACCAACAATTTTCTACCTTAGTAATCAGACAATTCTTAACAATAGAATTCAGATAGAACAAGTTACCTCTTGTTTGTTCACCAGCAGAAATTAAATCTCCCAATTTATCAATTATTTTGCACAAACCTTCATTAAATTCCAATTGATATCCTTTATTGTTTAATTGAGCAACACTTAATAGGTTGTATTTAAACCTGTAGACACCCAAAAATGGTTCGAGCCGGCTAGTCTTGGTCTTATCCTTTTCTGCATTACAATTGAAAGATTGTTTTGCATTATAATTTTTTTTCCCTATGTTACACCTATGGTCTTCACTGTATGTTAGTACTTTATCCTTCCCTATCGATTAAACATTGAAAAGTATTTAATTGATTACTAACATTTCTTGCTTTTCACATCATAATCTCGATCTCCTTGGCCAAACCAATTGAATATTCATATTGATCCTAAACATTCTTAAAAATTTCTAAATATTCCTAAACCAATCCTAATTGATCCTAAACCATGTAAAATCTTCCTAAATTAGTTCAAGTCAAACCAAATTATTCCAAATCAGTCCAAAACCTTTTCAAACACAACCAATCATTATCAAATCAATTCTAGGGCATTGTCCAAGTTCATCGATGTCTGATCTAATCAATTTCCAATCAATGAAATCTTTTTGAATCCTTGTCAAACCTATTCTCATCAATCCAAATCAAATCAATTCAACCCTAAACCAATCAAAGGCATTGTCCAAGTTCATCTATGCCTAATCAAATCTCAATTTGATTCTGAGTGCACTGTCAAAGTTCATTGATGCCTCATTGTCATCATCCAATCCAAGTCAATCCTGAATAGCGTTGTCCAAGATCATCAATGTTATTTCATCATCTTTAGTCAAACCTAATGGCATTGTCAAAGTTCATCAATGTAATCCTATCGTGTCATCACCAATCGCGCATGTTGTCAAAGTTCATCGATGTTGCATTGATCCCTAATCGATCTCAAATCACTAGATCAGTTCAAACCCTAACCGAATCATTCAAGACCAATTCCCTTTAGATGCTACATCATCAATCTGGCCAATCACTTTACTAATTCCTCCTCTTGGGTAAACAACCCACTGTTTATCCCTTTCTATTAATCTATTTTAAGGGTTAATTACCCCTATCCTAAGTCTCCCATAATTAATTAATCTTGAATTAATTAATTATTCCCTTTTTTGAATTATGGGATTTAATAATTCCTAAATTCCTAATTATCCTTTTAAGGGAATATTGATTTTAATTCATTTAAAAATGAACTCTTACACATCCCTTAAATTTTTCTTCATGACATCCTACTATTTAGCCTTCACATTTCTTCCACTTTCCCTTTCTCCTTTTCCACTAATTTGGCCTCCTAATTGCCTACTAATTAGCCTATCTTTTCCTCTTTCATGTTTTCCCCTAATTGTGCATTAATTTGTGCATTCCCTTTTGTGCTTCCAATTTGTCGTAATTATGAAAAATTTCCATGTTGCACACAAATTTTTCCTCTTTTGCATTTTGGCTCTCAACTCTATAAATTGAGCCTTTTTGCACTAACATGGTTAACCACTTTTTGTAATCACTTTGCATCTATTTTGAATCCTCATATTACTCTCATTTTTCTTTCAATATTGTGCATTTCAAGATCATTTCAAGAGCTACATCCATCCATAATTTGGAGAAGAAAGGACAACATGGGAACCAAAACTTGAAGGGAGTTTTAGATAGTGTTTTGATTCTCTTATTTTAAGTTATTTTCATGATGAGATTGAATTAGGTTTTTCATATCTTTGAAATTTTTGTGGTTGCTTTTGATATGCTCTCTAACCCTATTTTTAGTCTTACAAAACCATCAACCCAATAAATATCATCACATTTTGTCTTATCATTTAAAGCAATTAAACCTTTACCTTTAGCCATGCATGGGGCATCATTACCAAATCTCACTCAACCACCATAGCATTCCTCCATCTTAATAAATTTATTTCTATCACTGGTCATGTGATGAATACATCCACTATCAATAATTAGTCACTGCTATGATTCAAGTTAGATACTGATGATTTTTCACTTTCTTCTGACGGTTATTCTTTCACTGCAACAATTTTTTTCCTCTTCATCTCTACCATCCGATTCGTCATCAGTGACACCTTTCTCAGCAAGATAACATGCTTTCTTATTCTTGTCCTTGAATCTCCTTGATTTATCCTTCTTGTCATTTTCAAGACATCTAGAGACTATGTGTCAAATCTTATTACATGCAAAATAGTTCAAAGGAATCTTACCTTTATACTTACCTTTTCTTCTAGGTAATCTCTTTGCAAACAATGCTTCCAATTCTTCTTTCTCTCTTTCTTTAGACATGAAAGATTCATAATCATTAGATTAAAATGTTGAAGAGTTATTAGATATTTCCTTTCCTTTCATAGATGGTGCAATAGTCAATGATGACTTGAAAGTAGCTTCCACTTTAGGAATACTATTGTCATAATTGCTTAATTCAAATGCAGTCAACTTTCCTATTAAAGCATCAAGGTTAACAACAATAGTTCCTAGAGATCTGAGCTTTTGAATAGATAAAACTCTAATAGCATACTAAGGTAAAATATTTCTTAATACTTTACTTACCACATCTTCTTCAAGAAGCTTACCACTAGCACCTCTAATAGCAACATCAACTTCTTTGATTCTTTGACTATATTGCTCAATATTTTCATTTTCTTCCTTTCTCATTTCATCATATTTTCCTCTCAAGCTATCAAATTTTTCTTTTTTCACATATGGACCTCCACCATAGATAGTTCTTAACTTCTCCCACATCTCATGAGCAGTATCCAAGTCTTTAACATCTATAAATTTGACATCTGAAAGGGTACTTATAATTGATTCCATAGTAGTTGTGTCTTCTTGTATGATCCTTAATTGATCTATATTCAGGAATCCTAAAGGGATAGTATATTTAGTAACTACATGATCCCACTATTGATCACCCATACCTTTGAGATATAGCTTCTTTCAACCCCACCATACCGAGTAGTTCTATCTTGTGAATTTAGGTCCTTCCTTTCACATCATCTTCATATCTTCACCTCAAGTTGTTAAGCTTCACCACTATAGTAGAACTGATATCTGATACCAATTGCTATTACTAAGAGTAGATTACTGAGAGGGGAAGGGTGAATCAATAATCTATCAATTATACAAGTTTTGACTCTTTAAACTTTATCACTACATTCATAAGTTTATCCTTTAACAACATCAAATGAAAATCTTAACCATAAAAACATCCACAAAATAATAAAATACTTGACATAGATATTTATCTCGTGGAAACCCAAATCAAGAAAAAACCATGATGGGGATTGATACCCACTAAATGATGTACCTTTTCTAAAGTACATCCTATAAGGAGCTTAACCCTGCTAGGAGTTTTACAAAAGAATTGTTAGCCTATGCTACCTAGTTAAGGGATTTACCTTTAGGTTTGTTTAAACCTTTACCTTGTCAAGAGTATCCATGTTAGAGGACTTCAAAAAAAGATAATGTGCCACCTTGTTAGAGGATTTACAATAGGGATCATCTAGGATCCACCATGTTAGGGATTTTTTTACTATTATAACTATTACAGAACAATAGGAACAATGATCTGTAAGATAGCACTACCTCTGCTTGATTAGATCCACTTAAGCATGCAAATGTCTTCTCACCATACTTGTCTCTTCCCTGGCTTGATCACAACTTGCAACTTACACTGTACTTGCTTCACACAATAATTAGATGTGATTCCTTCATATTAGAAGAAAATATTTCCACCAATCGAATTGCCTATGCAATGTGCAGTCTATTGTGAACCACATACTGTAGCTTATCGATCATGGATCGATAAAGAGTCTCATCCACTTTCTTAGTATCATCTTCTTTGGACAATTTGCAACCGGTTACCATAGGGGTACTGACCATTTTTTGAGTCTTCCAACCCAAATGTTTTTAATAGCTCTTTCACATACTTGGATAGACTTATGTATATACCTTTTTTCAAATTTTGAATTTGCAAGCCAATAAAGAATTTAATCTCACATATCATAAACACATCAAATTATTTTATCATCTCATCAACAAATGATCTACTCATTTCTTCATTGCATCCAAATATGATATCATAAACAAATATTTCTGCAATCAGTAACCTATCATCTTTTTCAATCTTTAGATATACATTATTATTCTCACTTGTACTTATAAAACAAATTTGAGTAAGATAAGAGTGCAATCTCTCATAACATGCTCTAGGTGCTTACTTCAATCCATATAAATATTTTTATAATTTTCATACCATGTTCTTGTTGCCCAAAATTTCCTATCTATTCAATTTTGGCCATAGGCTGGACTCCATCCAGAGGTCTGCATTTTTAAACCCTGTTGAGCACCTTGAGAATGTTTATAGGCTTGCATCTTTTCCTCTGGCCTTTGTAATTATTTAGCTCCCTAGTATAAAAGCCTTTTATTTGAAAATGTGATTGTTGGAGGAAAAAAACCCTGAAAACCCTATGGCCTGTTCTAATTTTCTATTAATTTTTTGGCCACTTAAGTCTCCATTTCCCATGTGCACTTTATATTCTAAGGCTAGTCACAAGATCTCTAAGACCTAGCAAAATATTCCTTTCTATCTCCTGACCCCATGATCTCCTTTGTTCATGAGATCTCCTAGTCGGAAAGCATATTCCCTTTTCATTCGGTGACTGAGTGACTAACTGGTCACAAGATCTCCTATTCCTAGTGGTTAAGTTCTTAACATCCAGCGATCTGGCGAGTGGTTACTATTACGTTTGGCGGTCTTAGTTCTAGTGAGTTAAAGTTCAGACATGATCCATAATTGTCGTTATACCACTCGGATAAGATGCATGATGTTTAAGGCTGTGGTATAGTGACAACCGTCTGATGAAAGGTTAAGATAGGGTGGGCTATTATCAGAACAGCTGGCAGTTGTTAGAGTTGATGAGGCATTCGAAGCAAGTGGTAGAGTGACACATGGTAGGGTAGACCCAGTTCTTCAAGCATACAGTCGCTAGGTCTCTAGTTCTTTGAAATGGTTAAGTTTTCATTCAGTGACTGAGCAAATATGTGTTCGCGAACTCTCTCATTTTTGGCAGTCAAGTCCTAAGCATCCAACAATCTAGCGAGCGGTTACCATTATATTTCACAGTCTCAGGTTTGAAGTAGTTAAAGTTTGAGCATGATCTATGGCTATCATTATACCACTGAGGAAATGTGCTCGATGGTTAGTATCATGGTATAATGATGGCCATCGATCTTCATTCCAACGTAGCGCTCCTATCAGGTGGGTCTTCTGTCAAATAGATCTGAGGTGCTTGGCCAGTAGTATGATGATAAGTGACAGGATGGGCCCAGGTTTGTGAGCTTAGTTAGGTGATTTCCCAATGAAAGGAGAATATTCTTTTTTATCCAGTGACTGTGAGGTTCTCTTCAGTCAGGTGATCTCGTAATGTAGAAGGAATATTTTGAAGCTATCAAGAGACTTAGTGACCATCGTCAGATCAAGTAAGGATCAACGCTTGTCACGTAATCACTAGATCAAGCCAGAGTTAATGAAAAGTTTAGGAGATTCAATGACTAAAGGGAAAGGAGAACCTGAAATGAAAGCCTTAGTCACATATTCACCAGATGAGTTAGGGTTAAGAACAAAAGTGGTGCCTGAGTAAAATGAAAGATCTACGACCATGTTTTAAAATGAGATCAACTTCAAATATTAGCCGTTGATGAAGATAAAAGCTTGGTGCCGCTTGTGACCATTTATATTTTTAAATTCAAAATATTTGAAGTACTAGATTTGAATAGTTATGGCAAGCCTGAGTTGCAGAGAGGTAGATGGATCAAGGTGGCTTGTCTGCAGGCAGATGTAGTGATGAAATGGGCATGCAGGTACAAAGATTTGATCAGTTAGGATATTTTCATGAGCATTTATGATCAGAAATGATAGAGTTAGGGTTTCCATTAATTTATGAAAATCTATGTAACCCTAGTTAGATTTTTGCTCCTACCTATGTGCAATTAAGGAGATGTATATAATGTTTTTGGGAGCTTTTAGAAGGAGAAGAGTTTACATTTTGTAAAAAGAGAGATTTTCTTTCTGAGGAGTTATCCATGGCATTCTTTCTGCCCTTTGGCTTTCTGCAGTTTGTAACCTTTCATTGAGGTTTAGATATTGCAAAGGTATTTTGTGACATTCTTTCTATCCCTATGCCTTCTTGTTTGAATTTTCTCTTAATGAATTGAGTATATGTATGTTTTTAGTAATATCTTAGGGTTCTTGATCCCTCTTTCTTTCTGCAATTCATGCGTATTGCTATGGATAATTTGATTTGAATGATCTTGTGGGTATACTTCAACCCCCTGACAATTTGTCTCATTCCTATACCTAGTTGTAGAGGTGAATGTTTGTTTGCAGGTTGTAGATTGTGTCTAAATTCTTAGGAGTGCTATTGTTTGTGAAATTCTCTCTTTCGCTCAATAGCCTCTTTCTATTGTAGACCCTTCTATGAAATATTGATGCAAACCTATTCAGTAAGTTGTGATCTCCTAGACCTAAGTTTGTGCACTGATTTCATCCTCCATACTGTAATTCTTACCATCTTTTTGGTGTATCACCTAGTAGGATAGTTTTCTTTGAGTTATTTCCCTTTCATGCATTCCTTCTATCCCTTTTCCCCTCAAGAATTTACTTTCCTATCAAGAGAAAATTAAGGTGATTATCCAAGAGGAACCAGCCTAGAACCTTGAGGTCTCATCTCAGTTAGCATAGGTCCCACAGCTTGGAGATGATTCCCATGTTATACTAAGTTATCAAGACCAAGAGAGCTTGAAACAAGGGTGCAAACTTAGTGTATAACAATTTTAGCACACCCGGTGGGACAAAAAAAGAAGTTAATTGTTTGAAGATTATGTTATCTTTGATATACTGATTGCATAATACAGACTTTCAGAAGTTTTTCTATCAAGTATATCTGGTGACTCCACTGATTTCACAGATTCAGGTTAACCTTGTTCAAAGTTTATGAGAAAGATTGAGACTAGGAGCTCAAAGCCCACTGAATTTTTAGAGTTGCCCTCAAAAAGAAGCTACAAAGGTAGATCAACCTAGAGAACATCCCCTACAAGGAGAGTACAGTCTACACCACCTAATATTTCAAAAAGGGGACCTTTTCCCTTTCATCTCAAAAGAAGAGGAAGATCTCTAACTAGAGATCTAGAGGAAGATTTAGACCCAACGTCAACTACAACTCACACAGTTGCTACTCAGCAAATTTTAGCTCCTACAATGGCTAGACAGTTTGCTTTTGCACCTTTCAACTAGGGAAGTCCATTAGTCTTTGCTCAACATCATGATGTGCCCTTGGTGGCACTAAAGAGTCTACCTGATTTCATAGGTGAAGGACAAACTACATCTTTTGAGCATATAAGAGATGTGACCACTATCCGTAGTATACATAATATAACTCAAGAAGATGTGGCCACCAAGTTATTAGCAGCCTCCCTCAAGGGTAAGGCTCTTGAATGGTTTAGAAATTTAACTGTTGGTTCCATTAATTCATGGGATGGATTAGGGGATGCAATGAGTAAACATTTTGAGGATAAATTAGACAACTTGTCTTTGGTTGAGTAGTTGACAACCATTAAAAGAGACCCTCAAGAACAAATGATAGATTATAACAATAGATTCCTCAAGACATGGAATAGAATTCCAGTCTTGGTGAGGCCATGAGTTGATCATGCTTTTCTATATTTATTGAAAAGCTTGAATGGTCATATTTCTATCATGATCCAATCTATGGGTGGTACCTCTCTACCCCAAGCTTTTGACATAGCTGTCAGGGCTGAAAATTGTTTAATCCAAGTAGGTATGATAGCTAGAAGGCCACCCATGCCCATCTTTCCTAGCCTTTAGCCTGATGCACCTTTACAAGTACCCCCATTTCCCCCTATTCCCACCATATTAGCACCTTAAACTAGTACTAGCAGTCAGGAGCTAAAAGCAAGTTTCTCTCAAGAGTTGCAAGAAATGAAGAATAGTCAACAAACTAGTCAGCAAGAAATGACAAATTTACTGCAGACTTTGACTAAAGAGGTCACAAACCTAAAGAGGCAAGGGAAAGGAATCAGACCACCCTTTCATCCACAAGGCCAAAGTCCTAATCAACAATATCAGAATCAGGGACAACCTTATCAAAAAAATAGGCCACCATACCAAGGAGGTTATCAAGGACAAAGGCAAAATTTTAATCAAAGACCATTCCAACCATACAACCCTGCACCTCTTAATTCTAAAAATCTAGTTAGAGACATGGTTCCTAGTCAAAATAATATGGTTATGGACAATGAATGGTGTTTCCCTTGTAATCAGCCTCATAATCAGGCTACATGTTCAAATGGATGGATGAATCAAGCACTAATGGTTTAGAATGCCTCACATGCTCAATCAGAGGCCTCTCCCAATGGATCAATTCCTCGACAAGAACCACAAGATAATGAGACTACTCTTTTCAATTGGGAGCAACAAGAATTCAATGGAGTCAATGGTGAGTTTTCCATTACTACCAACACAAGGTTAAAGAGAAGAGCTCAAGACATGGAGCGAGCAGATTCTGGGACTAAAGCTACTACTTCTACATAACTAATGCAACAAGCTACTCCCATCATATCCAAGAATGTTCCTGCCATCACAAGCAAAGAGGGCTAGACTCTCAAAGAAGTGGAACCCATCATAGTAAAAGCACAACAGAGAGTACACACTGTGTTACCTTTCAAAATTGTAGACAACATGAAGAAGGTGAACATTACTATGTCTATGTGGGATTCTTTGGCTATTCTAGGACAACTTGAGATTTTGAAGAGAGCTATGACTGAAATGACAATCCCTCAGCATACAAAAGAAGCTGCAAAGCTAGTGTTGGTCAATACTGATCAAGAAAAGGAGGCTCCAAGTTGCAACTCCAAAGCCAACACCATTCAAGGTAGGAATTTGAAACCACCTCCCTTTTATGTATCTTTAATTATTGGAAAATCCTTAGTACATAATTGTATGGTAGATAGTGGAGCTACTAGTACTGTAATGCCCAAAAAGGTGGCTAACTAATTAGGGCTTCAATATGAACCCCTCCAAAAGAAGGTTACACAACTTGATGGATCCTCAGTTAATACTATAGGTGTAACTAAGGATACCAGTCTAATCCTTCATGCAAGTCCTAATTTCTCCATCCTACTTGATATTTATATCATAGATCTCCCTATTTATTTTCCATATGTCTATCAAGGGAGTTTACAGCCAAAATAGGAGGCTACCTTTCTTCTGACTGGTCTCACATGATTTTTCACACAAGATATGGTACCAAGGTCACCATCAAATCTGAATCAATGGTAGCACACCATATAGAACCATATGTGTCCAATACCATCAATGCAAGCTGCCCTATATTTGATAGCAGTGATTTCCCAACTATCAGAGAAGCAAACACTAAGATAGAAAGTATGCCTGATATTTTATTAGATGAACTAGAATCAGAAAAGGCTTTTGAGGCCCAAGAAAATGTCATTTGGGATGCTAGTTTGGGAAGTTATTTGATAGAAGAAAGTGGATCCATAGAGCCAAACCTTCTCAAAGAGGACACTGATTCAGAGGATCAGAGAAATTAGGTTTGGGAATTATTTTTTGATGGAGCTAGAAGTAGACATGGCTCTGGTGGTGGTTCTATGCTAGTGTCCCCAAAAGGTGAAAGATACTATACAAATTTTAGATTCAGTTTCTCCTGCACTAGCAACACTGCATAATATGAAAGCCTTGTAAATGGACTGGAGTGGGCTAGGAAAAGAGGGCTCAAAGCCCTAAAAGTTTATGGTGATAGTGAGTTAGTAGTCAGCCAAGTGAGAGGGATAAGTGCAACCAAAAATGACACCATGAAAGCATACAAACATAGAGTTTGGGATGCAATTGAAGACTTTTGTGCTTTCACTATTGTTGCCATCCCTAGGAAGCTAAATCAAAATGTAGATAGATTAGCTGTTGTTGGATCTCAGTATGACATTCCTAATAGTATTTCAAAGGAGGAGATCCAATAGCATATCAAAGTAATTGTCAGACCTTCTATCCCTGATAATGATACTAATTGGCAAGTGTTTGACAATGATGAGCAGATCCTACAATTCTTGTTTGAAGATATTTTCTCAAAACATAACCAAGGTAGACTGTTGATGAACTATGGTGACCAAGTGATACAACTTAAGTCTAATAAGATAACTAGAGGTCTTGTCACCTTAGAGACTATCTTCAACAAGGATGATCAAGTTAAGAAAAATAAAGCTGGCCTGGTAGTTAAACAAGAACATTGTGTTGAATTGGAGTTAGAACCAGGTAAAAGTTTACAATTTGGAAAAGTAAACACTGATTTGGAAAAGTAGGCTTATACCCAACTATTCAAAGAATTCAGTGATGTATTTTCTTGGTAGTATGAGGACCTTAAAGGTTTTAATCCAGCTCTTGCTCAGCAGACTATTGAACTAGAACCTAATACCAAACTAGTAAGACAAAAGAAAAGGCCTATTAATCCCAAGCTTGAGCCACTTATGCATAGAGAGGTGCTCAAACTGATAGAAAGTGGTATCATCTACCCCATTAAGCATACTAGTTGGGTTTCCAACCTTGTTCTTGTAAGGAAGAAGAATGGGGAGTTGAGGTTATGTTTTGACTTTAGGGATCTTAATAGGGCCTCTTTAAAAGACCGCCATCCATTACCCTCTATGGAAAAAATCTTACAATGTGTCTCTGGATCTGAGAGATTTTCATTATTGGATGGCTATTCAGGATATAATCAGATCCTATTTAATGAAGAGGATCAATACAAGACTGCATTTACAACCAAGTGGGGAACCATGGATTATTAAAAGATGCCCTTTGGTTTGTCAAATGCAGGTGCTACTTTTCAAAAGGCAATGGATATGGCCTTTAAAAGCCTCATGTACAAGTTTGTACTGGTCTACCTAGATGACATAACTATCTATTCTAAACATGCATCAAATCAAATCAAACATCTGAGGAAAATCTTTGAAAGATGTAGAGAGTTTGGGATATCTCTTAATCCCAAGAAATGTGTGTTTGTAGTTCATGAAGGAAAATTGTTAGGATATATAGTATCCAAGAAAGGAATTATAGTAGATCTTGAAAGGATTGCAGCCATCATAGAGCTACCATTTCCACATCATAAGAAAAGTCTCCAATCTTTCATAGGAAAGATTAATTTTTTATTAGGCGTTTCTTGCATAATATTGTAGATTTACTAAAGCCTTTGACAACCATGTTAAAGAAGAGTTCAACTTTCAGCTGGACTAAAGAAGGAAAAGCTAATTTCTAGGCTATCAAAGAAGCCTTGATAGAAGCTCTTGCTCTATTAAACCCAAATTTTAGTAAGGATTTTATCCTTTATGCTTATGGAGGTCATGATGCCATATCTGCAATGCTGACTCAAGAAAATTTAGATGGATTAGAGTAGCCTATTGCTTTCTTCAGCAAAGGTTTAGAAGAGTATGAGCAAAGGTACTCTTTTGTGGAGAAACATGTACTTGCCATGGTAAAGAGCCTTAAAAAGTTTAGATATTTATCGACCCATAGCAAGGTACACCTGAAAGTTACTCATCGAAGTGTCAAATAATTTTTTCTTTCCAAGGACCTAAATGAAAAAAGAGCTAGTTGGATTACCAATGTAATGGAATATGACATTGATATCCAAACCACCAAACTGGTTAGAGGAAGAGGTCTTTGTGAGCATTTGGAAGAGGATGAAAGTTTAAAGAAATTAGAGAAAATAGATGCATCTTTGGTCGTGCATTCTATAGAAGAACATGCCAAGGCATCAGGTTGGTTGTCTAACATGATTCATTACTTGAAGATAGGACAATGTCCTGCAGGCCTAGATTCAACAAAAAGAAGATATTATAGGTTACAATCTATTCCCTTTGTGCTAATAGATGAGGTTCCTTTTAGAAAGGATCACAATGGTGTCCTTTTAAGATGTATTGATTCAGAAAAGATAGCTGGTGTCCTATTTGAATTTCATGATGGACCTTCTGGAGGTCACTTTTCTCCTAGGACTACTGCTTTTAAAATCATGAGGGCTGGATATTATTGGCCATCTATCTTTAAGGATAGTCATGATTATGTGAGAAAATGCATCAAATGTGCTATATTTGTAGGAAAAGAAAGGCTTGCAGCTCTACCCCTTCAGCCAATCAGAACAAAGCAACCATTCATGAGGTGGGGCATTGACTTTATTGGTATGATTAATCCTCCATCTAGTGTAGGACACAAGTGGATAATCATTGCAACTGATTATTTCACTAGATGGACAGAAGCAGTTGCCTTAAAATAATCAAATGAGAGTGTTGTCTTAAGTTTTTATGATGATATAATTCATAGATTCGGCAATCCAAACTCCATAATATCAGATAATGCATTGGCATTCATAGGCCTTAAAGTCTTAGAATGGGCAATAAAAAATGGCATTTATCTGAATACAAGTTCAAATTACTACCCTTAGGGCAATGGTTTGGTAGAATCAACTAATAAGAACTTGATTAGGATAATCAAGAAAACTCTACAAGATAACCAAAGGGATTGGCATACTAAATTGAAATCTGCCTTATGGTTAGATAGGATTACCCCAAAGAAGATAATTGGGAATTCTCCTTATATGTTAGTATATGGTAGAGAAGCTAAGTTATCCATTTTAACTGAATTGCCATCTTTGAACTTGGCCACTCAATATGTCCTGTTTGAAGAAGGAGATCCCTTACAAATTAGGTATGCTCAGTTGATGGAGTTAGAAGAACTCAGAGATAAATCCATGGAAGATATGGAGTTCCATCAGGTACAAACAAAGAAAAATTTTGATAGAAGAGCCAGGGCTAGAGTCTTCAAAGTTGGAGATATAGTTCTCAAATGGGATGAATTCAGATCAAGGCCTGGTAGACATACAAAGTTTGATTCTTTTTGGGGCGGACCATTTGTTATTATAAAATGCAAGGGGCCTAATGCTTTTCAGCTATCAACTCTTGAAGGAGATGCCTTGCCTATATTAGTTAATGGATTCCACTTGAAGCCTTGTTTTGAGGTCAATTCTTCCTTGTAAATCTCTATAAATATGTTTCCTATTTTCTGTCCCTGCTTTCTAGGTTAGTTTTTCCTATTTTCCAAGAAGTGCTTGTGCACAATTTTTTGTTCTTCTAGTTCCAGGTCTTTCTCTATCAAGCAAGTTTTATATTCAGAAGATGACTCCTATGCCTAATGAATTGCATTAAGGCCACTGGTTTACATGTCTAGTAGGCTAACATCCAGTAGAAATCACCAAAATGTTGCCAAAAATTTCCTATCTATTCAATTTTGGCCATAGGCTAGACTCCATTTAGAGGTCTGCATTTTAAAATCCTATTGAGCACCTTGAGAATGTTTATAGGCTTGCATCTTTTCCTCTAGTCTCTGCAATTATTTAACTCCCTATTCTAAAAGCCTTTTATTTGAAAATGTGATCATTGGAGGCAAAAAACCCTAAAAACTCTATGGCCTATTCTAATTTTCCGTTACTTTTTTGGCCACTTAAGTCTCCATTTCCCATGTGCGCTTTATATTCTAAGGCTAGTCGCAATATCTCTAAGACCTAGCAGAATATGCCTTTCTATCTCCTGACCCTATGATCTCCTTTGTTCATGAGATCACCTAGTCAGAAAGCATATTCCCTTTTCATTCGGTGACTGAGCGATTAACTGGTCGCAAGATCTCCTATTCCCAGTGGTTAAGTTCTTAACATCCAGCGATCTAGCGAGCGGTTACTGTTATGTTTGGTGGTCTTAGTTTTGGTGAGTTAAAGTTTAGACATGATCTACGATTATTGTTATACCACTTAGATAAGATGCATGACGTTTAAGATTGCGGTATAGTGACAAACGTCTGATGAAAGGTTAAGATAGGGTGGGCCATTATCAGAACAACTGGTAGTTGTCAAAGTTGATGAGGTAGTCGAAGCAAGTGGTAGAGTGACACATGGTAGGGTGGACCCAGTTCTTCAAGCATACAATTGCTAGGTCTCCAGTTCTTTGAAACGGTTAAGTTTTCATTTAGCAACTGAGTGACTATGTGTTCACAAAGTCTCTCATTTCTGGCGGTCAAGTCCTAAGCATCCAGTGATCTGGTGAGCAGTTACCATTATGTTTTGCAGTCTTAGGTTTGAAGTAGTTAAAGTTCGACCATGATCTATGACTATCATTATACCACTGAGGAAATGTGCTCGAGGGTTAGTATCATGGTATAATGACGATCATCGATCTTCATTCCAATGCAGTGCTCCTATTAGGTGGGTCTTGTGTCAAATAGATTTGAGGTGTCTGGCTAGTAGTATGATGACAAGTGGAAGGATGGGCCCAAGTTTTTGAGCTTAGTCAGGTGATCACCCAATGAAAGGAGAATATTCTTTTTTATCCAGCGATTGAGAGGTTCTCTTCAGTCAGGCAATCTCGTAATGTAGAAGGAATATTCTGAAGCTATCAAGAGACTCAATAACCACTGTCAGATCAAGTAAGGATCAACGCTTATCACGTAATTGCTAGATCAGGCCAGAGTTAATCAAAAGTTCATGAAATTTAGTGACTAAAGGGAAAGGAGAACCTGAAATGAAAGCCTTAGTCATGTATTCGCCAGATGAGTTAGGGTTAAGAACAGAAGCGGTGCTTAGGTAAAATGAAAGATCTACGACCATGTTTTAAAATGAGATCAACTTCAAATATCAGCTGTTGATGAAGATAAAAGGTTGGTGCCACCTGTGACCGTTTATATTTTTAAATTTAAAATATCTGAAGTACTAGATTTGAATAGTTATGGCGAGCCTGAGTTGCAGAGAGGTAGATGGATCAAGGTGGCTTGTCTACAGGTAGATGTAGTGATGAAATGGACATGCAGGTACAAAGATCTGACCAGTTAGGATATTTTCATGAGCATTTATGATTAGAAATGATAGAGTTAGGGTTTCCATTAATTTATGAAAATCTATGTAACCCTAGTTAGATTTTTGCTCCTACCTGTGTGTAATTAACAAGATGTATATAATGTTTTTGGGAGCTTTTAGAAGGAGAAGAGTTTACATTTTGTAAAAAGAGAGATTTTCTTTTTGAGGAGTTATCCGTGGCATTCTTTCTGCCCTCTGGCTTTCTGCAGTTTGTAACCTTTCATTGAGATTTAGATATTGCAAAGGTATTTTGTGACATTCTTTCTGTCCCTATGCCTTCTTGTCTAAATTTTCTCTTAATGAATTGAGTATATGTATGTTTTTAGTAATATCTTAGGGTTCCTGATCCCTCTTTCTTTTTGCAATTCATGCATATTCTTGTGGATGATTTGATTTGAATGATCTTATGGGTATACTTCAACCCCTTGACAATCTGTCTCATTCCTATACCTAGTTGCAGAGGTGAATGTTTGTTTGTAGGTTGTAGATTGTGTCTAAATTCTTAGGAATGCTATTATTTGTGAAATTCTCTCTTCCCCTGAATAGCGTCTTTCTATTGCAGACCCTTCTATGAAATATTGATGCAAACCTATTCAGTAAGTTGTGATCTCCTAGACCTAAGTTTGTGCACTGATTTCATCCTCCATACTGTAATTCATACCATCTTTTCAATGTATCACCTAGTAGGATAGTTTGCTTTGAGTTATTTCCCTTTCATGCATTCCTTCTATCCATTTTCCCCTCAAGAATTTACTTTCCTGTCAAGAGAAAATTAAGGTGATTATCCAAGAGGAACCAGCCTAGAACCTTGAGGTCTCATCTCAGTTAGCATAGGTCCCACAACTTGGAGATGATTCCCATGTTATACTAAGTTATCAAGACCAAGAGAGCTTGAAACAAGGGTGCAAACTTAGTGTATAATAGTTCTCACCTTCTTCATTAGAAAATCCTTTTAGTTGTTCAATGTAGACTCCTTCCTATACACCATTGAGAAAAATTGATTTTACATCCATTTGATATATTTTGAATCTATTGTAAGTAGTATAAGCAAGTAATATCCTCACACCTTCAGGTCTGGCCACATATGCAAATGTTTCACCATATTCCAGGTGTTCTTCTTGTGTGTATCCTTTACACACCAATATTTCTTTATTCCTTATTACTTCATCTTATTTCTAAAAATCCATTTGGTACCGATTACATTTTTTTCCACCAATCTAGGTACCAATGTCCAGGTCTTCTTCTTCTCAATCTATTCTAATTCTTTTTCCATAGCCTTCAACCAATCATCATATTTTAATGCATCTTTTATAGTTTTAGGCTCAAGTTCAGATAATAGACATGTACTTTCTCTTTCTTTTCTTCTTGTCAAAACACCATCATTTTTATCACCAATTATTTGATCAGGTGAATGATTCAATTTAATATATCTTGGCAATACTGGTTTTGATATTAGAGAATCTTCAACTGCTTGTATTGGTTCACATTTACTAACCTATCTTTCCATTGGTTCATCTATAGTTTCCTTATCCACCGGTTGTACATATACAAATCCATGATAACCATCTGATTATTTCTTGCTGGATTCATCATTTTGTTTGAGGAATTCATCTATTCTCACATTAGCACTTTCCACTATCTTGTTTGTTCTCTTGTTTAAACATTTGTAAGCTTTACTCTTTGTGGAATATCCCAAGAATATTCCCTCATCACTTCTTGGAAAATAATTTATGCCACAAACAACAGTTTTCTACCCTAGCAATCAGATAATTCTTAACACTAGAATTTAGATGGAATAAGTCACCTCTGATTTGTTAACTAGTAGCAATTAAATATCCCAATTTACCAATCATTCTACACAAACCTTCATTAAAATCTAATCTATATCCTTTGTTTTTTAACTAAGAAACACTTAATAGGTTGTATCTTAAACCATCAACCCAATAAACATCATCACAATTTTTCTTATCATTTAAAGCAATGGAACCTTTACCTTTAACCATAAATGGGGCATCATTATCGAATCTCATTGAAGCACCATCACATTCCTCCATCTTAATACATTTATTTTAGTCATTGGTCATGTGATAAGTACATCCACTTTCAATAATTATTTCACATCTATGATTCAAGTTAGATACTGTAATCACCCAAAATGGTCTAGTAAACTATGAGCTCCACTCTAACATTAAAATTTTAAACACTAGACTTTATCTTATGCTTAATCAATCTTGTGTATTGATTTAATCTCTTATCTCTTGATCAAATCATCACTTTAATCATTTATTCGATGATATCTTAAAATTTGACCACTTTATCCTAAGCTTTATTTAATTAAAAGAACATGTCCCCTTTTAATTAAATAAAATCCATTTTATCCTATGTGTGCACATGAAAAAGGAATTTCCTAATTTAATAAAGAAAAGAAAAGACTTTTTATCTACACATTGATTGCACATTCTTCTAGGTGAGTGGAATCTTCTTTTGCCTCTTAATCTCTTCCACTCATCTTTTTGCCTCTTGAGAATCTTCTGCACCAAAGTCAAAATAGGTATTATTCTCCACCCTTGGATTTTGCCTCTTAATCTCTCACCGTCCATTGCTCTTTAAAAATGAGACTCTCTCATCACTCTTGCATATATTAGACTTATACTATTGTTATGCTATCATTTTGTTTAATTGCATTCTTAGAGCATTCTCTTGCATTCTAGTTTACTTACATTTCTAGCTTAGCGTTTCCTTATTGCATCTAGTTTAAATCACATAGCTTAACTAGGAGGTATTATAATATTGTTAGATTAGCTTTTCTTTCTTGTTCTTGCATTTTCATTCTATCTTAGTTCTTGAATTCCATTTAGATCTCTCATTCTTGCATTATCATTTTAAATCTTCCATTCTACAGTGCACCTTGCAAGGGTTTGTTATTGAGGTTCATTTGAGAGCCACTATGCATAATATTTATATTCTTGCACGTCATATATGGGAAGCTATAATCCGCTTATTAATATTTCCTCTCTCATGGATTCTCTCAAGTGCAATAGTTTATAGAAGTGTGCCACACTTTTGATCACACATTTTTGGCGCCCACCGTGGGGCTAGACATTCTTATTTAGCTCCATTTCTTACACTTTCATCTTTTTGGTGTCATAGGTTCATCATTTTGTTTTTTGCAGGCTAGAGAATTGTACAACACTTTACAATATACCTGGGTGACATTTCAGTACACTACCAAGCGAAATTTCTTAATTTCTAGAATATAGTTCTGCTTCTCAGAGAAATATCACCTCCTTCATAGAGAAATATTGTTCTACTTCTCTGAGGTATATCATCCTGCATTGAAATATTTTATGGCTTCTTTAAGGTCTATCATACAATTTTTTAATAGACTGATCAAGTGTCAGCTAGATTTAATTTCTGTTATAATCTGAGTATTTGGCCGAGTTTGCTTTTCCTTTCTTGCATTTTTGCATTTTTTGGTTTTCTCATAGCAACTTACAAGTGATCTTGTAGGGTTATTTCTTTCATTTTCATATCTTTTGTGTCCTAACTTATGGTTTTGTAGGATTTTCTTGCCAAAGAGATCAACATTTCCATGACTACTAATGCTTTGTGATGTAGGACGCTTGTGAAAGACTCAATCTTGAAAGTACTAATGCTATTTGTTTTGTAGGTTTCCTTGGAGATACAAATCAATATTGTTTTTTCTTAAATTTGGTTTTCTAGGCACCTAGTTTAATAAGAAGGATTCTTGTCTTGTGATTAGTTGAGTAGTAGGAGAGTATGCTCTTTTTCTTTTGGAAAATCATAAATATTGACCTACTTAGTTGATCACTTGCAATTAGTCTTGGGTAAATGAACATGTGTTTGATGTGTTTGGGAGACACTATGGAGTAGGAGAGTACGCTTTTTCCTCATGGAAAATCATAAATCCAGACCTCCACTAGCTATCTATTTCTTTTCTTGCATTTACCTTTAGAGGGTCTGCCAGGAGAGAAATCTTTTGGGAACGACCCAAGTGGGGAACACATGAACTTGGCTACTCCATCCCACTATAATCAAAATATTCCTTCAATCTAAAGAGAGGGAAGACTTTTCTATTTTATACTTCTAATGCTTCTTCATGTGTAGGGCCTAGTCGCCTCAATCTTGCTAAGCAAGACTACACTTGACTAGGCACTTGTAGGGCCTTATTAGTCTAAATCTTATTTAAAAGACTAAAAGGGGACTACATTCACTTTGTGTAGGGCTGAGAGGTCTAAATATTTCTTGTGAGACTGCATTTTGAGTTCTTATAGGGCTATATGCCTTAATTTCACTTGCAAAACTATAAGGGTAGTCATGAACAGAGAACCTTACTAAATACCTTAGGACTTAGAGGCTAACCTTTTAGCCGTGTGACTTCCTTTATGCAAGCATTAATCCAAGTGGATTTACTTGGATCAACCCAAGATTACTCACCATATGTTCTCCCTTGGATGCAAATCCATGACAAAGATAATATCACTTTGTGTGAGGCAAAGGAGTATCAAGTTGTGGGAAAAGGTTGGAACACTTCCCTTTTGACCTTAGGTAGTTTTTCTTGATGTGCTTTCTTATGCTAAGACCTATAAAGACTATTGTGAACATACACTTCATACACTTGATACATTGCTATACCTTGTTAGATTTCACACATGCTTGTGTCCCCAAAGTTGCTTTGTCCTTTGGTGGATTGTTTGAAGACTCTTGTTTTCTCACACTATTTTCTTGCTTGGAAACATTCAGACCTAATTTAGGGACGCTCATATTTAAAATTTATTGGCATACCTAATTGATCAATGATTTATGGCTTTGGTGGATGTCTATATAAAAAATTCTAAAAATTTTCAAATTTCTTTGAAAAATCTTACCCCAACTTGGCAAGACCATAACTTTTGACTCGGTGCTCGAAATTGTGATTTGTGAATTATGATATTACTATCAGGATTCAACCATGTAGTTTTTGAGTCAAACTCATTGACCCATGTTTCATGAGTAGTGGCTCACAAGAACCCATCTCTCATGAGAATGAATGTAATATTTAGCACTCAATACATCTTGATAAGCTTAAGGAGATTTCTAATGAATGGTTCATAAGGCACAACACTTGTTGAAGGTTTTGCAAATGGGGTTGCAAGAAAATTTGGCTTAACCATGGAGGAAACTATGTAATTAAGCACGCTCAAGATGGAGTAGTACCAAGATGGGTGACCTCCTGGGAAGTCTCGATGCTTCAACTCTGTGAGCATCACCTAGATGCAATGAGTGCTAAGTGTTCCATTCATTATCATGAGAGATGGGTTCTTATGAATCACTACTCATGAAACATGGGTAAATGAGTTTGACTAAAAAACTATACAGTTGAATCTTGATAGCAATATCACTACTTGGACATTATTAGAATTGATATTATACAAGTAATGTCTATCAAAGTATTTTTGATATTAGAAGTAGCCAAAAATAAGGGGGTTGTGT
Source organism: Chamaecyparis obtusa (assembly GCA_027943335.1). Taxonomy (NCBI): domain Eukaryota; kingdom Viridiplantae; phylum Streptophyta; class Pinopsida; order Cupressales; family Cupressaceae; genus Chamaecyparis; species Chamaecyparis obtusa. The sequence continues at coordinate 3,418,280 of BSBK01002152.1, read as the reverse complement.
AATGCCCCGCCAGGGAACCCGAGATAAATTAACCTAAAAATGCAACTAAGTTTACAGAATAATTTTTTTTCTTAAGAATTTACAAACAACAACAAGAATGTTTTACAATGTGGAAGCAATTTAATATAATTTACAACTCTTATACAAGTTCAACTCAAACATAGATTACAAATATCAAGGGTTCCTTAACGTAGATTACGTAAACATTAAATAATTATTTTAGATTAGATATAATTACAGAACTCACGTATACAAATGAATGATAAGTACAACATCATATGAATGAAACATAATTACAACTGATACCATAAGGCATCCATACTAATCCACATCCACTGCACATGTCGCAAGGCATGTAATACAATAATCCAAAATAAAGTACAACATGATATCTTCTGAATAACCGATGCAATGATACAAGGGACATAGAATAAGAAAGATAAGAATATAACTCTAACCAAGAAGAACAAGAAGGTACAACTTCTATAGGGATCATCCAACACTGGTATGAATGTCAAAATCTCAAATGGTAAAAGAATCACTACCACTCGACCTCGTGGAACCTAAATGGTCCACTCCCACCATGCTGAGGAGATAACAATAGACCCCACTCTGATAATAAACATCAAAAATCAACACAATACAAGATAAGGAAGAGATCTTGAAAGTTATCTAACTAAAAAAAGGTACAATAGGATAACAATGTAAAACATACTCAACCAATGATTTGATATTCTTAATTAATACCATATTACACTATCCATTACAATTTAATTGATCTAAAAAAAACTCAAGTTTTGTTTCACAACATAATAAATTTTATAAAATACCAAACCCACTGAATTTTTTTTATATGATATATATTAAAGTGTAACAAGACCACTTAATTAGTTAACATTACAAATAATAATATTAATAAAATAGAACATTAATAGTAATCTAATTATTAATTAATAACATTTACTAAAAAATATTTATATTAAATTAATTATTAAATATTAATATCTATTATTAATAATTAATAATTAATGTTTAATTAATTTTTTTTCTAAATTTAATAAAAAATAAATTAACATTATAAACTAAGTTTATAAATTAATAAACAAAAAAAATAATTAAAAAAAAGACATTCAAATATGGGGTGGGGGGCACGACACCCATCCCCATGTGGCCCCCACCCTGGGCTACCGCAATGACTACCCTTGGGAGCCGCCAATAGCTTGGTTGTTGTGGCCTCCTTAGGAGTTGCCAACAACTTGGCTTCTATGGTCTCCTTTGGGAGCCACGAGAAACTTGGCTGCTGCGGTTCCTTAGACCCACTGGTGGGTGAGGGGTGGTGGCTCCACCCTCCCTAATTAATTAAAAAAATATTTTATTAATTTATTTATTTTTTCTTTCTTTTTTATTAGAATTTTCTTTGACGCAGAATAGAGAATACAATTTTTTTTTTCTTTTTTTAGAAGGATCTAAAACATAAAGATATACTTATAAACATATTTTTTGCAACCAAGATTACAATCGATTTAATTGTCTAAATTCTAACAAAAACTAGGAAACTAATTTTTTTTTTCAATTTTCTTCCAAATGAATACATAGGTCAAACCGAATCTAATCAATATCTAAAATTTACAGAGAACATTTAAACTAATATTTTTCCTTAATACAAATCAAAATATGATTTCTAACACCAATACATGCAGAAATTGCTAAGAACAACCTAGGGTTTTCAACATGCATAAATTCCTAAATTTTATCATAAAATATTCTGGGTCTGAGTTTTCCCTCAAAATTCCCACATAAGATTTTAATACCCAGTTCAACCAAATAATTAAAAATCAAACAATAACAGAAGCAAACATTCCAGACGCAATGCATACAATCTTTTAAAAATGAAAATTAACATGGGTTCTTCAAACCCTACCTGAAATCCACGAGAAGAATCTGAAACAACAAAGATCCAAATGAAGACTCTACGAATCCAAAATACTACTAAGCTTTGAAAATATTCCTTCAAAAAATCCACACAATTTTTCTCCAAAATCTAGCCTCCCCAAAACCTGTGTGTGAAGAATGGCTAAAAGAATCCCTAATAAAAAAAATCCCCCAAATAGAACCCTACATGCAACTCTAATCAGGAAAAAGAACTCGACATGCAACTCTAAATCAGAAAAATAGAACTCAACTCTCAATTCCTGTTTTTATCAATTATGATGCATGATCAATTTTAATTACCATAATAAAAGAATGCACTTTTTCAATTTTAATTCCTAACTCAACTTTAACTTTAAATTCTAATTTATTTTTAACTAAATTGAAAGTGTAACTTAAATTGCATTTTAATTATTTAATTAATCAATAAATACTTTAGCACATAATTAACTATGCAAATTGATAAATTACATATTAAATAAATCAACTATGCCTTATATTTCATGATTGGATTTAATAATTAATTAAACCTCCTTTTTTTCCAAATTTAAACTTTTAATTCAATTTTTAATTAACAAAGGTATTTAACCAACCTTAAAAATTAAATATTCTCTATATCATTTCCACATTCATAAAATATAACTATTCAAATCCCATAATTACTCCTAATTTAATCATTTAAATTAAATAAATTACACAACAAAACCACTTGACTCCCAAAATTTGAAAATCAACTAACTCCATAACAAGCAAACACCAAGGGAGGGTTCATGAATTCACGTCACCTTAACGCATTTGGATAGGAAACTCAATCAGAAGTTTGTCCCTTAATTTAGGATTATAATGACTTGGGTTGGGATTTGGACCTGTATGTTATATCCCCTCTCTTACCATTTGAGATATTGTGATAGGGTACGCTCGTCTTGACAATTTAGGGAAGTCAATGTCTGGTATTTGAAATCCTGCATAAAAGAAAAACATGTACATACATACATACATACATACATACATACATACATACATACATACATACATATGTATGTATGTATGTATGTATGTATGTATGTATGTATGTATGTATAACTGACTATGGCAGGGATCGATCGATCATGTGGATCTCACAAACAAGGAACTACAACTATGTCCCTCAACCGTGTTAGCACAAGTGAAAAATTCCATGGTTGAATCATATTTTCCAGGTCTCTACAGTTATTTTTCTCCATTTTCCTAGCAAAGCCCTAGGCAAAATTTTAAAATCTAGCCATTTGCAAGAAAAAACCCTAAGTGTGCCCTAGCCCTATTCTAATTAAATGTTACATTTCGGGCCACTTAAAAACTTTGTGACACATGTGCTAAATTATTGATCCCTCTGTCACGTGATCGCATGAGCCATTTTCATGCTATGCGATCATGTGACTAAGGTTTGATGTTGGCCCCCTTTGATTTATTTTCCTAAAGTCTTCAATGCCTAGCTTTAATATTTTTCTAAAGTCCATCGGTGTGATTTTTCCTAAGTCAAGCCCTTTAATATTTCCTATAGTTTCCAAATTTTATCCTTTCCTGGGCTCAGCTTTCTAACACCATCTTGATTTGATGATGGGCATAAGATCTTATGCGATGTGTTAGAGGGTTGCGAAGTTGTGCCAGCCGTTGATTCTCTTTCACGGCAAAGGTTTTTCGATGTAATGGGTCCACATGCCAAATGTGCTTAGTCAACACTTTCTCATTGGTCCACGTATTAATGACTTAGAGTATTGTCAGTGGGGCCAATGATTTCAGAGGTTCAGTGGTTCTGACAGTGGCAGAGCATTGACGACCAATGTATGATCTTAAGGGTCATTTCTGACACATGAGGCTATAAGACCAACCGTTGATTCTTTTCTGTGTCAGAGGTTTGTCAAAATAGGGGCGAGATTCTTCATCAATGGTGGGCATGTGTTCTAGTGGAATGTTCATGGCTTATGAGGGTTTAAGACTGACCGTAGATTTTTTTCATGTCAGGGGATCTGTCAGAGTAGTATAAAAGGGTTGATCCGATGGTTGTGATAAGATCTGATAGAATGTGTTAGATGCATGAGATTATACGACAACCATTGATCTCATTTCAGGTGGGCCCAGTTTCTGGTCTAAGGTTTTTGGCGATTCGGACAAGTTTTTGGTGGCACCGATAAAGTCTTCTATGTCCGCTCATTCGCAAAGTTTTTGGTAGGGTTCTAAAATCTTTTAGCGATTCAGCAAGTACATGTTTGGTGAATCTCTAGATAAAGTGGCAGTGTTTCAAATTTTTCAGTGAATTGGCAAAATGTCTTAGGTCACTAATTCGCTAGATAGTTAGTGGGCCCTCAATTTTCTTATGTATTCACCAGTTCACAAAGAGTAACCCGAGGTTAAGAAGGGACTTCACAATTCAGTGAATGTAGTAATTCGCTGAATCGTTTGACTTAACCACAGTCAAGGAAGGCATTAAGCGACTTGAATTTTCTTGCAGTCACGTGTTTGTAGGATAACATAAAGGTTAAGGTTCACCAAGATTAGTGGGGCCGTTTGGTGATTCATTACTGAGGTATCATGTTGTGAGTGGTTGAGTTGGAAAGAAGTGCAAACATGTCAGTGGGCTGAGAGATTCTAAAGAATGTAGAGATGGAGGATCTAACGGTTGTCGTATCATCGCATAGAATATTTTGAGGCTATCCAATCTTACAACAATTGTTCATTTTAAAGCTTATGAAGAAGTGCATCTAATACACCAATTCATTGCTGATGTGCTCTATTTTCATTGGTTCAAAGGTTTTATGAGGTGGAAAAGTAATTTTTAAAGGTTTTGTTGACTGTTGAAGGATTCTAGAAGCCGCTTGATCTACCGGGAATAAGATAGATCAACGGTCACATTTTAAAGTTGAGCTGATTACCATTTTTTATTTGAATTCAAATTTCCTGCAAGATTTTGCTAGGGTTTTTGACGTAGAAAGTTGTAAAATGAAGCGGTGGCCATGAATTAAATTCTTCAGTATAGATTGCAGTTGGGGAAGGATATAGAAGACATAAACTACTGATAGAATCTGATTTTTGCTTCCTATGATGCTGAGCCAAATGATTTTTGTGGTTGATTAATTGCAGACGGGCATTCATTGCAGTTTGACAGTGGGATAATAAAATCACATTTGTTGAAAAGGAGTTGAGGATAGCATTGAAGACAAAGGCACGTCAACTCAATTACAAAATATCTCACCTATTTCATTAGTGTAGTTATTGTAAACCCTTTGGGGTTGTTGTAAAGGTTTTTTAGGTTAATTTTTTTGGTAACCCTAGAATGATCGGTTGCTTGTTGTATCTCTTGGTATAAAGGGATTTTTCATGATCATTTTGACAGGGGGAGTTTAGGTGTTACAAAGATAGAAATTTCTGAGACCCTAGCTTTCAGTCAAGGATTGTAATTTTTGATATCATTATTATCAAACAATAGAGAAGAAGTATGGGTTGTTCTTATCTTGCAAGCTTACTATTCTAGATATTGTATGCATATGGTGAAAGGTTATACTTAATACGAACCTCAGATCTTTGCTCTCCTTTGCTCTATTCTTTGAATCTTTAAATCTTTGTATAAAGGTTTATGTGAATGTATTGATGCTTTGAGTTCCAACCTAGGATTAGATTAAAATATTGCTCAAAGTGGGATATGTGTTCTTAGAGTTTATTTGAAGGATTTTCATAAGCAGGAAAGAGTTGGGATATATTTGTATTTATGTCTAGAGACCAATTTCAGACACCATTGTATTCATCCTTTTCCTTGATATTTTCCTAATGGATAAGGCACTGGCCTATATTCTCCTATCTTTGTGTTGAGAAGAGTGATTCAAACCTTATGATCCCAATCATTCAAATCACTACCAGGCTTTTAATTTTATTTACATTTATGTATTATCCTATCCAGTGATGGAGAGTCAATGAACAATAGGTTCTTGTTTAGTACTTTCTCACTGTATTCATCTGTTGAAAGATCAAATAAAGAAATAAGGGGCAGAGTTAGAACTATCAGTCAGAGTTAATACTATTGGATCAGGTGTACCCGCCTTGGTTTTGTAGAGCTAGAAGCAGAAGAGGGAAATGTTATCCCTATAGTTGGTCCAATTACTCATATATTGCTCACATTTGGAACTAACCAATCCTTAATATCCATCATGGGCATATTGGTATCTCATGGAGTGTAAAATCCTATCCAGGAACCAACAAATTGGTGACTCTATTGGGGAATAGAGAAATACTATCAAGAGAAAATAGTGTAGGTTTCAAGTTGAGCTAGACTCCTGACCTACCTATTTCAATCATTTGATATCTCTGGTGTTACAAATCAGCATAGGTAACGCGGGTACAAGTTGAGCTTAGACTCCCGGTCAGCTTATCATTTATCCAGTGGACTTCATTAAAGAGTATAAGAGTCAGTTTCAGTAAGGTTTCAAATTATCTCACATTTTGTGGGTGGCGACTCTGAGTATCTCTGTAACTAGTGCTTTACGTAATATATAAGTATGAGTTTCAAAATCACAAGGTCATGGAGGAAGGAACACCCAAAAGAAAGCTTGCAGGGTGAGCTTCCTGCCACATCAAGAAGAACTCAGGTTAGGAAAGAAAAAAGTGTTGATGATACATCCCTAACTTGGAAGCAAAAGGGAAACCTAAGGCGGGAGGGTCCTACTCCTCCTAGTCAGCAAGAAAATGCCTCAGAATATGAGGAGGCAGTTGATCTAGGCCTAAACCAGTATGAAGACTATTACTCCCCCACAAGCAGAGAGGGTGAAAGACCATCCCACAATAGAAGGCTTTCAGGAAAATTTAGTAGGTTTAGAAGAAAAAGTAGGGGTGGACAAGATTTTGTTCCCCCTTTAACCCTTGATTCATCAATACCCCAAGGCCCCCATGAATCTCAGGATCAACAAGAACAGCCCCAAGCACAACAAGATGAGTCTGAAACTACTTTGCCTGATTCTGAGGAAATTTTTGAGGAAGTATATGAATTGGAAAGAATAATTCAAGAACAAGAAAATATTAGGAAAAAGAGAGAAAATGAGAAGGAAGAAAGGGTCAAACATACTATGATTAGGGCTGACTAGTTAAGAAGGCAACTATTAGATTTAGAGGCTATAAATTATGTTCCTATTCCTGAAAAGAGAAATGAGCTACCTGTTGTCCATAAGACTTTTGAAGCTAGGAAACCAAAGGATAAAGGGAAACAAAAGGAAGTGGGCATTTCAATTAAAGAACCTGTAGCCCCTAAAATCCCTATAGACCAGGCCTTAAGATTGGAAGCCAACCTTGAGAAGGCTAAAAAATAATAGGAATTGCTAGCCAAAGAACTTGAAAAGGTTTAACTAGAGGCTACAACATTAAAAATGAAAAAGAAAATTGATTTTCTTAAAAGGTCTGCAGGACCTACAAATTTTGCTAGTTCTACCATGACACAAGGAGCAAATGTCACAAATTCAACAAATCAGACAACTGGTGTTCCCCCACCAGAAGGTTTTAAAGGTGTTGCCACTACAAATAATAATGCATCTACATCTCAGGGTGCTGGTATTTTTAATACAGGGGTTATACATGAAAGGTGTAAGTAGCTAGTTTTTACTGGTATCCCTGGTTATCCTAACCCCATCCCTGAGGAAATTAGAAAGAAGCTTCCTAAATTCATAGGAAGCAATGTTGTAACTTGTGAGGAGCATTTAAAGAAATTTATTGATGTTATTGATGATTATAATATTGTGCCTGATGATGTTATCATGAAACTGTTTGTGCAATCCCTAACAGAAGACTCAAGGGATTGGTTTAGGGCTTTGCCACATGGTAGCATAGGTTCATGGGATTATCTTAGGCATTGTTTTAAAGAGCAGTATGGTGACAAAACACATGAAGTTTTTATGCTAAATGAATTCAATAACATAAAAAAGAATTTCAATGAAGATGTTGTTGAGTTTAATGTTAGATTTCAAAAGGCCATGCATAAATTGTTGCAGGTTATCAGATTGGATGATAGGGTGTGCCTTGTCACATATTTAAATGATTTTGATTCTAAGATGGGTTACCTATTGAGAGATAAAAATCCAAGGAGTCTGGTTGAAGCTTACAAGTTAGCTATAAACATAGAAAGCAACCGTAGAATCTCAGGAAAGTTGGGAAGGAGAGAAGATGACAGGTCTCCTTTGTTAAATAGAAAAGATCCAGGAAAGCCTCAAGGTGTGAAGCCTAAAGATGATGAAAGCCTAAAGTAGATTATGAAGGAAATCAAAGATCTAAAGCCTAGTGAAAATAGAGGTAATAAAGCTACAGGAGGGGATAGGTCCCCCTTTAATAATTTGAACAAATTGCTAAGAATGCAGAATTACCCCTATAACACTCAATGGAAAGATGGGAAGCCTTTTATTCCTGAGAAAAGAGATAAACCAAATGATAGGACCCCTGATCCATTACAAAGAAATTCAATGAATGTAGTGGAAGAAGTCCCATGGTGTGTTTCTTGTCAGTCACCACATGATCCTGATTATTGTACCATATCCCAGAATGTTTCTGCACATGAAGAGCAGGATTGCAATGAGGAACAACCTTATGATAAATAGGGATGTGGGATGTTTTCTTCTCATGTTTTGAGTGAGGTGGATTCTACTGAAGAGGATGAAAATCAGGATGCTTCACATTCCCAAACTAGAAATGAATCATATCATCAGCAAGTTTTTTCAGATGATGAAGATAGTGAGCCTGATAACATTTAGTGCAATGTTTAAAAGAATGAACAAATAACTATTTTGAGAAGACCTTCTGATGAAGAAATTGCTTTGATAACTACCAATTTGGTTACTTAGGCAAAAAAAAATTATAACTTGAGGAATAGAGTTGTTGGTGATGTAGATCCCAAGCCAACTGGTATTTTTATCAAGAAGACAGATAAGAATGTAAAAACTTTACAAGAAAAGACTAAGGATGCTAATCTTGTTGATAAAGTCAAGGTAAAGAAAGTTTCCAAGCCTAATATTATTTATAAGGTAAAAACTAAGCCTACTACTGAAGTTGTACCAGTTTTACAAAAGAAAAACAAGGCCCAAACTGACAAGCCTACAGATACATCCACCCAAGAAGCTGATAAAGAGATTGTAGATTCAAAACCAGATGTACTTGATTTAAAGTATGTTCTAGTTGATATGAGTAAATTATTATCTCAGATCACTATCAAAGTTCCATTATTAGAGATGATGAGAATAGAAGAACATAAGAAAAATTCTTTGAAATGGGTAAAAATTGTAGTACATACTGATTCTCAAAAAATAGAGAAAATTGAGAAACAATTAGCAATTGTGGATGAAGAAGATGAAAATTGTAGTGAGGAGATTGTTTCTAAGATCCCTCAAATATATTTGGACACAAATGTTGTTAGTACTGTAGTAGGATCAGTTGATCCTTTTTTCTTGACTCTGTAAATAAATGGAAAGTTGCTAAAGAATTGTATGATATATTCTAGAGCATCAAATACTGTTATGCCTACTCAGGTTATGAAGTCATTGGGATTAAAAGTGGATACACCTCATGGTAGGTGTCAAGCTATGGATTCAAGAGAAGTACCAATTGTTGGTACTATTAAGGCTTTGCCTTACAGACTGGTTGCATAGCCCAACAAACAATTGAACATGAGTGTCTTGGTAGTGGATATTCCTCCCCAGTATGGAATGTTACTGTCAAGAAAATGGAGTGCCTCTATGGGAGGCAACATACAGTGTGACTTATCATTTTCCACTTTTAATTTTGAGGGAAAGAATATCAAAGTCACTAGGGAGTCTAGAACTCCACACATGATTGAAGAAGAAGAGAAGGACAACATCAATTGTTTCCTTGATACTGATATTAATGCCTTCAAGGTCCAAGATAAGGAAGCAAAGGAAGGTGTTGAGCCTCCCCACAAATCAGAAAGCCAAGAAGGATGTATTGAACTTGATAATCTTTGGACCATGTATTTTGATGGAGCAAATAGCAAAGAGGGATCTAGAGCTAGAATATTGCTCATATCTCCAAATGGTAAAACTTTCAAGTTCTCATTTACTTTATTATTTTCATGCACAAATAATGTTGCAGAGTATGAGGCTCTATTAATTGGTCTAAGATTTGCATCAAGGCATGACATAAAGTTTTTGAAGGTTATAGGTGACTCTGAGTTAGTCATATCCCAAATTAGATCAAAATATGCTTCAAAGAACCAAAAGTTGAAACAATATAGGAATGCAGTATGGGATGAGATTGAAAGCTTTAGTGCTTTTAGTATTTGTTGGATGGAAAGAAGTCAGAATGGGATGGCAGATTTGTTGGCTAATATAGCCCTTAGACCAGAAGATGTTACATTTGTAAATGTTTCTAATATAGAGGTACAAGCTAGACCTTCCATCCCTGACAATCTAGATAATTGGCAAGATTTTTCTGATGACCAAGATATATTAAGGTTTCTCCATTATGAATCTCACTTTGGTGATAAAGAAATGGATTTCAATACTTATGTTAATACAGTGAATGGAAAAGATGTCATCTTTGGGAAAGAGGTTTTGCAATTAAAATCAAACAAGGTTCCTAAGGGACTAGTTGCTCTTGAAAGGGCATTTGATAATAAAGACAAGGCTTTCTCTGCTAGTATTGATAAAATCAATGAGCTTGAAGAGATAAAATTGGGCACAGGGATAGCTCCCAAGAAAGTTTATATAGGCAGGTCTCTATCCCCAAGAATTAGAAAAAATTTGATTGACCTTCTCAAAAAATTTAGGCATGTTTTTGCCTAGTCTAATGAAGACCTTAAAGCTTACAGGGATGACCTTTTTCAGCTTGAGGTCCCACTCAAGGAAGGCACAAAACCTTTCAGACAAAAATTAAGACCTGTTAACCCTACCTTGGCACCCAAAATGTAGAGTGAACTCAAGAAGATGATGGATGCTGGAATAATCAAGCCAATCAGGCATTCCACTTGGGTTTCAAATTTAGTGCTTGTCAAAAAAAAGAATGGTGATATCAGATTATGTGTAGATTTTAGGAATCTTAACATAAATTCTCTGAAGGATAATTATGGATTACCAAATATGGAGAACATGTTACAAAAGGTCACTGGATCAGAATTGATGTCCCTAATGGATGGCTTTTCTAGTTACAATCAGGTTATGGTAAAGGACACATAACAGTTTAAAACTGCATTTACAACTCCATGGGGAACACATGTTTATGTAAGAATGCCATTTGGGGAGACTAATGTAGGTGCCACTTTTTAGAGGGCTATGGATGTAGCCTTTGCAGATTTCATTGATAAATTTATGGTGGTATATCAGGATGACTTGATAGCCTTTTCAACAAAAGAAGAACAACATGGAAAACATCTTGAGAAATCTTTTATCAGAGCATTAGAGTATGGGGTTTCTTTGAACCCAAAGAAGTGTGCCTTTGGTGTGACAGAAGGAAAACTTTTAGGGCACATTGTTTCAAAAGATGGTGTGAGGATAGATCCTGAAAGAGTGGAGGCTATTGAAAAACTAACTTTACCAAAGAACATCAAGGGAATTCAGTCCTTTTTAGGATAGGTCAACTTTTTAAGAAGGTTTATTACAAACTTTGCAGAAATCAGTATTCCCATATCAAGGATGTTAAAGAAAGGAGCAAAAATGGAATGGAATACTGAAGCAGTTCAAGCCTTCAATGACATTAAGAGGGCCATTAAGCATGCCCCAGTCTTAAAGACACCAAATTATAGCAAGCAAGTGCAAATTTTCTCTTTTGCATCTACTCATACTATTGCTGCAGTGCTATTACAAAAGAATGCTGAAGGTTTTGAACAACCTATTTCCTTTTTCAGTAAGACTTTACAAGCAGAAAAATTAAATTATGATATCATTGAGAAACAAGCTTATGCCTTAGTCAAGGCCATTAAAACATTTAGATGTTATTTGGTGGGAGCCACAGTGGTTGCCTATGTTCCAAGTGCTGCAGTCAAGGACATTTTGGTCCAACAAGAGGTTTCAGGAAGAAGATGTAGGTGGATTAACAGAATTCAAGAATTTAACATTAATATCCACATTACAAAGTTGGTTAGAGGTTTAGGCCTAGAAAAGTTGATGGCCCAAAGTAATCTAAATGCAAACCAGATCAATATGCTAGAAGAGGATCAAAGGCCTTATGTGTGCAACATGGATTGTTGTGAATGGTACAAGGATATTGTCAAATATTTACAAATGATAGTCTTACCCCCTAAATTGGATGATAATAAAAGAAGAACTGTTAAACTCCACTCTTTGAGATATGCAATTATGAATGGTGAGCTTTGGTGGAGGAGTAATGAAGGTGTTTTGCTCAGGTGTGTAGACCATGATAAAGCCTAGCTCTTGATGCATGAAATGCGTAGTGGAATTTATGGAGGACACTACATGGCAAAGACTACAACCCACAAGATTATCAGGGCAGGTTTTTGGTGGCCTTCACTTTTCAAGGATACCCATCAGTTTGTCAAGAAGTGTGATCCTTGCCAGAGGTTGGCAGGAAAACTAAAATTCGGTGGGAATTTGCCTCTCAGACCTGTTTCTGTTCAAGCCCCTTTTCAGAAGTGGGGTATGGATTTCATTGGTGAAATCCCTAATAAATCCAATGGTGGACATTCCTACATCTTAGTAGCAATAGATTATTTCACATATTTTATGATGTAGAATATCTTGACAAGGTTTGGTTGCCCAAAAACTATGGTGGTTGATAATGCATTATGTTTTAGGTCAGAAGAGTTTGTTGACTTCTGCCAACATAATGGTAGTAAAATTTCATATTCATCTGCTTATCATCCACAAGGCAATGGCTAGGTAGAATCCAACAATAAGAGTTTAATCAAGATTTTGAAAAGAGTACTGGACAAAAACAAGAAGGCTTGGGACTCCAAATTGCTACAAGCCCTGTGGGCTGATAGGGTTACAATAAAGAAAGCAATAGGGTGTGCCCCTTTTGACTTAGTATATGGAATAAATGCAAGATTACCTCAAAATAACTTGTTGCAAATGTATCAATTCATTCAGAAATATGATGAAGATGTTGAAGAAGATATGATAGTTAGAATGAGTGATTTGATTCAGCTCAATGAGGTAAGGAATGATGCACACATCAAGAATGAGAATTTACAGGCCCAGTGCAAAGTCCTGTATGATAGGACTACTCAGAGAAATTTTGCAGAGGGAGACATGGTATTAATGTGGAATGTAAGAATGCTAGAAGGAAAACATGGGAAATTTGATCCCATATGGTTAGGCCCATATATTATTGAAGAAAAATGAGGAGCAGGTTCTTACATTCTGAAGAATTTGACAGGAGAGCTCTTGGAGCTGCCTGTTCATAGTCAATTTTTGAAATTTTATTTCTCCTAATGGTTTTGGTAGTTGCTGTATAGGTTTTGTTTAAGCTTTTGTGTACTGTTCCCTATTTTTGGTTTGAATTTTTGGTTTTGGTTTGCTGTACCAGGAGATTCTAGTTTCTCATTGTATCTACAAGAGATACATGTCTCGGGGCATGAGCCACTATTAGCACAAGTGAAAAATTCCATGGTTGAATCATATTTTCTAGGTCTCTACAGTTATTTTTCTCCATTTTCCTAGCAAAGCCCTAGGCAAAATTTCAAAAGCTAGCCGTTTGCAAAAAAAAACTCTAAGTGTGCCCTAGCCCTGTTCTAATTAAGCGTTACTTTTCAGGCCACTTAAAAACTTTGTGATGCATGTGCTAAATTATTGACCCCTTTGTCGCGTGATCGCATGAGCCATTTTCATGCTATGCGATCATGTGACTAAGGTTTCATGTCGGCCCCCTTTGATTTATTTTCCTAAAGTCTTCAGAGCCCAGCTTTAATATTTTTCTAAAGTCCATTGGTGTGATTTTTCCTAAGTCAAGCCCTTTAATATTTCCTATAGTTTTCGGCTTTTATCCTTTCCTGGGCCTGGATTTCTGACACCATCTCGATCCGACGATGGGTGTAAGATCTTATGTGATGTGTCAGAGGGTTGCAAAGTTGCGCCAACCGTTGATTCTCTTTCATGGCAAAGGTTTTTTGATGTAATGGGTCCACATGCCAGATGTGCTTAGTCAACACTTTCTCATTAGTCCATGTATTAATGACTCAGAGTATTGTTAGTGGGGCCAATGATTTCAAAGGTTCAGTGGTTCTGATAGTGGCATAGCATCAATGGCCAGCATATGATCTTAAGGGTCATTTATGACACATGAGGCTATAAGACCAGCCATTGATTCTTTTATGTGTCAGAGGTTTGTTAGAATAGGGGCGAGATTCTTCATCAACAATGGGTGTGTGTTATGGTGGAATCTTCATGGCTTATGAGGGTTTAAGGCTGACCATAGATTTGTTTCATGTCAGGGGATCTATCAAAGCAGTATAAAAGGGTTGACCCAATGGTTGTTGTAAGATCTGATAGAATGTGTCAGATGCATGAGATTATACGACAACCGTTGATCTCATTTTAGGCGGGCCCAATTTCTAGTCTAAGGTTTTTGGTGATTTGAACAAGTTTTTGGCGGCACCGATAAATTCTTCTATGTCCACTCATTCACAAAGTTTTTGGTAGGGTTCTAAAATCTTTTAGCGATTCAGTGAGTACGTGTTCGGTGAATCTCTAGATAAAGTGGCAGTGTTTCAAAATTTTCAGCGAATTGGCGAAATGTCTTAGGTCACTAATTCGCTAGATAGTTAGTGGGCCCTCAATTTTCTTATGTATCCACCAGTTCACAAAGAGTAACCTGAGGTTAAGAAGGGACTTCGCGATTCAGTGAATGCAGTCATTCACTGAATCATTTGACTTAACCACAATCAAGGAAGGCATTAAGTGACTTGAATTTTCTTGTAGTCACGTGTTCATAGGATAACATAAAGGTTAAGGTTCACCGAGATTAGTGGGGCCATCTGGTGATTCATTGCTAAGGTGTCATGTTGTGAGTGGCTAAGTTGGAAAGAAGTGCAGACACGTCAGTGGGTCTGAGAGATTCTAAAGAATGCAGAGATGGAGGATTTGACGGTTGTTGTATCGTCGCATAGAATCTTTTGAGGCTATGCAATCTTATGACAACCGTTCATTTTAAAGCTTATGAAGAAGTGGGTCCAATACACCAATTCATTGCTGACATGCTCTATTTTCATTGGTTCGAAGGTTTTATGAGATGGAAAAGCAATTTTTAAAGGTTTTGTTGACTGTTGAAGGATTCTACAAGCCGCCTGATCTGTCAGGAATAAGATAGATCAATGGTCACATTTTAAAGTTGAGCTGGTTACCTTTTTTTATTTGAATTCAAATTTCCTGCAAGATTTTGCTAGGGTTTTTGACGTAGAAAGTTTTAAAATGAAGTAGTGGCCATGAATTAAATTCTTCAGTACAGATTGTAGTTGGGGAAGGATATAGAAGACATAAACTACTGATAGAATCCAATTTTTGCTTCCTATGATGCCGAGCCAAATGATTTTTATGGTTGACTAATTACAGAGGGGCATTCATTGCAATTTGACAGTGGGATAATAATATCAGATTTGTTGAAAAGGAGCTGAGGAGAGCATTGAAGACAAAGGCACGTCGACTCAATTACAAAATATCTCACCTATTTCAGTAGTGCAGTTATTGTAAACCCTTTGGGGTTGTTGTAAAGGTTTTTTAGGTTAATTTTTTTGGTAACCCTAGAATGATCGGTTGCTTGTTGCATCTCTTGGTAAAAAAGGATTTTTCATGATCATTCTGATAGGGGGAGTTTAGGTGTTAAAAAGATAGAAATTTATGAGACCCTAGCTTTCAGTCAAGGATTGTAATTTTTGATATCATTATTATCAAACAATAGAGAAGAAGTACGGGTTGTTCTTATCTTGCAAGCTTACTATTCTAGATATTGTATGCATATGGTGAAAGGTTATACTTAATACAAACCTCAGATCTTTGCTCTCCTTTGCTCTATTCTTTGAATCTTTAAATCTTTGTATAAAGGTTTATGTGAATGTTTTGATGCTTTGAGTTCCAACCTAGGATTAGATTAAAATATTGCTCAAAGTGGGATATGTGTTCTTAGAGTTTATGTGAAGGATTTTTATAAGCAGAAAAGAGTTGGGATATATTTGTATTTATGTCTAGAGACCAATTTCAGACACCATTGTATTCATCCTTTTCCTTGATATTTTTCCCAATGGATAAGGCACTGGCCTATATTCTCCTATCTTTGTGTTGAGAAGAGTGATTCAAACCTTATGATCCCAATCATTCAAATCACTACCAGTCTTTTAATTTTATTTACATTTATGTATTATCCTATCCAGTGATGGAGAGTCAATGAACAATAGGTTCTTGTTTAGTACTTTCTCACTGTACTCATCTATTGAAAGATCTAATAAAGAAATAAGGGGCAGAGTTAGAACTATCAGTCAGAGTTAATACTATTGGATCAGGTGTACCCGCCTTGGTTTTACAGAGCCAGAAGAAGAAGAGGGAAATCTTATCCCTATAGTTGGTCCAGTTGCTCATAGATTGCTCACATTTGGAACTAACCAATCCTTAATATCCATCATGGGCATATTGGTATCTCATGGAGTGTAAAATCCTATCCAAGAACCAACAAACCGCATCAAGCACATCAAACAGAAATATAAAACATACATGCCAACCATACACATGCAAGTATGGGATTAGTAAAACCATAAATGTAAATAGCATACTAACATATAAATTACCATGATAAAATAACCATAACATATACATCATCATAAGCATATAAATTTGACCTAAAAATAACCATATTTATCTAATTGAAAACACATGATATAGAACATAATCCAAAGGTTCATATATAATCAAATTAATAATCCAAATATCATAGAAATAATCAACTCACACATAAAAGTGGCCTGAAAGAGTTTGGAAAAAATGATTGAAAATAAAACTGGGGGGGGGGGGGCACTATAGGCTATCCCATAGTACATACCACATGGGAATTATCATTAGATTACCATTTTTAGTACATTAACAATAGAATAAAACACAACCACCAAGACTTTCCTCTAACAAAAACAATATAAGTTCTAACAATGATACTACCGACACCATACCCATCTAAACTTACGAAACCATTATAAGTCTTAATAACAATAAACCTAGTCATGCAGGAGCATCCTAGGGTAGTTGAAAATCCTGCATGGTGGTGTATTGAAGTGGTTCTGTGTTACTCGATTGCAGCTTTGACCAAGGATCTCGGTCAGTGAAGGGGCTTAGTCGCTGAAGGAACTCGGTAAAATTTTGGCATTCAAAAATACCTGTACTCGGTGATGCTTGTGGTGCTTGGTCAATATGCTTGCTCAGTGATGCCTAGCTAGCTTGGTTTTTTTATTGGCACACGGTACTTCTGGCTTACCGACTAGAGTTCTTGGAGGTTTGGTTGGCTGACTTGGTGTATTTAATGTTGGTAGATTGTGTTGTATTCTCCTATGTCGATCTTGAGGCTAACATGGAGAATTAATTATTTGTAAGGCTATTTGAGAGCCGGCTGATGTTGCATTTAATATTTATTTGTTTTAAAAGATGACTTGGCTTAGGAGTTAATTGTTTCTTCCAGTTGACTTGTGGTTGAAGAAATGTATTTAAGGAAGGTTTGGGTAGTTGTTTAGGGACCCAGTCAATAGAAGGAGGTTGATAAGACAAGAATTGGATCCTACAAGATCTTGAAGATTAGATTATTTGTCTAATTATTTTAATAGCAAAGCTAGTGGTTTGCATGCTTGGAGACAAGGAGATTGCTTGGTGGCTTGTGAGCTCAAGTTTAGATTTGCCTTAGTGTTTCCACCAGTTGCTGATGTGCTATAGAGCTGGACTACCTAGGAGATTACAAAATTACTATTGTAATTGATTTTCTTTGGCCCTAACCCGGAAGGCCTTACAGGCAGGCATGTTGAATGAAATCCTATTTGAGCATTATATTGTTGTGTTTTGCTATGTTGTTGTTGCTGGTGTAGACTTGGACTATCCATTTTGGGATTATTGATGTAGGGGCATCCAAGGTTAAGACAAGGGCATTTTGTGTCCTTGGTGAAACTGTATGAAGTGTTTGTGTTTTGGCCGGTGTTACTTAGTTGCAGCCTTGACCGACGGTCTCAGTCATTGAAAAAATCTCGGTCACTGAAGGAACTCGGTAGTCTCTGGTGCTCGGTGAAGTGTTACTTGGTCATGCCTGCGGTGCTTGGTTGACACTAGTGCTTAGTGATGCCTGGCATGCTCGGTGATTTTACTATCACTCAGTAGTTTTGGCTTACCGACTGGAGTTCTATGTGATTTGTTGAGCCGACTTGGTGTATTTATTTTTGGTAGCCATTGTTATGGGCCGACATGCTGAATTAAATATTTGTATACATTTGTAAGCTGACTTGTATGGCATTTAATTATTTGTTTTGGGGAGTTAAGGGTTTCATCTTGCCGACTTGTGGCTGATGATTAGTATTTAAAGAGTGCTTGGGTAGATGTTTAGGACAAAATTTGGAGATAGATCAAGAGGAGCATAAAGGTTCATGACTTGAAGACTTAGTAAGTCAGATATGAGGTTCTGAAAGCTGAAGTTGGTGAAGTTGCAGAAAAGTTCTTGATGATCTTGCAGATCAGATTGTAATCTGATAGTTGATTGTAGCAGAGCTAGGGGTTTGCATACTGGATCTTACGAAGTTGATCTTGTTGGCAAAAAGATTGTGTGCAATCTGGATTGCAAATCTGAAGCACTAAACTTTTGAAATTATGCTCTAGTTGTTTGCAAGATTGAAGGTTGAGATCTGAGTTGTTGCAACTTGGAAATTGTCATAAGGTGGTCGGTGAGGGTTTGTTGCAGAGGGTTTTTCATATCTTTAAGGATGCCTCCAAGAAGATTGGACCCTAGAGTTATTTCAGATCTTTGTGATACTGTTGAATCTCGGATCACAGAGAAGGTGAAATCAGATTTCAGAGCTGAGATGGAATTGATGAAGAATGACATGGTCACCAAGATCATGAGAACTGTTGCTAGTATACCTTAGAATGTTGGTACTGAGGATGACTATGAAGAAGCTGCTGAAGAATTTGAAATTGCTAGATCTAGTGGTGATGATCAGAGGAACAGATCTGGTGAAGACAAAACTACTTGGTTGCCTAGATCTGTTGCTTGATTTAGTAATTACTGAATGGAAGTTTCTACTTTCTCTGGTACTTTGAAGCCTGACAATCTGATTGATTAGATTGGTGAACTTGAAGATTTCTTTGAACTGGAAGAAATTGAAGATCCTCTTTGGGTGAGATTAGCACAAACAAAGTTGAAAGGACATGCTGCTCTTTGGTGGAAGGAACTACAAAGAGACTGAGAGGATGAAGGTGAAACAAAGATCAATCAGTGGAGGTTGATGGTGACTAAGTTGAAAGCTAAGTTCATACCGGTTGACTATGAGCTTGACTTGTTTAAGAAGTTGCAAAATTTGAAACAAAAGGATTCATCTGTTGAAGATTATACCAAGGAGTTCTAAAAACTTACCATTCGGTCTGGACATCAAGAGCTTGGTAAGGAAAAGGTAGCTCGGTATGTGAATGGTTTGAGATTCAATATTCAAGATGAGCTTGGTATGCTGAAGATTGATTCTATTGAAGATGCTTATCAGTATGCTCTGAAGGTAGAAGATAAGTTGAAGAGGAATCAACCTAGTAATCCTTGAGGGAAAGAAAAGATTGATCACTCAGTGAAGGATAAACCGACTGATGTTGAAGATGAACATAAACCTATGGAATCGAAGAAGAAGACAGGTAGAGTTATCTTTAAGGGTACTTTCTATAACTATGGAGAGGAAGGACACCGTTCTTTTGAGTGTACATAGAAGAAGGTTGACCGATGAACTACTGTGATGAATGAGAACATTCAGAATGAACCAGAATTAGAGAACTTGCTGCTTCGGTGAACATTTCTCGGTACAAAGGATGAACCTTGTTAGAGGAGTAATTTGTTTAGGACTTGATGCAAGACTGAAGGTAAACTCTGTGATGTTATTGTTGATAGTGGTAGTACTGATAACCTTGTTGCTGAGGACCTAGTTTAGAAGCTTGGTTTGAGTAGAATGAAGCATCCTTGCCCTTATAGGCTTGGCTGGTTACAAGATGTTCATGCTTTGGAAGTTAGAGAACAACACTTCATTGATGTTTAGATTGGCTAGTATAGGGATCTTGTGCTTTGTGACATTGTGCAAATGAATAGTTGTGATATATTGCTCGATAGACCTTGGCAATATGTGTTAACATGATTTAGAACAACAAAGAGGGGGGGTGAATCAGTTGTTCTCAGGTCCTGATGTATAAAACAATCTCATAAACTTATCCTAAATCAGATCCAAAACCAAAACAAACTCGATCATCACTAATTCAATAATAGAAACATCTAACAATGCAGTCCACTACCTAGTTGTAACTTAACTTGTAAAACATAGCAATGTTTAGATCTAAACATCCACACAAGTATAAACACCAAGTTTTATAGTGGAAACCCAATTTGGGAAAAACCACTTTGTAACATGCTACTATTATTTTCACTCTTCTGAAGTGAGCTCGGTAAAAAGCCAACCCTATCAAAGGTTACAATACACACTGTCAAATGTGACCCAGTTAAAGGATTTCAATCACCATGTTAAAAGTGAGCCTAGTCATAGGACTTACATACACTCCATTAGAATACAACCTTGTTCAAAGGATTTAACATATGACTGTTAGGTCAACCTCTGTTGAAAGGATTTTAACTGTTACAATGGTTAGAAAGTAGTAGTAGTATTATCTAAAAAATATACAACTCACTTTGCAAATATCAGATTCGATTTTGTACACTAATGCTGGTTTACTGACTTTGTAAATTTGCCACTTCCATCTCTGATCTGCTCGAAACTTTTCTTCAAGCAATCACCACCATTCTCCTTCAGCCTTTTCTGCTTATTCAGCCAATAAAACTTTCCTCTTCCAGCATTCTCTGTTCACCATGTACATACATATCACAATGTTCAGGTTCCCTTATATTTTCCTCAATTAGGTTAACTCATCTTTTGCTGCTCAATCTCATTCATAGATCTTAGGGTTAGGTCATATTCATTGAATCTACCTGCTTTATGTTCTTTTGCTCCTTTTCTAGAATTATCTAAAATCTCTCAAAGATTTACAATAAAATGTTTTACAGTGCATTAAATGCTTCCAAACAATCAATAAATAAAGTCAACACATTTTACATAATCCAAGAATTCAATAATGTCGGCTCCAAAATTAAATTCTCTTCAAATATAAAATTGCTGATGCTCGGTCAATACTGTGATTGTTCACTCGGTCTTCATGTAGATCACTCGGTCAATACTAAAATTGTCTCCTCGGCTTGCACTGTCTTCCTCGACAATTTACTGGTGCTTGATCGACACTATAATTTTGCTCAGCATATACTAACTCGGTCGACACTAACATTACTTGGCTTAAACATGATTTTTCCATTCTTTGCTTGGTTAAGCCTACCAGTTTAGTCTTCAGTCTTACTAAAATAAATAATACATTATCTCATCATAGTGCAACATAGTCAAGTACACTTTGTAGTATCAAGATAACTCAACCTTTCCTTAGGTGCTATTGTTACCAACCTTGCTTAGCCCTCTTAGCAACACTCAAATAGATATAGTAATTTCCTAAGTAGCAACAATCTTACCAATTAAGGTTTGACATCAATGACAATACAACAATTGTTTCAATTTAGTTTCCAACAATATGATTGCAGAGCTATTTATGACTATGTCCAGAATGTGTTTATTATTGAGAATGATGACAGGAAGTTTTCACTGATGCGTTTGATGGATACAACGCTCGTTAGGAGAAGCTTGAGTATTGGTAGCCAAGTTGAGAATGTGGATCCAAAGAAAATGAATGATTTGTATGGAGAACCGACCTGTACATTGTCAAGAAAAGACTTGAAGAGACAAAGGAAATTGAAGTGGAAGAATTTGCAAGAAGAAAAGGTGGATGACGTGTATGTGAAGAACTAGTTTGGGATTTATGTGCTGAATCTTGAAAGATATTCTTCTCACATATGAACATCTTTTTGGAACCTGGGGTGTCTGATGCAGGGGCATCCAAGGTTAAGATAGGGGCATTCTCTGTCCTTGGTGAAACTGCATGAAGTGTTTGTGTTTTGGCCGGTGTTACTCAGTTGCAGCCTTGACCGATGGTCTCGGTCATTGAAGAAAGCTTGGTCACTGAAGGAAATCGGTAGTCTCTGGCACTCGGTGAAGTGTTACTCGGTCATGCCTATGGTGCTCGGTTGACACTGGTGCTCAGCCATGCCTAGTGTGCTCAGTGATTTTACTGTCGCTTGGTAGTTTTGGCTTACCGATTGGAGTTCTATGTAATTTTTTGAGCCGACTTGGTGCATTTATTGTTGTAGCCATTGCTATGGGCCAACATGTTGAATTATATGTTTGTATACATTTGTAAGCTAACTTGTATGGCATTTAATTATTTGTTTTGGGGAGTTAAGGGTTTCATCTTGCCAACTTGTGGCTGATGATTAGTATTTAAAGAGTGCTTGGGTAGATGTTTAGGACAAAATTTGGAGATAGATCAAGAGGAGCAGAAAGGTTCATGACTTGAAGACTTAGTAAGTCAGATTTGAGGTTCTGAAAGCTGAAGTTGGCGAAGTTGTGGAAAAGTTCTTGATGATCTTGCAGATCAGATTGTAATCTGATAGTTGATTGTAGCAGAGCTAGGGGTTTGCATACTTGGGAACAAGGAGATTGCTTGGAGGCTTGTGAGCTCAAGTTTAGATCTGCCTTTGGTTTTCCATCAACTTCTGATTGTCCTTAGAGCTGAACTAGCTAAGATTGTATTAGATCTGGTTGTGGATCTTGCAGAATTGTTTTCTGATTGTAATTGGCCCTAACCCAAAAAGCCTTACAGCCGGGCATGTTAATGAAAATCAGTGTTAAACAATTACTTTGTGTTGCATTTTTGTGTAATCTGCTATGTAATTCTATTGGCTGTAGGGTTTGGACTATCCTTCATTGGATCCACCTACCTTGATTGCATCAATTATCCTGGGTTGCACTATGTCAGGTGGTATCAGAGCTTGAAGTTCTTGAGTGTGTAAATTGATTGTCGAGTTGAGGCAATTTGCACCAGGACCTTGGGTTGGTGATTTGTTTCCTTGGGTTTTTGAAGATCTTGAAGATGCCTCCGAGAAGATTGGACCCTAGGGCGATTGCAAATCTTTGTGATGCTATAGAATCGAAGATTACAAAGAAGGTTAAAGTAGATTTCAGATCTGAGATGGAATTGATGAAGAATGACATGATCACTAAGATCATGAGGGCTATTGTTGGTATGTCGAGGAATCTTGGTACTGAAGATGGCTATGAAGAAGCTACTAGATCTAGTGGAGATGATTGGAGGGACAGATATGGTGAAGACAAAACTGGTTCGTTGCATAGATTTGGAGTTTGGTTAAGTACTAGTTACCGAAAGGAAGTTTCTAATTTCTTTGGTACTTTGAGACCCAAGGACTTGATTGATTGGATTGGTGAGTTAGAAGATTTCTTTGAGCTTGAAGAAATTGAAGATCCTCTTAGAGTAAGTTTGGCATAGACTAAGTTGAAAGGACATGCTACTCTTTGGTGGAAAGAATTGCAAAGATATAGAGAAGATGAAGGTGAAATGAAGATCAATTGTTGGAGATTGATGGTGACTAAATTGAAAGCTAAGTTCATACCTGCCAACTATGAACTTGAATAGTTTAAGAAATTACAGAATCTGAAGCAGAAAGATTTGACTGTGGAAGACTATATCGAGGAGTTCTATAAGTTGACTATTTGGTCTGGACACAAAGAACTAGGTAAAGAAAAGGTAGCTCGATATGTGAATGGTTTGAGATTCAATATTCAGAATGAGCTTGGTATGCTAAAGATTGATTTGGTTGAGGATGCTTATCAGTATGCCCTAAAGGCAGAAGATAAGTTGAAGAGAAGACAACATGGTAATTCCCGAGGGAAGGAGAAGCTTGATCACTCGGTGAAGGATAAACCGATTGTTGAAGATGAACCAAAACCTGTTGAACTGAGAAAGAGGACATGTAGGGTTATCTTTAAGAGTACTTGTTATAATTGTGGTGAAGAAGGACATCAATCTTTTGAATGTTTGCATAAGAAGCTCAGTAATAGCAGGAATGATATGGTGAATGAGAACATACTGAATGAACCTAAAGTAGAGTTAGAAAAGTTTCTCATTCGAAGAACATTACTCGGTAGACCTTGGCAGTATGATTGCAGGGTTGTGCATGATTGTGTCAAGAATGTATTTACTGTTGAGAAGAATGATAGGAAGTTTTCCCCGATGCCTTTGCTGGATACAACAATCGGTAGGAGGAACCTGAGCTTTGGGAGTTGAGATGAGTTGAAGGATTCTGAAAGGATTTGAGATCAGTATGGAGAACAGACCTGTGGATTGTCCAACAAAGACTTGAAAAGATAGAGAAAGAAGAAGTGGAAGAGTGTGCAAGGTGAAGACTCGAAGGACTTGTATGTGAAGAACCAGTTCAAGGTTTATGTGTTGAATCCTAGAAGATGTTCTTCCAGCCTTTGAGAACATCTTTTTGAACCTGGGGTGTTTGATGCAGGAGCATCCTAGGGTAGTTGACAATCCTGCATGGTGGTGTATTGAAGTGGTTATGTGTTACTTGGTTGAAGCTTTGACTGTGGATCTCGGTCATTGAAGGGGCTCAGTCGCTGAAGGAACTCAGTAAACTTCTGGTGCTTAGAAGAACCTGTACTCGGTGATGCTTGTGGTGCTCGGTCGACATGCTTGCTCGGTGATGCCTAGCTGGATCGATTGTTTTATTGGCGCTCGGTAGTTTTGGCTTACTGACTGGAGTTCTTGGAGATTTGGTTGGGGTGTATTTAATGTTGGTAGCTTATGTTGTATTCTCCTATGTGGATCTTGAGGCCAACATGGAGAATTAATTATTTGTAAGGCTATTTGAGAGTCGACTAATGTTGCATTTAATATTTGTTTGTTTTAGAAGCCAACTTGGCTTAGGAGTTAATTATTTTTTCTAGATGACTTATGGTTGAAGAAATGTATTTAAGGAAGGTTTGGGTAGTTTTTTAGGGAGTAGTCAGTAGAAGGAGGTTGATAAGACAAGAATTGGATCTTGCAAGATCTTGAAGATCAGATTGTTTGTTTGATATTTGTAATAGTAGAGCTAATGGTTTGCATGCTTGGAGACAAGGAGATTTCTTGGTGGCTTGCAAGCTCAAGTTTAGATCTACCTTAGTGTTTCCACCAGTTGTTGATGTGCTACAGAGCTGGACTAGCTAGGAGATTGCAGAATTATTATTGTAATTGATTGTATTTGGCCCTAACTCGGAAGGCCTTACAACTGGGCATGTTGAATGAAATTCTATTTGAGCATTATATTATTGTGTTCCGCTGTGTTGTTGTTGCTGGTGTAGACTTGGACTATCCATTTTTGGATTATTTCGGGTTGCACTGCATCACCTAGTATGCCACATAGGTCTATAGAAGATAAAGTCTATAACATAAAACATAAAATTATAAATAGTCTTAAAACTTCTAAGGCCGTTCAGGTCACCGATAATCAAAAAACACCAAAACAAAAGACCAACATCAATAGATTACAGGACATAATAACTCGGCCAAAATAACCTTGGACAAAATAACCCGACCACAATAACCCAAGGACAAAATAACCCAGGGTCATAATAACCCAATCCAAAATAACCCATAGTCAAAATAACCCATGGACAAAATAACCCATGGACAAAATAACCCCATAAGATTATAGAGAAAGGCAAACAAAATTTATAAATAACAAGTATATTTCTAAAAACCTTTTTTATTCAAAATTTCAATTAAAGCTATGTGATGATTGAAGTAATTCACTAAATCCTCTATGCCATCCCTTAATATAATTATTGGTTTTGGGAAGATCATCTTGAATAGTTGAATAGTAGTTCACACTATGATTGGAAACTTGGGTGATTGTCTACATTGCCTCTTAATTCTTCTCCCCTTCTTCCTTCCTTTACTTCTCTTAATTCTACCACTTTATATATCCTCTTAATGCCTCTTCATAATGCCTTTTGACTCATATCTTTTCATAATAACTCTTATTTAACTTATTTCGACAAATTTGTCTTTATTTCTATAATTGTTTACTATTTTATAAGTTATTTAAGCATATTAAAGATGTTTTAAGGCTATTTTAGGGGTATATAATGGATATATGGTCTAAAAATGATCTAAATATCCTCTATGGTGCCTCACAATCCATTTTTTAGCATACTAACTTGATCTAAAATGACCATGGGTTATTTTGTCCATTGGTTATTTTGACCATGGGTTATTGCGACCCTGGGTTATTGTGTCCTTGGGTTATTATGGCAGGGTTATTTTGGCCGGTTTATTATGTCCGATTACCACATTAATAATGTCTATCAAAGTGTTAATAATAAGGAAAATAAAAGTAGATTTATTTTCAATGCTAACCATTTGCTACTAAAGAGTATGAACATTCTATAAAGCTAAAAGAAATAGTAGGAATCTTTATGATATTGAAGCTAGCTAAAAACCAAAACCAATAAATAATACATTCAAGAACAAAGATCCACACCCTATATATAAATATATATAAAATACAATTTACTTTATTTTATTTTATTTTTCTTTAATTTTTTCATAGTTATCCCTCTTATTATTACCTCTTTAATTATCATTTAACCATTTTCATAATTTATTATTCATATCTTCTTTTTCTTTTATACCACTTAATTCTTCATCAAACATGTCTTAATTTTAATATTTGACTATTGGAGCTCTCTATCATGATGATAAATTGGTGTCATCTAAAACATTGACACAAAAAACACACACAATCAAATTGAAAACACCAAAAAGATCTACATATTATTACTAATATTCTTTTACCACTACTTTAATACATGTTATTACACTTGTAGAATATTCTTTTACCATTACTTTAATACATGTTATTACACTTGTAGTTTACTGCTACTACTATTAATTGTTTCCTAGTATATATTCTCATACAATTTCTTATAAATTAATTGAATTCAAAATTTTCACTAATTTAGCTAATTATCAAAATATCATTTAAAAAAAATAATTTGATTGGTTCATATTACAAATATTAGTATAAAACTCACCTTTTTAAAATTTAACGTTTTAATGCATTAGTTAAAATGTCAAACTATATTAATGTTTTGAATGGCCATTCCACTATTGCATATGTCATAGATTTGACATGTGCAATAGTGGACATATCATGTCATGTCCACTTTTACTTTAGTCTATATTCTATTAAAAGTTTATTGATTGATATCCCCCATCTTATAATAAAGATATATATTTAGATTTATAATTTACTCTAACGTCCTTTTATATGAATATAAATATTTAAATATATATTTATTAATACATTAATATTAATATATTTTATATTTCTTAATTATATTAAAAAATGTAATTGATACAATCATATATATTTGTTCTTATATAATTTTACTAATATTTATTTTTCATTGTCCAATTGCTATTTAAACACTTATTGTATAGATGTTTAAACTTAATTTCTTTTCCTAACTATTGTTTCACAAAATGGTACAACTGTATGTAAAAAAAAAAAAAACACAAATTAACATATTGCAATGTGTTTTCATCTATTATTTTAGATTTTTACAGTATTGTGGAAGTATAGAAGCATAGAAGAAAAATAAGGGGTAAAGCAAAATGTTGAAGCATAGAAGAAGAATAAGGGGTAACGCAAACTGTTTGACAGAATGCCTAGTGATGCAAATATGCAAGGTACGTACGAAATGGACATTCATAAACATAAGGGATTCAAGCACCGGCATAGTGGCTGCAAATGTTAAAGGATGGAGAGAAACGAGCACGCAAACTGTTTGACAGAATGGCTAGTACTGCAAAGACGCTAAGATACGCACAAAATGGACATTCATCAAACACAACGAATGCAAGCACTGGTATACTTGCATGCAAAATGTTGAAGCACAGAAGAGAAATGGGTAGGCAAATTGTTTTAGCAGAATGCTAAGTGATGCAAATATGCAAGATATGCTCAAAATGGACATTCATCAAACATAAGGAGTGCAAGCACTGGAATACTTGCACGCAAATGTTAAAGCATATAAGAGGATGGGGTACACAAACTATTTGACAGAATGCCTAATGATGCGAGTAAGCAAGACACATAAAATGGACATTCATGAAACATGAGGAATTCAAGCACTGATGTAGTAGCATGCAAAATTTGAAGCATGGAGGAGAAAGGGTTACGCAAACTGTTTGACAGAATGCCAGGCGATGCAAACATGCAAGATGTGCACAAAATGGATTTGTTGAAAAGGCTTTAGAAACTTTAAAGCAAATGCAGTTGACTGTTACAAAGCCAAATTCCCTAATGTTACCAACATCCTCCCTGCCTG
This sequence comes from Chamaecyparis obtusa, assembly GCA_027943335.1. NCBI lineage: Eukaryota > Viridiplantae > Streptophyta > Pinopsida > Cupressales > Cupressaceae > Chamaecyparis > Chamaecyparis obtusa. Next base: position 3,389,791 of record BSBK01002152.1, on the reverse strand, counting down.
TGCCCAAATGGGTGCCTTGGAACAGGGTATGGACATCCATTAAGGTATAGAGGAAATAGGTGAAATTGTTTGTCAGATGTTATAGTCACAGATGCACTTGTCGACATGTATCCAAAATATGGAAGCACAGACAGGGCACACAAAATTTTGACAGAATGCAGCAAATGGAATGCAATGATTCCATGAAATGTAGGAAATATAATTGTTACATTAAATGCAATGATTTCATGATATGTACGATTGGAAACATGACAATTCTTACGCTTAGCTTGATGGCCAAAACTTAAAATGGTTTCCTACTGGCAACGGTGATCGTAATAAGTCTCAAATTTACATAGTTGTGACAGCTTGAATGAAACATTAGATCACATTATTAAAGGTACTATTTTTTCTTTTCTTGAATTCAATTGTGTTTGATTTTTTTTTCCATCTCACACAATTGAATCCCAGAAAAAAAAAAAAGAATATGTAAACATTTAATGTCTGATTACTTAACAGCTTAAAAGAATACACAGAAGGCCGGCATCTCAACTCTGACATAATGTGTCAGGCGTTTGAGCTACCTACATGATAAACAAATTATTAAGAACATCTATATTAAATTATTCCCAAGTTAGCACCATCCTTTGACAGATTTGTAACATGGGTTTGAAAACCATTTGGAGTTCCCTACCTTGTTCACTGGCCTATAAACTGGTACTTGATAAATTAGTTTCGTATGACAGTTTACATGAGCGTTGTTGGAATGTTGCAGAAGTTGTTCCAAATTTATTACTGATGAAATACTCTTATAAAGGCTTTTATTACAAGTTTATTGTAACCCTTTTTCAAATTTGATAATATATTGTCCAAGTTTTGGACCAAGTTTTTTTCTTGAAATATATATTTTTTTCACAAATATCACTATGTCATGATATACTTATTTATTTGTTTGAGATTGTATCTACCAACTTTAATTTTCAGAACAGGAATCATTTGTTTGAGATTGTATCTACCAACTTTTAATTTTCAGAACAGGAATCCTTTAAAAATTGTACAGGAAGCTATTTTTGCATATTTTAATTATTTACAACAAGAAAAAATAATTTTGAAAATATTTTGATTTAGACCATCACATCACAATTTGCAGATAGACCACCTCTATATTTGAGAAAGTTGTTGGCAAATGTTTATTCAAGGATATAAAGCAACTTATCAAGGTGGTTGCTAGATGAGAACATGACTCTCACAATTTGACAATTTCTCTTATTATATTACTATATATTGGTTGTTCCTGTGCATCAGTAAACATCAAAGATAAATGCAATGCAAATTTTAAAGTTACATTCAGTTGGTTCAGATCGATGTCACAAATAAAATACTTATGGAAGGTTGGATCTGGAGCATTCTAGATTGTGCCCATGACACTTCAAATCGACATGCCAAATTTTGAGAGCAATATAGTTCACATTTCATTGTGTTGCTTCTAATGCATATAAGAAATTGTGTTTCTAAATTATATCTCAACAACTATGATAGAATAGACAACAATCTATTGACTATATCCAAAAATAATGATCAGTTGCTATTTTCTTTACTGTGCTCTCTATATATTTCATCCAAACACTAGATCATGCAGTATGATCCAAAATGTATAATAGTAAAAAATTTACGCACAATTTTATCTAGAAATCTATTGTACATCTTAAAGAAATATAGAAACTACATGACTATAATCTATTAACTTCTGAAATTATATTCACTTGTACTTATTTTCTAAATTGAAAACTCTAATATATTATCTCACAAATCTAAATTTAAACCAATTTCTATAAAACAAATCAATTCATTCATTTATATATCATTCTAAAACACAAACATTTAAAAAAAAAACTAACTAGTAGATCTCCCCTTTCTTTCCATTGACTCCTAGTGGAGAGTTAAATGCTCCCTCAAAGAGTTATTTAATATAATTAGAAAAATGTTGCACAGCCCCTTTTTGTCAAAGCCATCACTATAACTTACTAGATTTGCATTGAGGTAACTTGGCTTATACATATTGCTGTTCCCATACGACACTGCTAGCATAACCTAGAATCCTAGGTTTTCCATTAAGAAGTTAATGTCACTACCTAATCTCAGGTAATTTGTGCACATAAATTTTGGAAAGAAGTGACAAAATAATCTTGTCTAGTCAAGTAGATGGGTACCTACATGCATGGACATGGAAAGAAAGTGCAGAGATAAAAAGGCTGAAAACCCCATTTTTTTAATAAAACAATGTTCCCTTGCCTAGTCTCTACATATGACAGTTCAATTCACTGTTCTCAATGGTCCCCTCTCCCATTATAAGGCTTAGAATTTGTTGAACTTGGTGATGGGCGTTTTTGTCTTTGTTCTTATGTTGGGTGTTGCGTGATTAGCTTTCTCATCTTCTCCTGTTTTTCCACCGTTCATCAACATGCCATGGAAAATGCTGTACTTGATGATTGGACAACACCCACAATCTCTCTCATTGTTTTTCTTACCAACATTCATTAAAATAACAAATCTTATCAATACCCATGCCCATATGTTGGGTATTTAATTCAAGATCTGCAATGGATGTGATAGAAAACATACAAAATGCTATTATAACTTCAACCATGCACTGTGACTTCACAGTACTCAATTTGATCCTTCTCTCGCTCACACAACGGTTATAAAATGTGACAATCAAGTGCAAAAAGGTAAGAAAGATGGATTATTACCAATGAGCAGTCTGTATTACAGTGGATTTTAATGGGAAATTCTACTGTGTGAGTACAACACGAGGAAGGATTGTAAGCAAGTTGGGTTTCATGATTTGTGTTGGACTTATGCACGCTGCCTACTTGGGCTTTGTTTGGTGAGCTTTTCAATGAAAATTGTAGAGTTCATAAATGAAGACAATTGAGTGTGAATTAATTGAGGAATTGAATGTGGGGCATGGGTGGAGTGGAATAGCATGACTTTTTGATCAATTATTTAAATATATTTAAAGTTTCGAAAATATCTGTTTTCAAATTTTTTATTTTTATTTTTTTCTATTGAATGATACAGATTTGAACTTAAGATCTCACAAATAGGAGACCTTCCAAATGAGAGGCTTTGCAGCCAACCACTCCACTATGGGGTCATCCCCAATTATTTAATAAATTTAATATAGATGCTTTGAAGTTGATATTTCTTAACATACTAAGAAAATCAAAAGTTTTCTTTGAAAATCTATGTGTATATTTTTGTGTTGATACACTTTCTCCATATCAATTGTAAGTAATATATGCTTATAGCTTTATCTATTTTTCCATAATCTTATTGTTTTAGTAGCATTATATGTCATGCTTTGTCTTCTTTATATTTTCAATCACGTGTGTATATATACATATATTATGTATATATTTATTTAGATACATATCTATGTATGTATGTGTGTGCGTAGTATGCACATACATACACACATATCCACACATTTGCCTACTTATTAAATTGTTATAGGTTTTTATACATTTATCTAAAGGTTCAAAAATATTAGTCTTGGAAATTATTTGGTAAATTCAATATAGATGTTTTAAAGCTGACATTTCTCTAACATATTAAGGAAATCAAAAGTTTGTTGGAATGAGATGTTCATGTTGTTATTGTTGTTGTCATTAATGGTTTTCATTGATGTCAACATATCTTGGTTTCTTGGATGAGGATTTGATGCTTTAGTGATCTAAATTAGCGTGCTTTAGATGCTGTGCTGTGATGATCTATCTTTGGCCATGTTTGTCTTGGTCCCATTTATATTAAAACATAATGTGGTACACTCCTTTGGGTTTGGACTGATTTGAAAAATGGTTAGCATATTTTAGAACATTGTTTGCATTGTAACATGTGTATATCCTATTCCTTGGTTCTTGACGTAGGACAGGTAAGGAGGATTCAATTAAGGACAATCCAAACATGTAGCCAAACACCACAATGTGGAATAACACACAACAAGACAATATTTTCAATTGAATTTTCATTAACATGCCCGACTGTAAGGCCTTCCGGGTTAGGGCCAAATACAATCAAAAGTATTTCCGCAATCTTCCAGCTAGTCCAGTTTTGAAACAATCAGCAACTGATGGAAACCCTTGTGTGATAGAAAATGGTCACACTTCTGTGAATCCTTGCATTCAAGAAGACTCAATAATGAGTTCTCAAATATCGATTCACAGCTCTCTATTCGTGGAGTGCAGGGGTTGTATTATGAGGCCCTCAGATTAACCTTGTTAAACCCATGCAAGTACACCAAGAAACGAGAGATTCAAGGATGAGAAGCAAGAGTGATAATCTCCATTGATCTTCAAGTTATTGCATGTAAATGAAACTAATCTAGATGATTGACATGCAAGAAATAAACTACTCTATTGAGATGAAAGTATTACAAGTTCTTGCTAATTATGCTATGTGGATTAAGCTAGAACAATGAAAGGAAACATAAATTTAAACTATTATGTGAATGCAATATTAATCTAAACTATGGATTGCCATGAGGCATGAGAGAAGAAGACAAGAAGAAAGAAGTCTCAAATATCCAAGCTCCAAATGTGCTCAAAAGCTTCTTCCAAAATTGCTCTCCAAACCTGCAGCATAACAATAACATGAAAATTCTAGGATCCTAATTGAGAAGGAGAGGGCTCCTTATATGAGAATTTGAGGAATTGAATGCAAATCCAAGAGCAATGTGGGATAAATCCAAAAAGAGGAAATAAAGCTCAGTTTTTAGAAAGTGTGGAGAGAAAAGGGATTTTCTTTATTTTATTTATTTTTATTTCCCTTTTTCATCACAAAAGAGCTTTAAGAGGATTTTTTATTTATTTAAAAGAATGATTCTCTATTAATTAAATAAGATAACATTATTTAATTAAAAGAGAGATATTATTCTAAATAAGATAAAATCATTTAATTAAAAAAGATTTTATTTCATTTAAAAGATATCTCTTTCAATTAAATAAGGTTATTTTATTTATTTAAGAGAGAATATTTCTTTTAATTAAATAAAATTTATTGAAAGAATCAAGAAAAGGATTTTTGTTTTATTTTTATTTGATTTATTTCCTTTTCCATCACAAAAGATCTTTTGAGAAGATATTTTATTTATTTAAAAAGAATAATATCTCTTTTAATAAAATAAAATAAGATTATATAATTTAAAGATGAATATTAATTAAATAAGATAAAATCATTTAATTAAAAATAGATTTTAATTAAATAACATCATTTCATTTAAGGAATATTAATTTCAATTAAATAACATTATTTTATTTATTTAAAAGGGATTTATTTCTTTTAATTAAATAAAATTATTGATGACATGATTAAACCTTAGGAGATTATTGAAATGATTGAAATAGTTATGATTTGATCAAGGAAATTGATTTGAATATTGCAAAACATTGATTCAGAAAATTGATATTTGACAAATTGAATAAATGGGGCCCAAAGTCTAGGCGACCATTTTAGGGTGCATACATTTGCCCCTCTTTGACTAATGTGAGGTCGACTCAGGATCACATGCAGTCAAAGAATGGAATTAAAGTGTGAGATCGATTTGGGATCACAAAACAACCCAGATGTGTGTTCGACGGATGGGAACACATCAGGACATAGATAAACAGATTGAAAAAGACAAGGCCAACACCTGTGAATAGGTAATTGTCAAGTCTCAAATAAGAGATAAGAATCTCAAGCAAGGTTGCCCCAAGAGAAGCAATCGATAAATTTGATAAAGCTGAATCAAGCATTGAAGTTTGGTAGGTATTGCCCCCTCGTGATCAAAATCGAAATGAGATAGAGGAGAAACAGTAACTTGATAAATTGGATCAAATCGAACTAAAGATAAGGTTCTTGATGTAAAATGAAAAATATAAGAATCATAGAACCAAGGTAGATCAGCAAGAAAATTATGCCCGTAGGTTGAATTAGAAGACAAGAAGTGGGGTGAAGGCGAATGGAAGATAGAAGTTTGGAAGAAATGGAGAAAAGAAAGAGAAATTGCCTTGAGAAAGAGGATGCATCAAAATCAATCAACTGTTTAAGATTGGGAATTTCGATTGAGATCACGAAAGAAGATAAGGAAATGAAGAATGTGATCATAGTTGACTGAAAGTCCACAAGAAAGATGAAGGAAACCCTCTCAAACTCATAATGCAGCCTAAAATTGCAAATTTAACATGAAGTCTAAATGATGCAAGCTACATGAAAATGCAAAGGTGTACTTGCAATAGGGTAACATAGGAGTTTTGTGTTCATCATTCATTAGAGAATATAAGAGAACTTATTTTCATCATAGGGCCATTATTACCGGACATCGGACGATCACACAATCAACACTAGTCACAAACGCAACTATGAAGATATGAATGTGATTTATATCAGGAATGTGGAAAGATTCTAACATGAGCATTAAAGACATAAAGGTCAAGATGACTACAATGTTAGCTTACCCAATTTAATGTAGCAAAACCATGCTCGCATCAAGGCATAAATGCCAGGATAACCATGAGGACAGTTGTGCAAGAAACAGTCAAGGATGATGTCTCAAATATCCTAAGTGTGTCAAGGAGACAACAAGAGACACTCAAGATAGTCAAGAACACACCCACAAGCAGAAAGCAAATAAAAATGTGCCCCATGCCCCAAGTCCTCTAGCTATGCATCATGGAGAGACTTATTAGACAAAGGCACTCAACGAAAATCAATAACAGTCAGCACACAAAGAAAATTTCATGACATATCTCAAGCATTAAGTGTTGCATTTAAAAATTTAAGTGTGTAAACTGATACTGAGTTCCGAGGATAAGGATCGAATGCTTGCTAGCTGGTAAGATCACATGACCAAACTGGATAAGACCAAACTGATAAGCGTTGAAAAACACTCGATGTCAGGAGTTGTGTTGAAAAACACAGTTGGGGTGGTGTTGAAAAACACCCTTTGCGAGGTGTCCTAAAGACAAGCATATCCAAGAGACCACAGATAACACAGTGATGCCCCCTAGACAAAGACAAAGACCAATTCCAAATCAAGGCAACAAGGACGAGGCATGATGGAGAAAGGCTAAGTGTCAAGGACGCATGTTAAGAAATAGGGGTGCAAAGGCCTCAAGTAGCGCCCGTTTCCAGGTTTTCACCACTTGGAAGAAATTTTTCAGGACTTTTTATTATTATTATTTTATTTTTTTTTTGTATTTTTGCTACCAAGGTGCCTGTTTCCAAGTTTTCACCAAGGCACTTTTTCTAATTTTTTTGTATTTTTGAATTTTTGAAATTTTTGTTTTTTGGTATTTTTGGAATATATAATTTTTTTGAGATACATCAAAGCGCCTATTGCTAGGTTTTCACTAAGATGATCATTTTTTTAGGACATTTTCCAATTTTTAGGATTTTTAACAATATATCATTTTTTTGAATTTTTTCAGGATCAATAATTATATACAAAGGATGCCCCCAAATAGAACGGGCATCACACTCCCAAGCAAGATCGCATTGTGTAGTCCCAATGTCTAGCAAGGTGGAGGAAAAAAAGGGATTAGCAAGCTGGTGGAAGAGATGGAGACAAAAGAATGAAGGAGAATGAAGGGAAGAAATCCTCAAAGAAAAACTCCTCAAGAGTACCCAAGCTAGGGAAAAATTGTCATGAAAGCACATTTGGACAAGCAATGAAAGGCCAGCATAGGATAAGTCAGAAAGGCATAATGCGAAAGAAGGAACATATGCAGTCCAAAGGAGTAGACATGTCAAGAGGCTTCATAGCATCGTGTTTTACTCTCTTTTTTCTTTTTTTTTAGATCAAGACAAAAGGGGGAAAGGATAGTGAAAGGCTAGAATGAATGGAGGAAAATAGGTATGAAGGCTAGACATGAAAGAAATGAAAGCAGGATCATCATAAGACCACTCTCGAGATAGCCAAATGTACGTGTATAGATCAACCTTGTCAAGATCAAAGAGAGAAGATGGAATGGATGAGATATGTAGAAGAACTACGCATGATGCCCGATTGCCAGGTTTTCATCATGGTACTTATCCAAGGTGCCACAAGGGAGTGGTTTTCACCATAGGATGAATTTATTTCTCTTTACTTTGGCTACCAAGGCACCTGTTTCCAGGTTTTCACCAAGGCGCATTTTCAAATTTTTCATTTTTTTCTCTTTTTTCTTTTTTTTTTTGAATTTTATAATTTTTGGAAGAAGGCAAGCTTTTAGATAATGCTCCTTGAAAGGATAAACCATGATATGCCAAGGATTCAAAATTATATGCTCAAAGATGCTGATAGGGAAAGGAAGATGGAAGAGAAAAATGGAGGATACAGTTTTATGTAAAGCGAGTGGAGTTGGAAGATAGGAGGAATATGCAAATGAGGAAAAATGATAGAAGGTGAGAGAATAATGAATGGAAGGATTGTGAAAGAGTAGATGGAAAGGAAGGAAAGATCAACATCAACGCACACCTTGGAGGGTGGTGAGAGGATGGAGGAAACTTGAATGAAGGAATACGTGAAGGAATATGACGAATGTTTAGCAGAGGTTGCGGTTTAGGTGCATGGAATGAAAGAATGTTTTTGGAAGAAGATGGAGTGGAAGCCTTTGGAAGCTTGAATGTCAACTTTAATTTTTGTTCAACATTAGACTCTTTCAAGAGAGACTTTGGAATCCATATAGCCTTAGGCTTTTTATTTCCTTTTGATGACTTAGAGAGAATATCTTGAATGATGGATTTTGGAACCCATACTTGTCTTGTAGTTTTCTTCTTAGATATCTCTTTTGACTTTATGCCCCCATGTCGATTAGAGGAGACATGGTGATCTTCTTTCTTTGATGGATTCTTGTATTGTTTCTTTTTCTTATATTGAACATTCAAGTTACTTCCAAAAGACTTGGGACATGTGGAAGAAGAAGGATAATATGACTGGTGTAGATGGGTGGATGGATGAAAAGGATTCAAAGGTATGCATCTATGTTGATCTTGAGGAAAGATAGGAGATGGAGGGACATAAGGACCCAAGATAGATGACGAATTAGGAGAGTTAGGAGAGGAAAATGAAGGGACATAAGGACCCAATATGGAAGGAAGACGTGAAGTCCTTAGTAGTGGTGGAAGAGGTCCAAGGATGGAAGTGGAAGATGCAAAAGGATAATCAATAAGTTCATCAGCATCTATATGACAACCAAGGATATTAGCATTTTCAGAGTGAGCTTTAGAATTTTCAATAGGATCCCGGACATCTTGAATAAGAGCATTTTCTTTGATAGGATCATTCAAAGCTTGCGAAGACTTAGGAAGAGTAGAAAGCGGAAGTGAACATGGAATGGTAGAACAAGAAGATGGAAGACTTTGATCTTGACAAGGATCTTTGGATAGCACAAGTGCAGAATTTGTCTCTTGAATAGGCTTAACATCGGAAGTAACAACACCATTTTTAATAACCTTAATGGAAGTATCATCTTTGGAAAGTGCAAGCGTGGTAAGGTTATTTTCATTATCAATAAGCTCAACGGTGTGGGTAGTAGCTTGATCTTGCTTCGAAGAAGACTTAAGACATGGTGGAATAAATGAGGAAGGACGTAAAGGATCAAAAGAACCATGACGCAGATAGAGAACATCATGAAAAGGAGTGGATGACATGGAGGGCTCTTGATCTTGATCTTTCTTTATATTCTTTTCTGTATCAGTTTTAGAGTCCTCTTGACATGAAGCCACTTCTAAGGACAAGGAAGTAGTTTGGAGTTGTATGGAAGACTTTGGTAGAGATGGTGAAGGAATAGCTGAAGTAGGCATTATAGCACATAAAGGCTTAGGCTCTTTAGATTTAGCATTATCAGAAGTATTTGCAGCCAAGTGAAAGTTAGCTTGAGTATCTTTAAGAGGTGGCCCTTGAGGATAACTATAGGGAACCGCATGGAAAGCATTAGAATTTGAATTGGATGAAGGATTTGTGAAAGATTTGGAAGACTTGGTGACTTTAGGAGATGTAGGGATATTGGAAGAAGTAGGGGATGGAATGGAACAATCACAAGACAAAGGTCTAGCATTAACATGATCTTGCTTGAGAGTATAATCTTTATTTTCAGCATGAGAGTTCTTAGAAGATATATTCTTATAGTATTTACATTTATAATCAGCGCGTTGAGCTTTCTCTTCCTCAAGTGAAGTAGATGTATCGTCTAGGTATTGTTCACAGAAATCATCAAAGTCTCTTTCAAAATCAGAGTCATATGGATCACCATCACAATCTATCCAATGTGATGACCCTTTTCCAGTAAGCACAAGCACACGACGAGGAGGACTCTTAAGAATAGGGGTTTCATAGGTATTGTTACATTGTCCATCATCATAGTCATCATAGTCATCATAGTCATCAAAGATGGGCATGCCACTCTTCATAGAAGAGGTATCACAAGGGCTATCATATTTCTCATCATGGTATGTCTCGTGAAGAGAATTAAGACTCTTGGGAGAAGTAGAAGAGGAATGAGATCGTGAAGAAGAGGAAGGTGAAGACCTAGTGGAAGAAGAAGACTTAGATAATGAGGAATTTGAATAATGTTTAGAATATTCATGATAAGATTTGGAAGATGAAGAATGTGAATAGTGTTTAGAAGAGTCATGATAAGATTTGGAAGATTTAGAAGATGAAAGACTTTTGGAAGAAGGAGGTTGTGATAGGATCATGTTGATAATTCTAGCAAAGGCACTTGATTTAGTTGATTTTTCCTCTATTTTTGCCATAAATTTTTCACCCATAAGAGTTTTTGAGGAATAATGCTTTTCAAATTGAGCAAGGAGATCAAGATCATCCATTTTCAAGAGAGGTTCCATAGCAAGATAGTTGAAACTCATAGTTCTAGAGGAAAATGAATCAAGCATAGGAATGATAGAGGAAAAGAATAGAAAGAAGTAGACTAGATAATAAGAGGAAAAGAATTAGGAAGACAAGAAGAATTTCCCATGGGTATAGAAGACTTTAGAAGAAAAACATGGGAAAAGTCATCTTGAGCAATTAATACCATTAACATTCATTGAGATGTTGAGCAACATAACAACACCTAGGATCTAACCTAGACTGACCAAGGAAGACTGAGAATTGAAGACGCTTGGTGATAAGATGGCCTCACAAAATGTCAACACCAAACTAGGATAATCAAAGTTCTCTAATGTCCAAAGAGAGATGGTAAGATAGAAATTGCAAAAGGCGTTACCAACACTGTCAAAGAGATGCTTCAAATCAAAGGGTGACTACCCTTGCACTTTTGAATCAGGAGGTTGGACTAGGCCAAAATATAATTGAAATTGAATTTGATGGAAATGGTTTGGACAAAAAAGCACTAAAATTCTCCAAGAATGTAGCTAACAATTCTAGAGATGTTCTTTCTCAACAAGAATACTCCTCTAACTTGACAATTATTCCCAAGGTGACAACAGGGTAGAAGATCGAGCAAGCTATAAAAAAGGTTGGTGCTTCAACTCCGGAACTCAGTTTTTATGTTCATTTTAAAAGATCAAGTACATCAACAAATTTTTATCATTGATCAGGCACATAAGACAGCAATCAGTGAGTTCAAGCAAGCAATTGTCTTCAAACAATGAGCAAGGGGCAAAGCAACCTTGCACATGAACAAGAATAGTGACTTAGTATGCTACTCCTTAAAGATTCTACTTGTGTATGTTCTTGGATATGTTTTAGCAGGCACTCAGAACACAACAACATCCTAGCAAGCTGTCTACAAGGATATACATGGCTTTTCTAAAGGGCATCCTCGATATACGCAAGGTACGTGAGGCCCAAATCCGTAGATGAGAAGAATCAAAAATCACACAGCCGGGGGGAGACGGTAACCCAAATCTCCTCCTTCACTTCTCAAAGGTATAAAGTTCTTTGAGGCTTAGCCAAGAGTGAAATCTAACTCATTCCCAAGAGAGGTGTCTTTGGATTCACCTCCCGATATTTATACTCCGCCGGAACACGGGAGTTAAGGTCGTCCCTTGAGGTGATGAAATCCCCAAGCAGGCCTTCTAAAAAAATGAAAAGTAAGTAATTCTCTATCAAAAAGTATTGAAAAGCACTAAAGGTGGAACACTTAACGCTTAAAGCAAATATGAGGTGAGTCCACAAGGTGGAACACTTAACACCTCACACAAGCTACAAATGAGTCCACAACCTAGAAAACAAGTGAGTTCCAAAAAGCACAAAAAGGGTTGCCTAGTGGAACAATTAACGCTTATTTCCTATAGACCCCTCCCCTTTAATGTGGCGCTGAGATTGCAACCACAGGGCGGAAATGAGGGGCCGGCAGATTAGCGAGTCCAATAACCCAAAATAGCAATCTAGATCAATCACAAGTAATCTAAGACTGCTAATCAATAAGACTGTTTTGATATTTGAAACCAAGAATTACTTAATGTTTAAAAGACACACATGCACTTAAACACAAACTTCTATGAAAGCAAATCTATGTTTGTTTATTTTCCATTAAGAGCATAAAAGAAAATGTGTTCTATGAAAGCGTGTAACACTCAAGCCAAACACATGAGAGGTTCATTTTTAAATCCCAAACCAAGTGTTATAGAGATTGTAGCAACTCACCTTAGGTCCAAAGATATACAATCCAGAATTTAGCACACATCCGAAAAAAAAACCCTAAGATGGTTAGATATGAAATTCAATTGTTAGGAGTTTGATTTAACATTGCTGTCTTCAAGACAGTCTTTAAAGATTGATTTATTTGACCCATAAAATCACAATATTAAAATTTCTGGAAACAATGAAGTTTTTAGCCAACATCAAGAACTACCATTTTCAAAAATTACAAGGTCTTATGATTCCATTTGGTTCCTCAACCAATAATCTTTTCAGACTGTAATTTTTCTGTCATAAATCAGATTTAAAACACCAAACCCTGCCTAGGGAATCACATATCTTTCTCAAAAAGAATCCAAATGAAACCAAACTAGTTTCATAGAAACTATTAATGAATCTAGTTTCCAAATATGTAAGCCATTTATTTTTCCCATTCATAAATCATTTTCTAAGAATAAATCATTACCTGCAACTCCAATACAGATTGTTAAAAAGCAGTTTTCACTCAAATGCCCATAACTTTCACAAATCTAAATAAAAATGACTCAAACCAAAAGGAAATGAAAGCTAAGTCATTTATCTTTCTAAAAAGTATTTTTATAGTTCCTGATTCTTTATAATTTGTCCGTACCAGATGTTTCAATCTGACTATATTCAGAGAATCTCAAATCTGCAAATACCCACTTTCACCAAAATGATCATAATTTATTCATTTTTTTATAAAAATGAACCAAACAAAAAGTATGAGAAAGAAGATTAATCACACTATCCATCCATTATTATATTATAGGGTTTCAAAGCTGTAAATGACCGTACAAGACCTGGAACCAATGCTAAAATTGAAAAACAATCAAGAATGAGGCTAGAAATTGATCTTTTCTGCCCCACGGTGGGCGCCAAAAATGTGTGATAGAAAATGGTCACACTTCTGTGAATCCTTGCATTCAAGAAGACTCAATAATGAGTTCTCAAATATCGATTCACAGCTCTCTATTCGTGGAGTGCAGGGGTTGTATTATGAGGCCCTCAGATTAACCTTGTTAAACCCATGCAAGTACACCAAGAAACGAGAGATTCAAGGATGAGAAGCAAGAGTGATAATCTCCATTGATCTTCAAGTTATTGCATGTAAATGAAACTAATCTAGATGATTGACATGCAAGAAATAAACTACTCTATTGAGATGAAAGTATTACAAGTTCTTGCTAATTATGCTATGTGGATTAAGCTAGAACAATGAAAGGAAACATAAATTTAAACTATTATGTGAATGCAATATTAATCTAAACTATGGATTGCCATGAGGCATGAGAGAAGAAGACAAGAAGAAAGAAGTCTCAAATATCCAAGCTCCAAATGTGCTCAAAAGCTTCTTCCAAAATTGCTCTCCAAACCTGCAGCATAACAATAACATGAAAATTCTAGGATCCTAATTGAGAAGGAGAGGGCTCCTTATATGAGAATTTGAGGAATTGAATGCAAATCCAAGAGCAATGTGGGATAAATCCAAAAAGAGGAAATAAAGCTCAGTTTTTAGAAAGTGTGGAGAGAAAAGGGATTTTCTTTATTTTATTTATTTTTATTTCCCTTTTTCATCACAAAAGAGCTTTAAGAGGATTTTTTATTTATTTAAAAGAATGATTCTCTATTAATTAAATAAGATAACATTATTTAATTAAAAGAGAGATATTATTCTAAATAAGATAAAATCATTTAATTAAAAAAGATTTTATTTCATTTAAAAGATATCTCTTTCAATTAAATAAGGTTATTTTATTTATTTAAGAGAGAATATTTCTTTTAATTAAATAAAATTTATTGAAAGAATCAAGAAAAGGATTTTTGTTTTATTTTTATTTGATTTATTTCCTTTTCCATCACAAAAGATCTTTTGAGAAGATATTTTATTTATTTAAAAAGAATAATATCTCTTTTAATAAAATAAAATAAGATTATATAATTTAAAGATGAATATTAATTAAATAAGATAAAATCATTTAATTAAAAATAGATTTTAATTAAATAACATCATTTCATTTAAGGAATATTAATTTCAATTAAATAACATTATTTTATTTATTTAAAAGGGATTTATTTCTTTTAATTAAATAAAATTATTGATGACATGATTAAACCTTAGGAGATTATTGAAATGATTGAAATAGTTATGATTTGATCAAGGAAATTGATTTGAATATTGCAAAACATTGATTCAGAAAATTGATATTTGACAAATTGAATAAATGGGGCCCAAAGTCTAGGCGACCATTTTAGGGTGCATACAACCCTAAGGCAGATCTGAACTTGAGCTCGCAAGACTCCAAGAAATCTCCTTGTCTCCAAGCATGCAAACCCCTAGCTCTGTTATTACAACTTATTAGATAAACAATCTGATCTTCAAGATCTCGTAGTATCCAGATCTCATCTTCTATCTCTCCAAATCTGTCTCTAAACATCTACCCAAACATTCCTTAAATACATTTCCTCAACCGCAAGTCGACTGGAAGAAATAATTAACTCCTAAGCCAAGTCAGCTTCTATTACAAACAAATATTAAATGCAACAACAGTCGGCTCTCAAATAGCCTTACAAACAATTAATTGTCCATGTCGGTCTCTAGATCTACATAGGAGAATACAACAAAAGCTACCAACAATAAATGCACCAAGTCGGCCAACCAAATCTCCAAGAACTCTAGTCGAAAAACCAATACTATCGAGCGTTAGAGAAACAACCGAGCACTAGTGAAACAACTGAGCACACCAAGCATCACCGAGCAACACAGGCATCGCCGAGCAAGCACGTCGACCGAGCACTAGAGGCATCACTGAGTGATCAATCTTTTCCTTCCCTCAGGGATTACTATGTTGTCTCCTTTTCAACTTATCTTCTGCCTTCAGAGCATACTGATAAGCATCTTCAACTGAATCAATCTTCAGCATACCAAACTCATCCTAAATATTGAATCTCAAACCATTCACATACCGAGCTAATTTTTCTTTACCAAGTTCTCTGTGTCCAGACTGAATAGTCAACTTATAAAACTTGATGCAGGGGCATCCAAGGTTAAGGCAAGGGCATTCTTTATTCTCGGTGAAATTGCATGGGGTGTTTGTATTTTGGCCAGTGTTACTTGGTTGCAGCCTTGACCGACGACCTCGGTCATTGAAAGAAGCTTGGTCGCTGAAGGAACTCGGTAGTCTTTGGTACTCGATGAAAGTGTTACTCAGTCATGCCTGCAGTGCTTGGTCGACACTGGTGCTCGACGATGCCTGGTGTGCTCGGTTAATTCATTGTTGCTCAGCAGTTCTAGCTTACCAACTAGAGTTCTATGTGATTTGTTGAGCTGACTTGGTGCATTTATTGTTGGTAGCTATTGTTACAGGCCGACATGCTGAATTAAATGTTTGTATACAATTGTAAGCCAACTTGTATGGCATTTAATATTTGTTGGGGGGGAGTTAATGGTTTCATCCAGATGACTTGTGGCTGATGACTAGTATTTATAGGATGTTTGGGTAGATGTTTAGGGATCAAGAAGGAGGAGGATCATGAGATCATAGAAGTTCTTGACTTGAAGACTTAGTAAATCAGATTTGAGGTTCTGAAAGTTGAAGTTGGCGAAGTTGTGGAAAAGATCTTACAGATTAGATTGTTATCTGATAGTTTTTAGTTGCAGAGCTAGTGGTTTGCACACTTGGAGACAAGGGGATTGCTTGGAGGCTTGTGAGCTCAAGTTTAGAACCCGCCTTAGAGTTTCCATCAGCTTCTGATTGTCTTCAGAGCTGAACTAGTTGAGAGTGTATTGGATCTATTTGGATCTTGCAGAATTGTTTCTGATTGTAATTGGCCCTAACCCGGAAGGCCTTACAGTTGGGCATGTTAATGCAAATTACTTGAAATAATTATTGTGTTATCTTTTGTGTTGAGTATTCCGCTGTGTAATTCTGTTGGCTGCAAGGTTTGGACTCTCCTTAATTGGATCCACCATCCTTGATTGCATTAGGTGGTATTAGAGAGAAGTTTGTTCCTATTGGAGCTGATAGTTGATCTTGTGGACCGAAGGTTGACCTAGCAAGGCTGATCTTGCGAAGTTTGTTCTTGTTGGAACGAAGATTGTGCGCAATCTAGATTGTAGATCTGGAGCACTGAACTTGTGGATCTTGCCCTAGTTGTTTGTTCAAGGTGGTAGGTTGAGATCTAACTTGTACACAACTTGGAGATTGTCACAAGGTGGTCGGTGAGGGTTTGTGCAGAGGGTTTTTACATATCTTTAAGGATGCCTCCGAGAAGATTGGACCCTAGAGCTATTGCAGATCTTTGTGATGATGTGAAATCAAAGATTTCTGATAAAGTTAGATTGGATGTCAGATCTGAGATAGAATTGATGAAGAATGACATGGTCGCTGAGATCACGAGAGTTGTTGCTGGTGTACCTTAGAATGTTGGTACTGAGGATGGCTATGAAGAAGCTGCTGAAGAATTTGAACCTATTGGATCTAGTGGTGATGACCGAAGGGATAGATCTGGTGAAGATAGAACTGCTTAGTTGCATAGATCTGAAGCTCGGTTTAGCAGTAGTTACCGAATGGAAGTTTCTACTTTCTCTGGTACTTTGAAGCCTGAAAATTTGATTGATTGGATTGGTGAACTTGAAGATTTCTTTGAGCTGGAAGAAATTGAAGATCCTCTTTAGGTGAGATTAGCACAGACAAAGTTGAAAGGACATGCTACTCTTTGGTGGCAAGAACTACAAAGAGATAGAGAATATGAAGGTGAAATGAAGATCAATCGGTGGAGGTTGATGGTGACTAAGTTGAAAACTAAGTTCATACCTTCTGACTATGAGCTTGACTTGTTTAAGAAATTGCATAATCTGAAATAGAAAGATTTGTCTGTTGAAGATTATACCGAGGAATTCTACAAACTTACTATTCGGTTTGGACATCGAGAGCTTGGTAAGGAAAAGGTAGCTTGGTATGTGAATGTTCTGAGATTCAATATTCTGGATGAGCTTGGTATGCTGAAGATTGATTATGTTAAAGATGCTTATCAGTATGCTCTAAAGGCAGAAGAGAATTTGAAGAGGAAATAACCTAGTAACTCTCGAGGGAAGGAAAAGATTGATCACTTGATGAAGGATAAAATGACTGATGTAGAAGATGAACAGAAACTTGTAGAACTAAAGAAGAAGACAGATAGAGTTATCTTTAAGGGTACTTGCTATAACTATGGAGAGGAAGGAAACTGTTCTTTTGAGTGTACATTAAAGAAGGTTGACCGTTGAACTGCTGTAATGAATGAGAACATTCAGAATGAACCTGAATCAGAGAACTTGCTGCTTCGGTGAACATTGCTCAGTACAAAGGAGGAACCTTGTCAGAGGAGTAACTTGTTTAGAACCCGATGCAAGTCTGAAGGTAAACTCTGTGATGTTATTGTGGATAGTGGTAGCATTGATAACCTTGTTGCTGAGGACATGGTTCAGAAACTTGGTTTGAATAGAATGAAGCATCCTTGTCCTTATAGGCTTGGTTGGTTACAAGATGTTCATGCTCTGGAAGTAAGAGAACAATGCTTCATTGATGTTCAGATTGGCCAGTATAAGGATCTTGTGTTATGTGACATTGTGAAGATGAATAGTTGTGATATATTGCTCGGTAGACCTTGGCAATATGATTGCAGAGCTATGTATGACTGTGTCCAGAATGTGTTTACTATTGAGAAGGATGACATGAAGTTTTCCCTGATGCCTTTGATGGATACAACGCTCGGTAGGAGAAGTCTGAGTATTGGTAGCCAAGTTGAGATTGTGGATCCAGAGAAAATGAATGATTAGTTTGGAGAACCGACCTATATGTTGTCCAGAAAAGACTTGAAGAGGTAGAGGAAACTGAAGTGGAAGAATTTGCAAGGAGAGAAGATGGAGGATTTGTATGTGAAGAACTAGTTCGAGATTTACGTGCTGAATCCTGGAAGATGTTCTTCTCAAATATGAACATCTTTTGGAACCTTGGGTGTTTGATGTAGGGGCATCCAAGGTTAAGGCAGGGGCATTCTTTGTTCTCGGTGAAACTGCATGGGGTGTTTATATTTTGGCTGGTGTTACTTGGTTGCAGCCTTGACCGATAGCCTTGGTCATTGAAGGAAGCTCGGTTGCTAAAGGAACTTGGTAGTCTCTAGCACTCGGTGAAAGTGTTACTCGGTCATGCCTGCGGTGCTCAGTCAACACTCATGCTCGGTGATGCCTGGCATGCTTAGTTAATTCACTGTTGCTCGGTAGTTCTAGCTTATTGACTCGAGTTCTGTGTGATTTGTTGAGCCGACTTGGTGCATTTATTGTTACAGGCTGACATGCTGAATTAAATGTTTGTATACAATTATAAGCTAACTTGTATGGCATTTAATATTTGTTGGGGGAGTTAATGGTTTCATCCAGCCGACTTGTGGTTGATGATTATTATTTATAGGATGTTTGGGTAGATGTTTAGGGATCAAGAAGGAGGAGGATTAGGAGATCATAGAAGTTCTCAACTTGAAGATTTAGTAAATCAAATCTGAGGTTCCAAAAGCTAAAGTTGGCAAAGTTGTGGAAAAGATCTTGCATGAACTTGTAGATCAGATTGTTATCTGATAGTTTGTAGTTGCAGAGCTAGTGGTTTGTACACTTGGAGACAAGGGGATTTCTTGGAGGCTTGTGAGCTCAAGTTTAGATCTACCTTAGAGTTTCCATCAACTTCTGATTGTCTTTAGAGCTGAACTAGCTGAGAGTGTATTGGATCTATTTGGATCTTGCAAAATTATTTCTGATTGTAATTGGCCCTAACCCGGAAGGCCTTACAGCTGGACATGTTAATGCAAATTACTTGAAATAATTATTGTGTTATCTGTTGTGTTGAGTATTCTGTTGTGTAATTCTATTGGCTGCAAGGTTTGGACTCTCCTTAATTGGATCCACCATCCTTGACTGCATCAAAACTCCTCGGTATAGTCCTCCATAGTCAAATCTTTTTGCTTCAGATTCTATAACTTCTTAAACAAGTCAAGCTCATAGTCGGCAGGTATGAACTTAGCTTTCAATTTAGTCACCATCAACCTCCACTGATTGATCTTCATTTCATCTTCATCTTTTCTATCTCTTTTGTTGGAGATTTTCTAGTAAGCCAGTGTTGACTGTATGTTTGTCATTGATGACAATATATGGTAAGTAGCGGGTGCTGTAGTTATATGCAAAGAGCCTTGAGTATATGTTGTATGGATATGTTATCAGCATGATATCATAGACACAAAGGTTGATTCTGAGTGCAAACAGTTGTGCAATTGTTTGTAACAATAGTGTTCTTGACAGTGTTGCAAGCAGCATTTTGCATGTAATTCACAGTATGGTTATGATGGAGCCTTGCACATTTATTTTTGTGTTGTAGAACATAATCATGAAGCTATGTTCATAGACACAAAGTTAGTTGTGTAGTTGAAGTTGAGTTATGATGTTTCTATTTGCTAGTTACAGTTTCAGGAGATTATTTATTGAGAGCCGACATTGTTTATGTTGTTTTAGTAGTTGTGCCTATCATTATGGTATGCATGTTTGGTTATGAACTAAGGTTGTTTGGTTAAGAGTGAATAACATATTTTAGATTGAGAGTAAAGTTTGAGGTAATTTGGTGGATCTGACAGTGTGAAGTGACGCATCTACTCATATTGGGTTGCATGGTCCTATTTGTGCTATGTGCTTAGTATAACCATTGGAGATGTTGTTGAAGAGTTTTATTGTTTCATTAATATGATTTCAAGAAGGTTCTAACATGCCAACTTGATTATATCTTTTGGAGAAGGCTACTTATAGCCGGTCAGTTGTGATTACTAAAAAGGGATTATGTAAGCAGAGCAAGGTGTGAAAGTATTGGGTCAGTAAAGCTATATGGGTAAAAGCACAATCAGCTGTCACCTTTTTGGCTAACTTATCAGCACAGCTAAATTTTAGTATTTATAACTAAAAATTAATTTTGGTCAAACATATGGTCTAGCTAGATTCATTATAGCTAAGTTAGATAAGTTCTTTAACTTTTCCAATCAGAAATATCTATTAAATGCATGTTTTATACCACTTTGGGTGCAATTACCATAAAAATATAATTATTTCAGAAAAGTGGCATTTCAATAACTCCAAATATTTTTAATGACATTTTTTTAAAAATTAAAAAATACCCTTTTGGAGAGATCAGAGTCAAGAATATCCTCATATAGATTTTATAGTGTTTTAATTAGACATTGTTTATTGTAATTAAAAAATATTACAAGTAGGTATTTTAACAGTCAATGACATGTTGATTCGGAGAAAGAAAAAAATAGTAAATCATATTATATAAATTTTAAAAACACATGGTGCACTAGAGGAGAGAGTCATCTTCAAGAATATGTATTTCTTTTTTTGATTGAGATAGATTTGTTATGAAAAATATGTTGCGAGATGAAAACTGTCAATTTTAGTGATTTGGAATTTGGATTGTTATAAAAGAGAAAATATAGGTCACAAACCAATTTTTATTTCTTTATGCACTAGATATATATGTCATCTATGACATATTTTGAAATTAGGAGAAAATATGTTTATTTACATATAATTTTTTGGTGGGAACTAGACCCCTAATTTTCAGCATTTTTTAGCAGCTGAAAAATCATCTTTAAAAATTAAAAAAACATATCAATTATTATTCAAAAAAAATATTAAAAATATTAATCATAAACTTCATCCATTTTATCACATTTAATTATTTTACATCATCTTCAAATTCCAAACATAAATGTCATTTTTATACTATTGAAGTTGAACAGCTTTGATTTTGTTAGCCTCTTCCTTTGTAAAAGGGTGACAGCTTATTGTGCTTTTACCCATATCAATCATCAGTTGAAGATCTATGTGAAGATGCAGAGAGTGTATGCTATTCATTGGAACTGATCAAGATAGTAGGTATAATTCATAGTTCACCAAGATCCAGATATAGTGTGTATCTGTTGTGTAGAAGGTTGCATCCTTCACCATTTGAGTAGTGTGCTCCCAGATAGTGTGTCCTCACCTTTAACAAGGTTATTTATAAAAGACTCCTAGCAGGGTTTGACCTTTGACTAGGTCACTGTACTTCATGTATTGTAAAGATCAACTCTTAACAGGGTTGTAAGATCTTCTAATAGGGATCATTATACTCTAGTACAGTTTATAGTGGGTGCTAATTCCCACCGAGCTTTTTACCTATTTTGGGTTTCCCTGTAACCAAAATTTTGGTGTTGTGTTAAGTGTTATCTTGTTGTGTTTATGCTTAATGTTCTTATGTACTAATTTGGATAAAGAATTGAATCTTGTAGATAACTAATTCACCCCTCCCTCTTAGTTATCTCTTTGGACTATTCCTAACAATTGGTATCAGAGCCAAGTGCCTCGAAGAGAAAGTTTAACAACTTGAGGTTGATCAGATGGCATTCTTTAGAAAAGAAAGTCCTAAGTTTGATGGAGAGAATTATCTAGACTGGAAGAACAAAATGATAACATATTTTTAGTGTGTTGGTTTTGAGATTTTTGAAGTAGCTACTAAAGATGTTCATGTTCCCTCTCTAAAAGACCTTTCCAAAGAAGATGCAACCACTAAACAAAAAGAAATGTTCACTCAAAATGCAATTGCCAAAGAAGCCCTTATCAATGCCTTATCTGACAGTGAGTTTTCAAAGATCAAGAAAGAAGATAGAGCCTACATAATATGGAAGTATCTAGAAGATATGTTTGTAGGAGATATCCAAGCCAAGAATGCACATAGAAAGAAATGGAAGAAAAGATATAACAATTTGGAGATGCTACCTGAAGAGAACATTAGAGCCTTCAATCAAAGAATTAATGAAGCAGTTGCAGGAATCAGAAACAATGGTGGAGAGATTTCGGAAGAAGATAATGTAGTCAAGGTGGGTGGATCCAATTAAGGACTAACTAAACTTGTAGACAAACCAATATGCAATGGAAATACACAATACAAACAATAGATCTAATATGAAACATAAGTTTTTATTCATGAAAAAATTGATTAAATGCAATGTGCCGGGTTGTAAGGCCTTCCCAGTTACGACCAATTACAATGCAAGTAATAGTCTATAAGATCTCATAGGATCCAAATCTTTTCCCCAACATCAACATCCAACTAGTCCAGGTCTGCAACAGGCAGCACATGGTAGGCACCCAGGAAAGATCTAAACTTGTACTCTAACTTCCAAGCAATCTTCCTACTCCTAAGCTCACAAGCTACTAACCTTCCTCCCAACCATCTGATGCCCTAAAAAACTACCCAAGCATCCTATAAATACCAAATCCCAGCCACAAGTTGGCTAATGAAATAATAGATCTTTACAAACAAATATTAAATGTTAAAACATCAGTTGGCTCTCACAAAACCTTACAAAATAAATAAACTCTCAAAGATGGCCCCAATGGTCACCAAATCTACATAGAAGAATGCAACATGCCAGATCTAGGTCCCCACACATCCAATGGTCAATCCATAACATGAGGAGCGCGACCCAAATTAAATGCACTAGTTGGCCAAGCCGATCTATCCAAAACAATCCAGTCAGTAAGCAAGGACACTGAGAAATAGAAGAATAACTGAGCACCAGTCAACCAACCATGCCAAGCATGACCGAGGAACACAGTTATCACTGAGTGCCAGTGAACTGACACCTTCACTCACTGAGCATTCTTCAGAGACTGAGCACCCTGGTAACCACATAAACCGAGCAACCAATCTCCCAAACTAAGCAAGAAATCCACCAAACCAAGATCAAAACTAACAATCTACCTTCAAAGACAAACATATTTTTGGTTGATATAGAATTTCCAAGAATCTTAGGATGCTCCTACATCAGAAACTCCAGGTAAGAAAGATTTTCTCATAAAGAAATCAGGAACGCCTCAAGGGAATTAGAACAGGTATGCCAAATTTGTTCTTCACCCATATCTCTTCTTGTCCTTCATCCCAAGTAGTCTTCACTTCATTCACTTTCTCATGTAGAAAGTACTTCTGTCTTCCACTTTGTTTATCCCTTCGATCGGTAATTGATAGCAACTGACTCCGACCACTACCGACCACCTAAGTGCCTCAATAAGGTTCATCCCTTCCAGACTCCTCAATCAACTCAGTATCATCTACATCTCTCTATGCCAAAAATGTCACCATCTCATGAACCATCTCTGCCAGAAAAACCATCTATCTCTTAATCTCAACAAAATCTTTTGAGATATCATTCTCCTTCTACTTCAAACTAGGCTTAACAAGAATAGGTTCATCAATCTTCTACTCCTGAGGTTTGTCATAAGGACAACACCTAAAAACTCCACATCCTTTAACCCCTGTCTCTTGTAAAGGTATTAGCTTATGCTGAGCTCCTTCATGCCTAACCACATAGGTATTATCATGATCATCAAATAAAATATTCCTATCAAACTGCCAGGGTCTATCGAGCAACAGATGCCAAGCATCCATAGGCAATACATCACACAATATCTCATCATGGTAAGATCCAATCTGAAACTTAACCAAGCATTGTTCTTCAACTCTAACCTTAGAAACATCTTGTATCCAACTAATCTAATAAGGACTAGGATGTTTCCTTCTTTCCAAATTCAATTTACTAACCATTTCATCTAAAACAAAGTTTTCAAAATTGCCACCATCAACTATGACATTACATACCTTATCCTTGCACTTACATCTGGTTCTAAACAAATTTCTTCTTTGCACCGGTTCAGGAACACATGAAGCTAATCTCCTAGTGACAAGACATTCACCTTTCTCTGGAGCATTCTCAATGTCTTCTTCAGTAGCTAATGCAACTCTTTTCTTAGGACATTGCCAACTTTTATGATCAGCTTCACCACAGTTATAACAAGTGCCAGTGAACTCATTCTTCCACCTTCCTCTCTGTCCAACATTCTTAGTAACTTGACCACTGCTAGATCCCACATCAGACTTAGGATTCTCTGTCACATTACTCTTAGCAACTATCTCACCAGTTTTACCCCCTTAGTTCCTATTATTCTATTTCCCTTCATACTTCCTATTCAACTTTTATTCAATCTTTAATGCCATCTGATAAGCATCAATGATTGTTGTTATCCATACAATAAGTAATTCTTCTTGAATACTAGGTCTCAAACCATAGACATACCTAGCAACCTTCTCTTTATTAACTTTAGAATGACCAGTCCTAATCAAGATTCTATAAAACTCCTCGGTATACTCCTATACCGATTTATTAGTCTACTTCAAAGCTTGCATCTTCTTAAACATATCCAATTCATAATCCACCGGAATGAATTTCTTCTTCAACTTATCAACCATTCGATTCCACTTAGTGATCTTTTCTTTTCCTCTTCTACCTCTTTCCAACTAAACTTCTCTCTACCAGATATTTGCATGACCTTTCAACTTAGTCTTTGCAAATCTAACCCTATCAGGATCTTCTATTTCTTCATACTCAAAGTATTCATCAATCTCATTGATCCAATCAATCAATTCTTCTAGCCTAATACTTCTAGCAAATGAAAAAACTTCAATCTTAGGCCTCTTCCCAATCTTAGACATAGCTTTTAGAATTCATTTCTCCTCAAAATCTCTAGCTTCTTTGACAGTTTCTTCAAAATGATCTTCCTCAAATTCATCATCACTATCTTCTTTCAAGGTAGGCTTCTTCTTTATCAATTCCTCTTGTAGGTCTTGCACTTGTTTTTGCAAAGCTCTAAAATCATCAAGACAAAATTCTCCAGTAGCTTCTTCCTCCTCAAAGATCTCACGATTTCTCCTCAGAGGCATCTTTAAGTCAAGATCTAGATACACAAGATCCACTCAGCTCCAACAGGAACATACTTTGCTCAGACAGGAAAAAACTTCACTCTGATACCACTTAGTGCAGTCAAGGTGGGTGGATCTAATTAAAGATTAAACGACCTTGCAGCCAAACCAATATGCAGTAGAAATACACAATACAAACAACAAATCTGATATGAAATAGAAGTCTTTATTCATGAAAACATCGATTACATGCAATGTGCCGGGCTGTAAGGCCTTCTTGGTTATGGCCAATTATAATGCAAGTAACAGTCTACAAGATCTCACAGGATCCAAATCTTTTCCCCAACATCAACATCCAGCTAGTCCAGGTCTACAAAAGGCAACACACTAGTAGGCACCCAGGAAAGATCTAAACTTGTACTCTAACTTCCAAGTAATCTTCCTACTCCTAAGCTCATAGGCTACTAACCTTCCTCCCAACCATCTGATGCCCTAAACAACTACCCAAGCATCTTATAAATACTGAATCCTAGCCACAAGTCGGCTGATGAAACAATAGATCTTTACAAACAAATATTAAATGTTAAAACATTAGTCGGCTCTCACAAAACCTTACAAAATAAATAAACTCTCAAAGATGGCCCCAACGGTCACCAAATCTGCATAGAAGAATGCAACACACTAGATCTAGGTCCCCACACATCCAATGGTCAATCCATAACATGAGGAGCATGACCCAAATTAAATACACCAGTTGGCCAAGCTGATCTATCCAAAATAATCCAGTCAGTAAGGAAGAACACAGAGCAACAGAAGAATAACCGAGCACTGATTGACCAACCATGCCAGGCATGACCGAGGAACACAATTATCACTGAGTGCCAGTAAACTGACACCTTCAATCACCGAGCGTTCTTTAGAGATCGAGCACCCCGATAACCACATAAACTGAGCAACCAGTCTCCCAAACCGAGCAAAAACTCCACCAAACCAAGATCAAAACTAACAATCTACCTTCAAAGACAAACATATTTTTGGTTGATACAAGATTGCCAAGAATCCGAGGATGCTCTTGCATCAGAAGACATAATAGATAAATTGATGACTAATCTGACAGTAGATTATGAGAGCAAGATAAGCATCCTAGATGAGACTATGTAGTTTTCAAAAGACTTCAAGAGAGAGACCTTAATCAACAAGATTTCAGCATTCAAGATATCGAGATTGAAGACAGAGCCTAAAAGTGAAACAACATTCAAAGCCTCAATCCATGGTAAGAAATCTTTGAACACTTCTAGTAATTTTGATGATGATAAAGAACTAGAAGAATTCATTTCTATGGTTGCTAAGAGAGAAAGAAAAGGAAAAGGAAAATATGAAGGTCAGTTACCATTTAAATGCTTTTCATGTAACAAGATTGGTCATTTTGCATCTAAGTGTCCTATAAGAGTCAAGAAGTACAAAACTAATTTCAAGCCTAAGTATAAAAAACAATGTTACTATGTTGAAGATGGAGTGAAAGATGAAGATTCAACAAAAGATGAAATTGGATTTATTGTAATTGAAGATATAGAGAAAATTTTTGATGACATGGTGTAATGTTAAAAAATGTGGATATAGGTAGGGCTTTTAACAATGTACCTAATAGAGATCCTAAGTCCACATTTCATATAATACATGTATATGAATTGATAACAATGTAAATCTGGAAATGCTTGAAATTAGGTAAGATAAAGTACATACCTCATAATAAAACTAATTTGGAAATACCTTTTTTCTAATGCCTATGTTTAGTTTCAGGAAATTCTGCAACCAGATTTGGAACCAAAAAACCAAAAGAGAGAAAACCCAAAAAGCTTTTTCAATTCTAAGGAAAGTCAACTTTGACCCAAGGACTGGGGTAAGATCTTACCCTGGGGTACAATCTTACCCCCCCTTAAAAGTCATCCTTGACCCGAAACTACTTTGATAGAAATTCTATTCGCGATCTTGGAATTTTGACGAAAAGGGTACTCAGATCCGCTCTGCAACTCTCGAAACAGTGACTGTAGATATCTAAAAATGGTGTTTTGGGGTGGCTATATAGGGTTTTGCCTTAGTCAAACCCTCATTTTTGTGATCTCCACCTCCATGAATAGCTAGATGTAATAGAATATGTGTGTGTATTGAATGTGTAATGCCAAGATCTAATCCTCTAGATTAAAACCCTAGCATGAATGGTTACGAGAAAGTAATGCATAGATTTGAATATGATAAGAAAGCATACCAAGCCCCTAAAGATAAATTAATCCTACAAAACTCACAATCCATAATTTCTACCCCATGATTATATCTTTGAATGATTTGAATAATGAAAATGGCGGATCAAGGAAGTAGGGATCTCTCTTGCTCCAAATAGATGTTCACAATGGTGTATTCACAAAAATGCTTGATATCAACAATAGCTTGATCTTCTATATCATCCTCTTGCAATATTCCATCTTCACTTCACCATCACTTGCTTTCTTGAAATATTTATCCTCTTGTTGCTCAATTGTGTCTCCACTTGATGGATGGTTGGTGAAAATGAAGGCAAGAGAGAGTGCTTATATAGAGGTTGCAAGGTGAGGCTCCTCAAGCAATGTAAGGGCCCATAATTCAAATTTCACCTTAAATTATGGTCCAATCACAATAATCAACTAAGGATGGAAAATAATTAAATGAATTTCAAATTAAAACCCTTCCACATTCAGATCCGGAGGCCCGACATTGATTTCGGGGTCCTCCGGGACTAAAATTTGAAAAGGGGGATCAAATCCTGACAAAGGTCAAGGAAGACCTCAACTTTGACCTAGGTCAAATTTGAACTCAACCTTGACCTAGGTCAAATTAGACATTGAACTTGACCTAGGTTAAAGTCGACCTTGACCTTGACCTAGGGGTCCATGTCCAATCTATGTTGAAAACAAGAGATCCTGGGGATACCCAGAGACTTGGAAATGAGAATAGAACAAGTCAGAGTGCAAGAAAAGACATAGAGGCCTATGCTGAACATAATGAGGGCTAGGAGGACCTATGCCTAGATCCTACCTAGAAAATAGATCCATAGAGAAGGGAAATCAAGGAGAATCCTTATAATCCTAACTCTAATTTCACCTAGGATGAAGGAATCAAGTGCAAAATGCACCCTAAATGCAAGTCTATCATGATAAATGCACTAAAAGAGGGTGCTAAACCTATCAAAATGGAAGTGCTTCCATTTTAAGATGATTAATTTATCCCCCACTTTAGCTTAGATATGACACTACGTGAATATGCAAGCTAAAGTAAGAAAACAACATAGTAAATAAAAAGGATATAGCCAAGTCCTTGATGTAGAGATGTTGTAGAAAACCGTTAGGACCTACAACACACAAGGCTAATAAAAATCCATAAATCACCTAGAGATTACTAAATTAAAAGAGAAGTGCATAAAGCCCCTTATGCCCCTCCTGTTTCGACTTTCTACTTTTGAAGGGTGAAACAGGGTGATAAGAATAACTTTATACACTGGATATGCAGTTTGTTGAAGAGTCATTTCCTAAACCAATTAGAAGGATTCATATCCTTCCTAAATTGATTTAAGGGGTTAGGTATCTAAATCATGATTCCAATGCCATTGACAACACTGAAAATGGAGTTACCAAACTCAAGTTATGATGAAAAGATTGAATGTCTATCTAAATGCATAAGAAGGGAAATCCGAATTTAACATGAGTAAACCCTAAGAAAACCCTAATTTTGACTATAAATAAGGAAAAAGAACTCATAGTTACTCATTCTTACCATTTGTATATTTGAAGAGAGTAAGCAAGATGCCGAGGAGAGAAGAACTTGGAGCGACACACATGGAGCTCCTAAGACAGTGCCTAGCTACCGGACAACCGCTTCATGAGGTGAGTTTGCTGTTATTTGTTTCTACACTTTTCAAATTCATGATTTTATATAGGCAAGGTCAACCCTAACCCTTAAAGGTCGACCTTGACCAAGTTATGTAGACCTTGATCCAAAAAGGTCGACATGAACTGGAAAGTCTCCACCTTGTTTGGGGCGAGGTCGACCTTGAACCAAAAAGGTTGACCCTGACCTAGTAAAGTCAACCTTGACCCAGGAGGGTCATCCTTGACCTAACTGAGGTTGACCTTGACCTATTTTTTAGGAATGAATGCTGGATGTTGGTAGTCATTCTGTAGTAGTTGTTGTTGCATTCATGACTATGATTGTCATTGATGTCAACACAGTGATCTTCTGGAGACTAGTAGAGAAGTAGACAATGTTTTGATTAGCGCATGTGGGATATTGTAGTTGGAGCTATGAAATGTTGAGGTTACACTCTTTGATATGTTATTTTTCTATGGTTAAGAGCGCAGACAATAATTCATTGATTCATGAAAGTTATGAGCATTTTGATAAAAGCAGTATTCAGGCAGTGTTCCTGAGTAGCAGTTTGTGGAAATCGGATGATATCTCCTAATTGGGATCGAATCTAGTTTTTCACAGTTAAAGGGAAGTTTGAGACACATTGATGGTGACGTGATTCATAGTGCAAAATTTGAGGTCACATGAGTGAAGAGTTATTGCATTTGGAAGCTGACAGTTTTGTGTAATTCTGATGTAACGTATGGAAACTTTTATTTTGTATTTATGTGCCAACTCATTTGTAATTATTTGAGTGTGGTATAAAGGAAGGAATGTTTTTCCTTATTTTAAGTAGTTGAGTAATATGAAATAAGTGTGAGCATGGTTTGGTTGCATGCGAATGTAAGCATGAAGTGAAGAAAAGAGTCAAAGAGATTATGAAAGTGAAATTGTGAAGGAAGACATGCGAAGTTCAGAGATTTGGAATTGAGATCTGATGTAGAAGTGAGTGTGGTTTGGCACAGTAAGGAGGTAACATATTTCATATTCTTCTTCTGAATAATATCAAGGTTATTTGGATAGTGTGTTAAGTGATCTTACTCTGAAGCTGTTTGGGCAGTGGGTCCTTCCGTCTTCCATAACTCTTAACAGGGTTAGAATCTTTTAACATGGATTCAAAATATCCTAAGAGGGATTTATGTACTGAATGTATTTCATAAGAATCCTAACAAAGTCCATCCTCTCACAAGGAATATTCATATTAGTGCATCTTTTGTGGTCATCATTCCCATCGGGGTTTACTCTTTGATCAAGAGGTTCCCTAGTCAACATATCTTGTGTTATTGTGTCATTGTGTATGAATATCTTTGTATGGTTAGTAATTGCATTTCTTACATGGTTAAATGTTGTTGAAGATGTTAAAAGTTATAATTATATGATAATTGATTCACCCCCCCCCTCATAGTTATCTTGGTGGAATTTACTTTCTAACAATTGGTATCAGAGCGACAGGTCCTTGAAAGGAAAGTTTAATAGCTTAAGGAGATCCATGGTGAATTTTAGGAAAGAAAGCCCTAAGTTTGATGGAGTAAATTTTGACAACTGGAAGGAAAAGATGAAGACACATCTATTATGTTTAGGACCAGGCTATTGGTTGATTACAAAGAATGATAGGACTATAATTGAAGAAGATAGTCTTGAAACAAGTACTAAAGATGAGGTAGATCTATTCATGTGTAACATACTTGTAAGAGAAGCACTCTTGACAACACTTTTGAAAAATGAATACAGTCAAGTAAAATGTTTTAAGAAATCTAATGAAATTTGGAAAGATTTACACTCTACTTTTGAAGGTGATGAACATGCAAAAAGAGCTAGATTACATAATTGGATATGTGCATTTGAAGATATTAGAATGATGGAAGATGAATCTGTTAGAAGCTATATTGGTAGAATGTCAGAAATTGTTGCAGGAATAAAATCTTGTGGAGGATCAAAGACAAAGAATGAAGTGATATGGAAAATTTTGAGGACATTGACTCCTGTATTTAAGCAAACAACACAAATGATTGAACAAGTTAGACCTTGTACTACAAAATTTACAAGAGAGACTCTTCTTGGAAGATTGGAAGTAGTAGAGATGAACTTGAGGTTATCATGAGACTTACCTAGAATGGAGACAACATTCAGTGCTCTTAGTATTCATCCTACTTTGTCAAGAAGTACCAGTGTGAGTGGAGATTATGCCAGCAGCAACAGATCTAGAAATAAAGAAGATAAGAAGATTGAAGAAGGTATTGCCTTGCTTGTGAAAAGAGAACCAGATGGTAAGAAATTTTTTAAATGTTGGACTTGTCAAGAATATGGTCATTTTGCATCTAAAATTCCTAAGAGAGTTAAGAAGTACATAAATAATTTCAAGCCTAGAAGATCTAAGGAATGTTATTATGCTAATGATGAAGATCTTGAAGCTAGTATAGAAAGAACTTTGAGTGAAAGTGATACTGAGAATAATGATGAAATAGGATTTGTAGCAATTAAAGAAGAAATTTTTTAATTTGATGTTAAAGAAGAAAAAGCATTAGTTTCCCAAGTTGAAAAGAAAGATGATTGGATTATAGACAGTGGTTGTTCACATCATATGACTGGAGATGTGAAGAAGTTCATAAAGTTTAACAATTATGATAGAGGAGTTGTTAGAGTTGGTAACAATGCACCTTGTTTGATTAAAGGTATAGGATCTATTACTCTTGATGGAAAGACTAATACTAATGATGTTTACTTTGTTGATGGATTGAAACATAATCTTTTGAGTGTTGGACAGTTAGTGGATAAGGGATATCAAGTTTGGTTTACTGAGAAAACTTGTGTGATAAAGGATAAAGATGGAAATCTAATTGGAACTGGATCTAGAACCAGAGGTAATGTATTTTAGTTGAATCCTATTGAGATGACATGCTTGATTACTAAAATTGATGACAGTTGGTTGTGGCATAGAAGGTTTTGTCATATAAACTTTGATAACATTGTGAAAGTGAGTACTACTCTTGCAGTAAGGGATTTGCCTAAAATTATGAATCCTACTGACATGATTTGCAAAGAATGTGTGATGGCTAAGCAGAAGAGAAGTTCATTTCCTAGTAAGAAGTTCACATCGGTAGAGAAGTTGGAGATTGTTCATACAGACTTGAGCAGTCCTACTAGGACTAGAGGATTCTATGGAGAAAGGTATTTTATGATTCTTGTTGATGATTTTACAAGAATGATGTGGATTGCATTTCTAAAAGAAAAATCTAAAGCATTTGATAAATTTAAGATCATTAAGAATAAAGTTGAGAATGAATCTGGAATGAAGATTAAATGTTTGAGATCTGATAGAGGTGGAGAATTTACTTCTAGAGAGTTTAACACCTTTTGTGAAGTGAATGGTATTAAGAGACAATTTTCAGCCCCTAGAACACCTGAACAAAATGGTATTGCAGAAAGAAGAAACAGGTCAGTAACTGAAGCAGCAAGAGCTATGTTATTTGAGAATAACTTGGTGAAGACATTTTGGAGAGAAGCAGTGAATACAACAGTATATACAATGAATAGAGTACAAATCAGAGTAGATACAGATAAGATACCTTATGAATTATGGTTTGGACATGCACCCTCAGTTAAGTATTTTAGAATTTTTGGAAGCAAATGTTATATAAAGAGAGATGATGATATTGGAAAGTTTGATCCTAGAAGTGATGAAGGTATTTTTATTGGATATTCTTTGAAGAGAAAAACATATAGATGTTACAATAAGACAACTAAAACTATTGTTGAGAGCACAAATGTTAAAGTTGATGAGAAGTTTAAAATTCAGGAAAGAATACTTGATTATGAATTTGATGAAGAAGCTAATCCTCAGCCTAACATTGAAACTACTAAATTATTCTATGAGATTGATAGTGAATTGTTGAATGAGAATCATACTACAGAAGAAACCAGAGAAGAAACCGGAGAAGAATCTAGAGAAGAATCTACAGTTGAAGCAAGATCTGTGACTATGACACCGAATAGTTATCTATCTAGACATCATCCTATTGAACAAGTTATTGGAAGTTTGGACAGAGGAGTTATGATTAGAAATAAGGTACATTTATGTTTGATTTCTCAAATTGAACCTAAATCTACTAATGAAGCTTGTGAAGATAAACATTGGATTAATGCTATGAAAGAAGAACTAGATCAAATTGAAAAGAACAAGACATGGGAATTGGTTCCTAGACCTAAAGACAAGAATTTGATTGGAACTAAATGGGTATTAAAAAAAAAGATGAATGAACAAGGAGAAGTAGTAAGAAATAAAGCAAGATTAGTATGTAAAGGATACTTGCAACAAGAAGGAATTGACTATGAAGAAACCTTTGCACGAGTAGCAAGACTTGAAGCAGTAAGAATGTTTTTGGCTTATGCAGCTTTTAAGAAATTCAAAGTGTATCAGATGGATGTGAAGTCCACATTTCTAAATGGTGAATTGGAAGAAGAAGTCTACATTGAGCAGCCTGAAGGTTTTCCTTTGACTCAAGAAGGAGATATGGTATGTAAACTAAAGAAAGCATTATATGGACTAAAGAAAGCACCTAGAACTTGGTATGCTAGATTGGATAAATATTTGTTGAAATTGGGATTTACTAAAGGAACAATAGATTGTAATCTGTACACAAAAGAAATTGAAAATGGATTATTAGTTATAGTTATTTTTGTTGATGACATTATCTTTGGAGGAGAAGATGAAGCTAGTGACAAATTTGCTAATGAAATGAAGACAAAATTTGAAATGAGCATGATTGGTGAGATGAAATACTTTTTGGGATTACAGATAACACAGAACAATGATGGTATCTTTGTTAGCTAGACAAAATACTTGAATGATTTGCTGAAAAGATTTGGAATGGAGAACTATAAATTAGTTGGAACACCTATGGTTACAGGACACAAACTATCAAGCAAAGATGAAACACCAGTAGTTGAGCAAAAGAAATGCAGATCCATGATTGGAGGATTGCAGTACTTAACACACACTAGACCAGATATACAACATTCAGTTGGAATGGTAGCAAGATTTCAAGTTGAACCTAGATAATCACATTATGCAATAGTAAAGAGGATATTGAGATATTTAAGAGGCACAATGGACTATGGATTGTGGTATGAAAAATCTGATGATTTCACCCTATGTGCATATATAGATGCTGATTGGGGAGGTAGTGTTGATGATAAGAAAAGCACCAGTGGTGGAGAATTTTTTCTTGGAGGAAGATTGGTCTCTTGGTTGAGCAAGAAGCAAAATTGTATTTCATAGAGTACAACAGAAGTAGAATATGTAGCAATAGCAAACAATTGTAACTAGATAATTTGGATGAAGCAGATGCTGAAGGATATTGGAATTAAATTTGTTGAACCTATTGTCATACATTGTGACAACACCAACATAGTCAGTATGTCTAAGAATCCTGTATTGCATTCTAAAACTAAGCATATAGAGATCAAGTATCATGTTGTAAGAGAGAAAGTTGCTGAGAAAGAAGTTAGACTAGAGTACATAAGCACAAAGGAATAGATAGTAAACATATTTACAAAGCCTTTGCCTAAGGATACATTTGAGTATCTGAGAGGTATGCTTGGGGTTATGCCCCAGCCTACTTTTGAGTAATGATGCAATTGATTGCATCCATCCAGTGGTATATGAGCCCTATCTTTTTTCTAGATTGGATGTTGGTACTTCCTCTATGGGGGAGTATGTGTATCTGAGCTGAGTCATGAGGACTCTTGTGAGTGTATTTTCTGAAATAGTGTCTTTTGACAATGAGTTGTTGTTGACATAGTGATGAAATTTCTATCATTGATGTCAATGGGGGAGAAGTGTACATGAAAAACAATATAGAACATCTATTGGAGAGAACTTAATAGGATAATGAAGCAAGATTTGATTGATGAAGAAGATTTGAAGAACTTTCAGAGTATCAGTGCAACAGTATTGGATGTTTTGGAACATTAGATTTTTTTCATCCATGTTGCCATCAATGCCAATGGGGGAGATTGTTAAGAATGAATGATGGATGTTGGTAGTCAGTCTATAGCAATTGTTGTTGCATTCATGACTATGATTGTCATTAATGTCAACACAGTGATCTTTTGGAGACTAGCAGAGAAGCAGACAATGTTTTGATTAGCGCACATGGGATATTGCAGTTGGAGCTATGCAATGTTGAGGTTACACTCTTTGATATGTTATTTTTCTATGGTTAAGAGTGTAGACAATAATTCATTGATTCATGAAAGTTATGAGCATTTTGGTAAAAGCAGTATTCAGGCAGTGTTCCTGAGTAGCGGTTTGTGGAAATTGGATGATATCTCCTAATCAGGATCGAATCTGGTTTTGCGTAGTTAAAGTGAAGTTTGAGACACATTGATGGTGATAGTATGTTCAATGATCTTACCATGAAGCTATTTGGGCAGTGGGTCCTTCTGTCTTCTGTAACTCTTAATAGGGTTAGAATCTTTTAATAGGGATTCAAAATCTCCTAACAGGGATTTATATGTACTGAATGTATTTCATAAGACTCCTAACAGAGTCCATCCTCTCACAAGGAATATTCATATTAGTGCATCTTTTGTGGGCATCAATCCCACCGGGGTTTACTCTTTGATCAAGAGGTTCCCTAGTCAACATATCTTGTGTTATTGTGTCATTGTGTATGAATATCTTTGTATGGTTAGTAATTGCATTTCTTATATGGTTAAATGCTATTGAAGATGTTAAAATTTATAATTATCTGATAACTGATTCACCCCCCCCTCTCAGTTATCTTGGTGGACTTTACTTTCTAACACTAGTCAAGTTAATTTTCAGATTTGATGATGAGAATGCTGATATGATGTTTGTTTGTGCTTATAAGATGTGGTTCATCTCCAAGAGCATCCCTTTGGAGGGTTACTAGGGCTCATCAGAGAGAGACTGTCCCAGCTGAATGAGGATGAGATGCAGTTAATGAGAGATGTAGGGCTATACTGGGTGATAGTCCTACCATAGATCAGACTACACTGAGCCATGTTATCTTCTCTGATAGAGAGTTGGGATGATGATACATGCTCGTTTCATCTTCCCTTAGGTGAGATCACTGTGACACTAGAGGATGTCTACAGAATCTTGCGACTTCTAGTTCAAGGTGAACCTATTAGACTAAGAGCACAATGAGATTCTGAGGAGATCCATGCAGATGTAGAGTATTGTTTGGGATAGGTTCCATAGGTACAAACCTGTGTAGATCATATCCTTTTGTCATCCATATTGGCAGGCCCTACACCTTTGGTAGGAAGAGTGATGCTTTGTATAGTATCCTTGGTTGTGTTACCCAACACAAAGGGTACAATCTTTCTACACTCCTCACTCATCTTGTATGGAGGATGGAGAGAGATAGGATCATGCTCTTGTGGGGTCACAACATGTTAGCTCAACTATACCATGAGCTATGTTAGTTGGTGAGATATTAGAGATAAAGTCTTTCGGTATGCACACTTTTGCAAATTTGGTTGTTTGAGCATTTCACATGTACATGACCACAGGGTGCTCTAGTGATGGTAGATGCGAGTACACTGAGAGGATTTTCTTATCCTCTGAGAGATGCCTGGTAGTTTGGAGGTATCCTCATTGGAGGGTATGTCTAGAACGTATTTCATGTATATATGTGATATGGAGACCCTACTGCCAGATGACAGAGTGGCTAGATACATGACACTAGATGAGACATTCATAGCTGCGCAAGCTGTTAGAGGGTCATCAGAGTCATATAGTGATGGAATACTACTATGATCAAGTGATGAGATGGTTCATCCTTTTACAGGGAGTCCCTAGAGAGGTACCTTGTTATGTACATCTGATGAGGTATTATCAGAGACCCGATGCCATACACCGAAAATCAGTAGCAGACATAGAGGATAATGATGCAGATGAGAAAAAGGATATAGAGGCACCACTAGATGTATCCTATTCATGCATGAGCTGAGACTACATCATGTATTGAGGTCTAAAGGGGACCCACCCCATCTTCCCTAAGGATTATCCCATAGGTGATCTAGACCTTTTAGAGAGGACACACCGAGATAGTGGTATAATAGAGGAGGATAAGGATCTCAGAGATGAGGAGGATCACATCTCTGAGGGAGACCCTATGGAGGAAGAGAGAGTAGAGGAGATGCCCCAAGCTGGTGATACTGGTGTGGATGTGCACATTTTTCATGTATAACCACTGAGATCACGATGACCTCCACCCCCCCACACATAGACACCACCGCCAAGACCTAGACATAGAGAGCATGGAGAGAGTAGTCACTCCATGCCCCTGTTGGAAATTTGGCTAAGTTAGATACATAGATTTTGTCATTATGGAAACATATGATCTACATGAAGATCACATAGGACATAGAGAAAGTATGACAGAGTGCAATGCAAAATTGTCTAAGTATGAGACAGTATTTTTGCCAGTTTACCTGATGATAGTTTTGATTAGCAATGTTGATTGGAGTAATTTTAGTCCTTGCACACTTGAACATAGATACTATGGTGACTATAGAAGATTCACTTGAGAGTGCAAGTTAGTACGACAATACTAGAAGAAGTTATGATAGTTTTACTAAAGATAATGTTAAGCCGACATGATAGAATATGAAGATAGAATTGGTAAAGAGTTAAGGGATTATTTTGTTTATCAAAATAATGTCTTAACAATATAAAGGGATAACATCCTAGATGTTAACCCTTGGGTAAAGATATTTTGTATAATGTAAGCCAACTGAAAGAGTTATTAGTCTTAATAACTTTTATAAAGAGATGTAATGATGTAATTGTAAATATACATGAAAGATGATATGAATGTAATAGCAATAGTGAAAAAGAAGCGATGAGATATTGATGCGAAGTTGCAAGCAGTATAAGGTTATGTACCTTGACCTATTTTGTAATCAATAAATATTATATATTACTTCTTTGGGTAGTGGGCTCATCTAGTAATTATATTTTGTACTACCAACTCCTAGTAGGGTTGAGGCTTCTAACAAGGCCTATAGTCCCTTAATTAGGACCGAGACACTATATGCATGTAATAGGCTCCTAACAGGGTCAACATCCTTAACAAGATACTTTTGATTAGTGGATCTTTGTGGGTACCATCCCCACCAGGGTTTTCCCTTGGCCAAGGTTTCCTCGAGAACAAATAATGTGTTATGAGTTCATTTGTTTTATTGCTATGCATGTTGTTTAGTTTTCTATGTTATGCATGCATTAAGATAATCTATTATATCCATAATTGGGAAAACATAAAAGTTTGTAGAATACTGATTCACCCCCCCTCAGTATTCCCTATTTCTAACAATTGGTATCAGAGCTTAGTTACTCGGAAAAGAATTATTCAAGGAAAGCCTAGTAGCTTGAGTAAGATCTCTATGAATATGGATCAACTATAGAAGAATCTTGAAGAAGCTCTTGAACAGATTGATATGCTTATTGAAGAAAGAGACACTCTGAAAGGAAAATATGATGATGCAAAGAACCTCATTGAGAAATTGAAAAACAAGTTGGAAGATCTAAAATCAGAGAAGGAATCTTAAATTCAAATTGAAGATTGTGATGACAACTTAGAAAAAGAAATGAGATCCTTAAACATGAATTGAAGATAGAAAATCCGAAGCTAAGTTTGAAAGATGGAAATGGCAAGAATGAAGCAAATCTGAAATCAGAGAATGAAAATCTGAAGCTTGAAAATTAAGGACTAAAATCTAAACTTGGTAAAGTAACATCTAAACTTGAGAAAGTCAAATTGTAGTATGCCAAACTTGAGAAATACAATACAATTATGAAAGGTGAATTGACTCAATCTAAGCAGCAACTTGAAAGACTATATTCAACTAGTGAGAAGATTGATGAACAATTGTCTTATCAAAAACTATTCTATGATAAAACTGGTCTTGGATTCAACACATCTAAAGAAAGTGAAGAAAGCAAGGAACCAAATCTAAAAATGTCTAAAAGCATAGATGAAAAAAAATCTGATGAAATTGACAAATCTAAAGATACACCTAAAGAAGTAGAACCACTGAAGCAAGAGGAGTCACCTAAAGTTATGCAAAGAGAAGTTAAAGGTAGATGCTTTACTTTTAATACTTTTGGTCATATGATGAAAGATTGCACAAGTAAGTAATTTAAACCTCTTAATGGTTATTGTTATAATTGTCATGGTTTTGGACATAGAACTATTGAATGCAAAAAAACTAAATTTGTTGAGAATAATAATAGTAGTAGATTGTTTAGGAATACTAACCATGTAGATAAGAGACCTACTGAAGATATGAACAAGAGAAATGGAGTAGTATGTTATAGATGCAACAAAGTTGGACACATTGCTAGAAACTGCAGATCACAGATCAATCAGTCTGGACCAAGATATGGAAACAATGGAATAGTTTATCAGATATGTAACAAGATTGGATATACATCAAGGTTTTGCAGAGTGAACAATAGAGTTTTTCATCCTAATCCTAACCCTAGAAGTCATGCAAGGAGAAATGAAGATGCAAGTAACAGTTAGAAAGGATGCTATAGTAATTTAGAAGAAGTGAAGTTTGTTAAAAGTAAAAATCAAGGAGACACATTCAGCACTAAAGGTAATAAAAAAGGTGAAGTATCAAGTGGTAAGAATGAATCTCTACCTAACCCATCTCAAAGTACTTAATTCATGAAAATTACAGTAGAATAGGAACTTAGATTAGTGTAGAAGCTGATATATGATTAATTGAGTCTTGTGTAGTTAATGCAAGGTAGTATATGATGTATTGATGCTATGGTTAAGAGTGCATAGAAAAATATTATGTTTTGTGAGATCGCAAGAATTTTTAAGTTTTGCAGGTAAGCAGAAACAACTTTTTGGAAAGAAGCGGCAAAATAATTGAATGCAATGTCAGATCTATGTGAGATTGAAATGATAAAAGGTTATGATTAGTATTATTTGATCATAAAAGTGAATACAAGTGCTAAGGAGATTGAAGAGTAGTTATTGAAAGCATTTTGTAAGGATTTGGTGAAGGATTTTTGTGCCGAATCTACGCAAGCCCTAAATCACAGAATCGAGGTATTTTACTTGGCAGATCTCTAAATCAGTTAAGGAATTAGTAGAAGTCATGGATGTTTCATTGATTCACAATGTTAGAGATAAGAATAGACCTAAAGTCAAAAGGGAACCAGTAGAACACTTGGAAGATGATCCTAGGTTAGCTTTATCATCCGTACCAAATGAAGTTTTACATCTAGAAAATGTTAGATGTTATTTGGGATGTAAGCTAGAGACTCTCAGTGATAGTGATTTCACAAAAGAATATCAAAAGATTTATAATTAGGATATGTCATTGAAAGTGGGGTTTGAGCATTTGAAATATAATGAGATTATTAAGTATTCTTTGCAATATGAGTTTGACAATGAAGAATGTACTGAGATAATTTTAAGCAGAATTCACAATGGAAAGTTTTGGTTAGATGACAGAGTGATAGATATCACAGCTGACCTAATTCATGAGGTAACTGGACTATCTAAAACTAGAGCCATTCCTTTGAATGAAAAGAACATGAGGAAAATAGTTATAGACAACACAAATTCATCTTACAATGGCAAATGAATTGTAATTAGCAAGATACAACAAGATGATGTCAGATATTTGTGAAAGATCCTTACAACTAAGTTTTGTGCTAACTTGAGAGAAGATGACATGGCAGCATGAATGATACATGTAGCCTATTTGATGTGTCTTGATAAAGTACAAGTTGACATGTGTGAGATTTTGAGAATTTAGTTGTTTGAGAATTTGGAAAAGATAAAGAAGACTAAGTACTCTCAGTTTAGATTCTCATCATTGATCACTTATATGTTTTTCCATTTGTTAAGAAGATTTCCTTACACCATTAGTGATGATTGGAATGATGGTCAAACTACAATGGAAAGGATTAACAAAGTGTATAGGAGACATCTTATTGAAAAAGTCAATGAGAGTGCAATGTTGGTGATTAAAACTTTTTAGAATTTGATGTTAAGAAGATCAAGGATCCCTCAGTCCCTAGTAGAAAAATATAAGAATGAGATATGCTTTATGGTTGATACTGACTTTACATACATTGAAGTAGTAGAACCTACAGTAGAGTTTATAGACCCTCTTGGATATGAAATATTTGAGATTGAGACAAAAGAATATGTGAGTAGACTACTTAAGAGCAAGTTGGACATTCACAGCAACAGGTTTGGAACCTTTGAGGAGAACTTCAACTCCACAAATACTATCCTTGAAGAGAAACAATCAAAGAAAAGAGTAGAGAGCATAATCAAGAAGATATTAAAGGACACAGGAATGACTGAACATGATTTCTTAATAGCCAAATAGACAACAAAAACAATTAGAGACATTAGACAAAAGGAAGTTTTGTCTATACATCCTCTATCATCAGTTGCAATACAGCAAGAAGAGACACAAGTCAATGTTAAAGTGGAAGTAACTGAGAAAGATCAAGAAGTAAGAAAATCCACTAGATCAACCTCCTCCACACCTACTAAAAGAGTGAAAGAGATTGCTACTAGACCGAGAAAGAGGTAGAAGACTTTAGTGCCACTAGTTCAAAGAAAGATTGCAGAAATTAAAGATGATGAAGAGACCCCTGTGAAGAAGAAAACTTGGAAACCTAGAATTGAAAAAGTGAATGAATAGATTATTGAAGATGGATATTTTAAAAAGATGAATAAATACTATGATCTCTATGATTATGCAAAGAGATTGAACCTAGAAAATGCAGTGGTAAAGCACATGATATTGACTGACAAAAAGTTTGATACAATTCAGGGTAAGATACCTGATGACTTGTATAAGAAGCTTGTAAATAGGAAGAAAAGAGAATCAGAGGAAGATATATCAATAAGAGAAAATCTTGTAAGAAAGTTATGTATAGTTAAGAATGAAGAACATTTCAAATAGATTTTGAAAGACCTGAACACCCATCTCAGGACAAAGAAGAGCCCAATACGGATTATGGGAGGCAATTATGAAGAAATCAACAAGGAAATAGAACAAGCAATTGTTAAGGTAATGAAAGAGAATGCTAGAAAACCATCAGTTGTAGCAGAACCTCAAGAGAAAGCAAAAGAAGCAGAACAATAGGACATTCCCTCTCCACTAGCCATCAACATTGAAGATGAATCTATGAATATTGAAGGAACAAAGATCACTTTGGATAGTGATGATAATCTATTTAAAAACGTTGAAAACATTGTTGACAATTCAACTTTTGAAGAGTAGGATAGTGTCAAAGGAGAAGAGAAGACAAAAACTAGAACTGAAGAATATAAAGAGATAGAGAAACAAGTATCTATTCCCACCCAAGAAGAAATCAGTCTTACACCAGAGATTGGTAAGAAAACCCAGATTGGTTCTATATTTGAGAGTTTTGGAAAAGAAGTAGATGATGATGTTCAGATGGAATTGATCACATCTTTAAATAAAATTATTGGAAAGAATAAGAAAATGAAGAGCCTTGAAGGATGCCTAAAGGAGCTAACTGAGAAGTTACAAGGCATTGTAACCACACAAATTACAGAGGTTGACCCATTGGAAAGAGCAAAGAAAGTGATGAATACATTTGATGATGAGTTTACTAACTTATCTAATGTAGCTAAGGTGAAGGCACAAGAAGCCTATGAGGCAAAAATAATTTTGGACATAAGTCAGAACATTAGGAATGATATCAACAATCTTGATATCTATATAAAAGACTTAAGAAGGAATTTAGACAGAGGAAAATCTTTTTACATTCAGTGTACAAAATCAGAAAACCTAATAGCAGAGGAAGTGCAGAAGATTAAGATCAAGGAAGCTAAAATTCAAACTAAGATAAACCTTCTTTCAAGCCCTAATGTGAAGGTACTTGATGTTGAGAAGAAAATCTGCAAGATTTATGATGAAATAAGAATTTTACAAGATGACAAGGACAAGAAAATGAAAAGATTCATTTTTTTAAGAGAGCATGTTTCTATCAAATTGAGCATTGTTGAAGGACAAATAGAAGAATGTCTTTCATCCAAGACATCTTTTTAGAAGTTCAGTTTTGCAAATCTCCAAGCTTGTGAAATTGCATCTTATGGATTATGCGCACTACT
This sequence comes from Chamaecyparis obtusa, assembly GCA_027943335.1. Lineage (NCBI taxonomy): Eukaryota > Viridiplantae > Streptophyta > Pinopsida > Cupressales > Cupressaceae > Chamaecyparis > Chamaecyparis obtusa. Next base: position 3,346,262 of record BSBK01002152.1, on the reverse strand, counting down.
CAGTGTTGCAGATTCGATTAAGAAGGCATGGGAGAAAGAGTTAGCGGTTGTGAAGATTAAGTTTGCAGATTGTGTTGCAAGCCTACTGGCTTTGCAATATTGAATCAAGGTATAACTTTTGTCTGAACATAGTTTTGTCACCCTCCTTACCTTTTTTGTCATTGTTGTCAAAGGGGGAGAGATATATAGTAGAAAATTGTTATGGGTAATTGTTAATATGATAAGGATGTATACCCCTAGGGCGAGTATAGTATGTTTATAAGATTTATGAAGTCATAAGGATAGTATATACATAATTTGTAGTATGGCCACAATTTTGAAATTTTTGAAGTCTAAGACTTAGCCAATTTTCTCATATGTTGCCACCAATGACAAAGGGGGGAGATTGTTGGCAATTTGGCTGAGTTAGATATATAGATGTTGTCATTATGGAAACATATGATCTACATGAAGATCACACAGGATAGAGAGCAAGTATGATAGAGCACAATGCAAAATTGTCTAAGTATGAGACAATGTTTTTGCCAGTGTACCTGATGACAGTTTTGACTAGCAATGTTTATTGGAGTAAGTTCAGTGCTTGTGCACTTGAACATAGATACTATGATGACTATAGAAGACTCACTTGAGAGTGAAAATTAGTACGGTATGTACGTAAGAAGTTATGACAGTTTTACTAAAGACAATGTTAAGCCAACAGGACAGAATTGGTAAAGAGTTAAGGGATTATTTTGTTTATCAAAATAATGTCTTAACAATATAAAGGGATGAAATCCTAGATTTTAACCCTTGGGTAAAGATATTTGGTATAATGTAAGCCGACTGAAAGAGTTATTAGTCTTAATAACTTGTATAAAGAGATGTAATGATGTAATTGTAAATATACATGAAAGATGATATGAATGTAATAGTGATAGTGAAAAAGCAGTGAAGAGATATTGATGAGAAGTTGCAAGCAGTATAAGGTTATGTACCTTGACCTATTTTGTAATCAGTAAATATTGTATATTACTTTTTTGGGCAGTGGGCTCATCTGGTAATCATATTTTGTACTACCAACTCCTAGCAAGGTTGAGGCTTCTAACAAGGCCTATAGTCCCTTAATCAGGACTGAGACACTATATGCATGTAATAGGCTCCTAACAGGGTTGACATCCTTAACATGATACTTTTGATTAGTGGATCTTTGTGGGTACCATCCCCATTGGGGTTTTCCCTTGGCCAGGGTTTCCTTGAGAATAAATAATGTGTTATGAGTTCATTTGTTTTATTGCTATGCATGTTGTTTAGTTTTCTATGTTATGTATGCATTAAGATAATCTGTTATATCCATAATTGGGAAAAAGTAAAAGTTCGTAGAATACTGATTCACCCCCCCTCTTAGTATTCCCTATTTCTAATAGCCCCCACCATCTAGATCCTTTGGTGACACCCAAGAGGGAGATCCATGTATGAATAATGAGTTTGATTAAGAATGTAACTGAATTTACGAAGAAAGAACACTAGATTGATAAATGTATTTTCATTCTGTAGCTAGTGTAGTGGAGTGGAGGAGTTTTGTATCCAAGGTTTTGAAGGATACATGTATATCCTACCGACTATTAGTGAGAGTCTTCTATTGGCTACAGAGATCCCGACAGGCATGCTGATATCTTTGCATGTGTCCAACGAGAGCTAATGTTGTGCATAGAGAGAGAGAGGAGAAATTGATACCTGACTTACAGAGTGCCCAGGAGCGCATGTAGGATATGAGCATATCAAGGAGCCACTCATGGACACATAGATCTAAATCTTCTTATCATAGACTAGAGAGAGCTGGGAGTCATCAACCATCAGAGCATAGAGAGAGACAAAGTGATAGATAGGGCCATGGGCCACATATGTATCAAAACTAAAAAGATTTTATGAATGAAAAAATTTCTCTACTAATTAGTTCTATGTTTGATTACTATATTTTCATCAATATAAAACTTAACAGAAATAAAGAAGGTGCATAAATATATTCTAATATAATTTTGCTAAAACTACATAACCTATAAAACAAATGTAATTATTTTATAAGGAATACATAAATGCACAAGTAAATAAAGAAAGAATTTAAGGATAATAATGTTTGAGATGCATAATATTGATAGGTTCCTTAAATGAAACACCATCCATATCAGCAAGTTTATAAGCACCTGAACCAAAGCCTTCAATTACAAAAAAAGGTCTAAGCCAATTAGGGCTAAACTTTCCTTTTTCGCTAGGTAAAGCATTCACATTTAGTTGATTTTCATATAAGACTAAATCACCAACCAAAAATGTGTGTTCAATTACCTTATGATTATATTGTTTCTAAAGAGATTTATGATAGGATTTTATATGTTCTAAAGCATGTACTCATTGTTCATCCAACATTTCTAATTCTTGTAAGTGTTGTTCTCGAAAAGTATCCTTGTCAATTATCCCATCAAATGAAACATGTAAAGAAGGTATTTCTAATTCCAAAGGCATAATAGCATCAGTACCATAGACAAGATTGTAATGAGAAGTACCCATGGTAGTATGAACACTAGTCCTATAAGCCCGTAAAGCATAGGTCAGTTGGGTATGCCAATCTTTTGCATGCTTATTAACTATTTTTCTCAAAATTTGTTCAATGATTTTATTCGATGCTTCAGCTTGACCATTAGATTGAGGATAATAAGGAGTTGAAAATCTATGTTGAATTTTATATTTCTCCAAGAATTTCATGACTTCTTTGTTCTTAAAAGAGGTACTGTTATCTGAAACTATCATCAAAGGGATACCAAATCATGTTATAATATTGTTAAGGATGAAATCATAAATAACATCCGTGATTGTTAAACGAAGAGGGACAACTTCTACCCACTTCATGAAGTAATCTATAGTAGTTAGGATATATGTATGTCCTTAAGAAGAAGTTGGTGAGATTTTTCCAATAAGGTCAAAACCCCAAATACTAAAAGGCCATGGAGAAACTTGATTACGAAGCTCACAAGCAGGAGCATGAATCAAATTACTATGTTGCTTTCTTAACAAACATGAAAGAATTTTGTTCCATTTTTTTCCAATAATATCCCATTCTAAGAAGTTTATTGACTAAAGATTTTCCACCAAAATGGCCCCCACAAGAACCAGAATGAGCTTCTGCCAAAGCTACCAAAATTTCAATTCTACTAAGACATCTTAATAGTAAAACCTCATAAGAGATTTTGTAAAACGTGTCTCCTAGAATGATGTAATGCACTGCAAGCTTCTTAATACAATTACAAGTGTTCCTTGTTACCGATTTTGAAAAAGTACCATCTTTCAAAAAATGAAAGATATGAGAATACCATCCATCCGAATGTAAATTGAAACAATCAGAGGTAACTTTATTAGAAATTGTAGGGTTTTTAAGAGTTTGTATAGTAAATTGAAAATTTTCAGCATTATTCTCAAGACAAACCAAAGAAGCTACACTTTCCATGGCGTCCGCATGTCGATTATCTTTCCTAGGTAAATTTTGAATCATATAAGAAGATAATTGCGAAAGCACATCAAGAGCCAAATCTCTATATTGTGTCATTTTATCATTCTTAGTCTGATAACCTCCTTTAATTTGTTCAACAATCAATTGCGAATCTCCATATATTTACAAGTGTTTGATGTTAAGGGATGAAGCTTCTCATAGGCCATCCATAAGAGCTTCATACTCTGCAATGTTATTAGTACAAGGAAAGGTTAATTTGTATGATAAAGGGATTGGTTTTTTTGTAGGAGGGATCGAGATAATACCGACACCAAAACCTATCTTACATCTAGACCCATCAAAATATAATTCCCAAACATCATCCTATTGAATAGCTAGTATATTTTCATTAGGGAATTCTATTGAAGTAAAGCATGTATCAGAATGAGGACAAGGAGCTTTAGCTAAATAATTTGTTAAAGCTTGTCCCTTAATTGACTTCTGAGAAATGAAATTAAGATCAAATTCTGTAAGTAACATCACCCACTTTTCCAGATGACCAGAGAGATCAGTTTGTGAGAAAAGATGTTTCAAAGGATCAAATTTAACAATCACATTGACTTCAGCATTTATAAGATAATACCTGAGTTTCTAGCATACATAAACTACAACTAAACATTATCTTTCCAAATCTATGTATCTTGTTTTGTAATCAAGTAAAGTCTGACTAATGTACTACATAGGTCTTTCCTTACCTTCACCATCATTTTGAGCTAACAACGCACTCACCACTTTTGGAGTTGCTAAAGTATACAAATGAAAGGGTTTATCAAATTTAGCCAGTTGCAAAATAAGAGGATTAGCAAGATACTCTTTAAATTACTCAAAGGTTTGTTTACATTCATCATTCCAAGAGAAAGTGGTATCCTTTCTAAGAAAGGAAGTAAAAGGAATAGTTCTATCAGCTAAGTTGGAAACAAAGCGATGAATAGCTTGAATTTTTCCTTGTAAACTTCGTAACTGAGAAATATTCTTAGGAGGAGACATTTTAACAATAGCTTCAATATTTTCAGTATCTACTTCTATGCCTCACATAGAGATTATGAATCCTAATTATTGACAAGAATCAACTCCAAAGACACATTTCTTAGGATTCAATCTCATATTGTAACCTCTAATCCATTCAAATATCTGTCGTAAAATAGTAACATGATTTTTTCTTTCTATAGACTTTGCCAAGATATCATCCACATAATCCTCAAGAATCTTATGAATGTAATCATGAAAAATCAAGGTCATAGCTCATTGATAATTTTTTCCCGCATTCTTTAATCCAAAAGGCATCATGACCCAACAAAATTTTCCCCATGGTGTTATAAATGTGGTCTTAAATTGATCTTTAAGAGGAATAAAGATTTAATTATAGCCAGAAAAGCTATCCATAAAAGATAATAAAGCATGACCTACCATTGAATCCACAATCATATCAATATTAGGTAATGAGAAATCATCTTTTAAGGATGCTTTGTTTAAGTCTCTAAAGTCAGTACACATCCTTATCTTATTTTCTCCTTTTAAAATAGACACAATATTTGAAATCTAGTCCAAGTAATCAATAGAATGGATAAATCTAGAATCCAATAACCTTTCAATTTCAGCTTTAACTAATAAAGAAATTCATGGATTCATCTTTCAAATTTTCTTCTTCGCAGGTTTCACATTTGGTTTTAGAACAATATTATGAGTAAAATCTTAGAATCTATACCAACTAAAAGGGAAACCAACTGATCACGTTCTTCCTGATTCAAACATTTCCCAATTTTTATGATCTTTTTAGAGTCATTTTCATTTGTTTGAATATCAACAGTCTTAGTTATTAACAAATCACTTTGTATCAGAGAATCCATCGGTAAAGGAGAAATATCTTGTTTATCATGTTCTCCAAAATAAGCATCGATACTTAAACAATAAAGCTTCTGTTGTTTGTGATGAAACTTAAGTAAATCCTCATAAACCCCTAAAAAATCTGCTAAGGCTTCATCTTCAGGAAAAATATCCAAAGTAGGTCTTTGATTAATGTCAAGGAGGAGTAGGTTAACCAATTCAACTTTCCACTGCATATATGATTAACATTAGGAGGAAAAGCCAATGGTTTTATGTAAGGATTGAATCCCAATCCATATGTATGATCATAAATTTCATTATCCAAATGTACTTGTATACCTTGCTCATATTTGCCACATCCTTTCCATTAAATCCTGATTTCTTAAGCAAATGATAAATAGAGCCATATCTATCAGCCATATCATATGGAGTCCAAGGAGCGGTGTATGCCATAATATCATAGCAATTGGGTTTGATTGTTTCAATTGTTTCTTCAATCAAGGCAGCAACAAAATTACTTTTTAGTTCCTCAAAAAGCGGGGAAGGAGTAAAAACTTGTTTCTCAAATTCACTTTGTTGTTTCATGAATTCCAAATCAGAGACCTTATATTATCCAATGAAAGTAGGATTAAAATCCAATGTCCCCCAATCATCCTCATTCTAAGAAGAAGATGGAGCTCTAGTTTGTTTAATCTTAGGTTACTTTTTAGTCTCTTTGCTTGGTTGAAGAGGCTCAAAATTTTAGCATATTCTACATTTAGGCAAGGATTCAACACATCATCCGCATGCAATGTATACATTAAGTTGTTATAAATGAACCTAACCCTGTGATGAAGAGTACAAGGAACTGCATGCATAGTATGTAACCACGGTCTTCCTAAAATAATGTTATAATTGAGAGGTCTAGGCATAACATGAATAGGTGTATTTAGAATAACTAGACCAACTTTAATAGGTAAGGTAATAATGTCCAAATTTATCTTTGCAATATTGTCAAATCCATGTATAGGGACATTATCAGGTTGAATAGTTGTGAGATCAGCCTTAATTGCCTTAAGCATGCCCATACTACAAACATTAAGCCTAGATCCTTTATCAATTAACGTTCTTCTAATGATACTCTAATTAATAGAAACAACAACCATAAGAGCAACATATTGATTCTGCACCTCAGGAGAAGGTAAATCATCATCAGAAAACATAATAGGAGGTACACAAGGCATAGTATGCATGCACTCTAAAATAGAATGAATGTTCTCTTGATTAGGAGGTGAAGCAGGAAGAGTGGATAAAGCTTTTTGCAATGCCTCATGATATGTCAGGGAAGTTTGAAGTAATTCCCATAAAGACATCTTAATAGGAGTAGCACGTAATTGGTAAACTAAGTCATACTCCTTGAAGGTAGAAGGAAACCTAGGAGCTGGAGGAATCATAGGTTGTGAAGGTGGTAAAGAAACTGGAACGGTAGGCTAGGATTATTCCATGTGCGATAAGCATGTGAGACAAAATCTATGTTATCGAAGAAATCCAAAGGATATCTAGGTTTACCCTTAATTATTATTCGAGGACATCCTTTTACCGTCAACAAAGATTTAGGATATATCATTTTAGGTTTATCAATGTTACAAATAGTAGGACATGAAGGTAACCATGCACACACCTTATGGTAAAGGTCAATTAGAGAGGTTGTGGAGGAGAGTGAAATAGGAATAGGATCAATGGAGATCTCATTCGAGAAATTTTCATCCTCACTTCCATGTACCTCATTAGGGAATCTATCCTTTTGTACAATAAAAGCCTCATCAAAGTATTCAAAATAAGAATCATACATATTGAATACAAAGAAATACTAAAAGCATGAAATGTTGTGGATATAGGTAGGGCTTTTAACAATGTACCTTATAGAGATCCTAAGTCCACATTTCCTATAATACATGTATATGAATTGATAACAATGTAAATCTAGAAATGCTTGAAATTAGGTAGGATAAATTACATACCTCATAATAAAAATGATCTAGAAATACCTATTTTTTGATGCCTATGTTTAGTTTCAAGAAATTTTGCAACCAGATCCAGAACTAGAAAACCAAAATAGAGAAAACCTAGAAAGATTTTTCAATTCTGAGGAAAGTTGACTTTGACCCAAGGACTGGGGTAAGATCTTACTCTGGGGTACAATCTTACCCCCCACTAAAAGTCATCCTTGACACGAAACTACTTTGACGAAAATTCTATTCGTAGATCCTGGAATTTTGATGAAAAGGGTACTTAGATCCGCTCTGCAACTCCTAAAACAATGACTTTAGATATCTAAAAATGGTGTTTTGGGGTGGCTATATAGGGTTTTTCCTTAGGAAAACCCCCATTTTGGTGATCTCCACCTCCACGAATAGTCGAATGTAATAGAATATGTGTGTGTATTGAATGTGTAATGCCAAGATCTAATCCTCTAGATTAAAACCCTAGCATGAATGGTTATGAGAAAGTAATGCATAGATTTGAATATGATAAGAAAGCATACCAAGCCCCCAAGGCTAAAGTACTCCTAAAAAACTTATAATCCATAATTTCTACCCCATGATTGTATCTTTGAATGCTTTGAATAATGAAAATGACAGATCAAGGAAGAAGGGATCTCTCTTGCTCCAAATAGATGTTCACAATGGCGTATTCACAAAAATGCTTGATATCAACAATGGCTTGATCTTATATATCATCCTCTTGAAATATTTCATCTTCACTTCACCATCACTTGCTTACTTGAAATCTTTATCCTCTTGTTGCTCAATTGTGTCTCTACTTGATGGATGGTTGGTGAAAATGAAGGCAAGAGAGAGTGCTTATATAGAGGTTTCAAGGTGAGGCTTTCTCAAGCAATGTAAGGGCCCATAATTCAAATTTCACCTCAAATTATGGTCCAGTCACAATAACCAACTAAAGAGGGAAAATAATTAAATGAATTTCAAATTAAAACCCTTCCGCATTCAGATTCGGAGGCCCGACATTGATTTGGGCATCCTCTGGGACTAAAATTTGAAAAGGGGGATCAAATCCTAACAAAGATCAAGGATGAATCAACTTTGACCTATGTCAAAGTTGACCTCAACCTAGACCTAGGTCAAAGTCAACCTCAACCTTGACCTAGGGGTCCATATCCAATCTATGTTGAAAATAAGAGATTCTGGAGATACCTAGAGACTTTGAAATGATAATAGAACAGGTCAGAGTGCTAGAAAAGACACAGAGGCCTATGATGAACATAATGAAGGTTAGGAGGACCTATTCCTAGATCCCACCTATAAAATAGAGCCATAGAGAAGGGAAATCAAGGAGAATCCTCAGGATCCTAACCCTAATTTCACCTAGAATGAAGGAATCAAGTGCAAAATGCACCCTAAATGCAAGTCTATCATGATAAATGCACTAAAAGAGGGTGCTAAACCTATCAAGATGGAAGTGTTTCCATTTTAAGATGATACACATGGATATTGAAGATGAAAAGAAAGTAGAAGAGAGAGCATTGATATCACAAGAAGACATCAGGACAGACTAGATCATTGACAATGGTTGTTCACATCACATGACAAGAAAAAAAGAAAGCTTTGTACATCTAGATAAGTACAAAGGTGGTGTGGTTAGATTTGGAGACAACACTCCTAAATCTATCATAGTTAGAGGAGATATCACTTTGGATGGAAAGAATAACACTGATGATGTTCTATATGTTGATGGTTTGTAGCATAACTTACTGAGTGTTGGACAGTTACTTGACAAAGGATATCAGTTGGAATACAAAAATAATAAGTGCATCATTAATAACAAAGAAGGATTAATGATTGCATCAGGTTCAAAGACAAAAGGTATTTTTTTTAATCTTAATTTAGAAGTAAGATGTTTTGTTGCAAAAGTAGATGACAGTTGGTTATGGCACAAAAGATTATTCCACATCAATTTTGACAATATAGTAAAGATAAGCACTGTAAAGGAATTAAGAGACCTCCCTAGTATTCAGAGAACAAATTGGATCTAGTGCATACAGACCTATGTGGACCAACTCAAACAAGATCATACTATGGTGAAAGTTACTTTATTTTTTTTGTTGATGATTATTCTGGAATGATGTGGGTTGCGTTCTTAAGAGATAAATCTGAAGCATTTGAGAAGTTAAAAATATTTAAAGCTAAAGTTGAAAATGAGTCTAGATTAAAGATAAAATGTCTAAGATCAGATAGAGGAGGAGAATTCACTTCTGACAAATTTTATGAGTATTGCGAAGAACATGGGATAAAAAGATAGCTAAGTGCACCTAGAACCCCTCAACAGAATATAATTGTAGAAAGGAGAAATAGGATCATACTTGACACATCACACACTATCATGATTCAAGGAAATGTTGCACACACATATTGGAGAGAAGCAATCAATACTGTAGTCTATACTATCAAAAGAATTCAATTAAGGCTAGGTGAAGACAAGACACCTTATAAGCTATGGTTTGGGAATGTACCTATTGTAAAATACTTTAGAATCTTTGGAAGCAAGTGTTACAACAAGAGAGATGATGGTGTTGGTAAGTTTGATGCAAGAAGCGATGAAGGTATTTTTCTTGGTTACTCTACTAAAATCAAAGCTTATAGACGTTTTAACTTGAGATTGAAGAAGATCATTGAAAGTGCACATGTAAAGATTGATTATCCTATTGTTATTCATTGTGACAACACTATCACTATCAATATGTCAAAGAACCTTGTGATTCATGCAAAGATAAAACACATTGAGATAAAATATCATTTTCTAAGAGAGAAAGTTGCAGAGAAAGAAGTAAAGTTGGATTATGTGAGTAATAAAGAATAGTTAGCAGACATATTCACAAAGCCATTGCCAAAGGATACATTTGAGTATCTCAGGGAGAAGATGGGAGTAATTCCCTTCCCTGGATTTGATTAGAGTTTGCAGTAGTGCATCAGTCTTCAGTGAATGCTGAATGGTGGACTACTCTACTTCAGGAGTAGTACCTGTGCTTTTTTTTTTGCACCCTTTGCCATTAATGTCAAAGGGGGAGTATATAGTCATGAAAAACAAAATAGTTGATTTATTCTAGAAAGGGGGAGTATGTAGCAGTAAGGGGGAGTATATAGTAAGAAGATGTAGCAATTGATATTCAGAGCATTCAACAGTAGATGGAGAAATCATTTATGGGGGAGTATGTTGTTGAGGAGATGGAGATATTGTTGTACTTTTGGATTGGTGGTATTTTTCATTTCATATGTTGCCGTCAATGCCAAAGGGGGAGATTGTTGGAGATTTTCCAATAAGCCAGTGTTGACTATATGTTTGTCATTGATGACAACATATGGTAAGTAGTGTGCGTTATAGTTATATGAAGAGAGCCTTGAGAATATGTTGTATGGATATATTATCAACATGATATCATAGACACAAAGGTTGATTTTGAGTGCAGACAGTTGTGTAGTTGTTTGTAACAACAGTGTTCCTGACAGTGTTGCAAGAAATTTTTTGTATGTAATTCATAGTATGGTTATGATGGAGCCTTGCACATTTATTTTTGTGTTGTAGACATAATCATGAAGTTATGTTCATAGACACAAAGTTATTTGTGCAATTGAAGTTGAGTTATGATGTTTCTATTTTCCAGTTACAGTTTCAGGAGATTATTTGTTGAGAGCCGACAATGTTTATATTGTTTGAGTAGTTGCTCCTATCATTATGGTATGTGTGTTTGGTTTCCTATTTGGTTATGATCTAAGATTGTTTGGTTAAGAGCGCATAACCTATTTTAGCTTGAGAGTAAAGTTTGAGGTAATTTGGTGGAGCCGACAGTGTGAAGCAATGCGTCTACTCATATTGGGTTGCACAGTCCTATTTGTGTTGTGTGCTTAGTATAGCCATTGGAGATGTTGTTGAAGAGTTGTATTGTTTCATTAATATGATTTCAAGAAGGTTCTAATAGGCTGACTTGATTATATCTTTTGGAGAAGGCTACTTATAGTCGGTCAGTTGTGATTGCTAAAAAGGGATTATGTAAGCAGAGCAAGAATGTGCGAAAGTATTGGGCCAGTAAAGCTATATCAATCATCAGTTGAAGATTTATGTGAAGAAGCAAAGAGTGCATGCTATTCATTGGAACTAATCAAGATAGTAGGTCTAATTCATAGTTCACCAAGATCTAGATATAGTGTGTATCTATTGTGCAGAGGGTTGTAGCCTTCACCATTTGAGCAGTGTCCTCCCGGATAGTGTGTCCTCACCTTTAATAGGGTTATTTATAAAAGACTCCTAGCAAGGTTTGACCTTTGACCAAGTCACTGTACTTCATGTATTGTAAAGATCAACTCCTAACAGGGTTGTAAGATCTTCTAACATGGATCATTATACTCTAGTGTAGTTTATAGTGGGTGCTAATTCCCACTGAGATTTTTACCTATTTTAGGTTTCTCCATAACCAAAATTTTGGTGTTTTGTTAAGTGTTATCTTGTTGTGTTTATGCTTAATGTTCTTTTGTACTAATTTGGATAAATAATTGAATCTTGTAGATAACTGATTCACCCCCCCTCTCAGTTATCTCTTGGGACTATTCCTAACATCTTCGTAATTCTTTCCACCAAAGAGAAACATGTTCTTTCAACTTAGTCTATGCCAATCTTACTCTAAGAGGATCTTCAATTTATTCAAGCTCAAAGAAGTTTTCTAATTCACCAATCCAATCAATCAAGTCCTTGGGTTTCAAAGTACCAGAGAAAGTAGAAATTTCCATTCGGTAACTAGTACTTAACCGAGCTCCAGATCTATGCAACTGACCAGTTCTATCTTCACTAGATCTATCTCTCTAGTCATCTCCACTAGATCTATTAGCTTCAAAGTCTTCAGGAGCTTCCTCATAACCATCATCAGTACCAAGATTCCTTGACATACTAGTAATAACTCTCACGACCTTAGCGATCATGTCATTCTTCATCAATTCCATCTCAGATATGAAATCAACTTTAACCTTCTTTGTAATCTTCAATTCCATAGCATCATAGAGATTTGCAATCACTCTAGGGTCCAATATTCTCGAAGGCATCCTTCAAGGTTTTTGAAAACCCAAGGCAATAATTCAGCAACAAGGTCTTGGTGCAAACAAACTCAACTCAAAGATTGGTTTACACACTCAAGATCTTCAAGCTCTAATAGCACCTGACATAGGACAGGTAAGGAGGATCCAATTAAGGATAGTCCAAACATGCAACCAAACACCACAATATAGAATAACACACAACAAGACAATGTTTTCAACTGAATTTTCATTAACATGCCCAGCTATAAGGCCTTTCGGGTTAGGGCCAAATACAATCAAAAGTATTTTTGCAATCTTCCAGCTAGTCCAGTTCTAAAACAATCAACAATTGATGGAAACCCTAAGGAAGATCTGAACTTGAGCTCACAAGCCTCCAAGCAATCTCCTTGTCTCCAAGCATGAAAAAACCTAGCTCTACTATTACAACTTATCAGATAAACAATATGATCTTCAAGATCTCACAGGATCTAGATCTCATATTCTATGTCTCCAAATCTACCTCTAAACATCTACCCAAACATTCCTTAAATACATTTCATCAACCACAAGTTAGTTGGAAGAAATAATTAACTCCTAAGCCAAGTCAACTTCTATTACAAAAACATATTAAATGCAATAACAGTCGGCTCTCAAACAACCTTACAAACAATTAATTCTCCATGTCGGCTTCTAGATCTACATAGGAGAATATAACAAAAGCTACCAACAATAAATGCATGAAGTCAGCCAACCAAATCTCCAAGAACTCCAGTCGGTAAACCATAACTATCGAGCGCTAGAGAAACAACCGAGCACCAATAAAATAACCGAGCATGCCAAGAATCACCGAGAAACACATGCATCACCGAGAAAGAATGTCAACTAAGAACTAGAGGCATCATTGAGTACAAGTTCCACCGAGCGCAAGAAGTTTCACTGAGTTCCTTCAGCGTCGACCGAGCTTCCTTCAATAACTGAGATCGTCGGTTAAAGCTGCAACTGAGTAACACAAAACCAAAACAACACACCACCATGCAAATTTTCTAAGTACCCTAGAATGCCCTTGCATCAGTTATGAATATCATGGTGAATGTATAGCAAGTTGATTTAAACAAGGAAGTTCTGTGTGGTCCACATTTCATTCCTTACTACTGTGGGAATGTTTTTTGGTGACCTACTTCAAATTATGTTTGACCAACTTTGAAGTTTATGTGGCATGACATGGTATAAGTAAAAGATTATTTTGTTTGATGAGGATTGTAAAAAATATGAGTATGATGAATGTGAGTTTGAAAAAGAATATATCTTGATATTGTGAAATGTGCAAATGTGTGCGACCAGAGGTAGAAGATAGTGATGTTCTTCCGATACTATTGTAGTTGGTGACAATTAATTCAATGGTAGATTCTTTTCATTATTCTTCTTCTAACAGTGAGCCTTTTTCTATTTGTAGTGAGCCTTATTACTTTTGGGCAGTGTGCCTTACCTACAGTGAGCCTTTGTGAAAATCACCTTAACCCGTGTTATTATGCACGAGAATTAATTTCTCAATAGTTTATCCTATCTTAGGTTTCCATGTAAATTCTAGTGTTCATGGTGTAGAGTGTTATATGCTTTCATGTTCATATCTTTTTTAATTATTTGTTTGGATTAAAATTGCTTTGAATTAATTAAGGTTAAAGAAAATTGTTTTATGATAACCGATTCACCCCCACTCTTAGTTATACTAGGTTGTTCAACAAAGTTTTCTTTGAAAATCAATGTGTATGTTTTTGTGTTGACACACTTTCTCCATATCAATTTTAAGCAACATATGCTTACAATTTATCTATTTTTCCATAATCTTATTATTTTAGTAGCATTATATATCATGCTTTGTCTTCTTTATATTTTTAATCATGTGTGCATATTTACATATATTAGTAGGTGTGTGCATAGTACATACACACATACACACATATCCATATATTTACCTACTTATTATAGGATTTTATACATTTATCTAAAGGTTCAAAAATACCAATATTGGAAATTATTTGATAAATTCAATATAGATGCTTTGAAGCTAACATCTCTCTAACACATTAAGGAAATCAAAATTTTTCTTTGAAAATTTGTATATGTTTATGTGTTGACACTTTCTGTTAGAGTATTTATCTATTCACTTATTAATTAGATCACTTTGATTTAATTAATTAAGTTGTCTATTACTCTAGTTTACTTAAGTTGTCTCTTAGGTGCATATAATTAATATTTTATATTAATTATATTGCGCAACCTAGTTTTTTCCTTTTAGGGTTTTTGTTCACCTTATAGGTTGAAATCTTGTAATTATTTTTTCATTATGTTGAATACATTTTTTGCTCTCTCATTTTGAGCACATAAGGGTTTCAGCTTTTTCCATCTTTTGCTTCGTTCTTTGTAACAGGTATCTTGCATGCAGATTGCTCTTGGAAGTTGAATATGTTTTTCTCAGTTTCTACATGGTATCAGAGCCATTCTATTGCTACTTGTTCGAGTTCGTTTGAAGCTATGGATCAAGCAATTTTTCTATTGTTTTTATTGGATTTGGTGGGTCTCATTTTTTTTGGAGCATTTTGGGTAAAAATCGACCTCACAGTTGCATTCAGAAGGCCCAAAAACCCCTATTTTCATATAAAATCTACCTATTTGGCCTCTGGGGCATTTGGGAGAATTTTTTTGGCCTATTAGGGCTGTACGAGCTTGAAAACTGAGAAATTTTTTTAAAAAAAAACTCAAAAAAGCCCCGTAGGGCTCTCTTCGGAGCGTGCCGCCACCGCGCTGCTTCGGCCCAGCCCCCATTGCTGCGTTGCCGCTCCGGCCACCGCGCTGCCACTCCACTTGGCCATCGCTCCGCTCAGCCACCCGTTGACACAGGGCCACCTGGGAGCCGCCTGAGCGCTACCGTCCACCTCATAGGTGACATCAACAATCTGGTGTTGACATCACTTTCCATCAGGTTTCCAAATTTTTTGATGACCGGAATTTTTTTTTCGGCCGGCAGTCATTTGACGGTTAGACCACCGTCAAATTTTTTTCCGTCACTAGTTTTTTCCTGGGAGCTTGCATTTTGGCGGTACCTGCTCTTTTTTGGTCCTATAGGACTCATACAGACTCAAAATTTGACATATGATATATTGTCAGAAAGGTCTTTCTGAGCCTGTTGCTCTCATGTAGGTTTCATTTCTTATTTTTTTTTCCATTTGATCAGCTATTTTTGGCGTCAAAGTGGAGGCTTCATTTTTTCCTCCCTACATCTAGAAATCAGGTTTTTTCCTTATTTCTTTTGTGCTTACATACTTGTTTGAAGTGTACAGGAGATAGTATAATATTTTGTGGGGGAATGCAAATTCTCTTTCTGTCATTTATTTCAAAGAGACCCTTCTACTTCTATCTTCTTTGTCTCAATGGCAGACTCTTTTGTTGCCCGCCTTACACCTCATAACTATCACACTTACAAATGACAGATGACCAGATTGCTTATGGAAAAAGGGTTATGGTCATGCCTCGATGAGGCTCAGCCTATTCTACAATGGCCTTATGAGGCTCTTATGTAGAGAAATAGGATGGATGAGGTAATGGGCCTCATTGCAATGAATATTTTAGATGGGTTGTTGTTCCACCTGGATGGTTTGACCACACCCAGGGATATGTGGAACAAGTTTTCCACATTGTTTGGCACAATGAATCAGTTCAGGGTTCTCTAGATAGATGCAGAGTTCACCTCCTTGGTACCCGAATCATTCACCAGCATTGAGGACTTCTTGATGAAGTTCAAGTCTCTTTGATCTATTTTACAAGTTGCTAGAAAGACAAAGTCAGATGATGAGTGTATCTTTCTGATACTCTCAAACCTTCGCGGCCCTTATCAGATTTTCACTTCTACCTTCTACTCCACTATGGATGCACTAGGTGCACGACATGTTATGCCCTCTTTTGAGACCTTCTATGATAGGTTGACTCGTGAGCAGTCTAAGGTCAATCAGATGGATTCACTTATAGGTTCATAGTCATATGCATTGCTTGCCAAGACACCTCAGGATACACAGAAACAGAAGCCAAAGTAGATATTTGATTCCTCTTCTCAGCACTCTACTAGCCCACTACCTTCTTCTAAGAAAGAGAAATAGAAGACTGAGATCCCTACATGTTCCTATTGTCAGAAGGGGCCTCATGATGAGTCACATTGTTTTAAGAAGAGATTTGATGGCTATGAGAAACAAATTGTAGATTTGCAAGCTCTACTTTAGAAGAGCATTATTTCCTCTCCATCCTATTCTACCTCACATGGGTCTACTTTTCAATCTGCTGCCTCATCTTCAACCTCTGGACAAGATTTTGGATAGGGTCATGTGTTATGGACTTCCATTGCATCCCCTTCATAGGTCCCTTAGATACTGGATTCAGGTGCTTCTCACCATATGGAATCTTCTCCAAAGATCTCTTCTTTTGAGGCTTCTCCTATTCCTCACATTCTCATGGGGAATAACACTGTTATGACAGTCTGTGGGAAATGTTTTGTAGGCATTCAGGATGGCACATTCAATGATGTATTGTATGTTCCATCTCTGTCTACAAATCTTCTCTCGATTTATCAGATTACACTCAGTGGGTCAGGGAAGATAGTTGAGTTCACGACAGATTCAGTCTTCATCTGGGATAGTGCGATAGAAGGCATTGTTGCTACAGGGATAGTTGATCATTCTACCTATCTCTACACCTTCTCACACTTTGGTAGACCATCTCCATTATCATAGCACAACTCTCCTCTTACGCGAGAGCATCATGTGGGGCAGGTAGGTCATTTGAACCTCTGTGTTGTTCCTGAGACCACTTCTATGACTACCTCACCACATCTTGTTAAGGTTTCCTCTCTTCAGCAGGACTCTTCTTTAGTACTGCTAGACCCTCCAGCTCCATTCATCAAGCCACTAGGTGCAGTTGTTGAGGATTCTATAGAGGACATTCATCTCCTCTCTCCTAACAGTATTAGTGCACCTATCATACCACGTACATTGGAGATTCCCTTTCAAGATTCTCATGTCTACTCCTTTGAGCATCAACTTGACCTTCCAGTGACACCTCATCTTTTGAGGTTACCTCTTCAGTGTGCACTTCCTTTCACTCCTTTGTATTGGAGTCATGGTGGTTTGTTCATCGATCCAGGGGTTCTTTCATTCTGGGGGGCTTTGGAGCCTCGACCCTCTCTCATGGGGGGGGGGCAGGTTGGCAGCACGCATTGTACTTATGGCTTTGAGAGAGTCTCTTGAAGTCATTTTTTTGTCCTTTGCTTGTTTTTATATCTCTTTTTGGAGAGGAGTTTTTCCCACTGGGTTTTCTCCTTTGTCTCCGGTTTACAGAGAGTTCCTTGTATTGGGTACCTGATCAGGCCTTGTTGCTGGGACCCATTTCCTACTTTCATATTTGTGCTAGGTTAGCTTACCTCCCGAGCTTCACTTAAGGGGGGGTGTTAGAGTATTTATCTATTCACTTATTAATTAGATCACTTTGATTTAATTAATTAAGTTGTCTATTACTCTAGTTTACTTAAGTTGTCTCTTAGGTGCATATAATTAATATTTTATATTAATTATATTACGCAACCTAGTTTTTTCCTTTTAGGGTTTTTGTTCACCTTATAGGTTGAACTCTTGTAATTATTTTTTCATTATGCTAGATACATTTTTCGCTCTCTCATTTTTAGCATAGAAGGGTTTCAACTTTTTCCATCTTTTGCTTCATTTTTTGTAACAGGTATCTTGCATGCAGATTGGTCTTGGAAGTTGAATATTTTGGAAGTTGAATTTGTATATGTTTATGTATTGACACTTTCTCCATATCAATTGTAAGCAACATGTGCTTATAGTTTATCTATGTTTCCATAATCTATTTTTTTAGTAGCATTACATGTCATGATTTATCTTCTTTATATTTTCAATCATGTGTGTATCTTTACATATATTATGCATATATTTATTTAGATACATATCTACATATGTGTGCATACTATGTACATACATACACACTGTAGACACCTAAATTTGATTAAATAATGAAGTAATCCTATTTAGTTCTCTCCTAGGACATTGATTGATTAAATATTTAGTATTTATTTAATTTATGTCATCCCTTAGTTAATTAATTTATTAACTATAGTATTAATTATCTAAATGACAACCTATACTTTGATAATTAATTAAATCTTCTTCCTCTATTAATTTAAATAAATACATTTATCAATTTAAATTAATTCATAAACTCTATTTCCTCCCACTCAGAATTAAATAATACATTTAATTCAATTTGAGCACATGGCTCGTAACTTTAACCCTCATCTAACCAAACCTCCAACCACCTAACCTTGAGTTCTAACCAACCCAACCCATTCACATATACTAATCCTTATTAATTAGCTAATGACCCATGATTAGCTAATCCAACCCTCCAATCATTCTCTCCCTTCCCATCACATCCTTCTAATTCTCTCATTTTCCCTTTAAGCCAAGCCTAATCACCCACTAAATATTTGCACAATTATAATCCATAGATTAAAAAATTCCAACTCAACCCAAGTCAACCCTTATGCCACATCCTCACATCCCTCAATCCCCACATCTCATGTCAACCTTAAATGCTCTTACATCCCTCTTACACACTCCACCCATTTCTTAAACCTTTGTCCCCTCTCACATCTTCCAAAAAGGTCATTTTTCCCATTCGTCCAAACCTCTCTCCTTGTGACACTTGTCACAATGAGAGACATTTGAGAAAGCACAATCCATGTGCTCTCTCTCAAATGCATCTCCACCCTTCTTCAAATTTACATCTTGACCATCCATTCAATCATTCTCATGCCTATAAATTGATCCCTCTTCTCCTACATTTTCATCCACCATTTGAGCAAAGTTATAATGCTAGTTTGAACATCAAAAACCCTCAACATACCATCATAATGTCAAAATATTTCCACAATCTCTCCTCCAACATTTTAATTGAAGCTTGAGAAAGCATTAAGCACCACATAACTCCATTCTTGGACAACATCTCTTCAAAAAATGAGGCTTTCTTTGAGAGAGTGCAAGGTTTGCATTCTTTTTGGTGTTTAAGCTTAGTTTCTTTTGGTCTAATCTAAGTGTTGTTTTTGGTTTTTGTTGTTGTTGAATGCTTAGTTTAACTTCGTGTTCCTAAAAATACATTTCATTTCATACACACACATATCCACATATTTGCCTACTCATTAAATTGTTATAGCCTTTTATACATTCACCTTATTTTATTTCATTTATTTACATCTTTTGCTTCCATTTTCATTCTTATAATTGTGTGTTCATTTTCACAAATACACATTGATCTATGCTTTCAATATACTTACCTGCATATATGCCCATGGTTTCATGTATGTATATATCTTTGTTTTGAATTTTATTATTGATTTACATTCTTTATCTTCCTTTTATTTGTGTTTTTTTTATAAACTAACTTTTAATTGTGTAATTTCTTGCTCCTTCACATACTTCCTTGCACATGTATTCTCATATTGAGTATTCTCATATGTAGAATGTATTTATATACCATAGTTACATTTCTACTTACATACATACTTGTAAAGATATACAATCTATTATAATAATATCTACATTAATATATGTGTATATGTATCTTTATATGTATATGTATACACACATACACACACACACACACACACACACACACACACACACATGTATGTACACATATATCTACACAAACACACACACACACACACATGTATGAAGATATATACATATCAATTGATATATTTATATGTAACTACACATCTCTTTGTACTCCTACATTTTTACCTTATATATACTTACATAAATGCAAATTTATTTACTCATTGATCATCTTTTATTAAGTTTATAATTACGTTCTTAATTTTTTTTTTCAATTCATTTTCCTTAATTTCCTTCTCTTCTTTCTTCACCCTATATTTGTCACATTTTACCCTCCTTTGGTCCTCATGTCCTCTCCCTTCCTCTCATTTTGAGATTGCGTCCCCAATTTTATTCTTTATTATTCTCTTTGGATGATGGATCACTGATTGTGATTTGCAACATTAATACAAAAACATACATCATTGTTTCTATAATGAATATTTAAAATTTTAAATAAACTATGAAGACTCCTTGCCAAATATCTTTTAGATAGATATATTTAAGATATATATTGTTAGAAATAGGAAATATTGAGGGGGGGGGGGGGGGTGAATTAGTATTTCACAAACTTTTACTTTTTCCCAGTTATGAATATAAGAAATTAACTTGAAGCTTGCATAAGAAACTAAACTAAGTAAAATGAATGACAAGCATAGAAATAAAACAAATGAACTCATAACACAATGTTGGTTCTCGAGGAAACCCTGGCCAAGGGAAAACCCCGGTGGGCATGATACCTACAACTAATCCACTAATCAAAAGTATTTGGTTAAGGATGTTGATCTTGTTAGGAGTCTGTTACATACATATAGTGTCTCTATCTTGATTAAAGGACTCTAGGCCTTGTTAGAAGCCTCAAACCTATTAGGAGTTGCATCAATTTCTTCATTCCAAAAAGCTCTCCTAATCATTAGGTTTTCTCCATCCTCCATTCTATTCATAGAATCGAGTGAATATTCTTGTACAAGTGCATTCCTACTACTGCTACCAATTTTCTTGCTCAAATTCCCATTAGTACACTCAAGTACCCTATGTCCTTCTTCTCCACATTTGAAACAAGTACCCTTAAACCAAGTTCTATCTAAGTCACTCTTGTAATTATTATTACCTCTTGAATAACTTCCTCTACCTCTGTATGAATTCTCTTCCTTCCATTCTAATTTGTGTTTGTTCTGATTTGTCTTGTCCTGATCATCATGAGACCTTCCAATTTCACCATACGATCTACCTCATCCTCTAGGGAATCTTCCACCTTTTCTTCTTTGTCTATGTTCATGTCTCTTAATATTCAACTTCTCTTATACCTTCAATGCAAATTGAAATACTTCTTCAATGCTATCTATCTTAACTAGATTGATTTCATATTGTATAGATGTCCTCAACCCATCAGGTACCTTATAATCCTTTCAAATTCACCATCCATATGTGTAGATCTGATATCCAATTGATAGAATTCCTCAGTATAATCCTTCACAATAGTGTCCCTTTGCTTTAAGATCTTCAACTTTCTCAATAAACTAACCTAATAATCACCTGGTAAGAATTTACCTTTTAAATTGTTCACCATTTTAACCCAAGTTTTGATCTTTTCCTTTACTCTACTTTTCCTACCAGTTTGCAGACATTCCCACCATATAGATGGATGTCCTTTCAATTTTGTGCTTGCAATATTAACTTTCTTATCTTCTAGTGTGCTTTCATACTCAAAGTGCTTCTCCATCTTAGAGATCTAGTCCAACAATTCATCAGAATCAAGCTTTCCATCATACTCAAGAGGATTGAAATATGGTTTTGGATTCACTCTTGTTAAATCTCTCAAGAATATTTTATCACCTTTTTCAAGATTAGTAACTTGCTCACCAACTTCCTCAGCTTCATCATCACTAACATCCTCAATAGGTCATCCTCTTCTTTGGGTTGTCTCCAAAGATTCAAGTCTAGTTGAAATATGTCTCAACAAATCCATTATCACAAGATCAACATCTATCCTTCCACAACCATTTTGTAACCCTTTTCAAGTGTAGGTTAGATTCACAAGTCTACTTCCCAACAACCAAATTTACTTAGGGTTTTGCAACAAGATTAGATTCAACACCGATTTCCAAATAACAAAAAAAAGCTCTGATACCACTTGATGCAGACCAAGGAAGGAGGGACCAAAAGATGATCAATCCCACCTCGCAACAAGAGTAAACATAGGAAATAAACAATAGGGAATAGGAGAGGAAATGCAAGATCCAATTTATTAACTAAGATCAAACTCTTGACAATTTTCCTACATACATGTCGGGCTATAAGGCGTACTTGATTACAACCTTATAATATAGCTCAATTAACCTTTTGATATGTCACAAATCTAGAATCATTTATCTATGAATCACTGCCCTATAGAATTACATCAAGTTACAATATATAGCCATTGTGACACACAAGTCGGCCCTAAGAAAGATTACATTTCCCAAGAACAGGAAAATATGTTACAACAAATAGGGGAAGTCCTAAATCATAAGAACTCGATCCAAAAACCGTGCGAAGCCTTGAAATCTTAGATTTAGGTCCACACATGATCCAAGAACATAGAAAGATATGCCACCAATCATTGCAAGCCATTGATTGCCACCATGAGATCGAAATTCCACCAACGGTCAGGAACAAGCAAAAAATATGCTACTCAAGAATAGATGAATCATAACTCGAGAAAGATCTATCCAAATGAAGTGTGATCATGGGAAAGTGATCAAAGATAGGTCCTAGATAAGATACTATGACCATGCATGCTAACTTGAACACATGATGAACCACCAACACGATCTTACAAACAAGGAAACAAGAATAGAAAGAAAAAAACTATTTATGGTTGATGCAAGATTGTACTGAACCCAAGATGCTCTTGCATCAGAAATAATTCAATTATAACTACTTTAAGAAAGTAAATGCGAGGGATAAAATTATTGAATTCATTGAAAAAATAATGATTGTCTTGAATTAAGATTATTTATTAATATTGTATTTTCCTTGGAAAATGTGCTCTTTCTATAGATAAGGAGCATATTAACCTTTCCTATAATTTATCTTTATTTAAGTTCAAGCTCATGTATCAAAGGAAAAATTTCATAATGACATGTTCCTCTTTTGACTCTAGATCTAACCCTATATAGAGAGGAAATCTTCTCTATCTCCTTTGTTGATTTACTTCCACTTTATTCCTTTTCAATAGTTGCGAGTCAGAAGCATTTAAAAGTACTTTGAGAGGGTTGTGGTTATGTTTCAAGGAAGTAGGTTCTCCTTGGTCAGTCCTTGTACATATTTGAAAATGATTGAAGACAAAAATCAAGGGTCATATAAGGATGTATGCAGACTTGTTGCTCATTTTAGTGCACAAAATCAAAGTGTTTCACTATTGATTGTTCATTGTATCTCTAAGATGAGATAGTACTTGTGATGTGACATATGAAATGAATAATATAAAATATATTAAAAAAATCACAACCTATTATGCTAGATTTTTTCTTTGTTTGAAATTAAGACCATATATTAAAGTCAAGTTCTTAGTCACATCTTCCTCCCTTGACTCTAGATTTAACCCTATACTAAGTAGAAGGCTACTTCTCCATCTACCTAGTTAAATTTCTTCCACTTCATATATATATATATATATATATATATATATATATATATATATATGAGTTAGAAGTGTTTAAGAATACCTTGAGATAGTTGTGGTTACATGGCAAGGAGGTAAGTTCTCTTTGGCAACCCTTATAAATAATAAAAAACAAGAAGAAAGGGCCATAAAATGAGGTATGTATATGTGTTACTTGTTTTAGTGCATGAAATCTAAGTGTTTCACTATTGGTTATTCCTCCAATGCTCTAAGATGAGTGACTACTTATGATTTTTTGATATATAAAATAAATGTTAATGAATGACATTAAATACTAATACATAACATCAAATTTTGTAAAACATGTATATAGGTTTTTCACAAGTGGAAACGTAAAGGCCAAAATTTGAATTTGAATTTTGTAAAGACAAAGCTCAAGTGTACAACTATTAGGTCAACCTTGCAACAATAGAAATTACATTGGTTAGGTAAATCGCTAGATCTAGTTTGGTTCAGTATGCAAATAGGTGCAACGATTCTAGGATAAAACAAATACATTAGAATGTGTATATATATGGACAAGGAAAAGTTCATGTGTGTGGAAATGCATGTATACAAGAATAAATAAAAGTTAGAAAAATGAACTCAACTTCACAAAGATAATGACATTGGTCAATACATACATGTATCAGTACATTTCCTCAAATTAAATCTAAAAAAAAGAAGTTAAAGAAAATTTTGACACAAACATGAAAATAAATGAATCCAACTTCTCGAAAATTGTGATATTAGTCAATATGTACATGTACCAAGATGTTTTCTTCTAAATAAACCCATAGCAAAGAAACGGAATAGAAAGTAGCATAAATATCTCAGTCAAATTAAAATAACAATACTTTATATTAAATACATTATTTGAAGGCTTACCAAACTTACATTAAATACATTATTTGAAGGCTTAAGAAATTTGAAGGAATGGTGTAATTGTGAGGCGGCCCCAAAGGGAAAGAGTTGTTTTCAAGGGCTTCATGTTTGTCGTGCACTTTTGTTTACTATTCACAAAGCATGCGAGGAGAAGCAACAACAAAATGTGGGTCACGTATGTACTACGACGTTTCGAAAAAGTAGCCTAAATTATAGTTTTTTTCCCGACAAATTAGTGGAGATTTTATATATTTCTCCATACGAAACTGTTTATAATTGACTCTCTCCATTTTTTAACCATCCTTACTTTGACGGGTATTTAGATGTGACCTTTATAAGGATATTTTGTGTGCGTTTACTCTATCATGGTCCCATTTGTCTTTTATTATTTCTATATTTTAAAGTAAAATGCTAACATACTTCTCTAGCATTCAAAGGGAAAAAAATATTATTCAAATAAGATATTCTATTCAAGTTTGGGTCCCTCGGTACTCTTAGCCTTTATAGGGGCATCATAGATGAATATCTAAAGTAAAAGGAAAACATAAATTGTTTGAATATGTAAAGCAAAAGAAACACAAAAATTGTTTAATGAGTAAAAGGTGACTTGGCAAGGATAATATGGGTCATTATTGAAAGGATTTATTCTCACATCTTTTTATATGTTGCTTTTATTCCTTCAAGATACTTGAGAGTTCACCCAGGTTGAATCTAGAGCATTCATGATAAGTGAGAGTTGTTCATAATATATATTTAATTGACCATTAAGAGGACGTGTAGACAAATTGAGAACATTATTTTTGAGTAGGGGAAAGTTGGTCAATAAGATGTTCAATACATCAATAATGTGCATGGTATTATAGTGTGACATGGGTACAAAATTTGTGTTGATCATAATATTCAAATTATTTGAGAATGAATATGTTTTATTTATGGATTTTCTTTTAAACTATTATTGTCTTTTTTTTGTTATTTCATTTTTAGTAATTGTATTGATTTTATTGTCATTTTTACTTATTTAATTACATAAAATTCTAATTGGCTTTGTGAAATACATTCATAATCAATTTAAAATCAAATGTTATAATCAACAACAAATAGTATAATACAATACTATTTATTTTTTTAGGAAAAACAAATAGTAATGTATTAATGCATCATCTCCACCATGAAATTAGCAATGAGAATATCTACATCTATATTCATTTTAACACCAACAAATTGTTCTTATAAAGCCTATCAACATGAAGTCAGATAAGACTTGCAATCATTGTAATACTTGAGTCACACTTCCGCTACACACTCTGATACTATCTGTGATCCACTCCATATACCCTGCACACCTATTTGTATTACTAGATGCATGCCAACAAAGTCATTAAACATTAAATACATGATCAATAAAACCTTTCTTGTTAACTTATCTAGAAATTTTTACAAGAAACAATATAAATAGTCCTAAATGCCAGACCTAAAGACTTGGGGACTCATCTTGGATGGCCTTGCCTACGTCGCACATAGAGTCTTCGTAGTTCAGTTCTTGGATCTTAGACCACAATATACAATTTCATAAAAGCAAGAATACAAAAGGACACATACATTCACATCAAAATTAAAGGGTACATAAAGAGAGACCCAAGATAAATGACAAGGCTCATGGGTTACTCAAGGGATACCATAAGCAAACATAAGGCTGATTGGAGAGGATACTATGATACACATAGGAGAGTGTCATTGTATGGCCTTTCAACTTTCCTGGGTTTTCCTTAGCAATCACCATCTAGACCTTGCACCCCAGGTAAGGTCCCATGCATAATCAGTAACCTTTTGTGAGGACAAGGAACTCATTTTCCATATAGGCCTTCTTTGACCCATCCTTAGTCTAAACGAGCACTTAAGTGGTTCACAATAGGGGTCGGGGCCCTAAAGTGGTCGCCAGGGAAAACCAATTGTAAATAGAAAAATTAGTGAAAACTTAATTAAAACTTTGGGTTCGGTTTAAATATTAAACAAGATAAATGATGTCTCTCCCATGACCTTAAGTGCTCATTTAGAATAAGGATGGGTCGAAGAAGGCCGATATGAAAAATTGGTTCCTTGTCCTCACAAAAGGTTACCAATTATGCATGAGACCTTACTTGGGGTCAAAGTTTAGATGGTGATTTCCAGGGAAAACCCAAGATAGTTGAAAGGTCATGCGATGACACTCTCATACGTGTATCATAATATCCTCTCTAGTCAGCCTTATGTTTGCCTCTAGCATCCCTTGAGTAACCCATGAGCCTTGTCAGTTATCTTGGATCTCTCTTTACGTCACCCTTAGATTTTGATGTGAATGTTGTAATCATCCAAAAATGGTCATCTAGACTATTAGCCCCTTTTGCTAAATCATCAATTGCTTATTCTTGATCAAATCCTAGTTCTATCATTTATTCAATTATTTTCTATGGGCTAACCATTTTATCCTTAAGTCTTTATTTAATTAAAATGAGTTTCCTCCTCTTTTAATTAAATAAAAAGCCCCCCACTTTTCCTCTTATCCTAAGTTGCACAAATAAAGCATTATTCTTATTTTATAAAAAAAAGAAAAGCACTTTTTGTCTCATATGGGGCACAAAAGTCAACTCTTATTTTCTCATTGCAGGATACTTGTGCACATGGATTGCTCCTCTTTGATGCTCCACCGTTGATTAAATCTTTTGCCTCTTAATCTCCATGGTCCATTCTTTCTCATTTCTTATAAAAGGAGAGCTCTCTTCTCATTTTAGCATCCAGCTTTTTATGCTAATGTTATGCTATAGGTTTTCTAGGTGACTTTGGAGCTTTGGAGATTTGGAGCATTCTTAGTTTCCATATTTACATGCTATTCTAGTTTCATTTCTTGCATTTTAGTTTCATTATCATGGCATCTAGCTTAGTTTCCTTTATGCTTTAGATTAGCTCACATAGATTAATTAGCAAGGGTTTGTAATACTTTCATTTCCATAGCTTAGCTTGCATCTTCATTCTTAGTGTAGTTGCATTACATTCCATTTAGATTTCTTGAGGATATTGACATTCTTGCCCTTGTCTTCTTTGGAATCTCCCATTGCATGGTTTACTAGCAAGGTCATAGGCTTAAATAGCTCTAGCTGAGAGCATTCTTAACACCCTTGCACTCCATGCCTAGGGAGCTCTAAATTGATTTCTCAAGGTTTCCAATCCATGGATTTTCTTGGAAGCAATGATTTAGAGAAGTGCACCATTTGAGTGTGTACATTTTTGGCACCCACCGTGGGGCAGAACAACTCTGTTTTGTCCTTCTTTTCTTGCATTTTCGCTGTAGGTTTCAGCTATTTTTTATTTTTTTACAATTTTCGTATGCTGTCCGTACATCTGTGTGTCACTGTTACAAAATCTCGCGTGAGGTTTCTCACCGTATCGCATAAAGATTTGCTGGTGCTAGCACTTTTGTACGCGAAAAAAGGTGTTTTATCACGCGGGCCTATGCACTTTCTCACGCAAGCTCTTGTACTTTCTCGCGCAAGCTATCGTACATTCTCACGCATGGTTCTGTACTTTCTCGCACGGCCCTGAGTACTGTCTCGCAAAATTTTTTGTGACAGACAGAGACCATAATTCTAGATTTGTCAGTTTTGCTTGCTGTTTTCACTCTAGAAAACTGACACCCATTTTTGAGAAATTTTCACATACGGTATCAAAAATTTAAGTGTGATATATTGTTGGAAAGCTCTTTCCAAGCCTAATCCAACCATGTTGGTTTCATTTTCAAAATTTTCCATTTAATTAGCTATTTTACTTGTAGATTATCTAATTTGTGATGTGCTAACCATTGTGGAGCTAACAAGTTGTGCTTGTAGGTTCTCTCATTGCTTAAAATATTTTGCCAAAAGAACACATGTCAAAGAGGGCTACTAATGGTTTTTGCAAGGCTGCCCTAAGCATAAAAAAACTAAATCAAGTTTTTGTTTAATTGCTTTCTTTATTTGAGTGTGGCATATACTAATTGTTTCATTTAGTAGGCACTTAAGATCTTGTTGTAGGAATCTTTGGGTGGTAGGAGAAGTATGCTCTTTACCCTTGTGGTGAACCAGAAAATTTTGACCCATCTTTGGATTTTGAAAGCAAGAGGGTAATTGAACTCTTTGTTTGGTGTGTTTGGGAGAGATTTTTGAGCTAAGAGATTATGCTCTTCACCCTTGAGGTGAACCAAAAATCCTAACACTCAAAAGTTGATCCACTCTTTGTTTAGTTTTAAGATCCTTTAGTGGGCCTGCTCTTGAGCAATCAAGAGGAATGACCCAAGTGGGGACAAAATAAATACCGAGCTATTTCGACCCACTATAAACTCAAAGCTATCGAGGACACAAAACCTTGGTAGACGTAGTGCTTGTCTTTGCTTGATGTGAGTACTTGTGGGATTGTGACCATGAGGAAAGTGTTGAGCAAGAATGCTTAAGGTACTCTTGTGGCCATAAGGTCCCAGTCCTTTTTGAGGAGCAAGAGGGCTACTATGAACAGAAGCTGTTACTAAGAACCATAGGTAGAAGCCACCCTATTTTTCTGCTTAGCTTCTTGGTGCAAGGATTGATCCAAGTGGAATAACTCGGATCACCCCAAGATTACTCACCATCTATGTTCCTTTGGTTGTGTCATTGGCACTTCCGCGACAAAGCCAATATCTATTGTGGGCAACCACTTTGTGTGAGGCAATGGAGCATCAAGTGTGGGCCAAGTTGTTAAGTATTGAGCCATTGTCTTTTTAGGCTAGAAAGTGCTTGAAGTGTTCTCACTGTGATATACCCATGTAAACGTTCTTGCATATTCAACATCAGGGTAGTATTCATAGGATTTTATTGCTTTGATATCACAATTGCTTGTCTTGGCAAGGTTGCTTTTGCCCTTGTTTTAAGTGTTTGATGACATGTTTGATCACCTACTATTTGCAAACTTGTCTACTTCCTGATATTATTGTGCTTGAAACCAAAAAATTGTACTTGCAACCTACAAAATTGACCAAATTGCCTTTAAAATTGAGTTTTTCATGTTCACTAGTCAAGAGTCGCACTACTTGCCTGGAAACTATCGCACAGAGTTATTTTTCTGTCTCATTGTTGGTTGTTGTCTTACCGATTTGTGTCACTTCTAGTCTTCCTTGGTCGGTCCATCTCAGATCTTAGGTGCTGTGACATGTTGCTCAACATCCAAATGAACTCAAATGGTATCAAATTGCACAAAATGACTCTTGGTCTTCTTTCTTCCGCTTCTTCCATGTCTTCCTAGTCTTCCATTTTCATCCTTTCTTTTCTTTCTTCATGATTCTTCCTAACCTCTTCATGTCTTCTTGATTCTTTTCCTCTTATTTTCTAGTCTACCTTCTTCTATTCATCAATTCATTTCTTCCATGCTTGATTCCTCCTCTTTTGGAACTATGAATTTCAATTATCTTGTTATGGAACCTCTCTTGAGAATGGATGATCTTGAACTCATTGCTCAATTCAAAGA
The DNA here is from genome assembly GCA_027943335.1 of Chamaecyparis obtusa. Taxonomy (NCBI): domain Eukaryota; kingdom Viridiplantae; phylum Streptophyta; class Pinopsida; order Cupressales; family Cupressaceae; genus Chamaecyparis; species Chamaecyparis obtusa. The sequence continues at coordinate 3,316,109 of BSBK01002152.1, read as the reverse complement.
GTATCTTTATTCCTCCAAAAATTGCATGGATGATAAACTTATGGAAAAAGTAGAAGAAAAATCGATTGAATTAGACGCATTTGCTAGAATCCTATGCATGATCCTGGCACACCATCCTGCTTCCAAACATTCTTCATCTTCTAATTCTTCTCATCCTTCCTCATCCTCCAAATCTTATCATGACTCTTCTAAGTCTTATTCGTATTCCTCATTATGCAAGTCTTCTTCGTCCACTAGGTCTTCATTTTCCTCTTCTTCAAGATCTCATTCCTCTTCTACTTCTCCCAAGAGTCTTACTCCTTGTCTCAAGGCGTACCATGATGAGCAATACGATAGCCCTTGTGATACCTATGCCACCTCTATTCCTAAGAGTCCTCCTAGTTGTAGGCTCGTGCTTACTAGAAATGGGTCACCACATTGGATAGATTGTGATGGTGATCTATATGATTTAGATTTTGAAAGTGAGTTTGATGATTTCTACAAATAATGCCTAGATGATGCATCCACTTCTGTTGAGGAATATAAAATGTACAGTGCTAATATGAAAAGTCACTACTATGAGAATCCTTCCTCTAAGAACTTGTTAGCACTATATAAAAATTTTCATGGCCATACCCTTTTCCCGGACCTCTACAGCTGTTTATCTTCCTTTTCTGGCTAAACCCTAGGCAAAATTTTAAAAAATCTATCCGTTTGTTTGAAAAACCCTAGTGCGCCCTGTTTTAAATCTATTTTCATGTTACTTTTCGGGCCACTTAAAAATCCTAAAACCCACGTGTTTAAATCTTTCCTAAGTCTATTGCCCGGCGAGTTTAATATTTTCCTAAGTCTCGACGTTATTTTTTTTCCTAATGTTTTCAGCCTTCATTCTTTCCTGGGCCTGGCTCTGACACCATCTAAATCTAACAGTGGGCGTATGTTCTTATAAAATTTGTCAGAGGCTTGTGAACTTGAACTAGCCGCTGATTCTACTTTGTGACGTATCCTTTCATTGCAGCGGGTCCACTGCCATGTAAGCACAAGTGGCATTCTTTAATTGGTCCGCGTGACCGTGAGTTGGACATTCTGTCAGGTGGGCCTAGTATCTCAGTTTGAAGATTCAAGATCTACGGCCGGTGCATGATCTCAAGGAATCTTTTGAGCCCTTGAGATTATACGCCGATCGTTCGATCTTCCAGTATGTTAAAGACAAAGGGTGGGTCTAAATTGCCACGTTGTGCTGACTTACGCTTTCCTCATTGGTCGAGGCATTGCTGATTTAGAGATGTGTCAGTGGGACCTGGTTGTCGATGTGTTTTGAGGGCCCTAACATCCGCAGAGGATCTACGATTGGTGTAAGTTCTCATGGGTTTTGTCAGAGCTATGAGATCTTGCACAAGTCATTGATTTTGCTTTCTCTCAGGCATCTGACACAGTGGGTCCTGTATGTCAGAGGGAGCTGATGTGCGTATTTTTCATTGGTGTTGACTGCTGGTGTGGACATGGACTTTTCAGGGTTTTGTGACTGTTGTAAAGATTAACGTGAGCTCCCTGATCTACCAGGAAATAAAAGGATCCATAGTCACATTTTAAACTGGAGCTTGTATCCGTTGTTTTTCAAATTCAAATTATTTTTGCAGAGTTTGGAGACAGTGCACCGAATGAAGCCATATTACAGGACCATTTTTTATCATTCTAGCTTGGTTGTGGTTGAGATTTTATGAGGAAGGTCCTGGTGGTTGTTCTAGCGTGAATTTTTGTCCTTGGAGCTAGTACAGGGTCAGATTTGTTGTAGAATTTGATGATTATTTTTGATCTTACTAGCCTTGCGCTTGGAGCCTGTCTTGTTTGGCTTTCATTCTTTTTGTTGAGTTAGGTAGTTTTGAAATTGTTGCTTTGAATGATCATCAACGCTTGTTGTAATCCTTGAGATAAAAGGATTTTTTCATGATCATTCAAAGGGCATTGGGAGTTGTGTGTGTGAAAATTGTACCTGATCTGTAGACACAACACTCAGTAAAACATTAGAGGTTAGTGATAATCAAAATCATGCAAAATTGAAATCTAATCTAACCAAGTGATTTACTGCCTTTTAATACATGCGAGATTAATGCTCTCAGATTATTATCGAGATCAGTGACTTAGACGACACCTAAATGAAGGATTTGAATGCAATTGATCTAGATATGAGATTGAATGCAATTAAGCTATTTTTTTGGATTTTTCTATGCAATAAGAATGATAAAAACTTGATATGAATCTATGCTATTGAAAAATGATATGCTATGCTAATCTAGAAATGATATGCAATATGCATCTAAATGAATGCAAAAAAAAAAAAAAGATTGATCTCACAAAGATGTCGATTCGCAAGAGCTTTGATTCTTCAATTCCAATTCTCCAGTGTGATTGTGCAAAAATATGAGATGATTTGTGAAGAGCTAAAGCTTTAATTTATAGAAATCTAGGGCTTTGGAGGTGCATGGGAAAAGCCATAAATCACTCAAATTAACTCATCTTGATTTTTGAGTTATCTGATCATGAAAGATAGTTAATTCTCAAAATCATGCAAAAACATGCAAAAATAGCTTTTTAACTCAAATTAGAGTTTAGATCAGCTTTTTGAACTCCAAAAAGATGTTGAGTTCCAAAAAGTCAATAACTTGCATTGATTTTCTGATTTGGAGTTTAACTGTTTCTTTTGAATATGCATAATAATTAAGAATTAAATAAATAAATAAAGTGATTTATCCTCAACTCAACTAATTTTTGAAAATAAATAATTAATTTATGGGTTAATTAACTATTTATTCAAACTTTTATTAAAAATTATATTATTAAATAATGACAACATGCTTTAATTAATTAAATAAGAATTTAATCAATTATTCATAGAAATTTTGATTTATTGTCAAAATTAAATAATACAATTAATAATAGATAGAATTAAATTTAATTAAACAATTAAGTGGCAAATATTAAATCTAATTAATTAAATATACAAAATATTTAATTAATCAAATTTTTAGGATAAATGTGATTTATTGCCAAATAATAATAAAATTAAAGATAATTATGATGATTAGGAATATTACTAAGAATATTCCCCGATGCAAAATTTAAGATAATCAATTATGATTCGATGATGTTTAGATGTGCCTTAGGTTAGGACTTTGATGTCGATTTTGTTCGATTTGTCGATGTAGGAGGTTAATGAACTTATAGCCCATTTTTGGGGTATTACATTTTGCCCCTCTTTGAATTACTGTGCGAAGCGCAGTGGTTCAAAGATAGTCTATGTTTGATAAAGATATGAAACTGATTCAAAAGATAAACTGATCTCAAGATAGAAACCGATTGAAAGATATTGAGATAGGAGTTGATTGATATTGAATTAAGATGGAGATAATAGGTCTTGAATGACCAAAGATAATGTTCACTGTAGCAGCAAATGAACCTATGATTGCGAAAAAGTGTCAAAATGCTTGATTCTGAACCTTAGGATTGATAAGAAGTGAGTGACCCATTCTAGACTCAATTGTCTTAGCAGAACTAGCAGGCATCACATCTGAATCCTTCAGTTGCCGAAGAACCAAGGAAAGAACACTATGATCTGATGGTTGCAAAAATTGATACAGTTTACAAGATTAGGAGAATACCAGATTGATATGGATCGATGAATCTGATATGCCCCAAGTGATGATAGATTTGCCCCAAGCGATGAGGACTTTTGATGAATCAGCGACTAGACGTGATTGTTGTCTTGATTACTGATGAAAGATATTGATAGATTTGATTGACAGAATTTGATTTACAGACTTTGAATGATGTGCAATACCATGCCCCCTTCGGGATTAAAATTGAAATCTGACAAGAAAAGTCAGCATTGATAGTTGAGAAGCATGTTAATTGATTGGAAAAGTGGTTATACACGTCGGAGAACACATTCTGCATCATTTGGAGGTCCTGGAGACCGAATTTGACTAGGTTTGACCATGGTTGACCAAGTTGAAATTTTGATAGTTTGATGAAAGATAATCAGTTAAGTTGAATACTAGATTTCTGTGATGATTGAAGGTTGATTATGCAAGCAGTGAATAAGATAAATGATCTCAGATTTGAATTTTGATCCCGAAAAAGGATTCTACTTGCTATTTCATTGGAGGAACCTTCGTGTGAGATTCAGCTCTTGTTAGACTGGAAGATGCGATTTGAAGAATCATTTAAGCATTGGAGTTCGTTTAATCATTGTGAGATTATGCAACATGCAAAATGAAATGAGACATGCAAAATGAAATGCAACCTAAGACCGAGGACCTAGTCACTGATCATATGTCGATTTGTTATCATCATTGAACTTTTAGGTAACCGGATAAATCAATACAATGCCCACTAGCTACGAAACCATAGACATATGAATATTGATTTGTAACGCTCAAGAACCAATACAACATCCCCTGGCTAGGCAACCATGGATATATGAATATTGATTTTGTTTTCGAAATGTCGGATTAGATATAAGCATCAAGGCACAAACGCCAGGATGACTTGAATATCATGTCCATTTTGATATAGCAATTTGTACAAGCATCAAAATAGAAATGTCATGATGACCTGAGTATGCCTTGCATTGCAAACACATCAAACAGTCAAGAGATCATTCTAAATCCAATGTGAATTACTCGTAGTGACCCTTTATCATTCACATCCTTAGGCAAGATCATGTTCCACAGTAGGAGAAAGAACTTACTCAAAAAGACAATAGTTAGATCAAACTTCCTTGAATTTTTTGGGTATCAATGGTCAAGGTACGCATGGCCATCCAATTTGAGATAGAGGCTCTTATAGTCGGACACCATTTCAATCCAAAATTTCCAAAGTTATTAGATTTCACATACAAGTAGAAAACCAAGAAAAGATTATGCCCCCAGTCATCACTTTCTAAATCCTGTAAAGGACATCATCGAAGAGCTCGAAGGGACATAATATGCAAAAATCTCAATGCGAATCAGTAAGCATACAAGGAGATAAAAGCATGAAAAGCACAAATTGTTTTCAGTTGAGTTTTGATGTTTGATTATTGTAGATGCAAAATCCTTGCTGGAGACGAGACAGACAGACGGACTCAACAAGAAGCTTCAAAGGACTCTGACTGGATAGGAAATGTCTAAGATACATGGGAGACCATAGGATATGACATTGATAGCTTGAGCTGATTGGTGTACAGACCGACTTATTGAAACCAGGATATGCAGAAACAAACCGGGAGATATGTACAAACTAAAGCAAGACTGAAAGTTGGGAAAGACCAAGATTGTGCTGATAGATGGAGCATTTGGAACAAGTGGTGCCCGTTTGCTAGGTTTTCACCATCTTGGTAGAGATTCTATTTTTCTACCAAGGCGCCTATTTCCAGGTTTTCACCAAGGCACTTTTTCTTCTTTTTCATTTTTTTCTTTGTATTTTTTCATTTTTTCAATTTTTTTAAATTTTTGATATTTTTAAATTTTTTTGTGAATCATCAAGGCGCCTGTTGCTAGGTTTTCACCAAGATGTTCATTTTTTCAGGACTTTTTCTGATTTTTACGATTTTTTTAGGACATTTTACCAAGCACTGAATGCCTTAGGCATAAAATTTCTTCAGATGGAGAACATTGATTGGTTCTCAGAGCTGTTCTCCTTTAGTCGTTGAGAGTTGATAAGCACCAGAGCCAAAAGTAGCAGTGATTACAAAGGGACCCAGCCAATTGGGTTCAAACTTCCCCTTGCGTTCTCGATGTGATTGATTTTTAGAATTTTCTCTCAACACTAGATCGCCAACCTGAAATTCTCTATGTCTGAATTTCTTGTTGTAGCCTCTAGATATTCTTTTCTGATATACTCTGAGATGATCATATGCTGCTTGCCTGCGCTCATCTAGTAATTCCAGTTCTTGTAACCTAGACACTCTGTAGTCTTCATCAGTAACAAGTCCATGCATTCTGATTCTAAGTGATGAGATTTCAACCTTAATAGGTAGTACTGCTTCAGACCCATAAACTAAAGTGAAAGGTGTAGCCCCAATAGGTGTTCTGATACTTGTTTTGTAGGCCCATTCTGATACTTGTTCTGATACTGGTTCTGATACTGGTTCTGATACTGATTCTGATACTAATTCTAATAATTATTCTGATACTGGTTCTGATACTGATTCTGATAATTGTTTTGATACTGGTTCTGATGCTTGTTCTGATAATTGTTCTGATACTTGTTCTGATAGTTGTTTTGATACTTGGTGTAGACACCTAAAAATCCTTTAGAAAATAAAGTATTTTTATTTTCTGAAAAATCCCTGATGACATCATCATTTATTAATTAATTAATTATTTAATTAATTAATTTATTTTTATGTCATTAAATCCCTTTTTCTTAATTAAAAATATTTAATTAAGAAATCCCTCCCAAAAATGTTTAAATCTTATTTAAACATTAATCCCCTATTTATTAATTATTTTAATTAATAAATTGACCGAAAATCCCCCAAAAAAATAATTAATTTATTTTTTGACCAAACTTGGCCAATTTTCTTAAGACCACTAACCTCTTCCAAAATCTTCTAATCCCTTCTTAATTTTGATTAAAAGGCTAATCCCATCTTTTCTAACCCTAATCTCAACTCAAAATATTTAATTAAGATTAAATATTTAATTTTCATATTTATTGAAAATATTTCAATAAATTTTTCCAAACTTAAGCTTTTGGAATGAATAAACTTTTATTCCATAAAACCTAGGAGAATTCTAGACTCTTCTAGAAACTTCTCAACCCAACCTCTTCACCCATCCTAATCCTAAAATCCCCTAATCCTAATCCTAATCCCCTTTCTAATCTTGTCACATTCCATTAGCAAAAGGTTTACCAAAACTTATGCTAACCTCCTCTTAGTCATCCTCCTTAGTCAACAAAGATGGCCACCTCTTGCAAATGCATTTAAGGATGCATTTAAGCCTTCCTTATCTTTCTTACATGCATTCATTATGCATTTAAGACCTTCTTATCCCTTCCTTGCCACCTCTTGGCCTTGGGCACATTTACCAAATTGTGCACATGCCCTCAAACTTTCAACTCAATCCTCCCTTGACACTTGTCAGGACACTTGTCCTTGACTCAACCCTAACCTTAGCCCTAACTCTGACTCATCCTTTTTAACCAAGCCCTTCCCTTTTCCTATAAATACCCTCACTTCCTAAGGCAAATCATCTTTCAACTCTCAAACTCAATAGCAAAGTTATAATGCCATTTTCATTCTAGCATAAGCATAAACTCATCATTTTAGATCATTTTCAAACTTAAATCACATTTAAATTAGCTTAATTGGATTAACATAGATTCATTTATTGTTTAATCAATCTTAGTTCATCTTTTAGCTTTGCATATTTGTGTGTTCTTGAGGCCTTTGAGGCAAAATAGGTTCCTCATACCTATTTTGTGTCATTTTGGGTCTTCTTGATCCTCAAATCATCCTATTTGCATGCTCCAAGTGCTTGAGTTTGCACACCCACATCCATTTATATCCAAGCATATCAAACGGTGCATGGGCGCATCCGTTTTAGGCTTAAACCGAGGTGGCTTTGATTTTAGTTTGTTTACCATTAAATTTGATTTGATAATATGCTATGACGTTTGTTTGTCTTTGGCCTTCAAAATAGGTTTAGGTGCACGCTCAAATCCTAGTCTACATTCTGGCACGCCCGGTGGGACCCACTTCACGGGTTCTTTGCAAACATTCTGATGAGTTTTAGACCATTTTCAGATTTTTTCAAAGCTTATAGGTGGACGTAGCACTTAGATCCATTCTTCTTCTTCTTGTCTATATTCTTCTTCCTCTTCTTGTCTATATTCTTCTTCTATTCTATCTCCTTTCTTCTTCTTCTTCTAGCAAGGAGGTCATGGCCATTTTTTTTCAAAAATAATAATAAAATCCATAAGGAAGCAAAATCATACACACCTTATTTTAGTGCTTAAAATGAACCCCCAAATCATTCTTGAATGCATTAAGGACTAAAATTTGCAAAATTTGTTCTAACAAACAAAACAAAAAAATTAATCAAGGCATTTGCATCCTTGCAACATCAAGGATTTTTAACAATGCATTCATGCAAAGTAGGAATGATCATATCTTTTTGGGCATAAAAAGAACATCAAATCTGCATTCAAACGAGTCAAAACAAAATCTTGAATGAAGCTAAAAGGAAGAACTTAGGTCCTAAAGCGTCATTTTCCATTTGAAAAGCAAACACAATCTTGAATGCCTTAAAGATCAAAACAAAGCTTTTTTAAAAAAAGTTCTTAATCAACACGCACACTCAATCTTGAATGCCCAAGTCAAAAAACTTGCAAACGCTCGATTTACTTTTTGGAGAAAGGAACAAATCAAAATCTAATCACGAGTGTCTTCATTTCAAAGTTCAAACATCACTTAATCAAATTTGGGAAAATGAACAAAATCTGCTTGATGTGCATGTAGGAGTTTTTCAATTCTTGCATAATCCTTGTTAGAGTAAGCAACGTGGAACATTTGAACTTGGACAAGTTCACCTGTTCTACTTTTAGCGAGGCCTGTCCAAGGAGAAGCGCTTCCTCCTCAGAGAACGACCTCAAACCGGTATCCCCTCCGGCCGGTATACAAATAAGTGAAGTCCAAAAGAACCACTTATATCTCCTAATCGCCGGGCGTTCGTGCCAAACACATGTCTGGGGATGGTAAACATTCCTCTCCCCCAGCATTATTGGCAAGGCTCTTAAGTGAGTCACGGATGATCAGAAAAATCGGGTATGGAGACACCACGGAACTATTAAAAACCTGATAAAATAGAGGCTACCCTATCTACATCCGAAAGTATCAAAATCCTTGTGCAAGGACCGATTCCAAGGGGTTTACTGGGTCGCCTCAAGATTACTCACCATTTGTATTCCCTTCTGGGAGATACCAAGCTGTGGGCAAGCGATTTTGATACTCACCTTCCTTAGGTAGATCTGTTTGAAGTGCTTGATAGTCAAAGACTCCATGAAAACACTTGTTGAAACATACACTTTCAAAGCTTTGTCAGAGTTAGTTGTCTTTGTTTGTATCCCGCAGGGTTGCTTTGTCCCTTGCGGAGATTGCTTTGACTTTAAATTTTGCCATTGGAAACCTTTGCCTCAAAATCAGAAGCCTCTTTTCCAAAGTGATGCCCAGCAAGAGCAAACATCCTAAAGCGAAGTTGCCCAAATCCCAAGCCTATCAAGAGCGAAAAGTTGCCAAGAAGAACACCAAGACCTATCAATCCATTATCCAAGCAACCCAAGCAGAGGAAAAATCCCAAGCTAGACTTGAGAACATTGCCCATAACGCCCGCATCAAACAGTTCACCTTCCGTTTCCGAGTTAACCATCACTTTATCAACCTTGAGCCAGAAGATTAGCCAAATCCTTGTTCATGTCTTGTTCCATCTTCAGATCTTGAAATCTTGTCTCAAACAGCCTTGCATCTTAGTTTCATTCTAGCTTTCATCTTTGCATCATTAATCAAAACCTTAGTTGCATTTGCATTCATCCTCCTACCAGCATTTTAGAATCAGTCCTTGTCATTTGCACTTGCATCATCCTTCTAGAGCATTGTCCCTTCACCCTTCAAAACCTTTTCCACCAGCATTCCCCCCATCAGCTTTCCATATCTTTCCAGCAGATTCATCATCTTTTGTTCCAAATCTAGAGATCCACCAACACTTAGTGTTCTACCTTTTGAGTTGTTCCTATCTTATATCCAAGATCAGAGACCATCATCCTCTTTTTTGACACAACGTGTTGTCATAAAGAAATCAAACCTTGTCCTTGCATAGCCATCATCTCGAGCAAGAGATTGGAGTGCATTGATAAGAAACTTGTTGACCGAAGATCATCAGTCTATCTTAGGTTGACCCCATCATATCTCTGATCCTCCATTTGGGAAAAATAGCAGCTCATTTGTTGACCGCTCAGTAATCTTTCACCAGCTTTCCACCAGCAACCTATCTTTCCTCCACCGTCTTGATCCATATCCATTCCATCCAGCTTCCATCATCGCCATCTTGATCCCTATCTTTGCATTTGCATCTTAGAAGTCATCATCTTTAGAAGTTCATCAACTTTGCATCCATCAACATCTTTTAGCCAAACATCTTGCATACATTTAGCACTTGCATCTCCATGCCTGTTGAGACCAGATCTCGGAAAAGAAGAAGCATGAATCCTTATCCACCAACAACCTCATCCGATCCCAAACTTTTCACCAACGCCATGATGACCTACAATCCCCACATCCAAGCCAGTAACCCATGTGAAGATCCAAACATCCCTTCATCCCCCTTGGCAAACCAAGCATTTGTAAATCCTCCAGAAAGCCCACCAGCGACCAATGCCCTTGTACCGCAACATCAGCAAAGCACATTTGCCCACTATCTGCCAGAAAGTACCTCCATCCCACCATCTCTCTATCCACGCATCCCCATCAAAACTATCCAAGTTCCAGCACAAGCGTATTCTCCGTTTGTCCAATCATTTCCCGATCCTATCATGCAAACACCCCAAGAGCTTTCCACCATTCCCCTTTTCTTGCAAGGAAGCCTCGCCAATCCCACAACACAAGCTGCAGCGCCATCCACTCCATCTCCTACCCCTTTTGCTTCATCATCTACTATGGCTGCCCAAGCCCAAATCCAAACCCAAAGTCAGCTTCCACCTCTCACACAAGCTTTTACACCGCCGCCATCCGCAAGTCAAGCAATGCCTTTCACCATCAAAGGAGCACCGTCACCCTTCACCCCCAAGCACCCGTACCTTCTTCTTTGGGGTTAGCGCAATCGCTTCCCATTCCAACCTCATCTTTCTCTTGGGTGTTTCCTTCATTTTCCTCCTCACAAGCATCCACTCAACCACAACCTCAACAAGCTCCTTTCTCTCAAACATCATTCGTGTCCCAAGCTCCCATTGCTCCTACCATTCCATCATCCGCTGCAGTGCACCCTAACACAAGCTCTCAGTGGGGCCTTACACAAGAAGAAATGAAGGCATGGGGGATCCCATCTCAATCCCCTACATCTATGGTTGCAAGTCAACAAACCGCCTTCACCCAAGCAGCACAACAGCAACTACCCCAACCACCACCGACTTCAAGCTATTCGTCCCAAATCCCAAATACCTTCCAGCAAGTTCCACCACCTCAATAGCCAACTTTCCCCAGCTATCTTACCCCATCACCCTTTGCTTCTAGCTTCCTCACATCTGTTCCACCTCTAAGTAACGCAGGCATGCACCCAGCTTATATCAGCCAAACCCAAAGCCAACCTCAGCAACTACCACCATCATACCCGCAAGCAGCATCATTCCAACAGCCTCCCCCACAGCAACCACATGTCCCCTTTCAGCAAACAACCATCATTCCTCAACAACAGCAAGTCCCTTGCTATCAGCCTCAGCAACAAAACCCTATCATCCCCCAGCAACAACAAGTTCCCACCCATCAGTTACAACAGCAAGTTCCAAATGTCCAATATCAGCAAGCAGTCCCACAACAACCGCCAGTTCAACAACAGCAAGCAGCCCAACAACATCAAGCGGTTCCATATCATTTACCACAATATCCCCCTATGCCACACCAGCAATATCCCCAGCAACCATTGCCCCAAAATCAGTTCCAACCCATTTATCCACAGCAAGCGCCATATCCAGTTCCACAACTTCCATCACAAGCAGAAGTCCCAGTTCCCTCGCCACTCAATGCTGAGTGGGAAGCAATGAAAAATGCTCTAAAGGAGCTACAAAGTGGAACAGAGAATAAAACATACAAGTTCGAAGAGGTGTGCTCATATCCCTTCGATCGGTCCATAGCAACTATCCCTTTCCCCAAGCATTTTGAGATGCCCAAGTTCGACAAGTATCAGGGGAAAGGAGATCCAGTAAATCATATCAAAGAGTTCTACATGGCATGCCAAGAAGTGGCTTACAGTGATAACTATCTCCTGCGCCTGTTTCCCAAGAGCTTGGGAGGAACTGCTGTTGAGTGGTTTTACAAAATACCACATGGGACAATAAAAACCTTTGCTGAACTCTCTGAGAAGTTCATCACACACTATGCCCATAATGTGGAGAATGAGTTGTCCTTGCTAGACCTATGCAACTCAAAGCAAAAAGATGGAGAAAGCCTTGCAGAATACTTGCAAAGATGGCAGAATCTTACAACCAGGTTATCATATCAGTCACCAGAGAAGCATCTAACAAAGATCTTCATTGATAACCTGCATCCAAAGCTATCCCATCACATGCGAATAAACTATCTCCAGACATACCAAGACATCAAGAGCAAAGGCATAGGCATCGAGAAAGCTCTCCTAGACGAAGGCACTATTCGTCACTTCAAGGATGATTCTAAGAATAAACCCAACAATGATAAATCCCGTTACTGGAATCGTAACAAGAATGTTGTTACAGATGGAGCCACTGACACTAAGAATGTACAATTCATTGTGGCTAGTCCTACACCAGCTCAAACATACCAACCGCCACAAGCGCCCATCTATCAGCAACCACCAGCTCCCGCATATCAAGCACCTATTTATCAGCAGCCTCCTCAAGCTCATTAGCCACCTGTGCAACAGTATCAGCAGCAATACCAATAGCAACAGCCAGCACGTCAGGGCAATCCTGTTAACGCAGTTAACGTTGCCCCAAGGCAGAACAAACCCAACAATCAGAACAATCCAAAGAGGACTTTCACACCTTTGGGTGAGCCTCTGGATCAGATCTTTTATCGGCTAGCCAAGGAAAATATGATCACATATCCGCCCATCCCACAGAAGGATGACAACACACCAAAGTCTGATTGGTATAAAGAACATGAATACTGTGATTACCATCGTGTGAAGGGGCACACAATATTGAAGTGCATGCGGCTTAAGAACTACATCCAGGATCTCATTGATCGCAAGGAAATCCAAGTCGATGCACCAGCTCAAGCTTCACCCAATGCCGGTTTGCAAATATATCAAAATGTGTTTCCTCAACACGATACCGGGAAGAATCAAGCCAACGCCAATCAGCCTCAAAATCGTGGCAAAGGAAAGCAAGAAGATCACACAGCGGCCTACATCAACTATGACAAGTATGTCAGATGCATAACTCAAGTTGAGCCCATCCAAGATGAGCCCACCATCAATACCATCCACGTCAGAAGGCCGGATCGACAATGTGCTGCAACTACCCGCAGTAGTAGGATAACTGTTGCCGGTGCTCCTCCGAGATCAGCTGCTCCTCCAAGGCCAACATCTACTGCATCCACAGCACAGTCTAACACCAGGCCAGCATCAAATGCACGCACAACACAGCATAATGCACCAAGTGCACAATACAATATCATAGAGCATCTTGGGAACATGCCAGCCCAAATATCTATCTTGGATTTGCTCCGCACATCACCCATCCATCAGGAGATCCTGGATAAAGCTCTCAAAGAAGGCCATGTCCCCACGGACATTAACACAACTCAATTTGAAACTCTTGTGGGACACGTATCAGTAGCATGTGCCTTATCCTTCAAAGAATCTGATATACCAGATGTCGCTCCTGACCATACTCTCCCTCTCCGCATTGCCGTCATGGTCAGAGACTTTTCCATCAAACGGGTTTTAATAGATAATGGCTCAGCCCTCAACTTGTGCACATTAAAATTCATCAAGAAGATCGGGTTCACGGAGGCTGACATACAACATGAGATGATCACCATCAAAGCATATGATAACTTAGAGCGTACCTCTAAAGGTACTATCACCTTGCCTATCCAGCTAGGCCCAGCAACGCAAGATACTGTCTGCCACGTTGTTGATCTCGACCTACCATTTAATATTCTTCTCGGCCGCCCATGGATCCATTCCATTAGGGCTGTACCATCTACTTACCATCAGTGCATCAAGTTTCCACATCAAGGCACTGAGGTTACCATCCACGCTGATCCTAACCCCTTCGCATACTGCCGTGCGATGGAAGCATCTTTCCCTCATTCTACTCATTGTCCTGGAACCGATATTGGTACTTCTATTGCTAGTTCATCCCGATCCCATCACGATCCAGAGACCATCCTCTCTTCCACCTTATCATCCATCAAGATCAACAACCAGGGTTGTGGCGAATACAGCCTTAGTGATGCATTTGCGGTAGGGGCTCTTCCACGTGATCCACATACTCAAGGACGCCCAAGTTGTCAAAATAAGCCTGTTGAGGAACATTATAAGCTCAAGCAAATCGGAAACATGACTTTTGAGTCTCATGGTACCATCAACAGCAAAGAGATAGATCCAGATATTAACAAATGGTTATACAAAGATCCCCCATCACGTGACACACAACTTCTTGAGTACTTCAAAGAGAAATATCCAATCCCCTACAAGAATGTCACAGAACAATATAACTATCAAGGTGGTGGTCTAGGACCACAAGAGGATGGAAATTTGTTTCCTATCATACCATCCCAGAATCTAGAACAACAAGGACTTGGCTTTAATACCCCTCGCCTGCTTGAACAAGAGCCCAATACCACAACTGCGGGCACTAACATGACAAACGTGAACTTTTCGAATAGCCAGGATGACCTTGTGAAAATCGAAGACATCCCCGAAGAGAAAGACATCCGATCCTACGACGATATCTTTGCTGATGACACCCTCCTGGGGACTTCTGTTCTCCAACAACTCTCCATTAACCTCATAGATCTTCCCCTCACAAACCCCGACCTCATAGATTGGGACCAACCAAGCATCACACACATCAATGAGTTCCAAAGCGCACAAACACTCCTAGAATTCATGGGGGCATCAGATCCAGCAAGCAAACAAGATCCAACATCAACCTCTGTCTATCAACTTCACCCAGAAGGATATTTTGGGGAAGAGGCAAGCTTTAGTCACAAAAATGAAATAGAAAGAGAACATCATGAGTCTTTATGTGAAAACCCCCTTGGGGCACATTCTGATTCCAAAATAGTAAAAATAAAGGGCGTATCTTCTAGTGAAAACCTGGCAATTCAGGCGCTAGAAGATGAAGCCTTGCCTCTTCCCCCTATCCAAGATTATAGACTAGAGCAGTCGCCGATCATCATAGAGGAAACCAAGCCAATCAACTTGGGAACAGAAGAATGTCCAAGGATCACCTACATTGCAGTCAACCTAACAGAAGGAGAAGAAATGGCTCTCAGTGCCTTGCTCAAGGAATCCATCATCAACTTTGCATGGTCATACGCCCACATGCCTGGGCTTGATCCAAACCTTGTTGTTCATCATCTATCAGTAGATCCAAACATCAAGCCAGTGAAGCAGAAGCTAAGGAAAATGCATCCAAAGGTAGCATTGCTCGTCAAAGCAGAGCTTGAGAAGCTCCTCCAAGCTAAGATCATCAGAGCAATAGATTATTCAGAGTGGATCTCTAACATGGTGCCAGTCACAAAGCCTTTTGGCGACATCAGAATCTGTACTGATTTCAGGGACTTGAACAAGGCATGCCCTAAGGATGACTTCCCATTGCCAAACATAGACATGCTTGTAGACCTCACAGCGGGTCATGAGATGTTATCATTAATGGATGGCTTTTCAGGCTACAACCAAATTCATATAGCGGAAGCAGATCAACATAAAATAGCATTCACAACCCCATGGGGTACCTTTTGCTACAACATGATGCCATTTGGGCTAAAGAATGTAGGAGCAACATATCAGCGAGCAATGACAGCCATTTTCCATGACATGATCCACAAGATCCTTGAGGACTATGTGGACGATATCCTTGCAAAATCCAAAACAAGAGATGAGCACCTCAACATCCTAGAGCATGTATTTGATCGTCTGAATCATTATGGCTTAAAGCTTAATCCTAAGAAATGTGTCTTTGGTGTTACATCTGGCAAGCTTCTAGGTTTCATCGTCTCTAGACGAGGCATAGAGATCGATCCTAAAAAGGTAAAAGCAATAACAGAGATGCCTCCACCAAGAAATCTCAAACAGCTCAGAAGCCTACAGGGCAAGCTTCAATCAGTTTGGCGATTCATCTCTCAACTAGCAGACAAGTGCCAACCCTTCTCACATCTCTTATGCAAAGACACCAACTTCAAGTGGGATCCCATATGTCAAAGAAGCTTTGATAAGCTCAAAGAGTATCTAGCTAACGCTCCGATCCTTGTACCACCAGTTCCAGGATGCCCACTCATCCTTTACATCTCAACAACAGCTACAACACTAGGGGCACTCCTAGCACAACATGATGATGAAAACAGAGAACGAGCTGTCTACTATATCAGTCGCACTCTTGTGGGCTATGAGCTTAACTATTCACCCATGGAGAAAGCATGCCTAGCAGTGGTCTTTGCCACTCAAAAACTTAGACATTACATGCTTGGCCACACAATCAAGCTCATATCAAAGGTGGACCCTCTTAAGTATCTGTTATCAAGGACAACCCTCACAGGCCGTATGGAAAAATGGGTCATGTTACTCAGTGAATTTGACATTCAGTATGTAGATCGCAAAGCAATCAAAGGGCAAGTCATTGCCGATCAACTAGCAGAAGCACCACTGGTGGATGCCTATCCACTAATCATGGAATTCCCCGATGAACATCTGTGCATGATTGAAGAGCAGCCCATGTGGAAACTATACTTTGATGGTTCCAACACATCCCATAGCTCTGGGGCAGGAATCCTATTCGTCACACCTCAAGGTGACTATATTCCAAAATCATTCAAGTTGGGATTCCCCTGTACCAACAACATTGCAGAATATGAGGCACTCATCTTAGGTCTCAAAATAGCTATCCAATGGAACATCACAGAATTACAAGTCTTTGGAGATTCACAGCTCATTATCAAGCAAGTCCTTGATGAGTATCAGACAAAGGATGACAAATTGCTACCCTACAAGCAACTGGTGGATAAATTGAAAGAGCATTTCCTACATCTACAATTCAATCAGATCCGAAGGCTTCAAAACAAAGCAGCAGATGCAATGGCAACCATCGGATCCTTATTGGAAATCCCACGTGACGCAACACAATATGAATTTCTAGTCGAGCAGCTACACTTGCCAGCTTATGAGAACACTGATGCAAACATGGTGTGTGTCTTGGTTGGTCCCCAATCCCCATGGTACCACGACATCCATGCATATCTAAAAAATGGTATCATATCTCCCCATCTCACCAATAACCAACGCCAAAACCTTATTCGTAGAGCTTCCCGCTACACTCTTGTAGCCAACACCCTATATCGTCGCAGGTATCATAATGTCCTATCTAGATGTTTAGACTCAAACGAGGCCGTCCTGGCCTTACAAGAAGTTCATGCTGGAATTTGCGGTGCCCACATGAGTGGCATGGTTCTAGCAAAGCAGCTGCTTAGAGTTGGATATTATTGGCCAACAATGGAACATGATGCATGTGAATTTGTCAAGAAATGTCTCCCATGTCAACAGCATGCCAATTTGATACATGCACCAGCACAGGATCTACAGCCTATTGCACCACCGTGGCCTTTTTCATGTTGGGGCCTCGACCTCGTTGGCTTGATCACCCCCCTCTCTTCGGATGGACACAAGTATATCATAACAGCCACAGAGTACTTTACCAAATGGGTTGAAGCGATTCCGCTCACCCTAACCACTGGCATCCAAATATCCAAGTTCATCCTTTACCACATCATTTGCCGCTTCGGTATACCATCTACCATCTTCACAGACCATGGCACACCTTTTGAAAACAAGCATGTGGATGATCTGTGTGCTAGACTCCACATCCATCACCGTTTCTCCAGTCCATATTTCCCTCAAGGAAACGGCCAAGCTGAGGCAACCAACAAAACTATCTTGAAAATCCTCAAGAAGGTTGTCAATGATTCTGGTCGTGACTGGCACCTCCAAATCAATCCTGCCCTTTGGGCCTACCGCACTTCTTATCGCACTCCCATAGGAACCACCCCATACTCTCTTGTATATGGTGCTGAAGCCGTTCTACCGATCGAGGTTATGCTCCCATCCTTGCGCGTCTCCATGAAGAACTATACAACTGATGAAGACTATCATGTGGCCCGGCTCACACAGCTAGATCTGCTAGATGAAAAGAGACAGCAAGCTTACGATCACCTGGTGGCATACCAAAATCGACTCAAAAGGAGTTATAACAAAAAGGTCCATCCTAGACAATTCCAGGTCGGTGACATGGTCCTTAAAGAAAATCAGAAGGTCCTAGCAAATAGAGAAAAGAAAGGCAAGTTTGAGCCTACTTGGTTGGGCCCCTATGTTGTCACCGCATCCTTCGGCTCGGGAGCCTATCAGCTATCAACACCAGAAGGTGAGCCCTTGAATGATCCTATCAACATCATCCATCTGAAGAGGTTCTATGCCTGAACCTGATCCTGCATATATCAGAAAATCCAAAAACATTCAAAAAAGCAAAAAAAGCAAAAAAGCAAAAAAAAGAAAAAAAGAAAAGAGAAAGAGAAAATAATCGTCCAAACGGTGAAAACTTGGCAATTCAAGCACCTTGGACAAGTATGTTGGTGAAAACCTGGTAAACAGGCGCCAACATAGTAAACTGGGCTATTTATCTATTCAGTTGTCCTTTCAGCTACCATCCTCTTCCTCCATCCATAACAGATCTCTCAGCAGTTCCATCTCCCCTATCCTCCAAGCATTCGGCTTCCATCTTCCTCCAACCCATCTGCAATCCATATCCTATTCCAAAGCTTTGTACCATATCTTGTACCATATCCCTTTCCCTTTCCTGTACAATGCTTTCCTCCCTGTATTTATCCTTCTTGTCTCCGTCCTAGTGAGAGTCCCGCCGAGTGTGATCTTCCTATCCCCAATCCTGAGCTTCTGTACATATCCCTTGTGCATATCGTTCCTCCTTGTTGTACATAACCTTTGTCCGTCCTGCAGCAGCATTTGATCAAATATCTTGTCCCATCCCCAGCCTTAGAAAATTTGTAGTCCCACTCAGGCCTTGTGCTTCAGCAACATCAATTGATGACTTATCCTTGCTCATCCTGATTATTCCTTGAACTTCAACTTTTTGCCAGCGAACAACTACACTTATTCTCTCACCAACCCATGGGTCCTTGAGGATATATCGTTCCTCCTGTCTGACCTAATCTTCCATCCTGGTCCTTGAGGATATATCGTTCCTCCTGTCCGACCAATCTTCCCACCATCAATCAAACCTAATCTCTCTCCTTGGCAAAGGATGTCTTTTTGGAGTTATCATTTTGATCTTGGATTTTTTGTCCTTTGGGTGTTGTTAATCTTTTTGGCTTCTCTTTATCCCACCAAGGTCACCACGATTCTTTATATCATGGTGTGCTGCATGTGTGGATAATCTGGGGCAAGGTCTTTTGATCTTTTGCTTCTGCCTGTGAGTCAGTTGTGTGTTTGTGGTTCCTTCAGCATCGGATCCGCCATTTTGCCTTTGCGCTTCATGTGTGATGTTGGGGCAACCCTATGTGTTTGTTTAGCATCAGTCCTCGTCAGTCCTCTGTGACGTTGTTGACAGGCCTCGTGATCCCAGTATCTTTGGCAGGTCTCTAACATAGCTATATTAAATCTAGGTTGTGCACTCCCGTTTGCACTTGGAGCTATCTGGTCCCTTGCATTTATCGTATAGATTAATCTTGCATCTTTACATATAGCTGCATCTTGCATCTTGCATTTCCATCTCATCTTGCATATCATCCATATTTGTTCTTAGAAGTGAGGTTATTTATCTCCCCTTTCTTCCTAGGCCCTTCCTTCCTCGTCCCGCCGGGCACACTCTGTCCCAGGGCATAATCCCTCTTTCTCCTTGTCCCACTGGGCACATCTTCCATGATTTTTTCCCACCGGGGCATGTATCCTCTTTCTTCCAGTCCACCCGAGCGTCGTACCCTCTTCTTCTAATTCTAGCCTTGGGCATCTTATTTTCTTGTCTTTGAAGCCATGCCACTTGCGACATCGCATCAAAGAGGGGCAAAATGTAGACACCTAAAAATCCTTTAGAAAATAAAGTATTTTTATTTTCTGAAAAATCCCTGATGACATCATCATTTATTAATTAATTAATTATTTAATTAATTAATTTATTTTTATGTCATTAAATCCCTTTTTCTTAATTAAAAATATTTAATTAAGAAATCCCTCCCAAAAATGTTTAAATCTTATTTAAACATTAATCCCCTATTTATTAATTATTTTAATTAATAAATTGACCAAAAATCCCCCAAAAAAATAATTAATTTATTTTTTGACCAAACTTGGCCAATTTTCTTAAGACCACTAACCTCTTCCAAAATCTTCTAATCCCTTCTTAATTTTGATTAAAAGGCTAATCCCATCTTTTCTAACCCTAATCTCAACTTAAAATATTTAATTAAGATTAAATATTTAATTTTCATATTTATTGAAAATATTTCAATAAATTTTCCCAAACTTAAGCTTTTGGAATGAATAAACTTTTATTCCATAAAACCTAGGAGAATTCTAGACTCTTCTAGAAACTTCTCAACCCAACCTCTTCACCCATCCTAATCCTAAAATCCCCTAATCCTAATCCTAATCCCCTTTCTAATCTTGTCACATTCCATTAGCAAAAGGTTTACCAAAAGTTATGCTAACCTCCTCTTAGTCATCCTCCTTAGTCAACAAAGATGGCCACCTCTTGGCCACCTCTTGCAAATGCATTTAAGGATGCATTTAAGCCTTACTTATCTTTCTTACATGCATTCATTATGCATTTAAGACCTTCTTATCCCTTCCTTGCCACCTCTTGGCCTTGGGCACATTTACCAAATTGTGCACATGCCCTCAAACTTTCAACTCAATCCTCCCTTGACACTTGTCAGGACACTTGTCCTTGACTCAACCCTAACCTTAGCCCTAACTCTGACTCATCCTTTTTAACCAAGCCTTTCCCTTTTCCTATAAATACCCTCACTTCCTAAGGCAAATCATCTTTCAACTCTCAAACTCAATAGCAAAGTTATAATGCCATTTTCATTCTAGCATAAGCATAAACTCATCATTTTAGATCATTTTCAAGCTTAAATCACATTTAAATTAGCTTAATTGGATTAACATAGATTCATTTCTTATTTAATCAATCTTAGTTCATCTTTTAGCTTTGCATATTTGTGTGTTCTTGAGGCCTTTGAGGCAAAATAGGTTCCTCATACCTATTTTGTGTCATTTTGGGTCTTCTTGATCCTCAAATCATCCTATTTGCATGCTCCAAGTGCTTGAGTTTGCACACCCACATCCATTTATATCCAAGCATATCAAACGGTGCATGGCTTAAACTGAGGTGGCTTTGATTTTAGTTTGTTTACCATTAAATTTGATTTGATAATATGCTATGACGTTTGTTTGTCTTTGGCCTTCAAAACAGGTTTAGGTGCACGCTCAAATCCTAGTCTACACTTGGTATACTTGATAGCATCTTTTTCCATTTGCAAACTCCCAAGCAAGATCATATCATGCAGTCCCAATGTCTAGCAAGGTGGAGAACAAGAGGGATTAGCAAGCTGGTGGAAGAGATGGAAGATAAGAGAATGAAGGAAAATGAAGGGAAGAAATCCTCAAGGGGAAAATCCTCAAGAATACTCAAGCTAGGGAAAAATCGTCATGTAAAGCATATTTGGATAAGTAGGCAAATGCTAGTATAGGATAAGTCACAAAAGCGTAGTGCAAGAGCAGGAAACAATGCAATCCAAAGGAGTAGACATGTCAAGAGGCTTCATAGCACTGTGTTTTACTCTTTCTTTCTTTTTTTATTAGATCAAGACCAAAGGGGAAAAGGATAGCGATAGGCGAAAATGAATGGAGGAAGATGGATATGAAGGCTAAACATGGAAGGAATTGAAAGCAAGATCATCATCAGACAACTCACAAAATAGCCAAATGTTCGTGTATAGATCAATATTGTCAAGATCAAAGAGAGAAGATGAAATGGATGAAATATGTAGAAGAACTACGCATGATGCCTGATTGCCAGGTTTTCATCATGGTACTTATCCAAGGCACCACAAGGGAGTGGTTTTCACCTTAGGATGAAAATTTTTTTCTCTTTACTTTTGCTACCAAGGTGCCTATTTCCAGGTTTTCACCAGGGCACATTTTCAAATTTTTATTTTTTTTTAATAAATTTTTAGAAGAAGGCAAGCTTGCTAGATAATGCTCCTTGAAAGGATAAACCATGATATGCCAAGGATTCAAAATGACATGCTCAAAGATGCTGATAGGGAAAGGGAGATGAAAGAGAAAAATGGAGGATAAGGTTTTATGTAAAGCGAGTGAGGTTGGAAGATAGGAGGAATAGGCAAATGAGAAAAAAGGATAGAAGGTAGAAGGTTAATGAATGGAAGGATTGTGACAGGGTAGATGGAAAGGAAGGCAAGATCAACATAAACACACACCTTGAAGGGTGGTGAGAGGGTGGAGGAAACGTGAATGAAGGAATACGTGAAGGAATATGCCGAATGGATAGCAGAGGTTGAGGTTTGGGCACATGAAATCGAAGAATATTTTTGGAAGGAGATGTAGTGGAAGCCTTTGGAAGCTTGAATGTCAACTTAACTTTTTGCTCAACACCAAACTCTTTCAAGAGAGACTTTGGAATCCATATAGCCGTAGGCTTTTTATTTCCTTTTGATGATCTAGAGAGAATATCTTCAATGATGGATTTTGGAACCCATACTTGTCTTGTAGTTTTATTCTTAGATATCTCTTTTGACTTTATGCCTCCATGTCTATTAGAGGAGACATGGTGATCTTCTTTTTTTGATAGATTCTTGTATTGAACATTCAAGTTACTTCCAAAAGACTTGGGATTTGTGGAAGAGGGAGGATATGACTGGTTTAGATGGGTGGGTGGATGAAAAGGATTCAAGGGTATGCATCTATGTTGATCTTGACGAAAGATGGGAGATGGAGGTATGTAAGGACCCAAGATGGATGGAAAATTAGGAGAGTTAGGAGGGGAAAGTGAAGGGACATAAGGACCCAAGATGGAAGGAAGGCATGAAGCCCTTAGTAGTGGTGGAAGAGGTCCAAGGATGGAAGTGGAAGATGCAAAAGGATAATCAATAAGTTCATCATCATCTATATGACAACCAAGGATATCAACATCTTTAGAGTGAGCATTAGAATTTTCAATAAAATCATGGACATCTTGAATAAGAGAATTTTCTTTGATAGGATCATTCAAAGCTTGCGAAGACTTAGGAAGAGTAGAAAGTGGAAGTGAACATGGAGTGGTAGAACAAGAAGATGAAAGACTTTGATCTTGACAAGGATCTTCGGATAGCATAAGCACATAATTTTTCTCTTGTTTTTCAATAGGCTTAACATTGGAAGGAACACCATTTTTACCAACCTTAATGGAAGTATCATCTTTGGAAAGCGCAAGTGTAGTAAGGTCATTTTGATTGTCAATAAGCTCATTAGTGTAAGTAGTAGCCTGATCTTGCTTAAGAGAAGACTTAAGACATGGTGGAATGCATGAAAAAGGGTGTATAGGATCAAAAGAACCATGAAGTGGATAAGAGACATCAGGAAAAGGAGTGGATGACATGGAGGGTTCTTGATCTTGATCTTTTTTTATGTTATTTTCTTTATCATTTCTGGAATCCTCTTGACATGGAGCCACTTCTAAGGACAAGAAGGCATGTCGGGATTGTATGGATGGCTTTGGAAGAGATGGTGGAGGACTAGATGAAGTAGGGATTATAGCATATGAAGGCTTAGGCTCTTTAGATTTATCATTATTGAAAGTCTTTGCAGCCAAGTGAAGGTTAGCTTGAGTTTCTTTAAGAGGTAGCCCTGGGGGATAACTATAGGGAACCACATGAAAAGTATCAGGGCTTGTGTCAGATGAAGGTTTTGTGAAAGATTTGAAAGACTCAGAAGCTTTAGGAAATGTATGGGTATTGGAGGAAGTAGGGGATGGAAGGGAACCATCACAAGACAAAGGTCCAACATTAATATGATCTTGCTTGAGAGTGTAATCTTTATTTTCAGCCTGAGAGTTCTATTAGTGTTTGAACCTGCAGATTAGTCAATTACTCAAATAATCCCAATGGCTATAACCTAGCAAGTTACAAACTACTAAGGTATTAAGGTTAAGACCTTCTTCACTTTGAGTAATATATACTCAGGTGGGTGTACCTCTATCAATTCAATGTTCAACTGAGCTCTGAATTGAGAACTTGCTCCTTCACTGCTTTGTTACTGCCTTCAAAATTCAACTCAATAAGTTGCTAAAACTCTGAGTATAACCCAAATTATCCTGATACACAACATCATGATATGGACTATATAAACAGCAACACGAAACAATGGCTTAAGGATATTCATCCTTCTTCCTTTTAGAGTTAAACTTAGGGAAGGGTTAACCTCATTTATTGCTTCTTCAAAGCATTGAAATACATATTTATGAACTTGTCATAAAATGTCTCAAGTCTGGAAATTATGCATATAAAGTAAAATTTCAGTCAATTATATCTTGGATGGTAAACCAATGTAAATGGATCTAAAACCAGTCCCTTATCCGTTGGGCATCAGAGTCGAACTCTACCTTCACATATATCTATTAAAACAAATACAATGAAACTCAAATGACATGCCTAACATATCATTGTTCCCATTCCTACACCTGTCATCAAATCCACATATAAATATTTAATTCCCAGAGACCTCCCCTAAGATTTTACTCTTTCCTTGAAAGAAACTTAAGCTTAACCCCTACATTCATCTTGTGAAAGATGTACTTAAACTGTCTTACAA
The DNA here is from genome assembly GCA_027943335.1 of Chamaecyparis obtusa. Lineage (NCBI taxonomy): Eukaryota > Viridiplantae > Streptophyta > Pinopsida > Cupressales > Cupressaceae > Chamaecyparis > Chamaecyparis obtusa. The sequence continues at coordinate 3,291,291 of BSBK01002152.1, read as the reverse complement.
TCTAAATACATAAGGAAACTAAAACAATCCACATGTAAAGACAATCAAATGATAGTAACAAAGCTCCAGTGTATTGTATTAATTGATCAAATGCATTGATACAGTCTTCTTTGATTTCAAGAAAATAAGGTTCTATATTCCGGACCTCTCCTTTACAAAAAACATTTTCCAACCTCTATCTTCAATAATAACTGACTATTTATACTAATCAACCATCCTGGAATCCTCAAAAGGATGCAACAAGCTTCAGATGGCTGATAGAAATTTGCACTAGAAAACAAAAGAAAATACAAACAGAAAGATATTTGATAAAGACAGCAAGGCATATTTTTTCAATTCTAAAAAATCTTCCGCAGCTGGCACCTTTGTTTGTAGATATTTTCAGAGCAGTTACCAAGTTTGTTATATTAATGATGACCGCCATTACAAGCTAATTTACATCATTCTCTATTTGAACACGCTCTCCCTCAAATTCTAGATCAGGTGCCAAGTGCAATCTATTCTTCTTCCTCCTCTATCAGCTGGATAACCGGTTTTTTCTTCTTCTTTGTTATTAGCTTTTCCCAAGCTGCCACATCATCATCAGATGGCCAGTCGTAACTCTGCAGCTCCTGTAATAAGTTGACCTGCCGTTCCCATTTAGAATCAGTCACATTTTTAACTTCTGCTATAAACTTAATACAGTCACTTTCAACTTTGAATAAATTATCAATTATATTGTTAGTTCTTTCCACATCCAAAGCCTTATTATCTTTTAGGAAGGCATCTTGCTTGATTACCAACTGACCCATTGACAACTTCCAATCTTCCAGCTTGTCCACATTTCCATTTTCATCATATACCGGGGGCAAATACTTGCTGTAGTCTTTATCAAACATGGCTAACCTAGCCTTTACTTGGTTTGACTTTCCTTTGAAAAACTTTGACGCAGCACTTATTAGGCCAATCCTTTCAAATACATCAGTCACTACTTTTGGGATATCAGGCCTATGTTCTTGTAAACTATCAAGTTTATCAAACAAAAAATTCCTCCCAGACCAAATACTATAGAGTGGCTCCAAGGTGGCTAAATAGTCATTCACCTTTTGATTGGTCTGATGTAATAGGCTGACTGATTTATGAACTGCATCCATCTTGTCCTTTATTTTGTTTTGCCTGTACTGCACTATTTTGGCTATAGTGTCCAGGGATGCATCCAATTTCACCTTTTCCAAGTCTTTAGCAGGTCCCTCAGGTGCTTCCAAATTTATCTGAACAGGTACCTCAACTTGCAAAGGAGGAGGAGGAATTATTTTTGAGGCTTCTTCAAGTTTGACCTTTATTTCTGCCAGCTCATCTTCCAATTGTTTGATCTTCATCATTTTCAAATCTCTGTCCTTGGCTACCATGCTTGAACTTTCAAACAATTTAGCATATCTTTCTGATAGCTGAGCTGTCTTGGCTTCATTCAGATTAGCCCAATGAGTTACTGCCTTGGAGACTTCAAGGTCTGTTGTATTTTGTACAGTCCATATAATCTTATTCCCCTCCATCTTATCCTCTATACTCAATAGAGATGGCTTTTGGGTTTTGGGGGCCATAGACCACATTGCAACAGCTTGGGACTTAGGGTCATAGCCACTTCCTCTTATCATGTCACCAATGTGAACCTCATATGATAGGCTACCCTCTGGTTTCTTTCTCAATTGATCAATGAGGAATGTAGAAGTCAGATCCCATCCTGGGGTTAACAACATTCCACTTGATTTAACCAATTCTCTGGCTTCATCCACTGTTATAGGATCAAGGCTAGGATCATATGAAGCAAGAGCTCTCAAAGTTTCTTCACTTGGCTCCATACCTTCAGGCAGAGCTTTCTTTACTTCTTGCTGCTTGTTCCAAATGAGAAAACTCTTGAACTCATCAGTCTTAATAAATTGATCATCCCTCAAGAATTCCTCCTGATAGACCTCTCTGATATCCTTCTCCAACCACAAGGACTTTTCTCTGCTTTCTTGCTCAATGGCCATTTTCTTGCCTGCCCTTATTGCTTTCCTCAATTGATGATGATATGGCCTATCACCTGGTACAAGAGCAGATGCTCTATCAATTTCCTTTCTTTGTTTTTCATGCCTTGAAGGTTCACCTTCCTCAAGCCTCTATTTCTTCAATGGTGGCTCTGAGATATCCTTTATTTCTGGTTGATCTTGAGTGAGATCAACAACTGGTGGTCCCTCAACCTGTGGAGGACTATCTTCTTCTTGTGACTCATCAGTGAATTCTTCCTCATCAGAAGATGAATAATCTTTCTTTTTCTTCTTCTCTGGCTTATTTTGATCAATCAGGATTTCCAATTGATTCGCCAAGGTATCATATTTTTCAATCATCCCATCAATCTTCTTCAAATAAGGGAGATCGGGGAAAAAACCATCAAAAGGAATCTGAGATGCTTTCAATTGTTTGGACAAATCTACTAAATCAAAGAATCTGTACCATCTCCTCTTAACCTCATCTTCATCTAAAATGTTTCTAATCACATCTTCTTCTTCTAAACCCTCATGCTCCTTGATCACACCAATGTTTGGGATGTAAGTCATCCTGGCAATCTTGATGAAGCCCTCAGGATCTATGTGCCTACAAGCACCAGTAACCATTTTGAATTGTTGTAGCCATGCACTAATTTGAGGAAAAGCCCTCTTTCCTATCAGGAAGTCACCTACCCTGAATTGCCTGGGTGTGAATGTACCCTTTCTATGAGGGGCCAGAAGCTCTCTATCTGTACACATCAATTGCCAAACAAATTCCAAACAAGCCACTCTCGGAGGCACATACTTCGGTAATAAATGTGGGGGTTGGGGACAACCATAAACTCTGATAATTGTGGAATTATCTCCTAAGTAGAAGTCACCCCAATTATGATTTCCATCCCACTTATCCACAACTGCAGTGGTCTTAAAATCCTAAGGACTCTAGGAGATAGCCTGGTGACATTTATGCCTAGCATCCTGATAATTGGAAAGACAATGAAATTCTGAAAAACACAAAAATCTGCTTCATTGGAGGTAGAATTCCATATTCTCACCCACAACTGGACTGGATTGTGCTGATCCTTGAAAGTGAACCTTGGTTTTAACATGTTTAAATCAAAACTGTTGATGTTGAAAAACAGAATCAAATGCATTAATAAAGAATAATGCATGAACTCAATAGGACTTTTACTTTCTTTGACAGACATTAGCCCTTGATGTATCCTATCAATCACATACTGAATGTAATCATAGTCAGTGTTTACCAAGGAATTTTGAATATCCAAGATAATCATCAGCAAGTCAGCTGGTAAAAACTCTGCATCCCCATCAATTCCAAAAACTCTACATAACGCATAGCAAGTATATCTCATATAATGATGAAGGGATTTGAACTGGTATGGGGCATTCATGTTAGCAGGAAGGGGGGCTATATATTTATCCTATTTTGGCATATGTTTAACCAACTGGTCTTTTACTGACCCTATATTGCTTCTGTATCTTGCCTTTTCTTTGTTCAAATCAATCTCAGTTGAAAATGACGTGTATAGACCAAAAAATTTCATAAAAGATCCCCTATCAAGAGTAACTAAGGGTGATTGGTCTTCTTTTCTAATTGTCCTTGAGATAGGGTCATAACTTCTGGTTAGGGCAACAATTAAATCAACATCTAGGAAAACATCAGGGACAACCATTTTTCCCAATCCTAACACCCAACCATTACAGACAGGAACATGCTTATTTTTATTACTGTAAAAGAAGTTGAAAATAGTGTAACCTAAGAATTACGGAGTGATTGGGTCTCTACACCATCCCAAAAGATCTTCAAACACGTCATCAACAACCCTCTTGTTCTGACTGGAGCCCGGCAACAGTTTCAAGAATTCATCTAAAAATTTTGGTTTATTCTTGTCCTCACCAGTTTTGGACTTGGCCTCACTACTAGAAGACGCTGCACTCTTCTCAAGTTGACTCATCCTTGCTACAGAAACACCTTCAATTCTCTGTATCTCAAATGCTTTATGCTCGGAAATTCTCTAGACAAACAGAAACTCTTAACAACTAAGACTGAACAAATAAACAATGAGCTTCAACTTATTTATCGATATGAATCCAAGGTGTGCAACTACCATAATTAATGAAAATCTCCTTAATTGATCCCATATTCAATTTTATGTACCCTCAGATTTCAAATTTTGAGCTCGCCATGTCCGGATGTTGACAGATAGATTAAACTACTTGAAAACGAGGTGAAGAGGCAATGATCATGATTCTGTACTTTAAAACCGTTTGCGTCATGCAATCTTTCTTCTTGAAGCTGATTTGATGGCTTACTGGTTTCATGTCCAGATCGACAAAGTACTTTATCTATGTGGTAATGGTTCCTTTTCTTTTCCCTTTATGACCTTTTCCATCTGAGCCCATTTAGCGAACCGACGACTATTGGCTTCTCTTGGTCGCTGAATATAATGCTAACCCTAGCTAGCAACCGGAGAACTAGCGACCACTGGCTTCATGAGTTCTCTGAATCCCTGTTTAATCCTGGTTCAAATTTGGAGAACTAGCGACTACTAGCTTCGCGGGTTCTCGGAATCCTATCCTTAACCACCCATGCATTTCACGAATCAGCGAACAAAGGGCTCCCACTTAAATAGTTAACTGCAATTACCATTTGGCGAACTAGCGAACAAAGCCACCTCCCATTCTCTTAATATTATGACTGACGGTCCATTTTCTTGGAGATCTAGCGAACAAAGGGTTCGCGCATTCGCTTAAAGATATACTTAACCGCTTGATTGTCTGGAGAACTGGCGAACCCCTTTAATCTCTGATTCGCTGAATCTTTCCTTAATCATCACTTTATACTACGATTCCAGATTGACCGTTGATCTTCATCAATCGATGACTATCGCTAGTTCTCTGAATAACAAAAACCTTAACCATTTAATTCCAAGAATCAGCGAACAAAAAGCATTCACTAGTTCTCCAAATACTCCATATCATTGAAAATTTCATTTCGAGAATAAGCAACTGAAACCTTAAAACTTATCATCCATTGATTCGCTTATTCGCTAGATTGTTTTAACCTTTATCCTTTTATTAAGAGAACTGGCGACCACTGGCTTCGCTGAATCGCTAAATTGTTTAGTATGTCACCAACTTATTCTAAGAATAAGCGAATGTGAGAAAACTTATCTCCACTGAAATCTTTTGGGCAAACCATCAGAACCGCCAAATTTAGAGGATAGCACTATAAGTATTTAGTCGCTCATTCGCCAGATCAAATATGCAGGACCCACAGATATTTTGAGATTAAAACAGGGCCGTTGATCGTGAAAACAATCCACGATATTCACTAATTCTCTAGTTGACACGACCCTTGACCGCCAGATTCTGAGAATAAGCGAACAAAGTGTTCGCTGAATCACTAGATTGTTTCACAAGACCGCCAAAGATTGCGAGAACTAGAGATAACCCTCATTCGCTAGTTCTCGGAAAGGAAAATGAAACCGCCGAAGCACTTGGAGACTTAGCGAACAAAGTAATCAAAAAGCGTGGCTTTAATGCATTCACCAATTCGCTGGATGTTTGGGATAACCGCTGGAAGATCTAGAGAACTAGCGACTGATATTAATAGTGAACATGAATTTGACTCATTCGCTGAATCGCCAGATTATTTTGAAATTTGATAAGACACTTCCCGATTCGGCGAACACTTGGGGCAAATAAGCATATGCACAACTAGCAACTTAAGTGACTTAAAGGTAACTAAGAAAAAGAAACAAGAGGGCCACATGAAGTTTAGAAACGAATTGGAAACATTTTGAAAGACAAGACCTAGGGTAAGGGTTTTTCTGAACATGTCAAAAACCATTTTCACGACACTTTACAAACCCTAGTCCAGGTATAACACTCGCATGGAGACTTAAACCAGGAATTGGACACAAACCTCGAAAAACTTTTAGGATACCCAACAAGTTCTTAGAGGAGAGATCCTTATAGTATGCATGTTTATAATCAGCGTGGTAAACTTTCTCTTCCTCAAGTGAAATAGATGGATCATCTAGGTATTGTGCATAGAAATCATCAAAGTCTCTTTCATAATCAGAATCATATGGATCACCCTCACGATCTATCCAATGTGACGGCCCATTTGTAGTAAGCAGGAATGGACGATGAGGAGGACTCTTAGGAACAGAGGTGTCATAGGTATCATTACATTGTCTATCGTCATAGTCATCATAGTCTTCAAAGCTAGATGTGTCACTCTCCGTGGAAGAGGTATCATATTGCTCAAGTTTTTTTCGGGGGCATGGTGACATGTACAAGTCTTTATCAAATGGAAAAGAGTATAGAGATTCCATGGAGAACTTTTTAGATTCCTTCTCTTTCTCAAGTTTGTCAAGTTGGACTTGCATAGCTTGCAGCTGCTTCATCATAGCGGTGATTATAGCTTCTTCCTCTTGTGTACTAATTCTTTGAGACATGTGTACTGATTCTCAATAGCTATTGCTCTATTGCTAACACAATGATATTTTTGACAGATTCTGGAACTAGGCTGGAAACATTGGATATCTTGCAATTTGACAATTTCTGACAACTCTCTCAAATTTTTCCAAACGACACTCTGTAGACTCGTACGACACTGGGTAGTCTATGAAACGATAGTTGCTAAACTCATACGATAGTTGGGTAATACTGAAATGACACTTGACAAAACTCATATGACTTTTGACTTCCTGAAATGACTTTTGACTCCAGAAAGATTTTACGTCAATTTTTGCAAAATTTAAGGTCTTCAGTTTTGGATTGTTTGCAAATTGCACTATCCAGATTTTGAAGGTTATACCAGATTTGATCATTTTTAATAGCCAAGTAGATAAATAGGCATGTAGAACAACAAGCAAGTGATTCCAAGCACGTCTGAAAACAATGAACAAGGGCAAAAGCAACCTTGCGCATGAACAATCAAGTGATCAAATTGTGCTAATCCCTGAGAGTACTAATTGTGTATGTTCTGAAAAGTTTTGCAACAACACACATATACCTGAGAATGAAAAATTGGCATCTCTAGGGTTTTTAGTAATGGTTTGACTCTGCAACTTTTATGATTCAAAGGGGTGAACTCCAATCTCGGCGCACCAGGGTTTTGACACAGTCTGAGAACTTAATCTTCAAGAGTTGCTAGGGAGATCTGACAACCAACAATGAACCATACCCGTGGAGATTTCTTCCACAAGGACATTTATATAGTGGCTGTCACTACCATGGCAAAAATGGCTATTACCGCTTGAGGTTCCGTCAACGCAGTTTGCCCTGTGAAGGGATTGTCCGCTACGGTTAACCCTCTCTAAAGATGACTCACAATAGTATACCACAAGGGGACTTGGCTCCAGATTTAAGGTTTTGACACCTCTTCACTTTTAACCCAAACAAAGCAAGCAGATTAATCTGACACGCTAAGACAAAGTTTTGTTCCACCAAGGTCTGTGATATCAACTCCACGTGATCTATCAACCTCTCTGGGGAGAGAATGTATCAATCAATAAGAGAAGATGCACTAACCAATTTTGATTCACCAAAGCTTGTGATATCAACCCCACGTGATCTATCAACCTCTCCGGAGAGAGAATGTGTCGATCAATAAGAGAAGATGCACTAACCAAGATGAATGTGAAACGCACTAAGTATCCTCCCTACCTACAAGGATTCCATCGTCAAGGAAGGATTTCACTAGGAATCTAATCTTTCAAGAATCACGAATAGTGTTCATAGGGCCTAATTACTATGTGAGCACAGATGTATGTTCCGAAAGCAAATCTACCAAAAGCATCCAAAAAGTAGAAAGAGGAACACTTAACGTTTAAAGTGAATATGAGATGAGTCCACAAGGTGGAACACTTAACACCTCACACAAGCTGAAAACAAGTCCCCAACTTAGAAAACAAGTGAGTTCCTAAAATCACAAAAGGGTTGCCAAGTGGAACACTTAACGCTTATGTCTTGTTGACCCCTCCCCTTTATGGCGCTGAGATTGCAACCACGGGGCGAAAATGAGGGGCCGGCAGATTAGCGAGTCCAATAACCCAAGATAGAAATCAAGATCAATCACAAGTATTCTAAGACTACTTAATGAATCCTTAAAAGGTCACAACCTAGTATCAATTATGCAAGTGTGTAGAAATAGATAAAAGCATGAAAGGATGCACACAAGCCAGACACATAAGAGATTTATTTTAAGTCCAAATTGAAATGTTAATAGATGAAGGAGAATACCTTGGATCCTTGCAACGTGCTTAGTAGATTTTACCTGATTTTCAACAATTTTTGTTGAGCTTTACTATGCAAGCAAGCTACGAACTCTCCAACAAGCCAACAAGCAAACAAGATATGCAAGGTATATTCAACTTATGAAAACCCTAGGGTTAGATCTAAAAATCAATTTTTAGGAGCAATAATAACTAAAAATTAATCCAAATGACAACTCATATCATGCATTGAATCATATGAAAAATAAGTGCATACCCATCACAAAATTTTAAGTTTTTTGCACTGCATTTGACCTAGTCAACAAGATCTGATTTTTTTGATATGATTTTGGCCTCAAAAATAGAAATTCAGAATAGAGACCCTTGTTAAAAAAATAGAGAGCTTTCCAAAAATGCAAAAATTTTAGAAAAATCTCTTCATTTGTGCTCTAGAGACCCATTTTATCAAAACATACCAGTTTTTATAAATTGACTATTTGAGCTATGATATCATGTCCAAATTTAAAACACAAAGAATGGACCCCTTGTAAAATTTAAAGAGATTTTTGAAAATATAAAAATTTCAAAAAATATGCTGATTTGCGTCAGATATTAATTTTTTCTGGAATTTCAAGAAAAAATTATTAAAAATTCAAAACATCTCAGAAAATTCTAAATTTTTTACTGTAGCTTCCCTGACATGTCACCAACTTGCAAAAAAATTTTAGACCAAAATTCCAAGCCGTTTGGGAGATAAAATTAAATCTTTGAAACTTTGGGGTTTTAGCTCCCAAAAAAATCAAAACCAGCATGCAAAGGTGGGTTGCCCCATGGTGGGTGCCAAAAATGTGTGTGTGAAAATTGTACCTGATCTGTAGACACAACACTCAGTAAAACATTAGAGGTTAGTGATAATCAAAATCATGCAAAATTGAAATCTAATCTAACCAAGCGATTTACTGCCTTCTAATACGTGCGAGATTAATGTTCTCAGATTATTATCGAGATCAGTGACCTAGACGACACCTAAATGAAGGATTTGAATGCAATTGATCTAGATATGAGATTGAATGCAATTAAGCTATTTTTTTGGATTTTTCTATGCAATAAGAATGATAAAAACTTGATATGAATCTATGCTATTGAAAACTGATATGCTATGCTAATCTAGAAATGATATGCAATATGAATCTAAATGAATGCAAAAAAAAAGAAAGATTGATCTCACAAAGATGTCGATTTGCAAGAGCTTTGATTCTTCAATTCCAATTCTCCAGCGTGATTGTGCAAAAATATGAGATGATTTGTGAAGAGCTAAAGCCTTAATTTATAGAAATCCAAGGCTTTGGAGGTGCATGGGAAAAGCCATAAATCACTCAAATTAACTCATCTTGATTTTTGAGTTATCTGATCATGAAAGATAGTTAATTCTCAAAATCATGCAAAAACATGCAAAAATAGCTTTTTAACTCAAATTAGAGTTTAGATCAACTTTTTGAACTCCAAAAGGATGTTGAGTTCCAAAAAGTCAATAACTTGTATTGATTTTCTGATTTGGAGTTTAACTGTTTCTTTTAAATATGCATAATAATTAAGAATTAAATAAATAAATAAAGTGATTTATCCTCAACTCAACTGATTTTTGAAAATAAATAATTAATTTATGGGTTAATTAACTATTTATTCAAACTTTTATTAAAAATTATATTATTAAATAATGACAACATGCTAAAATTAATTAAATAAGAATTTAATCAATTATTCATAGGAATTTTGATTTATTGTCAAAATTAAATAATACAATTAATAATAGATAGAATTAAATTTAATTAAACAATTAAGTGGCAAATATTAAATCTAATTAATTAAATATACAAAATATTTAATTAATCAAATTTTTAGGATAAATGTGATTTATTGCCAAATAATAATAAAATTAAAGATAATTATGATGATTAGGAATATTACTAGGAATATTCCCCGATGCAAAATTTAAGATAATCAATTATGATTCGATGATGTTTAGATGTGCCTTAGGTTAGGACTTTGATGTCAATTTTGTTCGATTTGTCGATGTAGGAGGTTAATGAACTTATAGCCCATTTTTGGGGTATTAAAGGAGTTAGGTGTTCAGGACTTTTGCTTGGTGAGCCCTATTCTCAGTCAGGGTTTGTAATAGTTTTTGATTCAGTGTTTGTTGATGAAAGAAGAAAGTTGCAGGTCTAAGCTGTAGTTTGCAAGCAGGGTGTCTTGTGATTCATTGTATACACAAAAGGAATTCATCATACTTAATATAAATATCTGATTCTTATCTCTCCTTTGTGTCAAGTCAAGTAAGCTTTGAGTTTTCTAGCTCATTACATATTGTTTTTATGTATGTATCTTCATTCTTGAGTTCTGATCTAGGATTGGATTAAACAATGCTCTAAAATGGATATGAGTTTTCCCTTTGTCTATGTAAGGATGTTTTGTAACCAGTAAAGATTAGGATAAATGTATTTATGGCTATGAGTTTTCAAATATTCTGAAGTCAGTGTGTCTTTGTGTCTAAGAAATCTTTCCCAATGGATGAGGCACTGGCCTAAATGAGTATTTCTCTTGTTAACATACATTGATTGAAGTTATTACATTCCAAATCTTAAAATCAATAACCTTTCTAAGCTTTAGGTCTTTGGTTGTGTGGTCGTGTTACCCAATAGTAATGGAGAGTCAATGAATGTGAGGTTAACATTTAGTACTTTCTTACTATGAATCTGTTATTCAAACCTAGTCTTTGGTGTGTAAAGTATACTTTTCACTGGGTTAGGTGCACCCGCCTTGGTTTTGCAGAGCCAGAAGTGAAGAGGGCAGTCTTGTCCCTATAGTTGGTCCAGTTACCCTAAGATCACTTACATTTTGAAATTAACCAATCCTAAAATATTTCTGAGGGTATATTGGCAGCCTTAGAGCATAAGCCATTTTGAAACACCAATAAGATGGCGACTCTGCTAGGGAATGTTACACAAATCTATAATAACCAGTAGGTCATCATTGGAAGAAACATGGTTATTCTTGTCCCTTATCTTGTCAAGCTCATTTGGATATTTGTTAGTGAGAAAATAGTATTGTAAGATTCCCAATATCCTTGGGTGGTGACTCAAACATCTCTGCAGCAGTGCTAGTCAGTAGTTTTTTTTTTATAAAATGAGTTACAGAGGTACTAGGTCTCGGAGAAAGGAGCATCCCGAAGATAGATTGGAAGAGGGACTTCCAAGCACTTGTAGGCCTAGTCAGACAAGGGGAGGAAAAAAGAAAAGAAATGTCTCTCATACTTGGAAAAGTAAGAAAGATACAAGACAAGAAGCTCAAACCAAGCCTGGTCAAGAAGAAAATATTTCAGAATATGAAGAGGCTATTAATTTGGGATTGAACCAGTATGAGGATGAATTTCAAGTGGGAGATGATGAATTTGAGACTACTCTCCCGAAATCAGAAAAAATCTTTGAAGAGCTCTATGAGTTGGAGAGAAGAGTCCAAGAACAAGTTGCTATCAGACATCAAAGAGAGAAAGATAAAGAAGACAAAGTAAGACAAGCCATGATAAGGGTTGATCAGCTAAAGAGGTAGTTGTTAGATTTGGAGAAAATTAATTTTATCCCAAAGCCTGAAAGAGTAGAGGAACAACCTATTGTGCAGAGAACACATGAGATAACTAGGCCTAGAGATAAAGGCAAACAGAAAGCTGTTGGAGTTCAAATCAATGAACAAGTTCATGTGGAAAACCCATTAGAGCAAGGGTTGAGATTAGATGCAGACCTTGAGAAGGCTAGAAAGGAAAAAGAAATATTAGATAAAGAATTAGAGAAGGTAGAATTGGAGGCCACTACTGTAGAAATAAGAAAAAAGATTAATTTTCTCAAGCATAGCTCGGGACCTTCAAATGTTGTTGCCTCCTTTTTGGGACAAGGTGGAAATCATGGTAACCTTGCAACTCAAACAAATGGCATTCCAAGTGCTGCTAAAATTCCTGCTAGTTCAAACACAAGGACATCTACATCTCAAGGAATGGATCCACCTCAAGGAGTTCTTGTTCATGAAAGGTACAAACAACTTATCTTTTTTGGTATTCCTAGCTATCCCGATGAAATTAGAAAGAAGCTCCCAAATTTTGTTGGGAACAATGTCATCACATGTGAGGAACATCTAAATTTTTTTATGGATGTAATAGATGATTATAATGTCAAGCCTAATGATGTTGTAATGAAGTTATTTGTACAATCTTTGACTGAGGATGCTAGGGATTAGTTTAGAGGATTGCCTCATGCTAGTATTGGATCTTGGAATGAATTTAACAATTGTTTCAAGTAGCATTATGGAGATAAAAAAAATGAGGGTTTTATTTTGAATGAATTCAATAACATAAAGAAAAATCAGAATGAAGAGGTCCTTGAATTTAATATAAGATTCCAAAAGGCTATGCATAGGCTCCTGCAAGTTATCAGATTAGATGATAGGGTGTGTCTTGTGACATACTTAAATGCTTTTGATGCAAAGATGGGGTATCTTTTAAGGCATAAGAACCCTAGAAATCTTGGGGAGGCTTACAAGTTGGCTATCAACATAGAAAGTAATAGAAGAATATCAGGAAAATTAGGGAGAAGAGATGATTATAGGCCTCAAGTGCAAAATAAGAAAGAGATGGGAAGGTCTACTAATTTTAAGCCAAAGGAGGAGAATAATCTAAAGTAGATTCTAAGTGCTTTAGAGGATCTAAAGCCCGATGAAAAAAGAAATAATAGGGTTGCAACAAATGACCGACCTGTTTCAAGTAATTTTAGCAGGCAGCCAAGAATGCAGAATTACCCATACAATACTCAGTGGAAGGATGGCAAGCCCATTTTTATAGTTAAAAGGGATAGGCCTGATGATAGGATTCCTGATCCTTTACAAAGAAATTCAGTTAATATGAATGATGATATCCCATGGTGTACTGCTTGTCAGTCTCCTCATAATCTAGAGTATTGTGTTATTGCTCTGAACTTATTTGAGAATCAAGAACATGATGAGCAATATGATAAGAGTGGTTGTGGAATGACTTTTTCACATGCATGGGATGAGGCTAACTCTGATGAAGAGGAAGAAGAATTTGATGATGTTGGATGTGGTGCTTTGAAGTGTGAGGAACATGTTTCCTTAAGGTGACCTTCTGATGAAGAAATTGCTCAAATCACTGCAGACATGGTCACCCAAGACAAGAGCAATTACAATTTGAGAAATAGGATAGTTGGAAGCACAAATGGTAAACCTGGTAGCACGTTTATCAAGAAATTAGAAAAGAGTACACAACAACATGAGGAAAAGGAGAAAGATGCTAGTGTTGTTAGTAAGGTTAACGTAAAAAAGAAGATGGGACCTGCTGCAATACCTCAAGGTAAAGCAAAGACACCAGAGATAGTTGTTCCTATACCTCAGAAGGATGATGAGTTTCTACACAAAGGTAAATCTAACTTGACTGTCAAAGTAGAAGATAAAGATGGCACTATGATTAAGGATGACATGGGTAACCATACATATGTTCCCATTGATATGACTAAATTTATTTCATAAATAACTGTCAAAGTTCCACTTTTGGAAATGATGAGAATAGAAGAGCATAAGGTGAAAGCTTTAGATTGGGTAAATGGTGCCTCTTCTATAAAGGTCCAAGAAATGAACAGAGGTGACAAGCATGTGGCTTCTCTAGATGACACACCTGACAGTAAAAATGAAGAAATTATCTCTAAGATCCCTCAAATATTTTTGAATGCAAATGTTGTAAATACTGCATCAGAGACAGTTGATCCTTTTTTTTTGTCCATTATGATAAATGGAAAATTATTGAAGAATTGCATGATTGATTCTAGAGCATCAAACACTGTCATGCCTGCAGAAATAATGAAGTCATTAGGACTAAAGGTTGACACACCTCATGGGAGATGCAAAGCTATGGACTCAAGAGAAGTACTAATTATTGGTACCATTAAGGCTTTGCCTTATAAATTAGCAGATTTCCTGACAAAAAACTAACTATGAGTGTTCTTGTAGTTGATATTCCTCCTTAGTATGGAATGCTATTATCTAGAAAATGGAGTGCTTCTATGGGAGGAAGTATTCAATGTGACTTGTCTTTTGCCACTTTTAACATTGAAGGAGAAAGTATAAAGGTTTCAAGGGAAACTAGAACCCCTCATATGATTGAGGAGGATGAAGAGGACAACATGAATTGCTTGGTTGACACTGATATTGGTTCTTTCCAAGTTCAGGAGAAAAAGGTGCAAGAGAAGAGCAGGCCTGTCCTTTTGGCTGATGATAAGAATAACATGGCAGAAGGTAATATTTTATGGACCTTGTATTTTGATGGAGCAAGTTCAAAGGAAGGTGCCGGAGTAGGAGTGCTATTGATATCCCCAAGTGGTAAGACTTTTAAGTTTTCTTTCACTCTCCTGTTCCTTTGCACAAATAATGTTGCTGAATATGAGGCCCTACTGATTGGTTTGAGACAAGCATCAAAACATGGAATCAAACATCTTAGGATGATTGGTGACTCTGAGTTAATAATTTCTTAGATTAGATCGAGGTATGCATCAAAGAATCAAATGCTAAAACAATATAGAAATGCTGTTTGGGATGAAATTGAAGGTTTCAGTGCCTTTGGTATTGATTGGGTGGATAGAAGCCAAAACATGATAGTTGACTTATTGGAAAACATAGCACTAAGGCCAGAGGATATTAATTTTATGGGGATAACCAAAATTGAGTTCAAGTCTAGGACTTCTATCCCAGACAATGTTGAGAATTGGTAGGTATTTTCTGATGATCAGGATATACTAAGGTTTTTGTAGTGTGAATCTCATTTTGATGGTCATGAGATGGATTTTAGCACTTATGTTGACATCAAAAATGGAAAAGAAAATGTTGTTGGGAAGGAAGTTTTTCAATTAAGATCAAATAGGATCCCAAGGGGATTGGTTGCTCTTGAGAGGGCATTTGATGATAAAGAAAGGACTTGTTTTCCTAAATTTGTTGATAAGATAAATGATTTGGAGGAAGTAAATTTAGGAACAAGTCAAATACCTAAAAATGTTTACATAGGTAAATGTTTATCCCAAAGAACTAGGAACAATTTGATTGATCTTCTCAAAAGATTTAGACATGTCTTAGCATGGTCTTATGATGATTTGAAAGCCTATAGAGAGGATCTATTCCATCATGAAATACCATTGAAGGAAGGTACTAAACCTTTTAGGAAAAAGCTAAGGCTTGTGAACCCTACCTTGGCACCAAAAATGCAAGATGAACTCAAAAAGATGATGGATGCTAGAATCATCAAGCTTGTCAGACATTCTACTTAGGTGTCAAACTTGGTTCCAATCAGAAAAAAGAATGGTGACATTAGGTTATGTGTTGATTTTAGGAACTTGAATGTCAATTCTTTGAAGGACAATTATGGTTCACCTAATATGGAAAATATGCTACAGAAGGTTATTGGATCAGAGTTAATGTCCATGATGGATGATTTGTTTGGATATAATCAGGTCATGGTCAAGGAGTCAGAATAGTTCAAGACTGCATTCACTACCCCTTGGGGAACATATGTTTATGTTAGAATGCCTTTTAGTCTGACAAATGCAGGAGCTACTTTTCAAAGAGCTATGAATGTGGCCTTTGTAGACTTCATAAACAAATTTCTAGTGGTATATCAGGATGACCTCACAACATATTCAGATAAAGAAGGTCAGCATTGTGAACATCTTGAGAAAATTTTTATTAGGGCCTTGGAGTATGGGATTTCTTTGAATCCAAAGAAGTGTTCCTTTGGTGTTGTGGAAGGCAAGCTCTTAGGACATATTGTGTCCAAGGATGGAGTGAGAATTGACCCTGAAAGGGTTATGGCTATAGACAAGCTTTCACCACCTAGAAATGTTAAAGCAATACAATCCTTCTTTGGGTAGGTAAACTTTCAAAGGAGATTTGTTACAAATTTTGTAGAAATCAGTATCCCTATCTCTAGAATGTTGAAAAAAGAGGCAAAGATTGAATGGAATGAAGAAGAAGATGAATCTTTCAGAAATATCAAAAGGCCATCAAGGATGCTCCAGTTTTGAGGACACCTAATTATGGTAAGCCCATGCAGATATTTTCTTTTGATTTTTGTCATATAGTTGCAGCAGTTTTATTGTAGAAGAATTCAGATGGATATGAACAACCTATATCATTCTTTAGAAAATCCGTACAAGCAGCAGAATTAAAATATGATATTACTAAGAAACAAGCTTATGCCTTAGTCAAAGCAGTCAAGGCTTTTAGATGTTACCTTGTGGGAGCTAAGGTGGTTGCTTATGTTCCTAGTGCTGCAGTTAAGGATATATTGGTGCAACAAGAAGTTTCAGGGAAAAGATGTAGATGGATCAATAGGATCCAAGAATTTAATATTGATATCTAGATCACAAAGTTGGTAAGAGGCTTAGGTCTTGCAAAATTAATGGCACAAAGTAATTTAATTGCAAATCATGTGAATGTGTTAGAAGAACAAAGGCCATATATTTGTGATATGGATTATTGTGGCTAGTACAAAGATGTTATTGGTTACTTGCAGAAATTGGTCCTCCCCCCTGAGATGGATCAAAATAGAAGGAGAACTATCAAGTTGCAATCTGCAGGGTATGCCATTATACATGGTAAGTTATGGTGGAGAAGAAATGAAGGAGTATTGCTAAAGTGCATAGACCATGAGAGATCTGAAGCTCTGTTAAAGGAAATGCACCAAGGTGTTTGTGGAGGACACTATATGGCAAAGACCACAGCTCACAAGATCCTTAGGTCTAGATTTTGGTGGCCTATAGTTTTTAAGGATACACATCAGTTTGTAAGAAAATGTGATGCATGTCAGAGATTTGCTGGAAAGTTGAAGTTTAATGGAAATTTGCCACTCTGACCTATTGCAGTTCAGGCTCCTTTCTAGAAGTGGGGTATAGATTTTATTGAAGAAATTCCAAACAAGTCTAGTGGTGGACATTCTTACATACTGGTAGCAATAGATTATTTTACCAAGTGGGTTGAAGCTATCCCTACTAGAAAGGCTACTAGCAAAGTGGTAGTAGACTTTATGATGCAGAACATCCTTACTAGGTTTGGTTGCCCAGAGGTAATTATGGTTGATAATGCAATGTGTTTTAGATCACATGAATTCAGTGATTTTTGTCAGCAATATGGGATACAAATTTCATTTTCTTCCCCATATCATCCACAAGGAAATGGCCAGGCTGAGTTGAGTAACAAAAGTCTAATTAAGATTCTCAAGAGAGTGTTGGACAAGAATAAGAAAGCCTGGGACTCAAAGTTATGGTGGGCACTATGGGCTGATAGGGTAACTATTAAGAAGGCCATAGGTTGTGCTCCATTTGATTTGGTATATGGAATAAGTGCTAGATTACCTCAAAATAATCTATTTGATATGTATAAGTGATGCAGGGGCATCCTGCGTGTAAGAGCAATCTTGCATCACCCAAAAATATTTCTATTTTTGTATTCAATAAGGACTATTTCGTGCAGAGTTGCTATTTTTGGAAACTTGCTATTTTTAGTAAGTTGGTCTTACGATCTCGGAATGTCTGATTTTACATATGGAGGTTCATCTCAGTCATATCAGCCTACCAGCAAAGTTTCATGGCTAGATCAGGTGTAGTTTTGAAGATATTGAAGATTTTCGGTATTGGCAGCAGGGTACAGAAACTTCAAACTCAATTTTGAAGGCTTTAGAGGCCCCGGATGAGGTTGAAAATTTGGGTGACAGGTGCTTTGAGTGAGTCAATCTTGTAGAGCACTTCGTGGCATTTCCAGAATGGGGTTATAATAGCCAATCGGGTCAATGGGCGATGACTTATGGTCTTCGGAAGTTGGGTCACCTGAAATGGCAGAAAATAATTTTTCTTCAAAATTTCTGTTTGGGTTTCAAAACTCATTTTGAGCCGAATTTGATGTAATAAATTGTAAAATAAAATAATTCTAAGTTTGGTCGGCCCTAAGGGCTAAATTTCTAGAACCTTCTCGGGCGGTGGAAATTGCCTATATAAAGAAGGCCCGTAGTGTTGTCTAGGGCAGTTCTGGGTATTGATTCGAGGCTTTGTCCTATAGAATGTTGTAAGGGAATGCCCATGTGGCTTTGCATATTGTAATTCTGAAAGTTTGTAATTCTGTTAGGATTAACAAGGCAGAAATAACAATTATGTGCAAATATAACTAATATCAGAAAATAATAAACCACACAGAATAGAACACAAGACACATAGATTTAACGTGGTTCACCCAATCCCTGGGCTACATCCACCAACAACGAGTCCAATATTATTATTATCCAGTGATTACAACCTGATTACAATCCGTAATCACTTACAGCCCAATTCTGCCACAAGTACTAAAATCATACATAATGAAAATCCCTAACCCTAAGCCATATTATACAATATTTTCCCGCTTTAGGGTTAGAATGAGTTATAAGTAGTCGGCCCAAATAACCGAAAAGTAGTCGGCGAGGTCGGGAGGAAAAGTGTACAGTACTTTCCTGATTAGTCACCACAAGCTAACAAATTCCACATTTGTGGAAACAATAAGAAGCCAATTTTCTGTTCTTGCATATTATTGTTGTTGTTTCTCTATTTCTGTTATGTGCTTGTGGTATTATGGGGAGCACCCTTCATCAATAAGTTTATTCAAGCATATGATGAGGACTTGAATGATGAGATGAGAGTAAGAATGGATGAGATGATCCAGTTGGAAGAGGCAAGGAGAGATGCACATGAAAGAAATGAAACATTGCAGAGGCAATGTAAGAATTTATTTGATAGGAGGGCTACCTAGAGAAGTTTTGAAATTGATGACCTTGTCTTGATGTGGAATGCAAGGTTAGAAGATAAAGGGAAGCATGGAAAATTTGATCCAATTTGGTTGGGCCCTTATCTTATTGAAAGAAAATGGGGGACATATTCTTATGTCCTGAAAGATTTGACTGGTGGTACTTTAAAATTGCTTGTTCATGGAAAATTCCTAAAGTTTTACTTCTCCTGTAGTATCTTTTCCATGAGTAGTAGTTTAGGTTTTCCCCTGTACAGTCATGTTGTTTTTCATTTCTAGGTTGAAGTTTTGAGTTGGTCTACTCTTCGAGGAGATTCTAGCTTCTCGTTGTATCTGCAAGAGATACACATCCCTGGGTATGAGCCACTGTTAGCACTATATAAAATTTTCATGGCCATACCCTTTTCCTAGACCTCTGCAATTGTTTATCTTCCTTTTCTGGCTAAACCCTAGGCAAAATTTTAAAAAATCTAGCCATTTGTTTGAAAAACCCTAGTACACCCTATTTTAAATCTATTTTCATGTAACTTTTTGGGCCACTTAAAAATCCTAAAACCCAAGTGTTTAAATCTTTCCTAAGTCTACTGCCTGGCGGGTTTAATATTTTCCTAAGTCCCGGTGTTATTTTTTTTCCTAATGTTTTCGGCCTTCATTCTTTCCTGGGCCTGGCTCTGACACCATCTAAATCTAATGGTGGGTGTATGTTCTTATAAAATTTGTCAGAGGCTTGCGAACTTGTGCCAACCACTGATTCTACTTTGTGATGTATCCTTTCATTATAGCGGGTCCACTGCCATGTAAGCACATGTGGCATTCTTTAATTGGTCCACGTGATTGTGAGTTGGATGTTTTGTCAGGCAGGCCTAGTATCTCAATGTGAAGATTCAAGATCTACGGTCGGTGCATGATCTCAAGGAATCTTTTGAGCCCTTGAGATTATACGCCGACCATTCGATCTTCCAGTATGTTAAAGACCAAGGGTGGGTCTAAACTGCCACATTTTGCTGACTTACGCTTTCCTCATTGGTCAAGGCATTTCTGATTCAGAGATGTGTTAGTGGGACCTAGTTGCCGATGTGTTTTGAGGGCCCTGACATCCATAGAGGATCTACGGTTGGCGTAAGTTCTCATGGGTTTTGTCAAAGCCATGAGATCTTGCACCAGCCATTGATTTTGTTTTCTCTTAGGTGTCTGACGTAGTGGGTCCTGTATGTCAGAGGGAGTTGACGTGCATGTTTTTCATTGGTGTTGACTGCTGGCGTGGACATGGAATTTTCAAGGTTTCGTGACTGTTGTAAAGATTAATGTGAGCTGCCTGATCTGTTGAGAAATAAAAGGATCTATGTCATGTTTTAAATTGGTGCTTGTATCCATTATTTTTCAAATTCAAATTGTTTCTACAGAGTTTGGAGAGAGTGCACCAAATTAAGCCATATTACAGGACCATTTTTTATCGTTCCAGCTTGGTTGTGGGTGAGATTTTATGAGGAAGGTCCTAGTGGTTGTTCCAGTGTGAATTTTTGTCCTTAGAGATGGTACAAGGTCAGATCTGTTGTAGAATTTGATGATTATTTTTGATCTTACTAGCCTTGCGCTTGGAGCCTGTCTTGTTTGGCTTTCATTCTTTTTGTTGAGTTAGGTAGTTTTGAAATTGTTGCTTTGAATGATCATCAGTGCTTGTTGCAATCCTTGAGATAAAGGAATTTTTTCATGATCATTCAAAGGGCATTGGGAGTTAGGTGTCTGGGACTTTTGCTTGGTGAGCCCTATTCTCAGTCAGGGTTTGTAATAGTTTTTGATTCAGTGTTTGTTGATGAAAGAAGAAAGTTGCAGGTCTAAGCTGTAGTTTGCAAGCAGGGTGTCTTGTGATTCATTGTATACACAAAAGGAATTCATCATACTTAATATAAATATTTGATTCTTATCTCTCCTTTGTGTCAAGTCAAGTAAGCTTTGAGTTTTCTAGCTCATTACATATTATTTTTATGTATGTATCTTCATTCTTGAGTTCTGATCTAGGATTGGATTAAACAATTCTCTAAATGGGATATGAATTTGCCCTTTGTCTATGTAAGGATGTTTTGTAAGCATTAAAGATTAGGATAAATGTATTTATGGCTATGAGTTCTCAAATATTCTGAAGTCTATGTGTCTTTGTGTCGAAGAAGTCTTGCCTAATGGATGAGGCACTGGCCTAAATGAGTATTTCTCTTGTTAACATACATTGATTGAAGTTATTACATTCCAAATCTTAAAATCAATAACCTTTCTAAGCTTTAGGTCTTTGGTTGTGTGGTTGTGTTACCCAATAGTAATGGAGAGTCAATGAATGTGAGGTTAACATTTAGTACTTTCTTACTATCAATCTGTTATTCAAACTTAGTCTTTGGTTTGTAAAGTATAGTTTTCACTGGGTTAGGTGCACCCGCCTTGGTTTTGCATAGCCAGAAGTGAAGAGGGAAGTCTTGTACCTACAGTTGGTCTAGTGACCCTAAGATCACTTACATTTTGGAACTAACCACTCCTAAAATCTTTCTGAGGCTATATTGGTAGCCTTAGAACATAAGCCATTTTGAAACACCAACATAACTCTCATGCTGAAGATAAAGATTAAACTATCAAGCAAGATCATGTTAATGCTAAACCTTTGTCTTGTGATGGTGCCCTTCCATCCCCTACTTCCTCCAATAACCATACACTTCCTAAAGCTTCTGAGTCTTTCAAATCTTTTGCAAATCCTTCATCCAATAAAGATCCTAATGCTTTTCATGCAGTTCCCTATAGTTATCCTCAAGTGCTACCTCTTAAAGAAACTCAAGCTAACCTTCACTTGGTTGAAAATACTTTCAATAATGCTAAACCTAAAGAGCCTAAGCCTTTATGTGCTATAATGTCTACTTCAGCTAGTCCTTCACTATCTCTTCCAAATTCTTTCATAAAATTCCAACATGCTTCCTTGTCCTTAGAAGTGGCTCCATGTCAAGAGGACTCTAAAAATGATAAAGAAAAGAATATAAAAAAAGATCAAGATCAAGAACCATCCATGTCATCCAATTCTTTTCATGATGTCTCTTATCCATTTCATGGTCCTTTTGATCCTCTACGCCCTTCCTCATTCATTCCACCATGTCTTAAGTCTTCTCCTAAGCAAGATCAAGCTACTACTTACACCATTGAGCTTATTGACAATCAAAATAACCTTACTACACTTTCACTTTCCAAAGATGATACTTCCATTAAGGTTATTAAAAATAGTTTTGTTACTTCCAATGTTAAGCCTATTGAAAATCAAAAGAAAGTTGATACGCTTATGCTACCTAGAGATCCTTGTCAAGATCAAAGTCTTCCATCTTCTTGTTCTACCACTCCATGTTTGCTTCCATTTTCTACTCTTCCTAAGTCTTTGCAAGCTTTGAACAAGCCTATCAAAGAATTTTCTCCTATTCAAGATGTTCATGATCCTGTTGCAAATCCTAATGCTCACACTAAAGATGCTGATGTCCTTGGTTGTCATATAGATGTTGATGAACTTATTGATTATCCTTTTGCATCTTCCACTTCCATCCTTGGACCTCTTCCACCACTACTAAGGGCTTCACGTCTTCCTTCCATCTTGGGCCCTTATGTCTCTTCACTTTCCCCTCCTAACTCTCCTAATTTATCATCCATCTTGGGTCCTTACGTCCCTCCATCTCCTATCTTTCCTCAAGATCAACATAGATGCATACCCTTGAATCCTTTTCATCCACCCACCCATCTAAACCAGTCATATCCTTTTTCTTCCACAAGTCCCAAGTCTTTTGGAAGTAACTTGAATGTTCAATACAAGAAAAAGAAGCAATCCAAGAATCCATCAAAAAAAGAAGATCACCATGTCTACTCTAATCGACATGGAGGCATAAAGTCAAAATAGATATCTAAGAAGAAAACTACAAGACAAGTATGGGTTCCAAAATCCATCATTGAAGATATTCTCCCTAAATCATCAAAAAGAAATGAAAAGCCTAAGGCTATATGGATTCCAAAGTCTCTCTTGAAAGAGTCTAATATTGAACAAAAAGTGAGGTTGACATTCAAGCTTCCAAAGGTTTCCGTCTCATCTTTTTCCAAAAACATTCTTCCATTCCATGCACTTGAACCGCAACCTCTGCTAAATATTCACCATGTTCCTTCATTCACATTTCCTCCATCCTCTCACCACCCTTCAAGGTGTGTGTTGACGTTGATCTTGCCTTCCTTTCTATCTACCCTTTCACAATCCTTCTGTTCATTATCCCTCTACCTTTTATCCTTTTTCCTCATTTGCATATTCCTCCTATCTTCCAACCTCACTCACTTTACATAAAACCTTATCCTTAATTTTTCTCTTCCATCTTCCTTTCCCTATCAGTATCTTTGAGCATATCATTTTGAATCCTTGGTATATCATGGTTTATCCTTTCAAGGAGCATTATCTAAAAAGCTTGCCTTCTTCCAAAAAAAAGAAAAAAGAAAAAAAAAGAAAACAAAAAAAAAAAAATGAAAAAAAATTGAAAATGTGCCTTGGTGGAAACTTGGAAACAGGTTCCTTGGTAGCAAAAATAAAGAGGAATAAATTTATCCGATGGTGAAAACCACTCCCTTGTGGTGCCTTGGATAAGTATCATGATGAAAACCTAACAATCAGACATCATGCGTAGTTCTTCTACATATTTCATCCATTCTATCTTCTCTCTTTGATCTTGACAATGTTGACCTATACACAAACATTTGGCTATCTTTTGAGCTATCTTACGATGATCTTGCATTCATTCCATTCATGTTTAGCCTTCATATTTATTTTCCTCCATTCATTCCTTTTCCCCTTTGGTCTTGATCTAATAAAAAAGAGTAAAAACATGATGCTATGAAGCCTCTTGACATGTCTACTCCTTTGGATTGCATCCTTTCCTTCTTTTTCATTAGGTTTTTGTGACTTATCTATGCTGGCCTTTCATTGCTTGTCCAAATGTGCTTTACATGACAATTTTTCCCTAGCTTAGGTACCCTTGAGGAGTCTGCTCTTGAGGATTTCTTCCATTCATTCTCCTTCATTCTCTTATCTTCCATCTCTTCCACCAGCTTGCTAATCCCTCTTGTCCTCCACCTTTCTAGACATAGGGACTACACGATGTGATCTTGCTTGGGAGTTTGATGCCCATTATGTCTGGGGGCATTCTTTGTATATACCTTATTGATCCTAAAAAAATCCAAAAAAATGATATATTGTCAAAAATTCTAAAAATTTGAAAGTGTCCTGAAAAAATGATCATCTTAGTGAAAACCTAGCAATAGGTGCTTTGATGTATCTCCAAAAAAATTATATATTTCAAAAATACCAAAAAAAAATCAAAAAATTTAAAATCCCAAAAAATAGTCACACTTACCCAATTGTGTTCTTCAACACTTCCCTAGCATCAAGTGTTTCTCAACACTTATCAGATATCCTACTCCTAGTCTTGAATGATGCAAAATTTCTTACTTGCAGATGCGATACTCAAAGTTTGACTCGATGACCAACACACAAGCACTTAAACACTTGACTTGCTGAGATTTGCTTGACTTATTTTCTTTGTGTGCTGTCTCTGATGATTTCTTTGCTAAGTGTTCTTCCCCTAAGAAGTTTTCGATGATGCATAGCTAGAAGACTGAGGGCATGAGGACATGTTTTATTGCTTTTTCTACTTGTGGGTATATTTTGTTGATCCTAATTGTTAGTAGCATTTATGCTTGTTCCACTTGATGTTGGGATCTACATGGTATTATCCTTGATTGTTTTCGTAAGTGCATACTTATATCCATCTTGACTTTCCTTGTGTCTCGATGCGAGCATAATCTTGCTATATTAAACTTAGGTAATCTCACTACACTAGTCATCTTGACCTATATGTCTTTGATTCCTAGGTGGGATTTCCACATATCTATCTGATATAGATCATATTCATATACTCATAGTTATGCTAGTGTGTATTGTATGATTTTGTGACGCTACCAACAATGCTCGATGATGAATATTAGAGTCTAAAAGCTTTGTGACCTTACAAGTAAACCACTTTTCATAGTAGCTTGCATTTTTAGGTTCATGTTAGTTATTTTTGCATCTTGCATATGGAGAGAGCTCTCCTTTCATCTTTCGCAGACTTATTAGTCAAACTGCACTCACCTTTGCTTCTTCCTGATCATGTCTTTCACTTCTTGTCTTTCATATCACACCATTTTCTCTTCATTTCAGGATTGAAACCAAAATCTGAGTTCACCTTGACCGTCCAAATCACATTTCTCTTTCTTCCAGGTAGTTGGTTGACCTTTTGAGGCCTGATCCTTTGATCTTTGCTGGGGCATCTTTCCTTCTTCATCCCCATCTCTCTCACCCTTCTAGTCTTTCATTCATTTCATTTCATCTCTCTAAGGTCTTGACTGGGGCATATCTTCACTGCTTGATGGTTATTCTCTTATCTTTCATCTTCGATTATGATTTCTAGTGATTTGATCATGTTGCTCTTGCTTCTGCATTCCCTCTACCTAATTTCACTTTCAATCCTAAGAGGGCAGACACATCATATCCTATTGGCTATTCTCCAGAGCATATGCTTGACCATTCCATTTTCTCTGATCGATCTTTACACTTGACATGTTAGTTCTCATCTTGAGTTCTGATACTGTCCATCTCTTTCCTAAGTGTTCAGTACTATTGCTACCAGGCTGACCATGTAGGATTTTCTATCTCTCTGTACTTCATTCTTTGGAGTCAGATCTCTACTTTCCTTCTTGGTTGATCTATTATTTGACGTAATGTGTTCCTAGATCAATCACACATTAGTCAAAGAGGGGCAAATGTAATCATCCAAAAATGGTCATCTAGACTATTAGCCCCTTTTGCTAAATCATCAATTGCTTATTCTTGATCAAATCCTAGTTCTATCATTTATTTGATTATTTTCTATGGGCTAACCATTTTATCCTAAAGTCTTTATTTAATTAAAAGGAGTTTCCTCCTCTTTTAATTAAATAAAAAGCCCCCCACTTTTCCTCTTATCCTAAGTTGCACAAATAAAGCATTATTCTTATTTTATAAAAAGAAGAAAAACACTTTTTGTCTCATATGGGGCACAAAAGTCAACTCTTATTTTCTCATTGGAGGATACTTGTGTACATGGATTGCTCCTCTTTGATGCTCCACCATTGATTAAATCTTTTTCCTCTTAATCTCCATGGTCCATTCTTTCTCATTTCTTATAAAAGGAGAGCTCTCTTCTCATTTTATCATCCATCTTTTTATGCTAATGTTATGCTGCAAGTTTTCTAGGTGACTTTGGAGCTTTGGAGATTTGGAGCATTCTTAGTTTCCATATTTACATGCTATTCTAGTTTCATTTCTTGCATTTTAGTTTCATTATCATGGCATCTAGCTTAGTTTCCTTTATGCTTTAGATTAGCTCACATAGATTAATTAGCAAGGGTTTGTAATACTTTCATTTCCATAGCTTAGCTTGCATCTTCATTCTTAGTGTAGTTGCATTACCTTCCATTTGGATTTCTTGAAGATATTGGCATTCTTGCCCTTGTCTTCTTTGGAATCTCCCATTGCATGGTTTACTAGAAAGGTCATAGGCTTAAATAGCTCTAGCTGAGAGCATTCTTAACACCCTTGCACTCCATGCCTAGGGAGCTTTAAATAGATTTATGAAGGTTTCCAATCCATGGATTCTCTTGGAAGTAATGATTTAGAGAAGTGCACCATTTGAGTGTGTACAAATGTATGTGTCCTACATTCTTGCTTTTATGAAATTGTATATTATGGTCTAAGATCTAAGAAATGAACTAACTCTATGCATGACATATGAAAGACCATCCAAGATGAGCCCTCGATTCTTTAGGTCTATCCCTTAGGACTATTTATATTGTTTCTTGCAAAATGTTCTAGATAATTTAACAAGAAAGGTTTTGTTGATCATGTATTTAATGTTTAATTACACTGTTTGTTAGGAATGAATGCTAAATATATCTTATGGGGGAGTATTCATAGCCATTCTATAGCAGTTGTTGTTGCATTCATGACTTTGATTGTCATTGATGTCAACACAGTGATCAACTGAAGTTTAGCAGAGAAGCAAATAGTGTTTGAGTTAGCACACATGGAATATTGAAGATCAGGCTATGCAGAGTTGAGGACTTACTCTATGATGTTCTATAAGATCATGGCTAAGAGTGCATATAGAAATTCATTTATTCATGATAGTTATGTGTAAATCAGTGGAAGTAATATTTAGGCAGTGTTCCTAAGTAGCGGTTTTTGGAAATCAGATGATATCTCCTAAATAGGATAGAATCTGAGCACATGAAGTTGAATAGATGATGAAGACATGATAATTGTGATGTGGATGTGACAGAAAGGTCAGAGGTCACATGAGTGAAGAGTTATCTTAATTGGAAGCTGACAGTTTTGTGTAATTATGGAGTTTTTATGTAACGTATGGAAACTTTTATTTTGTAATATGTATGTCGACTCATTTGTAATTACTTGAGTGTGGTATAAAGGAAGGAATGTTTTCTTTATTGTAATGAAAATTTGGAATGTAAGATTGTGAAAGTGAATTGTGGAATTGTGCAATACATGTTGAAAGAGGATATGCAAAGAATAGAGATCTGGTATTGAGATCTGATGAAGCAGTTGGTGCGATTTGGCACAATCAGAGGAGAAGTAATAAGTTATTGAGATCAGTAATCTTTTGATATTATTCTATTGAATAATATAGAGATTAGTTGGATAGTGTGTTCAGTGATCTTTCCATTGAAGTTGTTTGGGTAGTGGGTCCTTATGTCTTCCATAACTCCTAATAGAGTTAGAATCTTTTAGCAGAGATTCAAAGTCTCCTAGCAGGGACTAATATGTACTGAATGTATTTCATAAGACTCCTAACTGAGTCCATCCTCTCACAAGGAACTTTCATAGTAGTGCATCTTTTGTGGGCATCATTCCCACCGTGGTTTACTCTTTGATCAAGAGGTTCCCTAGTCAACATATCTTATGTTATTCTATTGTTGTGTATGTATATCTTTCTATGGTTGTTGATCACATTGCTTACTTGGTTAAAATCTATTAAAGTTGATAAAATCTATATTTATCTGATAACTGATTCACCCCCCCTCTTAGTTATCTTGGTGGACTTTACTTTCTAATAATTGGTATTAGAGCAGTAGGTCCTTGAAGGAAACATTTAATAGCTTAAGGAGATCCATGGTGAGTCATTTCTAGAAGGAAAGCCCTAAGTTTGATGGAGTAAATTTTGAAAGCTGGAAAGAAAAGATGAAGACACATTTACTTTGTTTAGGACCAGGATATTGGTTAATCACAAAGAACCAGAAGACTATCATTAATGAAGACAAGATTGAAGAATGTACTACTAAAAAAAGAGATCTATTCATGTGTAACATACTTTCCAGAGAAGCACTTTTGTCAACCCTTCTAGAAAATGAGTACAATCAGGTAAAATATCTAAAAAAATCTCATGAAATTTGGTTAGCTTTACAATCTACTTTGGAAGGTGATGAACATGCAAAGAAATTCATATTACATAATTGGATATGTACATTTGAAGATATAAGAATGATGGAAGATGGATCTGTTAGAAGCTATATTGGTAGAATGTTAAAAATTATTGCAGGTATAAAATCTTGTGAAGGAATCAAGATAGAGAATGAAGTGATATGGAAAATTCTGATGTCATTGACTCTCGCATCTAAGAAGACAATGCAGATGATAGAGCAAGTTATACCTTGTACTGAGAACTTCACTAGAGAAACTCTTCTTGGAAGATTAGAAGAAACATAAATAAACTTGAGGCAATAAGGAGAGTTACCTAGAATGGAGACAACATTCAATGCACTTAGTATTCACCCTACTTTGTCAAGAAGCATGAGTGTGAGTGGAGATTATGCTAGTAGCAGAAGAACCAAGAATGAAGAAGACATGAATAGTGAAGAAGGTATTTCCTTGTGAAAAGAGAACTAGACAGTAAGAAAATATTTAAATGTTGGACTTGTCAAGAATATGGTCATTTTGCATCTAAATATCCTAAGAGAGTAAAGAAGTATAGAAAGAAATTTAAACCTAGAAGATCTAAAGAATGTTTTTATGCTAATGATGAAGAATTTGAAGCTAGTATGGAGAAATATCTAAGTGAAAGTGATAATGAGAATGATGATATAGGATTTGTAGCAATAAAAGAAGAAAATCCTGAAACAGAAGTTAAGGAAGAAAAAGCTTTAGTTTCTCAAGTAGAAAAGAAAGCTGATTGGATTATAGATAGTGGTTGTTCACATCATATGACTAGAGACATGAATAAATTCATAAAGTTTAACAATTATGATGGAGGAGTTGTTAGATCTGGAAACAATACACCTTGTTTGATAAAAGGTATAGGATCTATTACTCTTGATGGAAAGACTAATACTGATGATGTTTACTTTGTGGATGGATTGAAACATAATCTTTTGAGTGTTGGACAACTAGTTGATAAGGGATATCAAGTTTGGTTTACTAAGAAAACTTGTGTAATCAAAGACAAGGATGGTAATTTGAATGGTATTGGGTCAAGAACTAGAGGTAATGTATTTCAGTTGAATCTTACTAAGATGACATGCTTGATTACTAAGATTGATGACAATTGGTCATGGCGTAGAATATTTTGTCAAATAAACTTTGATAATATTGTGAAAGTAAGTACTACACTTGTAGTAAGAGATTTGCCTAAGATTATGAAAACTACTAACATGATTTGCAAGGAATGTGTGATGGCTAAGTAGAAGAGAAGCTCATTTCCCAGCAAGAAGTTCACAATAGTAGAGAAGTTGGAAATTGTTCATACAGATTTGAGCGGTCCCACAAGGACTAGAGGATTCTATGGAGAAAGTTATTTTATGATTCTTGTTGATGATTTTACAAGAATGATGTGGATTGCATTTCTTAAAGAAAAGTCTGAAGCATTTGATAAGTTTAAAATTATTAAGAACAAAGTTGAGAATGAATCTGGAATGAAGATTAAATGTTTGAGATCAGATAGAGGTGGAGAATTTACTTCAAAGGAATTTAATATTTTTTGTGAAGTATATGGCATTAAGAGAAAGCTTTCAGCCCCTAGGACACCTGAACAAAATGGTATTGTAGAAAGAAGAAACAGGTTAGTGGCTGAAGCATCAAGAGCCATGTTATTTGAAAATGATTTGGTGAAGATATTCTAGAGAGAAGCAGTGAACATATCAATATACACAATGAATAGAGTACAAATTAGAGCAGACACAGATAAGACACCTTATGAACTATGGTTTGGACATGCACCATTAGTTAAGTATTTTAGAATTTTTGGAAGCAAATGTTATATTAAGAGAGATGATGACATTGGAAAGTTTGACCCTAGAAGTGATGAAGGTATATTTCTTGGATATTCATTGAAGAGAAAAGATTATAGATGTTATAATAAAATAACTAAGACTATTTTTGAAAGTGCAAATGTTAAAGTTGATGAAAAGTTCAAAATTCAGGAAAGAATGCTTGATTATAAATCATATGAAGGAACTCATCCTAGAACTAATCTAGAGAATGTAGAATTATTCTATGAAACTGATAGTGATTTGCTGAATGAAAGCTACATTGAAGAAATCATTTAGGAACCTACAACTAAAACAATAACTAAGATAGTGACACCTAACAGGAACCTATCAAGAAATCATCCTATTGAGAAGATTATTGGAAGCATAGATAGAGGAGTTCTAACATGAAATAAGGTACAAGAACAATTGTGTTTAATTTCTCAAATTGAACCTAAATCTACTAGTGAAGCCTATGAAGATGAACATTGGATTAAAGCTATGAAGGAAGAACTAGATCAAATTGAAAAGAGGAAGACTTGGGAATTGGTCCCTAGGCCTAAAGATAAGAATGTTATAGGAACTAAATGGGTATTCAGAAACAAGATGAATGAACAAGGAGAATTTGTAAGAAATAAAGCAAGATTGGTATGTAAAGGATACTCACAACAATAAGGAATTGACTATGAAGAAACTTTTCCACTTGTTGCAAGAATTGAAGCAGTAAGAATGTTTTTGGATTATGCAGCTTATAAGAAATTCAAAGTATATCAGATGGATGTGAAGTTAGCATTTTAGAATGGAGAGTTAGAAGAAGAAGTCTACATTGAGCACCCTAAAGGTTTTCCTTTAACTAATGAAGGAGATATGGTATGTAAATTGAAGAAAGCTTTATATGGATTAAAAAAAGAACCTAGAACTTGGAATACAAGACTTGATAAGTATTTGATAATATTAGGATTTACTAAAGGCACAACAGACAAAAACTTGTACACAAAAGAAATTGAAAATGGTTTGTTGGTTGTAGTTATCTTTGTTGATGATATTATCTTTGGAGGAGAAGATGAAGCCTGTGATAAATTTGTAGATCAAATGAAGACTGAATTTGAAATAAGTATGATTGGTGAGATGAAATATTTTTTAGGATTGTAGATAACACAAAATAGTGATGATATCTTTATAAGTCAGTCAAAGTACTTGAATGACTTATTGAAGAGATTTGGAATGGAGAACTGTAAACTAGTTGGAACACCTATGGTAACCAAAAAAAAGTTATCTAGCACATATGAGACTTCTATAGTTGAATAGAAGAAGTACATATCTATGATTTGAGGATTGCAATATTTAACTCATATAAGACCTGATATATCACATGCAGTTGGAATTGTAGCAAGATTTCAAGCTGATCCCAAAGAATCACATTATGCAGTAGCAAAAAGGATACTAAGGTACAAAAGAGGCACAATTGAATATGGATTGTGGTATGAAAAATTTGATGACTTTACCCTATGTGCATATACAGATGCAGATTAGGGAGGTAGTGTTGATGACAAAAATAACACAAGTGGTGGAGCATTTTTCCTTGGAGGAAGATTAGTTTCTTGGCTAAGCAAGAAGTAAAACTGTATTTCACAGAGCACAATAGAAGCAGAATATGTGGCAACAAAAAATAATTGTAATCAGATAATTTGGATGAAACAAATGCTGAAGGATATTGGAATAAATTTTTTTGAGCCTATTATTATACATTGTGATAACACCAGCATAGTTAGTATGTCTAAGAATCCTATACTACATTCTAAGATAAAGCATATAGAGATAAAGTATCATGTAGTGAGAGAGAAAGTGGCATAAAAAGAAGTCAAATTGGAATATATAAGCACAAAAGAGAAGATTGTGGATATATTTACAAAGCCTTTGCCTAAGGATACATTTGTGTATCTAAGAGGTATGCTTGGGGTTATGCCCCAACCTAATTTTGAGAAGTGATGCAAATGGTTGCATCCATCCAGTGATATATGAGCCTTATCTTTCTTTTGGACTAGATGTTGGTACTTCCTCAATGGGGGAGTATGTGTATCTAAGCTGAGTCATGAGGACTCTAGTGAATGTATTTTCTGAAAAGTGTCTTTTGACATTGAAGTTGTTGTTGACATAGTGATGAAGCATCTATCATTGATGTCAATGGGGGAGAAGGATACATGAAAAAAATATCTATTGAAGAGAATCTAAGGGAGAAGGTTACTAAAAAGAGATGAACAGGAAAATGAAGCAAGATTTTATTGATGAAGAGGATTTGAAGTATTTTTAGAGCAACAGTGTTGGAATGGATGGTATTCATGGAAATTGGATGTTTTTTCATCTTTTTTGCCATCAATGCCAATGGGGGAGATTGTTAGGAATGAATGCTGAATATATCCTATAGGGGAGTATTCACAACCATTCTGTAGTAGTTGTTTTTGCATTCATGACTGTGATTGTCATTGATGTCAACACAGTGATCTACTGAAGTTTAGCAAAGAAGAAGACAATGTTTGAGTTAGCACACATGAAATATTGAAGATCAAGCTATGCGGAGTTGAGGACTTACTCTATGATGTTCTATAAGATTGTGATTAAGAGCACGTAGGGAAATTCATTTATTCATGATAGTTATGTATAAATTAGTGGAAGCAGTATTCAGGCAGTGTTCCCAAGTAGCAATTTTTGGAAATCAGATGATATCTCCTAATTAGGATAGAATATGAGCATGCAAAGTTGAAAAAATGATGAAGACATGATAATTGTGATGTGGATGTGACAACAAGGTCATAGGTCACATGAGTGAAGAGTTATCTTAATTGGAAGTCGATAGTTTTGTGTAATTATGGAATTTTTATGTAATGTATGGAAACTTTTATTTTGTAATATGTATGCCGAATCATTTGTAATTACTTGAGTGTGGTATAAAGGAAGGAATGTTTTCTTTATTGTAATGAAAATTTGGAATGTAAGATTGTGAAAGTGAATTGCGGAATTGTGCAATACTTGTTGAAAGAGGATATGCGAAGTATAGAGATCTGGTATTAAGATCTGATGAAGCAGTTGGTGCGGTTTGGCACAGTCAAAGGAGAAGTAATAAATTATTGAGATCAATAATCTTTTGATATTATTCTATTGAATAATATAGAGATTAGTTGGACAGTGTGTTCAGTGATCTTGCCATTGAAGGTGTTTGGGCAGTGGGTCCTTCTATCTTCCATAACTCCTAATAGAGTTAGAATCTTTTAGTAGAGATTAAAAGTATCCTAGCATAGACTAATATGTACTAAATGTATTTAATAAGACTCTTAACAGAGTCCATCCTCTCACAAGGAACTTTCATATTAGTGCATCTTTTGTGGGCATCATTCCCACCGGGGTTTACTCTTTGATCAAGAGGTTCCCTAGTCAACATATCTTGTGTTATTGTGTTATTGTGTATGTATATCTTTCTATGGTTGTCGATAACATTGATTACTTGGTTAAAAGCTATTAAAATTGATAAAAGTTGTATTTATTTGATAACTAATTCACCCCCCCTCTCAGTTATCTTGGTGGACTTTACTTTCTAACATTGTTGGTGTGCATCTATTCATACAAATAGGTGTGTAGGTAATATAGAGTGGATCATGGAGAGTATTAGAGTGCGTAGTGGAAGTGTGACTCAAGTATTAGAATGATTGTAAGTCTTATCAAATTTCATGTTGATAATATTTATTGAAACAATTGGTTGGTGTTAAAATGAATATAGATGTAGATATTCTCATTGCTAATTTCATGGTCAAGATGTTGCATTAATAGAATAGTATGTGTTTTTCTTAAAAAAATATTTTTTGCATAATTATTGAGTATTTGACCTTATGATGAGGGTTCCTCAGTGGTACATTATATCATACACAAGAAAAAAATTAAATGGATTATGTACATATGTAAGATACACACTATGTTTAAGTATACTAGTCTTACACTAATCCATCATAATCTATTTCAAAATAAAACATGAAGGAAAATGATAGTCATAGGCATGCTAGTCTAAAATTATATTGCTAACTTCCAAGAACCCCACTTTAGTGCCTAAGCCATTCAAGTAATGAATAGTTTAACTCAAGCCAATTATTAGAATAGTACAATGTTTTAGGAAATTAATAAGCATACATTTAAAAGGAAACCATGATAGCAATGCAAAAACTATAATTTATACATGCCACTCAAAAAATAATCATGATAATATCTTTAAAACTCAAAAAAGGAATTTCTCATAAGAGAATACTCATATAAACTTCAATGATCAAATTTATAGATTCACAAAGAAGATTGGAAATAAGGGAAAAAATGGCTAATTATAATAATAATTCAACTCAAATCCATTAGAGTTTCTAAATATTACATAATATCATAGTTGAGTACTTATAATATTTCATTATCTTAAAGTAGATAAACAATTTTAATAGAAAAAAAAATCTCATATACAACTTTAATTGAACTTACATATTTTAAACATAATTTGAATATTGAGTCAATCATATAGATACAATAGATAAATCAATTTCCTAATTTGATGCCCTTCAAAGCACTCATGATCACATAATTTTACTAATTACCTACAACTTCTAAATATATTTTATCCTATAAATTGTACATTAAGAGCTCACTCCCTTTATTAAAATTAAAAAAATTGTCCAATTAAAATTATTCTTTAGACACAAGAACCAAGGAGTAGATAGAAACATAACCATACAAAACTTTCGTAACTTGGATGCTCTACAACCTTTTTTTATAGATATTAAAGAGAACTTATTTATTAATGAATTTTCTACATGAGGTTGATGAGGGGATTGTAAAATGTTGATGAAGAAACCAAGATGTTGGTGAAAATTCTAGAAATTGTACAAGAGATAGTAAGAGACCAATGAAGAGAAACAAGATGTTATTAGCATTGTAAAATAACTCCAATAATATTTCTCAATGATACATATAAACATTAAATAAAAAGAGGAATGATAAACCTCAATATAATTTAGTAAAATTATTACTCATACTTCTAGTGAGGAGAGCATCTATGGTCCCAAAGATCCTTCATTAACTAAGTTGCAAAGTTTAGATCATAGTTTTCTTTTGTCGCAATCTTCCTTCCATTCTACTTACCTATTCATCTAAATTTTGATTATGAGTTTTCTCTTGAATTATAGGAGAATTTATAGTATGTTATATTCTTACTCAATAATTTGAAGTAAATGATTCCCATCTTCAATAATTTATCGAGTCATAAAATCTTGCTATTTGTCCTCACAAAATAAGAGCTATGTTATGCCAAAATGTCTTAGAATTGAGGTTGTTGAGCAGTGATTTTGGATTTGATTCCTCTACTTTTAAAAATCACTTACAATCAAACACTCACCATATAAAGAAAAAATAAAATTGAATTAATGCAGGAGCATCTCAGGTCCTTATCAATCCTGTGTCACCAAAAACATGTTTGAAGTCTTCTATGTTTCTCAATTCCTTCTTTGACCGAGTTGGTTCGGTATTGCTCAGTTTCCTTTATTCACTAGTGTTGGTCAGTTATCTCTTTGGCACTCAGTTATTTCCCTGGCGCTTGGTGATGCTTGTTTGGTGCTTGATTATCCTTGCTTACCAAGTTGTTTATTTTGGATTTCTATTGAGGCCAAATCTTGCCATTAATTTTGGTCACATATTTAATGTTGGTATCTATCATTGGGAAGCCTGTGGACCTAGATCTGGTCGTTCCTTCTATTGATGGTGGATCTGAAGGCCGACTTTCTCGGTAGCCTCTTGTATAAATGTAGTTGTTTGGTTTGGGATTAGGAGTTAGTTTTCAGTTGGAAGATAGAAGCTAGAAGATTAGAGATTGTTGGTAGATCCTCACATGTTGGAGGATTTGTGTACTTGATTATAATATCTAGCCTAAACCAAGAAGGCCTTACAACCCGACATGTATGAATCAATTGAAGATAATATATGAAGTGTTCTGCATTCTCTCTCTATCTCTCTCTCTCTCACTTTTGTGTGTTGTTGCTTCCCCATGTGATCTCCGCAAGGTGGATCTAGTTAGGGTGTGACTTTGGCCCCTCTCCCCATCCTCCCTTGCATCAGGTGGTATTAGAGTGAGGTGAGATCTGGATCTAGGTTTGTGAATCTAGGTTTGAGGGTTCCTTCTTATCAAACCCTACTTGATTGGTTGTAGGATAGAAAATTGCAATCTAGTCTACAATTACAGAGGGTTACAAGATGGTTCATGGGAGGTGAGATGCAAATCCAGGATTGGCAGACATGTTGAGACAAATTGCTGCTAAATTAGAAGCTATTGAAACAACCCGAAGAAGAGGAAGACATCTTGAAGATGTTAGTGATGATGAAATTGAGGAAGAACAAGGTGATGTGTGTAATACCCCAAAAATGGGCTATAGGTTCATTAACCTCTTACATCAACAATTCGATCGAAATCGACATCAAAGTCCTAACCTAAGGCACATCTGCACATCAGTTTATCAAAAACCTAATTGATTATCTTAATTCTGCATTGGGGAATATTCCTTGAATATTCCTAATTTATCATAATTATCTTTAATTAAATATTATTTGGCGATAAATATAATTATTTGTCCTAAAGTTGATTAATTGAATATGATGAATATTTAATTAATTAATTTAATTCTGCCACTTAATTATTTAATTATATTTAATTCTATTTATTCCTAATTAATATTGTTTTTATTTTGACAATAAATCAAAATTCCTACAAACAATCAATTGAATATTTAGTTAATTGATTTAAAATCAAAGTTGTCAAATTTAATTATTTAATTGGAATAAAGTTTGATTTAATAATTGATTAACCCATAAATCAATTGTTTTAATTCAAAATCAGTTAAGTGGAAAATAAATCACTTTATTTATTAAATTAATTCATATTAAAACATGCACAATCAGAAAAGAAGTTAGCTTTAAATCAATTTTCAATTTCAATTAGTTAACTTTCTAAACTCAACATCTAATGATGAGTTGAAAAAGAGAACAAAACTCTATTTTGAGATAAAAACTGCTTTTGCATGATTTTATGAGTTTATTTATTCTTAATTTCTTGTTAACTCAAAAATCAACCTGAGTTTATCAAGAGTGGTTTATGGCTTTTCTCAATGCATCCTCAAGCCCTAGATTTCTATAAAATCAAGGCTCAGCTCTTCACAAAGTCTGGCTGGCTAAAACATCTCTCAATCTCTCGATTTTGCATAATTACTCTGGCGAATTTAGAACTGAAGAAAAAAGCTTTTGCGACAGATAATTTTGTGAGATCATTTCATAGTTTTTCATAGCTTTTGCATAATTTTAAATTCATCTTCATAACATTGTTAGATTAATTGCATATTATTTCAATTCATTCTAGATTAGTTTCATATCAAGTTTTTCATCTAATTGCATAAAAAATCCCCAAAAAAATAGATTAATTTGCATTCATATTTCATTACTTTCATCATTTTAAATCCTTCATTTAGTTGTTGCATTGTCACTGATCTCAGTCTAATCTGAGAATACATACTCGCACCTACTAGAAGGCAGTAAATCGCTTGGTTAGCTTATTTTTTTTACATTGCAGATTTCTTGATTTGCTAACCTCTAATGTTATACTGAAGTGTTGTGTCCATAGCTAGGTACAATTTCCACACATATTTTTGGCACCCACCGTGGGGCCCTAAAATGGGTTTCCATTCTATTCTATCAAATTTCTATCATTTTTCTTGAACCCACGACCACAAGGTTAATTTTTGTGAGTTTTGTGATAAATTTCAGGGCTATTTTTCTAGAAATCTGATTGATGTTTTTATTTGTACATGCACATATGACATGATGCAGATCCAAAATTTATATTTTTGGAAAGGTATTTGAGTTATCTTTCATTTTCCATTGGTTTAGATTAATTTCATTTTGATTTTCAAAAGTTATGATCATTTTAGTGAAGACTGGTCAGAACCTGATTTTATGAAATTTGACTGATGTTTTTACTGGTACATGCACATATGACATGATACAGATTCAAAATTTATATTTTTGAAAAGGTATTTGAGTTATCTTTCATTTTCCATTGGTTTGGATTGATTTAATTTTTATTTTAAAAAGTTATGATCATTTTAGTGAAGACTGGTCAGAATCTGATTTTATGAAATTTGACTGATGTTTTTATTGGTACATGCACATATGACATGATACAAATCCTAAATTTATATTTTTTGAAAGTTATTTGAGTTATCTTTCATTTTAAATTGGTTTTAATTAATTTTTTCTTAATTTTCAAAAGCTATGATTGATTTAGTGTAGACTAGTCAGAATCTGAATTTTTATGACAACAGTTTTTTCGATTATCAAATGACATATTATCTTTGACTAACCTGATTTTCTACCATGTGGGGTTGAAAATTTGTGTTTCTTTTTTGATGGATTTTTATAACAGTGGGTTGCATGTAGAAGAATAGGTAATTTTTTCATAACAGTGGTTTGCAGGTGCAGGTGCAGGTACATCTTGTGGGTACAAAAGGTATAAGACAAATGCTTAAAAATTGCTAAAATAGGTAAAATCTACTAAGCGTGTTGTGAGGAACTTAGGTAATCTATTACATCTAATAACACTTCATTTTGGGACATAAAAAGAACTCTCTTATGTCAAGCTTGAGTGCCTTTATAGCTTTCATAATTCACACTTCAGTTTTGGGCTATAAAACGAACATAGATTTGCTTTTTACATATCTGTTACACATAGTAAATAAGCCCTATGAACACTATTTGTGGATGATCTTGAGAGAGTGAGCTTCATTCGCTTGTTTACATGTGAAGTTCTTCTTGACGACAGATCCCCTTGTAGGTAGGGAGGATACTGTGATTGTCTCATGTTCTACTTGGTTTGGTCCTCAGCTTTTGATCGATATTTTCTCTCTCCGGAGAGATCGATAGACATAGTTGTTGACATCACAAATATTGGTGAGATAATTTTAGTCTTACCGTGTCGGATTAATCTATTTTCTATATTTGGGTAAAATTGATAAGGCTAGAGGATTATGATCTACTCCCTTTTTAGGTAGTATGAGAAACTCAAATCCTTGGATTTGGACCAAGTCCCCATGTGGTATCTTTTGTGAGTCACCTTTAGAGAGGGTTAACCATAGTGGACATTCCCTTTATTAGGTCAACCATGTGGATGGAACCTCAAGCGGTAATAGCCATTTTTGTCATGGTAGTAACAGATGCTATATAAATGTCCTTGTGGAGGAAATCTTCATAGGTGTGGTCTCTTGTTGGGCTGTCAGATCTCCCTAGCAGCTTTTGGTTGATTAAATTCTCAGACTGTGTCAAAACCCTAGTGTACCTAGATTGGAGTTCGCCCTCTTGAGATCACAAAAGTTGTAGAGTCAGACCATTACTAAAAACCTAGTGAGGCCAAATTTTTCATTTTCTAGGACTATGTGCGTTATTGAAAAACTTTTTTTGAGAACATACACAAATAGCATTCCTAGGGATTAGAATAATAAGTCACTATTGCTTGTTCATGTGCAAGGTTACTTTTTCCCTTGTTCATTATTTTCAGATGATTTCTTGCTTCCCTAGCTTTCTATTTTGCATGCTTAATATCTACTTGATTACTTGAGATGAACTATCACACAGATCTTCAAACCTGGACAGAAAAATTTGCAAACAATATGAAATTGAAAACCTAAAAATTGCAAAATTTGAAGCAAAATTCCTCTCTGGAGTCAAAATTCATCCCACAGTCTCAGAAAGTCGTATCCAAATTTTCAAAAAGTTGTTAGAAACCTTCAAAATTTGTTAGAAAATCAATTTTTTTTACAGCCAACTTCCAGATTCTGTCAAAATATTCACCGTGTTAGGAACAGAGCAAAACAATCAGGGAAATCCAATCTATTTGCCTAAAAGTAGTCTCTTTTATTTGATCCAACCTTCTGATCTATGACATTTGAGAAGAGTCAATCTGCTCTCCATTTCCTATCCTCCAACTTGGTGTCAGGCGTGTGTTCCAGAATCCCTTTTGCTCATGACTATACACTTTGCACACTTATCTACTAGCTAGATGGAAAATTCTAGTCTTATCCAGGATGCTCCCATCCCAAATGCTAAACATACTACCAATCCTAATTGGGGGTCATTCGATGATGTCTCTCACATCCTAAATATGCCTTGTAGTATGCCTATTTTGAACTATTCCACCATTGTTGCTACTGAACAAGATCTTGCTGCAAAGAATATTCCTCCTATTACAGATGATAGTGATGAAGAAGATCTACCTCCTATAATGTCTCTATCTAACTACATCAAGAAATATCGTAACGTCAAGACAAAATCAAAAGAAAGAGAACAA
The DNA here is from genome assembly GCA_027943335.1 of Chamaecyparis obtusa. NCBI lineage: Eukaryota > Viridiplantae > Streptophyta > Pinopsida > Cupressales > Cupressaceae > Chamaecyparis > Chamaecyparis obtusa. The sequence continues at coordinate 3,250,378 of BSBK01002152.1, read as the reverse complement.
GATTCCTCATCTGATACTACTATAACAATACAAGTTGATGTCATACATAGATATGCTCCTCTTACCAGCTTTGAAAGGGGAGAAAGTTCAAAATCTCAAGAGAAAGAAACTGATGACAATCCTTTCCACCCTTCTATGGAAATCATCTGTATGGCTCCTAGGCCATGTACTTCAAGCTACACTCTAGCTACTCCAGCAGATCATGGATACATAAGACCCCATCCAATTATAACTTCATGGAATATTGGCAGGTCTAGGATTGAAATGATTCCTATCTATGCACTATTCCCACCTGAAGAAGGACCTAGCTCTTGGAATGGATCATCTCAGTTTGACTCACATGATACTCCTTTAAACTTATCTGACTCTTATAGGACAACTCACAATCTAAAACATTTTATAGAAGATAACTTTCTTGATCTATCTGATTCATTCATGAACGATGAGGATGATGTTGAACTCTTTGCACTTGAGCCCATCCCATCAACCTCTCTTCCACCCACCTCCCTAAGATAAGTGGCTCACCCACTTCCCACTCCACCTCTCCACCTTAACTAGCCATATCAACCTCTTTCATCCATAATTCCTGAGTCTTTGGAAGTAAATTGGATCTGTAACAAAATTTTTTTTATTAGTATGATCCACTTATATCTCAAAGTCACTATGTCCCACCTAATCGACATGTGACTACTAAGAAAAAGATAGCATTCAAAAGACCATAAAGGTCTTCAAGGAAAAAAGGAGAAAAGAAAATCAAAGCACAAATGGATCTTGAAATCCATCTTACTAGGTATCTGAGCAATCTAACTCAGATCCTTGAGGATCAAACTTCATTCTAGAGATGATTCTTGAATTATTGTTAGGTATCTAAGCAATTTAACTCAGATTCCTGAGGATCAAGCTTTGTTCTGGAGATGATTCTTGAAAGCTACCTACTAGGTATCTGAGAAATCTAACTTAGATCCTTGGGAATCAAGCTTCGTTCTGGAGATGATTCTAAAAATCCATCTTATCAAAATTGCAATCACATTTCTCAAGAAGAAAAAAGAGAAAAAAGTCAAAAGCTATGTGGATTCCCAAGCTAAAAGAATTGGATGTCAAAAAGTTTCTATTCAAGCTTCCAAATTCTCATACCTTCCTCCATTTCACCCTTCTTGCCTCTCATACTTTATACTCTTCACTCCGTCTTGCCTATCCCAAAGTGCATATCGGTATCTCCTCATTTCTAATGACATGAATAAGAGAAATCTAGAGCGTGGGAAATTTGATGAAGAGTTAAGATGCATCCATGAGGATATTTGTGAGTCTCACTTAAGTGATCTTTCCTTTACTATGGATCTCTCGACAATTGGACACTATTGGCTAGATCTCTTGATCACTAATACAGAACAAGTATCAGAATACCCATTGAGGCTACACCATTCACTTTAGTTTATGGGTCTGAAGCGGTACTACCTATTGAGGCTGATATCCCATCACTAAGAATCAAAATACATAGTCTAGTAACTGATGATGACTACAAAGTATCTAGGTTGCAAGAACTTGAACTACTAGATGAGCACAAACAAGTAGTGTATGATCATCTTAGAGTATATCAGAAGAGAATGTCTAGAGGTTACAACAAGAAAGTCAGACATAGAGAATTTCAGGTTGGCGATCTAGTCTTGAGAGAGAATCTTAAAAATCAATCACATAGAGAATGTAAGGGGAAGTTTGAATCCAACTGGCTAGGTCCCTTTGTTATCACTACTAATTTTGGCTTTGGAGCCTATCAACTCTCAATGACTGAAGGAGAAAACCTCTAAGAACCAATCAACGTTCTCCATTTAAAGAAATTCTACACCTAAGGCATTTAGTCTATGGTAAAATGTCCTGAAAAAAATTATAAAAATCAGAAAAAGTCCTAAAAAAATGATCATCCTAGTGAAAACCTAGCAAACAGGCACCTTGATGTATCACAAAAAAAAATTAAAAAATATAAAAAATACACAAAAATTGAAAAATGAAAAATACAAGAAACTAAAAAAAATAAAAAGTGCCTTGGTGAAAACTTGGAAACAAGCACCTTGGTAGCAAAAATAGAATCTCTGCCAAGATGGTGAAAACCCAGCAAACGGGTACCACTTGTTTCAAAATGCTCCATCTATTAGCACAATCTTGGTCTCTCCCAACTTTCAGTCTTGCTTTAGTTTGTACATACCTCCCGATTTGTTTCCACATTCCTTTTTTCAATAAAGTCAGTCTGTGCACCAATTGGCTCAAACGTTTGTATCCTGTCAATGTTCAAACTTGGGGGCAATCAAAGTCATATCCTACAGTCCTCAATATCTTAGATGAGTCATATCCAGTCAAAGTCCTTTGAAGCTACATCTAAGTCAATCTGTCTGTCTCCTCTCCAAAAAGGATCTTGCATCTACAACAATGAAATCAAACATCAACACAAATTGAAAATAATCTATGTTTTTACATGCTTTTATCTCCTTGTATGCTTACTGATTTGCATTGAGATTTTTTCATATTGTGTCCCTTTGAGCTCTTCGATGATGTCCTTTACAGGATTTAGAGAGTGATGATTGGGGGCATAATATTTTCTTTATTTTCTGCTTGTATGTGAAAATCTAACAACTTTGGAAATTTTGGATTGAAATGGTGTCTATCTGTAAGAGCCTCTATCTCATATTGGATGGCCATGCGTACCTCGACCATTGATACCTGGAAAATTCAAGGAAGTTTGATCTAACTATTGTCTTTTTGAGAAAGTTATTACTCCTACTGTGAAACACAATCTTATCTAAGGATGCGAATGATAAAGGGTCACTACGGGTAATTCACACTAGATTTAGAATGATCTCTTGACTGCTTGATGTGTTTGTTCTGCAAGGCATATTCTAGTTATCACGATGTCTATGTTTTGATGCTTATACAAATTGCTATATCAAAATAGACATGATATTCAGGTCATCCTTGCATTTGTGCCTTGGTGCTTATATCTAATCTGACATTTTGAAAACAAAATCAATATTCATATGTCCACGGTTGTCTAGCCAGTGGGCGTTGTATTGATTCTTGCACATACAAATCAATATTCATATATTCATAGTTTCCTAACTAGTGGATGTTGTATTGATTTATCTAGTTACCTAATAAAAATTCAATGATGAAAATGACCGACACATGATCAGTGACTAGGTCCTAGGTCTTAGGTTTGTATTTCATTTTGCACTTTGCATGATTGCATTTATCTCACGATTGCCTAAATCAGCTTGACACTCAAATGATTCTTCAAAACTATGCTAAACACATCACAAGGACTGAGCATTGTATGAAGGTCCCTCCAACTAAACAACAAATAGAATCCATTTTTGGGATCAAAATTGAAATTTGAGATCGTTTACATTGTCAAAATAGTGATTTCAAATTTTCGGACCCAGGATGACTGACTGCTTGCATAATCGACTTTCAATCATCACAGAAATCCAAAATTCAACTTAATTGATTACCTAACATCAAACTATCAAAATTTAAACTTGGTCAACCATGGTCAACTCATGGTCAAACCTAGTCAAAATTGATCTTTAGGACCTCCAAACGATGCAGTTAACATGCTTCTAAACCACTCAATGCTGACTTTTCTTGTCAGATTTCAATTTTCATCCTGAAGGAGGCATGGTATCGAACATCAATCAAATCTACAAATCAAATCTTTCCTCAGTAATCAAGACAACAACCACGTCTAGTTGTTGATTCATCAAAAGACCTCGTTGCTTGGGCAACATCACTTGGGGCATATCAAATTCATCGAGATCCATATCAGTCTGGTATTCTCTTAATCTTGTAAATTGTATCAGCTTTTCATAGCCATCAGTTCATTAGTGTTATTACCTTAGTTCTTCGTAACTGAAGGGTTTAGATGTGATACCATTTTGATTCCTTTGGACAATCAGGTCTGGAACCAGGTCACTCACTTCTTCGTAATGATAAGGTTTAGAATTAGGCATTTTGATTCTTTTTTGTAATCACTGGTTCATTATTTCTATAGTTAACATCATCACGATTCTTGGTCAACTAGGACCTGAATCAGCTTTTCTAATCTTTCAATCGATTTTTGTCTTGAAATTAGTTCATTTGTCAAATCAATTTCATACATAAAAAATAGACTAATCTTTGAAGCACTATGCTTCGCATAGTAATTCAAAGAGGGGCAAAATGTAATAACCCAAAAATGGGCTATAGGTTCATTAACCTCTTACATCAACAATTCGATCAAAATCGACATCAAAGTCCTAACCTAAGGCACATCTGCACATCAGTTTATCAAAAACCTAATTGATTATCTTAATTCTGCATCAGGGAATATTCCTTGAATATTCCTAATTTATCATAATTATCTTTAATTGAATATTATTTGGTTATAAATATCATTATTTATCCTAAAGTTGATTAATTGAATATGATGAATATTTAATTAATTAATTTAATTCTGCCACTTAATTATTTAATTATATTTAATTCTATTTATTCCTAATTAATATTGTTTTTATTTTTACAATAAATCAAAATTCCTACAAACAATCAATTAAATATTTATTTAATTGATTTAAAATCAAAGTTGTCAAATTTAATGATTTAATTGGAATAAAGTTTAATTTAATAATTGATTAACCTATAAATCAATTATTTTAATTCAAAATAAGTTAAGTGGAAAATAAATCACTTTATTTATTAAATTAATTCATATTAAAACATGCACAATCAGAAAAACAGTTAGCTTTAAATCAATTTTCAATTTCAATTTGTTAACTTTCTAAACTCAACATCTGATAATGAGTTGAAAAAGAGAACTAAACTCTATTTTGAGATAAAAGCTGCTTTTGCATGATTTTATGAGTTTATTTATTCTTAATTTCTTGTTAACTCAAAAATCAACCTGAGTTTATCAAGAGTGATTTATGGCTTTTCTCAATGCATCCTCAAGCCCTACATTTCTATAAAATCAAGGCTCAGCTCTTCACAAAGTCTGGCTGGTTGAAACATCTCTCAATCTCTCAAATTTTCACAATTACTCTAGTGAATTTACAACTGAAGAATAGAGCTTTTGCGATAGACAATTTTGTGAGATCATTTCATAGTTTTTCATAGCTTTTGCATACTTTTGCATTCATCTTCACAGCATTGATAGATTAATTGCATATCATTTCAATTCATTCTAGATTAGTTTCATATCAAGTTTTTCATCTAATTGCATCAAAACTCCAAAAAAGAAGAAGATTAATTTGCATTCATATTTCATTGCTTTCATCATTTTAAATCCTTTGTTTAGGTGTTGCATTGTCACTGATCTTGGTCTAATTAGAGAATACATACTCGCACCTACTAGAAGGTAGTAAATCACCTGGTTAGCTTATTTTATTTACATTGCAGATTTCTTGATTTGCTAACCTCTAATGTTTTACTAAAGTGTTGTGTCCACATCTAGGTACAATGTAGAACCTGCACCAGCAATGGATCAAGGTGAGGAAAGATTGTTGAAGGCTTTGACAAATCTAAAGTCTACACCACACTATAATCCTCCTGAGGATAGTGGAAAATTAGATTCTAATAAATTGGTGGACTGGAACACCAAGATGGAAAAGTACTTTGAATATGAAAATGTACCTAAGGAAAAGAAGGTAAAAATTGCAAGCACAAAGTTGAAGAGTCATGCATCCTTGTGATGGGAACATCTACAGTTGGATAGAAAAAGGAAAGGAAAAGAAAAAATTAAGGTATGGAACAAAATGGTGAATAAATTGAAAGGAAATTTTTTACCTTGTGATTATCAGATTAACCTAGTTAGGCAAATGCAAAGTTTCAGGCAGAAAGATAGCTCGATAAAAGAATGTACTATGGAATTCTATAGATTAGATATTAGATCTGGGCATGATGAAGATGATGTGGAAAGAATTTGTAGGTACCTGAATGGTTTGAGAGTTTCCATCCAAGAAGAAATCAATTTGGTCAAATTGGAGAACATTGAAGAGGCTTATCAATTTGCATTGAAAGCTGAGGAGAAATTGAACACGAGACATGAGAAAAGACAAAGAGGTAGAGGTGGTAAATTCCATAGAGGAAGAGGTAGATCTTATGGTGAAAAAAATAGATCTAAACCTAAAATGACAAATCTGGATAAAGGCAAGACTGAGTGGAAAGGTGAAAGTTCACCTAGAGGTAGAGGCAGTAACTACCAAGGTGGTTATAATAGAAGTGGTTTCTGAGGAACTTGTTACAATGGTGGAGAAGATGGACATAAATCATTTGAGTGTACACATGCAAGTAAGAAGGTAGGTAACAGTAGAAATGATTTGGTGCAAGAAGAGTCACCGAATGAACCTGAGAAGGAAAATAATTTGATGGTAAGGAGAGCACTTTGGAGTGAAAGTAATAAGGAAGATCTGGTAAGGAAAAGTTTGTTCAGGACTAGATGTAGAGTTTCTAATGAAGTTTGGAAGGTAATCTTTGATAGTGGTAGCTCAAAGAATTTGGCATATGAGGAAATGGTTACGAAGTTGTAGTTGAAAAGGTTGGAACATCCGAAGCACTATCAGATTTCATGGATCAAAGATGAGCATACACTCTTGGTAAGTGAACAATGTTATGTGAATTTGAAAATTGGAAAGTACTATGATAAGGTGTTATGTGATATCATGCCTATGGATTGTTTTCATATTTTGTTGGGTAGACCTTGGCAATATGATAGACATGCTATATATGATGGGAGATTGCATAAATATACTATTTGGGCTGATGGGAGAATACAAGTTTTGTTTCCTTTGATTGAAGCACCTATTAGTAATGTTTGTACATCTATGAAAGTTTTATTTATGGAAGGAAGAAAGTTTGTTAAGGAGTTGAAAAAGAATGATGTATGTTTTTCTGTGATTCCTAACAAACCGAGTAAGAAAACAAAGGATAGTATATCCGAGGAGATTGATAAGTTACTCAACGAGTATAGTGAGATCATTTTTGATAATGTAAATGATGGTTTTCCACTGAAGAGAAGCATTTATCATTGCATGGATCTAATCCCTAGAGCTAGTTTACCAAATAAGACACCACATCAGTTGACACATACCAAGAATTAGGAATTGAACCGACAGATTCAAGAATTGTTGTAGAAAGGTTTGATTAGAGAAAGTTTGAGTCCTTGTGTAATACCTATTGTATTGGCACCTAAGAAGAATGGAGAATGGAGAATGTGTATTGATTCCAGAGAAATCAATAAGATAATAGTGAAATATAGGTTTCTTATACTGAGAATGGATGACATAATGGATAGTTTGACTAGAGGAAAGTATTTTACCAAAATTGATTTGAAAAGTGGGTATCATCAGATAAGAATCAAAGAAGGTGATGAGTGGAAGACTTCTTTTAAGACAAAATAAGGTTTGTATGAGTGGTTGGTTATGCCTTTTGGTTTAACTAATGCACCAAGTACTTTTATGAGGTTGATGAATGAAGTTTTGTAGAAATTCTTGGGTAAGTTCATGATTGTATACCTTGATGATATTCTAATATTCAGTAAAACTAGAGAAGAATATTTGTTGCATGTTAAAAAAGTATTACAGAGGTTGAAAGAATAAAAGTTGCTGATAAATTTGAAAAAGTGTTCTTTCATGAAAGAGGAGATTGTGTATTTGGAATTTGTGATTTCAGCTAATGGTTTGAAAATGGACCTTGAAAAGGTTGAAGCTATTTTGAATTGGCCCACACTTGAGAATGCTAGTGAGGTAAGATAATTTCATGGTTTGGAAAGTTTTTACCAAAAATTTATTAGGAATTTCAGTTCAATTTATAATGTTATTGTTGGAAACTACAATTGAAACAATTGTTGTATTGTCATTGATGTCAAACCTTAACTGGTAAGACTGTTTCTACTTAGGAAAGTACTATATCTATGGTGAGAAGGGAAAGAAAGGTTGGTAACAATAGCACCTAAGGAAAGGTTGAGTTATCTTGATACTACAAAGTGTACTTGATTATGTTGCACAATGATGAGACAATGTATTGTTTATCTTAGTAAGATTGAAGACTAAACTGGTAGGCATAACCAAGCAAAAATGAGGAAATCATGTTTAAGCCAAGTTATGACAGAGTCGACTGAGTTAGTGGATGCCGAGCAAAAATCTAGTGTCAATCGAGTATCAGTAAATTGCTGAGGAAGATAGTATTTGCCAAGGAAACAATTTTAGTAGTGACCGAGCGTTTTACATGGAGACCAAGTGGATGATCATAGTATTGACCGAGCATCAAAAATTTTATATTTGAAGAGAATTTAGATTTGGAGCCAACATTGTTGAATTCTTGGATTATGTAAAATGTGTTGACTTTATTTATTGATTGTATGGAAGCAGCATTTAATGCTTTGTAAAATGTTTTATTGTAAATCTTTATGAGATTTGAGATGATTCTAGAAGAGGAGATGAAGAACATGAAGCGGGTAGATTCAATGTATTTGACCTAACCCAAAGATCTACGAAGGAGATTAACTAGCAAAAGAAAAGTTAACCTAATAGAGGAAAGTATTAAGGGAACCGAAGCATTAGGTATGTGTATGCATGGGTGAAGTAGATGCTAGAAGAACAATAAATTTTTATTGACTGTATAAGCAAAAAGGATGAAGGAAAAGTGTGGTGATTGCTTGAAGGAAAGTTTTGAGAAGATCAGAAGTGGAGATGGAAAAGTTTCAAAGTTAGTAAACTAGCATTTGTGTATGGAATTGGATCTGATATTTGCAAAGTGAGTTGTATGTTTTCAGATCAATACTACTGCTACTTTCTAACCATTGTAATAGTCAAAATTCTTTTAACAGAGGTTGACCTAATAGTCATATGTTAAATCCTTTGAACAAGGTTGCATTCTAATGGAGTGTATGTAAGTCCTTTGACCATCCTCACTTTTAACAAGGTGATTGAAATCATTTAACCGAGTCACACTTGACAGTGTGTATTGTAACCTCTGACAGGGTTGGCTGTTAACTGAGCTCAATTCAGAAGAGTGAAAATAATAGTAGCATGTTACAAAGTGGTTTTTCCCATATTGGGTTTCCACTATAAATCCTGGTGTCAATACTTGTGTGAATGTTTTGGGTTTGAACATTTTTGTGATTTACAAGTTAGATACAACTGGGTAGTGGACTGCTGAGTTATATGTTTCTATTATTGAATCAGTGATGACCGAGTTTGTTTTGGTTGCTTGATATAATTCAAAGAAAAGTTATTTTATACATCAGGACCTGAGAACAAATGATTCACCCCCCCCTCTCTATTGTTCTAAATCATATTAAGAATTGGTATCAGAGTTGTGTTGCTTATTGGTGTTTACAGAAAGCAAGTTTAAAGGGACTTGAAGCAAATGATCAATATGTATAAGAAGAAGGTACTAAAGCTAAATAAGGAAAACTTCCCTACATGGCAAAGCTTGATGAAGCTACATCTAGCTGGTATTGGTGATTCTGCAAAGTACTACATTGAGCATGACTATGTCACACCTGTTGCACCTTTGATTGCTGAGGAAATGAGAGCCAAGTAAGAACACAATCAGGCAATGTTGGAAATTGCATCTGCCCTAAGCTATCTAGAATTTGAGGACATTAAGGATTGCACAATTGCTAAAGCTATGTGGGACACTCTTGCAAAGATCTATGGTGGTGATCTATATGTACTGAAAGCTAAAGCCGAGAGTCTCAGAGGTAAGTTTGATGAAATGAGAATGAATGAAGATGAAAACATTGCACAATATTATGGTAGAATAAAAGAGGTTCTGAATGCTATTAGAGGAACAAATTAGACTATTGATGATGAGACCATAATTGGAAAAGTGTTAAGAACTTTGCGTCCTATATATGCTATTAAGATCTCAACTATTCAGGAATCTAGATGTAACTCTACAAATGTGCTTACTTTGGAAGGTTTGATTGGCAAGTTGACTGCTTTTGAACTGTCTAATTATGATAATTTCACTATTGGTAGTATTGGAAATGTTAAATATGCTTTCAAGTCATAGTTAGTCCTAAACAAGCCTAAGAAGGAAAAAGAAAGATGCATTAGTGAAAGTGAAAGTGAAAGTGAAGATGATAGTGACACTTCTGATGAAGATCTTGAAGATCTAGAAGCTCTTATGGCTAGAAGACTGAGAAGAGGAAAAGGAAAATACAAAGGTAAACTCCCTATTATATGTTTTGCATGTAACAAGCTCGGTCATATAGCTGCTAGATGTCCTAACAAGAAGGATACAGATGAAGAAAGAAACAATAGACACAAAGATAGAATAGATGAAAAAGGATATCGAAGGTACAAAGACTACAAAGGAAAAGGTAAGAAATCCTATTACATTGCTGAAGAAGAGACTAACACTGATAGTGATGATTTTGAAATTGAGGTAGTCTATGTTGAAATGAAAGATGAATCTAATGAGGATGAGAAAACTGCATTGATTTCCTATGTGAACAAGAATGATAAATGGATTATTGATAGTGGTTGTTCACATCACATGACTGGTGACAAGAGTAAGTTTGAGACCCTACATCATTATAAAGGTAAAAGTGTAACATCTGGTAATGATGCACCATGTCTTGTTAGAGGAAAAGGATTGATTAAAATGATTAATAAGATCTCTTGTGAAAATGCCTATTGGGTTGAAGGATTGACTTATAATTTGTTAAGTGTTGCTCAGCTCAACAAAACTAGTTATTGAGTGGAATTTCATCAAAAGAAAGCTAAGATATTTGATGCTACTGGTGAACTGATTGGAAGTGGCGAGCAGACTAGAGATAATTTGTTCTATCTTGACCTATCTGAAGAAATATGTATGTTTGCACAACTTGATGACATTTGGTTATGGCATAAGAGTCTATGTCATGTTAACTTTGACAATCTGGTAGAGATAAGTAAGAAGAAGAAAGTAAGAGGCCTACCTAGATTGAAGAAACCTGAGAATGTGATGTGCAAAGAATGTCAGTTAGGAAAAATGACTAAGTCAAGTTTCAAGAGAAAATCCTTTACTTCTGAACACATTTTAGATTTGGTTCATACTGACCTTTTTGGACCTATGGGTGTACAAAGTTACTGTGGTGCTAGATATTTTATCTTGTTTGTTGATGATCATACCAGGATGATGCATGTAATGTTTCTAAAGGAAAAATCTGATGCTTTTCAATTTTTCAAGTGGTATTTGGCTAAGGTTGAGAAGGAGATAGGTAGGAACCTGAAATGTTTTAGATCTGACCGTGGTGGAGAATTTACATCAAATGAATTTAATCTATTTTGCAATGATAGAGGAATCAAAAGAAAGATGTCTACACCTAGGACACCTCTATAGAATGCATAGCAAAAAGAAGAAATAGATCTATTTTAGACTGTGCTAGGACACTATTGATTAAAAATAATGTGGCACAAAAATACTGGAAAGAAGCTATAAGTACAGCTATTTACACTCTTAACCAGGTACAAAACAAGAAAGATACAAATCTGACACCCTATGAATTATGGTATGGGCATGCACTGAGTGTTAAATACTTTAGAATCTTTGGAAGCAAGTGTTACATATTGAAAGACAATAGGAATGGAAAGTTTGATGCTAAAAGTGATGAAGGCATATTCCTAGGCTACTCCACAAAAAGTAAAGCTTATAAGTGTTTGAACTCTAACACTAACAAAATTGTGGAAAGTGTGAATGTAAAAATTGATGAGTATGCAGAAAGAAATGAGGCTGATAGCAAAAGAGAACTAGAAGATTATAGATCTTTTGTGTACATTGAGGAAATAGAAGAGGTAGGTAATAGACCTACACCTGATGCCGAGTCTCAAGTAAGCAATGTCAAGCGAAAGATAGATGATGCTGAGCGTCAGTAAAATAGTGCTAAGAGAGAGCAAGAACATGACGAGCTATAAGATAATGCTATCGAGGATCAGGAAGAGGTTGCCGAGCATTCAAAAGCTAAATCTAACAATCTTGTTGGGGAACTTGATGAAATAGAAGAGAAAAATGTTGAACCTATTTTGGAAAAATATGTAAGAAGACATCACAAGCTTGAAGAGATAATTGGAGATAGAGACACTGGAATTCAGACCAGAAGCAAGACAAAAGATCCAACATGCTTACTATGTGAATTTGAACCTAAGACAACTAAAGAGGCATTAGAAAATGAAGACTGGATACAAGTAATGAATGAAGAGATTGACCAGATTGATAAAAATGAAACCTGGACTCTGGTGCCGAGACCTATAGATAAGAATGTTATAGGAACAAAGTGGGTATTTCGAAACAAGTTGAATGAAAAAGGTGAAATCACTACGAACAAAGATAGACTAGTATGCAAAGGCTACACACAAGAAGAAGGAATTGATTGTGGGGAGACATTTTCCCTTGTAGCTAGATTGGAAGGAGTCAGAACTCTGCTTGCATATGCTGCTTATAAAGATTTCAAGGTATATCAAATGGATGTCAAGTCTGCATTTTTAAATGGTATACTGGAAGAAGAAGTTTACATAGAACAACCAGCAGGTTTTATTGATCCAAATAGAAGACACATGGTATGCAAACTGAACAAAGCTTTATATGGATTGAAACAAGCTCCCAAAGCATGGTATGAGCGGTTGCATAATTATCTGATATAGATTGGATTTTCTAGGACAAATGACACAAGCAATCTGTATATGAAAGATGAAGAAGGTAGAGGTATTTTGTTGGCCAAAATTTTTGTTGATGACATTATTTTTGGTGGACAAGATGCATTGTGTAAAATTTTTTCACATGAAATGCAAATTGAATTTGAGATGAGTATGTTTGGTGAGATCAAATTCTTTGTTGGTTTACAAGTATATTAGATGAAGAAAGGTTTTTTCATTACACAGTCTAAGTATGTTAATGAAATACTAAATTTTTTTGGAATGGAAGATGCTAGACCAGTGGGAACTCCTATGGTTATTGGAAAAAAGTTATCTAAGAATGATGATGCTGCAGAAGTTAACCAGACTTTGTACAGATCCATGATTGGAAAATTGCAGTATGCTATACATAGTAGACCTGATATTACATTAGCTGTTGGGATTGTGGCAAGATTCTTTTCCAATCCTAAGGAAACACACATGATGGCGGTGAAAAGAATCATGAGATACTTGAAAGGAACTATTGACTATGGGTTATACTACAAGAAGAATGACAAATTTGAACTTAGAGTATATACTAATGTTGATTGGGCAGGAAATGTAGATGACAGAAAGAGCACTAGTGGTGGAGCTTTCTTTCTTGGAAAAAGATTAGTCTCCTGGACAAGCAAGAAACAAAATTGCATTTCCTAATCTACTGCTGAAGCTGAGTATGTTGCTGCTGCAGTAAACTATTCAAATTTGATATGGATAAAATAGTTGTTGATAGGCATGAAAGATGAAATCACTGAACCTGTTGTTATTTTCCGTGACAACACAAGTGCTATCAATATTTCTAAGAACCTAGTAATGCACACTAAGACCCATCATATAGCAATCAAGTATCAATATTTGAGGGAATTGGTACAAGACAAGGAAGTCTGAATGGAATATGTGAATACAAAAGAACAATTGTTAGACATATTCACTAAAGCTTTACCTAAAGAAGCTCATCAGTACTTGAGAAGTCAATTAGGGGTCCTTCCCCTAACTGAGGCTGCCTAGCCATGCTAGGAGCACTGCATCAAATATGCTACAATAGAACATTTGACACATTGAAGCAGAAGATTGTCACACTTTAGGACTGTCCTAGAGCTGTGAAGAAGAAACAAAGATAACAAATCAGTCATAAGCAAGTTGACAGAGGGAGAAACACTATGCTGAATAGATATATCTACATATGTTGGATGTATGTTTGAGTTGCTGCTTTAGCATTTTTGTCAAAGAAGGAGATTGAACTAAAATGATACTATAACACATGACATTGAAAGTAAGGGAGATGATGAACTAAAATGAAAGATTAGGATAGAGGGAGATCTAGATACTTTTGACAGTCACAAAAGTGAGATTTATTGATTCTAAATCAGAATGAAGCTAAGGATATTATAAATTTTCTTTGATGGACAAATAAGTTTTTGGATTGGTTGGTAATCCATGTGTTATTTAGGTGATATCATATGGTGTTGCCATCAATGCCAAAGATGGAGATTGTTGGAAACTGCAATTGAAATAATTATTGTATTGTCATTGATGTCAAACCTTAACTGGTAAGACTGTTGCTACTTAGGAAAGTACTATATCTATGGTGAGAAGGGAAAGAAAGGTTGGTAACAATAGCATCTAAGGAAAGGTTGAGTTATCTTGATACTAAAAAGTGTACTTGATTATGTTGCACAATGATGAGACAATGTATTGTTTATCTTAGTAAGATTTAAGGCTAAACTGGTAGGCTTAACTGAGAAAAAATGAAGAAATCATATTTAAGATGAGTTATGACAGAGTCGACTGAGTTAGTGGATGCTGAGCAAAAATCTAGTGTCGACCGAGTATCAGTAAATTGCTGAGGAAGACAGTATTTGCCAAGGAAATAGTTTTAGTAGTGACCGAGTGTTTTAGATGGAGATTGAGTGGATGATCACAGTATTAACCAAGCATCAGCAATTTTATATTTGAAGAGAATTCAGATTTGGAGCCGACATTGTTGAATTCTTGGATTATGTAAAATGTGTTGACTTTATTTATTGATTGTATGGAAGCATTTAATGCTTTGTAAAATATTTTATTGTAAATCTTTATGAGATTTGAGATGATTCTAGAAGAGGATATGAAGAACATGAAGTGGGTAGATTCAATGTATTTGACCTAACCCTAAGATCTACGAAGGAGATTAAGCAGCAAAAGAAAAGTTAACCTAATAGAGGAAAGTATTAAGGGAACCAAAGCATTAGGTATGTGTATGCATGGGTGAAGTAGATGCTAGAAGAACAGTAAAGTTTTATTGACTGTATAAGTGAAAAGGCTGAAGGAAAAGTGTGGTGATTGCTTGAAGGAAAGTTTCAAGTAGATCAGAAGTCGAGATGGAAAAGTTTCAAAGTTAGTAAACTAGCATTTGTGTATGGAATTGGATCTGATATTTGCAAAGCAAGTTTTATGTTTTTAGATCAATACTACTGCTACTTTCTAACCATTGTAATAGTCAAAATCCTTTTAACAGAGGTTGACCTAACAGTCATATGTTAAATCCTTTGAACAAGGTTGCATTCTAATGGAGTGTATGTAAGTCCTTTGACCATGATCACTTTTAACAGGGTGATTGAAATCCTTTAACCGGGTCACACTTGACAGTGTGTATTGTAACCTTTGACAGGGTTGGCTTTTAACCGAGCTCACTTCTGAAGAGTGAAAATAATAGTAGCATGTTACAAAGTGGTTTTTCCCATATTGGGTTTCCACTATAAATCTTGGTCTCAATACTTGTGTGAATGTTTTGGGTTTGAACATTTCTTTATTTTACAAGTTAGATACAGCTGGGTAGTGGACTGTTGAGTTATATGTTTCTATTATTGAATCAGTGATGAACGAGTTTGTTTTGGTTGCTTGATCTGATTTAAAGAAAAGTTATTTTATACATCAGGACCTGAGAAGAACTGATTCACCCCCCCTCTCTGTTGTTCTAAATCATATTAACAGTTATGACTAAGACTATGAGAGGAGATAAAAGAGAATTCAAGTGGACACATGGAGCTAATAAAAGTTTTGAGACTTTGAAGAAAAAGGTTGTTGATTTCCTATTTTGGCATTGCCTGATTTCAATAAGGTATTTCAAGTGGAATGTGATGCAAGTGGAAGTGCAATAGGAGTTGTATTGAGTCAAGAAGGTAAACCTGTTGCTTTCTTTAGTGAAAAGTTAAATGATGCAAAAAAGAAAATATTTTGTGTATGATCAAGAATTCCATGCTACTGTTCAAGCAATGAAGAAATGGAGACATTATTTGATACCGAGTGAATTTGTATTGTATATTGATCATAAGGCTTTACAATATTTGGGTAGTCAAAATAAGTTGAATCAAAGACATATGAAATGGGTTGAGTATTTTTAGAGTTATACGTTTGTGATAAAACATAAGAGTGGAGTCACTAACCGAGTTGCTAATGCATTGAGTAGAAGAAGATCTTTGATGACCGAGATGAAAATTGAAGTTCTTGGCTTTGATGACATGAGAGATTCTTATGAATTTGATCCTGATTTTTTTGAGTCATGGAGAAAGTGTAGAGTACCTATTCAAGATCAATCTAGTAGGAAATGGGAAGAATTTTTTATTCAAGAAGGTATGTTGTTTAAAGGTATTTAGTTGTGTATACCGAGAGGACCAATGAGAACTAATTTGATAAAAGAGAAACATAGTAGTGGTTTGGATGGACATTTTGGTGTTGATAAAACATCGCATTTGCTTAAGGAGAAATACTTTTGGCCAGAGTTGTATAAAAATGTTCAAAAATTTGTGAAAATTTGTGGAATTTGTCAAGTTACAAAAGGAGTAAGTCAGAATACTGGATTGTATACACTAATTTTTGTTCCTAAGAAACCTTGGATTGACATCAGTATGGATTTTTTTCTTGGCTCACTGAAGATAGTGAGAGGTAATGATTCCATATTTGTTGTTGTGGGTAGATTTTCTAAAATGGCACATTTTATACCTTATAGAAAGACATCAGATGCAATACATATAGTAGGTCTTTTCTTTAAGGAAATTATCAGATTGCATGGATTACCGAGGAGTATTATCTTTGACTGAGAGAGTAAATTTGTTGGATACTTTTGGAAGACCCTTTGGAGAAAGTTTGGCACCGAGTTGAAATATAGTTCTACATTTAACCCACACATCGATGGACAAACAAAAGTTGTGAATAGAAGTTTGGGAAATCTTTTGAGATGTTTAGTTGAAGACACAATGAGTAATTGGGATTCTATGTTGGCACAAGTAGATTTTGCATACAATAATTCAGTGAATAAGAGTATTGGAAAAACACCTTTTGAGATTCTAAATGGCATACAATTGAGGGGTATATCAGATTTGAGGAATATTGCTAATGAAAGAAAGAGAAGTGCTGAAGGAGTACAATTTGCTGAGTACATGAAGACATTGCATGAAGATGTGAAACATAAGTTGGAGAAAAGTAATCAGAAATACAAAGACAGAGCTGATAGATCAAGAAGACATAAGACTTTTGTAGTCGGTGATGAAGTAATGGTTCATTTGAAGAGAGGCAAGTTTCTTGTTGGAACATATGGGAAGCTAAAAATGAAGAAGTTTGGCCCTTGCAAGATTTTGAAGAAATTTGATTGTGGAAATGCTTATGAGATTGATTTACCTGATGATATGGATATATCACATATATTCAACATTGTTGACTTATATGATTACAATGAACCCGATGAAGACACGCCAGTACCGATGGATTATCCTAAGAAGAAGACCAAAGAAGTTGAGCAAATTTTGGAGCAAAGAATTGATAGAAGTACAAAAGGAAAACAATATATGGAATATCTGGTAAAGTGGAAGAATAGGCCAATTGAAGATAGTTCATGGATTTCACAATCTGAGTTGGATTCAGCTTGGGTTGTACCTACTTCATGATTTGGAGAATCATTTTCAATTAACTCTAGGTGTCTGATGTAGGAGCATCTCAAGTCCTTGGCCATCCTATGTCACCAAAAAAATATTTGAAGTCTTCTGTGTTACTTAGTTCCTTCTTTGACCGAGTTGGTTCTGTGTTTCTTGGTTTCCTTTGTTCACCGGTGTTGGTTAGTTATCTCTCTGGCACTCAGTCATTTCCCTAGTGCTTGGTGATGTTTGTCTAGTGCTCAGTTATCCTTGCTTACTGAGTTGTTTATTTTGGATTTTTGTTGAGGCTAACTCTTGGCATTAATTTTGGTCATGGATTTAATGTTGGTATCTAGCATTGGGAAGTGCATGGACCTAGATCTAGTCATTCCTTTTATTTATGGTGGATCTGAAGGCCAACTTGCTCGATAGCCTCTTGTATAAATGTAGTTATTTGGTTTGGGATTAGGAGTCAGTTTTTAGTTGGAAGATAGAAGCTAGAAGATTGGTAGATCCTCGCATGTTGGAGGACTTCTGTACTTGATTGTAATATTTGGCATAAACTAGGAAGGCCTTACATCCCAACATGTATGAATCAATTGAAGATAATATATAGAGTGTTCTGCATTCTCTCTCTCACTTTTGTGTGTTGTTGCTTCCACATTTGATCTTCCCAAGGTAGATCTGGTTAGGGTGTGCCTTTGGCCTCTCTCCCCATCCTCCCTTGCATCATGAATTTTTGTAATAGTGTAACCTAAATTAACACTAAATAAATGAATAAGAGAAACCTATGTGAGGAATAAATTAGATAATAACACATCTTAATCCTATGTATAGAGAAAAAAAGTGAATAACCTAGTACAACAGGGATCTAATTAATTAAATAATTAATTAGGAGATTACCTTTTACTCTAACACCACTCATAAGTGCAACTTACAAATATATATAAACTAATGCATAAAATATAAAACTAGACTGACAACAAGGCTTAATGAATTGCTCATGCACAAATGAAACATGTGATCTTGTATAATCAAATAAAAGGAGAAAAAATCATTGTAAGAAAATCCTTTACAAATTAGATGTAAATTATGAAGGATAGAGGACTCAAGTAGACCCCCATCCTGCCTTCCAAGAAAAACTTATTCATATAAAGAATCAATCACAACTAAAGATAATGAGATGGCACCAAAGATATAGTGAAGATATCTATAACTTTCTCCTCAAGAGGAAAATAATCTAAGAAGATATGGCCATTATGTGGATGAGATAATAAATTAAATTTATGTGTAGTTTTAAGTGTTTCATCCTTTACATCTCAATTGAGTTTCTTGCAATATATTCACACTTTGGTTATAACACCAAAGAACTATAGGACTATCATATTATAGAAAAAACTTTATTATAATTTATCAAAGAAATAAAGACTTATTGTTGATAAGAAATACACCTCAATACTCTACCTCAGTAGATGAAAATATAATAATTATTTTCTTCTTACATTACTATCAACTGATGCAGGAGCATCTCAGGTTCTTGGGAATCCTGTATCACCAAAAACAAGTTAGAGTTGTTAGTTGTTCTCAGTAGCTACTTTTGGGCTCTGAGTGATGCATTCCTATTTCCACCGACGGGGCTCAGTTGTTGCTCAGATCTTTCTTTCACTGAGTTGGTTTTTAGTTGCTTAGTAATATTTCTCACTGAGTGATTTATTTTGGATTTCTTTGAGGCCGACTTCTATATTTAATTTTATTTTTGGAGTTAATGGTTACATCAATCATTGGGAAGCATGTAGACCTAGATTTGGTTGTTCTCTTCTCCAATGTTGGATCTAAAGGATGACTTGTTTTAGTAGCCTCTTGTATAAATAAAGTAGTATGTTGTAGATCTTAGGAATTTAGAAATAATAGGAGATAGGATCTGAAAGTTGAATCCTTGATGTTGGAGGACTTTTGTATTGGAATTTTGATTGTTTTTGGTCGTAACTAGGAAGGCCTTACAATCTGACATATATGAATCTTTCTATGGTGATTAATATATGAAATATCTGCATTCTCTTTCTCTCCCTCTATTATTATGTTATTTCTTCCATGTGTGGACTTCATAAGAGGTTGGTAGTTGGGTGTGCCTTTGGCCTAGCCTTCCTACCCTCCTTGTGTTGTCAACTAGGCCCAAATCAAGGGAAACAAAATGTAAAAGTGAGATTACATGAGTCAATATCACCTACTCTATTTGAGTTAGTGAAGCTTAAAAGGGGAAAGATGAATATCTCATAAAGGCCACCAATATGAAATTTATAATATCCTTTATTTATTTTTCTTAAATATTTATTCAATATCCTAAAAGAACATGAATTTTCATCACATCAATCCTCAAAGGAAATATTATATTTTTTGCACATATAAGTAAACTATATTATATATTTTACCAAAATTGATTTGAAAAGTGGATATCCTCAGATCATAATCAGAGAAGGTGATGAATGGAAGACTACTTTCAAGACAAGAGAAGGTTTGTATTGTGTGTGTGAATTTTGTACTTAGTTGGAGACAAAACACTTCAGTAAAACATTAGAGGTTAGCAAATCAAGAAATCTACAAATAAGAACAATATAGCTAACCAAACAATTTACTACCTTCTAGTAGGTGTGAGTATGGTATTCTTAGATTTAGACCGAGATCAGTGACAATGCAACACCTAAATGAAGGATTTAATGCTAAATATGGATGAAAGATGAATGCAAATTAATCTATTTTTTTGGATTTTGTGTGCAATAAGATGAAAAAACTGATATGAAACTAGTCTAGAATGGGTTGAAATGATATGCAAATTGATCTAACAATGATATGCTATAATATGAAAATGAATGAATGCTATGACCAAAACAATAACAAAAATCTCACAATCACCTATTCGCAAGAGCTTGATTCTACAGATGCAAATTTGTAAGAGTTCAATTATGCAAATTCGAAGGACCCAAAACCAAGAAGCCAAGCCTTGATTATATAGAAATCCAAGGATTGAGGATGCATTGAGAAAAGCCATAAATCACTCTTGATAAACTCAGGTTGATTTTTGAGTTAACAAGAAATCAGGAACATATTAACTCATAAAATCATGCAAAAACACTTTTTAACTCAAAATAGAGCTTAGTTCACTTTTTCAATTTACAATCACATGTTGAGTTTAGAAAGTTAACAAATTGAAATTGATAATTGATTTAAAGTTGACTGCTTTTCTGATTGTGCATGATTTAATATGAATTAACTAAAAAATAAAGTGATTTTTTCTCAACTTAACTGATTTTGAATTAAAAAAATTGATTTATGGGTTAATCAATTATTAAATCAAACTTTTATTCCAAACTATATCATTAAATATTGACAACTGGATTTAATTAATTAAATAAGAATTTAATCAATTATTCATAGGATTTTTGATTTATTGTCAAAATTAAATAATATTAATTAGGAATAAATGTAATTAAATCTAATTAAATAATTAGGTGGAAAAATTAAACTTAATTAATTAAATATTCAAAATATTCAATTAATCAAATTTTAGGATAAATATGATTTATCACCAAATAATATATAATTAGGATAATTATGATAAATTAGGAGTATTTAGGAATATTCCCCGATGCAGAATGAGGATAAAATCAATTAGGGTTTTGATAAATTGATGTGCAGATAAGCCTTAGCTTAGGACTTTGATGTCAATTTCAATTGATTTATTGATGTAGGAGGTCAATGAACCTATAGCCCATTTTTCGGGTATTACATTTTTCCCTAATTTGAATTATTGTGCGAAGCGCAGTAGTTCAAAGATTAATCTATTTTTGATGATGTTCAGACTCAATTATGTGGTGGAGAAATTGATCCTGAAAGATTAACCGATTCCGAGATAGAAATTGATTGATAGATTTGAAGATGTTGGTGATTCAGGTCCTCATTGACCAAAGAATCAAGATGATGCTAACTATATCAATAATGAACCGATGATTATGAAGAAGTGTCAAAATGTTTGATTCTAAACCTATGATTATGAAGAAGTGACTGTCCTGACTCCAGACCTAATTGTCCAAAGGAATCGAAAGGATGCCAAATTTGAACCCTTCAGTTATGAAGAACCAAGGAAATAACACAACTGAGCTGATGGTTATGAAGAGATGATATAGTTTGCAAGATTAAGAGAATACCAGATTGATATGGATCTTGATGAATCTGATATGCCCCAAGTGATGAGGTCTTTTGATGAATCAACAACTAGACGTGGTTGTTGTCTTGATTATTGAAAGAAATATTTGATTTATAGATTCAATTGATGTGCAATACCATGCCCCCTTCAGGATGAAAATCAAAATCTAACAAGAAAAGTCAGCGTTAAATGGTTTAGAAGCATGTTAACTAATTTGAGAAGCAGTTGTGCACATCCGGAGACATGTTCTACATCATTTGGAGGTCTTGAAGACCAATTTTGACTAGGTTTGACCATGAGTTGAGCATGGTTGACCAAGTTAAAATTTTGATAGTTTGATTTAAGATAATTAGTTAAATTGAAAATTAGATTTCTTTGATGATTAGAAGGTCGGTTATGCAAGTAGTCAGCTGTCCTAGGTCTAAAAATTTTAAATTGCATTTTTGACAATGTAAATGATTTCAAATTTTGATTTTGATCCAGAAAATGGGTTCAGAATGTCGAAATTAGCTAGGGGTGCAATTTTCACACAAAATGGAGCACTTTGAAAAATCAGGTCAAAACCTATATAAGGCCCAAAAGGGTCATTTCAAATCGTTATTCCTTTTGACTTGTACAAACTTTTGTGGAGCCCTCTAAGAGAAAAATGGAAAAAATAGCAGTTCCAATCTCTTTGCATCAGTTCAAGCACAGCCGGTGGCACCATTGACCTCCCCAGTATGAGAACCTAGTAAGTGGACCTCCGTGCCTCTTTGTGACTTCAAATTTTCCATGTTTTAAGCATTTTTAGGATCTTTTTGTATGTTTTTAACTTTTTGAAAATTTTCACCATGAAAAGTCGTATGACAGTCTAGTAGGACTCGTACAATTTTTGAATGTCATTTAGAATGTTATCCCCGTTTAACCTATAACTCGTATGAGAGGGATCCATCTCTCGTACGACATTTCATTGGGTCCCTCAAGTGTCATACGAGAGCCTGTAGATTCTCGTGTATGCATGAAATGTCATGTCGGAACCCATAGAAACTTGTATGAGTTTTGACACCAGTCTGAAAACTCATATAGAAAACAATGATTGTTTTTCTCAACCTTAGGTTAATTTTTTTATTTTTTTGATTTCTTAGGTTGATTCCTTAGCATTTAATACACCTTTTGAAGTATTCATTATTTTAATTTATATACTTATAGCTTGATTTTTGACCAAGTCATTGATAGGGTACCCTATTTCTGTGCTGTGTAGGTTCATTATCCAAATGTACATGTGCAAATATCTCATCTGGCTACCCAGAGACTCTGCGTGTCACTGCTTGACCCTCTGAGAGTGCACCTAGCTGCCTGCGGTTTTGAGTACCTGATATGTTTGCCTGAGATTTGGGTGAACCATGGTTTTCTTATTGCATTGATAGAAAGATTCCATTCAGAGACACAGAAATTCCACCTGCCTACTGGAGAGATCACTATGACACTAGAGGATGTGTATAGGATTCTGTGCATACCATTTCATGGCCCTCATCCTGATTATATCAGTGTGGGGAATGTTGGTTTACATGCCTTTAGGACTTTGTTTGGTGATGATGATCAGTTGGCTTAGTCCATCTCTTGGGAGGCTCTGGTAAAAAGATATGGGTAGACTCATAGATTAGAGTGCATTATAGTAGGGATGATTGATGGGATCATCATGTCTGATTGTCAGCAGAATGGTCTTTTGATGGGTTGGGCCCCGATGGTAGCACACCTGATGGCTAGTCCCTCTGAGCTAGGATGGGGTCAATGCCTACTTGCTCACATGTTCTCAGAGATGCACAAGATAGTGTATCATGAAGGAAAATATTTTTCTTCTGGTGCACTTGTTCTATAGATTTGGGGGTGGGAGCACATCTTGATATGTTGGCTTGTATGCAGTGAGGATAGGTAGCCACATGATCCATTGATATATAGGTACTCTGGATATGTCATATAGGTCCAGAGGGGCATTATAGAGCATTGGAGGCATGTATTAGATGACATGACATTCTTCATTTGGAGACTGTACCTACAGGTGGAGGCATGGCCAGATGAACGTGCTTAGTTTGGATATTTTTGTTAGAGTCGGGTGTTGATAGGTTATTCTACCACTATCTTGGAGTGATTCATCATCACATGTGTATGGAGATAGTATGGCATCATACAGGATGCACCACAGGATTATGCCACTTATGTATGGTTGGTTCATGAGCTAGGATTAGGATGGACAACTCGATTATCTTATGCTCTTTGTAGTCAGGATTACACTGGATATGTGGCTAGAGATTGGGATTATAGGCCACAGGTTGCTGATGTGGGAGTTACTGATGCATTTATTTCTTGGCTGGCTAAGCATCCTATGAGGAGATTTTTTGATCTGACAAAGTTGATTTTGACTATGGAGGAGGTAACAGATGTGATAGGTGCACCCATGGGTAGAGGCCAGAGACGATGAGATTTTCAGATACTAGTGGTGTAGCCTACACCACCTAGGCCTAGAGAAGTGATTACTCCATAGAGAGGAGCAGGATAGATGAGACTACCTCACCCTCAAAGTTCTACAATAGACTGACCTATAGTTCTTCAAAGGAGATACATCAGAGGAGAGAGTGGCACACTAGGAGGCATTGGGAGCACAGATGCAATTTTAGGTGATCAACAGGATGTGGGTGGTGCTGATGAGACACATGATGATCCTTATTTTGATCTAGGTGCTGAGGTTCGATGTCGCAAGGCATGCAGACAGACAACTATTGATCATCCCATGGAGGATGTAGAGGTACCGATAGTTGAGGTAGATCCTGGAATGAGACAGGCTCCTCAAGATATTATCAGGTGACTCAAGCTGTAGATTAGGGACTTGAGATTGCAGAGTACCACATTGGAGATCTAGTTGAGGGAGTTTGAGAGATAGAGATTAGAGTGAGAGACATACATGAGATAGTTGTAGGTTGAGGTCATTCATTAGACTAGTCAGACCTCTTACTATGTTTTTGCATATTATGTGACTATACCTGCTACCAAGAGAGTGCTTACATACTCTCAGTACATGGTTTCTTTTGAGGGAGTTAGAACACCATGAGCTGATCTACCTCTAGATGCACCTACCCCACCAACACTAGATGTAGAGGAGTATGCAGAAAGATGATCTACCTATAATTCTGATTGTTTTTGTCATTTTGTCCATATACATTGATCTGATCTGATAGCTCTGAGGAGCTCATTATTTTGTATACTGTGCCATTAGTGCACCCCTGACTATTCTGAGGTTTATGATATATATGAGATCAATTTTTGGGTTGTGACTTCATATGTACTTGTCATTTTGTGTATGATGATATTGTGTGATGTAAATGTGTAAAATGCTTTGATTAGTGTAGAATGTTATGGATTATGCAATGCAATGGTTTCTATCAAATGTATGGATTATGCAACACAATGGTTTCTTTCAAATGTATGGATTATGCAATGCAATTGATTATGAATTATGGAAATGTATGATTTGTTTTATGCTTTATGGATGTACATGTATGTAATGCAATGAATGTAATGGAGTGATTATGATATGTAATATAAATATAGCGATACACATGATATATTTTTCAAGTATTGATGAAGACAAGTACTCAGTCATTTGTCAAAAAGGATGTGTAACCTAGGATGGTGACTACTTGCTGATCTATGAAGTGACCTTTGTGTGAGATTCAGTCCTCATGCCATGTTTAGCATTGTTTTAAAGGATCGTTTAAGCATAAAGCTGATTTGGCAATCATGAGATAAATGTAATCATGCAAAGTGCAAAGTGACATGCAGAATGAAATACAAACCTAGGACCTAGGACTTAGTCACTGATCATGTGTTGGTCATTTTCATCACTGAATATTTTTTTAGGTAACCGGCTAAATCAATACAATATCCACTAGTTAGACAACCATGAACATATGAATATTGATTTTTACATCAAAAGTCAATACAACACCCACTAGCTAGACAACCATGGACATATGAATATGGAATTTTTGTCAGAATGTCAGATTAGATATAAGCACTAAGGCATAAATGCTAGAATGACCTGAATATCATGTCCATTTTGATATAGAAATTTGTATAAGCATCAGAACATAAATGTTGTGATGACCTGAATATCCTTTGCAGACAAACACACCAAGTAGTCAAGAGATCATTCTGAATCCGCTTTAAATTACCCGCAGTGACCCTTTATTGTTCACATCCTTGGGTAAGATCACATTTCACAATAGGAGTAAGGACCCACTCAAAAATACAATAGTTAGATCCAACATCCTTGAAGCATTTGGGTATTTATGGTCAAGGTACACATGGCCATCCAATATGTGATGGAGGCACTTATAGTGGACACCAATTCAATCCAGAATTTCCAAAGTTGTTAGATTTTCACTCAAAGTAGAAAACAAAGAAAAGATTATGCTCCCACTCATCACTCTCTAAATCCTATGAAGGACATCATTGAAGAGCTCAAGGGTACATAACATGCAAAAATCTCAATGCGAACCAATAAGCATACAAGGAGATAAAAGCAATGAAGCAGAGATTGTTTTTAGGTTGTTGTTGATGTTTATTTGTATTTGATTGCAAAATCCTTTTTGGTAAGGAGATGGACACACTGACTCAGATGTAGCTTTGGAAGGACTCTGAATGGATATGACTTGTTTGAGGTATACTAGAGACCATAGGTTATGACATTGATTACCCCCAAGCTTGAAACATTAATAGGATACAGATGCTTTTGCTGAGTGGCGCATATACTGACTTTATTGAAAATAGGATGTGGAAAAAAACTAGGAGATATGTACAAACTAAAGTAGGAATGAAAGCTGGGAAAGACCAAGATTGTGCTAATAGATGGAGCATTTTTTAGCAAGTGGCACCTATTTGCTAGGTTTTCACCATCTTAGTAGAGATTCTATTTTTGCTACCAAGGTGCATGTTTCTAGGTTTTCACCAAGGCACTTTTTCTTTTTTCTTCTTTTTTTTGTATTTTTATCTTTTCAATTTTTTTGTGAATCATCAAGGTGTCTATTGCTAGGTTTTCACCAAGATGTTCATTTTTTTAGGACTTTTTCTAATTTTTATGATTTTTTTAGGACATTTTTGAATACTAAATGCCTTAGGCATAGAATTTATTTAGATGGAGAATGTTGATTGGTTCTCAGAGCTATTCTAATTCAATTGTTGAGAGTTGATAGATTCTAGAGTCAAAAGTAGCAGTGATAATAAAGGGACCTAGCCAGTTGGGTTCAAACTTTCCCTTGCGTTCTCGATGTGATTGATTTTAAGGATTTTCTCTCAAGACTAGACTGCCAACCTAAAATTATTTGTGTCTAACTTTCTTGTTGTATCCTCTATACATTCTTTTCTGATATACTCTAAGATGATCATATGCTTCTTGTCTGTGCTCATCTAGTAGTTCAAGTTCTTGTAACCTAGACACTCTGTAGTCATCATCATTTACTAGACCATGCATTCTAATTCTTAGTGATGGGATTTCAACCTCAATAGGCAATACTACTTCAGACCCATAAACTAAAGCGAATGGTGTAGCCCTAGTGGGCATTTTGATACTCATTTTGTAGGCCTAGAGAGCTAGATTGATCATGAGATGCCAGTCCCTTCCTATTTTAGTAACTATGTGATGTAGGATTTCCAACAAATTCTTGTTTGATGCTTCTGCTTGCCCATTCCCTTAAGGATGGTATATGGACAACCAATGTTGTGTTATCTTGAATTTTGAGCATAAGGAATCTAGGTCCTTGTTCTTTAATTGGCCACCATTATCTATGACTATTGAATGTGGAATACCATACTGACATATGATGTAGTTCAGGATGAACATTGAAAATTTCTTGTCGATTGCTTGAGTCAGAGGAACTACTTCTACCCAGTTTGTGAAATAGTCTGTAGCTATAATGATATGGGTATGTCCATTAGAAGAATGTGGATAAATAGCACCTATCAGATAAAATGCCCATTTTTGAAAAGGCCATTGTGTAGTGAAGGGAATAAGATCTCTCCCTGGTGCATGAATCAAGTTTCCATGTACTTGACACTTTTGACAATTCTTAGCAAATTTGATAGCCTCTTTTTCCATTTTAGGCCAATAATACCAAGCCTTAATAAGTTTTCAAGCTAATGTTAAACCATTGAAATGTGATCCACATATATCATCATGGACTTCCTCTAATGCATGTTGAGACTCTTCATGTTCTAAACACCTAAGTAGCGTACCATCTAGGCTTTGTTTGTATAGATCATTACCAATGATGACATACCATAATATGTTTCAGATAAGGTATCATTTCTTATGTTGGCTGAAGGTATTAGGAATGATTTGGTCTTTAAGGTAGGAGTATAGGTTTTTGTATTTGTAAGAATCATGACCAACAAAAGTGCAGATCATGTGGGTTTTGGGGGAATCATATGCAAGAAATGAAAATGCTTCCACCAGGAACTCATAACGTAGCTCATGTTCAGGTTTTTGTAGTAGAGATGATAGTGTTGCCATAGCATGAACAACCTTATTCTCCATTCTAGGAATCTGTTCAAAAGTGACTGAGATGAAATATTTCTTAAGGTCATCGACCATGCATTTGTATGGAATTATATTATCATCTTTCATTTGGTATACATCATTGACTTGGTGTATGACTACTTGTGAATCTCCATGAATGTGAAACTCTGTTACTCACCACTTAATTGCTATCTTCATACCATTAAGTAGAGCTTCATATTCAGCAATATTGTTTGTGTAAGGAAATTTTATTCTGAAAGCTTTATGTATTGATTATCCTTGTGGTGTTATGAATAATATGCTTGCTCTAGATCCATTCCATGTGTAAGATCCATCAAAGAAAAGATGCCAAGTCCTAGAAGATATGTGCATGATAGATGAATCAGGAAATTCCATTTGTAATGGTGTATCATCAAACAATGGTGTTGTTAATATGATTTAGAACAACAAAGAGGGGGGGGGGTGAATCATTTGTTCTCAAGTCTAGATGTATAAATTTTTTTTTAAAACACTTCAATAAATTTAGATATGATAACCAAAACTACTTAGTCACTACTGAATATATACCAGAAACATAAAATAATGCAGTCCACTATCCAATAGTATTTAACTTGCAAAACATAGAAATGTTCACACCAAAACATTCACACAAGTATTAACACCAGGATTTATAGTGGAAACCCAATTTGCAAAAAACCACTTTGTAACATGTTACTGATATTTTCACTCTTTTGAAGTGAGCTCTGTGAAAAGCCAACCTTGTTAAAGGTTTACAAACACACTGTCAGGTGTGACCTTGTTAAAGGATTTCAACCACCCTGTTAGGAGTGCACCTTGTTAAAGGACTTAAATACATCCCATTAGAATGCAACCTTGTTCAAAGGATTTATACAAATGACTGTTAGGTCAACCTTGATTAAAGGATTTTGACTGATACAATGGTTAGAAAGTAATAGTAGTATTGATCTGAAAAACATACAACTCACTTTGTAAATACTAGATCCAATTCTGTACACTTATGTATGTAGGCTTAATGAATGTGTTCCATTTCCATCCCCATCACTGATCTACTCAGAAATCCCTTCAAGCAATCACAACTCTTCACCTTTAGCCTTTCTTCTTATTCATGTTGGAGATTTTCCAGCAAGCCAGTGCTGATGGTATGTTTGTCATTGATGAAAACATATGGCAAGTAGCATGCATGGAAGAATTATGTAGTAATATTCTAGTATATACAACATGGACATGTTATCAACATGATATCATGGATGTAGAGGTCAACTATTAGTATAGATAGTTATATAGCAGCTTGTGTCAGTAGTGTTCCTAACAGAGTTACATGCAGTGTTCTATGAATGATTGTTCGTACAGTTATCATGGAGCCTTACTCATTTGGATATGTGATGAAGACATGTTAGTGATATTAAATTCATGGAAGAAGAGTCTAATGATTAGTAGAAGTGAAGTTATGTAGTCGCTATTCACCAATAGCACTTTCTTGTGTTTATTCAGAAGAGGTAACATAGATTATATTGGTTCAGGAGTTGCACCTATCATTTTGGTATGTGCCCTTGGATTAATCATTGGAGAAGAGTTAGTAATGTTTGATTAAGAGTGAGTGATGTAATTCAACTTGAAGAGAATGTTTCAATTACTTTGGTAGAGCCAACAATGTGTAGCGTGCGTCTACATTTATTAATATTGGACAGGTCCCAGAATGTGTTGTGTGCTTAGTAGAGCCAACATAATTATTATTGGAGTATGTTATGGTTTCTCTAATATGATTTCAAGGTGGTTCTAACACTCTAAATTGATTATATCATTTAGTGGAAATATATTTATAGGAAGTCATTTGTGATTGCTAAGTTATGTTTCAGAGTTGATTGTGAAGAGTAGAGCAGAGTGTGCGAAGTGTTGAGCCATCGGCAAAAGGTCTATGTGACCAAGTAAAGTGTTTATGCTATACATTGGAACTAATCCAGATAGTAGGTCAAAGCACAGTTCACCAAGATCTAGATATAGTGTGTATCTATTATTCAGAAGGTTGTAGCCTTCACTCATTTGAGCAGTGTGCTCTCAGACATTGTGTCCTTACCCCTAATAGGGTTAATTGTAAAAGACTCCTAATAGGGTCCAACCCTTGACTTGGTCAATGTACTAAATATATTGTAAAGAAACTCCTAACAGGGTTAAGGATCTTCTAACAAGGATCATAATACCAATTCAGATTATTAGTGGGTGTCAATTCCCACTGGGGTTTTTACCTATTTGGGTTTCCCCATAACCAAAATATTGGTGTTGTGTTCAAGTTTTCTTTCATTGTGTTTATTATTATGTTTAAGTATGCTTAATTGGATAAAGAATTGAAACTTTTAGATAACTGATTCACCCCCCCTCTCAGTTATCTCTTGGGACTATTCCTAACAATTGGTATTAGAGCCAAGTACCTCTGAGAGAAAGTTTAACAACTTGAGGTTGATTAGATGGAATTCTTCAAAAAATAAAGTCCTAAGTTTGATGGAGAGAATTATCTTGACTGGAAGAACAAGATGGTGACACATTTACAATGCATTACTTTTGAAGTTTTTGATGTAACTATCAAAGAAGTCAAGATCCCTAATTTAGAAGACCTTGCAAAAGATGATGCTACTGAAAAGCATAAGGAATTATTTCATCAGAATAAAATAGCCAAAGAAGCCCTTATCAGTTCCCTATCTAATAGCAAGTTTTCAAAAATAAAGAAACTAGATACAACCCACAAGATATGGAAGCACCTAGAAGACATATTTGAAGGAGACAAACAAGAAAATGATGCACATAGAAAAACTTGGAAGAAAAGATACAATGCATTAGAGATGCTACCTGAAGAGAAAATCAGAGGTTACAACCAAAGGAGTAATGAAGCAGTTGTAGGAATTAGGAACAATGGTGGAGAGATCTCAGAAGAAGACATTATGGATAAATTGATGACCACTCTCACAAAAGAGTATGAAAACAAGATCAACATCCTTGATGAGACCATGCAGCTTACATCAAATTTCAAAAGAGAGACCTTGATCAACAAAATTTTAGATTTTGAGATTTCAAGATTGAAGACAGAACGTAAAAGTGAGATAGCCTTCAAAGCATCAGTCCATGGTAAGAATTCTACAAGCACTTCTAATAATTTTGATGATAATAATAAAGAGAAAACACTAGATGATTTCATTTCTATGATTGCTAAAAGAAAAAAGAAAGGGAAAGGGAAATATGAAGGTTAATTTCCATTTAAATTCTTTTCATGTAATAAGATTGGTCATTTTGCATCTAAGTGTCCTACAATAGTTAAATGTACCAGAATAACTACAAGCCTAAGTATACAAAGGAATGCTACTATGCTAGAGATGGAGTATCAGATGAAGAATCAACAAAAGAGAAAATTGGATTCATTTCTCTTGAAGATGATAAGGAATCAAAAGAATTAGCTCTAATTTCACAAGCTGACATTATGATAGATTGGATCATTGATAATGGTTGCTCACATGACATGACATGAGATAAAGATAGATTTGTTCATTTGGAAAGA
Source organism: Chamaecyparis obtusa (assembly GCA_027943335.1). Classification (NCBI taxonomy): domain Eukaryota; kingdom Viridiplantae; phylum Streptophyta; class Pinopsida; order Cupressales; family Cupressaceae; genus Chamaecyparis; species Chamaecyparis obtusa. The sequence continues at coordinate 3,218,493 of BSBK01002152.1, read as the reverse complement.
TACAAAGGAGGCATGGTTAGATTTGGAGATAACACTCCCAAACCTATCATTGGTAGAGGAGCCATCACCTTGGATGGAAAGAATAGCACTGATGATGTTCTTTATGTTGATGGTTTGAAACATAACCTACTAAGTGTTGGGCAGTTACTTGACAAAGGTTATAGGTTGGAATTCAATGGAAACAAGTGCATCATTGACAACAAAGAAGGAGAAATGATTGCATCAGGATAAAAAACTAAAGGTAATGTTTTTCAACTTAATCCAGAAGCAAGTTGTTTTGTTGCTAAAGTTGATGACAGTTGGTTGTGGCATAAAAGACTATGTCATATCAATTTTGATAACATAGTAAAGATAAGTAATGTGAGGGTAGTTAGAGGCCTACCTAGCATAACAAAGCCATTTGATACCATTTGCAGGGAATGTGTAATGGGAAAGCATGTAAGAAATTCATTTAGAAGCAAGCACAACTTAGTAGAGAACAAGTTGGATATGATTCATATAGACCTATGTGGACCAACTCAAACAAGATCATATTATGGTGAAAGGTATTTCATTTTGTTTGTAGATGATTATTTTAGAATGATGTGGGTTGCATTCTTGAAAGATAAGTCAGAAGCATTTGAGAAGTTCAAAATATTTAAAGTTAAGGTTGAGAATGAATCTAGACTAAAGATAAAGTGTGTAAGATCGGATAGAGGAGGAGAATTTACCTTTGATAGATTCTATGAGTACTATGAAGAACATGGCATAAAAAGATAGTTAAGTGCAACTAGAACACCTCAGTAGAATTGGATTGCAAAGAGAAGGAATAGGATCATCCTTGACACAGTGTGCACCATCATGATAGAAGGAAAAGTTTCACACACCTATTAGAGAGATGCGGTCAATACAACAGTCTACACCATCAATAGAATACAATTGAGACTAGGCGTAGACAAGACACCTTATGAGCTATGGTTTGGTAATGTTCTCATAGTAAAATAATTCAAAATATTTGGAAGCAAGTGCTACATCAAGAGGGATGAAGTAGTAGGCAAGTTTGATGCAAGAAGCAATGAAGGTATTTTCCTTGGTTACTCTACTAAAAGTAAAGCTTACAGATGTTTTAACTTGAGATTAAAGAAGATCATTGAAAGTTCTCATGTTAAGATTGATGAAAAGTTTATGGTTCAAGAAAGATATCATGATCACTCACCTATGATTGAAGAAGAATCCAGACCCTCCACAAGTGAGACAATTGTTGAAGAAATGTTTTATAGTATTGATATTTTATTTAATGACCCTGAGACAAGTGAAGAAGAAAATCCAAAGGAAGATGAGATAGTATCACCTAAAGCCCAAAGTTTACATCTAGATATCACTCTAAGGATGACATCATTGGAGATTAGAGTGGAAAATTCACAACAAGATTAAAAGCAAAAAGTTTTGCAAGCAATGAGGCGGTATGTTTACTATCTCAGATTGAACCCTTAAGTGTTGAAGATGCATGTAATGATTCAGATTGGCATGATGCTATGAAAGAACTAGATCAGATTATCAAGAATGATACTTGGGAATTGGTCCCAAGACCTACTGATAAGAATGTGATTGGAACAAAATGGATATTTAGAAACAAGATGAATGAAGATGGTACAGTAGTAAGAAATAAGGCAAGGTTATTATGTAAGGGATATGCGTAGAGAGAAGGCATTTATTATTTAGACACTCTTTCACTAGTGAGTAGATTAGAAGCTATTAAGTTGTTCCTAGCCTATGCAACATTCAAATACTTCAAAGTTTATCAGATGGATGTCAAGTTAGCATTCTTGAATGGAGAATTGAAAGAAGAATTATACATTGAGCAGCTAGAAGGATTCACCTTATCATACAAACCTGATATGGTATGTAGATTGAAGAAGGCCCTCTATGGACTTAAGAAAGCCCCTAGAGAATGGTATGAGAGACTGGATGGATATCTAACAAAGACTGGATTCAAGAAAGGAGCAGTAGATTGTAAGCTATTCATAAGAGAGACATCTAAAGGTTTACTACTTGTAGCTATATTTGTTAATGACATTATCTTTGGAGGTAATGACTAACTTAATGCTGAATTTGCTAAGGAGATGCAGAGCGAATTTGAGATGAGCATGATTGGACCTATCAAATACTTTTTGGGATTGAATGTGTAGCAAACAAAGAAAGGTATTTTCATTAATCAGTCCAAGTATGTGAAATAGATATTAAAGAAATTCAAGATGGATGATTGTAAGCCAGTGGGCACACCTATGATAACAGGATGCAAGCTTACAAAAGAAGATGAATCACTAGAAGTAGATACAACATTGTATAAGTCTATGATTGGTAAACTTATATATCTTACTCAAACAAGACCTGATATTTCCAATGCAGTTGGCATAGTTGGAAGATTTGCAACAGAGCCTAAACAAAGTCACCTCATGGTAGTAAAAAGAATATTTAAATACTTGTAGGGAATTATAAATTATGGTCTATGGTATCCTAATTTAGAAAATGTTGAGCTTCATGTATATATTGATACTGATTGGGTAGGATGTGTTGATGATAGAAAGAGTACATCAGGTGGATCAGTGTTTCTTGGTGACAGACTTGTCACTTGGACAAGAAAGAAACAAAATTGCATTTCTCAGTCAACAATAGAAGCAGAGTATGTTGCAACAGCCTTGAATTATTCTATAATTATTTGGATCAAGCATATGATAAAGGATTTCAGAATTTAGATTGATTACACTATTGTTATTCATTGTGATAACACTAGCACTATCAACATGTCAAAGAACCATGTGATGCATACAAAGACAAAACACATTGGGATCAAGTATCACTTCCTAAAAAATAAAGTGGCAGAGAAAGAAGTCAAGGTGGACTATGTGAGTACTAAAGATTAGTTAGAAGACATATTCTAAAATCCCTTGCCAAAGGATACTTTTGAGTGTCTTAGGGAGAAGTTGGGAGTAATTCCCTTCCCTGATTCTTCTTAGAAGAAACAAGAAAGAGAATCAATCCTGAGGGACTGATGGATGGTTCACTACTCTACTTTAGGAGTAGTACTAGTGCTTAAACTAATTAGCACCCTTTTCCATTGATGTCAAAGGGGGAGTATTATATAGTCATGAAAAATAGAAGCAAAAGGAGTAATATACTAACGGGGAGTAATCACTAATACATTTGGGGTGAAATTGCGACGGCAATTTGTGATGGCAGGCAAATGTCATGCAGTTTTGGCCTTTTTTTTTCAAATATAGCCCGACATCGTCACAATTTGCGACGATAATACATTTGGCACTGTCGCAATTGTGACGTTGTCGGGATATAAGCGCAAAATTAAAAAGGAACGTTGTCATGTGTGTTTTCAACAACGCCGTAACCCTCCGCGAAATCACATCAGGATATAAGGGCAAAAAAAATAAGAACGTTGTCATTTGTGTTTTCAACAGTGCCGTAACCCTCCGCGAAATCACATCGGGATATAAGGGCAAAAAAAACAAGAACGTTGTCATTTGTGTTTTCAACAGCGCCGTAACCCTCCGCGAAATCACAGCTACAATTTCTGAGTACGTTGGGTTTATTTTTCTTTTTTCATTATTATGTAATCTAGTATTCAGCTGTTAGAGAGCTAAAATACCCAGAAATGAGGACATATCTATGTTGAATTTATTGTTAGCGGCTTTGGTTATTTAGAAGTTTAATTTTATTTGTTCATCTTTCAAGCACAAATGTTTTGTGGACCGTAACGTCTTCATTGTTTCGGGTATGCAGTGAAACAGCCCTAACTTGCAATTGCGATGTTGTCGGGATATAAGGGCAAAAAAAAAAAGGAACGTTGTCATTTGTGTTTTCAACAGCACCGTAACCCTCCGCGAAATCACATCGGGATATAAGGGAAAAAAAAACAAGAACGTTGTCATTTGTGTTTTCAACAGCGCCGAGAGAGATTCCCTCCGCGAAATCACAGCTACAATTTCTGAGTACGTTGGGTTTATTTTTCTTTTGTCATTATTATGTAATCTGGTATTCAGCTGTTAGAGAGCTAAAATACCCAGAAATGAGGACATATCTGTGTTGAATTTATTGTTAGCGGCTTTGGTTATTTAGAAGTTTAATTTTATTTGTTCATCTTTCAAGCACAAACGTTTTGTGGACTGTAATGTCTTCATTGTTTCGGGTATGCAATGAAACAGCCCTAACTTGCGACTACCTTCACGGTACTTGTGTACATTATCATGTTGTCTTTACAGTGACTGTCCTCATTCAAGTGGCAATTACACAAGGGACAGTCACTGTGAGATGTCCTCATTTGTGACAAGGACAGTTACACTTAGGACATCTCATAGTGATATTCCCTTGTGTAATTTCCACTTGAATGTATTGCTATTGAACCACATTAATGCTTTTCTTCTTCAACAAATGAGGACAGTCACTGTAAAGACAACATGATAATGTACACAATTACCAAAAAATGATCTTGTTAATTGATGTAACACTTTGTCTTGCTCTCTCCCTATCCTTCACTAGGGTCTCTTTAGGCCAATGTTTTGACTTGATAGGGTACTTAACTATCCCTACACTCTTTAGGTATCTCTACCCAAGATCCCACTCCTTCAACTAGTGCACACCAACAAGAAATACAATGAACTCTGCTCAATACCAATCTAGCTACTAGGACACTCCTAGTCTTGTCTTCACAAATTGAAACACATTCAACTAGAACTTTACTCCATGGAGAGGCTGGCCACTAGGACCTCTATTGGTTTCAATATTACTCCTTCACCTATACTTTTCATCAGTACTTCAATCCGGTTCATCAAACCATGCCAATTGCACCCAAAAATAGGCTGCTAGCAATTAGGCCTTTGTCAAGCCTTTTTGTTTATATTAATCCACCTAAAGGGCTTAGGATTCAGATGCCCTTTATTGAGAACTCCAAGATATCTAAGGTCTTCTCCTCCTAGATTTTTTGTACACCAACTGCTACAGCCATGCCTGAAAACAAGTATTTTGACACAACTTGGACAGTCTGACTAAGAGTTTGTTTTCTTAGCAGCCAAAGAAACTCACCCAATCTTCTAATTTGACTTGGGGCTTCTTTAGATGTGTGTCTACCTCTCCATGAGATTTTAGTTGAAGCAACCAATGCATTCAACTTGTTGTAATCTTCTTGTAATGATTTGTCATCCCTAACTGTGCTCAACTGACTCACCTAGGACATCATTGCAAACATAGAAAATGAGCTTCCCAGGGCCCCTCCTTCCAAACATATAGTACATGGAGTCTCCTCACCCATTCCAAGAGCCCGTACAAAATTGACAATGGAATGATGAGCTAAGACTCCATTTGTTCAACCTGCCTGGTTCAAACCAATGATAGGGTACTTAACAAAAGAATTAACAAACTAGTTGGAATGCTTCAAAAATAAAAAAAAACACAACACAGAATAAAAAAACAACTTGTACTAACTTTTCCAATAGACACTGCGAGCTATCTAATCCATTAATCAACTGAAAACAAAGAAACAAAAAAACTCAAGAATTCACTAAAACCGTGTTACTCTACAAATCTTCTTAATTCCAAATGTTTTTCCCCCCAACCTTTTGCACAGATCGATGGAGGCCTCTTATAGTTGATCTGATGCCTAATTCAATGGTTTCATATAGTTACATAACCATCTTACTCGAAAATGCTCCCTTGCACAAATGTTGTCAATGTTGTGAATGACAACATTGACAACTTGTTACAACCTTTGGGATTTTGGTTCAAAACTTATTGTTCAAACACCATAAGACCCTAACCATGACTTAGTTAGGCTATTTATACCTCACATAGGCAACTTCTACACTTCTTTTCCCAATTTGACCCCTAAATGCTTCATTCCCACTTTTGCCACAATATTGGTAACTTGGGTACAAATTGGCACTTGCCTTCACAAAGGTCACACATGAGGACATCTCACAGTGATCGATTGTCCCTTGTGTAATTGCCACTTGAATGTATTGCTATTGAACCACATTAATGCTTTTCTTCTTCAACAAATGAGGACAGTCACTCTAAAGACAACATGATAATGTACACTCACTGTAAGGACAGTCACAAATGAGGACATCTCACAGTGACTGTCCCTTGTGTAATTGCCGCTTGAATGTATTGCTATTGAACCACATTAATGCTTTTCTTCTTCAACAAATGAGGACAGTCACTCTAAAGACAACATGATAATGTACACTCACTGTAAGGATAGTCACAAATGAGGACATCTCACAGTGACTGTCCCTTGTGTAATTGCTGCTTGAATTACACAAGGGACAGTCATTGTGAGATGTCCTCATTTGTGACAAGGACAGTCACACATGAGGACATCTCATAGTGATTGTCCCTTGTGTAATTTCCACTTGAATGTATTGCTATTGAACCACATTAATGCTTTTCTTCTTCAACAAATGAGGACAGTCACTCTAAAGACAACATGATAATGTACACTCACTATAAGGACAGTCACAAATGAGGACATTTCACAGTGACTGTCCCTTGTGTAATTTCCGCTTGAATTACATAAGGGACAGTCATTGTGAGATGTCCTCATTTGTGACAAGGATAGTCACACATGAGGACATCTCACAGTGATTGTCCCTTGTGTAATTGTCACTTGAATGTATTGCTATTGAACCACATTAATGCTTTTCTTCTTCAACAAATGAGGACAGTCACTCTAAAGACAACATGATAATGTACACTCACTGTAAGGATAGTCACAAATGAGGACATCTCACAGTGACTGTCCCTTGTGTAATTGCCGCTTGAATTACACAAGGGACAGTCATTGTGAGATGTCCTCATTTGTGACAAGGACAGTCACACATGAGGACATCTCACAGTGATTGTCTGTAATGTCCCCTTTTTGGCTAACTTGGAAAATAGGAACAATTACTCCACTTCTCAGACTTACTCTATCAGATACTTACAATTAAACTAAGTAATGGAGGTTACTTAAGATATCAACCGCTATTTCAGATTCAATCACAATATGTGTGCAAGATGATATTGATACCAATATGTTTAATAGCACTGTCGGATATAATGATATGAAATATGCTATGAATATGATGTTTCCTATCACTTATAGTGATAGTATAATGATGGTATGTCTGATATAAACAATATCGATATACAATCAATAAGTATTGCTTACAGCAATGTATTTGCTGTGTCTGATATGATGATGTAATTATGCAAATGTGTAATATCGCTATGAGTGATATGTTGCTATTTCAGATTCTGAATTATATGCTTGCAACTTCAAATATTGATGCTGTTTCTGACTATCCTTTCTATCTGTGCAATCATGGTGTTGTCTCTGATCTGCAATGATAAACTTGAAACCAAACTGCCAAAGGCAGATGCTCTATTGAGTATATCCAAATATGGATAAGTAAATAAAGTTCTAATGATGCCTTGAGTGACTGACGAGAATGCATTCTTATATTGTCTTTAACAAATGAAGAGATGCTATGAATGAGACGTGTCTTGTTTCTTCCTCCATGTCCCTTTGTTAATCACACCTTTCCATAATCCGACAATTCACATAATATTATTTCATTATTTTCTGATCATAGATAACTCCCAGATTGACTCAATATCAAATCTTTTTATGAAGGTAATCTTCCCTAATTGGTAGTGCAACCAGTAGTTAACATCCGGGTAAAAGCACAATAAGCTGTCACCCTTTTACAAAGGAAGAGGCTAACAACACCAAAATGAAAAAACTTCAAGGGCATAAAAGTCACATTTCTATTTAGAATTTGAAGATGATGTAAACTAATGAAATGTGTGAAATAGGATGAATTTTATGCCTATAATTTTTTAAAATTATTTTGGACATAAATTAATATATTTTTTTAATTTTTAAAGTCTATTTTTCATGTCCTAAAAATACAGCAAATCAGGGGGTTTACCTCCCGTCAAATAATTATAAGTAAGACATTGTTTTTTCTTCCAATTTCAAAATATGTTTTAGATGACATGTATACCTAGTGCAACAAAAAGGAAAGAAGTGTTTTCGATCTATAATTTGCCCGTTATAAGTATTCAAAGTACAACTTACACGAAATCAGTAGTTTTTATCTCCCGCCACTTTTCAGCTATCAAAATTTTTCTAAAATTCAAATAAATTATATATTCTTGAAGAAGATTCTCTTCTCTAGTGCCTCATATAATTTTAATTTTTTTTTAAATTGATTTACTATTTTTTTTAATTTATCGAATCGGCAACTTCTCAAAGCTTTATATACCTACATGTGATTTTTTACAAATTTGTTTAACATTTTCCAATTGAAATTATATAAAATTTATATTTTTAGAATTGTAATTCCGAGATCTACAAAAGGGTAGTTTTAGTTTTTTCAAATTTTTAATTTGCAGAAGAGAAAAAAACACCACAAGTGCAAATTGTGTATTATTTGTGTTTTTTAAGTTTTGGCTGCCAAGTTGGCATGCCACTTAGGATGACTCGGCCGAGTCCCCTCAAGTTGTCGGCCCCTCGCGACCGGTCGCGTGAGCGACCGGTCCTTTCAAACCGAAGGGTATATATGTGCATAATATTTTTAAAAAAATATATATCAATTGCAAATTTACATTCTTATTTTAGGATATAAGGATATTTTGAAGCAAGGAGTCATTCTTTTGGAGAAGTTTCAAAGAAATTTTGATTTCGAAAGAGTTTGAAGACAAGTTTTTCAGTGACGAAGTAGTAAAACAATAAGAAAAATCTTGCTTAAATATTTGAGCAATGGGAAATAAAAGGACTAGAACAAGGAAGTATGATCGTAAAGGGATGACCAAATGAAAGGTCATACGAAACGTGTCCAAGAGCAACCAATGGATGTTGAAGAAGAACCTATCGCTGTAGAAGGTGCAACTCAACTAGGGGAGGATATTGGTAGTAGTCGAAGTATACATTTTTTTCCTACAATGCAGAATTTGATGGACATGAATGAGGAATCACTTATTAGTCAAATTGAACTGGAACACTTGGTACCTGAAAGCACTATTAAATTGCATCTCAAAAATATGTGGATGGAATATTTTGAGAGTAAATCTTTGGTGGGAAAAGCACAATTGTTTGCAAAGTTATTCAAGAAAAAAGAAATGACTCCGGTTTTGGAATTGTTGGGTATTGATAATAGGAAAGTTGGAGGAGGTAAAGTAAAAGAGACAATAATTCAAAATTTACAAGATGCACTGAATGTTGTTAACAAGGCAGATCATAAAGGACCAGATTCAAATGCAGCTAGAAGAGCCTTGATGACTATGATAACTAGTAAGAAATTGACACATAGAAATCAAGTTCGAGCAATTTCTGATTTACTCAACGTATCTCGAAGAACTATACAGAGATATATTAGGAAGAGAAATATGTTGGATATGAATATTGAAAAGAATTGGGTACAGATTTGTAGACTTCCCCGTAAAGACAGAATTTCTGAAGATGTAAGAAGACGAGTCATTGATTTTTGGACCAATCACTCTGGTGTTTCTTCCAATAGAAGGGACACTATACAAATGGACGATGAAGAGACCGGTATGAAGATTTCACATCCAAAACATTTTGTCAATACTACACAAAGTGAATTGTTTGAAGCATTCAAACATGAATTTTCAGATGTGAAAATATGTCAGAGAATGTTTGAGATGTTGCGCCCTTGCTTCGTACGCATAAATAAGGTTCGTGAAACATGTTGTTGTCGAAATCATGTTGAGTTTCACTTATACTTGCAATCATATAAAAAGGTTACGACAATACTTAATCTAGGTATGGTTACTGGAAGTACAACAGAATTTGTAAAGTCCATTTTATGTGATAAATCAGAAGGTTCAGATGAATTTAATGTCCAGTGTATAAAAAATGAATGCAATAATTATGGAAATTTGCAACAATTTCCTTTACAATTTAATAATATTGATGTTACAACACCAGTCCAGTGGAAGAGATTTGAATATGAGATATACCAAACGAAGACAGGAGGTGAATCAAAAAAAATTACATTAAAAGAGAGTGAATTACCGTACCTTCAGTTCATGGACAGATTTTGATCTATGATTTATCCACATATCCAACATTGTCATGGTGCACGATGGCAAGCTAAATAGTTTCGTGATTCCAAAAATTGTTTCCCACTTGGTTGTATTCTTTCAGTTGTAGATTTTGCGGAGAACTATACATTTTCCCCTCAAAAGGAGCTCCAAAGTCAATATTATCATTCTGATCAAGTTGCAATATTTGTGCATGTGACCTATAGACATGCACAATATGATTTGGATGGGATAGAATCTGGTATAGATCAAAATGAACGCATTATCATCAAGGAGGTTCATTTCTATATTAGTGATGACAAGGTTCATGATAGGAGCTATGTGGCTCATTGTTTCAACATGTTTTTCAACAATCTTGCAAGTCGTGGGATAAATGCTTCACAACATTGGATCTGGTCTGATGGGTGTGCAAGTAAGTATGTACATGCATTATAAATTTTATTTTATTTTATTTTTTGAGCATTTCTAGATATATTTATGTGTCACATTTAAATACATTTTTGTATTTATTTGAATTGTAGGTCAATTTAAGTCTGCAAAAGCTTTTAATTGGTTAGCCATGCAACATGCTAGACACAACGTTAAGTTTGTTTGGAACTTCTTTGAAAGTGGACATGGAAAAGGAGAACATGATGGAGCAGGAGCATGTGTGAAGCGTGCACTCCGACAACATGAACTTCAAGGTATGTGTACATACATTTGATATTCAACTTGTTTACTTGACTAGACTATTTAAAACTTTACATTACATGTACACATGTATATATATAACTAAATTGTTAAAAATATATCTCTCTAGGTAACATGATAGAGAATTCAAAGAAGATTGTTGAATGGTGTCAAAATCATTTCGCTACTCGAGACACAAAATACAAAAAACATTACTTTTGGGAAGTGATAGGTATTTATTTAATTTACTTTTATTTTTCAAACTCAAATTCATGAAACTACATATATAGGTATGTCATGTATGTGTGTTTTAACTTGTTGTATATATATATATATATATATATATAATGCATTTCACATTTTTCATGATTTCAAACTGAGATCTATATATCAATCCATCCAATCCAGATATCGATCGATCGAATCCCTACAATTGTCAATCAATTGTTGGAATTAGAAGTTTGCATCAAGTGATGACTACGGGACAACACAAGCCTCCACTGATTCAACTAAGAGATAAATCATGCTTTTGTGAAGATTGTCTTAACAACAACACAATGAGTCAATGTGTTAATATTGCAAATGGATATGTTTCAATATGGGATCATAAAGTGTTAATTAGAATGCCTCCTTATGAAGATGATGACAATGTCATAGACATCGATGATCCTATATATTCAGCTGACTATGAACGTGTTTCTGATTTAGTTGTTACAGGTGCGTATTTTTTATTTCTAGGTATATTTACATGATATATATATATATATATATATATATATATATATATATATATATATATATATATATATATATATATATATATATATATATATATATTATACATGAACTTGAGGTTTAAATTTAACATTTACTTGTACACATAAATATAAATTGTGTAGGTGATATTTTTGCTGTGGTTGCGGATCCTGAGAATATAGAAGGTGTAGATTATTATCTACTAAGATGCACCAAGGAAAAACACAAGTTGCTTGAAGAAGTTGTTGATGGTGATGGACAAAAATATCCGACTAGTTCAGTTGTTATTGAAGGCACCTATTATCAACAAGATAAGATTGAAAAAAATGGAATTAAATTTGTTGAATACATGCGTGGAGAGAGAGTTCTACATTATAGTCACTTGGTTATAGCGATGAAATTGCAGTTTGAAACTGTGTCAAAAAAAGGGTCAAGTAAAAACCAAATGTGGAAGTTGCCTATTGAAGAGCATGAAAAACTTTTGGAGATAATAAAGGATAGAGAGGATCCAGACTACATGTATCAGGAGCTTTAGGTTTAAGGATTTTAATTTTTACATACTTAATTTAAATCCTATTTGAAACTTCTATGTAGACTTTAAATTTGATTTGAAATTTATGATTAGATTGAATTTATGGATCAAGATTAAACCTGAATTGAATTTTAATTGATGAAAGTTATCTCTCTCTCTCTCTCTCTCCCCTTCCCCTTCCCCTTCCCCTTCCCCTTCCCCTTCCCCCCTCTCTCTCTCTCTCTCTTAGAACTAGAACTTTCAATTTACTTTCTACTTGAATTTTAATTTCAATTTATTCATTAGATTGATTAGATAAATATTAGATAGGTCTATATTTCTATTTTTTGTTTAGATTGATTAAATGTAGGTCTATATTTGAATTGAAATTAGATTGATTCTTTTTTCAATTGATTAGAATAGATTGATTTCTTGAATTGCATACCTTTCTAGTCTAGATAAATTTCTATTTATTGATTAGATTGATTAGATAGGTAAATTGAATTTTAATTGATTGGATAGAACTTTCAATTTACTTTCTACTTGAATTTTAATTTCAATTTATTAGATTAGATTGATTAGATAAATATTAGATAGGTCTATATTTCTATTTTTTGTTTAGATTGATTAGATAGGTCATGGCTTAAGGGCTTAAGGGGTCATGGCTTAAGGGCCAAATGGGTTAAGGGCTTAAGGGCTCATGGATTAAGGGGTCATGGCTTAAGGGGTTAGGGCTTAAGAGCTTAAGGGGTCATGGCTTAAGGGGTTAGGGCTTTTAAGGGCTTAAGGGGTCATGTTCGGTTCTTAAGGGCCTAAGGGGTCATGTGAGGTCATGTTAGGACATGTGAGGTCATGTGAGGTCATATTAGGTCTTATTAGTTCATTTAAGGTCATGTGAGGTTATGTGAGATCATTTTAGGTCTTAAGGGGTCATGTTAGGTCTTATTAGTTCATAGTAGGTCTTATTAGTTCATAGTGAGGTCATGTGAGGTTATGTGAGATCATTTTAGGTCTTAAGGGGTCATGTTAGGTCTTATTAGTTCATAGTAGGACTTATTAGGTCATGTTAGCTCATATTAGGTCATATTAGATCTTATTAGGTCATGTTAGGTCATATTAGGTCATGTTTGGTCCTTAAGGGCTCATGTGAGGTAAAATTAGGTCTTAAGTGATCATTTTAGGTCTTAAGGGGTCTTTTGGGTCATGTTAGGTCTTAAGGGGTCTTATTAGGTCATGTGAGGTCATGTTAGGTCTTAAGGGGTCTTTTAGGTCATGTGAGGTCATATTACATCTTAAGGGGTCTTTTAGGTCATGTTAGGACATGTTAGGTCATATTAGGTCTTTTAGGTCTTATAAGGTCTTGAGGGGTCATGGCTTAAGAGGTTAAGGGCTTAAGGGGTCATGGCTTAAGGGGTTGGGGCTTAAGGGCTTAAGGGGTCATGGCTTAAGGGTCATGTTCGGTCCTTAAGGGCTTAAGGGGTCATGTGAGGTCATGCTAGGTCTTATTAGGTCATATTAGGTCATGTTTGGTCTTTAAGGGGTCATGTGAGGTCAAATTAGGTCTTAAGGGATCATTTTAGGTCTTAAGGGGTCATGTTAGGTCATGTTAGGTCTTATTTTAGGTCTTAAGGGGTCATGTTAGATCATTTTAGGTCTCATTTTAGGTCTTATAAGGTCTTAAGGGGTCATGGCTTAAGGGGTTATGGCTTAAGGGCTTAAGGGGTCTTTTAGGTCATGTTAGGTCTTAAGGGGTCTTATTAGGTCATGTGAGGTCAAATTAGGTCTTAAGGTCATGTTAGGTCATTTTAGGTCTTAAGGGGTCATGTTAGGTACTTAAGGGCTGAAGGGGTCATGCTAGGGGTTAAGGGGTCATGTTAGATCATTTTCGGTCTTAAGGGGTCATGAGAGGTACTTAAGGGCATAGAAGATTAATGTTGATTAAAGATTGAACATTGAAATTAAAGATTAATTTTAAAGTTAGATTTTAAAGATTGATTTAAAAACTCTCAATTCATTAAAGATTTTAAAGATTGATTTAAACTTTCAACTCATTAAAGATTTTTTAGTAAGATTGATTAATTAATTTTCAATTAATTGATCTAGATAAGGCTTAAGGGTGCATAATAGGGCTTAAGGGGTTTACCTATAGATTGAATTTCTAAGATTGATTAAAAAGATTGAACATTGAAATTAAAGATTAATTATAAAGTTAGATTTTAAAGATTGATTTAAACTTACAATTGATATAAAAAGATTTTTTAGTAAGATTGATTAATTAGATTGATGAAAGATTGAACATAAATTAAATATTAATTTTAAAGATCAATTAATTTTTGGCTTCAATTACAAAATCTGGAAACATGTATCAATGTACAAATAGATCTATATATATATATATATATATATATATATATATATATATATCTCAAAAATCAAACATGTACATCAATGTTTAAATGTCTATATAGTGCAAAATCCAAACATGTGTCAATGTACAAATAGATCAATATACAAAACATGCACCTACATATCAATGTAAATGTACACACACACACACACATATATATATATATCTCAAAAATCAAACATGTACATCAATGTTTAAGTGTCTATACATATATATCACAAAATCCAAACCTGTATCAATGAACACATCAACTACGTTGATGATCACCATCACGTGCTAGATGTGCGGGCCTGTGTGGATCCTCGTCCTGCTGGACCTGAGTCTGTAAATGTAAATATAATGTTACATATATATATATATATATATATATAAGAACTTGAAATGTAAATAAATTTTATAAAATTTTAATTTTTAATTTATTTCAAGTGTACCTCTGTATCATGATGAATCGGATCAACAGGCTCCTCTAAATCTCCATATGCAGCACCTGTCGCAATGTCCTATACCACATTTAAATACATTTAAATTTAAATATAGAACTATATGTACACATGTATATCTATATAAATTGAAATTAAATCCAGATTCTTGTACCTGCTGTAATGCACGTCCAAGGTCGGATAACTCAGAAGAGTGCAAGGACATTGCATCAGGATCAATGGCGTCGTCCATAAGCAAATCTGAGAATCTACTATGAACTCGTGAGGTCGTAGCCTGTGTCTGCTGTGTGGGAGCCTGTGTATGCTGTGTGGGAGCCTGTGTATGCTGTGGAGGCAGTGTAAGATCATCCACACTCTGTCTAGAGGAACCTGCCTCTGCATCTGAGCTCTGACCTCGACTGCTTCCTGTGGAGGATCTATGACACTGTCCTCCTCCAATGAAAGTAGGTAAATCACGTGGCTCAATCCCATGCAATGAAGAAATCCTCTGGTAAGCAGCCAGGAGATCACTCACTAACATACTACTAATCTCACGCACGCGATCCTCAGGTAGTCGTCCTATCTCATCTGGAGTAGGAAGATCAAATCTGATGTATGGGTCATAAAATGGACTAGATGGTGATACACCTGCACTCGTCCGTGATCGAAGCATGTACCTACCCACACGATCAGATGAAAACTGCTCAACCTGAGTCGCAATGGTGGCAATGCTAGAATACATATCTAAACGTGTGTCCTCAGCTGCAACCTGCCCAGCTCCAGTGTAGGCCTCCAAACCTTTTGGAAGAACCAAAAGGTTTTGACCCACCAATGCCCTCTTACTAGGGGGTTGTGGTATATCGGGTCGTCTACACTTATCCTGATATCTCCCCTGACCCTGACCAGCATGTGGAGGTAGATCTATGTAGTCAACATCATAGCCCAAATGAAACTCTGCAAACAATTGTTTGCAGAAATATAGTGGCACCTCATCCTTTTGGGGCCACATATGATGTGCTGCTAACCATCTAGGATATATAAAAGGGGCCACTATGTCATCTGTACAAAAAGTGACCCTATATGCTCGAACCACCCTCTTATTGATGTAATGGGTGCCAAACATGTTCTTCACCTGAGTGACTGAGACATCTGAATCAACTGTCCTCCAACCTACTGTCCCTATGACAGTGCTAGATAGGCTATGATAAAAAACATCAATCGATACATCGTCATATGGATTGTATGATTCAGCCTTTTGAATCGTACTCATGAGCTCAGTGCGTATAGCTGTCAATTTCTCCCTATTAGGGAGAGTAGTACTATTCTGCAGTGTTCGCTCTAATGCAGTCAGAGCAGCCTGCATCCTAGAGATAGTCTCATCTCTACGACTATCTCTAGCATGTGGGGCCTAGGTACTATTATGGTCTGAGGGAGCTCGTGATCCATGACTATCATGGACACTCTGATCTGAACCACTAGAAGCCATGAGTGATATGCACACAAAGGTAATATATATCTAGATCTAGATATAGATAAAAAAATGCTCGCTGCAAGTAGGCACATGTGCACATATACATACATCCAAATATTAGAAAATCAATTGATAAATATATATATATATATATCTACAAATTAATTTAAATAAATTAAAAATATCTAACTTTCAATTTGTACATGTGTTGTACAATACTTCAAGTAAACATGAAAACATTTTAAAAACTTCAAACAAACACACATGAACTAATTTTCAAATGCATTTTTACATAATATAAATTAAATTATATTAAATTAAACATTTAAATTCATGCATTTACATATGCACATGTGTAATATTTTTAAATATTTAAAAACATAATTTAAACTTGAAGGCATTTACACATGTATTCAATCATGGTAGTAGAACTAATTCACGTGCACACATATTTACTAATTTGAATGCATATTTACATGTACATATTTACTTTACACACATGACAAAAATTAATTTGTACAAATTTCCATAACTAGAGAGGGAAAAACATTATATTGAAATTAAATACTAAAAGAAATGGTGAAAATGTATAATAATTTGGAAAGGGGTTCATGGGTCTTAAGAGTCTTAAGAGTCTTAATTAGGTTGAAAGTAACCTGGTCTTATGGGTCTTATGAGCTCGTCTTAAGGGTCTTATGAGATCGTCTTATGGTTCTTAACCTGGTCTTAAATGAGCTCATCTTAAGGGTCTTATGAGCTTGTCTTAAGGGTCCTATTGGGTATTAACCTTCTCTTAGAGGGACTCTGTAATGTTTGACTATGTGATGATTACCACAATGTGTTATGGAACTTTCATAGGAAAATACTTTATCCTAAGTTTTAGATAGTATCAAAACCTTAGTTTGGTAACTTTAGGCAACTAAAAATAAAGATGACCTTATAATTAAGGTATCCTAGATATAATAAGAGTTAGGGCTTTATTCATTTTGATAAATAGGAATTTTCTTAGCAAAGGATGAAAATAATAGTTTTGATAATATCCAGCACTATACTTATTTAGACTAAAAAAAATGCATAGGGGAGTTTGATCATCCACGGGCCATGACAAATAGAATAAGGAAATATGACAATCTAGACCATGACTAAGATTAAAGAGAACTAATTGAATTGATTAAATAATATTGGCACTAGACAAAAATGTTTAATTACTCAATCTACTAACAATAATAAATCAATACAAAAGAAAAGTGTTAAGAGTTCAATGATAGCAAAGTGTTCAAACAAACAATACTATTTCAAATCAATTTAGTTGGCTACCTTGGCTTTATAGAAAGTTATATGATATTGATGGTATAGTTTTCTTGTGGCTTGATAATAATTAAATGATTAATTTTGTATTACAAAGTGTGATAAGTTAAAACACATTAGTATGCAAATGTTATCTAATAATTGTTATCAGATAACTATATAATTCTTAGGATTTACTATGACATCTTTCTTCATATTGCCTTTCCTGTCTCACAACTATAGGTCTTATAAAGATGAATGCCAATATCATGGTCCAACTCTAAAATATCAAAAAGAAAGTAATGCAATTTCAAAGATATATACTAAATATTTGGGCTAAATCAAAGAGTGTTACAATGGATAATGATACTTTATTTCAACATTTTTGTGACTATTATGTGTTTTGGTTATGCTAGTCTATTTTGTTTCTTTCCATTTATTGATATAGCATCTAGTCATTATTAAACTACTTTGTTCAATATTAAAAAACATGACAACTTAAAACTTAAGGATTAATTTATCAGGAGTCAACAATGAAATAAAATAAAAGTGCATGCTATAAAGAAAAGTTGTTTTAATATATAACTTGATCTAATGGCATGAAAACAATATAACTCGAACAATGATGATTATTGAATGCATAAGGTAAGTTGCTTACTACACTGTTTAGTCATTTAACCTAGGTAGCGGTTGCACTTGTCCTTGTCATTTGGGTCCTATTGGGTCTTAAGGGTCACATTAGGTCTTAAAGGTTTTAATTAGGTCTTATTGAGCCAAGTGAGGGTGAACTATTTTGACCTATTAAGTTCTATTAGGTCTTAAGTGGTCCTATTAGGTCTTAAGGGTCCTAATAGGTCATATTTAGTGGATGTTAAGTCTTAAAAGTGTTCCTATTAGGTCAGTAAGAGTAGATAGTCCATTATGTTTTAATTTTGATATTATTAAGTTAAATATTGGATCTTATAATTACATCCATCCTATTAGGTTTTAATGGTCTTATTAAATGTCTCAAGGGTAGGTGGACTATTTCATGTTTTTAAACGTTCCAGTTTACATTTTACTTAAATTATATATGTTTTCTATGTTTAAGTTTTATTTGTTAATTTTGTACATTTTTAAAAGTAAATACAATACATATTAAGAAAAGACTTTTTTTTACATATGAATATTAAAAAAATAATTAAAAAATATTTAAACAACATATATACATAAAAAATAACTAAAAAACAAAAAAATAAAAATAAAAAAAATAAAAAAAAAATCTACCTCTGACTCGGCCGAGTTGCACTATCACTCTTTAGCCGCTTTCCTTAGCCCCTCACTGTTCAAATGAGGGGCTAAAACCATTGAGCGGGCTATTAGTAGTCCCTCGTAGACTCGGCCGAGTCCTACTCGGCCGAGTCTCCGCGGCCACATAGGTGCCACTCGGTGCCCCGTGGCACCTCCCCTTCTTCGGCCGAGTAGGACTCGGCCGAGTCCTACTCGGCCAAGTATGACTCGGCCGAGTTAGTTGGGTTAGCCAAAAGGGTGACACCCGATTGTGCTTTTACCCATCCATTGTGTTTGTATTAGTTTGGTCTAACTATCATTAGTATTTAGTCAATCGATATTAACTCTTGCCTTATCCCATATTGTTATGATGATATCCAATCTTTCTACTCTGATATAAGTCGATATCATTTTCTGATAATTGTCCATTTATTGGTTGATTGCTGGTAATGGAGTTTGATCTTCAAATTGACTTCCATTCCTGTTAATACTTAAGGATACATTGTACTTATTATCCATGACTGATGCCTCATTCATGAATAGCTTGTGATATAATCACTGATGCTTTTGTGTTTCTACAAGATGTGGTTTATCTCAGACAATTGATAATCTTTCAATCCTTTAGTCGATATCCTCCTATGTGGTGTCTATTGATATAGATAGTAGAATTCAATCTAGTTTATGTTATTGTCATGATAACATAGGAAGTGATGGTGCATATTTGCTAGCGGGTCTTCATGTTTGATATTGCTTTATCGGATATGTCATTGTCTAAACTTGTGCAATTAATGATTATTTATAATATATGAATGGTTATCCTTCTTGCTTATCAATACATCTTCTGAAACACATAGCGACCTATCCCTTATTCATATCATGTTGATCTTGACTTCATAGTATTTGGTTCATTAATCATCCTCTCATGGTATCGATGTGTAATGACTAGTAATTGTTGTATCACTTCTTCATTCCTCATCGTGATAGATAATGCAGATGTTTAATGTAGATGTATATCGATTACAGATATTCGATATTGCTTTAAATGTTATTATTATTATTATTATTATTAATGTTATTGTTATTATTAAATATTATAATTAATGATGTTAGTAATATTAATAATATTATAATAAATATTATTATAGTGATAACATATTGTTTTATATTGAGAGGTTTATTAATATTATTTATATATTAAAATTATTATATCAATAATTAATTTAATATTATTACTTAATATATTATTATAATATAATATATATAATTTATTAATAATTATTTATTATTAATTTATATTATAATTATAATCATAATTATATTATTTATTAATATTTTAATATTATTTAATTAACATATTACTTATTATGCTAACTATATATTATTATTATCTTTTGATAATAATTATATATTATTGTTATATACCGTTAATAATAGATTATTATATATCATCTAATCATTTTATTATTATACTAAGTTCAATATGTCACGGCTCATGACATTGTCCCTTGTGTAATTGCCACTTGAATGTATTGCTATTGAACCACATTAATGCTTTTCTTCTTCAACAAATGAGGACAGTCACTCTAAAGACAACATGATAATGTACACTCATTGTAAGGATAGTCACAAATGAGGACATCTCACAGTGACTGTCCCTTGTGTAATTTCCACTTGAATTACACAAGGGACAGTCATTGTGAGATGTCCTCATTTGTGACAAGGACAGTCACACATGAGGACATCTCACAGTGATTGTCCCTTGTGTAATTGCCACTTGAATGTATTGCTATTGAACCACATTAATGCTTTTCTTCTTCAACAAATGAGGATAGTCACTCTAAAGACACCATGATAATGTACACTCACTGTAAGGACAATCACAAATGAGGACATCTCATAGTGACTGTCCCTTGTGTAATGGCCACTTGAATGTATTGCTATTCAGCCACATTAATGCTTTTCTTCTTCAACAAATGAGGATAGTCACTCTAAGGACAACATGATAATGTACACTCACTGTAAGTGTACATTATCATGTTGTATTACAAATGGACCTTATGTTGGTCGGGATATAAGTGCAAAAAAAAAAAGGAACGTTGTCATTTGTGTTTTCAACAGCGCCGAGAGAGATTCCCTCCGCGAAATCAAGCGGGTTATCATTTGTGTTTTGAACAAAGCGGGTTGTCATTTGTGTTTTGAACAGCACCGAGAGAGATTCCCTCCGCGAAATCAAGCGGGTTGTCATTTGTGTTTTCAACAGTGCCGAGAGAGATTCCCTCCGCAAAATCATAGCTACAATTTCTGAGTACGTTGGGTTTATTTTTCTTTTGTCATTATTATTTAATCTGGTATTCAGCTGTTAGAGAGCTAAAATACCCAGAAATGAGGACATATCTGTGTTGAATTTATTGTTAGCGGCTTTGGTTATTTAGAATGCTTCCCCACAATACTTAATTACACAAGGGACAGTCACTGTGAGATGTCCTCATTTGTGACAAGGACAGTCACACATGAGGACATCTCACAGTGACTGTCCCTTGTGTAATTGCCACTTGAATGTATTGCTATTCAACCACATTTATGGGCCCGTTTGGACCACGACACACAGTAGCATCTACAGAGAAGAATATCCCAGGTGTAACAAGTTGTAAGAATATACCAACAGTTCTAAGAAGTTCCCTAGCACGTAGTAGCATCTACAGAGAAGAATATACAACATGAGGGCAGCCACTGTAAAGACAACATGATAATGTACACTCATTGTATGTGTACATTATCATGTTTTCTTTACAGTGACTGACCTCATTCAAGTGGCAATTACACAAGGGACAGTCACTGTGAGATGTCCTCATTTGTGACAAGGACAGTCACACATGAGGATATCTCACAGTGACTGTCCCTTGTGTAAGCCACTTGAATGTATTGCTATTCAACCACATTTATGGGCCCGTTTGGACCACGGCACACAGTAGCATCTACAGAGAAGAATATCCCAGGTGTAACAAGTTGTAAGAATATACCAACAGTTCTAAGAAGTTCCCTAGCACATAGTAGCATCTTCTAATTGTCTATACCACTTCACAAGGTATTGTTTGCACACATTGTTTTTGGTTCTTTTGATGACCCTTGTTTTGAAATTGCTATTAGGCCTTGTAGCTTATATGTTTTGATTGTTGGAGAGCTTCTAAAGCTAAGCAAGAAGACCATTGCACGAGTTATAGCCACGCGCTCAGGTTTGAAAATTGTATATTTTTTAATCTAATGTATATTTTAACTAGACTTTTAGCTTATTTTTGCTGTATATTTTAATCTAAAGGGAATCATGGATGTGAACTTGAAAGAATTTTGTACTTAGTTCTTATGGAGAGAATAGTAGTAGTTTACGGTCTAATATCAAATAGAGTTTTCCAATTATAGAAAGTTAATGAATTCTAATAGCTTATATGTTTTGATTGCTGGAGAGCTTCTAGAGCTAAGCAAGAAGACCATTGCACGAGTTATAGCCGCACGCTCAGGTTTGAAAATTGTATATATTTTAATCTAATGTATATTTTAATCCTTTTTCCATGTCATGTAATATGTCTTGCCTTGTAGCTTATATGTTTTGAAATTGCTGTTAGGCCTTGTAGCTTATATGTTTTGATTGCTAGAGAGCTTCTAGAGCTAAGCAAGAAGACCATTGCACTAGTCGTAGCCGCGTGCTCAGGCATGAAAATTGTATATTTTTTAATCTAATGTATATTTTAACTAGACTTTTAAAATATTAAAGGATTTAACTAGGTCTAAGAAGATTTGTGTACTTTTGACAATTTTGCTTAGTCATTGAAAGTTGTAGACCAAAGTTTTCATAGCCCAATTTTTGCTTCCTGCGAAGAACGATCATGTCAGATAATATAAGTGAAGAACAAAATAGGGAGACAATCGCTAGATTGTGGTCTAACTTGAAAAGAAAAGGTGATGGAAAATGTTATTGTCCCTGCAAAATTTGTAAGGGCTTAAACCGTAGAAGATTGCTAATCAAAACAGTTAAGAGACATTGTAGGGAGAATGGTCACATTGAAGGGGGGCATGACTATCATCCATTGGTAAGTTGTTCATTATATCATTTTAACAATTTATATACATATGAAATCACTTGATGATGAGTTGAAGATCATGGTTTATTTATGTTAATCAATTTTATATAGGTTGATCTCCCCAGGGAAGTACATGATATGGAGGAACATGGGGGTGCGAATATCCAAGGTGAAGATAATGATCCCATGGAAGATGACGATCATGCGCCAGAAAACACAATTGAAGATGATGGTATAAATACATTGATCCATGACACATTTAGTCCAAGCGGATCTGATCATGATGATGATGATAGCCTTGATGTACCTCTACTTGAGAAGGCATACGAGCCCCTATACAAAGACTCCCAAACAACTCTTCTCTCTGCTGTATTGTTGTTGTTGAACTTGAAGGTTATGAATGGTTTATCCAACATAACAATGTCACGTATGTTAAGGTATGTCATATATGTCTTTATAGTTAACAAAGGGTGAATAATGTACCACTAATATTGTTTATATTAACAACTTATATTTTTTGTTGTAGATTGATAGGCGAGTTTTTGTTACCACCATCAAATATTCTACCTCGCTCATATCGAGAATTATCTGCTATTATGAAAGATATTGGAATGGAGTATCAAGCAATACATGCTTGTCCCAATGATCATATTATATATTATAAAGAACATGAATTTGCAACACAATGCCCTGTATGTCATACGAGTAGATATCGAATAGATCGAATAACAAAAAAGGTGCCTCACAAGGTTCTTCGTTACATCCCCATTATTCCACGGATGCGACAATTATTCAGGTGTACTAGCTTGGCACAATTTATGGATTACCATGCACGCAATAGAAGTCGAGATGACATTATTCGAATCCCTGTGGATGGTTCGGCATTTATGCACATAGAGGAAAAGTGGCAACACTTCAAAGAAGAACCTTGTAATCTCAGGCTTTCATTGGCAACGGATGGTGTCAATCCATTTGGAGAGATGAGATCTGTTTGCTCGGTGTGGCCTATTTTTGTTATCAACAATAACATTCCTCCGTGGATGTCAATAAAGAGGGAGCACATTATGTTGGCAATGATTGTTCCAGGTATTTTATCATTTGATAGTTATTAATTTACATGTACTTACAAATCTTACAGTAAAATGGTCACAATAATTATGTAATGTTACTGTTCATTCAAGTAGGTAAATATCAAGTTAAAGATATGAATGTATATATTGAGCCTCTTATTGACGAGTTGGTGGAGTTATGGAACGGTGTCACTATGTATGACGTGTCTAGACCAATAGGACAAAGACAATTTCAATTCCATGCAATACTTGTATGGACAATACATGATGCCCCAGGGCTAACACATTTTTGTGGTATGTTATAGTGAATTCAAGTTGCGCATGATAATTCTAATTATAAAAATCAACATATTTAATAATCCAATTATATCATTATCTTGTAGGTCTTCAAACAAAGGGAAAATTTGCATGTCCAGTTTGTGGTCCAAAGATGAAATCTCATCATTCAAAAAGTTTAGGAAAGCATGTGTTTGATGAGTACAGACACTTCCTCCACAGGAATCATAAGTATCGAAGTATGGAAAAACATCTTTTCAATGGGAAAGAAGAGACTACATCAAAGCCACGAAGAATGACACCTCACCTATGGAAGTTGGAATATAATAGAATTAATCGTCGAGGTAATGTCGTTCCACTTAATGGTTTATGTTTGTAATTTATATATTTCTATTGTGATTTTTGTTTACTAATTATGTAATTGATGATCGTGAAGGTCGTCAAGGCACTACTGACAACCTTCCAAAGGGACTAAAAAGCTATCCCAGACAATTTAGTAGGTTGCCCTACTACGAGGACCTACAAATTGTGCATTTGTTTGATCTTATGCATGTTGGAAAGAATATAACAGAGACATTGTGGAAAATACTGGATGGAAGGCGTGACAAAGAAAAAATTGTCAAAATTTGTAATGACATTCATGAATCCAATCATGCACTGAAGAATTTCATTCACTCAAATAGCAATAGAGATCAGATTAATATAAGTGCCCTTCCTTGGTTATTAACGGAGCAGCAAAGTGATGCCATAAAAGAAGTCATACGAAAAATTTGATTTCCCACAGGATTTGCTGGGAACATAAGCAATCTCATATCAAAGAAAAGTGAATTTGGGCCAGGGCTCAAAATGCATGATTGGCATACTTTCATCAAGGTAAGTTATGTTCTTCTGTATTTACAATATATTCATAAACTATGTGTACTATTCATTATGTTATGTTAAAAAATAATGAAATGATTGGTTTATAATTACTGCAGTACGTGCTACCTCTATCTCTCCCAGAGCACTTCAACAATAACATCAAACAAGTGATATATGATCTTGGAAAATACATGAGGTAAGCAGTAATATCTGTTCAATTTGTTGTATATATTTATTATATTCACGATTTGTTTTTCTTGCTATGTAATCTATTGTATATTATTTTGTAAAGTCTCGTATTTATATATTTTTTGTGACTTGAATCTCTTAATATAGGTGGTTGTCATCTAAAGAAATCCATAAAGAAGATATAAACATTGGAAGAGAAGAATTCCTCATTTATTGTGTGAAATGCAAAAGTGTCTACCTCCAACTTTTTTCAATGCACAAGAACACTACCTCATACACCAAGTTGAGGAGATTGAATTGTGTGGACCTGCACACACTAGGTCAATGTGGATGGTTGAGAGGCACTTGAAATCTTTGAAGGCTTTGGTTCGACAAAGAGCACATCCTGAGGGTTCTATGGTAGAGGGATACATGGTATACCAGACTATGGTGTACATTACTGAATATCTTCCTAAGTTTGCTTCAAATATCCATGTAGATCGCATTTGGGATCTCGACCCTTTTAAAAAATTCAAAGGGGAGTACTTGATGGGGAAAGGTAGATTGAGGAAAGTGACAGGTAATAAATTATAAGATGTTATTGTAATAAATTATTTCTTAATCTTCAAAATAAATCGGTTGTAAGTCATTTATTTTTTTTTTGTACAGTTGCTCGAGAGTGGGATGCACTACATTTGTATATTGCAAACAATCTTGATTGGATGACGGTATGGATTGAACGATGTCAACATTCTGGTCACACATTAACATGGGAAGGTGTATCTTCATTGGTTAAAGAAGCTCATCGTAATGGAGATTCTAATGTTACACAAAGGGAAATAGATTTAGCATATGGTTTAAGAGATTTCCAGGTACGTACAAAATTATTAATCACCCGTATGTTTATCAACTCACGATATAATAATTTTGACATGTTTCACATATTATTGCAGGTTAAACACCACAAGGGTATGTTTTGTAATGGTCAAAAATTTCGTGTCAAAGTGTTGGATGACACGAAGAAAACTTGTGATTCTGGAATAACTGCAGTCTTTCAAGTGACTAATATTTCATCTAGAAATGACTTAGATCCTCAAGAGTCTAAAAATCAATACTATGGCATTTTGGATGATATACTTGAGTGCGACTTTAGTTCCTTCAAATTAGTACTCTTCATTGTCAAATGGTACAGGCTACGACTTAATCCAAATGATCCTAATAGAACTGTTATTGAACATGATAATGGATTTACAATGGTTAATACAAGGTCGTTTGAGCCAGTTGGGGATGAGCCCTATGTTCTTCCAAGCCAATGTGAGCAAGTATTTTACTCAGAGGTTTCACATAAACCGGGTTGGTCATTTGTTGTTAGACATGAACTGAGAGGAAGGCCGATAAAGTATAATGCGATGGAAGAAGAAGATACCGAATAAGTAGAAGATGATGTAGATGATGATCACGATCGACAATTATTGGATGATATTCCTGAGACAAATTTTCATGAAGAAGAAGAAGAAGATGATGACGATGATGCTGCTACTGATGATGATGATGAAGATGATGTTGATGTTGATGATGATGATGTTGATGATGACGACAACGATGACAACGACGACGACGACGACGACGATGATGATGACGATGACGAGGATGATGATGATGATGATGATGATGATGATGATGAGGATGATGATGATGAAATTTAAAGGTATGCCATCAATCCTTAATGTATTTAATATTCATTTCTTGATAGAAATATATTTGTCTTAAATGGTTACATAGTTTATTCATTATCTATTTAAAAGCTACAAGTTTCAACTACAAATAGAATACTGCTAATCTAAATTAACTATTAATCTAAATTAATTAAATAAAACTATTTAAAACACATATTAATGTGAGCCTGATTTAAGTGTTATAATGTGTACGTTTTAATGTTTTTAATTTTTATGTGATGCTTATGATGGATGTGATTATGATTATGATGTGATTATGCTCACGATAATTGAATTACATTTGCAGGAAATTGAACCCCTTTCAAGAGCATCCCGCACAGTCTCATGGATCGACAGGTATAAGTCAATACACCTTATAGAAAGTCTATTTAATACACTTATCAATAGTAAGATTGATGTCTTCTAAGATCTCTCCCATTTGTAGGTACCAGCAAATAGGTATTTGTCAGAAGTGTCTTCCTCGAGTGAGGGAAATATAGGAATAGAAGAGGAAAGTGAGACATGCAATTTATCTAGAATAGGGAGATTAACTAGAGGTCAAAGGACTAGAAGGAAATTCAATAAACACATGAAATTTTTCCTTGCTCAAGGGGGGTCATGTTCTTATGATGATGAGACGAAAGGCGACATCGAGGTGCCCTTGAGGTACCAACATCTACAGAAACATTGGGTACCCAAGGAACTTCCTCCAATAAACACTAATTTTTGTGTTAATGAGAGGATATATCGCATAGCACCATCATCATTACATGGTTTGGGCCTATTTTCTATGGATGGCATAAAGGTGTCTTACAACAAAGTTTCTGAATTGGAGTATGTTGGACCATGTTACGATTACAAAAGTTGGATGCATATTGTTCAATATAAAAAAAGTATGCGTAGGTATGCACTCTCGGAAAATTATATACAACAGCAAGACAATAATCAAAGTAAAAGTGTGGCTATATACATTGATGGAAGGCCAAAAGCAACAGGGAATATTGCGGGTTTTATAAATAGTACACGACCTGGGTCAACTATAAAGAAACCCAATTGCATATTTGAGGCGTGCGAGGGAAATCGTGTATTCATCTGTGTGATAAAATCAATACGTGTAGGGGAAGAGCTGCTTATTGATTACAATTTGAACCGCATAGATACAAACGAGGCTACTATCATGGGGGTGGTACATACTATTAAACCAACTTCTAATCAATGACTCCAACATACCATTTAGTTATTAAATTTTTGGCTAACATTTTTATACTTGATCTTTGACACAGGGGCACAATATGGAGCAACCGCCCGAAGGTGATGGTGACGATATTCCTAGCTCATCTACACATGAGCAGGTAAAACTCATTGTAATTGTGCAAACTAGATAGAAGCAAAATGTTATTTTTTTTAATGTTATTTTCTTCATTGTTTTGGAGTAATTTTGATAATACTAATACTATTGTTGTCACAGAGGGCCGGTGGTCGGAGAGAGGGAAAGCAACCTGCAGTCCCTCAGGAGTCCCCCCTTGTGGACCCTTTTTTTATTGATTTAGCAGAGACCGATGACCCGATCGGTTCCATTAAAAAGCTGCTAAAGAAAATTGGCAAAGAACTTCTACGTTTGGTATCCATACATCCTCAGACTCAGGAAATAAAAGACAGGGCAGCTGAGTTGTTGCGCACTTCTGAAAACTTTAAAGTAAGTATTAATGAAATTTTTAATTATTACAAGAGTTCAATAATGGTTTTTATGTTATGCTCTTTTATGACATTAATTAAAATATGGATGCATTGTCTTTACAGAGTTATTTGCGTAATTTTGAACCCCATTCCCATGATGAGGCCGGTATTGCAAGTGGTTCAGGTAGATCACATGTTCCATTCCCCACTTGTGTTTTCCACTGAATATATATAGGAATGATCATAATCATTGACAATACATGCTCGAACAATCTTTTTTTTTAATGCTCTAACAATCTTGTCCATGCTAGTCCACGCGTTCTATATTTATGCATGCTCTAACAATTTTATTCTTCAGCTCCTTTCCATGATGATATGACAACGCCGCCTCCATCCAGGACAGCCACAAATGTCTTGCCGACTGCCATGTCAACAACACACAGCCTAAATGCACCAACTGTTGCACCATCTACTGGTACACAAATCCCTCTTTTTCTCTCTTTTGTTATGTGTTTAAGTGTTATGTGTTTACGATGTAGATCCCTTGATTGTGTTTGTGCCATGGGTGCTCTGCACCAATTTATTTCCCTTGAAGTATTATTTCTTGGAGGCATTTGATAATGGTTTTCATTTTTTGCAATAGGAGATGCAACAAGTCCCGATGCAACATCATTTCCTGGATGTTCCCGTGTTCCTAGTACGGGAACGGTGAAGGATTGCGTATTGATCATCAGCGAAGATGAAGGCATTCCCTTAAAAGTATCCAAACTTCTAGGTACTTTAAAGTTATTATTATTCTATAGTGATATAATAGTAATTTAGTTTTTGATCACTCTTTATCGACTAATGATCCCATGATTATTTTGTAGGGAATGATATTTTTTGGCGAAAACTTGGTGACGAGTGTTTGCGGATATTCGGGCCCACCATACGTACATGGTGGAACATCATATCCTAACTAAAACCCCAAACCACTATTTTGATTTCATATCATTGCTAGAATAGTTTTCCTTTTCATCAATTTCTTGAACTATATTAAAGGTAGCTTCTCTTCATTTATGAGTCTAACATGTTTTTTTTTACTTAAAAGGTGGAATAACCAACATAAAAAGTTGAAGGATGATCTTGTACATAGTATGACCCAGCTTTTTGGACCTCATGCATTCGAGAGAAACAAGCTCCTTGAAAGAGCTGGTTTATGTTTGAAGTATATTAGGGACCAGTACAGGAAATATTTAGAGGTTAACCCAAGGCATGAGCGTCCGCCCTGTGTTCTTGAGGCTGAGTGGAAGGGTTTGATTTTGGATGGAAAGTATAAAGCCGACATGAAAAAAGGAATTACGCCAGTAGAGAGTAGAGCAAGGTATGTGATACTTTTGAGAATGTAATTATGTACTAATTAACCTCTAAATTTTTCCTGTACTGGTCTCTAACATATTTCAAACTTTTCATAGATTGCCTGACACATCAAAGGCAACAAAGGCAAGATTAGAAAAGCACGGGACACACAAGCTCGGCTTTGGTGGTTTTTCCAAACTTCAAGCACGAGTTGTAAGTATTAGTAAATGAAAACTTGTATCAATTTTTTTATATATTGCAAGGAAATTTTTTTTGATCAAACAATGCAAGTAAAATTCACCATACCAAGAAAAAATGTAGGGGTCAGAGTTCAATAGATGCCTCACAGAAGAGGACAAGAGAATTGGCTTCCAACAAGGCTATAGAGCCGTGGCTGAATGGCTACGAGCTGAAATCAGTGTGCAAGGTTCAAATAATGATGCATCTGAGCCACAGGTAAATAAGCTAAATGAAATTTATTTCAAATTGAATACTTTACCAATTAGTCTATTTGATGTTAAGTTCTAATATAAAGTGAGTATATCTATTTTAAGAAAGCAATGATAACAATGTGTAGGATATTGGAATGCAGCCTGACAATCCTTCTACACAATCTATGCATAATGAAGGTTCGCATGATGTGCATCCTAGTGGTGGAGGTATACATTTGCTATTAAAATTTTTATATGTAATTACAATTGGTGTTTGGATTAATGTAACATTTTGTATAGCAACTGTAGAGGATCGAGGGGTCGGTGCTCATGAGCATGTTGAGGTTGAGTCTAGACAAAATGATGTGGCCAGATCAGGTAATTAAAGAGCGCCACAGTTATGTTCTTTAAAATAATTAAATACTTGTAACAATTATAATTAAATATTTTAAATTTAACTCTTTTATTTGTTATTGTAGAGGACCCCCCTTTGCAGCAGCATAGGAATTTGAGATCATCAAGAACAGAGAACAAAACAACTGATGAGGGGGGTATTGATGATAACACTGATGCTCCTCTTAGAGCTTACATAGAAAAAAAAATTAGAAAGAGAAAAAAGAAATGATTGTCATCTAAATACCTTAATTGATAATGACTGAATTTTATGTCTCAATGAATTTAATTATGTGCTAATGAATGTTCATGAATTATGTGTTTATTTTCATATTGATGAATGTTGCGTGTTAACGAATCTAATGTGTTAATGAATGTTATCATGTGATATTGATTGAATGTTACATTTTATTAATAATTGAAAGAATGAATGAATGTTAGATGTTAACGGGGAATGTAGAGTGATGTTAGGGGGAGGGGGGTGGGGCCAAATGAGCTTCCACCTTCACGTGGTTGGCTCTGTTTAGTAGAGAATATTAAACTATATTCTAGAAACAAAGTGAAGCTCAATAAGATACTAAATGAGTCAAAATGGTTATCAAGGTCCTCTATCCATAAGATACTTGTAGTCAAAATGGTTATTAATAAGATACTTGTAGTCAAAATGGTTATCTAGGTCCTCTATCTATTCCATAAGTTCTTCACCATTCAAACTTCCTCCATAACAAGGAATGTGCTCTAGGTTAGTCATGAAGCCTAGCATGGACTCTCTATCAGATAGAGCCACTATTTCAGAGCCTTTTCTGTGCATTTCCTTCAAGCACTGTACAGTGTACGGATGTGAAACGGTGGGCAGACCAGTGTGGAAGTTAGAGTATTTATATCTTATGCTTTGAGAGTTTATTTGGTAGATTCAAGACACCTTATATCAAAGTTATTCCTTTTTCTTATCTGTTGTTCTGTCAAACCCTCATTTTTTGGGTTATTGCATTCAAATGGCCTTAACTTGCAAATAAACCATAGGATATCCTCTGTTCTTTGTAAAATGCAAGTTAAGGGGGTTTATTTTCATAGCTTTGGAACAGGATACTAAGCCAGAGAATTTCAAGAGCAAGCCCTAGGTCAAGAATCTCAATGTTCTTGACTAGGAGTTGATGGATTATGCAAGATCAGAGGGTAGCGGCAAGTAAAGGACCTCAAACCTTGTTGAATCTAGATCTTTAGAGCATGGTGGACATCTTCAAACTCTGATCTTGGTTTCATGCACCCATTTTCAATGCCTTGTTTTGGAACCCACACCCAAAGGCATGCATTAGGTCTGCGGACTCAATAAGGACATTGATATGCTGGAGTGGAGTCAGGGTCTGGGAGTTGGAGGATTGTTAGAACATCAAAAAGGGTACTCAAAAAACATATAAGTTCATAAGGTCCTTTGTCAAATTGAAGAGTTATTGCTGCAGAACAGGTTTTGGAGACCTACTAGAGTCACTAGGTCTATTTGGACCGGTTTGGACCACGACACACAGTAGCATCTACAGAGAAGAAGTTTGGTATGCAATGGTCTTGAAACCTCCTGAGAAATTCTTGGTATGCATTTGTGTGGTGCAAAAGCTTCGTTGAAAGAGAAAAAGAAGAAAAGAATAGAAATGATTTTTTTTCTTTTTATGTCATATACTGTAACCAGCTACTTATAACTTGCAAAAATTATTATAACCATTTGAAATTGAAACTTAGTTTAATGTGAAACTGAGAACTGCTTTATTAGAGCTTTCTGTGATTTAGATTCAGACATCAAGAACATTGTTTTCCTAATATTGTGATTAATGTTTATTTATTAATATCTCATACTAACAAACAATTGATAATTGTAGGGAAAACGTCATTGGGGGTCTTTGAGGATCCACCAGAAGCCAAGGAGAAAATGTATTCAAATGCTAAAGATGGTGTAACAGTCCTTACAGCTGTTGAACCTTGCTGTGTAGATCATCTTCGATTCTCCAAGTTCAACAGTACTGTGGTATTCCTTTGGATACTTCTAATGGTAAATTTCAGACATCAAGTTCTTTTCCTATGAAACTACTACATTTGTAATCTGTAGTTTTAAACTTTTAGTTTATAAATGTTCATCAGCTTTAGTTCGTATGCTGCCATTTCAAGTATGATTAATGAAGTTACCTTTATCACAGGATGAAAGTGAGCAGTCAGCATACTAGTACGGAGCTGGCAGCATTGATACGGTGACTAGGGCATCGTTTAATGGTGGTATTGTGTTTTCCCGTATTTAGGGCATCGGCCTTTTGAAGCATTGCCTTCATCTTTCTTAAGTCTGAGTTTTAAGTTTGTTTATCTCTCTCGGCGCTGTTGAAAATACAAATGACAACGTTCTTGTTTGTTTTGCCCTTATATCCCGATGTGATTTCGCGGAGGGTTACGGCGCTGTTGAAAACACAAATGAAAACACAAATCCCTTGTGTAATTGCCACTTGAAGGAGGACAGTCACTGTAAAGACAACATGATAATGTACACTTACAGTGAGTGTACATTATCATGTTGTCTTTAGAGTGACTATCCTCATTTGTTGAAGAAGAAAAGCATTAATGTGGCTGAATAGCAATACATTCAAGTGGCAATCACACAAGGGACAGTCACTGTGAGATGTCCTCATTTGTGACTGTCCTTACAGTGAGTGTACATTATCATGTTGTCTTTAGAGTGACTGTCCTCATTTGTTGAAGAAGAAAAGCATTAATGTGGTTCAATAGCAATACATTCAAGTGGCAATTACACAAGGGACAATCGATCACTGTGAGATGTCCTCATGTGTGACTATCCTTGTCACAAATGAGGACATCTCACAATGACTGTCCCTTGTGTAATTCAAGTGGCAATTACACAAGGGACAGTCACTGTGAGATGTCCTCATTTGTGACTATCCTTACAATGAGTGTACATTATCATGTTGTCTTTAGAGTGACTATCCTCATTTGTTGAAGAAGAAAAGCATTAATGTGGTTCAATAGCAATACATTCAAGTGGCAATTACACAAGGGACAATCGATCACTGTGAGATGTCCTCATGTGTGACTATCCTTGTCACAAATGAGGACATCTCACAATGACTGTCCCTTCTGTAATTGCCACTTGAATGAGGACAGTCACTGTAAAGACAACATGATAATGTACACATACAATGAGTGTACATTATCATGTTGTCTTTATAGTGGCTGCCCTCATGTTGTATATTCTTCTCTGTAGATGCTACTATGTGCTAGGGAACTTCTTAGAACTGTTGGTATATTCTTACAACTTGTTACACCTGGGATATTCTTCTCTGTAGATGCTATTGTGTGCTGTGGTCCAAACAGGCCCATAAATGTGGTTGAATAGCAATACATTCAAGTGGCAATTACACAAGGGACAGTCACTGTGAGATGTCCTCATGTGTGACTATCCTTGTCACAAATGAGGACATCTCACAGTGACTGTCCCTTGTGTAATTTCCACTTGAAGGAAAAAAGCATTAATGTGGTTCAATAGCAATGTATTCAAGCGGCAATTACACAAGGGATAATCACTCTGAGATTTCCTCATTTGTGACTATCCTTACAGTGAGTGTACATTATCATGTTGTCTTTACAGTGACTGTCCTCATTTGTTGAAGGAAAAAAGCATTAATGTGGTTCAATAGTGATGCAGAGTAGTCAAGGCTTTTAGAATATACAAATATACATCCTTAACTCTCATTCCACCAAGGAAGAAGGAATTCCAATGGTTGAAACGTGAGTTAAGGTCTTTACATCAGTCAAACCCTGAAAATGAGGGTTTGTAAACAATGCACAGAAAATTTGAAATAACTTAGATATAAAACAAAGAGAATCAATCAAACCAACTTCCAAAGCATCAGATGTCACTATTACAACTTCCAGGCAAATTTTATCATCCAACCACCATCCGTACAGCCGTACAGAGTTCGTTTTTCACCAGAAATGCACTAAAATAGGGTTATTTTTATTTTTTATGAAAGCAAAATGATTACAATACTAGTTCTTTGTCTGTCTTCGACCATTTGAAGCCTAAAATAGGCTCTCCAAACATTGGTTCAACCATCTAGGTGGTTAGAACAGTTTATCCAACAAATGTCAACTTTGCTAAGCAACTTTTAAAGTTGCATTACAACTTTGCAAACAACTTTGCCGAGAAGGTTAAAAATGTGTTGTGAAACTTTAGGAACCTTATTAAAGTTATTTTGGACCTTCAAACTTCTTAACAACATCTAAAAGACACCTAATAAACACTTACTATGCTCATTTCATCCAAGGACTCAAAAGATGCCCAAGGTTTATAAGTCACCAAGGGGTCTTGTGTCCAACAAGTGGATGTTTATAAGGAGATAAAATCAATCCTTAATATTTATTACAAACCAAGAAAACATCTAAAACTCCTATTCTAATTTATTGTCATTAAAAAAGACTCTGATTTGTCATTCAAAAAGACTCTGATTTGTCAATCAAAAGGACCTTTCACCAGTCAATCCTTCAAAGCTCCAAGGTGAAAATCTTATGTTCCAATTGATAGGATTTGACTCCTTGGCTTCATGGCAACTTCCTTCAATCATGGTGTCTTTGGCTTGCATTAGGGATGCCCCTGCATCAAATAGCAATGCATTCAAGTGGCAATTACACAAGGGACAGTACATGCCCATTAAAGTTGGTGTTTTGTTATCCAGCATGACAATGGAGACAACATACTCTGTGTCAATTTTACTGATCAAATTTCCCTCCGCCAGGCAAAGCAACAATCTGGGTATGATAAGGTGAAATTTTGTAGTCCTTTTGGGTATGATAACAGTTCCAGTTTCCAATAAGATGGTTCATTTTTATAATCTAGCTTCAATTTCTCTTGTGAAAATCTTTTTTTCATTTTATGGGTGGTAAAATATAATTATTATGCTAGAGGTGTGTACTTATGGATGATAATGAAACAAAATGATAAGATTTAAGACTCTTGTTTTTTTTTAAAATAGCAATTTAAGTTTCCTTCTATTATAAATTACTATTTTTCTATTTTTTAATGTATCTTTCCAGATCTTTTATATCAATTTTATTTATGAAATATAAATATATTAATAATGTTTTAGTGTTTTTAGGATTAGTTTATATCAATTCTATGTATCATCATTCGTCATTCAATTGTCAGTATTATTAATTTAGACTGTGCAATTGTAGAACTACTCGAATATGGGTTGGATGGATACTCAAGCAGGGGAACCCTCCTCAAATATCTCAAGCAGTGAACTTGGAAAAATGTGTCCTGAAGGAACCCTTTCCATCAGAGAGATAAAAGTACAAACAAGTAAAAGAAGCAGGCTCTGCAAATATGTTTGTGAGAAGAAAAATGATAGATTATTCGAGTATGGTTCATGAGGTATATCTAAAAAGACATTTTTTTTCTTATTATAATAAAAGAGGAAGTTGTGAATGTCAAAGTTGAGTGAAACAAAAATTATTTTCATCAAATTTTGTTAGGCTTGCTTTTGGGAATAGTTTCTTACAATATTGCTATTAAGATTTTTATTGTGTAGTTTTTAGATTAGGTTTATAAAATTATATTTCATGAGTAGTGATTCATATTAATCAATTAACGATACTTTTGGAAGGTATTTTCAATGTGTCAAATTTTGATATTTTTACAAGAATTAGATTGTGTAATTTTTTTAATTAAAGTCATTGACTCATATTTCATAAATTATAGTTCTCATGAATCCATCTCTTATAAGATTGAATAGTCTATTTAGGAAGTATTTCTGATAGTATGTCAAATTATGATATTACTATTACCATTAGATTACATGGCTTTGAAGTCAACCTCGTTGACCCATATTCTTCTCTGTAGATGCTACTATGTGCTAGGGAACTTCTTAGAACTGTTGGTATATTCTTACAACTTGTTACACTTGGGATATTCTTCTTTGTAGATGCTACTATGTGCCGCGGTCCAAACGGGCCCATAAATGTGGTTGAATAGCAATACATTCAAGTGGAAATTAGACAAGGGACAATCACTATGAGATGTCCTCATGTGTGACTGTCCTTGTCACAAATGAGGACATCTCACAGTGACTGTCCCTTGTGTAATTTCCACTTGAATGAGGACAGTCACTGTAAAGACAACATGATAATGTACACATACAATGAGTGTACATTATCATGTTGTCTTTACAGTGGCTGCCCTCATGTTGTATATTCTTCTCTGTAGATGCTACTATGTGCTAGGGAACTTCTTAGAACTGTTGGTATATTCTTACAACTTGTTACACCTGGGATATTCTTCTCTGTAGATGCTACTGTGTGCTGTGGTCCAAACGGGCCCATAAATGTGGTTGAATAGCAATAAATTCAAGTGGCAATTACACAAGGGACAGTCACTGTGAGATGTCCTCATGTGTGACTGTCCTTGTCACAAATGAGGACATCTCACAGTGACTGTCCCTTGTGTAATTGCCACTTGAATGAGGACAGTCACTGTAAAGACAACATGATAATGTACACAAGTACCGTGAAGGTAGTTGCAAGTTATGGCTGTTTCATTGCATACCCGAAACAATGAAGATGTTACGGTCCACAAAATGTTTGTGCTTGAAAGATGAACAAATAAAATTAAACTTCTAAATAACCAAAGCCGCTAACAATAAATTCAACACAGATATGTCCTCATTTCTGGGTATTTTAGCTCTGTAACAGCTGAATACCAGATTACATAATAATGACAAAAGAAAAATAAACCTAACGTACTCAGAAATTGTAGCTGTGATTTCACGGAGGGAATCTCTCTCGGCACTGTTGAAAATACAAATGACAACGTTTCTCTACATTATCATGTTGCCTTTACAGTGACTGTCCCTTGTGTAATTGCCACTTGAAGGAGGACAGTCACTGTAAAGACAACATGATAATGTACACTTACAGCCCGTGTACATTATCATGTTGTCTTTAGAGTGACTATCCTCATTTGTTGAAGAAGAAAAGCATTAATGTGGCTGAATAGCAATACATTCAAGTGGCAATTACACAAGGGACAGTCACTGTGAGATGTCCTCATTTGTGACTATCCTTATAGTGAGTGTACATTATCATGTTGTCTTTATAGTGACTGTCCTCATTTGTTGAAGGAAAAAAGCATTAATGTGGTTCATTAGCAATGTATTCCCAGCATCTGTACCTGCATCTCTCTTATATACTACAAGTTGCTTGCCATCAGAAATTGCAGTTCCCTCACGTGACATTGATGGTGAAGTGTTCTTTTCAAAACCATCATCTGTGGTTACCAATGCTCCTGTTTTAGGCAATAAGTTTGTTGCATTCCATGAGCCATTGGTCAAGTTTCTTCTACGAGCTTCTGATGCCTCAAAATCTAAGCAGCCCCTACGCATGCCTCGTTGTGGTTGATTATCATTCTGTACATGAATTATAATGAGTAATCAGTTTTGGGCCTTGGAATCTTGTATGTAACATGCACAGGCATTTCATGGCTAAATGAATCTATTTTAAAAGCATCAACTTTTCTTACATGATGCTGGATACATAAGTAGAACAAGCGTATATCAAATTGGAAGCAATCAGAACTCCACAATGACATATTATTTAGAGTACTCTTCAGTTTAAGTAATAATGCATATATTGACACTGTAAAGACAACATGATAATGTACACTCACTGTAAAGACAACATGATAATGTACACTCACTGTAAGGATAGTCACAAATGAGGACATCTCACAGTGACTGTCCCTAGTGTAATTGCCACTTGAATGTATTGCTATTCAGCCACATTAATGCTTTTCTTCTTCAACAAATGAGGATAGTCACTGTAAAGACAACATGATAATGTACACTCACAGTGAGTGTACATTATCATGTTGTCTTTACAGTGACTATCCTCATTTGTTGAAGAAGAAAAGCATTAATGTGGCTGAATAGCAATACATTCAAGTGGCAATTACACTAGGGACAGTCACTGTGAGATGTCCTCATTTGTGACTATCCTTACAGTGAGTGTACATTATCATGTTGTCTTTACAGTGGCTGTCCTCATTTGTTGAAAGAAAAAAGCATTAATGTGGTTCATTAGCAATGTATTAAATAATTTTATTTTTTTTAATCCACCCACGGGCGTCGCAATTGCGACGGCAACCCATCATAATGCGATGCAGGCACCCGTTGCAATTGCTTGGGAGGCCCGTCATGATTGCGACAGCCCTCCGAAGCCATGCGACGGGGGGGTGACGCCCATGCCGCTAACAAATCTTAGTCACATTGCGACGGGATATGTGTCATAATTGTGATGGCTACCCATAGACATCGCAATTTGCGACTAAAAAATAGTGACGTCTATGGGTGTTGCTATTGCGACACATAGCTGTCGCAATTGCGACACATAGCCATCGCAAAATGCCCCCAAATGTATTAGTGAATACTTAGTTATGGAAGCAGTTCAATTGAGGAAATGGAGGATTCATCCTTGGGGGAGTTTTGAAGAGGAAATGGAGAATGTTATAAAAGAAATTTTCTTTTGGATTGATGGATTTTTTCATTCCATATGTTGCCATCAATGCCAAAGGGGGAGATTGTTGGAGATTTTCCAGCAAGCCAGTGCTGACTATATGTTTAGCATTGATGACAACATATGGTAAGTAGCATGTGTGGAAGAATTATTTAGTAAGATTATAATATATACAACATGGACATGTTATCAACATGATATCATGGATGTAGAGGTTAATTGTTACTATAGATAGGTATATAGCAGCTTGTGTTAGTAGTGTTCTTGACAGAGTTATAGGTAGTGTTCTATGAATGATTGTCTGTACAATTATCATGGATCCTTACACATTTGGATATGTGATGAAGACATGTTAGTGATGTTACATGCATGGATGTAGATTCTAATGATTAGTAGAAGTGAAGTTATGCAGTCGCTATTCACCAATAGCAGTTTCCTATGTTTATTCAGAAGAGCTGACATAGATTATATTGGTTTAGGAGTTGTGCTTATCATTTCAGTATGCACCATTGGATTAATGCTTGGAGAAGAGTTAGTAATGTTTAGTTAAGAGTGCATGATGTAATTCAGCTTGAGGAGAAAGTTTCAATTACTTTGGTAGAGCTGACAGTGTGTAGTGTGCATCTACATTTATTAATATTCGACAGGTCCCAGAATGTGTTGCATGCTTAGTAGAGATGACATAATTATTATTGGAGTATTTTATGGGTTCTCTAATATGATTTCAAGGTGGTTCTAATAGCCCAACTTGATTATATCATTTAGTGGAAATATATTTATAGGCAGTCATTTGTGATTGCTAAGTTATGGTTTAGAGTTGATTGTGAAGAGTAGAGTAGAGTGTGCGAAGTGTTGAGCCATCAATAGAAGGTCTATGTGACCAAGTAAAGTGTTTATGCTATACATTGGAGCTGATGCAGATAGTAGGTCAAAGTGCAATTCACCAAGATCTAGATATAGTGTGTATCTGTTATTCAGAAGGTTGCAACCTTCACTCATTTGAGTAGTGTGCTCTTGGATAGTGCATCCTCACCCCTAACAGAGTTAATTGTAAAAGACTCCTAATAGGGTCCAACCCTTGACCAGGTCACTATACTAAATATATTGTAAAGCAACTCCTAACAGGGTTAAGGATCTTCTAACAAGGATCATAATACACTAGTGTAGATTATTAGTGGGTGTCAATTCCTTCTGGGGTTTTTACCTATTTGGGTTTCCCTGTAACCAAAATATTGGTGTTGTTCAAGTGTTCTTTCATTGTGTTTATGCTTATGTTTAATTATATTTAATTAGATAAAGAATTGAAACTTGTAGATAAATGATTCAACCCCCCCTCTCAATTATCTCTTGGGACTATTCCTAACAATTTAGTCAATAACAACAACAACATACTCTTCATACTCTGCATTATCTCAACCTTTCTCTTAGGTTTCCTTATATCTCTTCAATAGATAGATTTTCACTTTTGCTGCTTAATCTCCTCTGTAGATCTTAGGGTTAGGGCAGATTCATGGAATCCTTGCAACATTATGTTCTTCATCCATCCTTCTAGAAATATCTTAAATCTCCTTATTTGAATCATAATAAAATGGTTTATAGTGCATTAAATGCTTCCATACAATCAATTAATAAAGTCAACATGATTTACATAACCCAAGATTTCGACTATGTCAGCTTGGAATCTAAATTCTTCCTCAAATGTAAATGACTGACACTCGGTCAATACTGTGTTCAAATCCTTGGTGATCACTACAAAACTTGACAATACACTAATGTTCAGTCAACACTAAATTTTATCAGCATATACTAACTCGGTCGACACTAAAAATCACTCGGCTTAAACTAGTTTTCTTCATATTTGCTTGGTTAAGCCTACTTGTTCAGTCTTCCTTCTTACTTAGATAAACAATACATTATCTTATCATTGTGCCATATAATCAAGTACTCATTGAAGTATCAAGATAACTCAACCTCTTCCCTAGGTGCTCTTGTTACCAACCTTGCCCTAATCCTTCTCATCATCCAATAGATATAGTACTTTCTTAGATAGCAATAGTCTTACCATTACCAATTAAGTTTTGACATCAATGACAATACAACAATTTCTTCAATTGAAGTTTCCAACAATCTCCCTCTTTGGCATTGTTGGAAACACCATATGAATAACACATGTTCACCAACCAATCCAAAACTTGTCTTTGCATCAGAAACATCTGTAATATCCTTAGCTTCATTCTGATTTTGAATCGCTCTACTAACCACTCTGCTCGCTTCCTTTGACCATATCAATCTTCCTCTGAATCTTCCTCATTCTTGATTTTGCATGTGTTTTCATCTGACTTATCTCCCTCTTTGACAAAAATGCCAAAGCAACAACAAAAAACTTACATCCTTTAGATGTAGATATCATCTTGTTAGTTCAGTAACAATTTTTCTCCCTCTGTCATCTTGCTTATGAATTTTATAGCTTTGCTATTTTTTTCACAACTCTAGGCTACTCCTAAAGTGTGACCTTTCCTGCATCAATTTGTCAAATCTTCTGTTCAACACATTTGATGTAGTGCTCCTAGCTTGACTAGGAAGCCTTTTTTAGGGGAAGAACCCCTAATCGACTTCTCAGATACTCATGGGACTCCTTTGGTAAGGCTTTTGTGAATATGTCTGCTAGTTGT
Source organism: Chamaecyparis obtusa (assembly GCA_027943335.1). Taxonomy (NCBI): domain Eukaryota; kingdom Viridiplantae; phylum Streptophyta; class Pinopsida; order Cupressales; family Cupressaceae; genus Chamaecyparis; species Chamaecyparis obtusa. Next base: position 3,176,370 of record BSBK01002152.1, on the reverse strand, counting down.
TCCTTTGTATTCACATATTCCATTCTCACCTCTTTTTCTTGTACCAATTCTCTCAAGTAGTGATACTTGATAGCAATGTGTTTAGTCTTTGTGTGCATCACTGGGTTCTTAGATATGTTGATAGCACTTGTGTTGTCACAATATATGACAACTGGTTCAGTGATTTCCTCTTTCATGCCTACCAACAATTGCTTTATCCATATCAGGTTTGAATAGTTCATTGCAATAGCTACATACTTAGCTTCAACTGTAGATTGGGAAATGCAATTTTATTTCTTTCTTGTCCAGGAAACTAATCTCTATCCAAGAAAGAAAGCTCCACCACTAGTACTCTTTTTGTCATCTACATTTCCTACCCAATCTACATCAGTATAAACTCTTAGTTCAAATCTCTCATGCTTCTTATAGTACAATCCATAGTCTTTTGTCCCTTTCAAGTATCTCATTATTCTTTTCATAGCCATCATATGAGTTTCCTTAGGATTGGCAGAGAATCTTGCCACAATCCCAACTACTAGAGCAATATCTGGTCTACTGTGAACAACATAGTGCAATTTTCTAATCATAGATCTATACAAAGTTTGGTTCACTTTAGCAGTGTCATCATTTTTAGATAGTTTTTGTCTAGTAGCCATGGGAGTACTCATTGGTCTTGAATCCTCCATTCCAAATTTTTTCAGTATCTCTTTAATATACTTAGACCGTGTAATAAAAATACCTTTTTCCATCTGATAGACTTGCAGTCCAACAAAGAACTTGATCTCACCAAATATACTCATTTTAAATTCTATTTTCATCTCATTTGAAAATTTCTTACACAGTGCATCTTGTCCTCCAAATATGATATCATCTACAAAAATTTTAGCTAACAAGATTCCTCTATCATTGTAGAAAATATTGAACTCATTTGATCTAAACTCTCCACCTCGGTCAGATCTCAGACATTTCAGGTTCCTACCTGTCACCTTTTCAACCTTAGCCAAATACCACTTAAACAACTGAAATGCATCAGATTTTTCTTTTAAAAACATTATATTTATTATCCTAGTGTAATCATCAACAAAGATAATAAAGTATTTAGCACCACAATTGCTTTATACACCCATAGGTCCACAAAGGATAGTATGAACCAGATCTAAAGCATTCTCAGAAGTAAAATTTTTTCTCTTGAAACTAGACTTTGTCATTTTTCCTAACTGACATTGTTTTCACATCACATTATCAGGTTTCTTCAATCTAGGAAAACCTCTAGCTTTCTTCTTTTTACTAATATTCACTAGATTGTCAAAGTTAACATGACACAACATCTTATGTCATAACCAAACATCATCAAACCATGCAATCAAACATGTCTATTCAGATAGGTCTAGATAGAACAAATTACCTCTTGTCTATTCTCCACTTCCAATTAGTTCATCAGTAGCATCAAATATTTTGGCCTTTTTGTGATGAAATTCCACTCGGTAATTAGTGCTATTAAGCTGTGCAACACTTAGTAGATTATAGTTAAGACCTTCAACCCAATAAGCATTTTCACAAGTGATCTTATCAGTCAGTTTAATCAAACGTTTACCCTTCATAGGACATGGTGCATCATTACCAAAATTAACACTTCTATGTTTGTAATGATCTAGGGTTTCAAACTTAATTTTATCACCAGTTATGTGGTGTGAGAAACCACTATCAATAATCCATTTGTCACCTTTTCTCACATATGAAACAAGTGCAATTTTCTCATCTTCATCAGACTCATCCTTCATAGCAACATAGACTACTTCTATTTCAAAGTCATCATTATCAGTGTCAGTTTATTCTTCAGCTATGTATCAGGATTTCTTACCTTTATCCTTGTAGTCCTTGACCTTCGGTAACCTTTGTTTTCTCTCTTGTCTTTATACTTTTTCTCTTTTTCCTCATCCTTGTCATCCTTGTCAGGACATCTTGTAGCTATATGGACAACTTTTTTACATGAAAAACATATGATAGGAAGTTTACCTTTATACTTTCCTTTTAGTCTTTTCAATCTTCTAGCCATAAGAGCTTCAAGATCCTCTAGTTCCTCATTAGAAGTGTCACTTTCACTTTCACTCTCAGTGATGCATCTTTTTTTTCCTTCTTAGAATTATGCAAAACCATTTGTGACTTGAATGTAGATTCAACATTAGCAATAGTGAAGTTGTCATAATTTGAAACTTCAAAAGTAGTAAGCTTACCAACAAGACTTTCTAATGTAAGAGTATTACTAGGGTTACATTTAGATTCTTGAATTTTTGAAATTTTGATGGCATATATAGGATGAAAAGTTCTCAGTACCTTTCCAATGATAGTCTCATCATCAATAGTTCCATTGGCTCCTCTAATAGCATTTACAACTTCTTTTATCATACCACAATATTGAGCAATATTCTCACCTTCTTGCATTTTCATTTCATCAAACTTAGCTCTTAGAAATTCAACTTTGGCCCTTAATACATTTATGTCACCACCATAGATGTTTGAAAGAGTGTCCCACATTTTCTTTGCATTTGTGCAATCTTTGATGTCTTCAAATTTAGGATAGCTTAAGGAAGATGAAATCTCCAACATTGCTTGATTGTGTTCTTGTTTAGCTCTCATCTCCTCAACAGTCAAGGGTGCAATAGGTTTAACATAGTCATTTTCAACATAATACTTTGCTGAGTCACCAATACTAGCTAGATGTAGTTTCATCAGGCTTTTCCATGTAGGGAAGTTCTCCTTATTCATCTTTGGTACCTCCTTTCTATACATCTTGATCATTTACTTCAAGTACCTTTAAACTTGTTCTCTGTAAGCACCAAAAGCTCTAATACCAATTGTTAATATGGTTTAGAACAAAAGAGAGGGGGGGTGAATCAATTTTTCTTAGGTCTAGATGTATAAAATAAACTTAAAAACACTTTAACAAATTTAGATCTGATAACCAGAACTACTTGGTCACTATTGAATATATACCAAAAACATGAAATAGTGCAGTCCACTATCTAATAGTATTTAACTTGCAAAACATAGAAATGTTCACACCAAAAAATTCGCACAAGTATTAACACTAGGATTTATAGTGGAAACCCAATTTGGAAAAAACCACTTTGTAACATGTTACTGATATTTTCACTCTTCTGAAGTGAGCTCTGTGAAAATCCAACCCTGTTAAAGGTTTACAAACACATTGTCAGGTGTGACCCTGTTAAAGGATTTTAACCACCTTGTTAGGAGTGCACCTTGTTAAAGGACTTAAATACATCCCATTAGAATGCAAACTTGTTCAAAGGATTTATACAAATGACTATTAGGTCAACCTTGATTAAAGGATTTTGACTGATACAATGGTTAGAAACTAATAGTAGTATTGATCTGAAAAACATACAACTTACTTTGCAAATACTAGATCCAATTCTGTACACTTATGTATGCAAGCTTACTAATTGTGTTCCATTTCCATCCCCATCACTAATTTTCTCATAAATCCCTTGAATAAATCATAACTCTTCACCTTCAACCTTTCTACTTATTTAGTCAATAACAACAACAACATACTCTTCATACTCTGCATTATCTCAACCTTTCTCTCAGGTTTCCTTATATCTCTTCAATAGATAGATTTTTAGTTTTGCCACTTAATCTCCTTTGTAGATCTTAGGGTTAGGTCAGATTCATAGAATCCTTACAACATTATGTTCTTCATCCATCCTTCTAGAAATATCTTAAATCTCCTTATTTGAATCACAATAAAATGGTTTACAGTGCATTAAATGCTTCCATACAATCAATTAACAAAGTCAACATGATTTACACAACCCAAGAATTCAACTATGTCGACTTGGAATCTGAATTCTTCCTCAAATGTAAATTACTGACGCTCAGTTAATATTATGTTCAACTCCTTGGTCATCACTGCAAAACTTAGCAATACACTGATGTTTGGTCAACACTGAATTTGCTCGACATATACTAACTCGGTCGACACTAACATCACTTGGCTTAAACTAGATTTCTTCATATTTTCTTAGTTAAGCCTACTTTTTCACTCTTCCTTCTTACTTAGATAAAAAATACACTATCTTATCACTATGACATATAATCAAGTACTCATTGAAGTATCAAGATAACTCAACCTTTTCCCTATGTGCTCTTGTTACCAACCTTGTCCTAATCCTTCTCATCATCCAATAGATATAGTACTTTCTTAGATAGAAGTAATCTTACTAGTTAAGGTTTGACATCAATGAAAATACAACAATTTCTTCAATTGTAGTTTCCAACAGGTGCTTCAGCGAGTTGATTTGCAATGACTTGTCCTTTAATATCTTTTCTCTCAACATATTCTACATCAAATTCACTCAATAACATCACCCATTTAGCTAGTCTACCTTGAGGGAAGATTTTCTTAGTAGGTACTTTAGTGGATCAATCTTAGCTATTAGTTGTGTTGTATGAGCTAACATGTAATGTCTCAATTTGTGTGATGCAAAGATCACAGCTAGATAAGCTTTCTCAATCATTGAATAGTTCTTCTCATATGCTACCAATGTCCTGCTGATGTAGTAAATAGCTCTTTCCTTCTTGTTTTCATCATGTTGTGCTAGTAATGCCTCCAGTGATGTATCTATGGTGGAGACATATAGAATCAATGACTTCCCTTGAATAGGAGGCATCAAAATAGGAGGATTTGATAGATATTTCTTGATATGATTGAAATTATTTTCACATTCCTCATTCCATGCAAAAGTCACACCTTTATGTAATGTTTTTGTGAAAGGCTATGATGTGTCTGCTAGCTAAGATATGAAACATCTGTTTGATTTCACCCCTCCTTGTAAGGTTCTCATTTAATTGATATTTTTAGGAGGTTGCATCTCCATGATAGCTTTGACTTTAGCAGGATCTACTTCAATGCCCTTCTTTGAAAAAAAGTAACCTAGGAGATTTCTAGAAGTGACACCAAAAGCACACTTTTTAGGGTTCAATCTGAGACTAAACTTCTCCATTCTATCTAGTAGTTTGCTCAAGTCATTCAAATGTTCTGATCTTATTATAGACTTAGCTAAAGTGTCATCAACATAGTCTTCCATAGTTTGATGCATCATATCATGAAAGATAGATGACATAGCTCATTGATATGTAGCACTGACATTCTTAAGACCGAATGGCATGACATTCCAACAAAAGGTACCCCATGCACAAGTAAAAGCTATTTTCTCTTAATCCTCTAGAGAAATTTTGATTTGGTTGTATCTTGAGAAACCATCCATTAAAGAATACATTTCAAAGCCCACAGTCATATCCACTATCATATCACTATTTGGTAGTGGAAAGTCATCCTTAGGGCATGCTTTGTTTACATCTCTAAAGTCTGTCCATACTCTAATAGATTTGTCAAGTTTTGATATTGGAAAAATGTTGGAAATCCACTGTACATTATCTATAACTTGGATAAATCTAGCTTTGAGTAACTTTTCTAGCTCAGCTTTGACTAGGAGTGCAACATGTGGATGCATCTTTCACAATTTTTGTTTAACAGGTTTGACACCTAGAGTTATAGAAAGATGATTCATTATCAAATTTGGATCTAACCCTGGCATATCTGAATACTTCCATGTGAAGTTGATCTTCTTTTTTGTTAGGAAAGTAGTGAATGTTTGTTTCTCTTCTTATGATAGGGATTGTGCTACATGAATCATTTATAGTTCCTCTACTATACCCAAGTTGATAGATTGAGTGGGTTCTATCAATACTGGAGATCTATTCTATAAATGACTTAGAAGGACATCAAATATCTCATCCTTAGGTGCCTCAAAGAGGTTTTCACCTTCAGATACGTCTTTTATTTTTACTATTTTAGGTTCTGAGACTGCCACATAGTGGTTTTCACCCTCATAACTCTTTTTCTTTTTGCTTTTGTTTTTCTGACTGAGATATTTGATATCTGACTCTATCATGCTAATGCTAGGTTCACTGATGAAAGTTGTCATTAGTCCCACTGCATTGAGGTAGCAAGCAAGGGCATAGTTAGCTGGGAAGGTGTGGATATCTTGGTTTGGATTGGTATCTATTTGATCAATAAGCTCTAAATGTTGGATAGTTAATGTAAGGGAGGATTGGGAAATGATGTTCACACATATGGTGTTGTCATCATTGGTCCTAACCTAACTCTCAAATTCAAAGGTGATATTACTACTCAGAATGTTCAATTCACGAATAGTCTCAATGTCATTATTGGATTCCACTTTAGCCATAGGTGGATCAGACTCGCTAATTTTTTCATTTCACTCTAGACTCACATCCATTTTAGATGAATATTGGTGAATGATATCAATGTATTTTTTAGTGATAAGCTCATCTTCTTCTAGAATAACTCCCCATTCATAGTCATTTGATTCTTCATCTGGATCTCTGGGAAATCTTAGAACATGTGTAAAGTCAGGATGAATCCCCCAAGCAGGATTGCCTTTAGATTTTGAGTGGAATTCACATTCATGGGAGTCTATTTCAGGATCACTATTGTATCCCAAGTGTTCAACTATTGTGGTAAGTTTACCTTATTCTTGTTTAGTAGTAAGTTCTTGTGTATCTGCTACATTGATATTCTCTTGAGGTTTTTCTTCATCTTTAAGAAGATCTAGTATTTCTTGAGGTAAAATTTCATAAGGAATAAGATCAGTGGTGTCTGAATCATCATTGTTTGATTGTGGTGTTTCTTCCTCTAGCTGAGTTACTATTGATGGTTCAATCTACTCTAGGACATGTGGAGATTTTTTACTGAGATGAAAAGGTTTCTTTTGATATCCCAGGCCTGTAGTATCTTTGGTCATCCTCCCATAGTGTTCAAAGGGTTTTACAATGCCTTTTCCTCTTATTCCTAGAGGTCCTTTTCCAGTGTATCATATTTTAGACATGAGTTTATGACCTGGTCCATAAGATTTGACAGGGATTTTAGGCATTTTAGAATCACATTTATGAACTATCTGGGATCGAGACTCATCTTTGTATAACCATGCTAATATGGCTTCTTCCTCATTTGATTCTTGTTTGGACACTTTTTTATTGATAAAAATTCCATTAAATATGACATGAGATTCTTTAGCAGTAGGTTTCACCTTGTCTAAAGGTTGTCCATAAGATTTTGGGAACAACAGGAGAGATGTGAGAGATAAGACAGGTTCCATAGTATATTCTCCCATACTTGTGTCTTTAATTTTGACTTTTTTGGCAATGTCCTCCATCTTGGATGTTGATGCAATATCTATTTGCTTGGGGAAAGATTCTCTATTATGTGGAATAAGTTTGTTAGCACTTTCTTTCAAGGCATTGCAAGATGTAGATATGTCAGCTAGAATCATTACCTCTACTCCATCATAAGGAAATTTCACACATTGATGGTATTTTGATGGAATGGTCTACATTTCATGTATCCAAGGTCTCCCTAGAAGAACGTTGTAAGCCAATGGAAGATCTAGAACTTGATAGGTGATGTCTTTGATAACTGGTCCAGTTCTGATAGGTAGGACAATTATTCCTTTGGAAGATCTTTCTTGCTCATCATATGCTTTTATGGTGATCTTCTTTTTAGGATCAATAGCATCTTCTAATAGTCCCAGTTGTGTGATCAATTTGTAGAAATAGATATTTAAACCAACACCTCCACAACACATGTTTGACATGACGGTTTTGGATCAAGACTTCAATGTGCAAGGGTTGGTTATGTGAATGAATCAATGAATTGTCATCTTCCTCTGAAAAGGAGATATACTAGGGTGATGTCAGATGACCAACCATATTCTAGAATCTGTATAGATCAAGATTGTCAGGAACATTGGAACCGAGTGGAGCATTGTCCAGAATAAGTCTATGAGCAGGAGATATCTGAAGCAACTAAAACATGGATATTTTTGCATTGGTATGCTGGAGTTGTTGGACAATACTATATGATGTCTCTCTGATCTCTTTAGGAGTTTATTTTGAGGCATCCCTCTATTTAGAAGTAGATGAAATATTTAAAGGCACTTTAGGGGCATTTGATGAACCTGAGTTTTGTCCTTGTAGGTGTACTTGAGCTTGTGATCGAGTTACTACATTTATTGATTGATTATCTCTATCATTTTTCATAATAGTGATGACTTTGCAATGTTTAGATAGGAATGGTTAAACCGTGTTAATGACATCATTTTTTCTAGAGTAGGAATAATTGAACTTAGCACCCATGTTAGGCTTAGATGATAAATCTCCTTGATTATGATTTGGAAATGGTTCTGTGAATGCTATATGATCATTGTTGGTTTTGTGATTGTCAATTAAAATTTCTCCTTCATCAATTTTGTCTTGAATGAGATGTTTTAAGTGCATACAGTTATTGGTTTTATGACCTTTGTTTCAATGGAAGTCACATAAATCAGTCTCTTTCCACCATTTAGGTTTAACTACAAGATCATATGGTTTTATCTTAGGAAACATGATGATTTTGTTTTCCAATAGTGTTTTCATGGAAGATTCTAAGGACTCACCCAAAGGAGTGAACTCATGCTTTGGTTTTGTAACCCATGGCTTATATTCATTAGAATTTTTAGAAAATTCAGATACCTTTTGTTCATAAGCTTTTATGGCTTGAGTGCCCATGGTGAGATTGAATGCAGGTACCTTTGATGGAGTACTAATGTGATAAAAAACACCATCTATTACAACATTCTTGTTCTTGTTCCAGAATTTGACTTTTTCTTTATTGTTGGAACTAGAACTAGATTCATACTTGCTATCTTTGTTAATCAATATGTCTCCCTTATGAGAAAGCACATTTTCAATTTTTATGGCATTTTCTACCATTTTATCAAAAGAAGTATGATTTTGCATTTGCAGATGATAATTGAGTTTTGGAATTAGATTGTTGATGAAGATTTCAAGTTTTTCAATTTTCGGAATATATCGAGCATAGAGTGAAAAATTCTTCCTCCATCATTTGAGGAAATTCAGGAAGGGTTCTCTTGTCTTTTGTTTCAAATTGTAGATATCAATCATGGTGATTGGATGTTGAATATTGTAGGAGTATTGTTGGTAGAAAAGTTTGATCAACTCCTCAAAGGTTTTGATTGTTGGAGGCATTTTAGAGAACCAACGAATGGTTGACCCTCCCAAAGATCGAGGGAAAAGATGCATCAAGTAGGTTGGTTCATGCATAATTTCCATGGATTGAGTGTAAAATTCTCTGACATGATCTTGAGGATCAGATTTTTCATCATACTTATCATATTTTAGTATCTTCTCTCTTATTGGGAATGGTGGCATGTACAAGTTTTTATAAAATGGAAAGGGGCATAGAGCCTCCATAGAAAATTATTTAGGTTCTTTCTCTTTCTCCATCTTGTTTAACTTGACTTGCATAGCATGCATTTTGTTTCATCATGGCTATGATAGGAGTTTATTCCTCTTGTGTGATGATATCTTCAACATTAAAGTTTTGAGGAAGTTTGGCTCCTTGTTGAGCTAGTTCTAAGAAGTAGGTTTCTTTCTCTTCTTGTAAGAAATGTTTCATCATTTTTTGAAAGTCATCATCATTTGTATACCGCTGAATTTTAGATGGTGTTGGTTTTGGATCTCCACCATGATTAGAGTGATGACCTTGAGAACCTTGGTTTCCTCCTCCTTGAGACATCATGTTGTTGTAAGGACTACCAGGGATTGATTGATGTGAAATTTGTTGACTACCTCTGTGAATCGACAAAGGAGGTGTGATGTAACCACCTTTCAAGTAAATACTGCCAAGAGCATCTTCTCTAAATAAATTGGCATGGTAAGGTTGATGAAATGTTTGAGCAATTACAAAAGATGCTGCTAAAGAGAATTTGGGTTGTTCTCCTTGTTTTCTTTGTGAGGAAGCTCTAGTTTCCACCATTAACTTGAAGAATGAGTTGGTTCAAGAAGATTGAGTGACACAACCTTGTCAAGATTGGATTGGTTGAAGATTGATTTGGATGTAAATGAAGGATATTGCACCCTAGATGTATGGGTAGATGCCCAAAAGATGACAGACACGAGCTCACAACACTTAGCCATTTTGTTGAAGACTGAATTAGAAGATGGTTTGACAAGGTTTTGACATAGGATGAACATGATTCAAATCAATAAATTAAAAGACTGGATCAAACTCAAGAGACCACTTTTGTAAAATTGGTTGGATTCTTCTAGTTTTCTGCTCTATTCCTGACACAGTGAATTTTTTGACAGAATTTGGAAGTTGGTTGTAAAAATTAGATTTCTGACAAATTTTGAAGGTTTCTGGCAACTTTGGTAAAAATTTGATACGAGTTTCTCCAGGCTCGTACAAGTCTGGGTTAGCTTTGGCATGATAATTGACAAAACTCGTACGACTTTTGACAACAGGTTTTGATTTTTCTTGGTTTTTTGTGACAACACTTGTACGACAATGTACAGTCTCCCGTACAACTTTCTAGGGGTTCTAATATGACATTTGGAAAAACTTGTACGAGTTTTGAAATTTTAGGATGACTTTTGACACCAAAAAGGATTTTTGCTTCAGACTTTGCAATTTTTTAGTTTGCAGTGTTTTCAATATTAGATTGTTTGCAAAGTTTTCTGTCCAGGTTTGAAGATCTGTGTAGTAGTTTGTCTCAGGTTTGTTTGTTTTCAATTACAAATAGATACCAAGCACGTAGAACAAAAATCAAGGGAGCAAGCAATCATCTTCAAATAATGATCAGGGACAAAGCAGCCTTGCACATGAACAAGAATAGTGACTTATTGTTCCAATCCCTAAGAATGCTACTTGTGTATGTTCTCAAAATGTTTTTACAAGCATGCACATAGTCTTAGAAAAATAAAAATATTGGTTGCAGTAGGGTTCTTAGTAATGGTCTAACTTTGCAAATTTTGTAATCTCAAGAGGGAGAAATCCAATCTAGGTGCACCAGGGTTTTGACACAATCCAAGAATTTAATCAATCAGGAGCTGCTGAGGACATTTGATAGGCCAACAAGAGACTACACCTATGGAGATTTCTTCCACAAGGACATTTGTATAGCAGCTGCTGCTACCATGATGAAAATGGCTATTACCACTTGAGGTTCCATCCATGTGGTTGACCAAATAAAGGGAATGTCCACTATAGTTAACCCTCTCTATCAAGGAGACTCACAAAAAGGACCACAAGGGACTTAGTTCAGATTCAAGGATTTGAGTTTCTGATACTACCCAAAAAGGGAGTAGAGCATAATCCTCTAGCCTTTTCACTTCACAAAAACATAGCAAAAAGATCAATTGACATGCTAAGATTGAAACCACATCACCAAGGTTTGTGATGTCAACAACAATGTCTACTGAGCACTCTAAGTGGGTCTAAGAGAGAATGTACTGATCAAAGTTGAGGACTAAACCAAGTAAGACCGTGAGATAATAACATTATCCTACCTAGCTACAAGGGGATCTATCTTCAAGAAGAGCTTCACATACAAAACAAGTGAATGAAGCCCACTCCCTTAAGAACTCCACAAATAGTATTCATAGGGCCTAATTACTATGTGTAACAGATATGCAAAAAGTAAATTTATGTTCTTTTTAGAGCCCAAAATGAATGTGTGATTGATAAAAGCAAGAGACACTCAAGCTAAACACATGAGAGGTTCATTTTATGTCCCAAATCAAAATGTTGTTAGATGTAGTAGAATACCTCAATTCCAATGCAACACGCTTAGTAGATTTTACTTGATTCTCAATTTTGTTGCACTTTTTCATGAGCCAAGACATCAAGTACCAATTAGAAAAAAAAAATATCAATTATTAGCATTAGTTGTCAGTCCAAATCCAAAAATCAAATCTGAAAGACAACCTAGAACTCTGGTATGACAATTGAAATTCTGGTATGAAAACTCATACGACAATGTGCTACCTCCCGTATGATAATCCAAGCATGAAATGACAGTGGGTCAGTACACACATGATAAATTAATTTCCAAATGACAACACCAAACAACTGACACACTCCTCAAGATTGCCAATTGTCGTACGACAATCAGGGGGTTATGGTATGACAATCTGTCAAATGTCATATGAAAATTGTACGAACAAAAAATAAAAATTGTAGTTTTTGAGAGAAATTGATAAAAAATTTATAGAAAAGAATGGAAGTCCATATCAGAGCCCCACGATGGGTGCCAGAAATGTGTGTGTGAATTTTGTACCTAGATGGAGACACAACACTTTAGTAAAACATTAGAGATTAGCAAATCAAGAAATCTGCAACTAAGAACAATATAGCTAACTAGGTGATTTACTACCTTCTAGTACGTGTGAGTATGGTATTCTTAGATTTTGACCGAGAGCAGTGACAATGCAACACCTAAATGAAGGATTTAATGCTAAAGATGGATGAAAGATGAATGCAAATTAATCTATTTTTTTGGATTTTGTGTGCAATAAGATGAAAAAACTGATATGAAACTAGTATAGAATGGGTTGAAATGATATGAAAATTGATCTAACAATGATATGCTATGATATGAAAATTAATGAATGCTATGACCAAAACAATAACAAAAATATCACAATCGCCTGTTCGCAAGAGCTTGATTCTTTAGATGAAAATTTGCCAGAGTTCAAGTATGCAAATTCAAAGGACCCAAAACCAAGAAGTTGAGACTTGATTATATAGAAATCTATGGCTTGAGAATGCATTGAGAAAAGCCATAAATCACTCTTGATAAACTCAGGTTGATTTTTGAGTTAACAAGAAATTAGGAATAGATCAACTCATAAAATCATGCAAAAGCACTTTTTAACTCGAAATAGAGCTTAGTTCACTTTTTCAACTCACAATCACATGTTGAGTTTAGAAAGTTAACAAATTGAAATTGATAATTCATTTAAAGTTGACTGCTTTTTTGATTGTGCAAGATTTAATATGAATTAATTAAAAAATAAAGTGATTTATTCTCAACTTAACTAATTTTGAATTAAAACAACTGATTTATGGGTTAATCAATTATTAAATCAAACTTTTATTCCAAACTATATCATTAAATATTGACAACTGTATTTAATTAATTAAACAAGAATTTAATCAATTATTCATAGGATTTTTGGTTTATTGTCAAAATTAAATAATATTAATTAGGAATAAATGCAATTAAATCTAATTAAATAATTAGGTGGAAAAATTAAACTTAATTAATTAAATATTCAAAATATTCAATTAATCAAATTTTAGGATAAATATGATTTATCACCAAATAATATATAATTAGGATAATTATGATAAATTAGGAGTATTTAAGAATATTCCCCGATGCAGAATGAGGATAAAATCAATTAGGGTTTTGATAAATTGATGTGCAAATATGCCTTAGGTTAGGATTTTGATGTCGATTTTGATCGATTTGTTGATGTAGGATGTCAATGAACCTATAGCCCATTTTTGGGGTATTACATGTATGAGTGGTTGGTTATACCTTTTGGTTTAACTAATGCATGAAGTACTTTTATGAGATTTATGAATGAGGTTTTGAAGAAATTCTTGGGTAAATTTGTGATTGTATACCTAGAAGACATTCTAATATTCACTCAGACCGGAGAACAAATTTTTTTGCACATTAAATAGGTATTGCAGAAATTGAAAGAAGAAAAGTTGTTGATTAATTTGAAAAAGCATTCCCTTCATGAAAGAAGAGATTTTATATTTGGGATTTATGATTTCAGCTGATAGTTTGAAAATAGATCATGAGAAGGTTGAAGCCATTTTGAATTGGTTTACACCTGAAAATAATAGCGAGGTAAGATCATTTCATGGTTTAGCAAGTTTTTACCGAAAGTTCATCAGAAATTTTAGTTCAATTTGTAATGCTATGACTGAGACTATGAGAGGAGATAAAAGAGAATTCAAGTGAACCCATGGAGCTAATAAAAGTTTTGAGACTTTGAAGTAGAAGGTTGTTGAATTTCTTGTATTAGATTTACTTGATTTTAATAAGGTATTTCAAGTTGAATGTGATGCAAGTAATAGTCCAATACGAGTTGTTTTGAGTCAAGAAGATAAACCTATTGCTTTCTTTAGTGAGAAATTTAATGATGCAAAAAAGAAATATTTTGTGTATGATCAAGAATTATATGCTATTGTTCAGTCCCTAAATAAATGGAGACATTATTTGATACTGAGTGAATTTGTGTTGTATACTAATCATAAGGCTTTATAGTATTTGGGTAGTTAGAACAAGTTGAATCAGAGACATATGAAATGGGTTGAATATTTACAAAGTTATACATTTTTGATAAAAATGTAAGAGTGGAGTCACTAACTAATTTGTTGATGCTTTGAGTAGAAGGTCTTTAATGACTAAAATGAGAATTGAAGTTCTTGGTTTTGATGACATGAAAAATTTGTATGAAACTGACCCTGATTTTTTTGAGCCATGGAGAAAGTGCAGAGCACCTATTCAAGATCGACCAAGTACTAAAGGGGAAGAATATTTGATTCAATAAGGTATTTTATTTAAAGGTATTCAGTTGTATATATTGAGAGGATCAATGAGAACTAATTTGATGAAGGAGAAACATAGTAGTGGTTTGGATGGACATTTTGGCTTTGAAAAAATATTGAATTTTCTTAAGGAGAGATACTTTTGGCCATAGTTTTATAAGGATGCTCATAAATTTGTGAGAAGTTGTGGAGTTTGTCAAGTTTCGAAGGGAGTATGTCAAAATAATAGATTGTATACATCGATTTCTATTCTTGAGAAACCTTGGATTGATATCAGCATGGATTTTGTTCTTGGCTTACCAAAGACAATAAGAGGTAATGATTATATATTTGTTGTTGTGGATAGATTTTCTAAGATGGAACATTTAATACCCTATAGAAAAACATTAGATGCAGTGCATATAGCAGATCTTTTATTTAAGGAAATTGTCAAATTGCATGGATTACCTTGAAGGAGTATCATCTCTAACCAAGATAGTAAGTTTGTTGGTTAATTTTGGAAGACTTTGTTAGCCCATTTTCTTGTCAATGCAAAAATCCAATGAAAATGGTCTTAGTTCTATAAAATCCTTTGAATTTGTTTAAGGTGTGAGGGAATTAAGTATTTGTTGTTTCATAGGGTTTCAAAAAATCTTTTTTTAACCCATAAACCCTATGTTTTTCTTTTTTATCATTACCTTTAATATCCACTTAAGTCTCCTTTCTGCACGTGCATTGAGTTATCATTGGGCGGGGCCATGTTGTTTATGTTTTACCTAGCGGGAATAGGTTTTAATTTTTCCCAAAGTTCCTAAGTGCCCAAAAGTTTTCCCTAGGTCTTCAATGATTTAATTATTTTTTATCACCATAGCCCTTCCCGATCACCTCATTGGCGATCAGTGATCCTCATTTCAAGCTCACATGATGTTCATTATTTCATCATTGTGTGTTTCACCGAGAAGTGTCAAGTGTTGTCTATTGACATATGACCCACTAATATTTCTATCAGGTGGAGAAAGGATTTGGTGAAGAACATTTTCAAATAATTTGATCTCCGATTGGTTATCAGGTTATCTTATGGTGAAGGTTCCATTGATGAGTAAAACCCTGCAAGATCTGAGTTGATCTTATGGCTGGCCTGATCCCGCTATGAAAATTTGTGAGATATTTAGTCTTTGTGGTATCATGACAAGTCAACACCTGGAAGTCAGTGGGGCTAAGGTCGAAGTGAAGGAAAGAGATTTTATTTCATTGCCAAGACTTTTCTTGATCACCTCATTGGTGATCAGAAGTCTTGTTTTCATGTTCATGTGATGAATTTACCTTCATCGCTATGTGTGTTACCGATCAGTATTGAGCATGTTCATCGGCATTGGGTTTACCGATAATTCTATAGGGTGTGATGAACCATTGGTGAGATCAAGTTTCAAACATTCTAATTCTGATTAAGGCAGCAAGATATCTCTCACAAATGATTCTATTAGAAGGAACAAATCATATCGGTAAGGAGAAATTTCATGCATCTTGATTATGGATGGTGTCATCAGGGTATCCTATAGATATAAATATATTGGAAACTACAATTAAAACAATTTTGTATTGTCATTGATGTCAAACCTTAACTAGTAAGACAATTACTATCTAGGATAGTACCATATCTATTGATTGATGAAGAGGATTAGGGAAAGGAGATAACAAGAGAACCTAAGGAAATGTTGAGTTATTTGATACTTCAATGGGTACTTGATTAGTTGGCACGTTGATAAGGTAATGTATTGTTTATCTAAGTAAGAAGAAAGACTAAAGAAGTAGGGTTAAGCGAGAAAAAGTGAAGAAATTAGTTTAAGCTAAGTGATGTTAGTGTCAACCGAGTGCTAGTATATGTTGATTAAATTTAGTGTTGACCAAACATTAGTATATGTCGAGCATTAGGAAATTATTGAGAAAAGACAGTATTAGCCGAGGAAGATAGTTTGTAGAGATGACTGAGATATATAGTGATGACTGAGGTGATGAACACGGTATTGACTGAGTGTCAGTAATTTACATTTGGAGAAAGAATTGAGATTCCCATCTGACTTAGTTGAATTCTTGGGATATGTAAATTATGTTGACTTTATTAATTTATTGTATGGAGTATTTAATGCATGGTAAATCATTTTATTATGGATTCAAAGAAAATTTTGAAGATGTATCTACAAGGAAGGATGAAGAACTTAAATGATGGAAGGATTCAATGAATCTGACCTAAACCTAAGATCTACAGAGGAGATTAAGTGGAAAAATATGGATCTACCTAATTGTGAGGTTACAATGAGGAGTTAAAGTTGTTGATGTTATTAACTGATAAGTCTAAGAAGAAGGATGAAGGTGAAATTATGAAGGGGCTGAATAGAGTTGTGATTGCCTGGAGTGAATTATGAGCAGTGATGGAGATGGAAATGGAGCTTAGTCAGTAAATCAACATATATGTGCAAAGTGGATCTATATTTGCAAAGTGAGTTGTATGTTTTTCAGATCAAAAACTACTATTACTTTCCAACCATTGTATCAATCTAAATCCTTTAATCAAGGTTGACCTAACAGTCATTGTATAAATCATTTAATCAAGGTGGCATTCTAATGGAATGTAATTAAATCCTTTAACCATGTCACTTTTGACAGAGTGTTTAAATCCTTTAATAGGGTAACACCTAGTAGTGTGTTTGTAAACCTTTAACGGGGTTGGATTTTCACAAGGCTCACTTTAGAAGAGTGAAATATCAATAGCATGTTACAAAGTGGTTTATCCCAAGTTGGGTTTCCACTATTAATCCTGGTGTTATACTTGTGTGAATGTTTTGATGTGAATATTTTTATTTTATGCAAGTTAATTACTTTTGGACAGTGGACTGCATGTTATATGTTTCTAATATATACTTTAGAGACCGAGTTGTTTTGGTGATTAGATATGAGATTGTTGAAGTTCTAGAAAGTTCAATTGGTACATCTGGACTTGAGAAGAATTGATTCACCCCCCTCTCTATTATTCTAAATAATTCTAATAATTGGTATTAGAGTTGTTGGTGCTTATAGAGAAAAGTTTAAAGGTACTTGAAACTAATGATCAAGATGTATAAAAAGGAGGTATCAAAGTTGAACAAAGAGAACTTCCCTGCAAGGAAAAGTCTAATGAAATTGCATCTAGCTAGTATTGGTGATTTGATGAAGTACTATGTGGAACATGACTATGTTATACCTGCTACACCTTTGACTGCCGATGAGATGAAAGAAAAACAAGAACACAATAAAGCAATGTTGGAGATTTCATTTGCCTTAAGCTATCCTAAATGTGAAGATATCAAAGACTATACTACTACAAATAAAATGTGGGATACTCTTGCAACTATCTATGGTGGTGATACAAATGTACTAAGAGAAAAAGTTGAAATCTTGAGAGGTAAGTTTGATGAAATGAAAATGCAAGAAGGTGAAAATATTTCTCAGTACTTTGGTAGAATTAAGGAGATAGTAAATTCTATTAGAGGAGCTAATGGAGTCATTCATGATGAGACTATTATTGGTAAGGTATTGAGAACTTTTCTTCCTATCTATACTATTAGAATTTTTGTAATTCAAGAATCAAGATGTAACCTTGGTAATGTTCTAACTCTAGAAATTCTTGTTGATAAGCTTACTACTTTTGAGCTATCTAACTATGATAACTAAATTGTTTCCAATGTTGAATTTGCAATCAAGTCACAAATAGTTTTGCATAAGTCTAAGAGAGAAAAAGAAAAATGTGTTAAAAGTGATAGTGATACTTGTAATACCCCAAAAATGGGCTATAGGTTCATTAACCTGCTACATCTTCAATTCAAATAAAATCAACATCAAAGTCCTATCCCAAGGCACTGATGGAATATGGATGAAGTGACTGAGAGGGGGGGGGGTGAATCAGTCAACCATAAAACACTTCACAATTAATTCTTTCCAGATCCCTTAGGATATCTTAACAATGTTATCTGTTTTAGCACTCGGTAAATAGATTGTAGTAACTTTGAAGATGCGAAAAGTATTAGCAAAATTATCTTTAGATATTCATCAGCACATGTATATGATTGAGAAAGTAATTAAGAACACAAGAGACACAAGATTTAACGTGGAAACCCAATATGGGAAAAACCACCAATGTATCTAGATACTGATTTTCACTTTTCTGAAGTGATGCCCGGTTAGAAGCCAACCCGGTAAAAGGTTACAAAACACACTGTTAGGTGTGACCTTGTTAGAGGATTTAAAACACCCTGCTAGGAGTGGCCTGGTAAGAGGTCTTGAAAACAATTCAATGGAATTGTCACCTTGTTAGAGGATTTACAATATGGTTGTTAAACCAACTCGGTTAAGAGATTTAGAATTCACTGTTACAATGATAAGAAGGTAACAATGAAAAATGACTTGTATAATAATGCAACTGTCTTGCTGATTACAGATCTCTGTTCTGCATAAGTCTGATCCTTTTTGATCGAATAAATCTCTGCTGCACCTCAAGGATATCTGAACATCCTTCACAAATTCGCATACACCTTTCCTGTCTTTCTTCTGTAAATCTTCTGCTATATTTCTTGTTTACTTTTCACATTTGACCTTTTATTTATATGTTTTTAGATTTGTCAAATCGACATTATTTAGTATAACAGTCGGCTGAATTAAGCAAACTCTATTTGCAAAAATCCTTCAAGGGCCGACAGTGCTCGGTGACCATAAATTTCTATAATCTTTTGGAGACCGAGGGAACTCGGTAAACACCGACAATCCTTTACCTTTGATAACCGACTGAACTCGGTAAACACTAACTTTTCTTCAATGACCGACTGAACTCGGTAAACACTAACTTTTCTTCGATGACCGACTGAACTTGGTAAATACTAAATTTCCTTTGGTAACTAAGTGAACTCGGTAAACACTGCTTTTCTTTGATAACCGAGTGGACTCGGTAAGCACTAATATTCCTGTCTGGCAGACCGACTAAGCTCAGTAGTAACTGGTTGCTGCGGACTATGACATTGTGTGACATCAAAGACAATAGATAATTGAGTAGCAATTTCCTTCAGACAATTGTTTCCAACAATCTCCCTCTTTGGCATTGATGGCAACACAATATGTCATATCATAAGAAATTTGAAAGAGTTAGCTCGGTTCAGATTCAAATCTCCCTCTGTCAGCAAACTTCCTGTATCCTGAAAATTCTTCCTTCTGACTATTGAAAATTTCTTGAAGTAATAGCAAAGACATAGCAAACACTCCCTCTTTGACAACACATGCCAAAGACAATTCACATAGTACCGGTGAAAATTAATGTACCTCAAGTACTGATTCATATGCAATGATTCCTTAAATATGCTGCATCAATAGGTTGATTTTCAATCATGTTCTGGTTGATGCATCACTAAAACTGTATTTAGTGAGCCTCGGATAGGGGAATGACCCCTAACTTACCTCTTAGATACACAAATGCATCCTTAGGTAATGGTTTGGTAAAAATGTCTGCAATCTGTTCTTTTGTATGAATATATTCTAATCTGATTTCCTTGTCCTGCACCAATTCTCTGACAAAGTGATATTTAATAGCAATGTGCTTGGTTTTGGAATGCATCACTGGATTCTTAGAGATGTTTATTGCACTGGTATTGTCACAAAATATAACAACTGGTTCTTTGATTTCAACCTTCATACCTTCTAATAGCTATTTAAACCAAACAATATTTGAACAGTTTACTGCAGCAGCAACATATTCTGCTTCAGCTGTGGATTGAGATGTGCAATTCTGCTTTTTACTAGTCCAGGATACCAGTCTTTTTCCAAGAAAAAATGCTCCACCACTTGTGCTTTTTCTGTCATCAATGTTTCCTGCCCAATCAGCATCAGTAAACACTTTCAAGTCTAGATTGCCTCCAAATTTATACCACAAACCATATTCTTCAGTTCCTCTTAAGTATCTTAAGATTCTTTTGATTACCATCATGTGATTTTCCTTAGGTTTTGCTGAGAATCTAGCTACTATACCGACTGCTAAGGCAATATCAGGTCTTGTATGTACTACATACTACAATTTTCCAATCATAGATCGGTATAGGGTCTGATCAACTTCTTTTGAATCGTCATTTTTGGTAAGTTTCAGTCCAGTACACATGGGTGTACCAACTGGTTTTGAATCTTCCATACCAAACTTCTTAAGTATCTCCTTAATGTATTTGGATTGAGTAATGTATATACCATTCTTGTTTTGCTGAATTTGAAGACCAACAAAGAATTTTATTAAACCAAACATAGACATTTCAAATTCTTTTTTCATTTGTTCTAAAAATTCTTTGCACTGATCCTCATTCCCTGTAAATATAGTATCATCCACAAATATTTCTGCCAATACAATTTTGTCATCCGATCCTTCTTTAATATATAGATTGCTGTTATCATTAGCTCTTTTGAAATTAATCTGAATCAAATAGTTATGGAGTCTTTCATACCATGCTCTAGGAGCTTGTTTTAAACCATACAATGCTTTTTGTAACTTGCAGACCATGTCCCTTTTATCTGGATCAACAAAACCTTCAGGTTGTTCAATGTAGACTTCTTCATCAAGAATTCCATTGAGAAATGTAGATTGTATATCCATCTGATATACCTTAAATCCTTTGTGTGCTGCATAAGCAAGTAGAGTTCTTACACCTTCTAATCTTGCAACAGGAGCGAAAGTTTCTCCATAATCTATACCTTCTTCTTGAGAATAACCTTTACATACCAGTGTAGATTTGTTTCTAGATACTTGACCATCTTCATTTAGCTTATTCCTGAATACCCATTTTGTTCCAATTACATTCTTATCTTTAGGTCTAGGTACAAGAGTCCAAGTTTTGTTCTTTTGTATTTGTTCTAATTCTTCATTCATTGCTTCAATCCAACTTTCATTTTCCAATGCATCTTTGATATTTCTAGGTTCAAAGTCAGTAAGCAGACATGTACCTTTTAGCTTGCTTCTTGTCATAGTACCATCTGATTTGTTTCCAATGATTTGATCTGGTGTATGATGTCTTCTGACATATTTGGCTAGTATAGGTTCCTTGCCTTTTGAATGATTCATGCTGTTGTCTTCTAGGATCTCTTCTTCAGGTTGCTCGGGCTCGGTAGATATTTGCTCGGTAACTTCAGGCTGAGACTTGGTCTGAATTTCTTCCTATGACTCAGTTTGAACTTCTTCCTATGACTCGGTTTGTGACTCGGTAACTGTGCTCGGCTTGGTAGATATAGTTTTCTTACTGATAGTTGTGTCTGCCAATGTTTCAGGTTCAATGTAAACGAATCTTCTGTAGTTCTCAGGTTCCCTTTTGCTTTCTTCCTTAGTCTTTTCTCCAAACTCATCAAATTTTACATGTATACTTTCTATGACTTTGTGAGTAGATAAGTTCAGACATTTGTATGCCTTGCTTTTGCTAGAATATCCTAGGAATATTCCTTCATCACTTTTCACATCAAATTTATTTCTTCTGGATTCTTTTAAGATATAACACTTGCTACCAAATATTTTCATGTAACTTATATTGGGTTTATAGCCATACCATAATTCATAAGGAGTTTTGAATGTGTCTTTCTTCAGTTGTACCCGGTTCAAGGTATGAACTGCAATGCTGATAGCTTCCTTCCAGTACTTTATAGCGATGTTCTTTTCTATCATTAGAGTCCTTGCACAATCCATAATAGATCTGTTTCTTCTTTCTGCTATTCCATTCTACTCAGGAGTTCTAGGAGCTGATACCTGTCTTTTGATTCCTCTTTCAATGCAAAAGTTGTTAAAATCATGGGAGATGAATTAACCACCTCTGTCTGATCTTAAGCATTTCAATCTTTTCCCTGTTTCCTTTTCTACTCTTGCTAAGTACCATTTGAACTTTTCAAATGCTTCTGATTTTTCTCTTAAATACATAACAGTCATCATTCTAGAATAATCATCAACGAAAAGAATAAAGAATTTATCTCTAGTATGGCTTTGTATTCCAATAGGTCCACATAAATCAGTATGCACAATTTTCAAAATTTCTTTAGACTGATAGTTCTTACTCTTGAAACTAGTTTTACTCATTTTGCCAATCTGACAATTCTTACATAGACCAGTGTCAGGTTTCTTCAAAGTAGGAATGCCTCTAACCTTCTTGAATTTTCTTATTTTTATCATGTTATCAAAATTCACATGACATAACCTTTTGTGCCATAGCCAACTTTCTTCTATTTGAGCAATAAAGCATGAATATTCACTGAGATCAAGATAAAATAAGTTACCTTTTGTTTGTTTGCCTGATCCAATGAGTTTTCCTTTTCCATCCAGCAGTCTTGCTTGACCATTCATGAATTCAACCTTAAAACCAGTGTTGATTAGCTGTGATACACTTAGAAGATTATGTTTAAGTCCTTCAACCCAATAAGCATTATCACATATGAGTTCTTTGGTTAATGAGATTCTTCCTTTTCCTTTTATACAACAAGGTTCATTGTTTCCAAATCTTACATTACCACTATCACAGTCTTCTAGATATTCAAATTTTGTCTTGTCACCAGTCATGTGGTGTGAACATCCGTTGTCTATTATCCATATATCATCTTTGCTTATATGAGAAATAAGTGCCATCTTATCTTCATCATCATCAGATTCATCTTTTATAGCAATAAAGACAATTTCTTCTTCACTATCATCAGAATCTTTAGCCATAAAACATGATTTCTTACCTTTATCCTTGTATGATTTGAAATTCTTTTTGCCATAGTACTTGTGACTTCTCTTCTCTTCCTTGACTTTCTTGTTTGGGCACCTAGCTGCAATATGTCCAATTTCTTCACATGAAAAATAGATTAAAGGAGTTTTACCTTTATATTTACCTTTCCCTCTAGAGTACTTCTTTGCAAGTAATGCTTCTACAATTTCAAGATCACTATCAGAACTTTCTTCTGATACTTCTTCACTTTCTGACTGAACTTCTTTAATTTTCTTGTTCTTCTTTAGTGAAACCTTGGCCTCAAATGCTGATTCAATATTTTTGGAACTAGGAACATAGTTGTCATAGTTGTCTAATTCAAAGGCTGTCAATCTTCCAACTAAAGCATCCAAAGTTATATTGTGGTTTGTTTCACATCTTCTTTCTTGAATAGCTGATACTCTTATTGCATAGATAGGGAGTAATGTTCTGAGTACCTTACTTATAACAGTCTCATCTGAGATTGTTCCTCCAGAAGCTCTAATTGCACTTACACTTGCTTTGATTCTCTCAACATATTTTGCAATGTTTTCATCTTCCTTCATATTCATCTTGTCAAACTGTCCTCTTAGGCTTTCTGCTTTGGCTCTTTTCACATTTGCATCACCACCATATATTTTCTTCAGTGCCATCCACATTTCATATGCAGTAGTGTAGTCTTTAATATCATCAAATTCTTCATAGCTGAGAGCAGATGCAATGTCTATCATCATGGTGTTGTGAGTCTTTTTATCTGCAATGTCTTCAACAGTTAATGCGCCATTAGGAATTGTGTATTCTTCATCAATGTATTTGCATCCTGAATCACCAATGGAAGCCAGATGAAGTCGCATGAGACCTTGCCATGCTAAAAAGCTATCTCTGTTGAGCTTTGGAATTTCCCTCTTGTAAGACATCCTGATCTTTAGCTTAGGTCTTTGAAACCCTTCCTGCAAGCACCAAAAGCTCTGATACCAATTGATGGAATATGGATGAAGTGACTGAGAGGGGGGGTGAATCAGTCAACCATAAAACACTTCACAATTAATTCTTTCCAGATCCCTTAGGATATCTTAACAATGTTATCTATTTTAGCACTCGGTAAATAGATTGCAGTAACTTTGAAGATGCAGAAGTATTAGAAAAATTATCTTTAGATATTCATCAGCACATGTATATGATTGAGAAAGCAATTAAGAACACAAGAGACACAAGATTTAACGTGGAAACCCAATATGGGAAAAACCACCAATGTATCTAGATACTGATTTTCACTTTTCTGAAGTGATGCCCGGTTAGAAGCCAACCCGGTAAAAGGTTACAAAACACACTGTTAGGTGTGACCTTGTTAGAGGATTTAAAACACCCTGCTAGGAGTGGCCTGGTAAGAGGTCTTGAAAACAATTCAATGGAATTGTCACCTTGTTAGAGGATTTACAATATGGTTGTTAAACCAACTCGGTTAAGAGATTTAGAATTCACTGTTACAATGATAAGAAGGTAACAATGAAAAATGACCTGTATAATAATGCAACTGTCTTGCTGATTACAGATCTCTGTTCTGCATAAGTCTGATCCTTTCTGATTGAATAAATCTCTGCTGCACCTCAAGGATATCTGAACATCCTTCACAAATTCGCATACACCTTTCTTGTCTTTCTTCTGTAAATCTTCTGCTATATTTCTTGTTTACTTTTCACATTTGACCTTTTATTTATATGTTTTTAGATTTGTCAAATCGACATTATTTAGTATAACAGTCGGCTGAATTAAGTAAACTCTATTTGCAAAAATCCTTCAAGGGCCGACAGTGCTCGGTGACCATAACTTTCTATAATCTTTCGGAGACCGAGGGAACTCGGTAAACACCGACAATCCTTTACCTTTGATAACCGACTGAACTCGGTAAACACTAACTTTTCTTTGATGACCGACTGAACTCGGTAAACACTAACTTTTCTTCGATGACCGACTGAACTCGGTAAATACTAAATTTCCTTTGGTAACCGAGTGAACTCGGTAAACACTGCTTTTCTTTGATAACCGAGTGGACTCGGTAAGCACTAATATTCCTGTCTAGCAAACCGATTGAGCTCGGTAGTAACTGGTTGCTGCGGACTATGACATTGTGTGACATCAAAGACAATACATAATTGAGTAGCAATTTCCTTCAGACAATTGTTTCCAACAGGCACATCTACACATTATCAAATCCTAATTGATTTTATCCTAATTCTGCATAGAAGAATATTCCTAGCAATATTCTTATTTATCCTAATTATCTTTAATTTGATAATTATTTGGCGATAAATCTTATTTATCCTAAAGTTTGATTAATTGAATATTCTGAATATTTAATTAATTAGATTTAATACTGCCACTTAATTATTTAATTGAATTTAATTCTATTTATTCCTAAATTGTGTTATTTAATTTTGACAATAAATCTAAAATCTTATGACTAATTGATTAAAGTCTTATTTAATTAATTCATGTCAGTTGTCAAGTTTTAATAATGTAGTTTTAGAATAAAGTTTGATTTAATAATTGATTAACCCATAAACCAATTATTTTAATTCAAAAATCAGTTAAGTTGAGAATAAATCACTTTATTTTTAAATTAATTTATAAATAAATCATGCACAATCAGAAAAGCAGGCAACTAGAAATTAACAATCAATTTTAAAATTGAAACTCAACATTTGATGATGAGTTGAAATTTGATCTAAAACTCTATTTTGAGTAAAACTCTTGTTTTGGATGATTTTTGTGAGTTAATTATCTCTAATTTTTTGATAACTCAAAAATAAACCCAAGTTTATCAAGAGTGATTTATGGCTTTTCTCCTGCATCCTCAAAGCCCTAGATTTCTATAAAATCAATGCTCAGCTCTTCATTTTTATCAACACTCGAATTTGCACAATTACTCTGGCAAATTGGCAATTGAAGGATTAAGCACTTGCGACAGGCGATTTGTGAGATCTTTCATAGTTTTTGCATAGTTTCATATCATAGATTTCATATCATTCATAGCATTCTTAGATTAAAATCTACATTTAATTTCATTCATATAGCTTAGATTCATACAGTTTTCATATTATTGCACATAAAATATAAAAATATAAAATAATTTGCATTCATATAATCTTTCATTCTTTGCATTCAAATCCTTTGTTTAGGTGTTGCATTGTCATTAATTTCAATTCTAATATGAGAACATCATACTCGCACCTACTAGAAGATAGTAAATCGCTTGGTTAGCATAGTTTCAATTACTTGCAGATTTCAGTTTTTGCTAACCTCTAATGTTTTACTAAAGTGTTGTGTCTACAACTAGGTACAAAATTTACACACACATTTCTGATGCCCACTGTGGGGCATATTTCCATCATTTCTATTTCACTTATATTTATTTTTCTATCATTTTCTGGTCCATTCTATGATTTCATTCTTTGTCCGTACATTTTTTGTATGACTTTTGTCAGAAAGTCATACCAAGAAGACCCCACTATCATATGACAGTTGATTCTATCAAGGCTCATATTAGTAGCTACACATTGTCATTTGGGAGCTTGATTGTCATTTGGCGAGATACCCACTATCATACGAGTTTTCAAACTGTCATCTGGAAGGTAACCCACTGTCATACAAGTTTTGACTCTAGGATTCAATTGTCGTTTCATAATTTTTGGTAGTTTTTTAGATTTGGACTAATAGCTAACCCTAACAACTGAAATATTCTATTTTTGACTGATATTTGCTGAATCTGATTGGAAAAAGGGTAACTAAATTGCTAAAACAGGTAAAATCTACTAAGCGCATTATGAGGAATTCAAGTATTCTGCTACGATATGATAAAACTTTGATTTGGACATAAAACAAACTATCATGTGTCAGGCTTGTGTGACTTTTCTTGCTTTCATATCATAGACTTCATTTTGGGCTATAAAATGAATGTAGATTTACTTTCTGCATATCTGTTACACATAGTAAATAGGCCCTATGAACACTATTTATGGATGATCTCAAGAGAGTGGGCTTCTTTTGCTTGTTCACCCATGTGAAGCTCTTCTTGATGAAGGATCCCCATGTAGGTAGGGAGGTTACTGAGATTGTCTTGCATTCTACTAGATTTGTGCATCTTCAACTTTTGATTGATAAATTCTCTCTCTGGAGAGGTTGATAGATCATAAGCAGTTGACATCATAGATCTTTGTGAGATAATTTTGGTCTTATCATGTCGAATTAATCTATCTACTTTGTTTTTGTTAAAAGTGAAAAGGCTAGAGGACTATGCTCTACTCCCTTTTTGGGTAGTATCAGAAACTCAAATCCTTGAATCTAGAACCAGTCTCCATGTGGTATCTTTTGTGAGTCACCTGTAGAGAGGGTTAATTATAGTCAACATTCCCTTAATTAAGTCAACCACATGGATGGAGCCTCAAGTGATAATAGCCATTTTCACCATGGTAGTAGCAGCCGCTATATAAATGTCCTTGTGGAGGAAATCTTCACAGGTGTGGTCTCTTGTTGGGCTGTCAGATCTCCCTAGTAGCTCTTGATTGATTAAATTCTTAGACTATGTCAAAACCCCGGTGCGCCTGGATTGGAGTTCACCCTCTTGAGATCATAAAAGTTGCAAAGTCAGACCATTACTAAAAACCCTAATGAGGCCAAATTTTCATTTTCTAGGAATGTGTGCATTATTGAAAAACTTTTTGGAACATACACAATTAGCACTTATATGGATTAGCACATTCAGTCACTTGATTGTTCATGAGCAGGGTTGCTTTGTCCCTTGTTCATTATTTTTAGACGTTCTTGAAATCACTTGCTTTCTATTCTACGTGCTTTTTTATCTATTTGGTTATTGGAAATGAATGATCCCAGAATAATCTTCAAACCTGGACAGAAAAATTTGCAAACAATCTGAAAATGAAAACCTAAAATTTGCAAAATCTGAAGTGAAATACCTTTCTGGAGTCAAAAGTCATCCCACAGGGTCAGATTGTCATATGATTTTTGAGCAAAAGTCATTTCATAACCCCTGTATTATTGTATGGTATCCAATATTGTGTCATACAAGTGTTGTCACCAAAAATCAAAAGAACATTATCCCTAGCAACAATTATCGTACGAGTTTTGCAATTGTCATTTGAGAGTATACCCAGTGTCATATGAGCCTTCAGAAACTCATTTGAGAATTTTCAAAAAGTTTTCAGAGATTGGTCAAATTTGTCAGGAATCCAGTTTTTACAGCCTATTTCTAGATTCTATCAAAACATTCACTATGTCAGGAACAGAGTAGAAACTAGAATGAATTCAATCATTTTCCTAAAGTGGTCTCTTGAGTTTGATTTAGCCTTTTGATTTATTGATTTGAGTCTTTTTCATCTTGTGTCAAAAACCTTGTCAAAATTATCTTCAAATTCAATCTTTTTACTAAACAGTTAAGTGTTGTGAGATCATGCCCACCATCTATTGGGCATCTACCCACATTACTATGGCACAATATCCTTCATTTACATCTGATCTAATCTTTAATCAATTCAATCTTGACAAGGTTGCATCATTTGGTCTTCTTGAATCAATTCATTCTTCAGTTGTCTTCATCTTATTCTTTTTCTTCACCCAAGGTTAATGGTGGAAACTAGAGCTTCATCACACAAGAAATCTAGAGAAGCATCTCATACTTTGCCTTTGTCTACTCACATAGGTCCAACTCTCAAGAAACTCTACTATTCAGGTCTTTACAAAGATGACAGTCTTGGCAAATTTCAGTTGAAAACTAGTTACATACCACCTCCATCAACTCACAGAGGTAATCAACAAAATACACCTCAATCTATCCTAGGGAGTCCTAAAAATCCTAACATGTCTCATGGAGGGACACATCATGGGTCTCAAGGACATCACTCTCAACATGGTATGGATCAAGAACCCACACCTTCTGAAATTGCTTGATATCAAAATGATGATGACTTCAAGAGAATAATGAGGCATTTCTTGAAAGAAGATAGAGAGACATACTTTCTAGAGTTATCTCATCAAGGAGTTAAACTTCCTCCAAACTTTAATGTTGAGAATATCATCATGCATGAGGAAGAAACCCCTATCATGGCTATGATGAAACAGATGCATGCCATGCAAGTCAAACTCAACAAACTTGAAAAAGAAAAGGAACCTAAGGAGTTATCCATGGAAGCTCTATGCCCTTTTCCATTCAATAAAGATTTTTACATGCCACCATTCCCTAAAAGAGTGGAAATGCCCAAGTATGATAAATATGATGGAAACTCTGATCCTTAAGATCATGTTAGAGAATTTTGTACTCAATCTATGGAGTTTATGCACAAACCAACCTACTTAATGCATCTCTTCCCTTGGTTTTTGGGAGGAGTAGCCATTCATTTGATCTCTAGAATGCCTCCAACTATCAAAAAATTTGAGGAGTTAATCAAATTGCTCTATCAACAATACTCCTACAATATCCAACATCTGGTCACCATGATCGACATCTACAATCTGAAACAATATCTAGGAGAACCTTTCTTGACATTTCTCAAGAGATGGAGGAAGAAATTTTCTCTATATGCTAGATCCATTCCAAAAATTGAGAAACTGGAAATCGTCATCAATAATCTTGTTCCAGAAATCAACTACCCTTTACAAATGCAAAATCATACATCCTTTGATAAGATGGTAGATAATGCGATCAAAATTGAGAAAGTACTTGTGAAAAAAGGAAACATCACACTTTAAAAGGACAAGTATGAATCTGGATCTAGTTCTAAGGACACAAACAAAAACTGGAATAAGAATAAAGGTGTCATCATAGATGGCATTGTTGATAATGTCTATGCCTCATCTAAGGTACCCACTTTCACTCTCACTGTTGGCACCCAAGCCATCAAAGCTTCCAAAGCTAAAACCATAGAGCCCAACAAGAAGTCATCTGATTATAAACCTTGGGCTATAGATTCTAACTACAAATTCAATCCTCTTGGAGAATCCTTGGAATCTTCCATGAAAACTTTATTGGCTAAAAAAATCATCTACTTGCCTAAGATAAAAGTCTTTGATCCTGAACCTAAACCAAAATGGTGGAGGGAGAATGATTTCTATGAATTCCATCACAATAAAGGTCATAAGACTAATAACTGCATTCACTTGAAGAACATCATACAAGACAAAATTGATAATGTAGAAATCATGATTGACAATCATAAGAGCAATAATGATCATAAAGCATTCACAGAACCATTTCCAAAACATGGTAAAGAAGATTCTTCTTCTCAGCCTAATATGGGTGGTAAAGTCAATTATGCCTACTCTAGAAACAATGATGTTATCAATATGGTTGAACCAGGTCTATCTGAGCATTGCAATGTCATCACAATTGTAAGAAAAAATAGAGAAAACCAATCAGCTAATGCAGTTACTCGATCACAAGCTTAGGCACATCTACAAGGACAAATACCATATTCATCCAATGTCCCTAAGGTGCCTTTCAATCTTTCATCTTCTTCTAAACAAAAGGCCACATCTAAATCTTCAAATCCTAAAGACACGAGGCCTACTTCATATAGTATTGTCCAACAACTCCAACATACAAATGCAAAAATCTCCATGTTTGAGTTGCTTAGGATATCTCTAGCTCATAGAGCCATTCTAGACAAACCTTTTCTCAGATCCAATGGTCTTGATAACCTTGGTTTAGACATATTCTAGGCTATGGTTGGTCATCTTACATCTCCATAGTATATTTCCTTTTCAAAGGAAGATGATAACTCTTTGATTCATCCACATAACCAGGCCTTTCATATTGAAGTCTTGATTCAAAAATGTCACCTCAAACATGTGTTGATAGATGGGGGTGCTGGTCTAAACATTTGTTCTTTTAGCTTGATTACACAATTGGGATTTTTAGAAATGGCCATTGATCCTAGAAAGAAGATAACTATCAAAGCATATGATGAGCAAGAAAGGTCTTCCAAGGGTACAATTGTCTTACCTATTAGAGTAGGTCCAGTCATCAAAGATACTATATGTCAAATCCTTGATCTACCTTTGCCTTATAACATCCTTCTAGGGAGACCCTAGATACATGAAATAAGAGCTATTCCTCCTACATACCATTAGTGTTTGAAATTTCCTTATGGAGTAGAAGTGACAATTCCAGCTGATCCATATACAACTTGCAATGCATTAAAAGAAAGTTTTGATAAACTTGTTCCTAATAACAGAGAATTTTCCACTAAATAGCTAGATGTTGCTTCAACATCCAAGGTGGAAGACATTGCTAAAGAGGTTAAAATCAAAGAAAATGGTATGGGAGAATATACTATAGAGCCAGTCTTATCTTTGACATCTCTCCCTATCTCACCTAAGTTCTATGGACAAACATTAAAATAGTTTAAAAAGGAGTCTAAAGAACCTCTTGAGGCATATAAAGGAAATTTTGTTGTAGAACAAGTGTCAAAACAAGAGTTTGAAGAAGATGAAGCTGTGCTTGCATGGCTATACAAAGATGAACTTGAATCTCAAATTCCTCAAACATGTGAATCTAAAACATCAAAGATCCTTTCTAAGTCATATGGCCCAGGGGATAAATTGAGTACAAAAATGGGATATAAAGGAAAAGGACCTCTAAGACTACAAGGTAAAAGTCTTCTATCACCTATTGACCATCGTGGATGAGAAAAAAAGAATACAACAGGTCCAGGATATAAGAAGAAGCCTTTATATCTTAGCAAGAACTCCCCACATGTCTTAGAATAGATTGAGCCATCCACAACCAATCAACTAAAGGAAGAAACAACTAAAAAATCTAACAGTGATGATTCAGACACCACTGATGAGCTCATTCCTTATGAGCATTTTCCTAAAGAAATAAAAGACCTCCTTGAAGCTGAAGATGATCCAGTAAAAAGAATCAATGTAGTAGAAACACAAGAACCTACTATAGAGAAAGAGATAGTTGCACCACAAGAACTAGCTAATCTCAAAGAAAATCAAATAGACAAAGAAGAAGGTGGTAGTTATTCTGAGACAGATTCCCATGAGTATGAATTCAAAATAGAATCTGAGGGTAACCCTTCTTGGGGTATTCATCCCGACTTTACTCATGTTCTTAAATTTGCTAGAGGCATAGATGAAGAATCTAATGACTATGAATGGGGAACCTTTCTAGAGGAAGATGAGCTCATTACCAAAAAACATGTTGATGTTATTCACTAATATGCATCTAAACCCAACATAATTCTAGAGTGAAATGATGAGCTTAACAAGTCTGATCCACGTATGGCTGAATTGGACTCCCACAATGACATTGAGCCTATTCATGAATTGAACGTCTTAAGTTGTAATATCACTTTTGAACTCAAGCATCAAGTTAGGACCAATGATGATAGATTTATATCCGTAAACACTCTTTCCCAATCTTTTACCGCTTTGACTATCCAACATCCTGAACTTCTTGACCAAACCTCTACAAATCTGAGCCAAGGTATTTATACCTTTCCAAATGACTATGCCCTTGCTTGCTACCTCAATGTAGTTGAACCTATGAGGACTTCCATTAGTGAACCGAGCGTTAGCATGACAAAGTCAGACATCAAGTATCTTAGTCAAAAAAATAAGAATAAAAATAAAAATAAAAGGAGTTCAGAGGGTGAAAACCACTTTGTGGCTATCTCAGAACCTACAAAAGTAAAAATAAAAGATGTATCTAAAGGTGAAAACCTCTCTGAGGTGCCTAAGGATGAGATATTTGATGTCTTTTTGAGTCATTTATAGGAAAGATCTCTAGTTCTAATTGAGCCCACTCAATCTATCAAATTGGGAACAACAGAAGAACCACAGTTGATCCATGTAGCACAATCCTTATCAGAAGAAGAAAAGAAAAAATTTCCAACATTCCTAATAGAAAAGAAGATCAATTTTGCATGGAAATACTCAGATATGCCAGGGTTGGATCTTGATCTTATAATGCACCATTTATCCATAGCTCCAAACATCAAACCCGTTAAGCAAAAATTGAGAAAGATGCATCCACATGTTGCACTCTTGGTAAAAGTTGAATTAGAGAAGCTACTAAAAGCTGGATTCATTCATGTTATTGACTATGCTGAATGGATCTCTAATATTTGTACCTATTTCAAAACTAGAAAAATCTATAAGAGTATGCACAAATTTCAGAGATGTGAACAAATCATGCCCTAAGGATGATTTTCCATTAGCTAATATTGATATGATAGTGGACGTGACTGTAGGCTTTGAGATGTATTCTTTGATGGATGATTTTTATGGATATAATCAAATCAAAATTTCTCCAGAGGACCAAGAGAAAACTACTTTTACATGTGCATGGGGTACCTTCTATTGGAATGTCATGCAATTTGGGCTTAAAAATGTTAGTGCTACATATCAAAGAGCTATGACATCTATTTTTCATGACATGATGCATCAAAATATGGAGGATTATGTTGATGATACTTTGGCAAAATCTATGATGAGATCTAAACATCTTAATGACTTGAGAAAAATACTAGACATAATGGAAAAGTTTAGTCTCAGACTGAACCCTAAGAAGTGTGCTTTTGGTGTCACTTCTGGAAAGCTCTTAGGCTACATTGTTTCAAAGAAAGGCATTGAAGTTGATCTAACTAAAGTTAAAGCCATCATGGAGATGCAACCTCCCAAGAATATCAGTCAAATGAGAACATTACAAGGGAGAGTACAATCTATTAGATGCTTCATATCTCAGCTAGCAGACATATCACAACCTTTCACAAAGACATTACATAAAGGTGTGACCTTTGAACTTAATGAGGAATGTGAAAAGAATTTTAACCATATCAAGAAATATCTATCAAATCCTCCTATTTTGATGCCTCCTATTCAAGGGAAGCCATTGATATTATATGTCTCTACTAAAAATACATCACTGGGGGCATTACTAGCACAACATGATGAGAATAAAAAGGAAAGAGCTATATAATATATTAGTAGAACATTTGTAGCATATGAGAAGAACTATTCAATAATTGAAAAATGTTGTCTAGCTATGATCTTTGCATCACAAAAACTAAGACACTGCATGTTAGCGCATTCCACACATTTGGTAGCTAAAATTGATCCATTAAAGTACCTACCGAGAAAAGCTTCCCTCACAAGTACAATAGCTAAATGGGTCATGCTCTTAAGTGAATTTGACATTGAATATGTTGAAAGAAAAGCTATCAAAGGGTAGGTTATTGTAGATCAACTAGCAGATGCACCTTTGATTGATGATACTCCAATGCAAATGGAATTCTCAGATTCCTCCATCATGAATCTTTCTTCTAGAGAATGGAAATTGTTCTTTGATGGCTCCTATACATAGAATGGATCTAGAGAAAGCATATTGTTTATCACTCCTCAAGGATACTCCATTCCTAAGGCATTCAGAATCAAATTTCCTTGTACAAACAATATTGCTGAATATGAAGCCCTTCTTAATGGTATGAAAATAGCAATTGAGTGGAGAGTGACAAAATTACACATTCATGGAGACTCACAACTTGTAATACACCAAGTCAATGATGTGTATCAAAAAAAAGATGAAAAGCTCATTCCATACAAGAGATTGGTAGATGATCTCAAGAAATATTTCATATCTATCACATTTGAGAAAATTCCTAGAACAAAGAATACAACTGCCGATGCAATGGCAACACTATCTACTTTATTACAGAAGCCTAAACATGAGCTACACTATGAGTTCCTTGTGGAAGCACTATCTTATCCTACATATGATTCCCCTGAAACCCGGATGATCTGCACTTGTTGGTCATGATTCATCTTGATACAAAAACCTTTTCTCCTATATCTAAGACCAAATCATTCCCAATACCTTCAATCACCATGAAAAGAGATACCTTATCCACAATGCATCCCAGTATGTCATCATTGGTCATGATCTCTACAAATGAGGTCTAGATGGTATGCTACTTAGATGTTTAGAGTGGGAAGAGTCTCAACATGCACTAGAAGAAGTCCATGATGGTATTTTTGGCTCACACTCTAATGGTTTAACACTAGCTTGAAAAATTATTAGGGCTGGGTACTATTGGCATGAAATGGAAAAAGAGGCTATCAAATTTGCTAAGAACTATCAAAAGTGCCAAGTACATGGTAACTTAATTCATGCACCAAGGAGAGATCTAATTCCCTTTACTACACAATGGCCTTTTCACCAATGGGAATTTGATCTTATAGGAGCCATACACCCTCATTCTTCTAATGGACATACCCATATAATCATAGCTATAGATTATTTTACAAAATGGGTAGAAGTAGTTCCTTTGACTCAAGGAATTGAAAAACAAATTTCAATGTTCATCTTGAACTACATCATATGTCGGTATGGTATTCTACATTCTATAGTCACAGATAAAGGTGGTCAATTCAAGAACAAAGACTTAGATGATTTATTTGCAAAATTCAAGATTACACAACATTGGTCATCTATCTACTATCCTCAAGGGAATGGACAAGCAGAGGCTTCAAATAAGAATCTATTGAAAATATTGCACCATATAGTTAATAAAATAGGAAGAGACTGGCATCTCATGATCAATCCAGCTCTCTGAGCCTATAGAAAAAGTATTAGAACGTCCATTGGGGCTACATCATTCACTTTAGTTTATGGGTCTAAAGCGGTACTACCTATTGAGGTTGAAATCCCATCACTAAGAATCAGAATGCATGGTCTAGTAACTGATGATGACTATAGAGTGTCTAGGTTGCAAGAACTTGAACTACTAGATGAGTGTAGACAAGAATCATATGCTCATATTAGAGTGTATTAGAAGAGAATGTCTAGAGGCTACAACAAGAAAGTTAGACACAAAGAATTTCAGGTTGGCGATCTAGTCTTGAGAGAGAATCCTAAAAATTAATCACATAGAGAATGCAAGGGGAAGTTTGAACCCAACTGGCTGGGTCCCTTTGTTGCCATTGCTAATTTTGGCTCTGGTGCCTATCAAATCTCAATGACTGAAGGATAATAGCTCTAAGAACCAATCAATGTTCTCCATCTGAAGAAATTCTACACCTAAGGCATTCAGTTTGTGGTAAAATGTCCTGAAAAAATTATAAAAATAAGAAAAAGTCCTGAAAAAATGAACATCTTGGTGAAAACCTAGTAATAGGCATCTTGATGATTCACAAAAAAATTCAAAAATATTAAAAGTACAAAAAAATTGAAAAAAATGAAAAATACAAAAAAATGAGAAAAAGAAAAAGTGCCTTGGTGAAAACTTGGAAACAGGCACCTTGGTAGCAAAAATAGAATCTCTGCCAAGATGGTGAAAACCTGGCAAACGGGCACCACTTGTTTCAAAATGCTCCATCTATTAGTGCAATCTTACTCTTTCCTAGCTTTCAGTCTTGCTTTAGTTTGTACATATCTCCCGGTTTGTTTCTGCATTCATGTTTTCAATAAGTCGGTCTGTACACCAATCAACTCAAGCATATGTATCCTATCAATGCTTAACACTTGGTGAAAATTGATGTCATATCCTATGGTCTCCATTATACTTTAGACGTTTCATATCCAGTCAGAGTCCTTTGAAGCTTTATCCGAGTCAGTCAGTCAGTCTTCTCTCCAAAAATGATTTTGCATCTACTACAATGCAATCAAACACAAATTGAAAACAATCTATGCTTTTTACATGCTTTCATCTCCTTGTATGCTTACTGATTCACATTGAGATTTTTGCATATTATGTCCCTTCGAGCTCTTCAATGATGTCCTTTATAGGATTTTGAGAGTGATGACTGGGGGCATAATCTTTTCTTTGTTTTCTGCTTGTATGTGAAACTATAACAACTTGGGAAATTCTGGATTGAAATGGTGTTCATCTGTAAGAGCCTCTATTTGGATGGCCATGAGTACCTCGACCATTGATACCCAAAAAATTCAAGGAAGTTTAATCTAACTATTGTCTTTTTGAGAAATTTCTTACTCCTACTGTGAAATGCAATCTTACCTAAGGATGTGAATGATAAAGGGTCACTACGAGTAATTCACACTAGATTTAGAATGATATCTTGACTGCTTGATGTGTTTGTTATGCAAGGCATATTCTGGTCATCATGACGTTCATGTTTTGATGCTTATAGAAATTGCTATATCAAAATGGACATGATATTTAGGTCATCTTGGCTTTTGTACCTTGGTGCTTATATCTAATCTGACATTCCGAAAACAAAATCAATATTCATATGTCCATGGTTGTCTAGCCAGTGGGCGTTATATTGATTCTTGCGCATACAAATCAATATTCATATGTCTATAGTTTTATAACTTGTGGATGTCGTATTGATTTATCTGGTTACCTAAAATTTCAATGATGACAACAAATTGACACATGATCAGTGACTAGGTCCTAGGTCTTAGGTTTGCATTTCATTTTGCATGTCATTTTGCACTTTGCTTGGTTGCATGATCTTACATATTGCTTGAACACTTAAACAATTCTTCTAAACTAAACTTGAACTTGACATGAAGAGCTAAATCTCACATGAAGGTTTGCTCATAGAACTGCAAGTAGTCACCATCCTAGGTTAAACATCCTTTTTCACATAAGACTGCGTACTTGTCTTCATCAATACCTACAAAACATATCATGTGCATCATTGCATTTTCATTATATGATCGTTCCATCTTGCATTGCATTACATACATGTGCATAATCAAAATCATACATTTTCCATAATCAATCACATTTTCATAACATTCATACATTTGAAAGAAACCATTGCATTGCATCAATCCATACATACATTCTATACTATCCATAGCATTTACATCACATGATATCATCATAAATCAAAACATGACAAGTACAGATGAAGTCACATCCAAAATCTCAATCTCATATCATATAACTCAAACTAGTCAAGGGTGCACTACTGGCACAAAGTACAAAAGAATAAGCTCATGTGAGCTATCAGAAGTTAGAATAGTATACATGAACAAAATGGCAAAAATATCAGAATATCTATAGACAGATCAGCTATCTTCCTAATCCTCTACATCTGGTGGAGGTGGTGGTGGTGCATTAGGTGCTGCCTCAGCTCTAGGTGCTCTTTCTCCCTCTGAAGCTATCATATACTTAGAGTATGTGGGTACTCTCTAAGCAGCAGGTACAATAGCATAGTATGTAGAAACATAATAAGCCACTCTTGAGGTCTGATGTGTCACCTCTATCTGCAATCACTTGTTCTCCTCTCAGAGCTCATATCTCTATCTATCAGCCTTTGTGAATCTCTCCTCCCACTGAGAACTCTGTACCTTTAGGTCCCTAACCTATAATCTCAATTGTCTAATAATCTCTTGAGGAGTCAATGGTATGCTAGGGTCTACATCTATTTCTAGCATCTCAATATCTACCACTGGCTACTCAGTGGTCTCTACTCTTTGCACCTTATGGAATCTAACCTCTGCACCAAGATAAAAACTAGCATCACCTTGTAAAGGATCAACACTAGCACCTACATCCTACTGTGCACCAAGTACCTCATCCACTGTACCAACACTACCCAAGGTACCACTCTCTCCTCTAGTCGATCTCTTGTGTAAAACTGCAAGTCTTCCTATTGAAGAACTAGAGGGATGAGGTGGTCTCATCTATCTAGATGGTCTTTATGGAGGTGTGAACACTACTCTCAACCTCAAAGGTGTAGGCTGGGGCATCTGTACTTGTGTAGGTCTCTTTCCTTGACCAACTAGAACTTGTGCGCCTGTGACATCCATGGCCTCCTCCATAGATGGTATCAAATCTATAGGATTAGAGAACCTATGTATAGGATGCTCTGCAAGCCATCCAATAAATCCATCTGTAACACTAGCATCTCGCACATATGCTCTATAGGCCCAATCTCTACCAACGATACCACTATACTCCTATGTACAGAGAGCATATGATTATCAAGGACCCCATCCTAATCTGAGATCTCTATGAATCTATGCATAAGTTGCAAGCTCCTCTGGTGCATCCTGAATGATGCCATACTACCTCCATACTCTCGTAATCAGAAAGCACTCAATAATAGTAGTGGATCTCCTAATCAGTACATGGGTCTAATAGAAATAACTGAACTACTCCCTTGCAGTGGGTTAGGCCTCTATAAGAAAGTACGGTCTCCACACTACAAAAGTCATATCATCAAGGCACCATCTAAAGTACTCTATGTGACCCATGCACACCTGTGTAACATAACTAGAGTGTATATATATATATATATATATATATATATATATATATATATATATATATATATATATATATATGACTAGCTCCTATGGCTGATGCTGATCTTGACATACTGGTCTACAAATTGGGATGTGCTCCCAAGCCCATATCTAAAGAACTAGTGCACCGGAAGCAAAAGACTTTCCCTCTTGATACATGATCTCATGCATCTCAGAGAGCATATGTGCAAGCATGCACTGACCCCAAGCTAACTTAGAGGGAGTAGCCATCAATCATGCCACCATCGGTGCCCAACCCATTAATAGACCATTCTGTTAATGGTTAGACATGATGATACCTCCTATCATGCCTGCTATGATACACTCTAGTTTATGGGTTTGCCCATAGCGCTACACTAATAACTCCTAGGAAATGGAACCTGTAAGATGTGTATTGTCTCCAAACAAATGTATGAAAGCATGTAATCTAGACTGCCCCAAACTCACATAATCCAGATGAGGACCATGAAACAGAATGCGCAATATCCTATATACATCCTCGGGTGTCACAATAATCTCTCCAATGGGTAAATGGAAAGTTTGGGTCTCTGAATGAAACCACTCTATCAATGCAATCAAAAGTCCATGGTTAACCCTAATCTCAGGCAACCAAATCAGATACTTGAATCCATAGGTAGCAAGATGTACCCTCATAGGGTCAGGCAATGAAACACAGAGTCTCTGAGTCACAAGATGTGAAATATGCACATGACCATCAGGGTATATGACCTACATAGAATAGGTTAATAGTATAGAAATTCAAAAGCTCACTATTTTAGAAGGTGCATTAAATGCTTGACAATCAGCCTAAGGAATTAGAAAATCAGAAATTTTTACCTAAAAATGAGTTTTAATCTCACTATTTTCCATATGACAATTTAGACTGGCACCAAAACTCGTACAAGTTTTAGCAGGGTCCCATACGACAAACCATGCATACATGACTTTCTAGGGATTACTGTACGATAGATGAGGGACCCGATGAAATGTTGTATGACATGTTAGCTCTTTTTCATGTAGAATCACCAATATAGCTATCAAACTTGACTCTCAGGTTCCCAATTCCAAATTCTTACAGGGAAAAGGCTAATTGATAAGGACCAAGTCCTTCTTCTACTTCGAGCTCCAAAGACCCAGGCGGGTGTACCTATCTTCAGACTCACTACTTCACAATGAAATCCTATAGTGGATCAAAGGTTCTAGCAATGATTTACTAATGCCTCTTGCTGCAATTGATGCAGAGCTTAGAAAGCCAATCCATGATATTAACAGAAGTAAACACTCATTGTAGAAAAATGGCAAGTGTGACAAGGATAAACTCCTTCTTTTTGAGGTTTGAACTCAGGTAGGTTAACCCATGTCAGATCTACTTCTTGAAAGGATCACAACATTAGTTTATATCCTTGATATAAACATTATGTTCTCAGTCGTTCAAACATACACAAAAGTAAATAATCATTTAAGTTTTGTTGATGATGAGATCCCTACAAATTGAGGATAGACCAGTGCCTTATCCTAGGGTATAGAGTCAAAAAATGAAACATACATTTATAGAAATCTTCTAAATGAAACACAAACAAATCCCAGATGAAATGCCTTACAATTCATCCTCTCTTAAACACATTTGATCATCAAATTCTTGCCAAACTCCTAAGCTCTCAGAAATTAACCTAAAGACATTACCCTTTCCTTGAAAGGAACTAGAGATTAAAATCACAGATACCTTGTAAATGGTATATCAAAACTACCTTACAGATTCAATACACAAAAGCCACAGAATTCCAAGAAGAAGACAACTAAAATCATGCAAGGGAATTCTATTGTATTCCAGTAAAATTTCACTGCATTAATACATTTCAAAATCTGACAAAATATTCTAAGATTTCAACAATGGAGCCAAGCCTCCCTCTACAGTATATTTTCAACCTCTTCTCAAAAGAGTAAAAACTTACTATATATAACATAGCCATCTTGGAATCCTTGAACGGATGCAACAAGCTTGGGATGGCTAGAAAAGATCCTACACTAGAGACAAGATTACAAACTGTCAAACAGATTGTAACAACACATTACAAAAATCTTTTCTCAACAATTCCGCAGGTGGCATCTTTGTCTAAAGATATTTCAGAGCAGTTGCTGAATTTGCTGCATGAATGATGACCGCCATTCTAGCTAACTTACATCATCCTTTGTTTGAAACTTGCTCTCCCTCAATTTATGGATTAGGTGCCATCTACAGCTCTATTCTTCCTCTTCCTCTATAAGTTGGACAACTGGCCTCTTTTTCTTC
This sequence comes from Chamaecyparis obtusa, assembly GCA_027943335.1. Taxonomy (NCBI): domain Eukaryota; kingdom Viridiplantae; phylum Streptophyta; class Pinopsida; order Cupressales; family Cupressaceae; genus Chamaecyparis; species Chamaecyparis obtusa. The sequence goes on along the minus strand of BSBK01002152.1, from coordinate 3,134,542 downwards.
TTTATTGTTAGCTTCTCCCAAGCCACTACTTCATCATCCGATGGCTAGTTGTAAGTCTGCAATTCTTGTAACAAGATGACTTGCTTGTACCACATGGAGTCAGTTATATTTTTGGCTTCTGCCACAAAGTGTATGCAATCATTTTCAATTTTAAAAAGACTGTCAATGATGTTATTACACCTCTCAAAATCCAAAGTATTGTCACTATTAAGGAAAGAATCTTGTGTAATCACCAACTGATCCATTGACAGTTTCCATTCCTCCAACTTGGTTAGGTTTTCATTGTCATCACATACTGCAGGTAGATACTTGCTATAATGTTTATCAAACATAAACAACTTAACCCTCACCTGGTTGGACTTACCTTTAAAAAACTTTGAAACAGCATTGATTAAGCCAATCTTCTCAAAAACTTCTGTAACTACTCCAGGGATCTCAGGCTTATGCTCCTGTAGACTATCAAGTTTATCAAACAACAAACTTCTTCCAGACCAAACACTATGAAGTGGCTCCAAAGAAGCCAATGATTCATTTATCTTTCTGTTGGTCTGGTGCAATTGGCTGACTGATTGATAAACTATATCCATTTTCTCTATTATCTTATCTCACCTGTATTGCACAATCTTTGACACAGTGTCCAAAGATGCCTCAATCCTTATCTTATCCAAATCTTGAGTAGGTCCCTTAGGCACTTCTTCATTAGTTTGAATTGGGACCTCAATTTGCACAGGGGGGAAACAACTACCTTCGAAACTTCTTCAAGCTTAACTTTTATCTCTGCCAATTCATCTTCTAGCTGCTTGATCTTCATCAATTTTAAATCTCTATCCTTGGCCACCAGGTTTTCACTTTCAAACAAATTCGAGTACCTTTTAGATAATTGAACTATTTTTGCCTCATTCAGGTTAGCCCAATGAGTCACTGCCTTAGAAACTTCAAGGTTAGTTGTATTCTGCACAGTCCAAATAATTTGATTTCCATCCATTTTATCCTCTATACTCAATAGGGATGGCTTTTGAGTCCTAGGGGCCATGGACCACATTGAAATAGCTTGAGACTTAGGGTCATAGCCACTTCCTCTAATCATATCACCAATGTGAACCTCATATGACAGGCTAGCCTGCAGTTGCTTTCTTATTTGATCTATGATGAAAGCAAAAGTCAGATCCCATCTTGGAGTCAATAGCATTCCACTTGACTTGACCAGTTGTCTAGCTTCATCTGCAGTTATGGGATCAAGGCTAGGATCATAAGAATTTAAGGCTCTCAATGTCTCTTCACTTGGCTCCATACCTTTAGGCAGAAGTTTCCTCACTTCTTGTTGCTTATTCCCAATAAGGAAACTCTTGAATTCATCATTTTTAATAAACTGGTCATCACTCAAAAATTCCTCCTGATAGACCTCTCTGATATCCCTTTCTAACCACAGGGACTATTCCTTATCTATTTCATCAGTGGCCACCTTCTTTCCTTCTCTTATTGCTTTTCTCAATTGGTGATGGTAAACCCTATCACCTGGCACTAGAGCAAATGCTCTATCAATTGTTCTCTTTTGTTTTTCCTACCTTGAAGGCTCTCCTACCTCAAGCCTCTTTTTCTTCAAGGGTGGCTCTAGAGTATCCCCTATTTCTGGTTGGTCTTCAACAGGCCTAACACTTTGTACATCTTCCATTTGTGGTGGCTTGTTCCCTTCCTGTGACTCATCAGAAAACTCCTCTTGATTAGAAGATGAATAGTCTTTCCTTTTCTTTGGTTGAATCTGGTCAATCAACTTCTCCAACTGATTTGATAAAGTGTCATGCATCTCTATCATCTTGTCAATTCTTTCTAAAGAGGGAAGGTCAGGGAAGAAACCCTCAAAAGGAAGCTAGGCTGCCATCACTTGTTTTGACAAGTCTATCAAATTAAAGTACCTGTTCCATCTCCTTTTGACCTCATCATCATCAATGATATTTCTGACTACATCTTCCTCATCCAAGCCTTCATATTCTTTGTTCACACCAATGTTTGGGATGTAAAGAATCCTGGCAGTTTTGATAAAGCCCTTAGGATCTACATGTCTACAAGCACCAGTAGCCATTTTGAACTGATTTAACCATGTAGTAATTTGAGGAAATGCCCTCTTTCCTACAAGGAAGTCACCTATCTTGAATTGCCTAGGTGTGAATGTACCCTTCTTGTGAGGGGCTAGAAGTTCTCTGTCTGTCCACATCAACTGCCACACAAATTCCAAACAAGCAACCCTTGGAGGCACAAATTTTGGTAATAGATGTGGGGGTTGGGGGAAATCGTAGACTCTCAAAATAGTAGCATTCTCCCCCAAGTAAAAATCACCCCAATTGTGATCTCCCTCCCATTTGTTCACAAACTTCACTGGTTGTAGGAGCCTAAGGACCCTTGGGGATATCCTTGTAGTATTGACACCTAACATCCTTATAAGAGGATAAACAATGAAATTCTGAAAGATACAAAAATTCCCCTCATTGGAAGTAGAATTCCACTTCCTCACCCATAATTGCACCAGATTATACTGGCCTTCAAAGTTGAACCTTGGCTTCAGCATGTTTGAATCAAAATTATTAATATTGAAGAACAAAATTAAATGCATTAGTAAAGAATAATGCATGAACTTAATTGGGCTCTTACTATCCTTGATAGAAATCAAACCCTCATGCATTCTATCAATGATATACTGGATGTAATCATAGTCAGTATTAACCAAAGAATTCTGGATGTCTAGGATAATCATCAAAAGATCAGCTAGTAAAAACTCTGCATCCCCATCAATTCCCAAAACCCTACACAACCCATAACAAGTTTGCTTCATGTAATGCTAAAGGGATTTAAATTGGTAAGGGGCATTCATGTGAGCAGGGAGGGGAGCTATATACTTATTGTGTTTTGGGATATTCTTTGTTATTTGGTCCTTCACTATCCGTATGTTCTTCTTGTACCTCTCCTTTTCTTTGCTCAGGTCGATTTCAATAGAAGTGGATGTATAGACATTAAAAGCCTTCATGAATGAACCCCTATCAACAGTAACCAAAGCTAACTGGTCCTCTTTCCTAATAGTCTTAGAAATAGGGTCGTAACACCTAGCTAGAGCAACAATTAAATCCACATCCAGGAATACATCAGGCACTACTAATTTCCCTAACCTCAAAGCCCAACCATTACATACAGGGATATGACTATCTCTATTTTTATAAAAGAAGTTGAAGATAGTATAACCTATGCTATCCAGTGTGATAGGATCTCTACAAAACCCTAGAACATCTTCGAAAATGTCATCAGGAGCTCTTTTGTTTTGACTGGAACCAGGTAGCAATTTTAAAAACTCATCTGAATAATTAGGCTTGCCCTTGTCTTCACCACCTTTAGATTTTGCTTCACTGCTGGAAGATGTTGTGCTTCTCTTAGGTTGACTCATCTTTGCTACAGAATTATCTTCAATCTCTACAAAATGGATTCACTTGGTGCTCAAAAATTACTTCAGAACGACATAATTCTCTTCGAATGATTTTGGACACAGGAAACAATGAGCTTAACTTATTTATCAATGTAGATCAAGTGTGTACAACTACCACAATTGCTACAAATCTCCTTAATTGTTTCCACATTCAATTTCATATACCATCAGATTTCAAATTTTGAGTTATCCTTGTTTGGATGTTGACAGATAAATTAAACAACTCAAAAATAAGGCAAAGAGGAAAATGATTGAGATCCTGCACTTTAAACCTATTTACGTCATGCAGTCTTCCTTTGAAACTGATTGGATGGCTCATTAGTTTACTTTCCAGCTTGATACTGTACTTTGTCCATGCAGGCAACGGTCCCTTTTATTTTCTTTTATTACCTTTTCCAATTGGGCCCATTTAGCAAATCCATGACTAAAAGCCTCTCGTGATCGCTGAATGCAATGTTAACCCTAGCATATATTCAGCGAACTGGCAACCAAAGCCTTCGTGGGTTCTCAAAATGTGATCCTTAACTCATGATACTTCTCATGAATTAGCGAACATAGTGACACCCTTTGAGCACTTGACTGCAGTTATCATTTGGTGAACCCATGAACAAAGCCATCTTGCATTCTCTTAATGTTCTGGCTAACTGTTAAATCTTTTGGAGATTCAGCGCACAAAGGGTTTGCACATTCACTTAATAGATCACTTAACCGCTAAATTACTTGGAGAACTGGCGAAGCCTTTACTCTCTAAATTGTTGAATCTTTACTTTACCATCATCTTTACTCTGAGATTCTGAATGAATCGTTGATCTTGTCGATGATCTACGGCTGTCACCAGTTCACTGAAAAATTTGATCCTTGGTCATTTGATTATGAGATTCAGTGAATAAAGGGTTCGCTGAATCACTAGATCATATTAAACACTTAGTATTTCAATCCGTGATTAAGCGACTAAAGACTCAAAACTTTGGCGACCCTGTTATTCGTGCATTCGCCAAATGATTATGCCCTTTATCTTTTCCTTTTAAAGAACCCGCGACCACATGATTTGCTAAATCGCTAAATCATTTAGCTTCTTACTAATTTATTTTGAGAACAAGCGAACACTTGAAACAACCTGTTCCGCCAAATTCTTCATACCAAACTGTTGGGGCCGCCAAACTTAGAAGTCTTTACACAGTCACTCATTCACCAAATGAAACATGTAGGACCAAATAATATCTAAGATTAAACCACAACCGTCGATCCTGACAATGATCTATGGTATTCACCAAGTCACTAGGTTATTTTTCCCTTAACCGCTAGATTCAGAGAATGAGCGATAACCGTTGTCGCCAAGTTGCTGAGTGTAAGCAAAGAACCACCAAGGAATACGTGAATTGGAGATAATGCATTCACTGAATCGCCATATGTTTTCTGATAACTGCTAGATATTTGGAGACTACGCGAACAAAGACAATACTTAGCATTTTTAACATATTCTCCAGTTCACAGAATGGTTGAGGTGTTAACCGGGAGACTTAGAGACCACGCAACTAAAATGACGCTTAGCATAAGATTGACTTGTTCACTGAATCATCGAATACTATATGAGACATGCTATGACCTTTTTTGATTCAGTGAACACAAAACATTTAACACATACACGATTTAATCAGCTCAAGTGACTTAAAAAGGTAACAATGAAATATAAGGGTAAGGGCTAATCATGAGGAATTTTGCAAGAGTTTGACATTTTCAAAAAAAAAACCTAGGGTTAGGGTTTTTGAAGTGGGCTATGACAATTTTTTGAAGAAATTCTGACACCTGTACCTAGGAAAACTTCACAGACTAGAGGACTAAACCAACGTTTGGACAAAAACCTCAGAAAATCAAGAATATACCCAACATGACACTTGGGTCCCTCTCAAATGAGTTTAGGGGGGTTTTGGTATGACACTCTACAAGATATTGAAAATTCATATGAGTCACAAAGGACAGTTGTATGAGTTTCCATACATGCAAGAATTGAAAAATTGAAATGTACAAAAAATGACCTAAAATGCTACAAACATGAAAAAAAAGGAATTTATGAAGAGGCACAGAGGTCCACTTACTGGATGTCCATATTGTGGAGGCTGCTGACATCTCAAGCTATGCTCAAATTGATGGGAAGAGACAGGTACCTTTGGCTCAACCATTGTCTTGCTCAGAGGGCTCCACAAGGGTTCAAAAGTCAAATGTGAATAATGAATTGAAAATGACCCTTTTGGTCCTTATATAGCTTTTGACCTAATTTTCAAAAGTGCTCCATTTTCCACAAAAAATGCACCCTTGGCTAATTTCGACGTTCTGAACCCATTTTCAGAATCAAAATCAAAATCTGAGATCATTTACTATGTGAAAATCATGATTTAAAATTTTCAGACCCAGGATGTCTGACTGCTTGCATAATCAACCTTCAATCATCACAAAAATCTAGAATTCAACTTAACTGATTATCTTACATCAAACTATTTGAATTTCAAACTTGGTCACCCATGGTCAACTCATGGTCAAACCTAGTCAAACTTGGTCTCCAGGACCTCCAAACGATGCAAAATGCATTCTCGAACATGTATAACCAATTCTCAAATCAATTAACATGCTTCTAAACCATTCAATGCTGACTTTTCTTATCATATTTTTATTTTAATCCTGAAGGGGGTATGGTAATGCACATCGTTCAAGTCTGTCAACTCAATTCTGTAATCAATTTCTTTCCTTCGTGATCAAGACAACAACCACATCTAGTTACTGATTCATCTAAATTTCTCATCGGTTGGGGAAAATCTATTATCTCTTGGGGCATATCAGATTCATTGAGATCCATATCAATTTGGTATCCTAAATCTATCTTGTAAATTGTATTAGCTTTTCGTAACCATATGTTCATTAGTGTTATTTTCCTTGGTCCTTTGTAACTAATGGGTTTAGGATTTGATACCAATATGATTCTCTTGGGACATTCAAGTCTGAAATCAGTCACTCACTTCTTTGCAATCATAAGGTTCAGAATCAGGCATTTTGACACTTTTTTGTAATCACCGGTTCATTGCTGCTATAGTTAACATTATCTTTAGTCAATCAGGACCTAAATCTTAAATCTTAAATTCTTTCAATTGGTTTCTGTCTCGAAATAGGTTCATCTTTCAAATCAATCTCAGACATCTTTATCATACATAGATTATTCTTTGAACCACTACGCTTTGCATAGTGATTCAAAGAGGGGCAAAATGTAATACCCCAAAAATGGGCTATAGGCTCATTAACCTTCTACATCTTCAATTCGAATGAAATCAACATCAAAGTCCTAACCCAAGGCACATCTACACATTATTGAATCCTAATTGATTTTATCCTAATTTTGCATCAGAGAATATTCCTAGCGATATTCTTATTTATCCTAATTATCTTTAATTTGATAATTATTTGGTGATAAATCTTATTTATCCTAAAGTTTTATTAATTGAATATTTTGAATATTTAATTAATTAGATTTAATACTGCCACTTAATTATTTAATTAAATTTAATTCTATTTATTCCTAAATTGTGTTATTTAATTTTGACAATAAATCTAAAATCTTATGACTAATTGATTAAATTTTTTATTTAATTAATTCATGTCAGTTGTCAATTTTTAATAATATAGTTTTAGAATAAAGTTTGATTTAATAATTGATTAACCCATAAATCAATTGTTTTAATTCAAAAATCAGTTAAGTTGAGAATAAACCACTTTATTTTTCAATTAATTTATAAATAAATCATGCACAATCAGAAAAGCAGGCAACTAGAAATTAACAATCAATTTTAAAATTGAAACTCAACATCTGATGATGAGTTGAAATTTGATCTAAAACTCTATTTTGAGTAAAACTCTGCTTTTGCATGATCTTTGTGAGTTAATTATCTCTAATTTTTTGATAACTCAAAAATCAACTTGAGTTTATCAAGAGTGATTTATCGCTTTTCTCTTGCATCCTCAAAGCCCTGAATTTCTATAAAATCAAGGCACAACTCTTCATTTTTTATCAACACTCAAATTTGCACAATTACTCTGGTGAATTTGCGATTGAAGGATTAAGCACTTGTGACAAGTGATTTGTGAGATCTTTCATAGTTGATCATAATCTTTCATAGTTTTTGCGTAGTTTCATATCATAGATTTCATATCACTCATAGCATTTTTAGATTAAAATCTGCATTCAATTTCATTCATATAGCTTAGATTCATACATTTTTCATATTATTGCACAGAAAATACAAAAATATAGAATAATTTGCATTCATATAATCTTTCATTCTTTGTATTCAAATCCTTCATTTAGGTGTTGCATTGTCACTGATTTGGATTCTAATCTAAGAACATCATACTCACACCTACTAGAAGGCAGTAAATCACTTGGTTAGCATAGTTTCAATTACTTGCAGATTTCAATTTTTGCTAACCTCTAATGTTTTACTGAAGTGTTGTGTCTATAGCTAGGTACAAAATTCACACACACAATACTACTAATGAGGAACTAGATGATCTTGAGGCACTCATGGCTAGAAGATTAAAAAGAGGAAAAGGGAAATATGAAGGTAAACTTCCTATAATCTATTTTTCATGTAACAAAGTTGGCCATATTGTAGCAAGATGTCCTGATAGGACTGATAAGGATGAGTGAAGGGAAAGCAAGTAGAAGGATAAGAAAAATGAAAGAGATCACTGAAGGTACAGAGACTACATGGAAAAAGGTAAGAAATGTTGTTATATTATTGAAGATGAAATTTATAGTAACACTAGTGAATCTGATGAATGTGATATTGAAGTAGTTTATGTTGTTATGAAAGATGATTTTGATGAAGATGAGAAAACTGAACTTATTTCTTACGTGAGTAAAGGTGATAAATGGATTATTGATAGGAAAATAGGTTTTTGTATTTGGATGAATCATGACAAAAAAAAATGCAAATCATGCAGGTTTTGGGGGAATCATATGCAGGATAAGATAGTGCTTCCACCAGGAACTCGTAGTGTAGCTCATGTTCAGGCTACTGTAATAAAGTAGATAATGTTGCCATTGCATCAGTAGCCCATTTCTTTGTTCTAGGTATTTTGTCAAATGTGATATATAGGAAATAATTCTTTAGATCATCTACCATTCTCTTGTAAGGAATGAGCTTTTCATCTTTAATTTGGTACACATTATTGACTTGATGGATAAAAAGTTGAGAGTCTCCATGAATGTGTAATTCTGTTACTCTCCATTCAATTGCTATTTTCATACCACTCAAAAGCACTTCATATTCTACAATATTGTTTGTGTAAGGAAACTTTAATCTGAATGCTTTTGTGATTGAGTATCCTTGAGGAGTTATGAACAATATTCCTGCTCCTGATCCATTCTATGTATAGGAGCCATCAAAGAATAACTACCATTCTCTGGAAGAAAGAGTCATGATAGAGGAATCTGAAAATTCCATTTGCATTGGTGTATCATCAATCATAGGTGCATCCGCTAATGGATCAGCAATAACCTATCCTTTGATATCTTTTCTTTCCACATATTCAATATCAAATTCACTTAAGAGCATGACCCATTTAGCTAATCTACCTGTGAGGGAAGCTTTCCTTAGTAGGTACTTGAGTGGATCAATCTTAGCTACCAATTGTGTGGTATGAGCTAACATGTAGTGTCTCAATTTTTGTGATGCAAATATCATAGCTAGACAAGCTTTCTCAATCATTGAATAGTTATTCTCATATGCAACCAATGTTCTACTGATATAGTATATAGCTCTTTCCTTTTTTTTCTCATCATGTTGTGCTAGTAATGCCCCCAGTGATGTATCTGTAGTAGAGACATATAAGATCAAAGGCTTCCCTAGAATGGCAGGCATCAAGATAGGAGGATTTGATAGATACTTCTTGATAAGATTAAAGTTGTTTTCACATTCTTCATTCCATGCCAAGGTCACACCTTTATGTAATGTTTTTGTAAAAGGTTGTGATATGTCTACTAGTTGTGATATAAATCGTCTGATAGATTGAACTCTTCCTTGAAATGTCCTCATTTGACTAATATTCTTTAGAGGTTGCATTTCCATGATAGCCTTTACTTTAGCTAGATCAACTTCAATGCCCTTCTTTGAAACTATGTATCCTAAGAGCTTTCTAGAAGTGACACCAAAAGCACACTTCTTAGGATTTAGTCTGAGACTAAATTTTTCCATTCTATCTAGTATTTTGCTCAAGTCATTTAGATGTTCAGCTCTAATCATAGATTTTGCCAAAGTATCATCAACATAATCTTCCATAGTCCTATGCATCATGTCATGAAAAATAGAAGTCATTGCCCTTTGATATATAGCACCAGCATTCTTCAGCCCAAATGGCATGACATTCCGATAGAAGGTGCCCCATGCACATGTAAAAGCAGTTTTCTCTTGATCCTCTGGAGCAATTTTTATTTGATTATACCCAAAAAACCATCCATTAAAGAATACATCTCAAAGCCCACAGTCATGTCTACTATCATATCAATGTTAGGTAGTGGAAAATCATCCTTAGGGCATGCTCTATTTACATCTCTAAAGTCTATGCACACTTTGATTGATTTATCTAGTTTTGAAATAGGTACAATATTAGAGATCCATTCTGCATAGTCAATAACTCAAATGAATCAGGCTTTTAGGAGCTTCTCTACTTTAGCTTTTACCAAGAGTGCAACATGAGGATCATCTTTTTCAATTTTTGCTTGACAGGTTTGACATTTGGAGCTATAGATAAATGATGCATTATAAGATTAGGATCCAACCCTAGAATATCTAAATATTTCCATGTAAAGTTGATCTTCTTTTCTGTTAGGAATGTTGTAAATTTTTTCTTCTCTTCTTCTGATAAAGATTGTTCCACATGGATCAACTGTGGTTCTTATGCTGTTCCCAAATTGATGGATTGAGTGGGCTCAATTAGAACTAGAGATTTGTCCTATAAATGACTTATAAGGACATCAAATATCTCATCCTTAGGCACCTCAGAGAGGTTTTCACCTTCAGATACATCTTTCATTTTTACTTTTGTAGGTTCTGAGACTACCACAAAGTGGTTTTCACCCTTAGAACTCCTTTTCTTTTTATTATTATTTTTATTTTTCTGACTAAGATACTTGATGTTCAACTCCATCATGCTAACACTCAGTTCACTGATGGAAGTACTCATAAGCTCAACTACATTGAGGTAGGAAGCAAGGGCATAGTCATTTGGGAAGGTATAAATACCATGGTTCAGATTTATGGAGGTTTGATCAATAAGGTCTGGACATTGGATAGTCAAAGTGGGGAAAGATTGGGAGATAGTGTTTATAGATATGGATCTATCATCATTGGTCCTAACCCGATGCTTGAGTTCAAATGTGATATTACAACTTAAGACATTCAATTTGTGAATAGGTTCAATGTCATTATGGGAGTCCAATTTATCCATAGGTGGATAAGACTTGATAGGTTCATCATTTCGCTCTAGACTTACATTGGGTTCAGGTGCATATTGGTGAATAAAATCAACATGTTTCTCTATAATAAGCTCATCTTCCTCTGGAATGGCTCCACATTCATAGTCATTAGATTCTTCATCTATGCCTCTAGGAAATCTAAGAACATGAGTAAAGTCAGGATGAATACCCCAAGAAGGGTTACCCTCAGATTCTGATTTGAATTCATACTCATGGGAATCTGTCTTAGAATAACTACGACCTTCCTCTTCTTGATTGTCTTTGAGATTAGTTAGTTCTTGTGTTGCAGCTATCTCTTGGCTGATAGTAGGTTCTTGTGTTTCTACTACATTAATTCTATGACATGAGAATAATTACCTTTGAGGTGGAAGGGTTTCTTTTTAAAGCCTAGGCCAACAGTATCTTTGTTTTCCCTACCAGTATGTGAAATAGGTGTTATAAGACCTTCTCCTCTAACTCCTAGAGGTCCTTTACCTGAATATCCCATCTTAGCTATCAGTTTATCTTCTGGACCATATGTCTTAGAAGGGATTTTGGATACTGTAGAGTCACTAGTTTGAACAGCTTGAGATTCAGGTTCATATTTTTATAGCCATGCAAGCATAGCTTCATCCTCTTCAAATTCTTGCTTGGAGACTTGTTCTGCTACAAAATTTTTTTTATATGCCTCAAGAGGTTCTTTAGAATCTGGTTTGGACTATTATAAAGATTGTCCATAAGACTTAGGTGAGATAGGGAGAGATGTCAAAGATAAGACTGGCTCTATAGTGTATTCTCCCATACCATTTTCTTTGATATTGACCTCTTTTGCAATGTCTTCCATTTTAGATGTGGATGCTTCCTAAGTTGGCTCAATGGAAGATTCTCTTTTATTAGGCACAAGTTTATCTGCACTTTCCTTCAATGTATTGTAAGTGGTGGATATGTTTTCTAGAATAGTGACCTCTACTCCTTCATAAGGAAATTTTAAGCATTGGTGGAATGTAGAAGGAATAGCCTTCATCTCATGTATCCATGGTCTCCGTAGAAGAACATTGTAAGCCAAAGGTAGATCAAGAACCTAACATATAGTATCTCTGATTACTGGACCTGCTCTGTTAGGTAAGACAATGGTGCCTTTAGAAGATCTTTCTTTTTCATCATAGGCTTTTATAGTGATTTTCTTTCTAGGATCAATAGCCAATTCTAAAAATCCCAATTGTGTGACCAAGCTATAAGAACAAATGTTTAGACTAGTGCCACCATCTATCAATAGATGTTTAACCCTATGGTTCTAGATCAAGACTTCTATATGCAAGGGTTGGTTATGTGGGTGACTCAAGGAGTTGTCATCTTCCTCTAAAAAGGAGATATATTGTGGAGATGTAAGATGTCCAACCATAGTCTAGAACCTATCTAAATCAAGGTCATTAGGAACATTGGATCCAAGCAAAGCTTTGTCTAGAATAGCTCTATGAGCTGGAGATATCCGAAGAAACTCAAACATGGAGATTGTTGCATTAGTGTGTTGGAGTTGTTGAAAAATGCTATAAGATGTTGGCCTCATATCTTTAGGATTGGAAGATTTAGAAATAACCTTCTATTTTGAGGCAGAAGAAAGATTGAAGGGCATCTTAGGGACATTTGATGAATCTGGGATTTGTTCATTTAGATGTGCCTGAGCTTGTGATCGAGTCATTGCATTAGCTGAAGTATGATCTCTATCTCTTCACACAATTGAGATGACATTGCAATGCTCAGAGAGACAAGGTTCAACCATATTGATAATAGCATTATTTCCAGAAAGCATAATTGACCTTTGCCCCCATATTAGGTTGAGAAGATGAAACTTCTTGACCATGTTTCGGGAATGGTTCTATGAATGTTGTATGATCATTATTGCTCTTATGATTGTCAATCATGATTTCTCCTTTATCAATAAGATCTTAAATAGTATGTTTCAAGCGTAAGTAGTGATTAGTTTTGTGACCTTTACCTCAATGGAAATCATAGAATTCATTCTCTCTCCACCATTTTGGTTTAGGATCATGATCAAATTGTCAGATCTCAGGCAAAGTGATGATATTATTGGCCAATAGAGTTCTCATAGCTGATTCTAAAGATTCTCCAAGAGGAGTGAACTTTTGTTTATTATCAGCGGACCAAGATTTGTATTCTGGCTTCTTTTGAGATGGTTTGAACACCTTTTTCTCTGAAGCTTTGATGGCTTGGGTGCCAATAGTTAGATTGAAAAATGGTTCCTTTGATGGGGCATGGATAGTAACAACAACACCATCTGTGATAATGCCTTTATTCTTGTTCTAGTTTTTGTTCTTGTCTTTAGAACTGGATCCTGATTCATACTTGTCCGTTTGAAGTGTGATTTCTCCTTTTTTTGCAAGTACTTTTTCAATTTTGATTGCATTGTCTACCATCTTATCAAAAGATGTATGATCTTTCATTTGTAAAGGGTAGTTGATCTCTAAGATAAGATTATTGATGAAGATTTTTAGTTTCTTAGTTTTTGGAATAGGCCTAGCATATAGAGAGAATTTCTTCCTCCATCTTTTGAGAAATGTCAAGAATGGTTCGCCTAGATATTGCCTGAGATTACAAATATCAATCATGGTGACTAGATGTTGAATGTTGTAGGAGTATTACTGATAGAACAATTTGATCAACTCGTCAAAAGTTTTGATAGTAGAAGGCAATCTAGAGAACCAATGAATGGCTGCTCCTCCCAGAGATCGAGGAAAGAGTCGCATAAGATAGGTTGGTTCATGCATGAACTCCATAGATTGTATACAAAATTCTCTAACATGATCTTGAGGATCGGAGTGTCCATCATACTTATCATATTTTGGCATCTCCACTCTTTTTGGGAATGGTGGCATGTACAAGTCTTTGTCAAATGGAAAAGGACATAGGGCCTCCATGGAGAACTCCTTGGGTTCCTTTTCTTTCTCAAGGTTATTAAGTTTGACTTGCGTGGCATGCATTTGTTTCATCATAGCTATGAGTGGAGTTTCTTCCTCATGTGTAATGATATCTTTGACATTAAAGTTGGGAGGAAGTTTAGCTCCTTGATGAGCTAATTGTAAAAAGTATGCTTCTCTATCCTCTTTCAAGAAATGCTTCATCATTCGTTTGAAGTTATCATCATTTTGATATTGAGCAATTTCTTCAGGTATGGGTTCCTGATCTGCACCATGTTGAGATTGACCTCTTTGAGAGCTAAAGTTTGTCCCTGCTTGAGACATGGTGGGAGTTCTACCTAGGATAGATTGATGTGGAGTTTGTTGATTACCTCTATGAGTTGATGAAGGAGGAATGTAACCAGTTTTTAATCAAAGATTACCAAGACCGTCATCTTCATAAAGACCAAAATTGTAGAGTTTCTCAAGAGTTGGACTTTGGATATGAATCAAAGGTAAAGTATGAGATACCTCCCCACATTTCTTATGAGAGGAAGCTCTATTTTCCACCATTAACCTTGGGTGAAAAAAAAGAATATGATGAAGACAACTGAAGAAGGATATGATTCAAGAAGATCAAATGACACAGCCTTGTCAAGGTTTTGATTGATTGAAGCTTAGATTAGATGTAGATGAAGGAAACTATGCCCTGGATGTATGGGTAGATTCCCAAAAGATAGAGGACACGAGTTCACAACACTTAGTTGTTTTGATGATTGATTGAAGATTGATAGTTATGACAAGGTTTTGACACAAGATGATAAAGACTCAAATCAATTAAATAGAAGGATAAATCAGATTCAAAAGGCCACTTTAGGAAAATGCTTAGATTCTTAGTATTTTTTACTCTATTCCTGACATAGTGATTTGTTTGATAGATTCTGAAATAGGCTAGGAAATCTAGGTCTCTGACAGTTCTGACAACTTTCTAACAAATTTTCAAAATTTCCCAAATGACTTTCTACAGGCTCATACAAGAGTGGGGATAGCATGAAATGACAATTGAAAAACTCATACGATAGTTGTCAAACTTGCATGATAGTTGATTGCAAGAATTTTGAATTTTTTGAATTGACTGGCAACAAAACTCGTACGACAATGTACCATATACCATACAATAATCTGGGGGTTCTGAAATGACAATAGCCAAAAGTTGTATGACTTTCTGACTTTACAAAATGACTGTTGACTCCAGAAAGGTGTTTGACATCAGATTTTGTAATGTTTCAGATTTTTAGTTTCAAATTGTTCACAAAATTTTTTGTCCAGATTTGAAGATTGTAGTAGATTGATTCATTCCTAGTAACCAGATAGATAAACAAGCACGCAAAACAACAAGCAAGTGATTTCAAGCATGTCTAAAAATAATGAATAAGGGACAAAGAAACCCTACACATGAACAATCCAATGATTGAATTGTGCTAATCCCTAGGAGTGCTAATAGTGTATGTACCAAAAAGTTTTTCAATAACGCACATATTCCTAGAAAAATGAAAATTCAGCCTCACTAGGGTTTTTAGTAATGGTTTGATTCTACAACTTTTGTGATCTCAAGAGGGAAAACTCCAATCTAAGTGCACTGGGGTTTTGACATAGTTTGAGAACTTAATCTTGAAGATCTGCTAGGGAGATCTGACAGCCCAACAAGAGACCACACCTATGGAGATTTCTTCCACAAGGACATTTATATAGCGGTTTGTTAGGAATGAATGCTGAAGCCTTTGGCAGTCATTCTATAGCAGTGGTTGTTTCATTCATGACTATGATTGTCATTGATGTCAACATAGTGATATTCTGGAGTTTAGCAGAGTAGCAGACATAGTTTTGTTTTGCGCACATGTTATATTGTAGATTAAGTTATGCACAGTTGATGGTATATTCTTTGTTGTGCTATTAGCCTATCATTAAGAGTACAAAAATAAATTCATTTATTCATGAAGGTTATAAGAATTTTGGTGGAAGTAGTATTATTGGTATCAGAGTGGCGGGTCCTTGAAAGAGAAGTTTAACAACTTAAGGAGATCTATGGAAAATTTTAGGAAATAAAGCCCTAAGTTTTATGGAGTAAATTTTGACAGCTGGAAAGAAAAGATGAAGATACATCTCTTATGTTTAGGACTAGGTTATTGGTTGATTACAAAGAATGAAAGGACTATAATTGAAGAAGATAATCTTGAAACAAGTTCTAAAGATGAGGTAGATCTATTTATGTGTAACATACTTGCAAGAGAAGCACTTTTATCAACACTTCCAGAGAATGAATACAGTCAGGTAAAAATTTTAACTAAATCTCATGATATTTGGAAAGCTTTACATTCTAATTTTGAAGGTGATGAACATGCAAAGAAAGCTAGGTTACATAATTGGATTTGTGCATTTGAAGACATAAGAATGATGGAAGATGAATCTGTTAGAAGCTATATCGGTAGGATGCTAGAAATTGTTGCAAGAATAAAGTCTTGTGGAGGTGAAAAGATAGAGAATGAGGTAATATGGTAGATTTTGAGAACATTGACACTGATATTCAGGTAGACTACACAAATGATTGAACAAGTGATACCTTGTACACCAAAATTTTCAAGAGAGACTCTTCTTGGAAGATTGGAAGCAGTAGAGATGAATTTGAGATTATCAAGAGAACTACCTAGAATAGGATAGCATTCAGTGCTCTTAGCATCATACCTACTTTGTCTAGAAGTACAAGTGTGAATGGAGATTAAGCTGGTAGTAGAAGATCCAAATCTGATGAAGATAAGAAGATTGAAGAAGGCATTGCCTTGCTTGTGAAAAGAGAACTAGATGGTAAGAAAATCTTTAAATGTTGGACATGTCAAGAATATGGTCATTTTGCATCTAAGTGTCCTAAGAGAGTTAAGAAGTATAGAAACAATTTTAAGCCTAGAAGATCTAAAGAATGTTATTATGCAAATGATGAAGAAATTGAATCAGGAATTGAAAGACATTTGAGTGACAGTGATAATGATAACTTTGATGACATAGGATTTGTAGCAATTAAGGAAGAAAATTTTGAATCTGATATTAAAGAAGAAAAAGCCTTAGTTTCCCAAGTTGAAAAGAAATCTAATTGGATTATAGATAGTGGTTGTTCACATCATATGACTAGTGATAAAGGAAAATTCATAAAATTTAACAATTATGATGGAGGAGTTGTTAGAGTTGGTAACAATGCACCTTGTTTGATTAAAGGTATAGGATCTATTACTCTTGATGGAAAGACTAATACTGATGATGTTTACTTTATTGATGGATTGAAACATAATCTTTTGAGTGTTGGACAGTTAGTGTATAAGGGATATCAAGTTTGGTTTACTAAGAAAACTTGTGTGATTAAGGATAAAGATGGAAATCTAATTGGAACTGGATCTAGAACTAGAGGTAATGTATTTCAGTTGAACCCTACTGAGATTGTGTGCTAAAATATTGTCACACTTCTATGAATCCTTACATGCAAGAAAACTCAAGAATGAGCCCTCACAAATCGATCCATAGCTCTCTATGCATAGAGTTGCAAGATTTGTAAAATTGCTCTCAGCTAGAGCTATAAACTCATGACCTTGCTAGTCAACCACACAATGAGAGATTCCAAATCAAAGACAAGGGCAACAATGCTAATATCTCCAATGAAATCAATATGGATGCAATGCAATGCAAACTAATCTATGAGAATGAAAGATGCAAGCTATGCTATGAAAGGAAAATACAAGTGTTACAAATCCTCCTATTAAGCTATGTGAGATTAATCTATTGCATAAAGGAAATCTATACTAAAATGCCATGATTATGCAACTATGATGTAAGAAAACAAGCTAAATGAAATGCAACAACAATGTCTTCAAAGCTTGAATGCAAGAATGTCTTCAAAGAGCTCCAAATGACCTAGAAAACCTGCAGCATAACATTAGCATAAAAACTTAAGATATGAAAATGAGGAAGAGAGCTCTCCTTTTATAAGAAATGAAAAATCAATGGACGATCGCGATTAAGAGGCAAAAGACTTAATCAATGATAGAGAAAAATGGAAGCTTGATCCTTGTGCACAAATATCCTCCAATGAGAAAATAGGAGTTGACTTTTGTGTCCATATGAGACAAAAAGTGTTTTTTCCCTTTTTATAAAATAAGAATAAATGCTTTATTTGTGCAACTTAGGATAAGAGGAAAAGTGGAGATTTTTTATTTAAATAAAAGGGGAGGAAATTCCTTTTAATTAAATAAATGCTTAGGATAAAGTGATTTTATTATTTAATTAAAAGAGATTTTTAATTAATTAAAAGAGAGCATGTTCTCTTAATTAAATAAGATTTTTATTTTTATTTTTTTAAAATTAAATAAGGCTCAAACCTTAGGAAATATTGAATTGATTATGATTTGATCAAGGAAATTGATATAATTGATATTGTTGATATTTGAAAATATTGATTTAGGGATTTTTTTAGGGTGCATACATTTGCCCCTCTTTGACTAATGTGTGATTGATCTAGGAACACATGCAGTCAAAGAAGAATTGAAATGTGAGGTCAATTCAGGATCACAAAACAACCCAGATGTGTGTTCATTTTGGGAACACATCGGGACAAAAATAAGCAAAAATTTGAAAGACAAGACGAACACCGTCGCTGCTAGGTGAAAATCAAGCCTTAGAAAAAACTATCACCATCGCTGCTAGGCAATAATCAAGTCTGAAAAAATAGGAGATAAAAATTGAAAGACAAAATCACCACCATCGCTGCTAGGTGATAATCAAGTCTAAAAATAAGAATCTCAAGCTGAGCTAAATGATAAAGATGAATTTAAGATTAAAGCTGATAGATACTGCCCCCTCGGAATCAAAATCAAAATTAGATAAAAGAGAACAACAAATTGATAAACCTGATCAAGTCACAATAAATCATAATCGAAGGATGGAGCATGATAGGATAACCATCAAATAGTGAAGAGATGCCCCAGGTTGATGAGGTTTGACTGAAAAAGATATAGGATAAAGATTAAGTCAAACCTTAGAGAGAGGAAGCGAAAGGGGTGAATGAAAGACTAGAAGTTTGGAAGATATGGAAAGGAAGAAATTCCATCAAAGATCGAAGAATTATGCCTCAAAAGGTTAGTCAACTGCGTAGAAGAATGAGAAAACTTGGAAACGCGACTCAGATTTTGATTTCGAGTCCAAAAATGGATAGAAAATGATGTGATATGAAAGACCAGAAATTAAAGATATGATCAAGAAGAATCAAAAAATGAGCACAATTGACCAACTAGTCCGTAGATGATAAAAAAGAAGAGCTCTCTCCATATGCAAGATGCAAAAAATAAACTATGATGAACCTAATAATGCAAGCTACTGTGAAAGTGGTTGACTTGCAAGGTCACAATTCCTATAGACATCTAATTATCATCATCGAGCATTATTGGTAGCGTCACAAGATCATACAATGTACACTAGCATAACTATGTGGATATGAATATGATCTTTATCAGATAGAAATGTGGAAATCCCACCTAGGCATCAAAGACATGAAGGTCAAGATGACTAATGCAGTGAGATTACTTAAGTTTGATATGGTGAGATTATGCTTATGTCAAGACACATGAAAGTCAGGATAACTAGAAGCATGCACTCGCAAAATAGTTAAGGATAATACCTCATCAATCCATAGTGTCAAGTAAGACCAGCATAAATGCTCATGACAGTTAGGATCAACAAAATATACCCACAAGTAGATAAACAAAGAAAACATGTTCTCATTCCCTCAGTCTTCTAGCTATGCATCATTGAAAACTTCTCAGGGAGGGACCACTCATCAAATAAATTCTCATAGACAACACACAAAGAAAAATAAAGTCAACACATCTCAAGTGAGTTGATTGTTTAAGTGTGTGTGTGTTGGTCATAGAGTCAAACTTTGACGATCAAATTTGCTAATGAGCAATATCGCATCATACTAGACTGTTGGGTAAGACATCTGATAAGTGTTGAGAAACAATCGACGCTAGGGTAGTGTTGAAAAACACTGTTTGGGGTGGTGTTGAAAAACACTGGTTTGTGAAATGCCCCAAGAGACAAATGCACCTAAAGGACCTATGCTAACAAGTATGCCCCCTAGACAAAGACAAAGACCAATTCCAAACCAAGCCAAATAAGGTCAAGATGTGATGGAGAAAGGCTCAGTGTCGAGGATGCATGCAAACAAATAGGAGTGCAAAGGCCTCAAGTAGCACTTGTTTCCAGGTTTTCACCACTTGGATTTATTACAATTTTTTTTTTTTTCATTTTTTGCTACCAAGGCGCCTGTTACCAAGTTTTCACCAAGGCACTTTTTCAATTTTTTTTGAATTTTTGAATTTTTTGATTTTTTTTTTTGTATTTTTTTCAAGACTTTTTATGCTTTTTAGGATTTTCTCAGCATCATATATCAATTTTTTTTAGTATTTTTTCAGGATCATAAAATATGTACAAAGGATGCCCCCAGACAGAATGGGCATCAAACTCCCAAGCAAGATCACATCGTGTAGTCCCAATATCTAGCAATGTGGAGGACAAGATGGATAAGCAAGCTGGTGACTGAGATGGAAGACATGAGAATGAAGGAGAGTGAAGGAAAGACATCCTCAAAGGAAAACTCCTCAAGAGTAACCAAGCTAGGGAAAAATTATCATGTAAAGTGCATTTGGACAAGCAATGAGAGGCTAGCATAGGATAAGTCACAAAAGCGCACTGCAAAAGAAGGAAGGATGTAGTCCAAAGGAGTAGACATGTCAAGAGGTTTCATAGCATCATGTTTTACTCTTTTTATTAAGATCAAGACCAAAAGGGAAAAGGATAGCGAAAGGCTAGAATGAATGGAGGAAAATAAATATAAAGGCTAGAAATGAATGGAATGGAAGCAAGATCATCGTAAGATAGCTCACAAGATAGCCAAATATTTGTGTATAGTTCAACATTGTCAAGATCAAAGATGAAATGGAATGGATGAAACATGTAGAAGAACTACGCATGATGCTTGATTACCAGGTTTTCATCACGGTACTTATCTAAGGTGTCACAAGGGAGTGGTTTTCACCATAGGATGAATTTATTTCTCTACTTTTTCTACCAAGGCACCTGTTTCTAGGTTTTCACCATGGCACATTTTCAATTTTTTTCATCTCCTTTTTTTTTCTTTTTTTCTTTTTTTTATTTTTTTGAAATTTTCTATTTTTTTGGAAGAAGGCAAGCTTTTTAGATAATGCTCCTTGAAAGGATAAACCATGATATGTCAAGGATTCAAAATGATATGCTTAAAGATGCTGATAGGGAAAAGAAAATGAAAGAGAAAAATGGAGGATAAGGCTTTATGTAAAGCGAGTGAAGTTGGAAGATAGGAGGCCGAATAGGCAAATGAGGAAAAATGATAGAAGGTAGAAGGATAATGAATGGAAGGATTGTGAAAGGGTAGACAGAAAGGAAGACAAGATCAACATCAACACACACCTTGAAGGGTGGTGAGAGGGTGGAGGAAATGTGAATGAAGGAATACGAGAAGGAATATGGTGAATGTTTAGCAGAGGTTGCAGTTCAGGCGTATGGAATGGAAGAATATTTTTGGAAAAAGATGAAGTGGAAGCCTTTGGAAGCTTGAATGTCAATTTCACATTTTTCTCAACATGGGACTCTTTCAAGAGAGACTTTGGAATCCATATAGCCGTAGGATTTTCATTTCTTTTTGATGATTTAGAGAGAATATCTTCAATGATGGATTTTGGAACCCATACTTGTCTTGTAGTTTTCTTCTTAGATATCTCTTTTAACTTTATGTTTCCATATCGATTAGAGGAGACATGGTGATCTTCTTTTTTTGATGGATTCTTGTATTGATTCTTTTTCTTGTATTGAACATTCAAGTTACTTCCAAAAGACTTGGGACTTATGGAAGAAGGAGTAGGATATGATTGGTTTAGATGGGTAGATGGGTGAAAAGGATTCAAGGGTATGTATCTATGTTGATCTTGAGGAAAGATAGGAGATGGAGGGATGTAAGGACCCAAGATGGATGAAGAATTAGGAGAATTAGGAGGGGAAAGTGAAGGGACATAAGGACCCAATATAGAAGGAAGACATGAAGCCCTTAGTATTGGTGGAGGAGGTCCAAGGATGGATGTGGAAAATGCAAAAAGATAATCAATAAGTTCATCAATATCTATATGACAACCAAGGACATCAGCATCTTTAGAGTGAGCATTAGAGTTTTCAACAAGATCATGCACATCTTGAATAGGAGCAACTTCATTGATAGAACCATTCAAAGCTTGCAAAGACTTAGGAAGAGTAGAAAGTGGAAGCGAACATGGAGTGGTAGAACAAGAAGATGAAATACTGTGATCTTGACAAGGATCTTTGGATAGCGTAAGCGTATCATTTTGCTTTGGATTTTCAATAGGCTTAACATTGGAAGTAATGACAGCACTTTTAATAACCTTAATGAAAGTATCATCTTTGGAAAGCACAAGTGTAGTAAGGTTATTTTGATTATCATTAAGCTCAATGGTGTAAGTAGTAGCTTGATCTTGCTTAGGAGAAGATTTAAGATATGGTGGAATGAATGAGGAAGGGTGTAAAGGATCAAAAGAACCATGAAATGAATGAGAGATATTATGAATAGGATTGGATGACATGGAGGGTTCTTGATCTTGATCTTTCTTTATATTCTTTTCTTCATCATTTTTAAAGTCCTCTTGACATGGAGCCACTTCTAAGGACAAGGAAGTAGGTTGGATTTGTATGGAAGACTTTGGAAGAGATGGTGAAGAACTAGCTGAAGTAGGCATTATAGCGCATAAAGGCTTAGGCTCTTTAAGTTTGACATTATTGAAAGTATTTGCAGCCAAGTGAAGATTAGCTTGAGTTTCTTTAAGAGATAGCCCTTGAGAATAACTATAGGGAACCACATGAAAAGTATTAGGACTTTTGTTGGATGAAGGATTTGTGAAAGATTTGGAAGACTTGGAAGATTTAGGAGATGTATGGGCATTGGATGAAGTAGAGGATGGAAGGGAACCGTCACAAGACAAAGGTTCAACATTAACATGATATTGCTTGAGAGTGTCATCTTTATTTTCAGCATGAATGTTCTTAGAGGAAGGATTCTTATAATATTTATGTTTCAAATCAACACGGTGCATTTTATATTCCTCAACAGTAGTAGCTAGATTATAATCAAGGTATTGTTCGCAAAACTCATCAAATTTTCTTTCAAAATCTAAATCATACAGATCACCATCATGATCTTTCCAATATGAGGACCCATTTCTAGTAAGTACAAGGACACGATGAGGAGGACTCTTAGGAATAGAAGCATCATAGGTATGGCTATATTGTCCATCATCATAGTCATCATAGTCATCAAAGGTGGGTGTGTCACTCTTCATAGAAGAGGTATCATAAGGACTATCACGTTGCTCATTATGGTATATCTTGTGAAGAGAAGTAAGACTCTTTGAAGAAGTAGAAGAAGAATAAGATCATGAAGAAGAGGAAATTGAAGACTTAGTGTAGGAAGAGGACTTGGCTAATGAGGAATTCAAATAATGTTTAGAAGTGTCATGATAAGATTTGGAAGATGAAGAATGTGAATAGTGTTTAGAAGAATCGTGATAAGATTTAGAAGATGAAGAATGTGAATAGTGTTTAGAAGAATCATGATAAGATTTAGAATGTGAGGGATGATGAGAAGATTTAGAAGATGAAGAATATTTGGATGAGATCATGAGTATGATTCTAGCAAAGGCATCTGATTTAATCAATTTTTCTTTTATTTTTGTCATAAATTCATTACTCCTGAGAATTTTGGAGGAACAACACTTTTCAAATATGTCAATGAGCTCAAGATCATCTATTCTTAATAAAGGTTCCAAAACCAGATAGTCAAGATTCATGGTTATAGAAGAGGAAGAATCAAGCATGGAAGAAATGAATAGATGAATAGAAGAAGGTAGACTAGATAGTAAGAGGAAAAGAATCAAGAAGAAGAAGAAGAATTTCCCATAGGAATAGAAGACTTTAGAAGAACATGGGAAATGGAGAAGAAAGAAGAAGACTAAGAGTCATCTTATGCAATTGATACCATAACATTCATTGAGATGTTGAGCAACATGATAGCACCTAAGATCTGACCTGGACTGATTAAGGAAGACCAAGCTTCTAAGGAGAACTCACTACAATAGGACAGAACTCAGTTTCAATATTCCAATTAGATCTTTCAAAAGATTTTGCAATAATGATCAAGCACATAGAACAACAACTAGGGAGTTCAAGAAAATAGTCTTCAAGCAATGGGCAAGGGGAAAAGCAACCTTGTGCATGAACAAGTATAGTGACTTAGTATGCTACTCCTTAAAGATTCTACTTGTGTATGTTCTTAAAAATATTTTAGCAGGTACATAGAACACAACAACACCTTAACAAGCTATCTACAAGGATATACATGGCTTTCTAAAAGGAGTCCTTGATATACACAAGGTACGTGAGGCCCAAATCTATAGATGAGAAGAATCCAAAATCACACAACCAGGGGGAGACAGTAACCCAAATCTCCTCCTTCACTTCTCAAAGGTATAAAGTTCTTTGAGGCTTAGCCAAGAGTGATATCAAACTCAATTCCCAAGAGAGGTGTCTTTGGATTCACCTCCCGATATTTATACTCTGGCAGAACATAGGAGTTAAGGTCATCCCTTGAGATGGTGTGTCCCCAAGCAGGCCTTCTAGAAATAAAAACTAAGTAATTCACTATCAAAAGTATTTAGAGCACTAAAGGTGGAACACTTAACTCTTCAAGTAAATGCAAAGTGAGTCCAAAAGTGGGACACTTAACCCTTCAAGTGAATGCGAAGTGAGTCCAAAAGTGGAACATTTAACCCTTTAAGATAATGTGAAGCGAGTCCAAAAGTGGAACATTTAACCCTTCAAGAGAATGTGAAGCGAGTCCAAAAGTGGAACATTTAACCCTTCAAGAGAATGTGAAGCGAGTCCAAAAGTGGAACATTTAACCCTTCAAGAGAATGTGAAGTGAGTCCAAAAGTGGAACATTTAACCCTTCAAAAGAATGTGAAGTGAGTCCAAAAAGTGGAACACTTAACCCTTCATACAAACTCAAAGTGAGTCCAAAAGTGGAACATTTAACTCTTCACACCAACTCAAAGTGAGTCCAAAATTGGAACATTTAACTCTTCACACCAACTCAAAGTGAGTCCAAAAGTGGAACATTTAACTCTTCACACCAACTCAAAGTGAGTTCAAAAGTGGAATATTTAACTCCTCACATCAACTCAAAGTGAGTCCAAAAGTGGAACATTTAACTCCTCACATCAACTCAAAGTGAGTCCACACCTTAGAAAACAAGTGAGTTCCAAAAAGCACAAAAGGGTTGCCTAGTGGAGCAATTAACGTTTCTTTCCTATAGACCCCTCCACTTTAATGTGGTGCTAATCTTGCAACCATGAGGTGGAAACAAGGGGCTGGTAGATTCGCGAGTCCAATAACCCAAGATAGCAATCTAGATCAATCACAAGTAATCTAAGACTGCTAATCAATACTACTCACAAATGAAAAAGGGTTGAACAATGGAATATTTAACTTTCCAAGTAAACATAGAGTGAGTCCACAAAGTGGTGCATTTAACTCCCTATGTAAACAAGGAATGTGTTGGGTATCTTCTTAATTTTCTAAATTTCTTGTGCAACTTTCGGTTCTTGCTTCCTTTTTCTAATCTTGTGGTTATAGATGTCAGAATGTTTTCAAAATTTTGTCACAAACTTGTTAGAATTTCTTGTCTTAGGTCCTGTTCTTGAGAAGGCACAAATTCTTCAAAATATAAAACCCTAAAACTTGGCCATTTTTAAATAAGCCCTAAGCTGTTCTCTTAGCTTTCTATTTGAAGGTTACTTTTTGAAAGTTCACTTAAATTCATGTTGAGAGCACGTGCTTTAAATATCCTTTTCTTTGAGTCAAGAAGCCCATTGATTTAATTATTTTATCCTATGTCCTTGGTCCTTAGAAATTTTGCAAAATGGCGGTGTTTTAAAGTCTTGTCGTATGGTAACATAGGCTTGTTAAAGCCTTATGCGACTATGCGACTAAGTCTTAATCTTGCGATTAATGAAGCGGCAAGTGGTGGGACCATGGGTGAAGGTGCTCAACCAATAGTATTTTAACGGCTGGCAGTTTCTTAAAGGTTGGCGGTGTTTTAAAACATAGTCGCATGGTCGCATAAGCCTTCAACAAGCTTATGCGACCATACGACTGAGCTTCGTGCTTAACTTTGAGTGCTAGCGGATAAAGTTTGGGGGCTAGTCACATGGTCGTGTTAACCTCTAACAAGCCTATGCGACCATGCGACTAGCATGTGTTTGAAAAGGGGTAACCACTGAGGGATCACCGCCGGAAGGGATGTAACATTGAAGGCTAGTCGCATGGTCGTATTAGCCTCTAATAAGCCTATGCGACCATGCGACTAAATTATGCGATCATCTGTCAAGAAAAATCTACGGCCAGATTTCAAATTGAAGATGAAGTGGGTGGCAAGTCCAGGCTAGCAATAGTTTCATCTCCCGCAGAATTAATGACTAAATCATGCGAGGTAAAGTGCCGAAATAATTGTGAAGTGATTGGAAATATTTCAGAATCTAGTTTCACTCAGAGAACTGTAAAGATATAAGAGATTTGTAGAGAGCTCGGCGAATTGAGTTGCAGAAATTAATTCTCATGTTCTTGGGTTGATAAAAAAAAGGTTGGTTACTTCTGTGCTTTCTTGTTTGATTAAAAAGAGTTGCTTTGTCACCATTTTTCTTTTGTGCCGAAGTACGTTAAAAGTTTCAAATCCCAAAATGCCACCAAGAAAAGAGCTCTCTGGTGAAACTGATTATTTGAAAAGGGGTCTTCATGAAGATTTGTTACAAATGTTTCCCAGTTCAAAAGTAAATTTGACCAGTGTGAAACAACTAACACCAAGAGAGCCTAGGGTGAAAGTGGCGGATGGGTTGTATGACACAGGAAATTACATTAAGGATGCTAAGGTCAGTTTTCTTAATGCAAGTGGTGTTTCTGACTTTACTGGGCTCACATTATTTACAATTGGATTTAGTCAAAGAAATACTCCTGTTCCCACTTGTAACATATGGGAAAATGACTTGGGTAAGCTTGTAGTTACAGGAGTTTTTATGGATGCAGATTTAATGATTGAAATTGCTAAGAACTATGACCCTATCACAAAAGAGATTAGAGGTGTTAGAGGGCAAAAACTGTTAACAATTTCAGCTAATGAAATTAGAACTATTTTCAAATTAAAAGACCCTTCACCTATCTTGGAGCCGATTGATTTCAAAGAATTAGGCGAGGTTTATGAGGCACAGAAGCATGTCTTTAGAATTGGCCCGGTAAAGGATTTTTGTACCCGAATTGGGAGAATGATTGTCACAGGATTAGGCACACAGGAGACGTTTAAAACAGAGTATTTTGATGTTTTGGAAAGAGGTGCTTACTGGTCTTTGTGTCAAGTTCTTGGGGAAGATGCAAGTGAGAAAATGCCACAACACTTGATGTATATGGTAATCCAAGTGTTGCACCCACATTTGTCAGTTACTTTTGATTATGCCCCTGTCATTGCTGATTTAATCCATGATGGATTAATAGGGATTCAAAAGGGTAAAGTTAGTAGATTCTTCTGCTAGTACTCTTTTATGATGTACATGTTTTTGTTTAAAGGTTCTGATTATTTTGAAAAGGAAATGGAACTATCTAAGCAGAGAAATGGAGAAGATATGCCCGTGCAGTTGTGGAATTCAAACATGACATGGGATAGAAAGGATAGCAGTTACATACAATTTAACAAGTATTTTGCAGCAAGATTAAAATTATTCTTTGTGCATGACAGTCCTAGAGTCCCTGCTGCCCTAGCTGAAATTGTCAGGCCACTCCAATTTGCAAAGGACCTCAACATTGTGCATAATTGGGGTGATTTTATTTTCTATCCTTATTCAATTGTTATTAGATTATATGGCTATAAAGGAACTCCTTTTATTTTGCCTTTCCAAGTTCCTCTCAAGATTGGTATTGCAGAATTTTTTAGGCAATTGGGGGACATTGAGGAAAATAGTATTGCTAAGGGTAGAGGAACTCTGTTCCCAAATATCACAATTGCCCCTCAATTTATAATCACAAAAGGTGGATGGCTCAATATGCACAAGATCTTGGAGCCTTATCATTTGACTACTACAATTGTCAGGACAATAGACCCAGAGGGCTTTTACAATGATATGTTCAGAAGAAAGGTCAGATGTTCAGCAGTGAACCACATTTTCAATTTCCCTGAAGACATCATCAGGAATACCCCAGGATTACAAGATCAAGAAGTTAGGAAGGAAAAGTGGTTAGTGTATAAGAAAACTTTTGATTTTGTAAAACAATTCGATCCTACATATGACCCTATAGGCAGTATAAGTCCTATGGGGAAGAGAATAGACACTCTAATGGGTTGTTTCCAAGATATTTTTAAAACTCTGGAAGAAAAGAAGAGAAGAGCCATGGAGGAAAACCCTGAGAAGGCTAAGGCATTGTTGGGAAAAAATGTATTTACAAAGATTTTGCCTCCTGGCAAGTATATGGTGCAAGAAAAGACTGGCTATGGTATAGTTGTCCCTGAATCTGAAATAAAAGAGCAGAGGAAAGAAAAGGCAGATATCCCTTCTTCATCAAAGCAGGGTAAGGAAATTATAGATTTAACATAGGATCAGCCAGATGAGGACATCTTCAATTTTTCACCTCCCACAAAGAAACAGAGGATAGAGGAGAGGCCACAGGATCCAGAGGATCAATACTCTCCTTCACAATCGCCTTTAAATATTAAAGATGATCAAGAAATCATAGAGCAAGTGAAACAAATGGGATCTCAGGGTCAAATATTCATAACTCATGATGAAATAAATGAAGGAATTCCTGAGCAACCAAAATAGCCTGAATTAGGCTTAACAGTAGGGCAACTTGCAGGAACAGAGTTGGATCCCATCATCAAGTTAGCATGTGAAGAATTTTTGGCTGATGATGCTTTTGTGAAATCCAAGGCCTTTTTGCAATTTTTATGGAAGATGAATATCAATAAATTTGAAGAAACCTGTGAGAGGAAACATAAAGAAAACCCTGATGTTGATATTAAGGTTATTGAAGATGAAACCAGGAAGGAAATGACAGATAATTTTGAAAAGATTACTCCAGAACAGGGAAGAATAATGGTAAAGAATGCAGGAGTATTAGTCCTCCCTGAATGGGATATAGCTGATGCAATTGTCCTTGATGCAATCAGAAAACAAGTTACACCTGCATACCAAACCAGGGAAGAGGCAGAGCAGGCTGTCAAAGGAGTTGCATTCAGCAATGACCATCAAGCTTTGGTTATATGGTCACTGAAAAGGGATGAGAAAAATAAAGGAAAGCAATTGATTAAAGATAATGTTTCTGGTGGTCTTATAGTCAAGAGAGTAATGGATACTTCAGCAATAGAAGCATCAAAAATGGTTGTAGCAACAACTCATCTTGCGGAGAAGGTGGTTGAAAGGGAAGCTAAAGAGAAAGAGGAGTTAACAAGAAAATTTGAAGAAATAATGAGGGCATATGGAGAGCTGAGACAAGGAATGTTTGAAAAGGACAAAATAATTGATGACTTAAGGAAAAGGTTGGGTGAAGGAAGTCCAGTCCATATACAACAATAATTGCAAATTTCTTCCTCTGCTGCTGGTCCTTCCTCATCAAGTCCCATCATTGAGTTTCCTATGTCTCCTCTTCCCCCTTCCCTAAGTGGTGATGATGCATAGATGAAAGGACAGAAAAGGTTTGAGAAAAGAGTACAAGATACTATTCATCATCTTGTTAGAAATGTAAGACCCAAAGAAATTTATAAGTGTGCAGAGCATTTGTCTGACATTTTTCTTTCTTTTGATAAAGAAGAGAATACAGTAGGCCAAATTTTGGATACATGGGTACCTAGGGAGAATATTTTGAAAACTTTAATTGGATCAATTAAAGACCATGATTCCAAGTACCCCGAATTAGCTAGTACTTACAAAATTGTTAAGGCCCTCTTGGATTTTGAAGTAGAAAGAGAGGAGGTCAAAAGGAAGGTAGCTCTTCTAAGGGTGAGATATTTTCAAAGTGATTTCCAGATATTTCCTGGTCTAGTTAGATCAGATGGAACAATAAAAGAAAAGGGAAAATGGTTTGAGCAAATTGAACATGAAATGTTGACCAAAATAGAAGATGCTATACACACTAAGGATACTCTTCCTTTTGTACAAACAATGGAAATGCTACAGGATGCTAGGGTACATTTTACCATGGTAATGACTGAAGTACATCCAATAGTGACCAAATGGAAGAAAATCTTACCAAAAAGGGATGAAATTCTATCTTTTGATTGGCCTACTAAGGATATTTTTTCAGTTTGGGAAACAACACTTTTGTCAGAAGAAAGTAGAGAAGAAGACACATCGTCTGAGGATGCAAAGGATGCCACCACCCCAGCTCTTTAAAGAAACAAGCATTTATGTAACATGTGGCAGAGGGCAAACAGTTTGGAAAATGGTAACAAGAAAATATCCACTCTAGCATTTTGTCCTTTCAGAAGAAGAAGATGAGTAAGATGCAGTTGGCCCCTGATCCAGAATATGAGGGAGAGCATGTCTAGACAAAGGATGATGTAGGTTAGCCTATAATGGCAGTCATCATTCATGTAACAAATTTAGTAATTGCTCCGAAGTATCTACAGACAAAGGGGCCACCTGTGAAAGTTGTTAAGGACAGTTGAAAGTGTGCCTTACTATTTTTGTCTTCTTTCTTTCTATTTGTACTGTCTTTTGTTTTTAGTACAAGATCTTTTGATATCCATCTGAAGCTTGTTGCATCCTTTCAAGGATTCCAGGATGGCTGATCAATATATATAGGAATTCTTGCTCATTCTTAAGGGTTGGAAAATGTTTTTTGTAAAGGAGAGGTCCGGAATATAGAACCTTATTTTCTTGAAATCAAGGAAGACTGTATCAATGCATTTGATCAATTAATACAATACACTAGAGCTTTGTTACTATCATTTGATTGTCTTTATATGTGGAGTGTTTTAGTTTTCTTATGTATTTAGATTGTAAGGCAGTTTAAGTACATCTTTCACAAGGTGAATGTAGGGGTTGAGCTTAAGTTTCTTTCAAGGAAAGAGTAAAATCTTAGGGGAGGTCTCTGGGAATTAAATATCTATATGTGGATTTGATGATAGGTGTAGGAATGGGAACAATGATATGTTAGGCATATCATTTGAGTTTCATTGTATTTGTTTTAATAGATATATGTGAAGGTAGAGTTCGACTCTGATGCCCAGCGGATAAGGGACTGGTTTTAGATCCATTTACATTGGTTTACCATCCAAGATATAATTGACTGAAATTTTACTTTATATGCATAATTTCCAGACTTGAGTCATTTTATGAAAAGTTCATAAATATGTATTTCAATGCTTTGAAGAAGCAATAAATGAGGTTAACCTTTCCCTGAGTTTAACTCTAAAAGGAAGAAGGATGAATATCCTTAACCCATTGTTTCGCGTTGCTGTTTATATAGTCCACATCATGATGTTGTGTATCAGGATAATTTGGGTTATACTCAGAGTTTTAGCAACTTATTGAGTTGAATTTTGAAGGCAGTAACAAAGTAGTGAAGGAGCAAGTTCTCAATTCAGAGCTCAGTTGAACATTGAATTGATAGAGGTACACCCGCCTGAGTATATATTACTCAAAGTGAAGAAGGTCTTAACCTTAATACCTTAGTAGTTTGTAACTTGCTAGGTTATAGCCATTGGGATTATTTGAGTAATTGACTAATCTACAAGTTCAAACACTAACAGAATGAATCCATGCCCTCAATCACTCAATGAGATATTTGATATTAGAACCAAGAATTACTTAAAGTTTAAACACAAGCATTCAGTTACACAAACTTGTATGAAATCAAATCTATGTTCATTCATTTCTCATTAAGAGTATCAATTGAAATGTGTTCTACGAAAGCATGTAAAAAACTCAAGCCAAACACATGAGAGGTTCAATTTTAATCTCAAAATCTAAATGTTGTAGAGATGGAATAAAGTACCTCAAGTCCAATGCTTTGTTTTAAGCATTTTCCATGAAAACAAGAGCACCTTCAAATGAACAAGACAAGAAAATAAGCAAACAAGATATGCAATGTATATCTAACTTATGCAAACCCTAGGGTTAGATTTGAAAATCAATTGTTAGGAGCAATGATAATCAGAAAATAATCCAAATGATAACTCATATCATGCAATGAACAATGAAAAATAAGTACACACCCATCACAAAATTTTATTTTTTTTGCATTTGACCTAGTCAACAAGATCAGATTT
Source organism: Chamaecyparis obtusa (assembly GCA_027943335.1). Lineage (NCBI taxonomy): Eukaryota > Viridiplantae > Streptophyta > Pinopsida > Cupressales > Cupressaceae > Chamaecyparis > Chamaecyparis obtusa. The sequence goes on along the minus strand of BSBK01002152.1, from coordinate 3,102,152 downwards.
TTACCACATGAATTCAGACCCTAAACCCAAAATGCAGAAAAAAGACCTCTATCAAAAAATAGAGAGCTTTCCAAAAATGTAAAAATTTCAGAAAAATCACTTTATTTGTGCCCTAGAGACCCATTTTACTAAAATAGACTAGTTTTTATAAATTGACCAAATGAGCTATGATATGATTTCTAAATTAAAAACAAAGTGAATGGACCCCCTATAGAATTTCAAGACCTTTCCAAAAATGTAAAAATTTCTGAAAAATATGCTGATTTGTACCAAAAATTGATTTTTTATAAACAATCAAGAAAAAATCATAAAAAATACAAATCACCTCTGAAAATTTTGAAATTTTTTTTGGAGCTTCTCTGATATGTTGCCAACTTGAAAAAAAAAATTTAGACCAAAAAACCAAGCCATTTGGGAGATATGATCAAATCTTTCAAATCTAGGGTTTTTCATCTCCAAACAAATCTGCACAAGGGTTAGCTCCAAAAATAATCAAAACCAGTATGCAAGAGGTGGGTTGCCCCACGGTGGGCACCAAAAATGTGTGCTAAAATATTGTCACACTTCTATGAATCCTTACATGCAAGAAAACTCAAGAATGAGCCCTCACAAATCGATCCATAGCTCTCTATGCATGGAGTTGCAAGATTTGTAAAATTGCTCTCAGCTAGAGCTATAAACTCATGACCTTGCTAGTCAACCACACAATGAGAGATTCCAAATCAAAGACAAGGGCAACAATGCCAATATCTCCAATGAAATCAATATGGATGCAATGCAATGCAAACTAATCTATGAGAATAAAAGATGCAAGCTATGCTATGAAAGGAAAATATAAGTGTTACAAATCCTCCTATTAAGCTATGTGAGATTAATCTATTGCATAAAACAAATCTATGCTAAAAATGCCATGATTATGCAACTATGATGTAAGAAAACAAGCTAAATGAAATGCAACAACAATGTCTTCAAAACTTGAATGCAAGAATGTCTTCAAAGAGCTCCAAATGACCTAGAAAACCTGCAGCATAACATTAGCATAAAAACTTAAGATATGAAAATGAGGAAGAGAGCTCTCCTTTTATAAGAAATGAAAAATCAATGGACAATCGAGATTAAGAGGCAAAAGACTTAATCAACGATAGAGAAAAATGGAAGCTTGATCCTTGTGCACAAATATCCTCCAATGAGAAAATAGGAGTTGACTTTTGTGTCCATATGAGACAAAAAGTTTTTTTTCCCTTTTTATAAAATAAGAATAAATGCTTTATTTGTGCAACTTAGGATAAGAGGAAAAGTGGAGATTTTTTATTTAAATAAAAGGGGAGGAAATTCTTTTTAATTAAATAAAGGCTTATGATAAAGTGATTTTATTATTTAAATAAAAGAGATTTTTAATTAATTAAAAGAGAGCATGTTCTCTTAATTAAATAAGATTTTTATTTTTATTTCTTTTAAATTAAATAAGGCTCAAACTTTAAGAAATATTGAATTGATTATGATTTGATCAAGGAAATTGATATAATTGATATTGTTGATATTTGAAAATATTGATTCAGGGATTTGATAAATTGTTGAATGGGGGCCCAAAGTCTAGGCGACCATTTTAGGGTGCATACAGAGATGACATGCTTGATGACTAAGATTGATGATAGTTGGTTATGGCATAGAAGGTTTTGTCATATAAACTTTGATAATATTGTGAAAGTAAGTTCTACACTTGCAGTAAGAGACTTACCTAAGATTATGAAGCCTACTAATATGATTTGCAAGGAATGTGTGATGGCTAAGTAGAAAAGGAGTTCATTTCCTAGCAAGAAGTTCACATCTATAGAAAATTTGAAGATTGTTCATACAGATTTGAGCAGTCCTACTAGGACTAGAGGATTATATGGAGAAAGGTATTTTATGATTCTTGTTGATGATTTTACAAGAATGATGTGGATTGCATTTTTGAAAGAAAAATCTGAAGCATTTGATAAGTTTAAGGTCATAAAGAATAAAGTTGAGAATGAATCAAGAATGAGGATTAAATGTTTGAGATCTGATAGAGGTGGAGAATTTACATCTAAAGAGTTTAACACTTTTTGTGAAGTAGATGGTATTAAGAGACAGTTATCAGCCCCTAGAACACCTGAACAAAATGGTATTGCAGAAAGAAAGAACAAATCAGTGACTGAAGCAGCTAGAGCTATGTTATTTGAAGGTGATTTGGAAAAGACATTTTGGAGAGAAGCATTGAATACAATAGTATATACAATGAACATAGTACAAATTAGAGCAGACACAGATAAGACACCTTATGAATTGTGGTTTGGACATGCACCCTTAGTTAAGTATTTTAGAATTTTTGGAAGCAAATTTTATATTAAGAGAGATGATGATATAAGAAAGTTTCATCCTAGAAGCGATGAAGGAATTTTTCTTGGATATTCTTTGAAAAGAAAAGCATATAAATGGTACAATAAGAGAACTAAAACTATTGTTGAAAGTGAAAATGTAAAAGTTGATGAGAAGTTTAAAATTTAGGGAAGAATGCTTGATTATGAATCTGATGAAGGAACTAACCCTCATCCTAACATTGAAACTACTGAACAATTTTTTGAGACTGATAGTGAATTGTTGAATGAAAGTCATGCTGAAGAAAATAGAGAAGAATCTACAGTTGAAGAAAGATCAGTGACTATGACACCTAACAGGTATATGTCAAGACATCATCCTGTTGAGAAAGTTATTGGAAGTTTGGACAGAAGAGTTATGATTAGAAAGAAGGTACATTTATGTTTGATTTCTCAAATTGAACCTAAGTCTACTAATGAAACTTGTGAAGATGAACATTGGATTAAAGCTATGAAAGAAGAATTGGATTGGATTGAAAAGAATAAGACATGGGAATTGGTCCCTAGACCTAAAGACAAAAATGTGATTGGAACTAAATGGGTATTTAGGAACAAGATGAATGAGCAAGGAGAAGTAATTAGAAAAAAAACAAGATTGGTATGTAAGGGATACTCACAGCAAGAAGGAATTGACTATGAAGAGACTTTTGCCCCTATGGCAAGACTTGAAGTAGTAAAAATATTTTTAGCTTATGTACCATTTAAGAAATTCAAAGTGTATCAGATGGATGTGAAGTCAACATTTCTGAATGGTGAACTAGAAGAAGAAGTCTACATTGAGCAGCCTGAAGGTTTTCCTTTGACTCAAGAAGGAGACATGGCATGTAAAATAAAGAAAGCATTGTATGGACTAAAGCAAGCACCTAGAACTTGGTATGCTAGATTAGATAAGTATTTGTTAAAATTGGGATTTACAAAAGGAACAGTTGATAGTAACTTATACACAAAAGAAATTGAGAATGGATTGTTAGTTTTGGTTATTTTTATTGATGACATTATTTTTGGAGGAGAAGATGAAGTTAGTGACAAATTTGCTGAAGAAATGAAGATAGAATTTGAAATGAGTATGATTGGAGAAATGAAATACTTTTTGGGATTACAAATAACACAAAACAAAGATGGTATCTTTATAAGTCAGACAATGTACTTGAATGATTTGTTGAAAAGATTCGGTATGGAGAATTGTAAACCAGTTGGAACACCTATGGTTACATGACATAAATTATCTAATAAAGATGAGACACTAGAAGTTGAGCAAAAGAAATATAGATCTATGATTGGTGGATTGCAGTACTTGACACACACTAGACTAGATATACAACATTTAGTTGGAATGGTAGCAAGATTTCAAGCTGAACCTAGAGAGTCACATTATGTAGCAGTAAAAAGGATATTGATATATCTTAGAGGCACAATGGACTATGGACTGTGGTATGAAAATTTTGATGATTTTACCCTATGTGCATATACTGATGCTGATTGGAGAGGCAACGTTGATGATAAGAAAAGCACCAGTGGTGGAGCTTTTTTTCTTGGAGGAAGATTAGTTTCTTGGTTGAGCAAAAAGAAAAATTATATCTCACAGAGTATAGCAGAAGAAGAATATGTAGCAACAACAAACAATTATAATTAGATAATTTGGATGAAGCAGATGTTGATGGACATTGGAATCAAGTTTGATAAGCCTATTGTCATATATTGTGACAATACAAGTACAGTTAGTATGTCTAAAAATCCAATTTTACATTCTAAAACAAAGCATATAGAGATCAAGTATCATGTTGTTATAGAGAAAGTTGCAGATAAAGAAGTCAGACTGGAGTACATAAGCACAAAGGAGCAGATAGCAGATATATTTACTAAGCCTTTTCCTAAGGATACATTTGAGTATCTGAGAGGTATGCTTGGAGTTATGCCTTGACCTACTTTTGAGTAATGATGCAGTTGGTTGCATCCATCTAGTGGTTTATGGCCCTATCTATTTTTTGGATTGGATGTTGGTACTTCCTTTATGGGGGAGTATGTGTATCTGAGCTGAGTCATTGAGGACTCTTGTGAATATATTTTCTGAATAGTGTCTTTTGACATTGAGCTATTGTTTGACATAGTGATAGAATTTCTGTCATTGATGTCAATGGGGGAGAGAATCATGAAAAAAATTGAGGAACTACATTTGTTGGAGAGATTGAATATAATAATGAAGCAAGATTTGATTGATGTAGAGCAGCAGTGTAGTTGAGCAGCAGTGATTGGATTTTTGGAACATTGGATGTTTTTCATCTATGTTGTCATCAATGCCAATGGGGGAGATTGTTAGGAATGAATGTTGAAGCCTTTGGTAGTCATTATATAGTAGTGGTTGTTGCATTCATGACTATGATTGTCATTGATGTCAACACAGTGATATTATGGAGTTTAGCAGAGTAGCAGGCACAGTTTTGTTTTGCACACATGTTATATTGTAGATTGAGTTATGCACAGTTGATGGTATATTATTTGTTGTGTTATTAGCCTATGGTTAAGAGTGCAAAAATAAATTCATTTATTCATGAAGGTTATAAGCATTTTGGTGGAAGCAGTATTCTGACATTATTCCTGTGTAGCAGTTTTTGGTAATTGGAGGATATCTCCTAACCAAGATGGAATCTGATTCTGTGTAGTTAAAGGGAAGTTTGAGACTCATTGGTGGTGATGTGGTTCATAGCACAAAATTTGAGGTCACATGATTGGAAAGTTATTGTATCTGGAAGTCGACAATTTTATGTAATTTTGATGTACCGTGTTGAAATTATTATTTTGTATTTGCATGTTGACTCATTTGTAATTATTTGAGTGTGGTATAAAGGAAGGAATGTTTTCCTTTTTATGTGAGGATTGTAATAGTTGTAATATAAAGTTTTGAAAGTTGTGATGCCAATATATGCATGAAGTGAAGAAAAGAGCTAATTCAGTGATGAAGGAAGACTTGTGAAGTATAGAGATCTGGATTTGTGATCTTGTGTAGAAGAGAGTGTGGTTTTGGAATAGTGTGAAGGAGGTAACATATTTCATATTATTTTCTTGAATAATCCTAAGATCTGTTGGACAGTGAGTTCAGAGATCTTGCCTTGAAACTGTTTGGGTAGTGGGTCCTTCTGTCTTCCATAACTCCTAACAGGGTTAGAATCTTTTAATAGGGATTCAAAATCTCCTAACATAGATTCATATGTATTGAATGTATTTAATAAGACTCCTAACAAGGTCCATCCTCTAACAAGGAACTTTCATATTAGTGCATCATTTTGTGGGCATCATTCCCACCAGGGTTTACTCTTTGATCAAGAGGTTCCCTAGTTAACATATCTTGTGTTATTGTGTCATTGTGTATGGTTATCTTTCTATGGGTTGTTACTACATTAATTATATGGTTTAGAGTTGTTGAAGTTGATATTAAAGTTAATGGTGATAAATGGTTTAATTATCAGATAACTGATTCACCCCCCCCCTCTCAGTTATCTTGGTGGTCTTTACTTTCTAACACGGTTGTCACTACCACGGTGAAAATGGCTATTATCGCTTGAGGTTTCATCAACATGGTTGACCCAATTAAGCGAATGTCCACTATGGTTAACCCTCTCTAAAGGTGACTCACAAAATATACCACATGGAGACTAGTTCCAAATTCAAGGATCTGAGTTTCTGGTACTACCCAAAAAGGGAGTAGAGAATAATCCTCTAGCCTTTTAAATTTTAACCCAAACAAAGTAGATAGATTAATCTGACATGCTAAGACCAAGATTATCTCACAAAGATCTATGATGTCAACCACTCATGATCTATCAACCTCTCTGAAGAGAGAATGTATCAATCAGAAGCTAAAGATGCACAAATCTAGTAGAACGTGAGACTCTCTCAGTAACCTCCCTACCTACAAGGGTTCCTTCATTGAGAAGAATTTTTCTAGAAACCCACTCTCTCAAGAGCCACAAATAGTGTTCATAGGGCCTATTTACTATGTGTAACAAAGATGCTGAAAAGAAAATTTATGTTCATTTTTATAGCCCAAAATGAAATATGTGATATGAAAGCAATAAAGGTCACACAAGCTTGACATGCAAGAATTCTTTTTAATCCAAATCAAAATGTTATTAGCTAAAAAGATTACCTAAATTCCTCGCAATGTGCTTAGTAGGTTATTACCTATTTTTAGCAATTCTCATGCTTTTTGCCAATCAAATCAACATAAATCAATTAGAAACAACAAATTCAAATCGTTAATGTTAGCTGTTAGTCCAAATAAAAAAAACAAATCTAGAAAATTGCCTAAAAAAGTGAAATGACAATTGAAACCTGGCACTAAAACTTGTACGATAGTGGGTCACCCACCGGATGTTAGTCTAGAAACTTGTACGACACTGGGTACCAGATCATAGAACAATAGAGATTCCAAATAACACTGTGATCCTAATGGTATGATCCTTGATCAAATAAACTATCATACGATAGTGGGTAACTCCTGGTACAAGTTTCTGACAAAACTCATATGACAACTATATGGACAGAAATTAAAAATCGTAGCTTGGAACAGAAAATGACAAGAAGATGATAGAAATTGATAGAAATTGAATGGAAACCCATTTCATTGCCCCACGATGGGCGCCAGAAATGTGTGTGAATTTTTTACCTCTTTGTACATACAACACTTTAGTAAAAACATTAGAGGTTAGCTAAAATCAAAATCATGGAAGTAATTGAAAACTAAACTAACCGGGTGATTTACTGCCTTCTAGTAGATGCGAGTATGTATTCTTAGATTGGACTGAGATCAGTGACCTTGATGACACCTAAATGAAGGATTTCAATGAAAAATCTAGATATGAGATGAATGCAAATTAATCTATTTTTTTGGATTTTAGATCCAATAATATGAATGAAAAATTGATATGAATCTATGCTAGATGAAAATTGATATGCTATGAATTGAGCTAACAATGATATGCTAAAATATGAATGATCTCACAAAGTTGTTAATTCACAAAGAGGTTTCAATTCTTCAGATACCAATTCGCCAGCATAAGTTTGCAAATTCTGAGATATGAGATTAAAGAGCTGAGCCTTGGTTTTATAGAAATCCAAGGCTTTAGGGATGCATGGAAAAAGCCATAAATCACTCAAATAAACTCAAGTTGATTTTTGAGTTATCAAAGAATAAAGGATAATTAATTCACAAAATCATGCAAAAGCATGCAAAAACAACTTTTTAACTCAAATCAGAGTTGAGTTCATTTTTAAAACAACTTGAATTGATTTTTTGATTTCAAGTTTAACTACTTTTTGAATGTGCATAATAATTATGAATTAAATAAGTAAATAAAGTGATTTATTTCCAACTTAACTGATTTTAAAAATAAAACAATTGATTTATGGGTTAATCAATTTTTAAATCAAACTTTTATTCAAAAACTATAACATTAAATTTGACAATTGACATTAATTAATTAAATAAGAATTTAATCAATTAATGATAGGAATTTTGATTTATTGTCAAATTTAAATAATAATAACTAGGAATAAATATAATTAAATTCAATTAAATAATTAAAGTGGTAGAATTAAATTAATTAATTAAATATTCAGAATATTCAATTAATCAAACTTTAGGATAAGTAAGATCTATCACCAAATAATTATTAAATCAAAGATAATTAGGATAAATAGGAATATTTCTAGGAATATTCCCCGACGCAGAATTTGAGATAATCAATTTAAGATTTGATGATGTTTAGATGTGCCTTAGGTTAGGACTTTGATGTCGATTTCGTTCGATATGTCGATATAGGAGATTAATGAACTTATAGCCCATTTTTGGGGTATTACAGAGCTAACCCAGACTCGTACCAGCCTGTAGAAACTCATATCAAATTTTTACCAAAGTTGCCAGAAACGTTTAAAATTTGTCAAAAATCTAATTTTTAGAGCCAACTTCTAGATTCTATCAAAAAATTGACTATGTCAGGAACAAAGCAGAAACCAGTTGAATCCAACCAATTTTCCAAAAGTGGTCTCTTGAGTTTGATCTAGTCTTCTATTTTATTGATTTGAATCACGTTCATCCTGTGTCAAAACCTTGTCAAACCATCTTCAAATTCAATCCTCAAAACAATTAAGTGTTGTGAGCTCGTGTCCATCATCTTTTGGGCATCTACCCATACATCTAGGGCACAATATCCTTCATTTACATCCAAATCAATCTTCAATCAATCCAATCTTGAAAATGTTGTGTCATTTAATCTTCTTGAACCAAGTCATTCTTCAGTTGTCTTAATCTTGCTCTTTTGCTTCACCCAAGGTTAATGGTGGAAACTAGAGCCACCTCACTATTAGCACTTAAACTTGTAGATGATTGAAATATTTAGAAATTTTACTGAATCAATGACTCATGCAATCCCAATAGATGCATCTAGCACAATTTAAATGTTAAGGTAATAAGGCCTAGTGCCTTCTTCACTTTGAGTATGAAACTCAGGCGGGTTTACCTACAACAATTAGTTATTCTCAGATATTTGAGCTTCAAAATGTGAATCAGCTCCTTCACTATTATGTTATCCCTTCAAGTTTGATTCAATATGACATTACAACTCTCAGTACAACCCAAATTATCCTGATGCATAGCACTGTAATGAAGATTATAAATGAAATAACATGAAACAATGGTATAAGGATATTCATCCTTCTTCTTTTTATGAGTTTAAACCCAAGGAAGGATAACCTTTTCAAAGTGCTTCTTTAAAGCATTACAAAACTGATCTATGTACTTGACATAGCCAATATAGTTTATAAACACACAATTAAAAGTAAATGAATTATATAATATTTGATTAGATGATGGTGAACAACTGCAAATCAAACTAAACCAGTGCCCTATCTATTAGGTAAGAGTCAAAATTGTAAATCTACAGAATCTTATCAATATAAAGATACTGAAATTCAAATAAATTTCCTAACAATTCATTCTCCCAATTTCCAACCCTGTCATCAAATTCATGTACAGACTTTAAAATCTCAAAGACCTCCCTGAAGGTTTTACTCTCTCCTTGAAAGAAACTTTGAGTTCAGCCCCTATATTCACCTTGTGAATAATGCATCAAACTAGCCTTACTAATTAAATGCATGAAAATTCAAAGCATCCATACATGAAGACAATCAGAATTGGCAACAAAACTTCAGTATATTTGTATTAACTTTCAACTGTATCTATTACAACTTTTTCCAAAAATGAAAGAAAGTCGGAATCTATATTTTTTACAAAAAAATTTCACCACCCGCACAGAAGAGAAAAACTTGCTATATATACCTCTAGCCATCTTGGAATCCTCAAAAGGATGCAACAAGCTTTAGATGGCTAGGAAAATGACTTGCACTAAAGACAAAAAGTACAAACCAAAAAGTAGTGATTACATCAACAAAAAGTAGTTTGCAACTACTAACAACTTCACATGTGTCACCTTTATTTGGAAATATCTTTAGAGTAGTTACTTTGATTTGTAGGATGAATGATGACTACCATTATAGGCTAACCTACATCATTCTATGTTTAAAAAATGCTATCCCTTGAATTCTAGATCAGGTGCCATGTGTGTTCTATTCTTCTTCCTCTACTTCTGTTATCTAGGTAGCTGGCTTCTTCTTTTTCTTCTTTGTCAGTTTATCCCACACTACCACATCATCATCAGATGGCCAATTGTAATTCTGTAGCTCCTATAATGATTTGATGTGCTAATCCCACATGGAATCAGTTACACTTTTAGCCTCTACTACAAACCATATGCAATCACTTTCAACTTTGAACAAACTATCAATTAAACCATTGCACCCATCCAGGTCTAAAGTATTTTCACCACTAAGGAAAACCTCCTGCCTAATCACTAACTGATCCATTGAAGTTTTCCATTCAGCCAAACTGACCACACTTCCATCACTTGCAAAAATAGAAGGTAAAAAATTACTATAATATTTATCAAAAATAGCCAATTTGGATCTCACTTGGTTTGACTTCCCCTTAAAAAACTTTGAAATGGAAACAACCACCCCAATCTTCTCATAAACTTCAGTTACCACCTCAGGGATCTCAGGCCTATGTTCTTACAAACTATCAAGTTTATCAAATAACAAACTCCTCCTAGACCAAATGTTATGAAGTGGCTCCAAAGTAGCCAATGATTCATTTATCTTAACATTTGTCTTATGCAACATGATAATTGATTGATGGATTGATTCCATCTTTTCTTTTATCTTGTTCTACCTATGTTGCACAACACTAGTCATAGTTTTTAGAGCTGCTTCTAGTCTGACTTTCTTTAGGTCTTCTACTGGGCACTCATGAACCTGTGTTCCCAATTGAGGAGGGGCTTCAATCAACAAAGGGGGGGGAGGCACTACCTTAGCTACTTCTTTGATCTTTTCTTTTAACTCCTCTAACTCACTCTCCATCTTCTTGATCATCATGAGTTTTAGATCTCTATCCTTGGCAACCTTCATTGAATTTTCAAAAAAATTGTTATATCTCTCTGATAATTGGATGGTCTTTGCCTCATTGATATGAGCAAGGTGAGTTACTACCTTTGAAACTTCAAGATCAGTTGTATTCTGTATAGTCTAGACAATTTTATTACCTTCCATTTTATCTTCAATGCTGACTAGAGAGGGTTTTTGAGTTCTTGGGGCCAATGACCAAAGTGCAATAGCTTGTGACTTTGAGTCATATCCATTCCCTCTAATCACATCATCAACATGCACTTCATAGGACAAGTTTCCCTATGGTTTCCTTCTAATCCCATGAATGATAAAGGCAGAAGTCAAATCCCACCTGGGAGTCAGGAGCATGCCACTTGTTTTAACCATCTCTCTGGCTTTTTCAATAGAGATCTTCTCAAGGCTGGGATCATATGACTTTAAGGCATTCAAATTTTCTTCACTTGGTTCCATACCTTGAGGTAGAGCTTTCTTTACTTCCTCATGTTTCCTATGAATAAGGAATTCCATAAATTCCTTACTCTTAACAAACTGGTCATCACTAATAAATTCTTCTTGGTATAATTCTCTTTCATCTTGTCCCAATACCAATCCCAAGTCCCCTATTTCTTGTGTCTTTATTTTCTTTCCTTCCCTGATTACCTTTCTCAATTGATGGTGATAGGCCCTTTTACCTGGCATAAGGATTGAAGCACTATCCAATATCTTCTTTTGTTTCTTCCTCTCAAAAGGTTCACCCATCTCAATTTTCTATTTCTTCAAAGGTGGCTCTGAAGTGGCCTCCACCACTGTGGGATCTAGGGTTAAGTTAATAATTGGTTCTTCACCTACTGGAGGGGGACTATTGGCCTCTTGTGATTCATCAGTGAATTCCTTAGGTTTAGAGGTGGAATAGTTCCTCAGCACATCTAGCTTCTCCTCAAGCATCCCTTCCAATTGGTTGGACAGGGTGCCATGCATTTCTACCATTTTTTCCATTCTTTGCAAGTATGAGAGTTCAGGGAAAAAGCCACTAAAAGGAATTCCAACCTCCTTCAATTGAGTCTCCAAGTCCAGTAAATCAAAGTACTTAGTCCATTTCTTCCTTACTTCATCAAAGTCTATTATGTTTCTTACTATATCCTCCTCATCAAGGACCTCATGTTCTCTAATCATTCCAATACTAGGAATCAAAGTCATCCTGGCCATTCTAATCAAGCCCTCAGAATCAACATACCGACATGTGCCTGCAATAATCTTGAAATGATTTAACCAGCTATTGACTTGATCTAGTGCCCTTTTCCCAATCAGAAAGCTATCAATCTTGAATTGCCTGGGTGTGAAAGTACCCTTTCTATGAGGCCCTAGATGCTCTTTATCAGTCCACATTAACTACCAAATAAACTCCATCATGGCCACCCTAGGAGGTACATATCTTGGGAGCAGGTGTGGAGGCTGAGGGAACCCATATACTCTAATAACTATGGAGTTATTTCCCAAGTAAAAATCTCCCCAATTATGGTTTCCTAGCCACTTGTCCTCAAATTGCAATGGTCTTAAAATTCTCAAAACCTTAGTTGGCAATCTCACCACGTTTGTGCCTAACATTTCAAGCACTAGATGGACAAAGTAATTCTAAAAAATGGTGAAGTCACACTCATTGGATGTGATATTCCAAACCTTCACCCAATACTGCACTGGGCTGGGAGTGTCCTTAAAATGGGTCTTAATCTTCAACACCCTTGCATCAAAGTCATTAACATGGTAGTACAGAATCAAATGCATGAGAACAGAGTAATGCATGAACTTAATAGGCCTTTTCTTCTCCTTGATAGACACAAACCCATCATGCGTCCTATCGATTATATACTAGATATAATCATAATCAGTGTTTGTTTGGGTACTCTGAATGTCTAGGATTATCATTAAAAGATCAGCAGGCAATCTATCATCATCCCCATCTATACCCAAAACTCTACACAACCCATGACACAAGAGCTTCATATAACGATTGAAGGATGTAAATGAATAAGGGGCATTCATATTTGGCAGGAGAGGGGCTATGTACTTATCATGTTTAGGCATATGCTTGACTATTTGGTTTTTTACTAGCCCTAGATTACTAGCATATTTTTCCTTTTCCTTCCTTAAATCAATTTCAGTAGAACAAGAGGAATACAAATTGAAAGCTCTGATGAAAGATCCCCTATCTAGAGAGAGAAACACATACTAGCCTTCACATCTAATGCATCTAGAAATAGGGTCATATAACCTAGCTAGCTTAATGATTAAATCAACATCTACAAACACATCAGGCACAATGAATTTTTCCATTCCCAACACCCAAGCATTGCATACAGGTATAGGTCTACTTCTATTATTGTAAAAATATGAGAACAAGGAAAAACTAGAACTTGCAGAAGTAATGGGGTCCCTACATTTGTCCATGAGGTCCTCAAACACTATGTCAATGGCCTTCTTATATTGATTTGAACCAGGAAGCAGCCTGAAAAACTCATCTGAGTAATTTAGCTTCCCTCTATCATCTCCACCCTGTTCTTTTGCGGCCCCACTGGATGTCGCTCCACTCACTACAGGATGATTCATCTTCGATGGAACAGGAATTCCTTAGCTCTACAACTCCTCACACTATTCACTCACTGCTACAACAACACAATCTCAATTATCTCCAAAATGACTTTGAGCACAAAAATCAATGCAGTCCTGTCTATATAGCTCAAAATTCATGTGCATACGATTGCCAAATCATAGAAAATCCAACTTAAGTCACTTTTGCATTCAATTCTGCATATTGCCAACCTTCAAATCAGAGCTATCCATGGCATGGATGCTGATAGGATGATTTAAAAAATCAAAAACATAGCGCGAGAGTAGTAATCATGGATTTTTTGCATTAGAACCCTTGTTAAAACCTGATTAGATGACTTTCTACCCTTTTCCAGCTTGGCATGGTACTTTTTCCACATTGCAATGACTCATAACACTTATGGGACTAAAACTTAGCCAGAAAAAATTTAGTGATCACATGAACAAAGGATCTCATGGTCTTAGAAAGAAAAGCTAACCCAAGGATAAGTCAGGAGATCACGCGACAAGGTAATTCACTTAATCTCGAAAGGACTTTGTAACTCATGGTTTTATTTTGAGACTCCATGACCACTGTTGATCCCAAAGATGATCAACAGTTCATGGGAAACCCTTCAAAACACACGCTAATCCATGCTCAACTCAGAGATTCAGTGACTAAAGACTTCGCCAGTTCTCAAAACCATTTCTTTAACCCAACACTCACTAGGAGAATTAGCGAACAAGGCTATCTTGCATTCTCAGGAAGGAATAGCTAACCATAGTCAAGCTTCAAAAATGAGTGAATGACATCTACCTTTAATTCACTGAATCATTTTAAAACCATAGGTTAGATTATGAGATTATGCACTAACCATTGATCTTCAACACTATCAGCGGTTGTCATTGAATCGTTTAAAGTCTTTGACTATAACTCTTTTATCACGAGAATCATCGACAATTTAAAAACACTCTTAACTTTTCCTTTGTTCACTAAGTCACTGAATCATTTGGGGCTTCACTAAAACCTTTGAGATCCAGCAAATACTACATTCGCTTAATTGCCATATGACTTAGGGCACGACCACTTTTCTTTGAGATTAGGCAATAAGTGAAAACTTAGCACTCTGCCAAATTTTGAGAGTATCAAACATGACTTAGCTGCTTGATCATCAAATGATCATGAGTAGGACCCAGTCCTTGTGAGATTAAAACACAACTGCTAGATGAAAAGACAATCAACAACGTTCGCTAGCTCACTAAGGCATTTTGAAGATAACCGCCTGATTAAGAGAACCAGAGAAAACTGTTGCGCCAAGTCGCTGAAAGTTAATAGGAAACTACCAGGAAATGAGCAAATAGGAGATAACACATTCTCTAATCTGCTCAAAGGTTTGGATAACCATTGAATAACTTGGAGATTTAGCGACTAGCATGATACATGACTTGGGTTTAATACATTCGCCTGCTTGCTGAATGACTTAGAGACATGAAACAACACTGCATGATTCAGTGAATGCCTGATGGAAATAAGCATGTGCATGGTCAAGACACTTAAGTTGCTAAAAAGTAATGGAAAATCATAATAATTAGGGCTAACTTAAGGGTATATATGAAGAAATAATATTTTCAAGGACACAACCTAGGGTAAGGGTTTTTTTTACTTGATTAGGGCAAATTTGATGAATTTCAAAAACCTAGACCACAGAAAAAAGCAAAATGAGTAAATCATGACTTGGATAGGAAAACTTCAAAAACCTAAAATTATATCCAATAGAAACAAAGTAGAAACCATACTCGTACGAGCCTGGAGAAACTTGTATCAAATTTTTACCAAAGTTGCCAGAAAACTTTAAAATTTGTCAGAAATCCAATTTTTACAACCAACTTCCAGATTCTATTAGAAAATTGACTGTGTCAGGAACAAATTAGAAACTAGTTGAATCCAACTGATTTTCCAAAAGTGGTCTCTTGAGTTTGATCTAGTCTTCTATTTTATCGATTTGAATCACATTCATCCTGTGTCAAAACCTTGTCAAACTATCTTCAAATTCAATCCTCAAAACAACTAAGTGTTGTGAGCTCGTGTCCATCATCTTTTGGGCATCTACCCATACATCTAGGGCACAATATCCTTCATTTATGTCCAAATCAATCTTCAATCAATCCAATCTTGAAAAGGTTACATCATTCAATCTTCTTGAACCAAGTCATTCTTCAGTTGTCTTAATCTTTCTCTTTTGCTTCACCCAAGGTTAATGGTGGAAACTAGAGCCACCTCACAAAGAAAACAAGGATAACAACCTAGATTGTCTTTAGAAACATCTTCTATGATTTCTCAAACATTTCATCAACCTTATGACACCAATCTATTCAGAGAAGATGTTCTTGGAAAAATTTACTTGAAAGGTGGTTACGTCACCCCTCTTGTATCAGTTCATGGAGGTCATCAACAAACTCCACATCAATCGATCCCTGGTAGTCCTCACAACAACATGATGTCTCAAGGATGAGGAAACCAAGGTTCTCAAGGTCATCAGTCTAATCATGGAAAAGATCTAGAACCAACACCATCTGAAATTGAGTAGTATATAAATGATGATGACTTTTGAAAAATGATGAAACATTTCTTACAAGAAGAGAAAGAAACCTAATTCTTATAACTAGCTCGAGAAGCAGCCAAACTTCCTCCAAACTTTAATGTTAAAGATATCATCACTCAAGAGGAAGAAAATCCTATCATAGCCATGATGAAATAGATGCATGCTATGACAGTCAAGTTAAACAAGATGGAAAAAGAGAAAGAACCTAAATAATTTTCTATGGAGGTTCTATGCCCCTTTCCATTTGATAAAAACTTGTACATGCCACCATTCCCAAAATGAGTGGAGATACCAAAATATGATAAGTATGATGGAAACTCTGACCCTCAAGATCACGCTAGAGAATTTTGCACTCAATCCATGGAATTCATGCATGAACCAACTTACCTAATGCATCTTTTCCCATGATCTCTGGGAGGGTCAGCTATTCATTGGTTCTCTAAAATACCTCCAACAATAAAAAAAATTCAAGAGTTTGTTGGTGTTCAAAATGGATGCTTATGCTCTTAGACTACCAATATACCCTCAGGTTGATTTGAGGATTGGTCAATTCCAAAATTTATATGGATCTTAGGGTAACTGGACCAACTATAGGGACAAGACTACACTCTTTACTTCTAGCTCTGCAAAACCAAGGCGGGTGCACCTAACCCAGTGAAAACTATACTTCACACACCAAAGACTAGGTCTAAACAATAGATTGATAGTAAGAAAGTACTAAATGCTAACCTCACATTCATTGACTCTCCATTACTATTGGGTAACACAACCCTACAACCAAAGACTTAAAGCTTAGAAAGGTTCTTGATTTCAATATTTGGGATGCAATAACTTCAACTAGTGTATGTTAACAAGAGGAATACTCATTTAGGCCAGTGCCTCATCCATTGGGAAAGAGTCCTTAGACACAAAAACACACAAATTTGAGAATACCTAAGGATTCATAGCCATAAATACATTTATCCTAATCTTTACTTCTTACAACACATCCTTCCATAGACAAGGGCAAACTCATATCCCATTAGGAGCATTGTTTAATCCAATCCTAGATCAGAACTCAAGAATAAAGATACATACATAAAAACAATATGTAATGAGCTAGAAAACTCAAAGCTTACTTGACTTGACACAAAGGAGAGATAAGAATCATATATTTGTATTTAAGTATGATGAATTCCTTCTATGTATACAATGAATCACAAGGCACCCTTCTTGCAAACTACAGCTTAGACCTGCAACTTTCTTCTTTCATTAATAAACACTGAATCAAAAATTAATACAAAACCTTGGGACTAGAAACTAGGGACTGATTCTAAACTTTGAAACTGGAACCCCTTCAAAATCAACAATTCAACACTATATACCATTGGTTACCTTGGAATCCTACACAAGTTAGGATGCAACAAGCTATGGATAGCCAGGGTAAGGGTTAGGGTTTCCACCCACCAAAACAATTCAAACAAATCAGCAATTAAAACATTGGATGGAAAACCAAGCAATCCTGAGCAATCAGATCCAAAAATTCAATCTTCACTTATGGTAAATCTTCTAGAAATGTACTGAAGATCATGAAATTCCTACAAATTCATCTGATTTAACCCCTACAACATGCCTCAAACACCATATATTCATTTTCCCCATGGCATAAAACTCCCTATAAATCAATCATCAAACACTTGGACCACACTGCAACAATCGGCACCACCAAACAAATCAAATATGGCTGCTAAAACCATAAATTTTAGTCCTTTCTGTCGCTAAAAGCCTCTGCAAAGTTTGAATTCAAACTACAACGGTCACTTTATGGAAGCTGCAATAAATCAATGGTCACAATTTGAAATTGGATCAACTTTATAACCTGACCGTCAGATCTTTCCTTTTCGTGGGTCCCTTGTCTTAACTCAACTGCTATCCTAGGGTTACTTTTAGCGACCATGTGACAAGGCAATCCTTATTCATGAAATGAAAAACTAACTCACCGCTTAACCCAGTGAACTGACAACTAAAGGAAAACATTTAACCTCAGTCCCACCTGGTGAACTAGCGACTGAAGGGAATTGACCGTTCATGGAATACCTCATACTATCGCCAAATAATTTAGCGATTGTGCAAACGCAGTGTTCGCTAAATTGCTAAGTCTTTTAGAACACCACCATCTTATTATGCAAATGAGCGAAACCCCTTGAAATTTGTTGGACCACTAAACACCTTATCAGAACCGCTAAGACCTTCAGACCCCCACCTGGGCCCATTTAATGCCACATGTCACCATGCCATTCATTTCCACTACTCGGTCACCACTGACACACGACCCACCCACCTAAGCCTTTGAAAATGGATGGCAGGCATAAGATCTCATGGCTCTGACACAACCCATGAGAACTTAGGCCAACCATAGATTTAGTCCCCATCATTGATCTCTCTGACAATGACCCCACCTTGCCACATCATCCACATTGACCAATAAGATTTGAACAACTCTGTACCCCCTAGCAAATAGCCCCACTGAGAACATTATACCACCTGGAAGATTGAATGGATGACACATGATCTCAAAGGCTTAGAAGATTCCATGAGATCATGTGCCTGCCGTTGATTTTGAATCTTCTAATTTAGATACCGGGCCCACTTGACAACATGTCTAGCTCACACAATGTCGACCAATCAGAGAACAACAAATCAACATACCGGGCATGTGGACCGGCCGCACTTTATCCCCCCTGAAAAAGGTAGAATCTACGATCGTCGCATGATCTTAAGCCCCTGACAAATGCTATAAGATCATACACCCATCGATTCATTTTATGACAATGTTAGGACCCTCTGAGAAACTTGGAAACTAGGTCCCACTAACAACTACCATCGTAGCTCCTCGTGGAGCAATCACAGACCACCATTTGTGCATACGTGTCACCCTAGACCTACAGTCTGAAATGCTGTGTCATAAAGTAAGATCAATGGCCGTCACAACTTCACATAGCTCTGAAAAATCCTTTGCGCTTTAATGACAACCGTAGGATTGAAAAGCTGTTAGAGAGACTGGGCCCAGGAAATATTAAGCTGAAACATAGGAAATATTAAGGCACCGCTAGGCTCCAAACTTAGGAAAATTTAACCTGGGAGACTTAGGCAAATCGGTAAATATTAAAAGGGGCCCGAAAACCTTTAGTCACAATATCGCATGACATGAAAAAGGTTCACATGATCATGCAACAAAGGGTAAACAATTTAGCACATGCGTTTAAGAGTTTAAGTGGGCTGAATAAAGTAACACAAAATTAGAACAAGGCTAGGGTATTTTAGGGCTTTTTCACTACAATGGCTAGTTTTTCAAAAATTTCACCTAGGGTTTGAACCAAAGACAAGGAAAAAAGAATGCAGAGGCCATGAAAAAGGGGATGCAGCCATGAAAAAATTTACCAGTGCTAACAGTGGCTCATACTCGGGGATGTGTATCTCCTACAGATATAATGAGCAAGCTAGAATCTCTTGGAAGAGTAGACCATCTCAAAATTTTGACCCAAAAAGCAAAAAATAGATGACTGTACAGGGGAAAACCTAAACTACTTCTCATGGAAAAGATACTTCAGGAGAAGTAAAACTTTAGGAATTGTCCATGAACAGGCAATTCTAAAGTACCACTAGTTAAATCCTTCAGGACATAAGAATCTGTCCCCCATTTTCTTTCAATAAGATAAGGGCCCAACCAAATTGTATCAAAATTTCCATGCTTCCTCTTATCTTCTAACCTTGCATTCCACATCAGGATAAGGTCATCAACTTCAAAACTTCTATGAGTAGCCCTTTTATCAAACAATTTCTTACATTGTCTCTGCAATGTCTCATTTCTTTCATGTGCATCTCTCCTTACCTCCTCCAATTGGATCAACTCATCCATTCTTACTCTCATCTCATCATTCAAATCTTCATCATATGCTTGGATGAATTTATATGTCTGTAATAGATTATTTTGAGGCAATCTAGCACTTATTCCATATACCAAATCAAATGGAGCACAACCTATGGCCTTCTTAATAGTTACCCTATCAGCCCATAGTGCCCACCATAACCTTGAGTCCCATGCTTTCTTATTCTTGTCCAACACTCTCTTGAGAATCTTAATTAAACTTTTGTTACTGGACTCAGCCTGGCCATTTCCTTGTGGATAATATGGGGAAGAAAATGAAATGTGTATCCCATATTGCTGACAAAAATCACTAAATTCCTGTGATCTAAAACACATTGCATTATCAACCACAATTACCTCTGGGAAACCAAACCTGGTAAGGATGTTCTACATCACAAAGTCTACTACCACTTTGCTAGTAGCCTTTCTAGTAGGGATAGCTTCAACCCACTTAGTAAAATAGTATGTTACCACTAGTATGTAAGAATGTCCACCACTAGACTTGTTTGGAATCTCTCCAATAAATTCAATACCCCATTTTTGGAAAGGAGCCTAAACTACAACAGGTTGGAGTGGAAAATTTCCATTAAACTTCAACTTTCTAGCAAATCTCTGACATGCATCACACCTCCTTATAAACTGATGTGTATCCTTGAAAACTATAGGCCACCAAAATCTAGACCTAAGGATCTTGTGAGCTATGGTCTTTGCCATATAGTGTCCTCCACAAACACCTTGGTGCATTGCCTTTAACAGAGCTTCAGACGTCTCATTATCTATGCACTTTAGAAATACTCCATTGCTTCTCCACCACAACTCACCGTGTATGATGGCATACCTTGAAGATTACAACTTGATAGTTCTTCTTCTATTTTCATCCATCTCAGGGGGGAGGATCAATTTCTGCAAGTAACCAATAATATCCTTGTACCAATCACAATAATCCATATCACAAACATATGGCCTTTTCTCTTCTTCTAACACATTTACATGATTTGCAATCAAGTTGCTTTGTGCCATTAATTTTGCAAGACCTAAGCCTCTTACCAACTTTGTAATCTAGATATCAATATTAAATTCTTGGATCCTATTGATCCATCTACATCTTTTCCCTGAAATTTCTTGTTGCACCAATATATCCTTAACTGCAGCACTAGGAACATAAGCAACCACCCTAGCTCCCACAAGATAACATCTAAAAGCCTTGGGTACTTTAACTAAGGCATAAGCTTGTTTCTCAGTAATATCATATTTCAATTCTACTACTTGTAGGGATTTGCTAAAAAATGATATAGGTTGTTCATATCCATCTGAATTCTTCTGCAATAAAACCGCTGCAACTGTATGACAAGAAGCAAAAGAAAATATCTGCATGGGCTTACCATAATCAGGTGTCCTTAAAACTGGAGCATCCTTGATGGCCTTTTTGATATTTCTAAAAGATTCATCTTCTTCTTCATTCCATTCAATCTTTGCCTCTCTTTTCAACATTCTAGAGATAGGGATACTGATTTCTGCAAAATTTGTAACAAATCTCCTTAGAAAATTTACCTGCCCAAAGAAAGACTGTATTCCTTTAACATTTCTAGGTGGTGAAAGCTTTTCTATAGCCATAACCATTTCAGGGTCAATTCTTACTCCATCTTTGGACACAATATGTCCTAAGAGCTTGCCTTCCACAACACCAAAAGAGCACTTCTTTGGATTCAAAGAAATCCCATACTCCAAGGCCCTGATAAAAATCTTTTCAAGATATTCACAATGTTGATCTTCCTTATCTGAATATGTTGCGAGATCATCCTGATACACCACTAGGAAATTTTTTATGAAGTCTACAAAGGCCACATCCATAGCTCTTTGAAAAGTAGCTCCTATATTTGTCAAACCAAAAGGCATTCTAACATAAACATATGTTCCCCAAGGGGTAGTAAATGCAGTCTTGAACTATTTTGACTCCTTGACCATGACCTAATTATATCCAAAGAAACCATCCAGCATGGACATTAACTCTGATCCAGTAACCTTCTGTAGCATATTCTCCATATTAGGCAAACCATAATTGTCCTTCAAAGAATTGACATTCAAGTTCCTAAAATCAACACATAACCTAATGTCACCATTCTTTTTTCTGACTGGAACCAAGTTTGACACCCAAGTAGAATGTTTGACAGGCTTGATGATGCTAGCATCCATCATCCTTTTGAGTTCATCTTGCATTTTTGGTGCCAAGGTAGGGTTCACAAGCCTTAATTTCTGCCTAAAAGGTTTAGTACCTTCTTTCAATGGTATTTCATGCTAGAATAGATCCCCTCTATAGGCTTTCAAATCATCATAAGACCATGCAAAGACATGTCTAAATTTTTTGAGAAGACCAATTAGATTATTCCTAGTTTTTTGGGATAAACATTTACCTATGTAAACATTTTTGGGTACTTGACTTGTCCCTAAATTTACTTCCTCCAAATCATTGACCTTATCAAAAAATTTAGGAAAACAAGTTCTTTCTTTGTCATCAAATTCCCTTTCAAGAGCAACCAATCCCCTTGGGATCCTATTTGATTTTAATTGCAAAACTTCCTTCCCAAGAACATTTTCTTTTCCATCTCTGATGTCAACATAAGTGCTGAAATCCATCTCATGACCATCAAAATGAGATTCACACTGCAAAAATCTTAGTATATCTTGATCATCAGAAAATACCTGCCAGTTCTCAACATTGTCTGGGATAGAAGGCCTAGACTTACACTCAATTTTGGATATCCCCACAAAGGTAATATCCTCTATCCTTAGTGCTATGTTTGCCAATAAGTTAGTCATCCTATTTTGGTTCCTATCCACCCAATCAATACCAAAGGCATCAAAACCCTCAATTTCATCCCAAACAACATTTCTATATTGTTTCAGCCTTTGATTCTTTGATGCATACTTTGATCTAATCTGAGAGATTATTAACTCAGAATCACAAATCACCCTAAGATGTTTGATTCCATGTTTTGATCCTTGTCTCAAACCAATAAGTAGGGCCTCATATTTAGCAACATTATTTGTGCAAAGGAACAAGAGAGTGAAAGAAAATTTGAAAGTCCTACCACTTGGGGATATCAATAGCACTCCTGCTCTGACACCCTCCTTTGAACTTGCTCCATCAAAATACAGGGTCCATAAGACATTACCTTCTGCCATATTATTTTCATCATCAGCTAGAAGGATAGGCTTGACCTTATCTTGCACTTCTCTCTCCTGAACTTGGAAAGAGCCAATATCAGTGTCAAAAAAACAACTCATATCATCATTTTCATCCTCCTCAATCATATGTGGATTTCTAGCTTCCCTTGAAACTTTCACACTTTCTCCCTCAATGCTAAAGGTAGCAAAAGACAAGTCACATTGAATACTTCCTCCCATAGAAGCACTCCATTTTCTAGATAATAGCATTCCATACTAAGGAGGAATATCAACTACAAGAACACTCATAGTTAGTTATTTGTTAGGAAATGCTACCAATTTATAAGGTAAAGCTTTAATGGTACCAATAACTGGTACTTCTCTTGAGTCCATAGCTTGGCATCTCCCATGAGGTGTATCAGCCTTTAGCCCTAATGACTTCATGATCTCTGTAGGCATGACAGTGTTTGATGCTCTAGAATCAATCATGCAATTCTTCAAAAGTTTTCCATTTATCAAAAGAGACAAGAAAAAATGATCAACTGTCCCTGATGTAGCATTTACATCATTTGCATCCAAATACTTTTGAGGGATCTTAGAGACAATTTCTTCATTTTTATTGTCAGGTGTGTCATCTAAGGAAGCCAAATGCTTGTCACCTCTATTCATTTCTTGGACCTTTATAGAAGAGGCACCATTTACCCAATCCAAGGCCTTGACCTTGTGCTCTTCTATCCTCATCATTTCTAACAATGGAACGTTGATAGTTATTTGTGAAATCAATTTAGTCATATTAATGGGAACATATGTATGGTTGCCCATGTCTTCCTTAATCTCAGTGACATCTTTATCTTCTACTTGGACAATCAAGTCAGATTTACCTTTGTGTAGAAACTCATCATCCTTTTGAGGTATGGGAACAACTAGTTCTGATGTCTTTGCTCTACCTTGAGGTATTACAGCAAGTCCCATATTCTTTTTTACTTTAACCTTACTGACAACACCAACATCTTTCTCCTTTTCCTAATGATGTTGTGTACTCTTTTGTGATTTCTTGATAAACATGCTACCTGGTTTACTAGCTATGCTTGCAACTATCTTGTTTCTTAGATTGTAATTACTCCTGGCTTGAGTGACCATGTCTGCAGTGATTTGAGAAATTTCCTCATTAGAGGGTCTCCTTAAGGAAACATGTTTCTCACACTTCACTGTACCACATCCAACATCATGAAATTTTTCTTCCTCATCATCAGAGTCAGCCTCATCCCATGCATGTGAAGAAGTCATTGCACAACCACTCCTATCATATTGCTCATCCTATTCTTGGTTCTTAGATAAATTCAAAGCAATAACATAATGTTCTGGACTATGAGGAGATTTACAAGCAGCACACCATGGGACATCATCATTCATGTTAACTAAATTTCATTGCAATGGATCAGGAATCCTATCATTAGGCCTATCCCTTTTAACTGGAAAATTGGGCTTGCCACCCTTCCATTAAGTATTGTATGGGTAATTCTTCATTCTTCGTTGCCTGCTAAAATTACTTGAAACAGGTCGGTCATTTGTTGTAACTATTATACACTAAATTTGTGCCTCTGTCTCAAGCTCTCATAGTCTTGATAACTCAGTATAACTTGGGAATCATCTCAAGGTTGTGGGACCTTTGCTAACTGAGATGAAACCTCCAAGTTCTAGGCTGGTTCCTCTTGGATTATCACCTTAGTTTTCTCTTAACAAGAAAGTAAACTTTTAGGGGAAAGGGATAGAAGGAGTGCATGAAAGGAAAAAGAATGAAAGAAAACTATCCTACTAGGTGATGCACCAAAAATGGGGTTTGGATCTCAGTATAGAGAGATGAAATCAGTGAAAGACCTAGGTCTAGTAGATGACAACTTACTGAATAGGCTTGCATAATTATTTCATAAGAGGGCCTAAACATTAGACACAACCTATGACCTGCAAGAAAATGTTCTCTTCAGCAAAAGGGCACATGAATGAGACAAAATGATAGGGGGCTGAAGAATACCCACAAACTTAATCCAATCAGATCATACACAATAGTACACATGTGAGCTAGAAGAAATAAGGGCTCTAGAACTCTGAGGTTTTCCTAACAAAGCTAGTATATCATATTGAAATAAGAGAAATGCAGACAAGTGAAAAACTAGGGGGCAGAACAAATGCCATAGATGGCCTCTATTGAACCAACAACTTTAATGAAAGATTACATACTGTAAAAGTCAGAGGGTAGAAAGAATGCCATAGATAACTCCTAGAAAGAGAAAAACTTAAAAAATGTTGCCCAAAATTTCCATTTTTGCAAATTTGGCCAAGTTTCCAGGTCTCTATTTTTATCCTGCCCTGTTGCAGCTTGTTTTCACTTGAGAAATAGATCCACTACATTTTATGCTTTGTGATATGAACCCCATGTTCTTCAATGTTTCTCCATGCCCCAGTCCAGATCACATCACT
The DNA here is from genome assembly GCA_027943335.1 of Chamaecyparis obtusa. Lineage (NCBI taxonomy): Eukaryota > Viridiplantae > Streptophyta > Pinopsida > Cupressales > Cupressaceae > Chamaecyparis > Chamaecyparis obtusa. The sequence goes on along the minus strand of BSBK01002152.1, from coordinate 3,076,524 downwards.
TAATTCACAAAACCCAGGAGGTTATTGAATTTTAAAAGCTTGTAGGAAATACTGTTGCAGGGTTTCAAAAAAAGGTTCAGTGTCGAAAACTTAGTGTGTTTTCGACCTTCGCTCTGAAAGCCAAGGATGTTTTTGACTTTCGGCCCAAAAATCCTTTGTGTTTTTGACCTCTTCAAATCTTCGCACCGGTTCTTCCTAGCAGTAGCATTTTTTATAAGTGTGCAACTCTAAAAAGTGGGGCCCAATTGATTTTCGGCAAGCTATTATGTGGGTTGTTGCATGATCGCATAAGTCCTTTTCCCCTTATGCGACCATGCAACTAACTATTGATGGTCCTGTTGAAGAATGCTAGAGGTTTGTCACATGATCTCATAGCCCCTTTATAGGCTATGTGAACATGTGACTAGTCATTAACCGCACTGATAGGAGCCTATAGTTTGGTGATGTGTTCATGTTTCAGTGGCCGGCTGGTGAAAAACATTTGCTAGTGGGCCCGAGGCTTATGGTGCCAGTGCGGTGAAGATCCAATGGTTGTCGCATAATCTCATGGAATCTTCCAATTCCATGAGATCATGAAACAACCACTTGATGTGATCTTAGTGGCTCATGGGTCCAGGAATTTGCAATGGCGCAAGTGCGACGAAGAGCTACCGCTGGGCCCTTGGCTAGTGATGTGTCTATTTCTTGATGGCTGGCAAGGTAGTGACATGGATTTCGGTGGGTCCAGTCGGTGTCGTTAGTTTTTCTTGGTCCACACTGGGATAGTTGGCATTTATTGTGGGCTCAAGTATCTTGAGTGGTAACGAAAGAAGATTCAATGGTGGTCGCATAACTGCATGGGATCTTTCGATCCCATGCGATCATGCGACCACCTTCCGATTTGAATCTCAGCTTTCATGTGGGCTCTAGAAATGGCAAGCATATGGTTGCATGGTTAAGAGTTTTCATGTGGTCGCTAGATGTAGCTGGGGTTAAGGAAAAGGTTAAGTGACTTGGCGACTAAGAGGGAAAATGAGCCCAGGTTTAACTTAGAGTTAAGTTTGCAGCAAGGCTCATGGTGGGTCTGAATGTGCTGACATGTCAGTATGCTTGCTTCTAACTGGCTCTTGACTGGCGATGTGGAATTTGACCTTTCATAGGGGATTGTGACTATTTTGGGGATTATCTAGATCATCTGATTTGCTAGGAAAAATGTGATCAATGACCGAGTTTTAAATGAAGAACTGGTAACCATTGGGGCCTGAATTTGAAGTCTTCTATAGGGGTTTTCACCAGTGTTGGATCTAGTTTACATGTGTGAAGTAGAGATAGGTTCTAAGGGGCTTGTCACATGATCACATGCATCTTTTTGAGCTCATGTGATCATGCAACCAATGACATTTGCAAGCGGTGCAACCATTTTTTGTGGGATTTTCTTCTTCAGAGAATGTTGCAGGCACGGGTAGCTCAGAAAATTGATGTCATGAGGATGGTTGTAGGTTGCAAAGTTAATGAAGGAGGCCTGGCTAGCCGTCAAGGGTTGACTCTTGCCCCAACAAGGTACCAATTAGTGCATTCATGGTGAGACTTTTGTGCAAGAAGAATGATGAGTCCAAGTTGTTTATCTGCAGGCAACATAGTATAGGGATCGGTACTCAGGGTCATTTATCTGATCGACCATGATGTTGCAGTGCCAATTTTCATGATCAGATTTGAATTTAGTTCTTAGTACCCTAGGGTTTGATATTAAATTATAAATCTATAACCCTGGTTGATTTTTGACTCTTGCCTGCGTGCAGTTGAGTATGTATATATTGTTTTTTGGAGCTTGTAGATCTCAGAGTTTACATTTTGTAAAAAGATTTTTTCTCTTTCTAGGAGTTGTCTGTGGCATTCTTTCTTCCCTCTAACTTTTACAGTCTGTAATCTTTCATTGAAGTTGTAGGTTCAATACAGGCTATCTGTGACATTTGTTTTGCCCCCTATTTTTTCACTTGTTTGCATTTCTCTTATTTGAATATGATATGTTGTTTTTGTTAGAGAAACCTCAGAGTTCCAGAGCCCTTCTTTCTTTCAGCTCACATGTGTACTATTGTGTATGATCTGATTGGATTGAGTTTGTGGGTATTCTTCAGCCCCCTGTCATTCTGTCTCATTCCTGTGCCCTTTTGCTAAAGAGAACATTTGCTTGCAGGTCATAGGTTGTGTCTTATGTCCAGGCCCTCCTATGAAATACTTATGCAAGCCTATTTAGGAAGATTGTGCTCTATTAGATTTGAGAGCCCTTCATGCTAGTTTGGTCAATGTATTGTATTCATTTCAATTTGGTGCATCACCTAGTAGGTAGTTTTCTTTTTAGTCATTTCCCTTTCATGCACTCCTTCTATCCCTTTCCCCTCAAAGTTTACTTTCTTGTTTAAGAGAAAACTAACATGATAATCCAAGAGCAACCAGCCTAGAACCTGGAGTTTTCATCTCGGTTAGCAAAGGTCCCACAACCTTGAGATGATTCCCATGTTATATTGAGTTATCAAGACCAAGAGAGCTTGAAACAAAGGCATAGACTGAGTGTATAAAATTTTTGGCACACCTGGTGGGACCAAAGCTTAGATTCATGTTAAAAATTATGCAATCTCTCATATACTAATTGCATAATACAGACCTTTTAGAGGTTAACATTCAAGTATATTTGGTGACTCGGCTTTGGTCACCATGATGAGCCAAAACAAGGAAGATGACAACAACTTTTTAGAGGGTGATTTTGATTGCATCATAGAATATTTTTGTGCAAAGCTTGATGTTGTTGAAAGAGCTATTCCTGTGAGCCTTCCTCAGGCTGATAGCTTAGATGAGCTATTAGTTTTTCAAATTGAAGAAGAGAATGATCCTCTAACTGTAGAGGAAGTGATGGTATGGAAAACCATCTTGAAGGGTGATATTAGAGGTCCACTCCTTGGTGACCAGAGGCCCATTCAGTTTTATCAGCCTCCCTAGGAGGACAACAACTATGATCTAGACTACAAATTTCAAAGGTTGATATGCCAGGTAGTTCAGTATGTTTTTGTTTTCCGCTTTCTCCTTGTTAGCATCAAATGTCCAAAGTATAATACCCTAAGGAGGATGTGGAATTATTTCAACAGTCCAATGAATGGTTTTGTTTAACCAGGTCTCTACACTAGTTAGTTTAGGTTAGGATAGTTTCCCTTGTTTTCTATCCTTGTTTTCTAGTTTAGTTTTTCCTTGTTTTCCAAGAAGTGCCCCTGCATAGTTTGTCTTGCTAGTTCAATTTTGTCTCTGTCAAAGTTTTGTGTTCCTAAATGATTCCATACCCAATGGATATGTTAAGGTCACTAGTCTAATGTCTAGCAGGCTGACATCCCACAGAGGTCACCAAAATGTTGCCCAAAATTTCCATTTTTGCAAATTTGGCCAAGTTTCCAGGTCTCTATTTTTATCCCGCCCTGTTGTAGCTTGTTTTCACTTGCGAAATAGATCCACTAAGTTTTATGCTTTGCGATCTGAACCCCATGTTCTTCAATGTTTCACCATGCCCCAGTCTAGATCACATCACTTAATTCCCAAAACCTAGGAGGTTATTCAATTTTAAAAGCTTGCAGGAAATACTGTTGCAGGGTTTTAAAAAAAGGTTCAGTGTCAAAAACTCAGTGTGTTTTTGACCTTTTCTCTGAAAGCCCAGGATGTTTTCAATTTTTGGCCCAAAAATCCTCTGTGTTTTTGACGTCTTCACATCTTCACACTAGTTCTTCCTAATGGCAGCATTTTTTATAAGTGTGTAACTTCGACAAGTGGGCACAATTGGTTTTCGACAAGCTGTTATGCAGGTTGTCACATGATCACATAAGTCCTTTTCCCCTTATGCGACCATGCGACTAACCATTGATGGTCCTGTTGAAGAATGCTAGTGGTTTGTTGCATGATCTCATAGCCCCTTTTTAGGCTATGTGAACATGCGACTAGCCATTAACCGTGCCGATAGGATCCTGGTGTTTGGTGATGTGTTCGTGTTTCATTGACTGACTAGTGATGAACATTTGCTGGTGGGCCCATAGCTTGTGGTGCCAGTGCGGTGAGGATCTAATGATTGTCACATAATCTCATGGAATCTTCTAATTCCATGAGATCATGCGATAACAACTTGATGTGATCTCAGTGGCTCGTGGGTCTGAGAATCTGTAATGGCGCAAGTGTGATGAAGAGCTACCAGTGGGCTGGTGATGTGTCCATTTCTTGATTGCTGGCAAGGTAGTGACATGGATTTCAGTGGGTCTGGTCGGTGTGGTTTGTTTTTCTTTGTCCACACTGGGACAATTGGCATTTATTGTGGGCCTGAGTATCTTGAGTGGTAAGGGAAGAAGATCCAATGGTGGTTGCATAATCGCATGGGATCTTTCTGATCCCATGTGATCATGTGACCACTCTCTAATTTGAATCTCAGCTTTTAGGTGGGCTCCAGACTTGGCAAGTGCACAGTTGTGTGGTTAAGAGTTTTCGCATGGTCACTGGATGTAGCTGGGGTTAAGGAAAAAGTTAAGCAACTTGGTGATTAAGAGGGAAAATGAGCCCAAGGTTAACTTAGTGTTAAGTTTGCAGTAAGGCTCACGGTGGGTTTGCATGTGCTGACATGTCAGTATGCTTGCTTCTAATTAGCTCTTGACTGGTGATGTGGACTTTGACCTTTCATAGGGGCTTGCGACTATTTTGGGGATGATCCAGATCATCCGATTTGCTGGAAAAAATGTGATCAATGGCCAAGTTTTAAATGAAGAGCTGGTAATCGTTGGGGCCTGAATTTGAAGTCTTCCATAGGGGTTTTCACTAATGTTGGATCCGATTTACCTATGCAAAGTAGAGATAGGTTCTAAGGGGCTTGTTGCATGATCACATGTAGCTTTTTGAGCTCATGCAATCATGTGACCAATGACATTTGCAAGTGGTGCAACCATTTTTTGCGGGCTTTTCTTCTTCAGAGAATGTTGTAGGCACGGGTAGCTTAGAAAATTGATGTCATGAGGATGTTTGCAGGTTGAAGAGTTAATGAAGGAGGTATGGCTAGCCATCAGGGGTTGACTCTTGTCTCAGCAAGGTACCAATCAGTGCATTCATGGTGAGACTTTTGTGCAAGAAGAATGATGAGTCCAGGTTGTTTATCTGCAGGCAATGTAGTACAGGGATCAGTACTTAGGGTCATTTATCTAATCAGCCATGATGTTGCAGTGCTAGTTTTCATGATTAGATTTGACTTTAGTTCTCAGTAACCTCGGGTTTGATATTAAATTGTAAATCTATAACCCTGGTTGATTTTTGACTCTTGCCTGCTTTGAGTTGAGTATGTATATATTATTTTTTGGAGCTTGTAGAGGTCAGAGTTTACATTTTGTAAAAAGAATTTTTATCTTTCTAGGAGTTATCTATGGCATTCTTTTTGCCCTCTAACTTTTACAGTCTATAATCTTTCATTGAAGTTGCAAGTTCAATAGAGGCTATCTATGGCATTTGTTCTACGCCCTAGTTTTTCACTTGTCTGCATTTCTCTTATTTGAATATGATATGCTAGCTTTGTTGGAGAAACTTCAAAGTTCCAGAGCCCTTCTTTCTTTCAGCTCACATGTGTACTATTGTGTATGATCTGATTGGATTGAGTTTGTGGGTATTCTTCAGCCCCCTATCATTCTATCTCATTCCTATGCCCTTTTGCTGAAGAAAACATTTGCTTGCAGGTCATAGGTTGTGTCTTATGTGCAGGCCCTCCTATGAAATACTTATGCAAGCCTATTTAGGAAGATTGTGTTCTATTAGATTTGAGAGCCCATCATGCTAGTTTGGTCAGTGTATTGTATTCATTTCAATTCAGTGCATCACCTAGTAGGTAGTTTGATTTTCAGTCATTTCCCTTTCATGTACTCCTTCTATCCCTTTCCCCTCAAAGTTTACTTTCCTATTTAAGAGTGAACTAAGGTGATAATCCAAGATGAACCAGCCTGGAACCTAGAGGTTTCATCTCAGTTAGCAAAGGTCCCACAACCTTGAGATGATTCCCATGTTATAGTGAGTTATCAAGACCAAGAGAGCTTGAAACAAAGGTGCAGACTCAGTGTATAACAATTCTGGCATGCCCGGTGGGACCAAAGTTCAGATTCGTATTAAAAATTATGCAATCTCTGATATGTTGATTGCATAATACAGACCTTTCAGAGGTTAATATTCAATTATATTTGGTGACTCGGCTTTGGTCACCATGATGAGCCAAAATAAGGAAGATGACAACAACCTTTTAGAGGGTGATTTTGATCGCATCATAGAGGATTTTTGTGTAAAGGTTGATGCTATTGAAAGAGCTATTCCTATGAGCCTTCCTCAGGCTGATAGCTTAGATGAGCTATTAGTTTTTCAAATTGAAGAAGAGAATGATCCTCTAACTGTAGAGGAAGTGATGGTATGGAAAACCATCATGAAGGGTGATATCAGAGGTCCACTCCTTGGTGACCAAAGGCCCATTTAGTTTTATCAGCCTCCCTAGGAGGACAATAGCTATGATCTAGACTACAAATTTCAAAGGTTGATATGCCAGGTAGTTCAGTATGTTTTTGTTTTCCAGTTTCTCCTTGTTAGCATCAAATGTCCAAAGTATAATACCCTAAGGAGGATGTGGAATTATTTCAATAGTCTAGTGAATGGTTTTGTTTAACCAGGTCTCTGTACTGGTTAGTTTAGGTTAGGATAGTTTCCCTTGTTTTCTGTCCCTGTTTTCTAGTTTAGTTTTTCCTTGTTTTCCAAGAAGTGCCCGTGCACAATTTGTCTTACTGGTTCAGTTTTGTCTCTATCAAAGTTTTATGTTCCTAAATGATTCCATGCCCAATGGATATGTCAAGGTCATTGGTCTAATGTCTAGTAGGTTGACATCCCACGGAGGTTGCCAAAATGTTGCCCAAAATTTCCATTTTTGCAAATTTGGCCAAGTTTCCAGGTCTTTGTTTTTATCCCGCCCTGCTGCAGCTTGTTTTCACTTGCAAAATAGATCCACTAAGTTTTATGCTTTGCAATCCAAACCCCATGTTCTTCAATGTTTCACCATGCCCCAATCTAGATCGCATCACTTAATTTGCAAAACCTAGGAGGTTATTCAATTTTAAAAGCTTGCAGGAAATATTATTGTAGGGTTTGAAAAAAAGGTTTAGTGTCAAAAAATTAGTGTGTTTTCGACCTTTGCTCTGAAAGGCCAGGATGTTTTTGACTTTCAGTCCAAAAATCCTCTGTGTTTTTGACCTCTTCACATCTTTGCACTAGTTCTTCCTAACGACAGTATTTTTTATAAGTGCGCAACTCTGACAAGTGGGGCCCAATTGGTTTTCGGAAAGCTATTATGCAAGTTGTCGCATGATTGCATAAGTCCTTTTCCCCTTATGCAACCCTGTGACTAACCATTGATGGTCCTATTAAAGAATGCTAGAAGTTTGTCACATGATTACATAGCCCCTTTTTAGGCCATGCAAACATGAGACTAGCCATTAACCGCGCCGATAGGAGCCTGCAGTTTGGTGATGTGTTCATGTTTCACTGGCTGAGTAGTGATGAACATTTGCTGGTGGGCCCAAAGCTTGTGGTGCCAGTGTGGTGAATATCTGATGATTGTCGCATAATCTCATGGAATTGGGCATAATATCATGGAATCTTCTAATTCCATGAGATCATGCGATAACCGCATGATATGATCTCAGTGGCTTGTGGGTCTGAGAATCTCCAATGGTGCAAGTGCGATGAAGAGATACCAGTGGGCCCTTGGCTGGTGATGTGTCCATTTCTTGATGGCTGGCAAGGTAGTGACATGGATTTTGGTGGGTCCAGTTGGCGTGGTTAGTTTTTCTTGGTCCACACTGGGATAGTTGGCATTTATTATGGGCCCGAGTATCTTGAGTGGTAACGGAAGAAGATCTAATGGTGGTCACATAACCGCATGGGATCTTCTGATCCCATGTGATCATGCGACCACCATCTGATTTGAATCTCATCTTTCAAGTGGGCTCCAGACTTGGCAAGTGCATGATTATGCGGTTAAGTATGTGGTTAAGAGTTTTCACGTGGTCGCTAGATGTAGCTGGGGTTAAGGATAAAGTTAAGTGACTTGGCGACTAAGAGGGAAAATGAGCCCAGGGTTAACTTAGTGTTAAGTTTGCAGTAAGGCTCATGGTGGGTCTGAATGTGCTGACATGTTGGTATGCTCACTTTTGATTGGCTCTTGACTGGCGATGCGGACTTTGACCTTTCATAGGGGCTTGCAACTATTTTGGGGATGATCTAGATCGACTGATTTGCTGGGAAAAATGTGATCAATGGTTGAGTTTTAAATGAAGAATTGGTAACCGTTGGAGCCTAAATTTGAAGTCTTCCATAGGGGTTTTCACCAGTGTTGGATCTAGTTTACGTGTGTGAAGTAGAGATAGGTTCTAAGGGGCTTGTTGCATGATCACATGCAGCTTTTTGAGGTCATGCGATCATGCGACCAATGACATTTACAAGCGATGCAACCATTTTTCATGGGCTTTTCTTCTTCAAAGAATGTTGCAGGCACGTATAGCTCAAAAAATTGATGACATCAGGATGGTTGCAGGTTGCGGAGTTAATGAAGGAGGTCTGGCTAGCCGTCAGGGGTTGACTCTTGTCCTAGCAAGGTACTAAACAGTGCATTCATGGTGAGACTTTTGTGCAAGAAGAATGATGAGTCCAGGTTGTTTATCTGCAGGCAACGTAGTACAAGGATTGGTACTCACGGTCATTTATCTGATCAGCCATGATGTTGTAGCACCAGTTTTCATGATTAGATTTGACTTTAGTTCTTAGTACCCTAGGGTTTGATATTAAATTGTAAATCTATAACCCTGGTTGATTTTTGACTCCTGCCTACGTGCAGTTGAGTATGTATATATTGTTTTTTGGAGCTTGTAGAATTCAAAGTTTACATTTTGTAAAAAGAGTTTTTCTCTTTCTAGGAGTTATCTATGGCATTCTTTCTACCCTCTGACTTTTACAATCTGTAATCTTTCTTTGAAGTTGTAGGGTCAATAGAGGCTATCTATGGCATTTTTTTTTCCCCCTAATTTTTCACTTGTCTACATTTCTCTTATTTGAATATGATATGTTGGCTTTGTTAGAGAAACCTCAGAGTTCCAAAGCCCTTCTTTCTTTTAGCTCACATGTGTACTATTGTGTATGATCTGATTGGATTGAGTTTGTGTGTATTCTTCAGCCCCCTGTCATTCTATCTCATTCCTGTGCCCTTTTGCTAAAGAGAACATTTGCTTGTAGGTCATAGGTTGTGTCTTATGTGCAGGCCCTCCTATGAAATACTTATGCAAGCCTATTTAGGAAGATTGTGTTCTATTAGATTTGAGAGCCCTTCATGCTAGTTTGGTCAGTGTATTGTATTCATTTCAATTTGGTGCATCACCTAGTAGGTAGTTTTCTTTTTAGTCATTTCCCTTTCATGCACTCCTTCTATCCCTTTCCCCTCAAAGTTTACTTTCCTGTTTAAGAGAAAACTAAGGTGATAATCCAAGAGGAACCAACCTAGAACCTAGAGGTTTCATCTTAGTTAGCAAAGGTCCCACAACCTTGAGATGATTCCCATGTTATACTAAGTTATCAAGACCAAGAGAGCTTGAAACAAAGGCGCAGACTCAGTGTATAATAGTAACCCTATTGCTTCTTTTTTCATCAGGCTTTAGATCCTCTAAAGCACTTAGAATCTTCTTTAGATTATCCTCCTCCTTTGGCTTAGAATTAGCAGACCTTCCTATCTCTTTCTTATTTTGCATTTGAGGCCTATAATCATCTGTTCTCCCTAATTTTCCTGATATTCTTCTATTACTTTCTATGTTGATAGCCAACTTGTAAGCCTCCCCAAGATTTCTAGGGTTCTTATCCCTTAAAAGGTACCCCATCTTTACATCAAAAGAATTTAAGTATGTCACAAGACACACTCTATCTTCTAACCTGATAACTTGCAGGAGCCTATGCATAGCCTTTTGGAATCTTATATTAAATTCAAGGACCTCTTCATTCTGATTTTTCCTTATGTTATTGAATTCATTCAAAATAAAACCCTCATTTGTTTTATCTCCATAATGCTCCTTGAAACAATTCTTAAATTCATTCCAAGATCCTATACTAGCATGGGGCCATCCTCTAAACCAATCCCTAGCATCCTCGGTCAGAGATTGTACAAATAACTTCATTACAACATCATCAGGCTCAACATTATAATTATCTATTACATCCATAAAATTTTTTAGATGTTTGTCACATGTGATGACATTATTCCCAGCAAACTTTGGGAGCTTCTTTCTAATTTCATTAGGAATTATATTAGGATAACCATGAATACCAAAAAAGATAAGTTGTTTGTACCTTTCATGAACAGGAACTCCTTGAGGTGGGTCCATTACTTAAGATGTAGATGTCCTTGTGTTTGAACTAGCAAGAATTTTAGCAGCACCCAGAATGCCATTTGTCTGAGTTGCAAGGTTACCATGATTTCCAGCTTGCCCCAAAAAGGAAGCAGCAACATTTGAAGGTCCTGAGGTATGCTTGAGAAAATCAATCTTCTTTCTCATTTCTACAGTAGTAGCCTCCAATTTTGCTTTCTCTAATTCTTTATCTAATATTTCTTTCTCTTTTCTAGCCTTCTCAAGGTCTGCATCTAATCTCAACCCTTGCTCTAATGGGTTTTCCACATGAACTTGTTCATTGATTTGGACTCCAACAACTTTCTGTTTGCCTTTATCTCTAGGCCTAGTTATCTCATGTGTTCTCTACACAATAGGCTATTCCTCTACTCTTTCAAGCTCTGGGAAAACATTAATTTCTTCCAAATCTAACAACTACCTCTTTAGCTGATCAGCCCTTATCATTGCTTGTCTTACTCTGTCTTCTTTATCTTTTTCTCTTTGATGTCTGATAGAAACTTGTTCTTGAACTCTTCTTTCCAACTCATAGAACTCTTCAAAGATTTCTTCTGATTCTAGGAGAGTAGTCTCAGATTCATCATCTCCCACTTGAAATTCATCCTTATATTGGTTCAATCCCAAATCAATAGCTTCTTCATATTCTGAAATATTTTCTTCTTGACTAGGCTTGGTTTGAGTTTCTTGTCTTGTATCCTTTTTACTTTTCCAAGTATGAGAGACATTTCTTTTCTTCTTTCCTCCCCTTGTCTGACTAGGGCTAGAAGAGCTTTGAATACCTTCTTCCATTATGTTTTCAGGATGCTCCTTTCTCCGGGACCTAGTACCTCTATAACTCATCTTATAAAAAAAATATACTGACTAGCACTGCTGCAGAGATGTTTGAGTCACCACCCAAGTATATTGGGAATTTTACAATACTATTTCCTCACTTAAAAAATATCCAAATTAGTTTAACAAGACAAGGAACAAGAATAACCTTGTTTTGTCCAATGATGACCTACTGGTTATTATAAACTTGTGTAACATTTCCCTAGCAGAGTCACCATCTTGTTGGTGTTCAATATGGATGCTTATCCTCTTAGGCTGCCAATATACCCTCAAGTTGATTTGAGGATTGGTAAATTCCAAAATGTATATGGATCTTAGGGTAACTGGACCAACTATAGGGACAAGACTACCCTCTTCACTTTTGGCTTTGCAAAACCAAGGCGGGTGCACCTAACCCAGTGAAAACTATACTTCACACACCAAAAACTGGGTCTAAACAATAGATTGATAGTAAGAAAGTACTAAATGCTAACCTCACATTCATTGACTATCCATTACTATTGGGTAACACAACCCTACAACCAAAGACTTAAAGCTTAGAAAGGTTCTTGATTTCAATATTTGGGATGCAATAACTTCAACTAGTGTATGTTAACAAGAGGAATACTCATTTAGGCCAGTGCCTCATCCATTGGGCAAGAGTCCTTAGACACAAAAACACACAAATTTGAGAATACCTGAGGATTCATAGCCATAAATACATTTATCCTAATCTTTACTTCTTACAACACATCCTTACATAGACAAGAGAAAACTCATATCCCATTAGGAGCATTTTTTAATCCAATCCTAGGTAAGAACTCAAGAATGAAGATACATACATAAAAACAATATGTAATGAGCTAGAAAACTCAAAGCTTACTTGACTTGACACAAAGGAGAGATAAGAATCAGATATTTGTATTAAGTATGATGAATTCCTTCTATGTATACAATGAATCACAAGGCACCCTGCTTGCAAACTATAGCTTAGACCTACAACTTTCTTCTTTCATTAACAAACACTGAATCAAAAATTATTACAAAACCTTGGGTCAAGAAACTAGGGACTGATTCTAAACTTTGAAACTAGAACCCCTTCACAATCAACAATTCAACACTATATACCACTAGTTACCTTGGAATCCTACACAAGTTAGGATGCAACAAGCTATAGATAACCAAGGTAAGGGTTAGGGTTTCCACCCACCAAAATAATTCAAACAAATCAGCAATTAAAACATTGGATGGAAAACCAAGCAATCCTAAGCAATCGGATCCAAAAATTCAATCTTCACTTATGGTAAATCTTCCAAAAATGTATTGAAGATCATGAAATTCCTAAAAATTCATCTGATTTGACCCCTGCAACATGCCTTGAACATCATATATTCATTTTCCCCATGGCATAAAACTCCCTGCAGATCAATCATCAAACATGTAGACCACACTACAACAATCGGCACCACCAAACAAATCAAATCTGGCCGCTAAAACCATAAATTCCAGTTCTTTCTATCACTGAAACCCTCTGCAAAGTTTGAATTCAAATTGCAATAGTCACTTTATGGCACCTGCAATAAATCGACGGTCACAATTTGAAATTGGATCAACTTTATAACCTGACTATTAGATCTTTCCTTTTCATGGGTCCCTTGTCTTAACTCAACTGCTATCCCAGGGTTACTTTTAGCGACCATGTGACAAGGAAATCCTTATTCATGAAATGAAAAACTAACTCACCGCTTAACCCCATGAATTGGTGACTAAAGGAAAACATTTAACCTCGGTCCCACTTGGTGAACTGGTGACTGAAGGGAATCAACCATTCACAGAATACCTCATACTACTACTAGATAATTTAGTGATTGCATGAACGCAGTGTTCACTAAATTGATAAGTCTTTTAAAACACCACCATCTTATTATATGAATGAGTGAAACCCCTTGAAATTTTTTGGACCACTAAACACTTTATCAAAACTGCTAAGACCTTTAGATCCCCACCTGGGCCCGTTTAATGCCACATGTCACCATGCCATTCACTACTACTGCTCAATCACCACTAACACAGGACCCACCCACCTAAGCCTTTGAAAATGGATGGCAGGCATAAGATCTCATGGCTCTGACACAACCCATGAGAACTTACACCAACCATAGATTTATTCCCCATCACTGATCTCTCTGACAATGACCCCACCTTGCCGCATCATCCACATTGACCAATAAGATTTGAACAACTCTGCACCCCCTAGAAAATGGCCCCACTGAGAACATTATACCACTTGGAAGATCGAATGGATGATGCATGATCTCAAAGGCTTGGAAGATTCCATGAGATCATGTGCCCACCATTGATTTTGAATCTTCTGATTTAGATACTGGGCTCACCTGACAACATGTCCAGCTCACACAACATGGAAAAATCAGAGAACAAAAAATTAGCATACCTAGCATGTGGACCTGCCGCACTTTATGCCCCCTAAAAAAGGTAGAATCAATGGTCGTCGCATGATCTTAAGCCCCTAATAAATCCCATAAGATCATACGCTCATCGATTCATTTTTTGACAATGTCAGGACCCTCTGACAAACTTGGAAACCAGGTCCCACTAAAAATTGCCACCGTAGCTCCTCGTGGACCAATCACAGATCGCCATTTGTGCATACATGTCACCCTGGACCCACAGTCTGAAATGCCATGTCATAAAGTAAGATCAATGGCCATCACAACTTCTCATAGCTCTGATAAATCCTTTGTGCTTTAATGACAACCATAGGATTGAAAAGCTATCACAGAGACTGGGCCTAGGAAATATTAAGCTGAAACATAGGAAATATTAAGGCACCCTCGGGCTCCAAACTTAGGAAAATTTAACCTGGGAGACTTAGGCAAATCGGTAAATATTAAAAGGGGCCTGAAAACCTTTAGTCGCAAGATCACATGACATAAAAAAGGTTCACGTGATCATGCGATAAAGGGTAAACAATTTAGCACATGCGTTTAAGAGTTTAAGTGGCCTGAATAAAGTAACACAAAATTAGAACAAGGCTAGGGTATTTTAGGGCTTTTTCACTACAACAGCTAGTTTTTCAAAAATTTCACCTAGGGTTTGAACCAGAGACAAGGAAAAAAGGATGTAGAGGCCAGGAAAAAGGGGATGCAGTGATGAAATTTTTTACTAATGCTAACAAAGTTGATCAAATTGTTCTACCAACAATACTCCTACAATATTCAACACCCAATCACCATGATCAATATCTACAATTTGAAAAAAAAGACAAGAGAACCCTTCTTGAATTTCCTCAAATGATGGAGGAATAAGTTTTCACTCTATGCTCGATCTATTCCAGAAACTGAAAAATTCAAAATCTTCATCAACAATCTAATTCCAGAACTCAATTATCATTTTCAAATGCAAATTCATACTTCTTTTGAGAAAATGGTAGAAAATGCCATAAAAATTGAAAATGTGCTTTCTTGTAAGGGAGACATATTGATTAACAAAGATAGCAAGTATGAATATGGTTCTAGTTCCAACAATAAAGACAAATTCATATTCTGGAACAAGAACAAGAATGTTGTAACAGATGGTGTTGTTGATCACATCAGTGCTCCATCAAAGGCACCCGCATTCAATCTCACCATGGGAACTCAAGCCATAAAAGCTTCTAAACAAAAGGCATCTGAATCTACTAAAAAGTCTAATGACTATAAACCATGGGTTAGAAAACCAAAGCACGAGTTCACTCCTTTGGGTGAGTCCTTATAATCTACCATGAAAACACTATTGGCAAACAAAATCATCACATTGCTTGAGATAAAACCATATGATCCTAAAGTTAAACCTAAATGGTGGAAAGAGACTAATTTTTGTGACTTCCATTAAAATAAAGGTCATAAAACCAATAACTGCATGCACTTAAAACATCTCATTCAAGGAAAAACTAATGAAGGAGAAATTGTAGTTAACAATCACAAAACCAACAATGATCATACAACATTCAAAGAACCATTTCTGAATCATAATCAAGGAGATTCATCTTCTAAGCCTAACATGGGTGCTAAAGTCAATTATGCCTACTCTAGAAACAATGATGTCATTAACATGGTTTAACCATGCCTATTTGAACATTACAATGTCATCACTATTGTGAAAAAGGATAGAGATAATCAATCAACAAATGTAGTAACTCGATCACAAGCTCAGGTACACCTAAAAGGACAAAACTTGGGTTCATCAAATGCCCTTAAAATGCCTTTCAATCTTTCATCTTCTTCTAAATAGAGGGTTGCCTCAAAATCAACTCCTAAAGAGACCAGAGTGACATCATACAATATTTTCGAACAACTCCAACATACCAATGCAAAAATATCCTTGTTTGAGTTGCTCCAGATATCTCCTGCTCATAGAGCTATTCTAGATAAAGCTCTGCTCGATTCCAATGTTCTTGACAATCTTGATCTATATAGATTCTAGAATATGGTTGGTCATCTGACATCACCCTAGTATATGTTCTTTTAAGAGGAATATGACAATTCATCGAGTCATCCACATAACCAGCCCTTGCACATTGAAGTCTTGATCTAAAATAGTCATGTCAAATGTGTGTTGATAGATGGAGGTGCTGGTCTAAATATCTATTCCTACAAATTGATCACACAATTGGGATTATCAGAAGATGCTATTGATCCTAAAAAGAAGATAACCATAAAAGCATATGATGAGCAAGAAAGATCTTCCAAAGGAACAATTGTCCTACCTATCAGAATATGACCAGTTATCAAAGACATCACCTGTCAGGTTCTAGATCTTCCATTGGCTTACAATGTTCTTCTAAGGAGACCTTGGATACATTAAATACAAGCTATTCCATCAACATACCATCAATGTGTGAAGTTTCCTTATGATGGAGTAGAGGTAATGATTCCAGCTAACATATCTACATCTTGCAATGCCTTGAAAGAAAGTGTTGGCACACTTGTTCCACATAATAGAGAATATTTCTACAAGAAAACAAATATTGCATCAACATCCAAGATGGAAGACATTGCCAAAGAAGTTAAAATCAAGGACACGGGCATGGGAGAATATAATATGGAGCCAATCCTATCTCTCACATCTCTCTCATTGTCCCCAAAATCTTATGGACAACCTTCAGACAAGGTGAAACCTATAGCTAAAGAATCTCAGGTCATATTTAATGGAAGTTTTATCATAGAGAAGGTGTCCAAGAAAAAATATGATGAAGAAGAAGCTATATTAGCATGGTTATACAAAGATGAGTCTCGATCCCAGATAGTTTAGAAATGTGACTCTAAAACACCCAAGATCCCTGTCGAATCTTATGGACCAGGTCATAAACTCATGTCTAAACTAGGATACACTGGAAAATGACCTTTAGGAATAAGAGGCAAAGGCATTGTAAAACTAGTTGAATAGTGTGGAAGGATGACCAAAGATACTATAGGCCTAGGATATCAAAAGAATCCTTTTCATCTCAGCAAAAATTCTCCACATGTCTTAGAGAAGATTGAACCATCAACATCAACTCAGCTAGAGGAAGAAATACCATAGTCAGATAGTGATGATTCAGACACCATTGATCTTATTCCTTATGAATGTTTACCTCAAGAAATATTATATCTTCTTAAAGATGAATAAAAACATAAAGAGAATATCAATGTAGTAGATACACAAGAACCTACTACTAAATAAGAGGAAGGTAAACCTACCACAATAGTGATTCTGAAATAGACTCCCATGAATATGAATTCCACTCAAAATCTGAAGGCAATCCTGCTTGGGGGATTCGTCCTAACTTTACACATGTTCTTAGATTTCCCAAAGATCCAGATGAAGAATAAAATGAATATGAATGGGGAGTTATTCTAGAAGAAGATGAGCTTATCACTGAAAAACACATTGGTGTCATTAACCAATATTCACCCAAAACCGATGTGAGTCTAGAGTGAAATGATGAACTTAGCGAGTCTGATCCACCTATGGCTGAAGTGGAATCCAATAATGACATTAAGACTATTCGTGAATTGAACATTATGAGTAGTAATATCACCTTTGAATTTGAGAGTTGGGTTAGGACCAATGATGAAAACACCATATGTGTGAACACCATATCCCAATCCTCCCCTACATTGACTATCCAACATCCAAATCTTATAGACCAAACAACTACCAATCCAAACTGAGATATCCACACCTTCCTAACTAACTATGCCCTTCCTTGTTCTCTCAATGCAGTGGAATCTATGCCAACTTCCATCAGTGAACCTAGCATTAGCATGATAGAGTTGGATATCAAATATCTCAGTTAGAAAAACAAAATAAAAAATAAAAAGAGTTTTGAGGGTGAAAACCACTTTGTGGCAGTCTCAGAGCCTAAAATAGTAAAAATAAAAGATGTATCCAAAGGTGAAAACCTCTCTGAGGTGCCTAAGGATGAGATATTTGATGTCCTTCTAAGTCATTTATAGGACAGATCTCTGGTATTGATAGAACCAACCCAATCTATCAACTTGGGTACTATGGAGGAACCAAAATTGATTCATGTAGCAAAATCCCTATCAGAGGAAGAGAAACAAGCATTCACTACTTTCCTCACAAAAAAGAAGATCAACTTTGCATGGAAGTATTTAGATATGCCAGGGTTGGATCCAAATTTGATAATGCATCATATTTATATAGCTCTAGGAGTCAAACCTATTAAATAGAAGTTGTGAAAGATGCATCCACATGTTGCACTCCTTGTCAAAGTTGAGCTAGAAAAGTTATTAAAAGATGGATTTATCCGAGTTATTGATTATGTTTAGTGGATTTGAAACATAGTTCTAGGCTCAAAACCTAAAAAATCTATTAGAGTATGCATAGACTTTAGAGATGTAAAAAAATCATGCCCTAAGGATGACTTTCCACTACCAAACATTGATATGATAGTGGATATGACTGCAGGCTTGGAAATGTATTCTTTAATGGATGGTTTCTCAAGATACAACCAAATCAAAATTCCTCTAGAAGATCAGGAGAAAATAGGTTTTACATGTGCATGGGGTACTTTTTTTGTAATGTCATGTCATTTGGCCTTAAGAATACCGGTGCTACATATCAATGAGCTATGACATCTATCTTTCATGACATGATGCATCAAACCATGGAAGACTATGTTGATGAAAACTTAGCTAAGTCTATGATAAGATCAGAATATTTGAATGACTTGAGAAAAAAAGTGGATAGAATGGAGAAGTTTAGTCTCAAACTGAACCCTAAAAAGTGTGCTTTTTGTGTCACTTCTGGAAAGCTCCTAGGCTACATTGTTTCAAAGAAGGGCATTGTGGTAGATCCTACTAAAGTCAAAGCTATCATGGAGATGCAACCTCCCAAAAATATCATTCAAATGAGAACTTTACAAGCAAGGGTACAATCAATCAGATGTTTCACATCTCAACTAGTAGACATATCATAACCTTTCACAAAGACATTACATAAGGGTGTGACTTTTGCATGGAATGAGGAATGTGAAAAGAATTTCAATCATATCAAGAAATATCTATCAAATCCTCATATTTTGATGCCTCCTATTCAAGGAAAACCATTGATTCTATATGTCTCCACCATAGATACATCACTGGGGGCATTACTAGCACAACATGATGAAAACAATAAGGAAAGAGCTATTTACTACATCAATAGAACATTGGTAGCATATGAGAAGAACTATTCAATGATTGAAAAAGCTTTTCTATCTATGATCATTGCATCATACAAACTGATACACTACATATTATCTCATACTATACAACTAATAGCTAATATTGATCCACTAAAGTACCTACTAAGAAAAGTTTCCCTCACAGATAGACTAGTTAAATGGGTGATGCTATTGAGAGAATTTGACATAGAATATGTTAAGAGAAAAGATATTAAAGGCCAAGTCATTATAGATCAACTGTTTGAAGCACCATTGTTTGATGATACACCATTATAGATCAAATTTACTAATTCATCCACCATGCACAAATCTTCTAGGACTTTGCATCTTTTCTTTGATGGATCTTACAGACAGAATGGATTTGGAGTCGGCATATTATTCATAACACCACAAGGTTACTCAACACCTAAAGCATTCAGAATAAAATTTCCTTGCACAAATAATATTGCTGAATATGAAGCTCTACTTAATGGTATGAAGATAGCAATTAAGTGGTGAGTAATAGAGTTTCACATTCATGGAGATTCACAGCTAGTCATACACCAAGTTAACGATGTATACTAGATAAAAGATGCAAAACTTAATCCATATAAATGCATGGTAGATGACTTAAAGAAATATTTCATATCTATCACATTTGAGAAGATTCCTAGAATAGAGAACAAGGCTTTTGATGCTATGGAAACACTATCAACTCTACTACATCAGCCCGAACATGAGCTACATTATGAGTTCCTAGTGGAAGCATTGTCATTTCCTGCATATTATTCCCCCAAAACCCTCATGATCTGCACTATTGTTGGTCATGATTCTTCTAGATACAAAAACCTATACTCCTACCTTAAAGACCAAATCATCCCTGATTCCTTCAACCACCATGAGAAATGATACCTTATCCAAAACATATCACAATATGTCATAATTGGTAATGATCTATACAAACAGAGTCTAGATGATACACTACTTAGGTGTTTAGAACGTGAAGAGTCTCAACGTGCATTAGAGGAAGTCCATGATGGTATATGTGGATCACATTCCAATGGTTTAACACTAGCTCAAAAACTTATTAGGGCTGGGTACTATTGGTCTGAAATGGAAAAAGAGGCTATCAAATTTGCTAAGAGTTGTCAAAAGTGTCAAGTACATGGAAGCTTGATTCATGCTCTAGGGAGAGATCTTATTCCCTTTACTACACAATGGCCTTTTCAAAAATGGGCATTTGATCTGATAGGTGCTATTTATCCACATTCTTCTAATAGACATACCCATATCATTATAGCTACAAATTACTTTACAAAATGGTTAGAAGCGGTTCCTTTGACTCAAGCAAGTGGCAAGAAAATCTCTATGTTCATTTTGAACTAAATCATATGTCGATATGGAATTCAACATTCAATAGTCATAGATAATAGTAGCCAATTCAAGAACAAGGACTTAGATTCCTTATGCTCAAAATTCAAGATAACACAACATTGGTCATCCATATACTATCCTCAAGGGAATGGACAAGTAGAGGCATCAAACAAGAATTTATTGAAAATCTTGCATCACATAGTTAACAAAATAGGTAAAGATTGACATCTCATGATCAATATAGCTCTTTGGGCCTATAGAACAAGTATCAAAATGCCCACTAGGGCTACACCATTCACTTTAGTTTATGGGTCTAAAATGGTACTTCTTATTGAGGTTGAAATCCCATCACTAAGAATCATAATGCATGGTCTAGTAACTGATGATGACTACATAGTGTCTAGGTTGCAAGAACTTGAACTACTAGATGAGCATAGACAAGCAGCATATGATCATCTTAGAGTATATTAGAAAAGAATGTCTAGAGGCTACAACAAGAAAGTCAGACATAGAGAATTTCAGGTTGGCAATCTAGTCTTGAGAGAAAATCCTAAAAATCAATCACATCGAGAATGCAAGGGGAAGTTTGAACCCAACTAGCTGGGTCCCTTTTTTATCATTGCTACTTTTGGCTCTAGAGCCTATCAACTCTCAATGACTGAAGGAGAATAGCTCTGAGAACCAATCAACATTCTCCATCTAAAGAAATTCTACACCTAAGGCATTCACTCTATGGTAAAATGTCCTAAAAAAAATAAGAAAAATAAGAAAAAGTCCTAAAAAAATGAACATCTTAGTGAAAACCTAGCAATAGGCACCTTAATGATTCAAAAAAAAATCAAAAAAGTGAAAAAGTACAAAAAAAATTGAAAATATAAAAATACAAAAAAAGAAGAAAAAGAGAAAAAGTGCCTTGGTGAAAACCTAGAAACAGGCGCCTTGGTAGCAAAAGTAGAATCTTTGCCAAGATGGTGAAAACCTGGCAAATAGGAAGCTCTTGTTCAAAAAATGCTCCATCTATCAGTGCAATATTGGTCTTTCCTAGCTTTTAGTCCTGCTTTAGTTTGTACATATCTCCCAGTTTGTTTCCACATCCTATTTTCAATAAAGTCAGTCTGAGCACCAATCAGCCAAAGCATCTATATCCTATCAATGTTTCAAACTTGGGGGAAATCAATGTCATATCCTATAGTCCTCAATACCTTAGATGTGTCATATCCAGTTAGAAGTCCTTTGAAGCTACATCTGAGTTAGTTTGGCTGTCTCCTCACTAGAAAGGATTTTACATCTACAACAACACAAATAAACATCAACACGAACAAAAACAATCTTTGTTGCATGCTTTAATCTTGTTTGTATGCTTATTGATTCGCATTGAGATTTTTTCCTATTATGTACCCTGGAGCTTTTTGATGATGTCCTTTAAAGGATTTAGAGAGTGATGACTAGGGGCATAATCTTTTCTTTGTTTTCTTCTTTGAGTGAAAATCTAACAACTTTGGAAATTTTGGATTGAATTGGTGTCCACTATAAGTGCCTCCATCACGTATTGGATGGCCATGTGTACCTTGACCATCTATACTTGGATGCTTCAAGGAATTTTCATCTAACTATTGTCTTTTTGAGTGAGTTCTCACTCCTACTATGAAGCGTGATCTTACCGAAGGATGTGAATGATAAAGGGTCATAGCGGATTCAGAATGATCTCTTGACTGCTTTGTGTGTTTTTCCACAAGGTGTATTTAGGTCATCAAAAAATTTATGTTATGATGCTTATACAAATTTCTATATCAAAATGGACATGATATTTAGGTCATCTTGGCATTTATGCCTTGGTGCTTATATCTAATCTGACATTCTGACAAAAAGTCCATATTCATATGTCCATGGTTGTCTAGCTAGTGGGCATTGTATTAACTTTTGATGTAAAAATAAATATTCATATGTTCATGATTGTCTAACTAGTGGGCATTGTATTTTTTTATCTGATGTTACCTAAAAGAGAAAATAACTAAAAAAATATTCAGTGATGAAAATGACCAGCACATGACCAGTGACTAAGTCCTAGGTCCTAGGTTTGCATTTCATTCTGCATGTCACTTTGCATGATTGCTTTTATCTCATGATTTCCAAATCAGCTTGATGCTTAAATGATTCTCTAAAACAATGCTAAACATGATACAAGGACTGAATCTCATATGAAGGTCTCTTCACAAATCAACAAGTAGTCACCATCCTGGGTTAAACATCCTTTTTGACAAATGACTGAGTACTTGTCTTCATCAATACCTACAAAATATATCATGTGTATCACTAAATTTACATTACATATCATAATAATTCCATTACATTAATTACATTACATACATGTACATCCATAAAGCATAAAACAAATCATACATTTCCATAATCCATAATCAACTACATTTCATAATCCATACATTTGAAAGAAACCATTGCATTGCATAATCCATACATTCTACACTAATCAAAACATTTTAAACATTTGCATCACATGATATAATCATCATAAACAAAATGACAAGTGCATATGAAGTCATAACCCAAAAATTGATCTCATATATATCATAAAACCTCATAATAGTCAGGGGTGCTCTACTAACACAACATACATAAGAATGAGCTCATGTGAGCTATCAGAATAGATCAATGTATATGGACAAAATGACAAAAGAAATCAGAATACTAATGAAGATCAGTTGTCTTCCTACTCCTCCACATTAGGTGGTGGTGGGGTAGGTGCATCTGGTGGTGGTTCAACCCATGATGCTCTAGCTCCCTCCAAGACAACCATGTACTGAGAGTATGTGGGAACTCTATGTGTAGTAGGTACAATCACATAATACACAAAAACATAGTAAGAGGCCCAACTAGTCTGATGAATGACCTCATCCTAAAACTATCTCACATCTACCTCTTGCTCTAGTCTCTACCTCTTAGAATCTCTTAGCTATATCTCCAATGTGGCACTCTGCAATCTCAAATCCAAAATCTGTGCTCAGGGTCTTTGATGATATCTTGAGGATTTTGTCTCAGTCAAGGATCTACCTTAGCTACTTGTACCACTACATCCTCCATAGGCTAATCAACAACCTTCACTTTGTGCACCTTGTGGTGTCAGACCTCAGCACCTAGATAAAAATTGGAATCATTATGTGTATCATCAGAACCACCCACATCCTGTTGTGCTCCTAGAAAATCCTTGACACTACCAACACTACCCAACTGACCGCCCTCACCTTTAGTGTATCTCCTTTGAAGAAGTGCACGTCAGCCTGCTATAAACTCTGAGGGTGAGGTGGTCTCATATTTCTTACTCCTCTTTGTGGAGTAACAAATTCTCTAGGCATAGGTGGTGTAGGATACACCACTGGTATCTGAACATCTTGACATCTCTGGCCTCTACCCATGGGTGCACCTGTCACATCTGCTACCCTCCTCCATAGTCAGAGTCAACTTCATTAGATAAAAAAATCTCCTCATAAGATGCTCAGCCAACCAAGCAATAAATGCATTAGTAACTCCTACATCGGCAACCTGCGGCCTATAATCCCAATCTCTAGCCACATATCCAGTATACTCATAACTACAAAGAGCATAAGATAATCAAGCTGTCCATCCCAACCCAAGCTCTCAGACCATCTGTGCATAAGTGGCATAATCTTGTGGTGCAACTTGTATGATGCCATACTATCTCCATAAATGTGTGATGATGAACCACTCCAAGACAGTAGTAGAACATCCTATCAGCACTTGACTTTGACAGAAGTAATTGAATTGGGCACATGCAGCTGGCCATACCTCCACCTGTAGGTACCATCTCCAAATGACAAAGGTGATGTCATCTAAGACATGCCTCTAGTACTCTATAATATGCATCTAGACTTGTGTGACATATCCAAAGTACCTATATCAATGGCTCCTATGGCTGCCTACCCTCACCACATACTGGCTGACATATCGGGATGTGCTCCCACACCTAAATTTGTAGAACTAGTGCACCAGAAGAAAAAGATTTTGCCTCATGATACACTATCTCGTGCATCTCTGAGAACATGTGAGCAAGTAGGCATTGACCCCATCCTAGCTCAAAGGGTGTAGCCATTAGGTGTGCTACCATAAGGGCCCAGATCATTAGAAGACCATTCTACTAATGGTTAGACATGATGATCCCACCGATCATCCCTACTATGATACATTCTAGTCTATGGGTCTGCCCATATCTCTATACCAGAGCCTCCTAGGAGATAGACTGAGCTAACTAATCATCATCATCGAACAACATTTGAAAGGCATGAAGAACAACATTCCCTGCACTAATATAATCAAGATGAGGGCCATGAAATGGTATGTGCAGAATCCTATACACATCCTCCAGTGTCACAGTGATCTCTCTGGTAGGCAAGTGGAATGTCTATCTCTGAATGGAATCTCTTGATCAATGCAGTCAGAAAACCATGGTTCACCTGAATCTCAAGAAAATTTATCAAGTACTCAAATTCGTAGGTAGTTAGGTGCACTCTCAAAGGGTTTGGCAGTGATACACAGAGTCTCTGGGTAGCCGAATGAGATATTCACACATGTACATTTGCATAATAAACCTACACAACACAAAAATAGGGTACCCTATCAGTAACTTGGTCAAAAATTAGGCTATAAGTACAAAAATTGAAAATTTGAATACTCCAAAAGGTGCATTAAATGCTAAGGAATTAGCCTAAGAAATCAAAAAAATAAAAAATTTGACCTAAGGATGAGAAAAACACTTGTTGTTTTCCATACGAGTTTTTAGACTAGTGTCAAAACTTGTACGAGTTTCTATGGGTTCCCACATGACATTTCATGTACACATGACAATCTACAGGTTGCCATTGTATGCAATGAAAATATGAACCTATTTGTTGCATAAACAAAATACCAAAACACCAAACAATCATATTAGATGTTAGTATTTTCAATTGCAACAAAATAAGGAATTTTCACTACAACCTCCGATGAGCAAAAACAAGAGCACCCAAAGCCTTGTTTGATTTTCTCTTTGAGATTATGTGGGTATTCTCTTCCAACACAAATGAAATCCAAAACTAATGCAAAACTATGGGAAGCAAGCTAGATGATGGTGAAGGAGTTGAGAGAAAGTATGAGAAACTTGTCCCAAGCTTCACAAATGATAAATTATTAAGATTGATGCAAGACTATGATAATGATAATGTAACAAGATTAAGATCTAAAATGAATGAAATATGATTAAGAAGCTATGCTAAAGATGCAACAAGATCTAGATTAAAAACAAGATTAGAATGCAAAGAAAAGAACTAGAACTAGAATGATTAAGAATGATCTAGAAGATGCAAGAGCTAAGAGATTAAGAAGAATAAGAAGCTTAGAAGAATTAGCCTAAAATGAGGAGTGAGGCCTCATTTTATAGAAAATGAAAAGAATTCGACGATGGAGATTAAGAGGCAAAAGAATGAGTGGCTAGGATTAATGGTTAGGTAGGGTTTGGAAAAGATGAAGAGGCAAAATGAAATGAGTGGATAAGATTAAGAGGCAAAAGAAATGAGTGGATAAGATTAAGAGGCAAAAAGATGAAGTGGCAAAAGTCAAACTTCACTTTTAGAGGGAAAGAGAAATTTAAAAATGATTGGTGGAGAAAAAAGATGGAGCGGTGGCCACCTTGGAAAAGGTGATTGTGCACATGATTAGAGGATAACCCACCTTTTAATCAAGATTAAAGGAATATTAGAAAAAGGTAAGCATAGGAAAAAGGGAAGAGGAATTAAATTAAAATAAATTTAATTTAATCATGGTTTAGAAGAGATTTAGGCTAGTGGAGGAATAAAATAAATAAAATTTATTTTATAGAGGGAAATGGAGGGATAATATATTAAATTTAATTTAATATATTATAGTATTTAAATAAAATTTAAATACAAAGGGAAAATGAATTTATTTAATTAAGATAAATTTAATTAAATAAATAGAGGAATATAATGATTATAGTCAATTAATAAAATTAACTATAACGTTAAGGGAAAATATTAATAAAAATTAACATTAGTGTGAAAGGACAATTTTAGGTGTCTACATTTTGCCCCTCTTTGATGTGGTGTCAAAATTGGCATCGCGTCAAAGAAGAAGAAAATGAGATGCCCTAGGAGTCATGCCTAAGCGATGATGGAAAGAGGATAAGGATGGTGTCCCCTTGAGAAAATTGAGCAAAAAAATTAATTTTGACAATTTTCTCGAAAAGGAAGGTTGAGGATAAAGGAAGTGAATAAAAGAAGGCCTCCAATGCAAAAATGAACCTAAATGAAAACTATCATTGTGTTAACATGGGAGAGCATATCCTATTTTGATATTGTACTTGACATTATGCACCAAGGTATGAGGAACCAAGATGACCATGTGTCAAGTATGTGATAAAAAAGGTCAAATACAACCATATGTCTTATGACACCATGATATGGAAGACCATGATGCCCCTATGACAATAGGATACAAAGACCATGATAGATGCAAAAAATATTAATACATACAAGCAACAAGAAAGCATGCACACCAAACTAAAAGTAAACCAACATATTGTCCCTAGTCAAGATGAAAACCAATTGATTGATTGATTAATTGATTAAGTGATTGGGAGGGCAGGGCCTCAAGGATTGGGAAGGATACATCCCATGATGATTATTGGATTTGAAATTGATCAATTAATTATCACCTAATTTGGTTTAAGGTGATGGCTTGATTAAAGATTAACATGCATGGATTAGTATTGATTTCACTTGATTGAATTGATTTAGAATATTTTGGATTATAGGGATGTTTTGATTTTTTTTTTAAAAATTCAGAATCATATATCAATTTTTTTGAAAATTTTTAGGATCATTTTATAATTTTTTTGGATTTTTATATTTTTAAAATTTATTTGGATGTTTGGATTGGATGGAATGAGATTGGAAGAGAAGATGATTGGATAAGATGAGTTTGACAAGAATGGGATGAAATGGATTGGATTAGAAGATAAAGACATTTGAAAGACAAGATGGTTTGAATAAGATGAAAGGATGATTAAGGAATTGGATAAGATGAGATACAAAAAAGGATAAGTGGATTGGGACCAATGACAAGGGATAACCAAGGAATGATAAAGGATGGAAGGATTGAAAGATGGAGGATAACAATGTATAGGATGGAAGGATGGTGATAGGAGATGGGGATGGTGGAGAGGAAAGTGATATGGTGTGGAGTATGAAGGATGGAGAGATGGTGGATAAAGGATGTATGGAGTGGATGGATAATGAAGAAAGGATATTTATGGAGGAAGTGAAGGCTTGTGTTGTCCAAAGCATGCATGGATATTTTCTTTGTATTTAAGTTTCTCTAGTTTTTTTAAGCAAGAGAAAGGACATGAAAGTGAAATGGATTTAGATAAGGGATATGAGATGGAGGGTATAAAGAGGATAGGGGATAATCATATGAAGCATATATGTGGAATTGTATAATAGCTAATGGATGGTGAAAATGTATAGGATACTCAAGATCAAGGACATGGGAAGGCGTATGGACTCAAAGAATATTATGAATGATGGATGAAGGAAATGAATATGGCAATGACTATGAGATGGAGGATAGGGATGTCAAGATCAAATATGTGAAAATGGATGGATAAGGAGTAAGGGCTATGAAAGTTACATATGGATAGAGGGGATGCATAGGATAGTCAAGATCAAAGATGGGAAAGGAAATAATAATGAACTTAGATAGGACAATGGATGGTGGAGAGGGAGTGTGGAAGATATTTATGGTAGCATAGTATGGATGGATCTTTCCCCCAAGTATGAAGAAAAAATAGAGGGAGGGACTACACATGACGCCTATTTTCCAAGTTTTCATCATGGTACTTGTCCAAGGTGCCTGATTACCAATTTTTCACTGTTTGACGATTTTTTTTTCTTTTATTTTCTATTATTTTTTTTTCATTATTTTTTAAAAAAAAAAATTGACTTTTTTGGAGGAATTTTAGCTTGATGCTCTTTGGATAATGTTCCTTTAGAAATATATGCTATGATTAGCCAAGGCCACTGAAATGTAAGCTCAAAGATGTTGATAATGGTGATGGTAGGGAAAAGATATGGAGGATAAGATAGATGATGACTAAGGATTTATGCATAAGATGGGGTAAGAGGAATGGGAGGATATGATATGGAAGGATAGGGAGTAGATATAGGAGTTGGATATTGGATAGGGTATTGATAGGTTTGTGTGGGAGTAGGTGGAAATGATGGAAAGATCAACATCGACACACTCCTTGAAAGGTAGTGTATAGGTGAAGGGAGAATGGATTGTCTAGCATGAGGTTTTGATGTAGGGAGTGATGTGGATTTTGGAACACAAGGACCCAAAATATATGGAGGAGAGAATGGAAGGTATTTGGAAGAATATAGAGTGGAAGTCTTTGGAAGCTTGAATGTCAACTTTGATTTTTCTTTTATATTCCAGTCCTTTAAGAGGGACTTGGGAATCCACATAGCTTTTGATTTTTCTTTACGTTTATGTGTTTTTGATCGCAATTCTTCCATGATGGATTTAGGAACCCATATTTTCTTTGATTTTATTTTTTTCTTGGAGGACCCTTGTGGTCTCTTGATTATTTCCCTTTTCTTTGTAGTCACATGTTGATTAGATAGGACATGGTGATCTTTATATGTAAGTGGATTCTTGTATTTCTAATTTTTATGTTTTGCATCCAAATTGCTTCCAAAAGACTTGGGAATTGTGGATGAATGAGGCTCATATAACAGGTTTTGATGGATGGATGGATAGAAATCTCTTAAGGATGCATGTCTTTGTTGATCTTGAGGTATGGTGGAAGAAATAAATGATGATCTAGGAGTGATAGGTATAGTGGATGGAGGAACATAAGGACCTAAAATGGATGGAAGGGATGAAGGGTTTAGCATTGGGATATAAGGGCCCAAAATGGATGGAAGGGATGAAGGATTTCCTGTAGGGATATAGGGACCCAAGATGGATTTGGAAGATAATGAAGGAATATGTTTACACTTGAATGGAGGTATATAAGGTGTAGGAGGGATATGAGCATCTGTAGAGTGGGTGATATCACCAAGGCCATCAAGTATAGGGTTTCCTTGTTCCTTGAGAGGATCCTTAATAGTAATAATAAGAGCTTGACAAGGAATAGGATCTTGTGATGGAGGATCAAGAAGGAGAGTGGGATCTTGTGGACGATTGGGATTATGAGGGGAATTAGGGGGAATAATGAGATCTTGAGAGGGATTGGAATCATGACATGGAGATGAGGGGGTACTTTGATATTGGCTTTGGGGAGGATTATGTGGTGGAGTGGAAGGGGTCATAGGATCTTGAGATGGAAGTTTTTCATGGAATGGAGTGTAGGGAATTCCTTGATCTTGATTAGGAATGGGACCATGAAGTAGATCAAGAGGGATAGGTGGATTTTGAAAAATAAGTGGATCAAGCAATGGAGGAATGCTTGGATCTAGAGGATGAGAGGAATCTTTGTTAGCATGCTTTGGGACAATGCCTTGAGATGTGTGGACTTGTGAGGGTGATGTGATGGAGGGGTTGGGATCTTCAACTTTAATCTCTCCTTTTTCAATAAGGTATTAAATTTTTTTTTTAAACTTTAAGCACTTCTTCATATCATGACCCTTGATGCGATGATAATTAGAGTATTCATTTTCCTTATACCAAGTAGGTTTGGGTTGACTCTCATCAAAGGGAATAATGTTTGGAAAAACCATCATGTTTTGGTCAACAAGTAGGTAGAATATGACATCAAGAGAGTCTGCAAGGGGAGTGTATTATCTAGCTTTGGGTGATTGTGAAACTTTGGAGGATAGGAATGATATGGGTTTTGGAGGATTAGGATTGTGTGGAGGTTGAGAATTAGATGGAGGATTGGAGTTTGATGGTGGATGAGGATTATGGATTTGGAGAAAGGGGGGAGGACACATCTCTTCAAAGGTAAACTTTTTATTTTGACCCCCATTTTGTAAGTTAAGGACAATGTTTTTAAGCTCTTCAATTTCTTGGGAAAGATTAAGCATGTGGGAGGCATCATGCAGGTGATGGAGGGAATCATGTGTGGATAGAGGATAATGAGGTGGATTTACCTTGTCAAAGGTAGAAGAAGGATAAGGAATGTGATATGGATTGGGATTGGATATGACTTGAGGATTGATTTGGTAGGTGGGTTGGATTGGAGGTATAGTTTGAGGATTAGGGTTTGGTACTTTAAAGTCCTCAACCATTTTGTGAAACCAATACATGTTCATGACAGTTGAATTAGAGATTTTGGATTGGATTAGAGGAAGATGATGTATAGGAATATTTGAATTAAGAATGGAAGATTTGATGATGGATGAAATAGGAACTTAAGACTAGGAGCAAATTTGGACTTTGATTTAAGAGGTCAGGGACTCAAGGATTTGATATGATTGGATGATGTATTTGATTGATTTAGAGGGCAGGGCCTCAAAGTTGGATTTGATTTGATTTGATTTGGATGATGATTAAAGGCCAAAGATTATGATTGTACTCCTAAGCCAAAAGTGGAAGATTAGAAGATGGTGTAGATAAGACTTGGATTAAGAATAGATGAATGATTAGGAAGATGACATGATTAAGATTATTATGAGGACCTTGACTTGATTATCAAAATTGATTTGGTTTAGGGTCCTAAATGATAGATTAATAATGATTAGGATACGAAGAATGTGGAGTGTGATTAAGAATGATTAGGAGGTGATGTAAAGATCATGTGGAAAGCTTGATTTGGAGGTAAAGTTGACAAAAATATTTTTGTTGTACTTGAAATGCTTTGCTTTGTTTGTTTTTTTTAATTTTTTAATTTTTTAAGATTTTAGAAGTTTTTGAAGTTTTATGATTTTTTTTTAATTAATTTTTTAATTTTAAAAATGCAAAACACACAATGCAAAAGGAAAAATTCCTAAGGCTCAATTTGGTTGATGTGTCCCCTTTTGTTTCAGGTGGGGAAGGTTTTAAATATTCAAACACATCAAACACACCAACAACCTATTCAAGTTTTATCTAGGATGTACAAGCTCAACTAAGGGGTGTCCTCGATATAAGCAAGGTACGTGAGGCCAAAATTTGTGGATGAAAGAGAATACTCCCTGTTATCTTGTGGTGACTAATCAGGAAAGTACTATCTAGGAAAGTACTGTACATTTTTCCTCCCGACATTTTTTTTGAGGCCAACTACTTTTTCGGCCATTTGGGCCGACTACTTATAACTCATTCTAACCCTAAAGTGGGAAAATATTGTATAATATGGCTTAGGGTTAGGGATTTTTATGATGTATGATTTTAGTACTTGCGGCAGAATTGGGCTGTAAGGGATTACGGATTGTAATCAGGTTGTAATCACTGGATAATAATAATATTGGACTCGCTGTTGGTGCACGTAGCCCAGGGATTAGGTGAACCACGTTAAATCTATGTGTCTTGTGTTCTATTCTGTGTGGTTTATTATTTTTTGATATTAGTTATATTTGCACATAATTGTTATTTCTGCCTTGTTAATCCTAACAAGTGGTATCAGAGCCAGGTTATTTCATTCGTTCTTTCATCTATTCTCTGAAGCAGGTCTCACGAGTTAGTGGGAGAGTCTCTCGGTTAAGTGGGAGAAATGGCAGACGAGGGTAGGGTGAAGGTTGATAAGTTTAATGGGCAGAAATTTCAGTTATGGAAGATGCAAATGGAGGATTATCTCTATCAGAAGGATCTATGGCAGCCACTAGAGGGAGTAGCCAAGAAAGAGCAATCAATGTCTCAGGAGGATTGGGATATTTTGGATAGGAAGGCACTGGGGAGTATTCATCTATGCTTGGCACAATCGGTGGCATTCAATATTACTAAAGCAAAGACAGCTAAAGATCTGATGGAAACCCTAGCGAAGTTGTATGAAAAGCCTTCAGCTTCAAACAAGGTATTTCTTATGAAGTGTTTATTTAATATGAAAATGGTAGAAGGTGGATCAGTTACTAATCATTTGAATGAGTTTAATACAGTTACAAGTCAATTAACCTCAGTTAAAATTACTTTTGATGAAGAGGTTAGGGCTCTCTTGATTTTGTGTTCTTTGCCAGAAAGATGGAATGGCTTGGTAATGGCTGTTAGTAATTCTATTTCTGGTTCTAATACCCTAAAGTATGATGATGTTATTGGTGTTATATTGAGTGAGGAAATTCGTAGGAAAAGCTCAGGGGCATCCACATCGGGTAATGTATTGAACACAGAAAGCAGAGGCAGAACAAGAGATAGAGGAAACAACTCTGGAAATCATGGGAAATAAAGAGGAAAATCAAAGGGAAAGAGGTCCGAATCTAAAGGGCCAAATGATTGCTGGTACTGTGGAAAACCAGGTCATAAGAAGAAAGATTGTTGGTCTTGGAAGAAAGATCAAGGAGACAAAAATGATGGAAACAAGGAGGCAAATGTGGTAAGTAACAAATCTGAGGAGGATGCTTTGCTCTTGTCCTTAGAAAGTATTGATGATTCATGGGTTTTAGATTCTGGGGCTTCATTTCATGCTACACCCCATAGAAGTTATTTTGTTGATTATGTCCAAGGGGATTTTGGGCTAGTTTATTTGGGAGATAATGAACCCTGTCAGATTGTTGGAAAGGGAAAAATTAAGATTAAGTTGCAGAATGGGAATCATTGGCTACTACAAGAGGTAAGACATGTTCCAAGGCTGAGTAGGAATTTAATTTCAGCAGGGCAACTGGGTGATGAGGGTTGCACAGTTACTTTTAATGATAAAAATTGGAAGGTTTCAAAAGGTTCCTTAGTAGTAGAAAAAGGTGTGAAAGTAGGCACCTTATATCTTTGTACAGGTCATACTGTTCCTTCTACTTTAATTATTTCAGAAGATAATGAATGTTCAGGAACAGTGGCTGCAGTTGAGCAGGAAGAACATCA
Organism: Chamaecyparis obtusa; assembly: GCA_027943335.1. Classification (NCBI taxonomy): domain Eukaryota; kingdom Viridiplantae; phylum Streptophyta; class Pinopsida; order Cupressales; family Cupressaceae; genus Chamaecyparis; species Chamaecyparis obtusa. The sequence goes on along the minus strand of BSBK01002152.1, from coordinate 3,043,161 downwards.
AACTATTGGTGTAGATTCTGACACAGCACTGTGGCACAACAGACTCGGGCACATGAGTGAAAAAGGTATGAAATTAATTCATTCAAAGAAAGTTTTACATGGTCTGAAATGTGTCAATATGGATTTTTGTGAAAGTTGTGTTTATGGAAAACAAAAGAGAGTTAGTTTTGTGAAGAGTGGGAAGGAAAAGAAAAATGAGAGATTAGAGCTTGTGCATACAGATGTATGGGGACCAACTCAGGTATCTTCCCTTGGTGGCTCTCTCTATTATGTTACATTTATAGATGATGCAACAAGAAAAGTATGGATTTATTTCCTTAGATAGAAATCTGATGTATTTCAAACTTTTAAGAAATGGAAATGCTTGGTTGAGAATGAGGCTGGTAAAAAGTTAAAATGTCTCAGATCTGATAATGGTGGTGAATATTGCAGCACAGAATTTGAAGAATATTGTTCCTCTAATGGCATTCATAGGTATAAAACTGTACCAAGGACTCCACAAGAAAATGGAGTGGCTGAACGCATGAATAGGACAATAATGGAGCGTGCAAGGAGTATGAGGTTGCATGCTAGGCTGCCCAAAAATATGTGGGCAGAGGCAGTGAACACTAATGTTTATTTAATCAATAGAGGCCCCTCTACTCCTTTGGACTGTGGTATTCCAGAGGAAGCATGGAGTGGTAAGAAGGTGAGTTATTCTTTTCTCAAAACATTTGGTTGTGAAGCTTTTGCACTTATAGATTCTGAAAATAGAACCAAGCTGGAAGCTAAGTCAAAGAAATGTGTATTTTTTGGGTATGGCATTGATGAATTTGGTTATAGGCTTTGGGATTTTGAAAATCATAAAATTGTAAGAAGTAGGGATGTCATATTCAATGAGAAAGTATTGTACAAAGATCTGTTGCTGCAGCATGAGAAGAAAGAAAATGACTATGTAGTACTGGATGATACTCCACAAGTTCATGTTCCAGTAGTTCCTTATGCTCTGCAACAATAGCAACAACAAATACCACACACCCCAGTGAGTGTTAGACGGTCAACAAGGCTAAGTAGACCTCTAGAAAGATTTTCTCCATCTTTGTATTCTATTCTGTTAACAGATGCTGGTGAACCTGAATGTTATAATGAAGCTGTGCAGGTGGATACAAAGCTTCAGTGGGAGTCTGCAATGACAGATGAAATGGACTCTTTGCTGAAAAATTAGACATGGGATTTATGTAAGTTACCTGCAGGTAAAAGGGCTTTACAGAATAAATGGGTTTATAGGATCAAAGAAGAGGATGGAGGTACGAAAAGATTTAAAGCCAGATTAGTCGTAAAAGGATTTGCACAGAAACATGGTATTGATTTTGATGAGATATTTTCTCCAGTTGTTAAAATGACTTCTATTCGTACTGTTTTAAGTATTGTGGCTACTAAAGATTTGCATTTAGAGCAGCTTGATGTTAAAACAGCCTTTCTTCATGGTGATTTGGATGAAGAAATATATATGGTTCAGCCACAAGGATTTGAGGTCAAGGGTAAGGAGAATTTGGTGTACAGATTGCAGAAAAGTTTATATGGCTTGAAGCAAGCACCTCGGCAATGGTATATTAAATTTGACACTTTTATGAATGGGCATGGATATAGTCAGTGTCATTCTGACCATTGTGTTTATTTTAAGAGGTTGGATGATGACAGCTACATTATTTTATGTTTATATGTTGATGATATGCTTGTAGCTGGGTCTAACATGGATCACATTAAGGGGTTGAAACAACAGTTAGCAAAATCTTTTGCTATGAAGGATTTGGGGGCAGAAAAACAAATCCTTGGTATGAAAATTTGTAGAGATAGGAAAAATAGGAAATTGTCTCTATCTCAGGCTGATTATATTGAGAAGGTGTTGCAACATTTTTCTATGGAAAATGCCAAAGCTGTCAGCACACCTTTGCCTGGTCATTTGAAATTGACTAAGGATATGTGTCCCAAGACACCAAAAGAAGAGACTAAAATGTCTAAGGTACCTTATGCTTCAGCTGTAGGGAGCTTAATGTATGCTATGGTATGTACTAGGCTAGATATTGCACACGCAGTGGGAGTTGTTAGTCGTTATATGAGTAACCCTGGTATTGAGCATTGGAATGTAGTCAAATGGATTCTCAGATATTTGAGAGGCACATCTAGTAAGTGTTTACACTTTGGGGGTTCTACTACTACTGTACAAGGCTATGTTGACTCAGATTTGGCAAGAGATATAGATAGTAGGCGGAGTACTACAGGTTATATATTTACTGTTGGTGGGACAGTAGTGAGTTGGATTTCTAGACTACAAAAGGTGGTTGCTTTATCCACTACAGAGGTAGAGTATGTTGCTGCTACAGAGGCAGCCAAGGAGATGATATGGCTTCAATTCTTCATGGAAGAATTGGGACATCCACAAAAGGATAATTTTCTACATACAGATAGCCAAAGTGCCATTCATCTTGCAAAGAATTCTGCTTTGCACTCAAAGACAAAACACATACAGTTGCGGTACCATTTCATTCGATCAGTTTTGGATGATGGACAGTTAAGGCTGGAAAAGATTCATACTGATGATAATCCAGTAGATATGTTTACAAAGGTAGTAACAAGGGAGAAGTTGAACTCATGTTCAGCTTCAGTTGGTCTTCTAGACTGACCAAAATAAAGGAACAACTGAGTCCAAGGTGGTTCAATCCAGTGGGTGCCTCATGTGGGTAGCGGTATTGCTACAGGATCAGTCTCCAAGTGGGAGGTTTTTTTTAGTATAGTGTGGATACTGATCAGTCACCAAGTGGGAGATTGTTAGCTTGTGGTGACTAATCAGGAAAGTACTATCTAGGAAAGTACTGTACATTTTTCCTCCTGACATTTTTTTTGAGGCCGACTACTTTTTCGGCCATTTGGGCCGACTACTTATAACTCATTCTAACCCTAAAGTGGGAAAATATTGTATAATATGGCTTAGGGTTAGGGATTCTTATGATGTATGATTTTAGTACTTGCGACAGAATTGGGCTGTAAGGGATTACGGATTGTAATCAGGTTGTAATCACTGGATAATAATAATATTGGACTCGCTGTTGGTGGACGTAGCCCAGGGATTGGGTGAACCACGTTAAATCTGTGTGTCTTGTGTTCTATTCTGTGTGGTTTATTATTTTCTGATATTAGTTATATTTGCACATAATTTTTATTTCTGCCTTGTTAATCCTAACACTCCCAAACAGCCAGGAGGAAATGTTAATCCAATCTCCACCTTCACTTCCCAAAGGTATAAAGTGTTAATATGATTTAGAACAACAGAGAGGGGGGGTGAATCAATTGTTCTCAGGTCCAGATGTATAAAAATAAACTTTAAGCTCTTCAATAAATTTGATCTAATAACCAACACCTACTTGGTCATTATTGATTGCATAATAGAAACATATAATAGTGCAGTCCACTTATCCAATAGCATCTAACTTTTAAAACACAGAAATGTTCAAGCCAAAACATTCACACAAGTTTCAACACCAGGATTTATAGTGGAAACCCCATTAGGGAAAAACCACTTTGTAACATGTTACTATTATGTTCACTCTTCTGAAGTGAGCCCGGTGAAAAGCCAACCCTGTCAAAGGTTACAAAAACACTATCAGGTGTGACCTCATTAAAGGGTTTAACCAATCTATTAAAAGTGTGCCTCATTATAGGACTTACATACACTCCATTAGAATGAAACCTTATTCAAAGGATTTATACCTATGACTATTAGGTCAACCTCTGTTAAAAGGATTTTGATTGTTACAATGGTTAGAAAGTAGCAATAGTATTGATCTGAAAAAAATACAACTCACTTTACAAATATCAGATCCAATTTAGTACACATATGCTGGCTTACTAACTGTGAGCCTTTTCCATCTCCATCACTGATCTGCTCAGAGCCATCTTCAAGCAATCACAACACTTCTCCTTCAACCTTCTCTACTTAGATAGTCAATAAAATCAACAATACTTCTAGCATCTACTTGCTCTTCAACCTCTTGCTTAGGTTTCCTTAATACTACCTTTATTAGGTCATTACATCTTTTTCCGCTTAATCTCCTTCGTAGATCTTAGGGTTAGGTTAGATTCATTGAATCTATCCTAAATTATGTTCTTCAGCTATCCTTTAGAAATATCTTGAATCTCTTAAAATATTTACAATAAAACATTTTACAGTGCAATAAATGCTTTCATACAATCAATAGATAAAGTCAACATGTTTTACATAATCCAAGAATTCAATGATGTCAGCTGGAAATTTTAATTCTTCCTCAAATGCAAAATACTGGTGCTCGGTCAATACTATGTTCAACTTCTCGGTCTTCTCTAGAAAGCTCGATCACCACATAAACTATTTCCTTGGCTAACACTATCTTCCTCGGAAAATAACTGGTGTTCGGTCAACACTAATTTTACTCAACATATACTAGCTCAATTGACACAAACAACACTCAGCTTAAATTAGATTTCTTCATTTTTTCTCAGTTAAGCCTACCAATTTAGTCTTCATTCTTAATTAGATAAACAATACATTGTCTTATCATTGTGCCATATAATCAAGTACTCACTAAAGTATCAAGATAACTCAACCTTTCCTTAGGTGCTATTGTTACCAACCTTGCCTATCCCGATAGAAACACTCAAATAGATATAGTACTTTCTTAAATAGGAATAGTATTACCAGTTAAGGTTTGACATCAATGACAATACAACAATTGCTTTAATTATCATTTCCAACAATCTCCCTCTTTGGCATTGATGGCAACCCCATATGAATATCACATGAATTACCAACCAATCCAAAAACTTATCTGTCCATCATAAATATTTATAATATCCTTAGCTTCATTCTGATACAAAATCAATTAGCCATGCTTGACCGTCCACTGAATTTCTCCCACTGTCTTAATCTTCTCATTCTGTATATTCATCTGATCATCTCCCTCTTTGACAAAAATGCCAAAGCAGTGACAAAAACATACATCCTATAGATGTAGATATCATCCTTTTTGTTTAGTAACAATATTTCTCCCTCTGTCATCTTGCTTATGACCGATTCTTGACTTTGCTATTCTTTTCACAACTCTAGGCTGCTCCTAAAGTGTGACCTTTTTTTGCATCAATTTGTTAGATGTTCTTTGCAACACATTTGATGTAGTGCTCCTAGCTTGACTAGGCAGCCTCAGTTAGCGGAAGGACCCTTAATTAACTCCTCAAGTATTCATGAGCTTCTTTAGGTAAATCCTTAGTGAATATGTTTGCTAATTGTTCCTTTGTATTCACATATTCTATGCGGACCTCTTTATCTTGTACCATTTCTCTCAAGTAATGATACTTGATGGCAATGTGTTTGGTCTTTGTGTGCATCACTAAATTCTTAGAGATGTTGATAGCACTTATGTTGTCATAGAAGATGACAACTGGTTCAATGATTTCTTCTTTCATGCCTACCAACAATTTCTTTATCCATATCAAATTTAAACAGTTCACAGCTGGAGCCACATACTCAGCTTCAATAGTAGATTGGGAAATGCAATTTTGTTTCTTGCTTGTCTGGGAAACTAATCTTTGTCCAAGAAAGAAATCTCCACCACTAGTACTCTTTTTGTCATCTACATTTCCTACCTAATTAGCATCTGTATACACTCTCAATTCAAATTTGTCATGCTTCTTGTAGTACAATCCATAGTCAACAGTTCCCTTCAAATATCTCATGATTTTTTTAACCACCACCATGTGAGTTACCTTAGGATTGGAAGAGAATCTTGCCACAATCACAATAGCTAATACAATATCTGGTCTTCTATGTATAACATACTGTAGCTTTCTAATCATAGATCTATACAAAGTTTGGTTAACTTCTCCAACATCATCATTTTTAGAAAACTTCTGTCCAGTAGCCATGGGAGTACTTACTGGCCTTGAATCTTCCATACCAAAGGTTTTCAGTATCTCATGAACATATTTAGACTGGGTGATGAAAACTCCTTTCTCCATCTGATATACTTGCAAACCAACAAAAAATTTGATCTCCCAAACATACTCATTTCAAATTTAGTTTGCATTTCATTTGAAAATTTCTTACACAAGACATCTTGTCCACCAAATATAATATCATCTACAAAGATCTTAGCTAAAAGGATTCCTTTACCTTCTTCATCTTTCATGTATATATTTCTTGTGTAATTTGTCCTTGAGAATCCAATATGTATCAGGTAGTTGTGTAATCTCTCATACCATGCTCTAGGAGCTTGCTTTAGTCCATACAGTGCTTTATTCAGTTTGCAAACCATGTGTCTTCTGTTTGAATCAACAAATCCTCCTGGCTGTTCAAAATATACTTATTCTTCCAACATACCATTTAAAAATGTAGACTTAACATCCATTTGGTATACCTTGAAACCTTTATAGGCAGCATATGCAAGTAGAGTTCTAACTCCTTTCAATCTTGCTATAGGGGAAAATGTCTCCCCATAATCTATTCCTTCTTCTTGTGCATAGACTTTGCATGCCAACCTAGCCTTGTTTCTTGTGATTTGACCATGTTCATTCATCTTATTACAAAATACCCACTTTTTCCCAATGACATTATTATCTTCTGGTCTCAGCACCAGAGTCCAGGTATCATTCTTCTCTATTTGGTCTATCTCTTCATTCATTGCTTCTATCCAATCTTCATTTTCTAATGCATCCTTTATTGTCTTAGGCTCAAATTCACATAGTAAACATGTTGGATCTCTTGCCTTTCTTCTAGTCTGAATTCCAGTATCTTTATCTCGAATGATCTGTTTAGGCTTGTGATGTCTCCTTACATATTGTGCTAGAATAGGTTTCTCTCTTCTTTCATTTTGCTCATCAGGTTCCCCAACAAGATTGTCAGATTCAACTTCTAAATGCTTGACAACCTCTTCCTAATACTTGGTAGCTTCTTCCTGTCACTTGGCACATTCTTCTTCTCTCTCAACATTATTATCCTGATGCTCAACATTTCTTACCCAAGACTCAGCATCAGGTGTAGATCTGTCACTTTCCTCTTCTTCCTCTATATACAAAAAAGATCTAAAATTTTTTGGTTCTCTGCTACTGTCAGCTTCATTTTTCTTTGCATACTCATCAACTTTGACATTTACAATTTCTACAATTTTGTTAGTGTTAGAATTCAAACACTTATAAGCTTTACTTTTTTTGGAATAGCCTAGGAATATACCCTCATCTCTTTTAGCATCAAATTTTCCATTTCTACTATCCTTTAATATGTAGCACTTACTTCCAAAAATTCTAAAGTACTTTACATTCGGTGCATACCCATGCCATAATTCATAAGGTGTCAGATTTGTACCTTTTTTGATCTATACTTAGTTAAGAGTATACATAGCTATACTTACAACTTCTTTCCAATACTTATGTGCAACATTCTTTTCAATCATTAATGTCCTTGCACAGTCGAAGATAGATCTATTCCTTCTCTCTACTATACCATTCTGTGGAGGAGTTCTAGGTGCAGACATCTGTCTTTTGATCCCTCTATCATTGCAAAATAGATTAAATTCATTTGATGTAAATTCTCCACCTCGGTCAGATCTTAGACACTTTAGGTTCTTACCTATCTCTTTTTCAACCTTAGCCACATACCACTTAAAAAATTGAAAAGCATCAGATTTTTCCTTTAAGAACATTACATGCATCATTCTAGTAAAATCATCAACAAATAGGATAAAATATCTAGCACCACAGTAGCTTTTTACACCCATCGGTCGACAAAGGTTAGTATGAACCAAATCTAAGATATTCTTAGAAGTAAAGGTTTTTCTCTTGAAACTAGACTTAGTCATCTTACCCAACTGACATTCTTTGCACATTACATTCTCAGGTTTCTTCAATCTAGGTAGACCTCTCACTTTCTTTTTCTTGCTAATTTCTACTAGATTATCAAAGTTAACATGACATAGCCACTTATGCTGTAACCAAATATCATCAAGTTGTGAAATCATACATGTTTCTTCAGATAGGTCTAGATAGAATAAATTACCTCTTGTCTGTTCTCCACTTCCAATCAGTTCACCAGTGGCATCAAATATTTTGGCCTTCCTATGATGAAATTCCACTTGGTAGCCAGTGCTATTAAGTTGTGCAACACTCAACAGATTATAGTTAAGACCATCAACCCAATAAGCCATTTCACAAGTGATCTTATTAGTCAGCTTAATCAATCTTTTTCCTCTAATAGTACATGGTGCATAATTACCAAATTTCAGTCTCCTACCTTTATAATGATCTAAGGTATCAAACTTACTCTTATCTCTAGTCATATGATGTGAACAACCACTATCAATAATCCATTTATCATTTTTGTTCACATAAGATATCAATGCATTTTTCTCATCCTCATCAGATTCATCTTTCATTGCAACATAGACAACCTAAATTTCAAAATCATCACAATCAGTGTCAATCTCTTCTTCAACAATGTAGTAGGATTTCTTACCTTTTCCTTTGTAGTCCTTGTATCTTTGGTAACCTCTATCTTCTCTTTGTTTTTATGTTTGCTATCTCTTTCTTCATCCTTATTATCCCTTTCAAGACATCTAGCAGCTATATGACCAACTTTATTACATGAAAAACATATAATTGGGAGTTTACCTTTGTACCTTCCTTTTCTCCTTTTTAGTTTTCTAGCCATAAGAGCTTCTAGATCCTAAAGTTCTTCTTCAGAAGTTCCATTGTCACTATCACTTTCACTTTCACTTTCACTAATGCATCTTTCTTTTTCTTTCTTTGACTTATTCAAAACCATTTGTGACTTAAAAGTAGATTCAATATTACCAACAATGAATTTATCATAGTTAGAAAGTTCAAAAGTAGTAAGCTTACCAACCAAACATTCTAAAGTAAGAGCATTAGGAGAGTTACATCTAGATTCCTGAATTGCAGAAATTTTGATTGCATAGATAGGACGCAGAGTTCTCAATACTTTTCCTATTATAGTTTCATCCTCAATAGTTCCATTTTCTCCTCTAATAGCATTCACAACTTCTTTTATTCTACCACAATATTGTGCAATATTTTCACCTTCTTGCATTCTCATTTCATCAAATTTACCTCTTAGGGTTTTGGCTTTTGCTCTCAACACATTTATGTCACTATCATAAATGTTTGCAAGGGTGTCCCACATTTTCCTTGTAGTACTGCAATCTTTGACATCTTCAAATTTTGGATAACTTAGGGCAGATGCAATCTCCAACATTACTTGGTTGTGCTCTTGTTTAGATTTCATTTCCTTGGCAGTCAGAGGTGCAACAGGTGTGACATAGTCATGCTCAATGTAATACTTTACAAAATCACCAATACCAAACAGATGCAACTTCATCAATCTTTGTCATGCATGAAAGTTTTCCTTATTCATCTTTGGTACCTCCTTCTTATACATCTTGATCATTTTCTTCAAGTACCTTCAAACTTTTTTTCTGTAAGCACCAACAACTCTGGTACCAATTGTTAATATGATTTAGAACAACAAAGAGGGGGGGTGAATTAGTTGTTCTCAAGTCCAGATGTATAAAAACAAACTTTAAACTCTTCAACAAATCAGATCTAATAACTAACACCTACTTGGTCATTACTGATTGCATAACAAAAACATATAATAGTGTAGTCCACTTATCCAATAGCATCTAACTTGTAAAACACAGAAATGTTCAAACCAAAATATTCACACAAGTTTCAACACCAGGATTTATAGTGGAAACCCCATTAGGGAAAAACCACTTTGTAACATGTTACTATTATGTTCACTCTTCTGAAGTGAGCTCGGTGAAAAGCCAACCCTGTCAAAGGTTACAAACACACTGTCAGGTGTGACCCAGTTAAAGGATTTAACCACTTTGTTAAAAGTGCACCTTGTTATAGGACTTACATACACTCCATTAGAATGAAACCTTGTTCAAAGGATTTATACCTTTGGCTATTAGGTCAACCTCTGTTAAAAGGATTTTGACTGTTACAATGGTTAGAAAGTAGTAGTAGCATTGATCTGAAAAACATACAACTCACTTTGCAAATATCAGATCCAATTCAGTACACATATGCTGGCTTACTGATTGTGAACCTTTTCCATCTCCATCACTAATCTACTCAGAGCCCTCCTCAAGAAATCACAACACTTCTCCTTCAACCTTCTCTGCTTAGACATTCAATAACATCAACAATACTTCTAGCATCTACTTGCTCTTCACCCTCTCACTTAGGTTTCCTTAATACTACCTCTATTAGGTCATTACATCTTTTGCCACTTAATCTCCTTCATAGATCTTAGGGTTAGATCAGATTCATTGAATCCATCCTACATTATGTTCTTTGGCTATCCTTTAGAAATATCTTGAATCTCTTAAAAGATTTACAATAAAACATTTTACAGTGCAATAAATACTTTCATACAATCAATAAATAAAGTCAACATGTTTTACATAATCCAAGAATTCAACGACGTCAGCTGGAAATCTGAATTCTTCCTCAAATGCAAAATAATGATGCTCAGTCAATATTGTGTTCAACTTCTCGATCTTCTCTAGAAAGCTTGGTCACCACATAATTTGTTTCCTCGGCTAACATTGTCTTCCTCGGCAAATAATTGGTGTTCGCACAACATTGATTTTACTTAGCATATACTAGCTCGGTCGACACAAACAACACTCGGCTTAAACTAGATTTCTTCATTTTTTCTTGGTTAAGCCTACCAATTTAGTCTTCAATCTTACTTAGATAAACAATACATTGTCTTATCATTGTGCCACATAATCAAGTACCCATTGAAGTATCAAGATAACTCAACCTTTTCTTAGGTGTTGTTGTTACCAACCTTGCCTATCCCCTTAGCAACACTCAAATAGATATAGTACTTTCTTAAATAGCAACAGTCTTACCAGTTAAGGTTTGACATCAATGAAAATACAATAATTACTTCAATTACAGTTTCCAACATAAAGTTCTTTGGGGCTTAGCCAAGATTGATAATATTCTACTTAGTCCTTAATTTGTGCTCTAGGGACTTGATTTATCAAAACACACTAGTTTAAAATGTATGAAATGAAAATATGAACCTATTTGCTACAAAAATAAAACACCAAAACACCAGACAATCACATTAGATGTTAGTATTTTCAATTGCAACAAAATAAAGAATTTTTACTACAACATTCGATGAGCAAAAACAAGGGCATCCAAAGCCTTGTTTGATTTTCTCTTTGAGATTATGTGGGTATGCTTGCCCAACACAAATGAAATGCAAAACTAATGCAAAACTATGGGAAGCAAGCTAGATGATGGTGAAGGAGTTGAGAGCAAGTATGAGAAACTTGTCCCAAGCTTCACAAATGATAAATGATTAAATTGATGCAAGACTATGATAGTGATAATGTAACAAGATTAAGATCTAAAATGAATGAAATATGATTAAGAAGTTATGCTAAAGGTGCAACAAGATCTAGATTAAAAACAAGATTAGAATGCAAAGAAAAGAACTAGAACTCGAATGATTAAGAATGAGCTAGAAGATGCAAGAGCTAAGAGATTAAGAAGAATAAGAAGCTTAGAAGAATTAGCCTAAAATGAGGAGTGAGGCCTCATTTTATAGAAAATGAAAAGAATTAGATGGTGGAGATTAAGAGGCAAAAAAAATGAGTGGTTAGGATTAATGGTTAGGTAGGGTTTGGAAAAGATGAAGAGGCAAAATGAAATGAGTGGATAGGATTAAGAGGCAAAAGAAATGAGTGGATAAGATTAAGAGGCAAAAAGATGAAGTGGCAAAAGTCAAACTTCACTTTTAGAAGGAAAGAAAAATTAAAAAATGATTGGTGTAGAAAAAAGATGGAGAGGTGGCCACCTTGGAAAAGGTGATTGTGCACATGATTAGAGGATAATCCACCTTTTAATCAAGATTAAAAGAATATTAGAAAAAGGTAAGCATAGGAAAAAGGGAAGAGGAATTAAATTAAAATAAATTTAATTTAATCATGGTTTAGAAGAGATTTAGGCTAGTGGAGGAATAAAATAAATAAAATTTATTTTATAGAGGGAAATGGAGGGATAATATATTAAATTGAATTTAATATATAATACAAAGGGAAAATGAATTTATTTAATTAAAGTAAATTTAATTAAATAAATAAAGGAATATAATGATTATAGTCAATTAATAAAATTAACTATAATGTTAAGGGTAAATATTAATAAAAATTAACATTAGTGTGAAAGGACAATTTTAGGTGTCTACACCCGTACGACACTTGAGGGACCTGACGAAATGTCGTACGAGAGATGGGTCCCTCTCATACGAGTTACAGGTTAAATGAGGATGACTTTCTACATAAAACTCAAAACTCGTACGAGTCCTACTGGACTGTCGTATGACTTTTTGTGGTGCAAAAATTCAAAAAGCTAAAATGTACAAAAATTTTTTTCTAAAAATGTTGAAAACATGGAAAATTTGAATTCATAGAGAGGCACAAAGGTCCACTTACCGGGTTCCTATACTGGGGAGGTCATTGGTGCCGCCGACTTTTCTCAAATCAATGTGAGGAGACTAGAATTGCCATTTTGTCCATTTTTTCTCTCAGAGGGCTCCATAGAAGTTTGCAAAAGTCAAAAGGAATAATGATTTGAAAATGACCCTTTTGGGCCTTATATAGGTTTTGACCTAATTTTTCAAAGTGCTTTGTTTTGCGTGAAAATTGCACCCCTAGCTAATTTCGATGTTCTAGATCCATTTTCGGGATCCAAATCAAAATCTGAGATCATTTACATTGTCAAAATCGTGATTAAATTTTTTTAGACCTAGTACAGTTGACTACTTGCATAATCAACCTTCTAATTATCAAATAAATCTAATTTTCAACTTAACTGATTATCTTACATCAAACTATCAAAATTTCAACTTGGTCAACCATGGTCAACTCATGGTCAAACTTGGTTAAACTTGGTCTTTAGGACCTCCAAACGATGAAGAACGTGTCTCTGGATGTGCGCAACCACTTCTCAAATTAATTAACATGCTTCTAAACCATTTAACGTTGACTTTTCTTGTCATATTTCAATTTTCATCTCAAAGGGGGCATGGTATTGCACATCAATCAAATTTGTAAATCAAATCTTTCTTTCAATAATCAAGACAACAAACACGTCTAGTTGATGATTCATCAAATGACCTCGTGGCTAGGGGCACATCGCTTGGGGCATATTAGGTTCATCAAGATGCATATCAATCTGGTATCCTAATCAATCTTGCAAACTGTATCACCTCTTTGTAACCATTGGTTCAGTTGTGTTATTTCCTTGGTTCTTCATAACTAAAGGGTTCAGATTTGGCATCCTTTTTTATTCCTTTGGACAATCAGGTCTAGAGTCAGGACAGTCACTTCTTCATAATCATAGGTTCAGAATCAGGTGTTTTGACACTTCTTCATAATCACCAGTTCATTTTTTATATAGTTGGCATCATCTTCATTCTTTGGTCAATCAAGACCTGAATCACCAACATCTTCAAATCTATCAATTGGTTTCTATCTCAGAATCGGTTAATCTTTCAGGATCAGTTTCTCCACCACATAATTGAGTCCAATATTTATAAAAAATAGACTAATCTTTAAACCACTCCGCTTCGCATAGTAATTCAAGGAGGGGCAAAATGTAATATCCCAAAAATGGGCTATAGGTTCATTAACCTCGTACATCAACAAATCAATCGAAATTGACATCAAAGTCCAAACCTATGGCACATCTGCACATTAGTTCATCAAAACCCTAATTGATTTTATCCTAATTCTACATCGGGGAATATTCCTAATTTATCTATCTATTCCTAATTTATATTATTTAATTTTGACAATAAATAAAAAATCCTACGAATAATTGATTAAATTCTTATTTAATTGATTAAATCCAGTTGTCAATATTTAATGATATAGTTTGGAATAAAGTTTGATTTAATAATTGATTAACCCATAAATCAGTTATTTTAACTCAAAATCAATTAAGTTGAGAATAAATCACTTTATTTTTAAATTAATTCATATTAAAGCATGCACAATTAGAAAATCAGTCAACTTTAAATCAATTATCAATTTTAATTTGTTAACTTTCTAAACTCAACATGTGATTGTGAGTTGAAAAAGTGAACTAAACTCTATTTCGAGTTAAAAGCTACTTTTGCATGATTTTATGAGTTGATCTTTTCCTAATTTCTTGTTAACTCAAAAATCAACCTGAGTTTATCAAGAGTGATTTATAGATTTTCTCAATGCATCCTCAAGCCATGGATTTCTATATAATTGAGGCTCATTCCTTCATTTAGACCCCCCCACATGTGAATTTTCATACTTGAACTCTGGTGAATTTACATCTGAAGAATCAAGCTCTTACGAACAGGAGATTGTGAGATTTTTGTTATTGTTTTGATCATAGCATTCATTCATTTTTATATCATAGAATATCATTGTTAGATCAATCTGCATATGAGCATCTTGCATTAGCATATCATTTCAATCCATTCTAGATTAGTTTCATATCAGTTTTTCATCTTATTGCACACAAAATCCAAAAAAAAGAGATTAATCTGCATTCATCTTTCATCCATTTTTAGCATTAAATCCTTCGTTTAGGTGTTGCATTGTCATTGATCTCAGTCTAAATATGAGAATTCCATACTCGCACCTACTAGAAGGTAGTAAATCATCTGGTTAGCTATATTGTTCTTATTTGCAGGTTTCTTGATTTGCTAACCTCTAATATTTTACTGAAGTGTTGTGTCTTTAGCTAGGTACAAAATTCACATGCACAATACCCATCCATCTCCTACATTCATTGTAATACCCTCTCCTATGGTGATACTTGGGCTTTCTAATTTGGACATTTTTATTATGATGGTTAGAATTATATGTTTACATTTATGTTTTATGAATGATGACATGTCTATCAGATGTTTAGATACACTCGTTTATGGTTATCATTTATATGTTCATGAAATTGGAAATAATCTATCTTTATATTTTATATAGAGCTCACCCAAGGATTTGAATCTAACCGCTATTATCTATGTTGTTTTATATTCCATGTATATGTGTGTCTGATATGTTTTCATGACTCAGGAAGAAGTCATAGTTACTCACTCAGTTGAGGTCCAGATGATGTATCGATCTTGGTCATTTGTTTGCATATATCTGATTTGTATATATATCTATATTTGCACATGTATCTCTTCTTGGTGATGTAGGATTGAAGGTAATGGGTATTGTCTCCAACTGGCCTCACAGGTTTGACTGATCCCTTAAAATCATCGATCATTGTTGTTGTTATGGAGATGTCTCCAAGGTTCCATGAGAAGGAACTCAACCTCTGACCCTTTTATCCTTAGGTGGGAAGTTCTTGAGTCAGTCCCTTGTGTGGATGATGTATTCCTATGTCCTCTCAGTTTGTTGGTTTAGTGGATCTTGTAGCTAGTTTCTTGTCTTTTGCATTAGTTGAAAATGAGGTTTTGAGTATGGTAGCTTTAATTATCTTCATGGTATTTTCAAATTTTTTTAGTAGATTATTGATGTGAATTATTGTTCATGTGAGGGTATGATTTAGTAATTTATCTATATTAGTAGCTACTTATATGTACTAGCGTATCTTGTTAGGAATGAGTTAGTATGTGCTTAAATCATGTGATTTTAATGTCAATAATAATAATAAATGTTAATAATAGTGGTATATTCCATCTTATGTTAGTAGTTACCTTATATATATATATATATATATATATATATATATATATATATATATATATATATATATATATATATATATATATATATATATCACTATTGTATTTTTAAAGAATATGGATTAGTGTATGAATAAATAATATGTTTTATCATAATAGTAATACTTGGGTTGCAATAATATTTATAATAATAATAATATACGTACACATAGGCATATGGGTGCACACATATGCATATGAATACATATATTTATATAATTATTTGTGAGTAGCTAATTATTGTATTTTATTAATAAGCTATTTTATAAGTTTATTTTATGGGTGGCAAATAATATTTGGTAATTCCCTTTTACTTTAGCTTAAGTAACTTAGCATAGTAGATAAACTAAAGGCAAAAATTATTATCATTTACCTTCGTCATTAAGGGAGAGATACAATTAGATTATGATAATACTTATTTATAGATCTCTTCTTGGGAATGGATTACTAAATATTATTAAACCTAAACTAATAACCAATATTTGGTTGGGATAGTTGCATCAGTTGATTTTTCCCGTGCAACTACTCACTCAATTTATATATACAAGAAGGAATCCCTATTAGAGAGGGAGGTTGGGTGGGAAATTAATTTTAGGATGCGAATTTTTGGAAGATTGGTTTTTGGAGTTGTCTGCAATTGATTTTTGTTAGAAATTTAGTTGAAAGTTTATGTGAGTTTGAGAGTCTCTAGTTGGTGAAGACAAGTGTGAGAGGATTGTTTGGAGTTGATTGCCAGAGGAAGCTTTTGAGGACTCTATCTACTCAAGGATTGAATTGTTGTAGAGAGTCTCTAGCCAAGGGAACAGGATTCTCTGTAGGACCCCAGGTAGGGTCTAAACTAGGAAGAATATCCATTCTTCCTATGTGTATATGAATGTGTTGGTGTGTGATATGATACTGGATTAGAATAGGATTGTTTAATGTGTATCAAAAAGGAAATATAAATGCCTTATCTTTTGTGTTTCCAGGAAGTAAATTATGTATGTTTATATAGTTTTTATTTTATATTATGAAATATTCCTAGGAAGTTAGGAATGTTTTTGGTCATGTGAGAGGATGTGTTAATCTGTTATTGAATGAAACGGGAATGTTTAGGAATGAGATGTAGTCCTTTTTCCTACTCTTTTTCTCTTGCAGGCTTCTCTATGGATTATTGTTTTTCCTTTAATTATTCTTGTTTGAGGCTTGGGTAATGTTGAGGATGTGCTATGGATGTGGTGTTGAGGTCCTTGCATCAGGTTGACCTCAGGGAACCTTTCCCAGGCACTCTCCATGCTTAAAAAAATTAGTTTTTGGTGTTTTTGAGAAGTTTAAAATTTAATTTCATGAAAGTGTCCTATAGTTTTGTACGACATTATAGTCATACCCATATGAAACTTGGTCAAATTCTGTATGGAAATGCTTACATTTTCGTATGGGTTCATATACAAAGCTGCTTGTGTGTATGTGAAAATTGTACCTGATCTGTAGACACAACACTTCAGTAAAACATTAGAGGTTAGTGATAATCAAAATCGTGCAAAATTGAAATCTAATCTAACCAAGTGATTTACTACCTTCTAATAGGTGCGAGATTGATGTTCTCAGATTGTGATCGAGATCAGCAACCTAGACGACACCTAAATGAAGGATTTGAATGCAAAAGATGAATATGAAATTGAATGCAATTAATCTATATTTTTTATATTTTCTATGCAATAAGAATGATAAAAACCGATATGAATCTATGCTAGATGAAATTGATATGCTATGAATTGATCTATCTAACAATGATATGCAAAGCTATGAAATTCTATGCTATGATATGAAAAATATGCAATTGAAATTGATCTCACAAAGCTTTGAATTCACAAGTTGATTCTTTCAAGCTCCAATTGTGCAAATTCTCCAAATCTGATATGCTATGATTCCTGTAGAGTAAGTTTGCAATTTGCGAGATGATTGAGAGATGAATTATGAAGAGATGAGCCTTGGTTTTATAGAAATCCAAGGCTTTGGAGGTGCATGGGAAAAAGCCATAAATCACTCAAATAACTCAGCTTGATTTTTGAGTTTATTTTTAAATAACAGATAATTAACTCACAAAAACATGCAAAAGCTAAGCTTTAACTCAAAATAGAGTTTAGCTTTAATTGATAATTGATAGTTGTCTGCTTTTATGATTGTGCATGTTTTAGTTATGAATTAATTTAATAATAAAGTGATTTATTTCCAACTTAACTGCTTTTAAAAATAAAACAATTGATTTATGGGTTAATCAATTATTTAATCAAATTTGTATTAAAAACTATATTATTAAATAATGAGAACTTGCTTTAATTAATTAAATAAGAATTAAATCAATTATTCATAAGATATTAGATTTATTGTCAAAATTAAATAATACAATTAATAATAGATAGAATTAAATTTAATTACATAATTAATTTGGCAAGATATTAAATCTAATTAATTAAATATGAAAATATTCAATTAATCAAACTTAGGATAAATATGATTTATTGCCAAATAATCATTAAATTAAAGATAATTAAGATAATTAGAAATATTGCTAGGAATATTCCCTGATGCAGAATTTAAGATAATCAATTATGATTCGATGATGTTTAGATGTGCCTTAGATTAGGACTTTGATGTCGATTTCATTCGAATTGAAGATGTAGGAGATTAATGAACTTATAGCCCATTTTTGGGGTATTACATTTTGCCCCTCTTTGAATTACTATGCAAAGCGCAGTGGTTCAAAGATAGTCTATGTTTGATAAAGATATTAAACTGATGTTCGAAATTGATAATTGATACGAGACAGAAGCTGATTGATATTGATTTGATATGGAGATAATAGGTCCTGAGTGACCAAAGATAATGTTTACTATAACAGCAAATGAACCTATGATTGCGAAAAAGTGTCAAAACACCTGATTCCAAACCTTAGGATTGCAAAGAAGTGAGTGACCCGTTCTAGACTTGATTGTCTTAGCAAAACTAGCAGGTATCACATGAAAACCCTTCAGTCCTCGAAGAACCAAGGAAAGAACACTATGATCTGATGGTTGCAAAAACTGATACAGTTTACAAGATTAAGAGAATACCAGATTGATATGGATCTTGATGAATCTGATATGCCCCAAGTGATGATAGATTTGCCCCGAGCGATGAGGACTTTTGATGAATCAGTAACTAGACGTGATTTTTTGTCTTGATCACTGATGAAAGATATTGATAACTTGATCGATAGAATTTTGATTTACAGACTTTGAATTGATGTGCAATACCATGCCCCCTTCGGGATTAAAATTGAAATCTGACAAGAAAAGTCAATGTTGATAGTTTAGAAGCATGTTAATTGATTGGAGAAGTGGTTAAACACGTGGAAGAATGCATTCTGCATCATTTGGAGGTCCAAAAGACCAAGTTTGACTAGGTGAAACCATGAGTTGACCATGGTTGACCAAGTTGAAATTTTGATAGTTTGATGTTTAGATAATCAGTTAAGTTGAATATTGGATTTCTGTGATGATTGAAGGTCGATTATGCAAGTAGTTAATAATATGAATGATCTCAGATTTGAATTTTGATCCCAAAAAAGGATTCTACTTGCTGCTTCATTGGAGGAACCTTCGTGTGGGATTTAGCTCTTGTTAGATTGGAAGAGGTGATTGAAGAATTGTTTAAGCATTGAAGTTCATTTAGTCATTGTGAGATCATGCAAACATGCAAAATGCAAAGAGACATGCAAGATGAAATGCAACCTAAGACCTAGGACCTAGTAACTGATCATGTGTCGATTTGTTATCATCATTGAACTTTTAGGTAACCGGATAAATCAATACAATGCCCACTAGCCATGAAACTATAGACATATGAATATCAATTTGTATGCGCAAGAATCAATACAACACCCACTGGTTATACGACCATGGACATATGAATATTGATTTGTTTTCGAAATGTTGGATTAGATATAAGCACCAAGGCACAAACGCCAAGATGACCTGAATATCTTGTCCATTTTGATATAGCAATTTGTATAAGCATCAAAACATGAACATTGTGATGACCTGAATATGCCTTGCATGACAAACACATCAAACAATCAAGAAATCATTCTAAATCCAATGTGAATTACCCATAGTGACCCTTTATCATTCACATCCTTAGGCAAGATCACGTTTCATAGTAGGAGAAAGAACTCACTCAAAAAGACAATAGTGAGATCAAACTTCCTTGAATTTTCTAGGTATCGATGGTCGAGGTACGCATGGCCATCCAATTCAAGATAGAGGCTCTTACAGTCAGACACCATTTCAATCTAGAATTTCCAAAGTTGTTAGATTTTCACATACAAGCAGAAGATAAAGAAAAGATTATGCCCCCCAATCATCACTCTCTAAATCCTATAAAGAAAATCATTGAAGAGCTCAAAGGGACACAATATGCAAAAATCTCAATGCGAATCAGTAAGCATACAAGGAGATAAAAACATGTAAAAAGCATAGATTGTTTTCAGTTGAGTTTTGATGTTGATTGCATTGTTGTTGATGCAAAATCCTTTCTGGAGACAAGACTGACTGATTGACTCACATGAAGCTTCAAAGGACTCTGACTGGATAGGATACGTCTAAGATACATGGAAGACCATAGGATATGACGTTGATTTCCCCCAAGTGTTAAACATTGATAGGATACAGACGCTTGAGCTGGTTGGTGTACAGACTGACTTATTGAAAACTGAAAATGCAGAAACAAACTGGGAGATATGTACAAACTAAAGCTTGACTGAAAGCTAGGAAAGACCAAGATTGTGCTGATAGATGGAGCATTTTGAACAAGTGGCGCCCGTTTGCCAAGTTTTCACCATCTTGGTAGAGATTCTATTTTTGCTACCAAGGCGCCTGTTTCCAGGTTTTCACCAAGGCACTTTTTCTTTTTTTTTCTTTTTTTTGTATTTTTCATTTTTTCAATTTTTTTGTACTTTTGATATTTTTTGATTTTTTTTGTGAATCATCAAGGTGCCTATTGCTAGGTTTTCACCAAGATGTTCATTTTTTCAGGACTTTTTTTTTATTTTAAAGATTTTTTCAGGACATTTTACCATAGACTGAATGCCTTAGGCATAGAATTTCTTCAGATGGAGAACATTGATTGGTTCTCAGAGCTGTTCTCCTTTAGTTGTTGAGAGTTGATAGGCACCAGAGCCAAAAGTAGTAGTGATAACAAAGGGACCCAGCCAATTAGGTTCAAAATTCCCCTTGCATTCTCGATGTGATTGATTTTTAGGATTTTCTCTCAAGACTAGATCACCAACCTGGAATTCTCTGTGTCGAACTTTCTTGTTGTAGCCTCTAGACATTCTTTTCTGATACACTCTAAGATGATCATATGCTACTTGCCTGCACTCATCTAGTAATTCTAGTTCTTGTAACCTAGACACTCTGTAGTCTTCATCAGTGACAAGTCCATGCATTCTGATTCTAAGTGATGGGATTTCAACCTCAATAGGCAGTACCACTTCAGACCCATAAACTAAAGTGAAAGGTGTAGCCCCTGTAGGCGTTCTGATACTAGTTCTGTATGCCCAGAGAGCTGGATTGATCATGAGATGCTAGTCTCTTCCTATTTTATTCACTGTTTTGTGCAAGATCTTCAAGAGATTTTTGTTTGAAGCCTCAGCTTGTCCATTCCCTTGAGGATAGTAAATAGAAGACCAATGTTGTGTAATCTTGAATTTAGCACATAAGTCATCTAGATCCTTGTTTTTGAATTGTCCCCCGTTATCTGTGATTATAGAGTGAGGGATCCCATATCTGCAAATGATGTAGTTCAGGATGAACATAGAAATCTGTTTCCCCGTTTCTTGTGTTAGAGGAACTGCTTCTACCCATTTTGTAAAATAATCTATGGCTGTGATTATATGGGTATGTCCATTAGAAGAGTGCAGATGGATAGCACCTATGAGATCAAATGCCCATTGTTGAAAAGGCCATTGTGTAGTAAAGGGAATCAGATCTCTCCCTGGAGCATGAATCAAGTTGCCATGTACTTGACACTGTTGATAGTTTTTAGCAAATTTAATAGCCTCTTTCTCCATTTCAAGCCAATAGTACCCAGCCCTAATAAGTTTTTGAGCTAATGTTAAACCATTTGAGTGCGACCCACATATACCCTCGTGGACTTCCTCTAATGCACATTGAGACTCTTCCCATTCTAAACATCTAAGCAGTGTACCATCTAGACCTCATTTGTACAGATCATTACTAATGATGACATATCAAGATGCGGATCGAATAAGGTTTCATTTCTCAAAATGGTTAAAGGACTCAGGGATGATTTGGTCATGGAGATAGGAGAATAGATTTTTGTAGCAGGATGAATCATAACCTACAACAGTGCAGATCATGCGGGTTTCAGGGGAGTCATATGCAGGATAGGATAGGGCTTACACAGGAACTCGTAGCATAGCTCATGTTCGGGCTACTGTAAGAGAGTAGATAGTGTCGCCATTGCATCGGCAGCCTTATTCTCTGTTCTGGGTATTTTCTCAAATGTGATAGAGATGAAGTATTTCTTTAAATCATCTACCATTCTCTTGTAAGGATTGAGCTTTTCATCTTTGGTTTGGTACACATCATTGACTTGATGGATAACCAATTGTGAGTCTCCATGGATGTGCATCTTTGTAACTCTCCACTGTATTGCCATTTTCATACCATTGAGAAGTGCCTCATATTTAGCAATATTGTTTGTGCAAGGAAATTTTAGTCTGAATGCTTTGGGTATCGAGTATCCTTGAGGACTGATGAACAATATGCCTGCTCCAGATCCATCTTGTGTGTAGGAGCCATCAAAGAATAACTGCCATTCTCTAGAAGAGAAGTGCATGATAGAGGAATCAAGAAATTCCATTTGCATAGGTGTATCATCAAACAGTGGTGCTTCAGCTAATTGATCAGCAATGACCTATCCTTTGATAGCTTTTCTTTCAACATATTCAATGTCAAATTCGCTCAAGAGCATGACCCATTTAGCTAGTCTACCTGTGAGGGCCACTTTGCTTAGTAGGTACTTCAGTGGATCAATTTTTGCTACTAGATGCATGGTATGAGCTAACATATAGTGTCTCAGTTTCTGTGATGCAAAGATCACAGTGAGACAAGCTTTCTCAATCATAGAATAGTTCTTTTCATATGCCACCAATGTTCTGCTTATATAGTAGATGGCTCTTTCCTTTTTGTTCTCATCATGCTGTGCTAGCAATGCCCCCAGTGATGTATCTGTTGCGGAGACATATAATATTAATGGCTTCCCATGAATAGGAGGCATTAAGATAGGAGGATTTGAGAGATAATTCTTGATATGATCAAAATTCTTTGCGCAGTCTTCATTCCATGCAAAGGTCACACCTTTATGTAATGTCTTTGTGAAAGGTTGTGATATGTCAGCTAGCTGTGATATGAATCTTCTGATAGATTGAACTCTACCTTGCAACTTCCTCATTTGACTGATATTTGCGGGAGGCTGCATCTCTATTATAGCCTTCACCTTAGCTGGACCGACCTCAATACCTTTCTTGGAGACGATGTATCCTAGGAGCTTTCCAGAAGTGACACCAAAAGCACACTTCTTAGGATTTAGTCGGAGACTAAACTATTCCATTCTATCTAGGATCATGCTCAAGTCTATTAGATGTTCAGTTCTAATCATGGATTTTGCCAAGGTATCATCCACGTAATCCTCCATTGTTTTATGCATCATATCATGACAAATAGATGTCATTGCTCTTTGATATGTAGCTCTAGCATTTTTGAGTCCGAATGGCATAACATTCCAACAGAAGGTTCCCCATGCACATGTGAAAGCTATTTTCTCTTGATCTTCTGGAGCAATTTTGATTTGGTTGTACCCAGAAAAGCCATCCATTAAGGAATACATTTCATAGCCCACAGTCATGTCCACTATCATATCAATGTTAGGCAGCGGAAAATCATCCGTAGGGCATGCTCTGTTCACATCTCTAAAGTCCGTGCACACTCTGATTGAACCATCTAGTTTTGAAATAGGTACAATGTTAGAGATCCACTCAGCATAGTCTATGACACGGATGAATTCAGCTTTTAGGAGTTTTTCTAATTCTACTTTGACTAAGAGTGCAACATGAGGATGCATCTTTCTCAATTTTTGTTTGATTGGTTTTACTCCAGGAGCAATGGATAGATGGTGCATAATGAGATTGGGATCCAATCCGGGCATATCTGAATATTTCCATGCAAAATTGATCTTTTTTTCTGATAAGAATGTAGTGAATTTTTGTTTCTCTTCTTCTGATAGAGATTGTGCTACATGTACCAATTGTGGTTCCTCTGTTGTACCCAAATTGATGGATTGAGTGGGCTCAATTAGAATTGGAGATCTATCCTATAAATGACTCAGAAGGACATCAAATATCTCATCCTTAGGCACCTCAAAGAGGTTTTCACCTTTAGATACGTCTTTTCTTTTTACTTTTGTAGGTTCTGAGACTGCCACAAAGTGGTTTTCACCCTCAGAACTCTTTTTCTTTTTATTTTTATTTTTTTGACTAAGATATTTGATATCTGACTCAGTCATGCTGACACTTGATTCGCTGATGGAAGTCCTCATAGGCTCAACTACATTGAGGTAACAAGCAAGGGCATAGTCACTGGAAAAGGTGTAAACACCATGGCTTGGGTTTGTGGAAGTTTGGTCAATAAGATCAGGGCATTGGATAGTTAAAGCGGGAAAGGCTTGGGATATGGTGTTCATGGATGGGGATATGTCATCATTGGTCCTAACCTGACGCTCAAGTTCAAAGGTGATATTACAGCTCAAAATGTTCAATTCATGAATAGGCTCAACATCATCATGGGAGTCCTCTTCAGCCATAGGTGGATCTGACACGTTAAGTTTATTATTTCGCTCTAGACCTACGTTGGGTTGAGATACATATTGGTGAATAACATCAATATATTTCTCTATTATAAGTTCATCTTCTTCTGGAATGGCACCCCATTCATAGTCATTTGACTCAGCTTCTGATTCAGGATCTCTAGGAAATCTTAGAAAATGTGTGAAATCAGGATGAATACCCCAAGAAGGATTACCCTCAGTTTCTGACTTGAATTCATATTCATGGGAATCAGTGTCAGAATAACTACCCCCTTCTTCTTGATCAGTTTGATCACCTTCGAGATTGGCTGGTTCTTGTGGTGCAACCATCTCTTGTGCTACAATAGGTTCTTGTGTTTCTACTACATTAATTCTTTTGATAGGATCATCTATATCATCAAGAAGATCTTTGATCTCTTTAGGCAATTTTTCATAGGGGATAAGCTTAGAGCTATCTGAATCATCATCAGAGGGTTCTATTTCTTCTTTCTTAAGAAGGGGTTCTCCTGGTGCAATTTGTTCTATGACATGAGAACAACCACCTTTGAGATGATAGGGTTTCTTCTTAAACCCTAAGCCACCAGTATCTTTTTTGGCTCTACCAATATGTGAAATGGGTGTCACAAGACCCTTTTCACTGATTCCTAGAGGTCCTTGACTAGAATATCCCATCTTGGATATCAATTTGTTTCCTGGACCATATGAATTAGAAGGGATTGTAGGTGCTATAGATTCACTAGGTTGAACAATTTTGGATTCAGAATCATCTTTGTATAGCCATGCAAGCACAGCTTCATCTTCTTCAAATTCTTGTTTGGATACTTGCTCCGCCACAAAATTTCTTTTGTATGCTTCCATAGGTTCCTTAGGTTCTGATTAAGATTGCTTCAAAGATTGTCCATATGACTTGGATGAGATAGGGAGAGATGTCAGAGACAAGACTGGCTCTATAGTGTATTCTCCCATCCCATTTTCTTTGATATTGATCTCTTTAGCAATGTCTTCCATCTTGGATGTGGAAGCCACATTTTGTTGCTTGATGGAAGATTCTTTGTTATTAGGTACAAGATTATCGACACTTTCCTTCAATGTATTGCAAGTTGTACTCAGATTTGCTGGGATAGTAACTTCTACCCCTTCATAGGGAAATTTCAAGCATTGATGGTATGTAGAAGGGATGGCTTGTATTTCATGGATCCAGGGTCTCCCTAGAAGGATATTGTAAGCCAATGGTAGATCAAGCACCTGACATGTGGTATCTTTGATGACCGGACCCACTCGGATGGGTAAGACAATGGTGCCTTTAGAAGCTCTTTCTTGTTCGTCATAGGCTTTTATGGTGATCTTCTTTCGAGGATCAATAGCCATCTTTGAGAATCCCAACTGTGTGATTAAGCGGTAAGAACAAATGTTGAGGCCTGCGCCCCCATCTATCAACATGCGTTTGACTCGACGGTTCTAGATCAAGACTTCTATGTGCAAGGGCTGATTATGTGGGTGACTTAGGGAGTTGTCATCTTCCTTTGAAAAGGAGATATATTGTGGAGACATTAGATGACCAACCATAGTTTGGAACCTGTCTAGATCTAGATCATCAGGAACATTAGAGCCAAGCAAAGCTTTGTCTAGGATATCTCTGTGAGCTGGAGATATTTGAAGTAACTCAAACATAGAGATTTTGGCATTGGTATGCTAGAGTTGTTGAATGATGCTGTAAGATGTAGGTCTTGTATCCTTTGGATTAGAAGATTTTGAGGCAACCTTCTGTTTAGAAGCAGATGTGAGATTGAAAGGTATCTTAGGGACATTAGATGAACTTGGTGTTTGTCCTTTCAGATGAGCCTGAGCTTGTGATCTGGTAACCGCATTAGCTGAGGAATGATTTTTGTCTCTTCATACAATCGTGATGACATTGTAGCTCTCAGAGAGATATGGTTCAACCATATTGATGATAGCATTGTTTCCAGGGTAGGCATAGTTGACTTTTGCCCCCATGTTAGGCTAAGAAGTGGAAACTCCCTTGCCATGTTGTGGAAACAATTCGGTAAATGTTGTGTGATCATTATTGCTAGTAGGATTATCAATCGTGATGTCCCCTTGATCTATCAAGTCTTGAATGGTATGCTTCAAGTGGAAGCATCCATTAGTTCTATGGCCTTTAGTCTGATGGAAAGCACAGAATGCATTATCTTTCCACCAATATGGTTTTGGATCCGAATCAGGGTTTTAGATTGGTGGTAAAGAGATCATGTTATCAGCTATCAGGGTTCTCAGGGCAGATTCCAAAGATTCTCCCAGGGGAGTAAACTTTCATTTATTATCCCATCATTTGAATGGCTTCTTTGGAGATGGTTCAGTAGATTTTTGCTCTGAAGCTTCAATGGCTTTGGTGGCAAGGGTGAGACTGTAGGCCAGTGCCTTTGATGGGGTGTGAATAGTGTCAACAACACCATCAGAGATGATACCTTTGTTTCTATTCTAGCTCTTGTTTTCATCTTTTGAGCTAGATCCAGATTCAGACTTGTCCTTTTGAAGTGTGATTTCTCCTTTCTTGACAAGTACTTTCTCAATCTTGATTGCATTATCCACCATTTTATCAAAAGATACATGATCTTGCATTTGTAATGGATAATTAAGCTCTAGAACAAGGTTATTGATAAAGATTTCAAGTTTTTCCATTTCGGGAATTTGTCTAGCATATAGAGAGAACTTCTTTCTCCACCTCTTGAGGAAAGTTAGGAATGATTCCCCTGGATATTGCTTGAGGTTACAGATATTGATCATGGTGACCAGATGTTGAATATTGTAGGAATATTGTTGATAAAACAATTTAATCAATTCCTCAAAAGTTTTGATCGCAGAAGGTAATCTTGAAAACCACTGAATGGATGCTCCTCCCAAGGATCTAGGAAAAAGATGCATTAGATAAGTCAGTTCTTGCATGAATTCCATGGATTGTGTACAAAACTCTCTAACATGATCTTGAGGATTAGAGTGTCAGTCATATTTGTCATACTTTGGTATCTCCACTCTTTTTGGGAATGGTGGCATATATAAGTTTTTGTCAAACGAGAAAGGATATAGGGCGTCCATGGAGAACTCCTTGGGTTCCTTCTCCTTCTTAAGATTGTTAAATTCGACTTGTATAGCATGCATCTGTTTTGTCATAGCTGTGAGTGGAGTTTCTTCCTCATGTGTGATTATATCATCAATGTTAAAGTTGGGAGGAAGCTTAGCCCCTTCCTGGGCTAATTGTAAAAAGTATGCCTCTCTATCCACTTTCAAGAAATGCCTCATCATTCTCTGGAATTCATTGTCATTCTGACATCGATGGATTTCAGAGGGGGTAGGTTCTTGGTTGGCATTATGTTGAGAATGGTGTCCTTGGGACCCTCCTCCTAGAGAACTGTGGTTTGTCCCTGCTTGAGACATGATAGGAGTTTTTGGGCTCCCTGGAATAGATTGAGGAGGAGTTTGCTGATTACCTTTGTGAGTTGATAAAGGAGGTATGTAACCAGTTTTCAATCGAAAGTTACCAAGACCATCATCTTCATAGATACCTGACTTGATGAGTTGTTCAAGAGTTGGACCTGGGGTATTGGTCAAAAGTAAGTTCTGAGATGTTTCTTCTGATTTTTTGTGTGAAGAAGCTCTGGTCTCCACCATTAACTTTGAATGAAATAGAAGAAAAAGATGAAGACAACTGAAGAATAATTTGATTCAAGAAAATTGGATGACGCAACCTTGTCAAGATTATGATAGTTTTGAAGATCTGATGAGATGTGGGTGAAGGAAACTGTGCCCTGGATGTATGGGATAGATCACCCAAAAGATAGCGGACACGAGTTCTCAACACTTAGTCTATTTTTGAAGATTGATTGAAGATTGATAGTTATGACAAGGTTTTGACACGAGATAAAAAGGACTCAAATTGATCAAACAGAAGACTAGATCAGATTCAAAAGATCAAACTCAGAAAATGGTAGAATGCTCAATAGCTACTACTCTGTTCCTGACACAATGATATTTTTGACAGATTCTAGAACTAGGCTGGAAACATTGGATATCTTGCAATTTGACAATTTCTGACAACTCTCTCAAATTTTTCCAAACGACACTCTGCAGACTCGTACGACACTGGGTAGTCTATGAAATGACAGTTGCTAAACTCATACGACAGTTGGGTAGAAATGAAACGATAGTTGTAAAACTCGTATGACAGTTGGGTAGCAATGAAACGATAGTTGTAAATATCATACGATAGTTGCTAACAGAATTTTGACTTTCTTGAATTTTTTGGTTTGAAAACTCATACGACACTGGGTTCTCAATTGTACGACAGATGGACAATACTGAAATGACACTTGACAAAACTCGTATGACTTTTGACTTTCTGAAATGACTTTTGACTCCAGAAAGAATTTACGTCAATTTTTGCAAAATTTAAGGTCTTCAGTTCTGGATTGTTTGCAAATTGTACTATCTAGATTTTGAAGGTTATACCAGATTTGATCATTTTTAATAGCCAAGTAGATAAACAAGCACGCAGAACAACAAGCAAGTGATTCCAAGCACGTCTGAAAATAATGAACAAGGGTAAAAGCAACCTTGCACATGAACAATCAAGTGACCAAATTCTGCTAATTCCTGAGAGTACTAATTGTGTATGTTCTGAAAAGTTTTGCAATAACACACATATACCTGAAAGTGAAAAATTGGCCTCTCTAGGGTTTTTAGTAATAGTTTGACTCTGCAACTTTTATGATTCAAAGGGGTGAAATCCAATCCCAGCGCACCAGGGTTTTGACACAGTCCGAGAACTTAATCTTCAAGAGCTGCTAGGGAGATCTGACAACCCAACAATGAACCATACCCATGGAGATTTCTTCCACAAGGACATTTATATAGCGGTTGTCACTACCATGGTGAAAATGGCTATTACCGCTTGAGGTTCCGTCAACGCAGTTTTCCCTATGAAGGGATTGTCCGCTACGGTTAACCCTCTCTAAAGATGACTCACAATATTATAACACAAGGGAACTTGGCTCTAGATCCAAGGTTTTTGACACTTTTTCACTTTTAACCCAAACAAAGCAAGCAGATTAATCCGACATGCTAAGACAAAGTTTTGCTTCACCAAGGTCTATGATGCCAACTCCATGTGATCTATTAACCTCTTCGGGGAGAGAATGTATCAATCAATAAGAGAAGATGCACTAACCAATTTTGATTCACCAAAGCTCGTGATATCAACCCTACGTGATCTATCAACCTCTCCGGAGAGAGAATGTGTCAATCAATAAGAGAAGATGCACTAACCAAGTTGAATGTGAAATGCACTAAGTATCCTCCCTACCTACAAGGATTCTATCATCAAGAAAGATTTCTCTAGGAATCCAATCTCTCAAGAATCACGAATAGTGTTCATAGGGCCTAATTACTATGTGAGCATAGATATATTCCCGAAAGCAAATCTACCAAAAGCATCCAAAAAGTAGAAAGAGGAACACTTAATGCTTAAAGAAAATATGAGATGAGTCCACAAGGTGGAACACTTAACACCTCACACAAGCTAAAAATGAGTCCACAACTTAGAAAACAAGTGAGTTCCTAAAAGCACAAAAGGGTTGCCAAGTGGAACACTTAACGCTTCTGTCCTGTTGACCCCTCCCCTTTATGGCGCTGAGATTGCAACCACGGGGCAAAAATGAGGGGCTGGTAGATTAGCGAGTCCAATAACCCAAGATAGCAATCAAGATCAATCACAAGTATTCTAAGACTACTTAATGAATTCTTAAGGGATCACAACCTAGTATCAAATTATGCAAGTGTGTAGAAATAGATCAAAAGCATGAAAAGATGCACACAAGCTTGACACATAAGAGATTTATTTTAAGTCCAAATCAAAATGTTTTTAGAACAAGGAGAATACCTCATGATCCTCACAATGTGCTTAGTAGATTCTACCTGATTTTTAGTAATTTTTGTTGAGCTTTTCCATGCAAGCAAGTGACGAACTCTCCAACAAGCAAACAAGCAAACAAGATATGCAAAATATATTCAACTTATGAAAACCATAGGGTTAGCTCTAAAAATCAATTGTAGGAGAAATAATAACCATAAATTAATCCAAATGACAACTCATATCATGTATTGAATCATATGAAAAATAAGTGCATACCCATCATAAAATTTTAATTTTTTTGCACTACATTTGACCTAGTCAACAAGATCTAATTTTTTTGATATGATTTTGGCCACCAAAATAGAAATTCAGAATAGAGACCCCTACTAAAAAATAGAGAGATTTTCAAAAATGTAAAAATTTTAGAAAAATCTCTTCATTTGTGCCCTAGAGACCCATTTTATCAAAACAGACTAGTTTTTGCAAATTGACTATTTGAGCTATTAAATTGCATCCAAATTTAAAACACAAATAATAGACCCCATATAAAATTTTAAGAGCTTTCTGAAAATGTAAAAATTTCCAAAAAATATTCTGATTTGCGCCAAAAATTAACTTTTTATGAAAAATTGAAAAAAAATTATTAAAAATTCAAAAAAATTTAGAAAATTCTGAATTTTTTTTTCAAAGCTTCTCTGATATGTCTCCAACCTGGAAAAACAATTTTAGACCAAAAATCCAAGCTGTTTGGGAGATAAAATTAAATCTTTGAAACTTTGGGGTTTTAGCTCCCCAAAAAAATCAAAACTAGCATGCAAAGGTGGGTTGCCCCACGGTGGGCGCCAAAAATGTGTATGTGAAAATTGTACCTAATCTGTAGACAAAACACTTCAGTAAAATATTAGAGGTTAGTGATAATCAAAATCGTGCAAAATTGAAATCCAATCTAACCAAGCGATTTACTGCCTTCTAATAGGTGTGAGATTGATGTTCTCAGATTGTAATCGAGATCAGTGACCTAGACGACACCTAAATGAAGGATTTGAATGCAAAAGATGGATATGAAATTGAATGCAATTAATCTATATTTTTGATATTTTCTATGCAATAAGAATGATAAAAACCGATATGAATCTATGCTACATGAAATTGATATGCTATGACTTGATATATCTAACAATGATATGCAAAGCTATGAAATTCTATCCTATGATATGAAAAATATGCAATTGAAATTGATCTCACAAAGCTTTGAATTCGCAAGTTGATTCTTTCAAGCTCCAATTGTGCAAATTCTCCAAATCTGATATGCTATGATTCCTGTAGAGTAAGTTTGCAATTTGTGAGATGATTGAGAGATGAATTATGAAGAGATGAGCCTTGGTTTTATAGAAATCCAAGGCTTTGGAGGTGCATGGGAAAAAGCCATAAATCACTCAAATAACTCAGCTTGATTTTTGAGTTTATTTTTAAATAACAGATAATTAACTCACAAAAACATGCAAAAGCTAAGCTTTAACTCAAAATAGAGTTTAGCTTTAATTGATAATTGATAGTTGTTTGCTTTTATGATTGTGCATGTTTTAGTTATGAATTAATTTAATAATAAAGTGATTTATTTCCAACTTAACTGCTTTTAAAAATAAAACAATTGATTTATGGGTTAATCAATTATTTAATCAAATTTGTATTAAAAACTATATTATTAAATAATGAGAACTTGCTTTAATTAATTAAATAAGAATTAAATCAATTATTCATAAGATATTAGATTTATTGTCAAAATTAAATAATACAATTAATAATAGATAGAATTAAATTTAATTACATAATTAATTTGGCAAGATATTAAATCTAATTAATTAAATATGAAAATATTCAATTAATCAAACTTAGGATAAATATGATTTATTGCCAAATAATCATTAAATTAAAGATAATTAAGATAATTAGAAATATTGCTAGGAATATTCCCTGATGCAGAATTTAAGATAATCAATTATGATTCGATGATGTTTAGATGTGCCTTAGATTAGGACTTTGATGTCGATTTCGTTCGAATTGAAGATGTAGGAGATTAATGAACTTATAGCCCATTTTTGGGGTATTACAGTTTGGAGTTTTTGAGGGGTTCAGGGGCTCAAAATTTGTAGGATTTATAGAAATATAACATTTAATTTCTTATAATTTAAGTTATATTTGTATAAACACATTCTATGATGTTTGAGATAGGTTTCAGGTTCATAGGAGTTAAGATGCAAATTCTAGATTTTGGACATTTCCAAAAAAATTTAGACTTAGCAAAATTTTAGGCACATGAGGTTTCCATAGATGGAATGTTGTGGTAATGCATGTGGATGTTTGTACCACCTATGTATGTTCATTACTTGTTTTTTTTTTTAGTTATAGGGGTTACTTATGATGTTTTTCACTTAGATGCCTTGTTAAGTTTCATGATGTATCTAGGAATCAAGATTAGGGTTTAGGGTTGTCCAGTGGATTAGGGCTATCCCATGGTTTCCTAAACATCCATAATCTTTCCTATTTGTGTGTGGAAATTATTAAATGATGTTATGATTAGTTTTACTTCATGTATTATGTCTTTATGATGTTTGGGTAAGGGTAGGAAACCTAAGAACACTAGGTGAGTGGCTCTCAGTGCAGGGTTGGGGCCCTAAGCGACTAGTACTAGGATAATCGATGGAAGAGTTGTTTTAACAAGTGTTAGATTAATTCAAAACTTATGTGAATGGGTTCAAACACTAAAAAGATTAATGTATGCCTCACCCATGCCATTAGTGCTAGGAAAGGCTATGGATGAGAGTGGGAGAAGTTACCTATGCATAGGTATGATCGAATGATGCTTGTCTTTATGAAAGACATTTGGTTCCGCATGTGCCTACTTGGGGGCTGAGGCCAAGAGTGGCTAGTACTAGGAAAAGCCAAGGGGTGAGGGCTATGCGATGACACTCACTTATTTTTTTTCTTAGATTTTCTACCTAGCCTTAGAGCCTTTTGGGAAATGATTTGTACTTTGGTTTTCTTTTTAGTTGCTATTTGGGAAAGGTTACCCCAACCCTAGGTATGACCTAGTTATTACTCCTTTTGTGGACCTTTGTGTTTATCTCCTAGCATGGGGGAGTGGGCCTTTTGGTATCCACGTGGTTGGGTGGTAGATCTTTTTATCGAGGTATCATTGGTAGATGTAGTGCTTAAGGATTCATACTTGCATAATGTTCATGTTTTGAAGAAAGGAGAGTTTGTACTTATCTTTCATGTTGTTCAATGAAATGTAAAGTTATTTTTACCTCCCAAGAGGAGATAAATGTAATATATTCATTAATGTATTTCAAATGTTTTTTTGGAATGGGTCGATTTAGGAAGAGGGAAAGGGAAAATATGAGCTTTATGTAAATGATGTTTGGGTTTAGTGAGATTTCAAGTAAAATAGTATGTGCCTTATTATTGTTGATTAAGAAAAAGATAATAAATCAAATGTAATGATTTTCAACTGTGTAATGGTTAAAATTCTTAGATAAATCTATTATGTGGTATTAATGCTTTAAATGTTATATTTTTCACAAAGGATACTTAGGAATATAGATGGATTCAAATGTTAGAGTTGAAATGAAAACATTTTGTATTTCCTTATAAAGAATCTTCACATCATATGATGTAGTTTCTTTAAGAAGTAAATCATGTTGTTAGTATATTTAATGAACTTAAATGGAATGTTCATATTATTGTAGGGAACCTAGGGAGGAATCTAAGTTATGTCTTTTTCATGTAATTTTGTTAAAAGTTCAAAAATTTTCATAATTCATTACTTAGGTTTTCTTTTCTAAAGAGAATCTTTGTTCTCTTCCCTAGTTCCCTTGTGGGGAATGACATATTTGGTATCAGAGCCCTAAGTTGCTACACTAGGGCCCTATAAATTTGGCCCATCCTTCTTAAACTTGTTAGTCATCTAAAGAAAACTTAAAACTAGAACCAAACTAGGACTCTTAAACTTATCCTTCTTATTACTTATGGTAGGATGCCTCATATAACCCGTAGCAAAAGGGGAGGTGCCAAAAACACCCCTCCTAGTTATCAATAGGAAATTTCTCAAGAAGAACAATTGGTGGGTAGAGGGGATCAATATAATAATCATTCAAGAGGTTTTTAGGGGGCTCAAGTACAACAACTCTTACAACAAATACTATAAAGGTTAGATGCAGGATAGGATAAAGGCCACCATGAGAGACTAGCACTCACCATGAGGAAAGGGAAAGGAGTCCTAGGAGAAGAGATCAAGTAGTGAAAGAGGATTCTTTGTGCACTTCTCATATGCAAGGCCTCCTTAGGACTAAGACTAACCCATTTAAGGGAACTCAAGGTGGATCTACCACCTAGACTTGGTTGCTAGACTTAGAAAGGCTATTTTCCATGCATCCTTACAAGAACAATACCAAAGCATGGTTTGTAGTCATTCACCTTAGAGACTTTGCATCCACTTGGTGGGAAATAGAGAAAGATAAAATCCACATAGATATTACCACTCTTTCATGGAAATTGTTCCTAGAACTCTTTCAAGCTAGATTTCTTTTTGACCACTGGAGATGGGAAAGAGCTGAAGAGTTTCACAACTTAAGGTAGTTGACTATGTTAGTTGATGACCATGAGAGAAAGTTCTTTGAACTCAAGCCATACTCAAGATATAAGGATGATGAACCCATGCTGACTCAACACTTCCTTAGAGGACTCAATGGTCACTTGGCCGATAGCGTATGAATGTTTTAACTTCAGATAGTTAATGATGTAGTCATCAAGGCTCGTATTGTGGAACAAAATGCAGCCTTGGCATTAGGAGGTTAGATAGGTCACCAAGGAGGTAATGCCTCTTAGGCCGGCATAGGATCCAAGGGAAACCAATCTCAAGGAATACCTAGTCCTAAGAACTACCCTTCTTCATCAAAAGGAAATCAGAATCAATAGAAAAGGAAATTTCAATAAAAAGACAACAACTACAACTATAACATAGATGGGGGTTCTCAACCAGAATATTCATGGAATTGGAAACATGCTAAGCATTATCCAAATTCTCAACCAGGTAAGAGTATGCCTCATAATTCTAGTCAGGGAAGTTATCATTAATCTAGTGCATCCTCCGCAAGGAGGAATTTTACTGGGAATATAGGATGTTACTCTTATGGTCAACATGGTCACATTAGAGTTAACTATCCTCAGAAGTCTACTCCAGCAAATAGCTATAGAAAGACCACTTTAGAACCCATTGTAGGTGATGTAGGAAGATCTCACCAAGTATTTTCCACTTTAGACCTTAGCCATGCTGAACATCAAGGAGCAGTCATCAAAATCCTGGGAAGCAGACTTTAGAGCTGGTACACATTTTGCAGAAGCAGAAACTAACCCTCAGGGGTTGTACCATAAATTATGCAAGGGTCCAATGGGAGCCCAATGATGAGTCCTTAGCCACATTGGAGGATTTTTCTAGACTTAGAGATGCTTATCCTTATCTATTTGTAGGCTTCCAGGAGTAAGCCTAACTCTAGGGGGGAGGATGTAATACCCTCTCCTATGGTGATACATGAGCTTTTTGATTTGGATATTTTTATTATGATGGTTAGAAATATATGTTTACATTTATGTTTTATGAATGATGACATGTCTATCAAATGTTTGGATACACTCATTTATTGTTATCATTTATATGTTCATGAAATTAGAAATCATCTATCTTTATATGTTATATAGAGCTAACCCATGGATTTGAATCTAACCCCTATTATCTATGATGTTTTATATTCCATGTATATGTGTGTCTAATATGTTTTCATGACATAGGAAGAAGTCGTCGTTACTCAATCAGTTGAGGTCCACATGATGTATCGATCCTAGTCATCTATTTGCATATATATGATTTGTATATATATCTATATTTGCACATGTATCTCTTCTTGGTGATGCAGGATTGTAGGTACCGGGTACTGTCTCCACGTGGCCTCATAGGTCTAAATGATCCCTCAAAATCCTCGATCATTTTTGTTGTTATGGAGCTATCTCCAAGGTTCCATGAGAAGGAACTCTACCTCTAACCCTTTTCTCCTTAGGTGGGGAGTTCCTAAGTTAGTCCCTTGTGTTGATGATGTATTCCTGTGTCCTCTCAGTTTGTTGGTTTTGTGGATCTTGAAGTTGGTTTCTTGTCTTTTGCATTCATGGAGAATGAGGTTTTGAGTATGGTAGCTCTAATTATCTTCATGGTATGTTCAATTTTTGTTAGTAGATTATTGATGTGAATTATTGTTGATGTGAGGGTATGATTTAGTAATTTATCTTTATTAGTAGCTACTTAAGCGTATCTTGTTAGGAATGAGTTAGTATGTGATTAAATCATGTGATTTTAACGTCAATAATAATAAATTTTTTTATGGTATTAATGATGTTTTATAATATTCACGATAATAAGATGTCTATGGCAATAATAATAATAATAATAAATGTTAATAATAGTGGTATATTCCATCTTACGTTAGTAGTTAACTTATATATATATATATATATATATATATATATATATATATATATATATATATATATATATATATATATATATATATATATATATATATATATATATATATATATCACTATTGTATTTTGTAAAGAATATGGATTAGTGTATGAATAAATAATATGTTTTATCGTAATAGTAATATTTGGGTTGCAATAATATTTATAATAATAATAATATACATACACATAGGCATATGGGTGCACACATATGCATATGAATACATATATTTATATAATTGTTTGTGAGTAGGTAATTATTGTATTTTATTAATAAGCTATTTTATAAGTTTATTTTATGGGTGGAAAATAATATTTGGTAATTCACTTTTACTTTAGGTTAAGTAACATAGCATAGTAAATAGACTAAAGGAAAAAATTATTATCATTTTCCTTCCTCATTAAGGGAGAGATGAAATTAAATTATTGTTGATACTTATTTATAGATCTCTTCTCGGGAATGGATTGCTAAATATTATTAAGCCTAAACTAATAACCAATATTTGGTTGGGATAGTTGCATCGGTTGATTTTTCTCGTGCAACCACTCCCTCAATTTATATATACAGGAAGGAATCCCTGTGAGAGAGGGAGGTTGGATGGGAAATTAATTTGAGGATGAGAATTTTTGGAAGATTGGTTTTTGGAGTTGTCTGCAATTGATTTTTGTTAGAAATTTAGTTGAAAGTTTATGTGAGTTTGAGAGTCTCTAGTTGGTGAAGACAAGTGTGAGAGGATTGTTTGGAGTTGATTGCCAAAGGAAGCTTTTTAGGAGGCTATCTACTCAAGGATTGAATTGTTGTAGAGAGTCTCTAGCCAAGGGAAGAGGATTCTCTGTAGGACCCCATGTAGTTTCTAAACTGGGAAGAATCTCCATTCTTTCTGTGTGTATATGAATGTGTTGGTGTGTGATATGATATTGGTTTTAGAATAGGATTGTTTAATGTGTATTAAAAAGGAAATATAAATGTCTTATCTTATGTGTTTCTAGGAAGTAAATTATGTATGTTTATATAGTTTTTATTTTATTTATTTTATATTATGAAATATTCCTAGGAAGTTAGGAATGCTCTTGGTCATGTGGGAGGATGTGTTAATCTGTTATTGAATCAAATAGGAATGTTTAGGAATGAGATGTAGTCCTTTTTCCTACTCTTTTTCTCTTGTAGGCTTCTCTGCGCATTATTGTTTTTCCTTTGATTATTCTTTTCTAAGGCTTGGGTAATGTTGAGGCTGTGCTATGGATGTGGTACTGAGATTCCTACATCAGGTTGACCTCAGGGAACCTTTCCCAGACACTCTCTCCATGCCTAAAAAAATTAGTTTTTGGTGTTTTTGGGAAGTTTAAAATTTAATTTCGTGAAAGTATCCTGTAGTTTCATACAACATTGTAGTCATACCCATACGATGCTTGGTCAAATGTTGTATGAGAATGCTTACATTTTCGTATGGGTTCATATACAAAGTCATTTGGAGTTTTTGAGGGTTTCAAGGGCTCAAAATTTGTAGGATTTATACAAATATAACATTTAATTTCTTATACTTTAAGTTATATTTTTATAAATACATTCCAAGATGTTTGAGATAGGTTTCAGCTTCATAGGAGTTAAGATGCAAATTCTAGATTTTGGAGATTTCCAAAAAAAATTTAACTTAGCCAAATTTCAAGCACATGAGGTTTCGATAGATGGAATGTACCACCTATGTATGTTCATTACTTTTTTTGTTGAAGTTATAGGGGTTAATTATGATGTTTTTCACTTAGATGCCTTGTTAAGTTTCATGATGTGTTTAGGAATCGGGATTAGGGTTTAGGGTTGTCTAGTCGATTAGGGCTATCCCATGCCTTCCTAAACATCTATAATCTTTCCTATTTATGTGTGGAAATTATTAAATGATGTTATGATTGGTTTTACTTCATGTATTATGTGTTTATGATGTTTGGGTAATGGTAGGAAACTTAAGAACACTAGGTGAGTGGCTCTCAGTGCGGGGTCAAGGTCCTAAGTGGCTAGTAGTAGGATAACTAACTGAAGAGTTATTTTAACAAGTGATAACTTGATTCAAAAATAATGTGAATGGGTTCAAACATTAAAAATATTAATGTATGCCTCACCCATGCCATTAGTTCTAGTAAAGGCTATGGATGGGAGTGGGAGAAGGTACCTATGCATAGTTATGATCGAATGATGCTTTTTTGTATGAAAGGCATTCAGTTTCACATGTGCCTACTTGGGGGCCAGTGCTAAGAGTGGCTAGTGCCAGGACAACCCAAGGGGTGAGGGCTATGTGATGAAAACCACTTAGTTTGTCTCTTAGAGTTTCTACCTAGCCTTAGAACCTTTTGGGAAATGATTTGTACTTTGGTTTTCTTTTTAGTTGCTATTTGGGAAAGGTTACCCCAACCCTAGGTATGACCTAGTTATTACTCCTTTTGTGGATCTTGGTGTTTATCTCCTAGAATGGGGGAGTGGGCCTTTTGGTATCCATGTGGTTGGGTGGTAAATCTTTTTATGAAGGTATCATTTGTGGATACAGTGCTTAAGGATTCACACTTGCATAATGTTCCAGTTTTGAAGAAAGGAGACTTTGTACTTATCTTTCATGTTGTTCAATGAAATGTAAAGTTATTGTTACCTCCTCGGAGGACATGAATGTAATATATTCATTAATGTATTTCAAATGATGTTTTGGAATGGGTAGATTTAGGAAGAGGGAAAGGGAAAATATGAACTTTATGTAAATGATGTTTGGATTTAGTGAGATTTCAAGTAAAATAGTATGTGCCTTATTATTATTGATTAAAAACAAGCTAATAAATAAAATGTAATGATTTTAAAATGTGTAATGGTTAAAATTATTAGATAAATCTATTATGTGGTACTAATCCTTTAAATGTTAAATTGTTCACAAAGGATACTTAGGAATATAAATGGATTCAAATGTTAGAGTTGAAATGAAAACATTTTGTATTTCCTTATAAAGAATCTTCACATGATATGATGTAGTTTCTTTAGGGAGTAAATCATGTTGTTAGTATATTTAATGAGCTTAAATGGAACGTTCATATGATAGTAGGGAACCTAGGGAGGAATCTAAGTTATGTTTTTTTCATGTAATTCTTTTAAAAGTTCAAAAAATTTCATAATTCATTACTTAGGTTTTCTTTTCTAAAGAGAATCTTTGTTCTCTTCCTTGGTTCCCTTGTGGGGCATGACATCTTTGGTATCAGAGCCCTAAGTTGCTACACTAGGGCCCTAGAAATTTGGCCCATGCTTCTTAATCTTGTTATTCATCTAAAGAACACTTAAAACTAGAACCAGACTAGGACTTTTAAACTTATCCTTCTTATTACTTATGGTAGGATGCCTCGTATAACCTGTAGTAGAAGGGGAGGTGCCTAAAACACCCCTCCTAGATCTCAATAGGAAAGTTCTCAAGAAGAAGAACAATTTATGGGTAGAGGGGATCAATATAATAATCAATTAGGAGGTTTTTAGGGGGCTCAAGTACAAGAACTCTTATAATAGATACTAAAAAGGTTAGATGTAGGACAAGATAAAGGCCACCATGGGGAGACTAACACTCACCATGAGGAAAGGGAAAGGATTCCTAGGATAAGAGATCTAGAAGTGGAAGAGGATGCTTTGTGCACTTCTCACATGCAAAATATCCTTAGGACTAAGACTAACCCATTTAAGGGAACTCAAGGTGGATCTACCATTTAGACTTGGTTTCTAGACTTAGAAAGGCTTTTTTCCATGCATCCTTATAGAAACAATACCAAATCCTGGTTTGTATTCATTCACCTTAGAGACTTTTCATCCACTTGGTGGGAAATGGATAAAGGGAAACTCTACATAGATTTTACCACTCTTTCATGGGAACTGTTCCTAGAAATCTTTCAAGCTAGATTTATTTCTGACCACTGGAGATGGGAAAGAGCTGAAGAGTTTCACAACTTAAAGTAGTTGACTATGTCAGTTGATGACTATGAGCAAAAGTTCTTTGAACTCAAGCCATACTCATGATATAAGGATGATGAACCCATGCTGACTCAACACTTCCTTAGAGGACTCAATGGTCACTTGGCCAATAGCATATGAATGTTTGAACCTCAAAAAATCAATGATGTAGTCATCAAGTCTTGTATTATGGAACAAAATGTAGCCTTGGGGTTACGAAGTCAGATAGGTGGCCAAGGAGGTAATTCCTCTCAGGCTAGAATAGGATCCAAGGGAAACCAATCTCAAGGAATACCTCACTAGTACATTTGAGGTCAAATTATGACAGCCATTTGTCAGATTTGCAATGCTCATTTGTCAGAATTTCAACACCTGAGTCTATCGCCATTTTTGCATAGAAGATTGCGACAGAAGACATATCTGTCAGTTTACCAACACCATGTCATGTCAGAAACTTGTACATGACAACAGCTTCATTATGGAATTTGCTACGGTTCATCCATCAAAATTTCAATAACAAGACCTATCAGAAATATACAATCTCTATCGGAACTAACTATCGAAAACATATTCTTTCTGACATTAGAACTATTGGAATAGTGACAGTTTTCATCAAATTCTGACAGATCTACCTGTTAGTGATATGGCCTCATTGTTGAATG
The DNA here is from genome assembly GCA_027943335.1 of Chamaecyparis obtusa. Classification (NCBI taxonomy): domain Eukaryota; kingdom Viridiplantae; phylum Streptophyta; class Pinopsida; order Cupressales; family Cupressaceae; genus Chamaecyparis; species Chamaecyparis obtusa. Next base: position 3,001,327 of record BSBK01002152.1, on the reverse strand, counting down.
TTCTGTCGAAAGTTCTATCAAAAATTTTCTATTTACGACACTTAAACTGTCGAAAGAGTGACAGTTGTGTAATATTCTCTAACAGGTTTCCCTGTCGAACGTATAGCATTACTATCGCACAAAATGTCATAAATTATTTTTTTTTGACATTTTGTCTGTCGAATGCATAGCGCTTCCATTTGAATTAATTATAAATTGTTGAAAAATTGATGAATAGGCATATTAAAGTTATGACAGCTCAAGAGACCATCATAGGTTGTCTCTTTCTTTGGTCTATATTATTGACAGAATGTTTTACCTTTCATTAGCTCATCAAATCCGAAGATTTGAAAGAATTTAATAGAATATTTTCATGACAATGTATATTATTTAAGTTGATGTTACACAAATTTATCTACTTCATGCACTTGTAGATTATGAGGACAGTGATAAAGAAGCATGGCCATGGGAGGAGATGCTTCTTTATCGCCATCTTCATAGTATACAATTGCGCGAAGTAGATAAATTCATGCAATGTCAACTTAAATAATATACATTGTCATGAAAATATTCTATTAAATTCTTTCAAATCCCTAGATTTGATGAGCTAATGAAAGGTAAAACATTTTGTCAATAATATAGACCGAAGAAAGAGACAACCTATGATGGTCTCTTGAGTTGTGTTATCTTTAGTCCTAGCTACCTGTCAATCATCGAGAATAATCACCACCTTGCATTTATGTACATTGCACAAATTGATCACAATATCACAAAAACATTTTACACTTGTACATCTCATCAATATTGGAGGTGTAAAGTAATTTTATATGATCACTAGCACATTTCGTGCATGGATGAGAAACACTATCCAAAGTTTCTAGATAACCATTTTTGAGAAGAGGAATGAGTGGAGGCCAAAGAAGGGATAATTGTGTAGGCTTTATAGATGTAGGTTATTGAATCATCATCTTTGCACTAGTACTCAATCTAGCCTCCACTCCATATACATCTTCTCATAATCTAAAAACTCTCCATCATTGATTCTTGTCATTTTTTCAGCATCTCCATGGACTGAGACCTTAAATTATTGAGCTTCTCTTTGTTTCAAGAATAGTTTAACATTCTCTACTTAACAAGGCCAACCATGTGAAGGTGGAAGCTCACCTAGCCCATCCTAGGAGCCTCTTATGACCCTTTACGACATTTTAAGACCTCTAAGATGTATTCTTAGGGATTGTAAAGGGTCATAAGGGGTCCTAGGACACAACAGCTAAGAAACATAAATGTAGGCATCATGGTCACAATTTTTTGGAGACACAACATAATTGAGTGGTTTTCCGAGATGATGCAAAGTAGTGGTTTCTTTGCATCATTTGGAAATAGCACTCAATTATGTTGTGTCTCCAAAAAATTGTGACCATGATGCCTACACTTATGTTTCTCAGGTGTTGTGATATGTATATCACAATCTGTTGTTGTTGTAGTAGAAGAGCCTATATTCCACAACAAAAAGGAAGATATCTTTTTAGCCTGGGTCTAGATTCTACCCCAATTATCGAAGGATCCAAGGCTAGGCTTGAAAGATGTCTTTGCATTCTATCTGCAACATTGTGTCCATCCATGATCTCAAGAACATCATCATCTTTCCACTCTTCATTTGCCAAAATATATCACTTTTTCAAGCTTGCAGAGTAATCTTATTAATAAAAGAACTCTTGCCAACATTAGGGTACCCACATATCAAAATAGTTGATGTTATTGGTGCTTATGCTCAAGGATATCGATTCATTATTTTGAAATGGCCAAATCATTTTTATTTCAATTGTAGAGAAAAGGAGTGGGATAAAATGAGGGGGTGAAAGCTGATCGAGAGCGAGAGAAGGCATTGCATTTTATTTGATCATAAATGCTCTTTGAAATGACCAATCATGTTTTCTATTCAATTCTTTTTGGTTTTTTTTTTCCATATTCAGTAGATAAAAATCATGGCGGCAGCCACTTAGCCATCTTTTTGATGTTCTATGTATTTTACAAAGATACAGGCATGTGGATTTATCATTCAATTGCTTGTAGTTATTGGTCAAATGCAAATATTTTGTAATGTTGCAAGGGCAAGATATCAGTTTGGTGTTTTTGTTTTATGTTAAAAGTTGATTTGGTAAAATCCTCAAAAAACACATTACATGTTCTAAAATGTAAAGAAGTTGAATGTTAAATGTAAGATATATATCTCATCCATAGTAATCAAAAGAAAGGACATGAAACTTATAAGGAGATTTACCAAACCAAAAATATAAGCGAATAGGAAACATGGATTGGTACCTTATGAATTGGTTTTTGAGGTGCACAATCTTCATCAATCTCCTCAAAACAAGACCCCTCCTCACGAAAAATGCATTTAACACCAAAAACAAATCTACAAAACTGAACCAATGGCATGTTTAGAACAAAGAAATAGATTGATAATAATATGCTGAAAATTCTATTATGTTTAATACACACAAAAGGACCAGTCCCAACAATTCTTAAACATACTTTATTTGATATGATAATAACATGCTAATTAAACTAATAAAGGTGTTATCTACATTTAATCTACCAATTACTAATTACACAAAATTTTTTTTTACAAAACTGAACTAATGGCATGTTCTTTGTATGTGATTTCTTCATCTTTCGAGCCTCTGGCATCATATTCGACTGCAAATTTCAAATGCATTGCATTTTATTTGATCATGAATGCTCTCTAAAATGACTACATTCTACTGGTGTCATGCCCTAGCCCATGCTTTATCTCCATTATTTGATGTTATTGGTGCTTGTGCTCAAGGATATTGATTCACTATTTTCAAATGTTTGGATCATTTTGGTCATGACTGTTCCTCTAGTACACAGTCATGAAATATAATTGTCTAATGATTATATGTAATGTTGAATGGATTAAATGCTTTATTCTTGGTAGAAGTGAATGGAAGGAATAGTGTTGGTGTTAGGTTTCATTTATTATTGAATTCAATGGTTTCCAAGATGTGTTGAGGAGTTTTCTCCTTGTTTAATGTTAACTGTTCCTGCACAATCCACTCATACAACAGTGAAATGCTACGTGATTTAAAATTTCATACAAGTGGTCATTTGGCATGTATTAAATAAAATCTAGTCACTTATTGAATGCTTTGGAGACTACTGGTTTGACTGTCCATGCGCTACTAGTGACTGAGATTCATTAAAGGATACAAAACCCTTCATTTTGGGGTTATTGTGTGTGGATTCAAATGTAGGTTTGATTTGGTTAATGTTTAGAAGAGATCAATAGAGTATTTAAAGATAATCTTACATGTTTGGAGAGGTTTGTGAGGCACTTATAATGATTGTACCCTCACAAATAACAGCATAGACTGGTTTTACTAAGTTTCCTTTCTCTATTTTGAGGTTTCCTTTCTATGTCGTAGGGGTACAGTCAGAGGGTTCATTGACAAAATGATCCTTTGAATGGTTACTATGAATATGAATGATTTGATATAGCATATTGCTCATTTTACTTGAAGTTTGGAATAGCTTGTGCAAGGGTGAAAGTAGTTTTGATCATTTTGGTCGTGACTGTTCCTCTACACAGTCAAAAAATGTAACTGTCTAATGATTATATGTAATGTTGAATGGATTAAATGCTTTATTCTTGGTAGAAGTGAATGGAGTTTCCAAGATGTGTTGAGGGGTTTTCTCCTTGTTTAATGTTAACTGTTCATGCACAATCCACTCATACAACAGTGAAGTTAAAAAACTGAACCAATGACATGTTTACAAGAAAGAAATAGAATGATAATAATATGCTAAAAATTCTATATATTTTGTTTAATACATGCCAAAGGACCAGTCCCAATAGTTTTTAAACAGAAGTTAGTTATCTGATATGATCAATTGTTAATAAAGGTCTAATTCTGTAGACTACTAGCACGAAGGAAGATTTGACCTAGCCAAATTTTCCTTGTACCACACATAAAAAATGTGTGATAACTATGTCTACTCCAACCTTAATTGTTTAAGAATTCATCATATCAGATAAAGTATGTTTAAGAATTGTTGGGAGTTCTATTAGACCTTTGTTGTAAACATGTCATTATTTTTCAAATGTTTGGATTCACGTTTGTTGATATTACTGGCATATATGTTTAATGACACCATTGTATATTTTTGTCACTAAAATGACCATATTCTACTGGTGTTGCACCCTATCCCATGCTTTAACTCCATTATTTGATGTTATTGGTGCTTGTGCTCAAGGATATCCATTTTTTTGAAATGTTGACTGTGGTTATCAAATGGACAGCCCATGAGCTTCTAGCTAGGCATCATTTGTATTGATAGCTTAGGGCATCAAATGTATTATATAATTGATAGTTGAGACTTTGTTAAAAGGAAATAGGACAAATAATGATTCTAATTTAGTTTCTCTATTTTAATCTCTAAGTGGCTTATAACCCTAGAGAACTATATGCAGATTTACAAATGCAATTGTAGGATACATAGTAGCCGATAATTCATAAGAAATCCATGCATCCAATTTGAATAGAAATCAATACAAAGAAATAGGGTCCTCCAATGGCCCAATCATCTAGACCTTGACTTTCCCCTCAACTAGTGACCCTTCAAAAGTAGGTTATCATGCAATCAATGAATGATCCTTCATTCTTCTGGTCTGCCCTGCATCCAAACATATTGGAAATACACAATACAATGATAAAAAGTCTTTCACAATTCCCCTTCCCTCAAGGGACACTATCAACCATACCTTCCACATAGCATTTCACTATTGTATGAGTGGATTGTGTAGGAACAGTTAACATTAAACAAGGAGCAAACTCCTCAACACATCTTTGTTGTAAACATGCCATTGGTTCAGTTTTGTAAATTTGTTTTTTGTGTTAAATGCATTTAAATGGAACATTAAGCATAGTAATAATATGCTTAATCTATTAGTAATGTTAGAATAACTGAGAGGGGGGTGAATCAGTTATCCAGTGTCCCAAAACAAAATGTATAATTCAAAACATCTTCTTTCAATTTCTGCTCGTCGGTAAGAAATAATACCTATCACTGTCTATGCTTTTTACTAATTACTAGTCTAATACTTATAATAGTTTACCGATCAAATCTAACATGTAACATGTAAAGAATGATAACAAACAAATATCACAATCAACACATAACACAAGAGATTTAACATGGAAACCCTGTAAAGGGAAAAACCACCTGGGACCGGAAACCCAAAATTGTTCACTCTTCTGAAGTGAGGTTGGTTAAGATCCAACCCTATTAAAAGTTACAAACACACTATCAGGTGTGACCTTGTTAGAGGATTTTAGACTAGAAGTTATCATCCAACCAGCATTCACTATGGGGTTGATAGGATAACAATGTCCATTCTATGAATGATACATCATAAGACTTTTAGAGTCCACTTGGTTAAGAGATTTTGACTATATATAATGGTTAAATATGTAATAGTAAATGACCTACCTTAATACAACTTCAATTATAGATTATAGATCAATATTTAGTCCAAACAGATCCTTTTGATCAATATTTCACTTCAGATTCAATACTATATCAACTTACTGTCTGTCAGTAATTGCTCTTTGTAGCTCAATAATTATTTTGCAGCTCGGTTCTTACTAACCAGTATGATCAGAATGTATGAAAACCTTGTTCATGTGATATTTCTGTAGTTTCTTCTTCTTTTGGCATTTTACTAAAGAAATTATGTTCTCTTATATAGATGAGTAAATCATTTTCTTCTCCACCATCAGATTTTGCCACTTAACCACATTCATAGATTTTTTCGCTTCGAAATTTCTCAGTACTTGTGTCAATAACACATTTCAATCTTCTCTATTAGATCTTCCTTGAATTTTGTCAGCCATCGATCTGTGTAAAAAACTTTATCTGTTACCTCGATGTTATACTCTTTCCAGCTCATCAATCTTATCAGCTAAACTAATCATTTAATTCATTCTGTCCCACTCGATTAACAAAGAAATGCATCAGTGAACACTGGTCAATTAATACTATGATCGGTATACACTGCACTTTGTCGGTGTATTCTAGAAATGCTTCATTTACCGACAACACTTCTTTGTGTCTTTCAGCTCTATACTTCATCATAGATGAATGCAACATAATAAATTCAATATCATCAAGTCATAGACTTATCAACAAGTTACTCAATGTGTTCTTTATCCTCATCTATCATGTACATCTTTCCTCATGTAGATTTTTCTGTTCTTCATCTCTTTCACCTTTCTTCAGATGTCTTGGTATAGTAACTTACAAGATAAGTGTTGTCAAACTAGTTGACATCAATGACAACATAATACTGATTTAATCATATTACATATCTAATCAACAACTTCTCAGTGATCTTTAATCATAGATTCTTCAATTAGATTCAAAATCAGTTGTAGTCCAACAATCTCTCCCTTTGGCATTGATGGCAACTCAAGTAATATGAAATGTACCATACACATACCAAAAATACATTCTACAACTTTGTGAACAAAATGATGTAAGTCAAATAGACTTAATATGATTAATCACTATGTTACTAAACCAACATTAAATAATACAGCTTTACCATTCTATAGTTATGATCTTTTCAATTCTTATGTGTTCCATTCAGATTGTCTCTCCCTTAGATAGTTCTCGTCAGTGCTTGTTCCTTTTCATATTTTGTTTATCTCTCTCCTTTTCATTTCATATTGTTTATCTCTCCCTTTGACAGCAATGCCAAAGAAACAAATAAACAATCAGCTCTATAGTAGCCAAGTAACTCTCTGGTGTCCAATGCTTCCTCTGTATCTTTGAATACTGATATCTCAATCGGTTCAAGTTCTCAAACTTAATCACAACCTTGAACATGATTCAAAGTGTGAACTATGCTGCATCAACATGAATGATATTTTGATAAAAGTAGGCTGATACAACATCCAGTCCACCTTAGTGACCAATAGACAGGGGACAGACCCCAAGTCTAGTCCTCAAGTATTCAAATGTGTCCTTCGGTAGGGGCTTTGTAAAAATATCTGCAAGTTGTTCTTTAGATGTGACAAATTCTAACTTTACTTGCTTCTCTTACACTTGTTCTCTTAAGTAATGATACTTAATAGATATATGCTTTGTCTTAGAGTGCATCATAGGATTCTTTGAAATATTAATAGCACTAGTGTTGTCATAGTATATAATCATCGGGTCAGTGATTACCTCATTCATTCCTTCCAACACTTGTTTGATATATGCAATGTTTGAACAATTAGTAGCAGCAACAACATACTCTGCTTCAGCTGTAGACTAAGAAATACAAGCCTGCTTTTTACTTGTCTAGGTTACAAGTCTTTCACCAAAGAAAAATGCTCCTTCGGTGGTGCTTTTTCTATCATCCACATTTCCAGCCCAATCAGCATCAGTGTAAACTTTCAGTTCAAACTTCCTTTCCTTAGGATACCATAATCCATAATTCTATGTTTTCTTTAGGTATCTTAAGATCCTTTTTGTAGCTATCATGTGTGATTCTCTAGGATTGGCAAAAAATCTTGCAACAATTCCCATAGCATGTGCTATATCTGGTCTACTATGAACTACATACATTAATTTACCAATCATGGATCGGTAAAGTGTCTAGTTTACTTCTGTAGTTTCATCCTCCTTTGTCAATTTGCATCTAGTAGCCATTGGTGTTCCCACAAGTTTAGCATCTTCCATGCCAAATGTTTTCATTACTTCCTTTATGTATTTAGATTGTGTGATGAATATCCCATCACTCTGCTGAATCGCTTGTAGTCCAAGAAAGAAATTAATCTCTCCAAACATAGACATTTAAAATTCCTTTTGCATTTCATCAGCAAATGCCTTGTAGACATGATCTGAACCTCCAAAGATAATGTCATCAACAAATATTTTAGAAATGATAATAGTATCATCAGTATCACATTTCACATACAAATTGTTGTTTTCACTTGTTCTAACAAATCCAATACTTAACAAGTAAGTATGCAGTCTTTCATACCATGCTCTTGGTGCTTGCTTCAATCCATATAATGCTTTATGTAATCTACATACCATGTCTTTATTGTCAGGATCAACAAATTCTTTAGGTTGTTCAATGTAGACTTCTTCTTCAAGTATGCCATTCAAAAATGTTGACTTCACATCCATTTGATAGACTTTGAATTTCTTATGTGTAGCATATGTAAGTAGCATTCTAACTCCTTCTAATCTAGCAATAGGTGCAAATGTTTCACCATAGTCAATGCCTTCTTCCTATGCATATCCCTTGCATACTAATCTAGCTTTATTTCTTGTGACTTCACCATTTTCATTCAATTTATTCCTGTATATCTACTTAGTACCGATAACATTCTTATCTTTTGGTTGGGGTACTAAGGACTAGGTTTTGTTCTTCTCTATTTTATCTATTTCATCCTTCATTGCATTAACCCATTCTTCATTTTCTAATGCAAATTTCATAGTTTTAGGTTCAAATTCACAAATTAGACATGTACCTTGTCTTGTTTTGCTTCTAGTTTGAATTCCAGCATGTCTATCTCCAATGATTTGTGTCTCAGGATGATGTTTTCTGACAAAACTAACCAAGACTTGATTTCTCCTTTCTTGTTCATCTTTCTCAGTGTCATTTCCTTGCTCGATAGCTCCATCTTATTCCTCGGTTTATGTTGCTTGTTGTCCTGCATTGTTTCCTTGTTGATCGGTTGTTACATCTTGCAGTGTTGGTAGATACTCTAGATATTCAATATAAGTGAATCTACCATAGTCTTCCAATTCCTTTGTACTTTCTTCTATGTATTTATCATCAAAATCATCAACATGAACATTAGTACTTTCAATTATCTTATTTGTGGCCTTATTCAAACATTTATATGCTTTACTTGTAGTGGAATATCCCAAAAATATTCCTTCATCTCCTTTAGAATCAAATTTCCCATTTCTCTCATCTCTCAAAATAAAGCATTTACTTCCAAAAATTCTAAAATAAATTACATTAGGTTTGTATCCAAACCACAGTTCATAAGGTGTTTGGTTGGAGTCCTTTAGTTGTACTCGGTTAAGAACATACATAGCTGTGCTGACAACTTCCCTCCAATATGTCTGAGCAACATTCTTCTTGTTGGAAATTTGGCTGAAGTGAGTACATAGATGTTGTCATTATGGAAAAATATGATCCTCATGAAGATCACACAAGTCAGAGAGAAAGTATAGCAGAGCGCATCACAAATTTTCTAAGTGTGAGACAGTGTTTTCACAGTGTACCAGGAAATAGTTTTTGTTTACGATGTTGACTGGAGTGAGTTTAGTGCTTGTGCAGTTGAACATAGACTCTATGATGGCTAATGATGATCCATCTTAGAGCACAAGTTAGTATGGCATGTATGGAATTAGTTATGACAGTTTTACCGAAGACAGTGTGAAGCCGACATGATAGAATATGAAGGCAGAATTGGTAAAGAGTTAAGGGATTATTTTGTTTATCAAAATAATGACTTAAAATATAAAGGGATGACATCCTAGATTTTAAATCTTAGATAATGATATATGGAAGCTGACCATGTAAAGTTATTAGCCTTAATAACTTGTATATATATGCAATTGTAATTGTAAAGAAATAAAGTGAAAAAAAAGTGATGTAATAAATGTAATTGTTAAGTGAATGTAATAGTGATGATGCGAAGATAAGAGTAGAAAAGGAATATTGATACAAGAAGAATAAGGTTATGTACCTTGACATATTTTGTATACATTATATATTACTTGTTTGGGTAGTGGGCTCATCTAGTAATCAGATTTTGTATTGATAACTCCTAACAGGGTTGAGGCTTCTAACAAGGCCTATAGTCCCTTAATCAAGATTGATATAGTATATGCTTGTAATAGACTCCTAACAGGGTCAATATCCTTAACAAGATACTTTTGATTAGTGGATCTTTGTGGGTACCATCCCCACCGGGGTTTTCCCTTGGCCAGGGTTTCCTTGAGAACAAATAATGTGTTATGAGTTCTTTGATGTTATTGCTATGCATGTTATTTAGTTTCTTATGTTATGCATGTGTGAAGAAAATCTGTTATATCCATATTTAGGCAAAAGATAAAGTTTGTAGAATACTGATTCACCCCCCCTCTTAGTATTCCCTATTTCTAACAATTGGTATCAGAGCTTAGTTACTCGGAGAAGAATCATTCAAGGAAAGCCTAGTAGCTTGAGTAAGATCTCTATGGATATGGATTAGCTACAGAAGAATCTTGATGAAGCTCTTGAATAGATTGATATGCTTACTAATGAAAGAAACACTCTGAAAAGGAAATATGACGATGCAAAGAACCTTATTGAGAAATTGAAAAACAAGATAGAAGATCTGAAATCTAAAAAGGAATCTGAAGTTCTTATTGAAGATTGTGATGACAATATAGAAAAAGAAAATGTGATCCTTAAGCATGAACTAAAGATAGAAAAATTGAAACTAAGTTTGAAAGATGGAAATGACAAAAATGAAGCAAATTTGAGATCTAAGAATGAAAGATTGAAAATTGAAAATGAAGAATTAAGATCTAAACTTGGCAAAGTAACATCTGAATTTGAGAAAGTAAATTTGCAGCATACATAACTTGAGAAATACAATAAGATTGTGAAAGGTGAATTGACTCAATCCAAAGAACAACTTGAAAGGCTATATTCAAATAGTGAGAAGATTGATGAACAAGTATCTTTTGGGGAACCATCCTATGATAAGACTGGACTTGGATTTAATATATTCAGAACAAATGATGAAAGAAAAGAACTAGATTTGAAAGTATGTAAAATCATTGATGAAAAGAAGTCAGATGAGATCAACAAATCTGAAATGCACCTAAAGAAGAATAATCACCAAAGCAAGAAGAATCACCCAAAGCTATGCAAAAAGAATTCAAAGGTAGATGTTTTGGTTGTAATACTATTGGTCACATGAAGAGAGATTGCATAGGTAAACAATTTAAACCTCTTAATGGCTATTGTTATAATTGTCATGGTTTTGGACATAGAGCTATTGAATGTAGAAAATCTGAAGTTATTGAGAATAATTATGGTAGTAGAATGTTTAGGAATACTAACAATGCAGATAAGAGACCTACTGAAGATATGAACATAAGAAATGGAGTAGTATGTTATAAATGCAACAAGGTTGGACACATTGCTAGAAATTGCAGGTCACAGATCAATCAGCAAGGACCGAGATATGGGAACAATGGAATTGTTTGTCAGATATGTAACAATATTGGATATACAACAAGATTTTGTAGAATGAACAATGGAACTTATCATCCTAACCCTAACCCTAGGAATCATGCAAGAAGAAATGAAAGTACAAGAAACAGTCAGAAAGGTTGCTGCAGTAATGAAGATGAAGTAAAGTTTGTTAAAGGCACAAATCAAGGAGACATATTCAACATTGAAGGTAATTAGAAAGGTGAAGTATCAAGTGGTAAGAGTGAATCCTTACCTGACCTATCTTTAAGCACTTAAATTATGTAAATTGCAGTAGTTTAGGAACTTAGAATTAGTGTAGAAGTAGATTTATGATGAATTAAGTCTTGCACGGTTAATGTAAGGTAGTTTATGATGTACTAATGCTATGGTTAAGAGTGCAAAAGAAAATATTATGTTATGCAAGATCACAAGAAGTTTTAAGTCTTGCAGGTTAACAAAAACAACTTTTTGGAAAGAAGCGGCAAAAGAATTGAATGTGATGTCAGACCTAAGTGAGATTCAACTGATAAAAGGTTATGATCAAATTTATTTGACTATCAAAGTGAATTGAAGTGTTTGGAAGAGAAAAAAGAAGTGATTGGAAGCATTTTGCAGTGATTTGGTGAAAAATTGAAGCGTCGAATTTGCGGAAGCCCTAAAATCATGAATTTGAGGTATTTATCTTGATAAATCTTTGAATCGGTATAAGAGATTAGAAGCAATCATGGATGTATCTTAATTCACAATGTCAGAAATAAGAATAGACCTAGATTGAAGAAATAACTAGTAGAACCCTTTGAAGATGATCCTAAGTTAGCACTATCATTCGTACCAGACGGAGTTTTGCATTTGGAAAATGTAAGAAGTTATCTTGGATGTAAGATTGAAACCCTAAGTGATAGTGACTTTACCAGTGAGTATCAAAAGATTTACAATCATGATATGTCTTTTAAGAAAGGATATTAAAATTTGAAAGACAATGAGATTGTTAGGTATTCATTAAAATATGAGTTTGATGATGAAGAATGCACTAAGATCATTTTGAGGAGAATTCATAATGGGAAATTTTTGCTAGAGGATAGAGTAATAGACATTACTGCTGATTTGATTCATGATGTAACTGGATTATCTAAATTTGGTGCTATTCCCTTAAATGAGAAGAATATAAGGAAAATAGTTATTGATAACACAGGTTCATCCTATAATGGTAGAGGAATTGTAATCAGTAAAATCAAGCAAGATGATGTGAGATATTTGTGCAAAATCCTAACCACTAAGTTTTGTGCAAATTCTAGAGAAGATGATATGGCAACTGGTATGGTACATATAGCATATTTGATGTGTGTTGACAAGGTACCATTAGATATGTGTGAAATCTTAAGAATTCAATTGTTTGAAAACTTGGAGAAGATTAAGAAGATCAAGTATGCATAATTTAGATTTTCTTCTTTGATCACTTATATGTTTTTCCACCAATTAAGAAGATTTCCTTACACAGTTATAGATGATTGGAATGATGGAAAAAACACTATGGAAAGAATCAATAAAGTATATTTGAAACATGTTATTGATAAAGTGAATGAGAGTACTATGTTGGTATTGAAGACATTTCAGAGATTGGTATCTAGCAGATCAAGAATTCCATAGTCTATTGTGGAGAAATATAAAAATGATATATGTTTCATGGTTAACACTGACTTTACCTATATTGAAGCAGTGGAACCTAGAATTGAGTTCATAGACCCTCTTGGCTATGAGATATCTGAGGTAGAGATAGAAGGATATGTTGGCAGGTTACTTAAGAGTAAGTTGGATACCCAGTGCAAGAGATTTGGAACATTTGAAGAAAAATTCAACCTTGCAAAAGCTATAATGGAAGAAAAGCAGTCTAAGAAGAGAATGGACAACACTATAAAGAAAATATTAAAGAATTCTAGCATGACAGAGCATGAGTTTGATATTGCAAAGAAGACAGTAGCAACAATAAGAGGTATTGACCAGAAAGAAATCTTGTTTGTACCTCCCTTGTCATCAAGTGTAGCTGAGCATGAACCTACACAAGTAAAGGTGAAAGTTGAGGAACCTGAGGAAGAACAAGAAACAAGGAAATCCACTAGATTCTCTTCTTCCACACCCAGCAAGAGAGTGAAGGAAAGTGCTACATGACCTGGTAAGAGGCAGAAATTTTTGGTGCCACCAGTCCCTAGGAAAATTGCAATAATTGACGATGATGACACTACTATGAAGAAGAAAGCATGGACACCTAGAATTGATAGAGTGAATGAAGAAATCATACAAGATGGAGACTTTACTAAGATGAATAAGTACTATGACCTTTATGACTATTCTAAGAGATTGAATCTTGAAAATTCTATTGTTAAGTACATGATTCTGGCTAACAAGAAGTTTGATATTATTCAGGGCAAGATTCTGGATGACCTATTCAAGAAGCTTGTTAACAGGAAAATGAGAGCACAAGAAGAAGATAAAACTATGAGAGAAAATATGGTGAAGAAACTATGTGTTGTGAAAAATGATGAGCACCTTAAATAGATTTTAAAGTCCCTTGGCACTCTTTTGAGGACTAAGAGGAGAACCATTCAAATCATGGTAGGACAGTATGAGCAAGTGAGAATAGAAATAGAACAAGCAATAATTGAAGTTATGGTAGAAATTGTTGGAGAGACTTCAGTTGCAGCAGAGCAAGAGAAAGAAGTAGAACAAGAGGATATTCCCTCTCCACCTGCTATAAATATTGAAGAAGAATCTATGAATTTTGAAGGTACAGAGATTACTTTGGACACTGAAGAAAATGTATTTCAGAACTTAGAGAACATTGTTGACAATTCAGCTCTTGATGAACCAGATAGAACTGAACAAGCAGAACAAACCCAATCTATGACTGAAGAACCTAAAGAAACTGAGGTTGAAGTACCCCTTCCTACAAAAGAAAACATTAGTCTTACTCCTAAGACTAAAAAGAAGAAAGAAATTAGATCTTTATTTGAAGATTTAGGAAAGCAAGTTGATGATGATCATTAGTTAGAATTGATCACTTCCCTAAATAAAATTATTGGTAAAAACAAGAAGGTAAAGAATCTTGAAGGTTGTCTGAAGGACTTAACTAAAAAGTTACAAGGATTTGTGACCACACAGATTGTAGATGTAGACCCCCTAGAGAAAGCAAAGAAACTGATGAGAACCTTTGATGATGAGTTTACAAATCTATCTGAGATTGCAAAGGTAAAGGCACAAGTAGACTATGAGGCTGGAATGCTTTTGAAAATTAGTCAAAATATCAGAGATGATATCTGTATCAAGGATTTGAGGAGACATTTGGGAATAGGAAAGTCTTTGTACATACAGTGTACAACACTAGAGATTTTGGTAGCAGAAGAAGACAAGTAGATCAAGATGAAGGAAGCAAAGATTCAGAATGAATCAAACCTTCATTCTAATCCTAATGTGAAGATTAGTCATGTTGAGAAGAAAGTTCAGAAGCTGTATGATGAAATAAGAATTTTGCAAGATGAGAGGAACATAAAAATGAGGAGACACACTCTTCTAAGAGAACATACTTCCATGAAAATAAGTGTTATTGAAGAGCAGTTGGAAGAATGTCTTACAGCTAGGATATCATTTCAGAAATTTAACTTTGAGACCCTCCAAGCATGTCAAATTGTAGCTTATGGATTGAGCACACTACTCAATGTGGTAGATTCCATCAAGAAGTCATGGGAAAAGGAGTTAGAAGCTATAAAATTTGATTTTGTAGATTGTGTTGCAAGCCTACCGAATTTGCAATAAGACATTTAAGGTATAATATTTTGTGTTACAATTTCATTAGCCTCCCTACTTTATTTTGTCATTGTTGTCAAAGGGGGAGAGATATACAAAAAATTGAGAATTATACAGAGAAGAAGATTGATAATATTATGTATACTCTTAGGGGGAGTATTGTAGTATATAAGAATTATTTTTGAGGAGATATAAGGATAGTATATATCTTATACTATGGCCAATTTTGAGACAATTTTGAAATTTTGTTATTGTACACTTAGCCAATTTTCTCATATGTTGCCACCAATGACAAAGGGGGAGATTGTTGGAAATTTGGCTGAAGTGAGTACATACATGTTGTCATTATGGAAACATATGATCCTCATGAAGATCGCACAAGTCAGAGAGCAAGTATAGCAGAGCGCATCACAAATTTGTCTTAGTGTGAGACAGTGTTTTCACAGTGTACCAGGACATAGTTTTTGTTTGCAATGTTGATTGGACTAATTTTAGTGCTTGTGCACTTGAACATAGACTCTATGATGGCTAATTATGACCCATCTCAGAGTGCAAGTCAGTACGGCATGTACGGAATTAGTTATGATAGTTTTACCGAAGATAGTGTGAAGCCGACAGGACAGAATATGAAGGCAAAATTCGTAAAGAGTTAAGGGATTATTTTTTTTTATCAAAATAATGACTTAAAAATATAAAGGGCTGACATCTTATATTTTAACTCTTAGATAATGATATATGGAAGCCAACCATGTAAAGTTATTAGCCTTAATAACTTGTATATATATGCAATTATAATTGTAAAGAAATAAAGTGAAAAAAAAGTGATGTAATAAATGTAATTGTGAAGTGAATGTAATACTAATGATGTGAAGATAAGAGAAGAAAAGGAATATTGATACAAGTAGAATAAGGTTATGTACCTTGACCTATTTTGTATACATTGTATATTACTTGTTTGGGCAGTGGGCTCATCTAGTAATCAGATTTTGTATTGACAACTCCTAACAGGGTTGAGGCTTCTAACAAGGCCTATAGTGCCTTAATCAAGACTGATACAATATATGCTTGTAATAGACTCCTAACAGGGTCAATATCCTTAACAAGATACTTTTGATTAGTGGATCTTTGTGGGTACCATCCCCACTGAGGTTTTCCCTTGGCCAGGGTTTCCTCGAGAACAAATAATGTGTTATGAGTTCTTTGATGTTATTATTATGCATGTTATTTAGTTTCTTATGTTATGCATGTGTGAAGAAAATTTGTTATATCCATATTTGGGCAAAAGATAAAGTTTGTAGAATACTGATTCACCCCCCCTCTCAGTATTCCCTATTTCTAACACTTCTGTAACATCAATGTTCTAGCACAATCAATTATAGACCTATTCCTCCTTTTAGCAATGCCATTTTGCTGAGATGCTCTTGGTGTAGATACCTACCTTTTGATTCCATGCTCATTACAAAAATTAATAAATTTATCAGAGATAAATTCACCTCCTCTATCAAATCTTAGGCATTTTATTTCTTTTTCAATTTCTTTCTCTACCTTAGCTTTATACCACTTAAACATTTTAAAAGCTTCAGATTTCTCTTTCAAGAACATAATAGCCATCATTCTAGTATAATCATCAACAAAAAGAATAAAATATCAATCACCATAATAGCTCTGAGTTCTCATAGGACCACATAGATCGGTATGAACCAACTCAAGTATCTTCTTTGTTGAATAGTCTTTTCTTTTAAAACTAGACTTAGTAATCTTACCTTTCTAACATTCATGGCACATGGCATGATTAGGTTTTGTCAAGTTAGGCAATCCTCTAACTCTTTTCTTTCTACTAATCTTGATCATGTTGTCAAAGTTCACATGGCATAACCGTTTGTGCCACAACCAAGCATCTTCATCCTTTATTAATAAACAAGAAGACTAATCCATATCAAGATAGAATAGATTACCTCTAGATTGTGTACCAATTTCGACAAGTCTTCCTCCATCATCATAGATCTTCACCTTTTTTCTCTGAAAAGCCAGTCGGTGGCCTGAGTTGTTCAGCTGAGCCACACTTAACAAATTATAGTTCAATCCATCTACCTAGTATGCATTGTCACATTGTAGTCTATCATTGATCATCAATGAGTCTTTATCTCTTACCATACAAGGTGCATCATTTTCCATTCTCACAGATCCTCCATTATATTCAACAAGATGATCAAACTTCTCTACATCACCGGTCATATGATGTGTGTAGCCATTGTCTATGATCCATTTATCATTTTTGCTTACTTTAGAGATCAGTGTTGTCTCTTCATGTTTCTCTTCCTCTTCTGAGTCATCTTTCATAGAAAAAAATACAACATCTATGTCATCATTAGAATTAGATTCAGTTTCAATATCTTTAGCTATGTAACATACCTTTTTGCCTTTTTCATCTCGGCTGTCTCTATTGTTGTGTCAGTAACCTCTGTTGACTCTTCTCCCATAGCTTCCTTCAGATCGGTCTTTGGATCTATCATCATCTTTCTTCTGAGGACATCTAGCAGTGATGTGACTGAATTCTTTACAATTAAAGCATGCTAAAGGTAGCTTGCCTCTATACCTTCCTTTTCCTTTGGGAAATCTTCTAGCCATAAGTGCTTCAAGCTCATCAAGTTCATCATTAGTATTGTCATCACTATCACAATTCTTACCATTCTTGCTAGACTTTCCAATCTTCAAAGAAGACATGAAAGTAGATTCAACAAAAGGAACAACACTGTTATCAAAGTTGTTTAATTCAAAGGTTGTAAGTTTACCAATTAGAGTGTCAAGAGTAAGGTTGGATGTAGCTCTTATTTCATGAATTGCAGAAATCTTGATTGCATAAACTGGTAGCACAGTTCTGAGAATCTTTCTTATCACTGTTTCATCATCAATTACTCCATTAGATGCTCTAATAGCATTTACCACCTCTTTGAGTCTATTTGAATATTGGATGATGTTCTCACCTTCTTTCATTCTCATATCATCAAATCTACCTCTCAAACTTTCAGCTCGGGCTCTTTTGACATTCATATCTCCACTGTATATTTGTGTTAACTTATCCTACATTCCTTTGGCTATTGTGCATGTCTTGATATCTTCAAATTCAGCATCAGTACAGGCAACAACAAGTTCCATCATAGTAACATTGTGTTCATGTTTGTCCTTTAGTTGATCAAGAGTTAAGGGACTAGTGGGTGGTAGTATGTAGCCATTCTCCATCAAATCTAGTACAAAGTTCCCAATTCTAGATATGTGTAGCTTCATTCTACTTTTCCATACTACGAAGTTCTCTTTGTTTAGTTTTAGTACTTCCCTCTTATACATCTTGAGACCTTTATGCTTAAGTCCTTAAAACTCTATTCCAAGCAATCAACGCTCTGATACCAATTTTTAGAATAACTGAGAGGGGGGTGAATCAATTATCCAGTGTCCCAAAACAAAATGTATAATTCAAAACATCTTTCAATTTCTGCCAATTAGTAAGCAATAATACCTATCACTATCTATGCTTTTTACTGATTACCAGTCTAATACTTATAATAGTTTACCAATCAAATCTAACATGTAACATGTAAAGAATGATAACAAACAAATATCATAATCAACACATAACACAAGAGATTTAACGTGGAAACCCTATAAAGGGAAAAACCACCTGGGACCGGCAACCCAAAATTGTTCACTCTTCTGAAGTGAGGTCGGTTAAGACCCAACCCTGTTAAAGGTTACAAACACAATGTCAGGTGTGACCTTGTTAGAGGATTTTAGACTAGAAGTTATCGTCCAATGAGCATTCACTATGGGGTTGACAGGATAACAATGTTCATTCTATGAATGATACATCATAAGACTTTTAGAGTCCACTCGGTTAAGAGATTTTGACTATATACAATGGTTAAATATGTAACAGCAAATGACCTACCTTAATAAAACTTCAATTGCAAATTACAGATAAATATTTAGTCCAAACAAATCCTTCTGATCAATATTTCACTTTAGATTCAATACTATATCAACTTACTATCCATCGGTAATTGCTCTCTGTAGCTCAATAATTGTTCTGCAGTTTGGTTCTTACTAACCAGTATGATCAGAATGCATGAAAACCTTGTTCACACAATATTATTGTAGTTTCTTCTTCTTCTGACATTTTACTAAATAAATTATGTTCTCTTATATAGATGAATAAATCATTTTCTTCTCCACCATCATATTTTGCCGCTTAACCACATTCATAGATTTTTTCGCTTCAAACTTTCTTGGTACTTGTGTCAATAACACATTTTAATATTATCTATTAGATCTTCCGTAAATTTTGTTAGCCATCAATTTGTGTAACAAACTTTATCTGTTACCTCGATGTTATACTCTTTCCAGCTCATCAATATTATCAGCTAAACTAATCATTTAATTCATTCTGTCCCACTTGGTTAATAAAGAAATGCATCGGTGAACACTGCTCAGTTAATACTATGATTGGTATACACTACACTCCGTCAGTGTATACTAGAAATGCTTCATTTACCAACAACACTTCTTTGTGTCTTTCAGCTCTATACTTCATCATAGATGAAGGCAACATAATAAAGTGAATATCATCAAGTCATAGACTTATCAACAAGTTACTCAATGTGTTCTTTATCCTCATCTGTCATGTACATCTTTCCTCATGTAGATTTCTCTATTCTTCATCTCTTTCACCTTTCTTTAGATGTCTCAGTATAGTAACTTACAAGATAAGTGTTGCAAACTAGTTGACATCAATGACAACATAATACTGATTTAATCATATTACATATCTAATCAACAACTTCCTAGTGATCTTTAATCATAGATTCTTCAATCAAATTCCAAATCAGTTGTATTCCAACAAGTAATTGTAGATTAAATGCCCGTAACACCTTTATCAGTTTAGCATGTTATTATAAGATACTAAAGAAGACCTACTATTTGTCAGAGAAATCTTCACTGTCCCCCACAATGAATACAATGAAGATTGACCTCCTGCCCCACAACAAAGAACATTGTAATAAAAATAAGATATAATATAGTGTTAGAATAAACTTTGAGAAAAGACATGTAATGCTTAAGTTAATGATCTAAAAAGCTTCAAATATAGGAATTGAAAAAGAAGATAGTGCCAAGAAACATTTTCACAAATATGAAACGTGAGGAAAAGTAATAACATTAACAATGCCAAGATTCACAACATTAAATTTTACCTACGGATGAGTTTCTATAGTGGGTTGTGCAGTATAAAAAATATGTTGAGTTTCATTTGAGATTTAACTAAGAGTATCATGTGGAACAGACCCTAAATTTTGAAAGCATTCTCCAACCTGGCAATTCAAAATTCAATCTAGTTAAGCATCAATAAGTGAAATAAATTATAGACATCAACATCAACATCATCATAATCATTAGAAATAAACTTTAAAGACATATTTTGGATAGTACTATGTTTCTTGAAAGTTTTTGTGATGCTTCTAAACTTTAAAGACATATTTTATGGCTTAATGATAACATAGATTAGTGTTTTATTTTTTGATGGAATGTTGTTGATCATTCATGGTCTTGAAGAAACTTTTGATTGTTTTGATTCTCAAGTCTTGATGTTGTTTCTCAATGTGATATAGATTGACCACAAGATGGTTCAATTGGTCCTCTCTTTCTATTTAATCATTTGTCTTCTTCATGGTGTAAGTGTTCACTAACATTCATTAATGGCGGGTGGTGATTCCTTGGTAATAAAGACATTGACAACATTCATAATTGTATAGCTCTTTACCTGATCTAGTCACATCATCAACATCGAGGTCAGTTTGTCTAGCCTCAGCCTCAACCTCAACCTACTCATTAACAATAGCCTCTACACTCTCTATAGCTGCAATACAAATTGTTACATTAATCCAAACACCAATTGCAATTAAATTTGTATTACTACACCAATAAATTTAAGATGTTTACTTGTATTACTTTGATGCATGTCCTCATTGTCATCAACACGCACAAGTTGTGTATGGCAAGAATTGAAAGGCTCCAAAGTTTCTAGATAACCATTTTTGAGAAGAAGAAAAAGTGGAGGCCAAAGAAGGGATAACTATGAAGGTTTTCTAGATGCAGGTTACTGAATCATCATCTTTGTTGATATATTTCAGATTCTACTTTGGAATGAACAAACTATAGAGATCTAACATAGCTAAACATAGAATAAAGTAAACAAGAAGGGATAGAAGATACTTGAATATCAACCAAGTATACTCCAGTCTATATGCCTCCAAACTATACTAACAAAGGTGTTGAGGAGAACCTGATTAGTACCTTAGTGTTAGTGTATTAAGGAAGAGTCCAGTCCTAATAGAGGCTTCTAGCCCTAATCAACTCGTAGTTAACATTGCCAATAATTGCTAGTTGTATGGATCAGATCATAATCTAATCTTTATTCATGCTTAGACTTGTTCTTATCTATTAGCCAAAGCTGCTTATCTTTCACACCAATATATGCTGATCTAAGTTTTCTTAAGGAAAAGAATCAAGGTTTTGGGGGAGGGAAGCATGCTATGTTTTTGGTTCTTCTCTCCCTAGAATCCAACACCATATATATATGAATTGAATTATCTTCAAGAGGGCCGACCTGGTCTTATTAAATATATTTAATGTTAAAGCCAAGAGGCTGACCTTGGGCCCTTAACTAATTCAACCAACACATATATATAAATGAAATAATAATCTCCTTATTATTATAAATCACACAAGGGTATTTATTTGATCATTTTGATCTTGGCCGAAAGGCTATAATTATTAACACTCTCCACTGGTACTCAATTTGGCCTCCACTCCATATACGTCTTCTCAGAATCTAAAAACTCTCCATCATTTATTCCTGTCATTTTTTCAGCATCTTGATGGACTGAGACCTTAAATTATTGAGCTTCTCTTTGTTTTGAGAATAGTTAAACATTCTCTACTTAACAGGGCCAACCATGTCAAGGTGGAAGCTCATCTGGCCCCTCCTAGGAGCCTCTTATGACCCTTTACGACATTTTAAGACCTATAAGATGTATTCTTAGGGATTTTAAATGGTCGTAAAGGGTCATAAGGGGTCCTGGGACACAACAGTTGAGAAACATAATTGTAGGCATCATGGTCACAATTTTTTGGAGACAATGTAATTGAGTTGTATACCCAGACGGTGGAGAGCAACTCCTGCACCTCCAATTCCAAGTTGACTACATCTATTGCTCATGAATTCAAGGTCCTCCAATAGATGTATTCAACTTGGAATCGGGGGTGTAGAAGTTTCTCTACACCGCTTGGGTACACAACTCAATTACGTTGTCTCCAAAAGATTGTGACTATGATGCCTATAATTATGTTTCTTAGCTATTGTGAAATCTACATTTATGTTTCTTAGTTGTCATGTTTATGTGCATATTTTTTTATGTATTTTGGATAGTAAGTCTAATTTAATTTGTCCATGGACTAAGACCTTAAATCATGTAATGAGGATGCTTAGAACACTAGTATATGCAAATTTCATTATTTAATAATTAAAAATCTATTAAAATGTTTATACCTTCTCCCATTTGTTGGTGTAATTCCTCTTTGAGTATCCCCTTTCTCCTTTGCATCCAAAATGAACTCATTCCAATCCCTTACTGGAATAAAGGGAGGATGCTCAAACTTCAGCAAGACTTCATACACACAATGTTTGTAGATTATGTTCAATGCATTATTTACGTTCATAAATTAGTGTTGCATACAAATCTACGGATGGTGCGTGATACGAAGCCACACTCAAGCTTGAAAAAGATAGTCAATCCATAGTGAAGGTCAAGGAACAAATGGAACAACCAAGAAAACACTATGCATTAAATCATGTGATTGATAGCAGATTGGGTCTCACCTGATCCATAAACATGAAGAATTATTCTAAAAAAAGATGTAAACCATATATATGCGCACTTGAGGCAAAGAGAAGTTATGTCATATCCATATTAAAATATTAGTTACAATATGAAAATACTAAACTAACTAACTCCTGAGTTCATCTCTGCATATGGTCGCAACAAAGATATGTGATTACAATATAGAGAAGGCATCGTAAAAATATAATTTCAGAATTTTCCCTAGCCTGACATGTTTTGCACTCAAATCCTTCATCATAGATAAGTGGAGATGGGTGGATAGATGTAGATGATTTGTCATCGACCCAACTAAAGTATCTACAGCCATTATTTCCCTATGATGCCCAGTCTACATTAGTTCTTATATTATAATGAATAGTATTTACATTAGAAACATTAAATATATACACATCAGCAACCTTTTTTCTATTTGGGCAGCACCAAAATTGTCATCCAGGGTTGTTTGGTGTCCATGAAGTCTTCAACACACACTGCCCACCACCACATTGACAGTTTGGCACATTGACAAGAGTCATCGAGCCTATATATCAATAATGCACCACACCATCGTTACTACATTTATTATTTTTATATGATTATTTTTATATGAAATACACCAAGGAGTACCATCAGAAATATTAACCATTTACAATAATGAAAAGTAAACCTAAATCAAATAGCTCATTTTTTTATCAGCATGTGTAGTCTCTGTGTATATGAAAAATGAAAGAAATATGAAGCTGAAATAAAATAGTGAACAAAATAGTATTCCACATAGATTGAATGAAATATACCATCAAAAGAAGGTGACAAAATCCTGTCACGAAGCACAGACATAGGAAATCAAAAAGGGACAAAAGACAAGAAATAAGAAAAATCATTACGACTATAGAAAAATCATTTATACTATAATAAAAAAAGAAACATTCTTTGTCAACAATTTTCAAAATCATTAAGACTATAGAAAAATCATTAAGACTATAAAATCAAGTTCTAGAAAAATCATTACGACTATAGAAAAATCATTTAGACTATAAAATCAAGTTCTAGAAATGGACGGTTCTGATGCTTTTCCATTACAACAATTGAGCATTCATCATTTGGTACTTCTTGGTGTATTCCATTTAAGTTTTTCAACTGCCATGTTTATGTGCATGTTCTTTATGTGTTTGGCTTCTCTCCCTCACAAGGGATATGTCGATAGGTAATTGATTTGAAAGCATAATGATTTGACTGTTCCAAGTAATGTTTTTAATCCTTTGAAGTTTCTCATGATCCTGATGTAATTTGATTGGATTAAGCAATTTGGGGATCCAATAGGACTTTAGGGGAGTTCAATAAATGTTTTGGAAGACTTAGAGGAACTATTAGCATGACTGTTCCTTCATCTACAGTGAGTTAGACTAAATTTGCTAAGTTTTTCCTTTTTTTTGAAGTGTATTTTGTAATCTATTTCCTTTCCATGGACCCAAAGACCTAGGACCCATGGAAAAAGGATACAAACAATGTATTATACAACTCTAATGTTCTTGACTTGCAGAGATTTGAGAAAGTAAAGAGAACACTGACTATGTTTAATGTTAAATGTTCCCGCACAATCTACTCATACAACAGTGAAATGCTATGTGATTAACAATTTCATACAACTAGTCCTTTGGTGTGTATTAAACAGAATAGAATTTTCAGCATATTATTATCATTCTATTTCTTTATTGTAAACATGTCATTGGTTCAATTTTAATCTACTAGTGTCGTGCCCTAGCCCATGTTTTATCTCCATTATTTGATGTTATTCATTGTTTTGAAATGTTGACTGTGGTTATCAAATGGAAAAAATAGAAAAAAAAATTGTAGATGAAATTGTTTTTACAAAATTGAACCAATGGCATGTTTACAACAAAGAAATAGAATTATAATAATATGCTGAAAATTTTATTTTGTTTAATACACGCCAAAGGACCAGTTGTATGAAATTGTCAATCACATAGCATTTCACTATTGTATGAGTGGATTGTGTAGGAACAATTAACATTAAACAAGGAGCAAACTCCTCAACACATCTTGGAAACCATTGAATTCAATAATAAATGAAAGCTAACACCGACACTATTCCTTTCATTCACTTCTACCAAGAATTCCAGCACAAACACAAGCTATTCCAAACTTCAAGTACAAGCTATTCCAAAATTCAAGTAAAATGAGAAATATGCTATATCAAATCATTCATATTCATAGTAACCATTCAAAGGATCATTTTGTCAATGAACCCTCTGCCTGTACCCCTGTGGCAGAGAAAGGATGCCTCAAAATAGAGAAAGGAAACTTAGTAAAACTAGTCTATGTCATTGTTTGTGAGGGTACGGTCATAATAAGTGCCTCTCAAATCTCTCCAAGCATGTAAGATTGTCTTTAAATACTTTATTAATCTCTTCTAAACATTAACCAAATCAAACCTACATTTGAATCCACACATAATAACCCCAAAATGAAGGGTTTTGTATCCTTTAATGAATCTCAGACACTGGTAACGCATGGATAGTCAAACTAGTAGTCTCCAAAGCATTCAATAAGTGACTAGATTGTATTTAATACATGCCAAAGGACCACTTATATGAAATTGTCAATTACATAGCATTCTAGTGTTGTATGAGTGGATTGTGTAGGAACAGTTAACATTAAACAAGGAGAAAACTCCTCAACACACCTTGGAAACCATTGAATTCAACAATAAATGAAACCTAACACCAACACTATTCCTTCCATTCACTTCTACCAAGAATAAAGCATTTAATCCATTCAACATTACATATAATCATTAGACAATTACATTTTCTGGCTGTGTAGAGGAACAGTCACGACCAAAATGATCAAAACTACTTTCACCCTTGCACAAGCTATTCCAAACTTCAAGTAAAATGAGCAATATGCTATATAAAATCATTCACATTCATAGTAACCATTCAAAGGATCATTTTTTCAATGAACCCTCTGACTGTACCCCTGTGGTAGAGAAAGGAAACCTCAAAATAGAGAAAGGAAACTTTGTAAAACTAGTCTATGCCACTGTTTGTGAGGGTACAATCATGATAAGTGCCTCTTAAACCTCTCCAAACATGTAAGAATGTCTTTAAATACTTCATTCATCTCTTCTAAACATTAACACATGGACAGTCAAACCAGTAGTCTCCAAAGCATTCAATAAGTGAATATGAATGTTTGAAAACTTTCCTCTCAACTTCCCCAACCACTCCTAATCAGCTAGAGGGATTAGTTGAGTGTTTAGACACTAAAACTTCTTAAACATAATTTATCTGATATGATGACTTTTAACATCAACAAACGTGAATCCAAACATTTGAAAAGAGTGAATCGATATCCTTGAGCACAAGCACCAATAACATCAAATAATGGAGATAAAGCACGGGCTAGGGCATGACACCAGTAGAATGTGGTCATTTTAGTGAGCATTAATGATCAAATAAAATACAATGCATTTGAAATTTATGGTTGAATATGATGCCAGAGGCTTGAAAGACATTTCCCATCAAAGATACCAATCAAAGATGAAGAAATCACATACCTTCTCTTGCGCTCAGCTTGCACGAAGGAAGATTTGATAGTCAAATCTTCCTTGTACCACATGAAGAACATGCCATTGGTTGAGTTTAGCATGTTATTATCATATCAGATAAAGTATGTTTAAGAATTGTTGGTAAGGATAGGAATAGTGGAGATTCTAGAAATATCCCTCTAACCGATTAGGAGTGGTTGGGGAAGTTGAGAGGAAAGTTTTCAAACATTCATATTCACTTATTAAATGCTTTGGAGACTACTGGTTTGACTGTCCATGTGTTACCAATGATTGAGATTCATTAAAGGATACAAAACCCTTCATTTTGTGTTATTGTGTGTGGATTCATCCACTTTAGCCAAGAAGATCAAGAAGATGGGGCAAGAGGACATTGTGGTAGAAGAAGTATTTAAAGAAGCAACAAGAAGCAATAGAAAAGTTTTCAAGAGTTTGGAACAACATTTTAGAATCCATGAATGGTATGGGTAAGGTGACCTTCATTCTTGGTTGTGACTTCAATGAAACATTGGATATGGCTAATAAGAAGAAGGGTCACTTGTTGATAGTTTTCCTTGAGGGAAGGGGGATTGTGAAAGACTTGTTATCATTGTATGTATATTTCCAATATGTTTGGATGTAGGGTAGACCAGGAGAATGAAATATCACTCACTGATTGCATGATGACCTAGTTTTGAAGGGTCACTGGTTGAGGGGATAGTCAAGGTATGGATGTTGATAGTAATTCATTGAGGGAAGGGGGATTGTAAAAGACTGTTATCATTGTATTGTGTATTTCCAATATGTTTGGATGCAGGGTAGACCAAGAGAATGAAGGATCACTCACTAATTACATGATAACCTAGTTTTGAAGGGTCATTGGTTGAGGGGACAGTCAAGGTCTGGATGTTGATAGTGTTCCTTGAGGGAAGGGGGATTGTGAAAGGCTTGTTATCATTGTATTGTGTATTTCCAATATGTTTAGATGCAGGGCAGACTAGGAGAATGAATGATCACTCACCGATTGCATGATAACCCAGTTTTGAATGGTCATTGGAAGAGGGGGGAATGAAGGATCACTCACTGATTGCATGATAACCCCACCAAGCATTATTTCCTTTAAGTTTCCACAATATCTCAAAATATGATCATTATTCTTTACTTTCTTCTATATGCTATTCTTTCTATGGTTTTTTTATCTTAGAAATATATCAAAAATGTTGTAGATGTGTGTATAAAAGTAAAATATTGTCCTTCAATTGTTCCACATTGAAGTATTTCCTCTTGGGAGTATTCTCTTTGTTTGTACAATATTTATCAAAAATGGTTCCCATATTTCTTCAAGATCTATTTTAATCTTTATACTGCAATTTTGATTAGATTTGACCAATAGTTGATTTCATTGGTATTTTATAGCATATACTCCTAATGTGAAATGTGGAGAGAAAGAAAGAGACACACTAGGTATGAATTACATGATATACCCATCATCACTTAGCACTTAAATAATAAATTATGGATAGGGAACAACCCCCTAACTTCTGGATGTTTGTTTCATGTTGGCCTCTTATTATATGCAAAGGTAGGCCTGTGTTAGGCTAACAACCATAGTGTAGGGGACATAAATTATGGATCCCAAAATAGTGCACACTTGTATTAAATTAGGTTCACTATACTACAAGGGAATGGAAACCATGCAATAGTGCCTCATGGGGATGGAAGCAACCCTTCACCAAGAAGATGATTGTGTCTGCAATATTTACTAGAGGCAAAGAACATAATTTGGTTCCAGAAATTACTCCTAGAAGATAATGGCACCCACAAAACACTTGGGAAAGATAGCACTCACTATATCTTTTATCACTCTTTTAAAGATGGGACAATAAATCTCAAAGATTGATCAACGAATTCTTGAACATAAAGAACCATTGACAGTTATGATTCATGTGTACAATAGCCAACAACCAGTTGTTCCAATCATGGTGTCCAATAATTATGTTAGAAAAAGCATCTACAAATCCCTTACACAACCATAATAGATTCAAACCATGAACCATAAGAACCTAACAATGGGACTAAGAAAGATACAACCTAAAAAAATCTTGATCATATTTCACCGTATTGTAAGGCCCAAGAAGTAACTCTATCTTAAAGCTACACATTCCTCTAGATGAAGCTCAAAGGTAAAGTAGTTGAAGCATAGAAATACTTGAATGAATATAGGAATAATTTGATGTACAATCATTTGCTAGCTTGGCTTGTGGGTTTTCCACATAATATTTTCCCTTTAACCACATATATAGTTTGAGGAAATTAGAAAAAATTATTTCAAATTTATATTATCCTTTTGAACTAGCACACTGCCATCAAAATGCATAATCATTGGTCATATCAAGAAAATTCCTATTGATTAGTAGGATATCCTTATAAAAATTTGATGCATGAATTTCTTGTGAATTATCGACTACTATGTATCTTGCAACTATGAAAGGAATAGTGTTGGTGTTAGGTTTCATTTATTATTGAATTCAATGGTTTCCAAGATGTGTTGAGGAGTTTGATCCTTGTTTAATGTTAATTGGTCTTGCACAATCCACTCATAAAATAGTGAAATTATATGTGGAAGGGATGGTTGATAGTGTTCCTTGGAGGAAGGGGGACTATGAAGGACTTGTTATCATTGTATTGTGTATTTCCAATATGTTTGGATGCAGGGAAAACCAAGAGAATGAAGGATCACTCACTGATTGCATGATAACCCAGTTTTGAAGGGTCACTGGTTGAGGGGACAGTCAAGGTCTAGATGATTGGGCCATTGGAGGACCCTAGTTCTTTGTATTAATTGATATTCAAATTGGATGCATGTATTTCTTATGAATTATCAACTGCTATGTATCCTGCAACTGGATCTGTAAATTTGCATATACTTCTCTAGGGTTGTAAGCCACTTAGGGATCAAAATAGAGAAACTAAATAAAAATCATTCTTTGTCCTATTTCCTTTTAAGAAATTCTCAACTATCAATGATACAATACATTTGATGCCCTAAGCTATCAACACAAATGGCACCTAGCTAGAAGCTCATAGGCTGTCCATTTGATAACCATAGTCAACATTTCAAAAAAATGGATATCAACAAATGTGAATCCAAACATTTGAATACAGTGAATCGATATCCTTGAGCACAAGCACCAGTAACATCAAATAATAGAGATAAAGCATTGGCTAGGGCATGACACTAGTAGAATGTGGTCATTTTAGAGAGAAACTCCCTCAACAATAAAATGAAATGCATTCAAATATGATGCCAGAGGCTCGAAAGATGAAGAAATCACATACCTTCTCCCGCACTCAGCTTTCACTCCTTTTCTCCCACTTTCCAATCGAAATAAAAATGATGACGCTATTTCACTTTTTTTTAATGTATATCCTAAATCTATCAGAGTTCTGATGGTCAATTAAACACCCATCAGAATACCGACATCATTGGGGCCTATTACAAAAAAAAACACCAAATTCATAAGAAAATGTTACCTGTCAAAAACTTCTGTCAAAATTTGGCCCCAAATGTAGTAGTGCCTAGTCCTAAGAACTACCCTTCTTCATCAAAAGGAAGTGAGAATCATTTGAAAAGGACATTTCAATACAAAGAAAACAACTACTACTACAACATAAATGAGGGTTCTCAACCAGACTATTTGTGCAACTGGAAACATGCTAAGCATTATCCAAATTCTCAACCAGCTTAGAGTATGCCTAAGAATTCTAGTTGGTGAAGTTATCATCAATCCAGTGCACCCTCCACATGGAGAAATTTTTCTAGGAATACAAGATGTTAATCTTGTGTTCAACATGGTCACATTGCAATTAACTATCCTCAGAAGTCTACCCCAGCAGCTAGCTATAAACAAGTTGCTTTAGAACCCACCGTAAGTGATGTAGGCTGCCAATCTAGACCTCAGGTAGGATGAACATCAGGGAGCAGTCATTGAAACCCCAAGAAGTGGATGGGAAGCTGACTTTAGAGCCGGTATGCATTTTTTAGCAGCGCACATTGACCCTCAAGGGTCATACCATAAATCAAGCAAGGGTCAAATGGGACCCCAATGATGAGTCCTCAACCACATGGGAGGATGCTACTAGACTTAGAGATGCTTATCCTTATCTATTTGTAGGCTTCCAGAAGTAAGCCAAACTCTAGGGGGGGAGGATGTAATACCCTCTCCTATGGTGATACTTGGGCTTTCTGATTTGGACATTTTTATTATGATGGTTAGAACTATATGTTTACATTTATGTTTTATGAATGATGACATGTCTATTAGATGTTTAGATACACTCATTTATGGTTATCATTTATATGTTCATGAAATGGGAAATCATCTATCTTTATATGTTATATAGATCTAACCCAAGGATTTGAATCTAACCACTATTATCTATGATGTTTTATATTTCATGTATATGTGTGTCTGATATGTTTTCATGACTCAGGATGAAGTCGTAGTTACTCACTCAGTTGAGGTCCACATGATGTATCAATCTTGGTCATCTATTTACATATATATGATTTGTATATATATATATATATCTATATTTGCACATGTATCTCTTCTCGGTGATGCAGGATTGCAAGTACCAAGTATCGTCTCCACCTAGTGTCACCGGTCTAAGCGATTCCTCAAAATACTCGATCATTGTTGTTGTTATGGAGATGTCTCCAAGGTTCCATGAGAAGGAACTCTACCTCTAACCCTTTTATCCTTAGGTGGGGAGTTCCTGAGTCAGTCCCTTGTGTGGATGATGTATTCCTGTGTCCTCTCAGTTTGCTAGTTTTGTGGATCTTGTAGCTAGTTTCTTGTCTTTTGCATTCGTTGAGAATGAGGTTTTGAGTACGGTAGCTCTAATTATCTTCATGGTATGTTCAATTTTTTTTAGTAGATTATTGATGTGAATTATTGTTCATGTGAGGGTATGATTTAGTAATTTATCTTTATTAGTAGCTACTTATATGTAGTAGCGTATCTTGTTAGGAATGAGTTAGTATGTGATTAAATCATGTGATTTTAATGTCAATAATAATAAAGAATTTTATGGTATTAATGATGTTTTATAGCATTCATGATAATAAGATGTCTATGGCAATAATAATAATAAATGTTAATAATAGTGGTATATTCCATCTTATGTTAGTAGTTACCTAATATATAAATATATATATCACTATTGTATTTTGTAAAGAATATGGATTAGTGTATGAATAAATAATTTGTTTTATTATAATAGTAATATTTGGGTTGCAATAATATTTATAATAATAACAATATACATACACATACACATATGGGTGCACACATATGCATATGAATACATATATTTATATAATTTTTTGTGAGTAGGTAATTATTGTATTTTATTAATAAGCTATTTTATAAGTTTATATTATGGGTGGAAAATAATATTTGGTAATTCCCTTTTACTTTAGCTTAAGTAACTTAGCATAGTAAATAAACTAAAGGCAAAAATTATTATCATTTGCATTCCTCATTAAGGGAGAGATGAAATTAGATTATTGTTAATACTTATTTATAGATCTCTTCCCAGGAATGGATTACTAAATGTTATTAAGCCTAAACTAATAAAAAATATTTGGTTGGGATAGTTGCATTGGTTGATTTTTCCCATGTAACTACTCCCTCAATTTATATATACAAGAAGGAATCCCTATGAGAGAGGGAGGTTGGCTTGGAAATTAATTTAACGATGAGAATTTTTGGAAGATTGGTTTTTGGAGTTGTCTGCAATTGTTTTTTGTTAGAAATTTAGTTGAAATTTTATGTGAGTTTGAGAGTCTCTAGTTGGTGAAGACAAGTGTGAGAGGATTGTTTGGAGTTGATTATCAGAGGAAGCTTTTTAGGAGGCTATCTACTCAAGGATTGAATTGTTGTAGAGAGTCTCTTGCCAAGGGAAGAGGATTCTCCGTAGGACCCCAGGTAGGGTCTAAACTGGGAAGAATCTCCATTCTTCCTATGTGTATATGAATGTGATGGTGTGTGATATGATATTGGATTAGAATAGGATTGTTTAACGTGTAACAAAAAGGAAATATAAGTGTCTTATCTTTTGTGTTTCCAGGAAGTAAATTATTTATGTTTATGTAGTTTTTATTTTTATTTATTTTATATTATGAAATATTCCTTGGAAGTTAGGAATGCTTTTGGTCATGTTGGAGGATGTGTTAATCTATTATTGAATGAAATAGGAAGGTTTAGGAATGAGATGTAGTCCTTTTATCTACTCTTTTTCTTTTGTAGGCTTCTTTATGGATTATTATTTTTCCTTTGATTAGTTTTGTCTGAGGCTTGGGTAATGTTGAGGATGTGCTATGGATGTGGTAACGAGGCCCCTACATTAGGTTGACCTCAGGGAACCATTCCTAGGCACTCTCCATGCCTAAAAAAATTAGTTTTTGGTGTTTTCAGGAAGTTTAAAATTTAATTTCATGAAAGTGTCCTGAAATGTCGTACGATATTGTAGTCATACCCATACGAAAGTTGGTGAAATGTTTTATGGGAATGCTCAAATTGTCGTATGGTTTCATATACAAAGTTGTTTGGAGTTTTTAAGGGTATCAAGGGCTCAAAATTTGTAGGATTTATACAAATATGACATTTAATTTCTTATACTTTAAGTTATATTTGTATAAATACATTCCAGGGGTTTCAGCTTCATAGGAGTTGTGATGCAAATTCTAGATTTTGGAGATTTTTGAAAATTTTCATACTTAGCCAAATTTCAGGTACATGAGGTTTCCATAGATGGAATGTTGTGGTAATGCATGTGGAAGTTTGTACCACCTATGTATGTTCATTAGTTGTTTTGTTGAAGTTATAGGGGTTACTTATGATGTTTTTCACTTAGATGCCATGTTCAGTTTCATGATGTGTTTAGGAATTAGGATTAGGGTTTAGGGTTGTCTGGTGGATTAGGGCTATCCCATCGCTTGCTAAACATTCCTAATCTTTCCTATTTTATTGTGAAAATTCTTAAATTATGTTATGATTGGTTTTACTTCATTTATTATGTGTTTATGATGGTTGGGTAAGGGTAGGAAACCTAAGAACACTAGGTGAGTGGCTCTCAGTGCGGGGCTAGCCCCATAAGCGACTAGTACTAGGAT
Source organism: Chamaecyparis obtusa (assembly GCA_027943335.1). Lineage (NCBI taxonomy): Eukaryota > Viridiplantae > Streptophyta > Pinopsida > Cupressales > Cupressaceae > Chamaecyparis > Chamaecyparis obtusa. Next base: position 2,967,587 of record BSBK01002152.1, on the reverse strand, counting down.
AACCAACTGAAGAGTTTTTTTAACAAGTGATAACTTAATTCAAAACTTATGGGAATGGGTTCAAACACTAAAAAGATTAATGTATGCCTCACCCATGCCATTAGTGATAGTAAAGGCTATGGATGGGAGTGGTAGAAGGTACCTATGTGTAGGTATGATTGAATGGTGCTTGTCTGTATGAAAGGAATTTAGTTCTACATGTGCCTACTTAGGGGCTAGGACCAAGAGTGGCTAGTACCAGGACAACCCAAGGGGTGAGGGCTATGTGATGAAACTCACTTAGTTTATTTCTTAGAGTTTCTACCTAGCCTTAGAACCTTTTGGGAAATGATTTTTACTTTGGTTTTATTTTCAATTGCTATTTGGGAAAGGTTACCCCAACCCTAGGTATGACCTAGTTATTACTCCTTTTGTGGACCTTGGTGTTTATCTCTAGCATGGGGGAGTGGGCCTTTTGGTATCCATGTGGTTGGGTGGTAAATCTTTTTATTGAGGTATCATTTATAGATGTAGTACTTAAGGATTCATACTTGCATAATTTTCCAATTTTGAAGAAAGGATACTTTGTACTGATCTTTCTACATGTTGTTCAATGAAATGTAAAGTTATTGTTACCTCCCAAGAGGAGATGAATGAAATATATTCATTAATGTATTTCAAATTATGTTTTGGAGTGGGTAGATTTAGGAAGAGGGAAAGGGAAAATATGAACTTTATGTAAATGATGTTTGGATTTAGTGATATTTCAAGTAAAATAGTATGTGCCTTATTATTGTTGATTAAGAAAAAGATAATAAATTACATGTAATGATTTTAAAATGTGTAATGGTTAAAATTATTGGATAAATCTATTATGTTGTATTAATGCTTTAAATGTTATATTTTTCACAAAGGATACTTAGGAATATAAATGGATTCAAATGTTAGAGTTGAAATGAAAACATTTTGTATTTCCTTATAAAGAATCTTCACATGATATGATGTAGTTGCTTTAAGAAGTAAATCATGTTGTTAGTATATTTAATGAACTTAAATGGAATGTTCAAATGATAGTAGGGAGCCTAGGGAGGAATCTAAGTTATGTTTTTTTTCATGTAATTCTTTTAAAAGTTCAAAAATTTTCATAATATATTACTTAGGATTTCTTTTCTAAAGAGAATCTTTGTTCTCTTCCCCGGTTCCCTTGCAGTGCATGACATTAATCATTCCTCCTCTATCACCCCCATCAATTAGCCTTCTTCCATATATCCCACTTATTGATCCTCTTCTATCTCCTAGCATCATTAAGTCATTCCCATGCATTAACTCCATCCAATCTCCATCTACATCTCCTCCTCCCAGCATTATCCAAGCCACATCCAATGAGCCTCATGAGTTCATCCTCCTTCCTTCCATCATATTTGTAGAATCTCCCATCCTTTCATCCATACTATCTAAAGAGTTCACCCTTGTTCCTTCCATCACAGTTGTATAATCTCCCATCCTTTAATCCATTGCATCTGAAGAGATTGTCCTTCTTCCTACCATCATAATTGTAGAATTTCCTAGCCTTTCATCCACCCCATATGAAGATTCCATCCATACATCCCCCATCATTCTATCCATACCAATCCAACCCAGTCTAGATCTTTTCCAAAAGCATGTTGAAGTACCCATAGATAAAAATCAAGAACCAATCCCTTCACTTCCTCTATTACATGTTCTATTTCTTCCATCACCTACAATCCAAGATCCTACAATCCCAATTTCTTCATCTCAAGATCGATTACCATCCTCCAATCCTAGTTAAGATCCCATTATCCCATCCCCTCCACTTGATGATCCTCCAATCCAAACTATCTCACTGCTGCCACTCTATCCTCTTGGTCCACTTAAATTTGTTAATGGCAGTCTACTTGAAACAATAGAAATTAGTTTCATATCTTCCACTACATAACCTGACATTGGATGTTTATCTTATTCCCCAAGTTAGAAATATCCTTGTTTGAATAAAATGCTCAACAAATGGAATTATCAAGGAAAAGGCTTGGGTGCCCATAAACAATGAAATCTAGAGCCCATCTAGGATGAAAAACATCCAAAATCATGTGGTATTGATCAAACATCTGAAGGCACTTCCTCCAGAAATATTGGTACAACTAAAGCCAAATTCAAGCATCTTTCTAGAATGACCATCACATCTTCCTATCATCCCTACAAAGAATAAAATGCTATTCCTCCTCCTCCATCATTGTAACCTAAAACAACCTATCACATTCCTCCTTCATCCTCCAAATCCATTTTGGGTTCCTATGTCCCAAACTCTACCATTATATATCCTTCACATACCAAATCCATTTTGGGCCCTTACATCCCAAAATATCATCCCCCATCTTATCCTACTTAGTCCTTCATCCAAAATCCAAACATCCCTAATTAGGATCGACAAAGGCACATTCCCATATCTCCTATCTTACAATCTCCTTCCATCTCTACATCCATATTTCCTCCATCCCACACAGCTCCTCATATTCCTTCCAATGCTCCTCATAGTTTTGATGCTATAGCAAAGATGCATAAAGGGAAATATCCACAAAAATCCAAAGATTTCCATGTCCACTCTAAACGACATGCTCAAGAAAAGAAAAATCCAATCAAGAAATCCAATGCATCCCAAGTGCCACAAAGGACCATCAGAGAAAAAGCTAAATCCAATACATCCCAATAACCACAAAGGCCCACCAAAGCTAAAACAAAGATGATGTGGATCCCAAAGAAAAAAGATGAAATGAATCTAAGAGAAATATCCACAATGGCATCCAAAGTTTCTAATCCACTAGCTACTCAATCTTTTCCTCCATCTCCTAAATCCATTTTGGGCCCCTATATTGTCCTAAAATCTCCTAGCACAAATCCTACATCATGTCCACCTTTGTCTTCCACGTCTCATCCACTTCATCCACCTTCCTCACAACATGTGCCCAAGTTGATCTTGACAACATCCCCCTTTCATGATCAATTCCCATCCTTCCATCCAAACACTTTCCACCACCATATCTCCCAATTACCCCATCCCATCCATGTCTTTGCATAATCCATCCATCCTAACAAAGTTGTACCAACATCTAGAGAATCAGCAAGTCAACAACAAATCAAAGGGTTAAAAAATAATTAGAAAGTCAGTAGAAGGTCAGTGAAAGATCAACAGAAAGTTAGTAGCCAATTAGAAAAATCCATAAAAATTGGAAAAATCAAGAAAAATATAAAAAAAAATTTAAAAATAGAAAAGAGAAAAACATTCGTCCAATGGTGAAAACTTGACAATTCAAGTGCCTTGAACAAAGTACCATGGTGAAAACCTAGAAAATAGGCATCATGTGTATCCCCTCCAATTCCTTTCTGCAATTAGGTAGCTTACTTCCCACAATCAATACATTCATACAAGATCAAGGGCCAATGAACAAAGCACAAAGGCTTTCTACACTTTGAATTCTACAAAATTCAGGCGGGTTTACCTAGGATTAGGATCACTTAATTTTCCCTTTTCCACTAATCCTCACAAAGTAGATATGTTCCCATAATACTTCTTTTTATTTGTGACATAAAGGGATAGGATGTGAAGCTAAGAACACTATCAACTTACTCGTGTAAATAAAGCAGGGGATTTTTCTATTAAGTCCACAATTATTGACTTAAAGATTTAGAATTTGATGTGTTTGTTTAGGGGTAGATTGTTAGACAAGAAAGAACATTTGTTTTGACAAAATGTCTGTGACCAATCCCTTATCCATTGGGAATATTGAGGACAACTCCTCATTGTATTTTTTTATTCTTATCATTCACCTTGCAAATGAAAATCAAATGAGAATCTCACTACTTACAAATATCCTCCTTAATACCCTGCTATTTTGTTAAGTTATATTAAGCATTTACTTAACTTTTCAAGTTAACAACAAAACATATCAAAAAATACAGACTATATCTATAGCTATTGATCTTGAGGTCATCAACTCAAAAAATAATAGGAAATAACAAACCATTAAACAAGAGATGGGATTCAAAGAAATTCTTGAAATCCTTATATAAGTTTCCACAAAATAATATAGGAGTGATTTATTGAGCATAGAATATTCCACAAAATAAATAAGAATACTACAGATTCATTAAGATCTTTGTAAAATAGAGAGGTTGCAGAACTCTTCTACCAATCCTTGGATGCAAGCCTATAGAACTGAGTCTATCTTTTGTCTTTTGCAAACAATCCTTTTTCTCAACCCCAAAAAAGAACTCTCTTCTAAATGACCTTGGGAATCCCTTTATATGAAAAAGGATTGCTACAAGCTTAGGGTCATTTAGGGAATAATTAGGGAAACATTGTCAACTACTGCAACATGAAATCAAGAACCAATTTATTACAAAAGTGACAAGGAGAAAGATCCTAATAATAATCAAGAAATATTAGAGACAAATATGATATCTTTACATTGAAAACCCTAGTAGTCAAACTACAATTAGGGATGATTCCTTTATCTCTACGATAAGCAACATCACTAAAAATATCTCAGCTACCTCTATGTACAAGGAAATGAATTCTTTGATAGCTTGGTCCAAAACATTAATGCTACATCTAGGAAAGCATCCTTCAAAATATCAAGCTCATGGCGGCCACAAAATCTGATCATATTTAGCTCAACCACCTCGGAGCTCATTCAATTCCTCAACTGCAAATTTATCATTTATGGCTCAAGAAGAAAAGAATCTTATTGTTTCTTGTTTTGGCACACATTCATTTCTATTTTCTGCAAACCCTAGCTCAAAAAATTCAAATATGGACTGACAATGGTTAATTTATCAAGTTTAAAACATGGCCATCAATCTTGTTCCTTCTTGGCACATCGAACGATCCTCATAAATCATCATAACAGTCAGCTGAGCTTTGAAAACTCTAGCCACATAATCTATCTTTGGTGACCAATCAGGAATGGGAAAATATTCATGGCCTAGCAACTGGACCCACCTTTATCTTTTATCTAACCTGTGACAAGTCTTAACCATACTGGATCTGGAGAATATATGACTGGAGGAAATCTCTTAGTCACAGAACAATTATCTTAACTCAGGTCTCGTCTGGAAATTGGGTGAACAAAGGTTTTCTCATGATTGTTGAATATTTCTTTAACTCTAAGTATCATTTGGAGAATACGCGACCACCACCCGATCCATTTATGATCAATGGCTCATAATCATTCTCAGAATGCTCTTTATCCTTAACCTAGCCTCAATCCAACGATTCAACGACTGAAGGAAACTCCAATTCATTGAATGTTTGACTAACTCATCTTTGGTTCAGAGATCATGCAAACATTATATTCACTAAATTTCCAAGACTTGCCTTTACTCTAGATTCTATTAAGAGAATTAACACCTATCATAGATCAAGATTTCATCCTATGGTCCATAATGATTTCATTGAATAGTTATAACCCTCTGACTTAACCATGCCTATCCAACGAATATGCGAAAAAAGAAATCTCCCAGTTGCTGAAGGTTATCTCTAACCATGGTTAGATCCAAAGAATGAGTGAATGCCTTTAATCTCTAAGTCACCAAAATAATGTCTTAACTCAGATCCCATGAAGAGATTAAATGCCAACCATTGATCAAAGCTCAAATCAACAGTTATTGCTAATTTGCCAAGTCTTAGAACTTAACTCATCCTTTTTAGGTGATTCAACGAACAAAGAGAAATTCTCATTTTAACTTTAACTAAAATCATATTCAAAGATTATGCAACTGAGCATTATTGAATTTTCCAGACATATCTTTAACCTTGAGTCTCATTAGGAGAATAGGAGATCACTACATTTTCTGAATTGCCAAATGAAAAATAAATTTAACTACTAGAATAAAAACCTGACTTACATTTTACTTAACCCAGGCCCATTCAGAGAATTAGTGAATAAAGAAAACTCATAATCACCAAGCATTTGTCTTGACCAAGGTTAAATAGGAGATCACGTGAACAAAGCAATCTCCAAGTCTCTAGATCCATTCTTTACCTTGGGTTATATCAGGAGAATTAGCAACTTTCCTCAATCCAAATCTACATCTGCGGTCCATATTTGATCTCAAAATGTGTCTTGCCTTTACTGGATCATTATGCAAATCAACAACTAAAGGAATAAATAACCGCCCGCTAGGTCACTAAAGGTTAAGCCACTAACCACCAAGACTAAGAGAATACGTGAACACTGTATTCGCCCATTTGCTGAATAAAAGACAAAACCTTCCAAGAACTTAGAGAACTGGTGAATAGAATAAAACATGTATAGCAAAAAGGATTTAAGTGAACAGGAAAAAGGTATCAGAGAAATATAAATGGCTAGGGTTTTTGGACTTAGGGAAACTTTTGAAACCCTTGGAAATGGATAAAACCCTATTTTTCATACACCTTGAAACTATAATTTCTCTCTAGTTTTTACACTTGAGAACATGCAATCTTAAATGGGGCTTGGTCACATCTTGAACTATTCTTGGCTAAGGGTAGAAGCCATAAAACATTATACATTATCTTTTCTGATCAAAACTATGTTGCAGCAGGACATGGTAATTTCTTGGATTTTGCATTTTTTAAGAAAATGGGCTTGTAGTGGCTCCGACTAGGGATGTATGCCTCTTGCAGGAACAATAAGAACTTAGAATCATTGGGAGAGTAGACCACCTATAGGAAAAAACATACAGGGAACTTACTGAAAAAGAATAGCAGAACTAAAATAGGAAAGGAGGAAAGAAACACACAACTGAAAGGGAAAAATAACCTACTGTTCATGGATAAAGAGAGTACCTTATGAAAAGTATAATTTCAAAAATTTTCCATGAACTAGAAATTCCAAAACATTTCCAACCAAATCCCCATTTTTCATTAATGAGATAGGGTCCGAACCATATTGGGTCAAATTAACTATGCTTACCCCTGTCTTCCATCCTAGCGATCCACATTAGAACCAGATCATCAATACAAACACTTCTAACTATTGTCTTCTTATCATACACACTCTTATATTGCTATCAAAAGTTGATATTCTTGTCATGAGCCTCTCTTCTTGATTCATCCAACTGTATTAGATCCTCCAATTTGATCCTCATCTCATTATCCAAATCATCATCATATATTTGGATGAACTTATACATCTACAATAGATTGTTTTGTGGTAACCTTTCATGAATTCCATATACTAAATCAAAAGGAGCACAACCAATTTCCTTTTTTACTGTCACTATATCAGTCTATAGAGCTAGTTGCAAATTGGAATCCCATGATTTCTTATTCCTATCAAGAACTCTCTTTAGAAATTTTACCAAGCTCTTGTTACTTGATTCTTCCTGACCATTACCTTGGGGGTGATAAGGGGATGAATATGAGACATGAATCCCATAATATTGACAAAAATCACCAAACTCTTTAGACCTAAAACACATTGCATTATAAACTACTATTGTCTTAGGACATCCAAACCTAGTCAAAATGTTCTACATCATAAAATCAGTTACCACCTTAATAGTAGCCCTTCTAGTGGGAATTGATTCCACCCATTTAGTGAAATAATCTGTGGCCACCAGGATCCATGAATGAGCCCCAAGTGATTTGTTTTGGATTTCCCCAATAAAGTCCATACCCCACTTCAAAAAAGGGGCCATCACTGCAACATCTTTTAAAGGAAAATTACCAAAAAATTTTAATTTTCCTGTGAACCTCTGGCAAGCATCACACTTTTTGACAAAAAAATGTGCATCTTTGAAAATTATGGGCCACTAGAAACTAGACCTTAATATCTTATGCATAGTTGTCTTAGCCATGCAATGGTCACCACACACACCTTCATGCATTTCTTGTAACAAGTGTTCAACCTTTTTATGATCAACACATTTGAGAAAAAACACCTTCATTTCTCCTCCACCATAATTCACCTTTGAAAATTACATACCTTATAGCATGTAATTTGACATTCCTCTTTTTATTATCATCCATTTCAAGAGGAAAAAACATTTTTTTCAAGTATCCAACAATATCTTTATACCAATCACAACAATCCAAATCACATATATGGCCTCTATTCTTCTTCAAAAACATTTATATGATTAGCATCTAAATTGCTTTGGGCCATGAGTTTAGCTAATCCTAGTCCTCTGACTAGTTTTGTGACCTGAATGTCAATGTTTAATAACTAAATCTTGTTAATCCATCTACACCTCCTTCCTGAAACTTCTTGTTTTACTAAGATGTCCTTCACTGCAATACTAGGAACATATGCAACTATAGTTTCTCCAACTAAGTAGCATCTAAAATTATTAATAGCTTTAACCAATGCATAGGCCTATTTTTTATTTATATCATATCTTAACTATGTTGCTTGCAAAGATTTACTAAAAAAAGATATGGGCTGCTCAAAACCTTTTGAGTTCTTTTGCAATAATACTATAGCAATAGTATGAAAGGAAGAAAAAGATAAGATTTGGAGGGGCTTACTATAATCTGGTGTCCTCAGCACAGGTGCATCCTTGATTGCTTTCTTAATTTTAGAAAATGTCATCCTAGCTTCTTCATTCCAATCCATCTTTGTATCCTTTTTCAACATTTTGGAGATAGGGACACTAGTCTCAGCAAAATATGGGATAAATCTTCTAATAAAGCTTATCTGTCCAAAGAAAGATTGAATTCCTTTGACATTTCTTAGCAATGGTACTTTTTTAATTGCAATTACCCTCTCAGGGTCAATTCTAACTCCATCCTTAGACACAATGTGACCCAAAAGATTACCTTTTGTTACTCCAAAAGAAAATTTCTTTGGGTTCAAAGATACTCCATACTTTAGAGCTCTTACAAAAGTTCTTTCAAGGTGGCCACAATGTTGATCCTCCTTTGTTGAGTATACTGTGAGGTCATCTTGATATATCACAAGAAACTTATTGATGAAATCTACAAATGCCACATACATGGCTCTTTGAAAAGTAGCCCTAGTGTTTGTCAAACCAAAATGCATTCTGACATACACATATGTACCCCATGGAGTAGTAAATATTTGAATTGTTAAGTATCCTTGAAAATAACTTGGTTATATCTTGAAAACCCATCCATCATAGACATCAACTCTGAACCAGTAACTCTTTGTAACATGGCATCCATATTTGGCAATCCATAATTATCTTTTAATTAGTTCATATTGAAATTTATGAAGTCACCACAAAGCCTAATGTCTCCATTCTTCTTCCTTACTGGGACCAAGTTGGAAACCCATGTTGAATGCCTGATAGGTTGAATGATGCATGCATCACTCATTCTCTATAATTCTTCTTGCATTTTTGGTGCCAAAGTAGGGTTCACGGGTCTTAACTTTTGTTTGAAAGGATTTTTTTCAGAGGAATCTCATGCTAATACAAATCTTGTCTATAGGATTTCAAGTCATCATAAGACCATGCAAAGACATGCCTATATATCCTAAGAAGATCAATCAGGGGCTTTCTTATTTTGGGAGATAACTTTCCCCCAATATATATATATATATATATATATATATATATATATATATATATATATATTGGAGCTTATTAGTGCTTAAATCTGCAGATTATCAAATACTCATATACTCCCAATGGACATAATCTAACAAAATGTAAACACTAAGGTATTAAGGTTAGAAAACCTTCTTCACTTCGAGTATGAATACTCAGGCGGGTATACCTATATCAATTCACTATTTAACTGAGCTCTGAATTGTGAACTAGCTCCTTCACTACTCTATCCTTACTTCCAAACATCAACCTAGTAAGATGATAAAACTCTGAGTACGGCCCAAATTATCCTGATACACAAAACTATGATGGAAATCATGAAAGCAGCAACATGAAACAATGGTTCAAGGATATTCATCCTTCTTCTTTTTTGAGTTGAACTCAAGGAAGGTTAACCTCATTCAGTGCTTCTACAAAGCATTACAATACACGTCTATGAACTTGTCATAGAGTAGTTCAGATTATGATTGTACTAGTAAAGTAAAATGAAACAATTATTTATATTTTGGGTGGCAAATAAATGTAAATGGATCTAGAACCAGTGCCTTATCCACTTGGGCATCAGAGTCAAACCATACCTCCACATATATCTATCAAAACAAATATACTAAAACTCAAATGACATGCATAACATACCATCCTTTTAATTTCTACAATTGTCATCAAATTCATACATGGATTATTAATTCCCAGAGACCTCCCTTAAGATTTTACTCTTTCCTTGAAAGAAACTTAAGCTTAACCCCTATATTCACCTTGTGAATAATGTATTCAAAATGCCTTGCAATCTAAATACATAAGAAAACTAAAACACTCCATACATAAAGACAATAAAATGGTAGTAACAGAGCTCCAATATTTTGTATTAATGGTCAAAATGTGTTGATACAGTATCTTCTCATTTAAAGAAAATAAGGTTTTGTATTAATAACCTTTCTTACAGGGTATTTTTTGCCCCCCTCAAAATGAGTAGAGACTTGCTATAATGTTTATCAAACATGAACAACCTAGCCTTCACCTGGTTGGACTTACCTTTAAAAAATTTTGAAACAACATTGACTAAGCCAATCTTCTCAAAAACTTCTGTCACTACCCTAAGGATCTCAGGCTTATGTTCCTGTAGACTATCAAGTTTATCAAACAACAAACTTCTCCTAGACCAAACACTATGAAGTGGTTCCAAAGTAGCCAATGATTCATTTACCTTTCTATTGGTCTGGTGCAATTGGCTAACTGATTGATAAACTGTATCCATCTTCTCTATTATCTTATCCTTCTTGTATTGCACAATCTTTGACATAGTGTCCAAAGATGCCTCTATCCTTATCTTCTCCAAATCTTCAGTAGGTCTCTTAGGGACTTCTTCATCAATCTAAATAGGGACCTCAATCTGCATAGGGGGGAAAACAAGTACCTTTGAAGCTTCTTCAAGCTTAACTTTTATTTCTACCAATTCATCCTCTAACTACTTAATCTTCATCAATTTTAAGTCTCTATCCTTGGCCACCAGGTTTGCACTTTCAAACAATTTTGAATACCTTTCAGATAATTGAACTATCTTTGCTTCATTCAGGTTAGCCCAATGAGTTACTACCTTGGAAACTTCAAGGTTAATTGTATTCTGCATAGTCCATATAATCTTATTCCCTTCCATTTTATCCTCTATACTTAACATAGATGGCTTTTGGGTCCTAGGGGCCATAGACCACATTGCAACAGCTTGAGATTTATGGTCATAGCCACTTCCTCTTATCATATCACCAATGTGGACTTCATATGATAGGCTACCCTGTGGTTTCTTTCTTATTTGATCTATGATGAATGCAAAAGTCAAATCCCATCCTAGAGTTAATAGCATTCTACTTGATTTGACCAGTTGTCTAGCTTCATCTACAGTTATGGGATCAAGGCTAGGATCATAAGAAGCTAAGGCTCTCAATGTCTCTTCACTTGGCTCCATACCTTCAGGTAGAAGTTTCCTCACTTCTTGTTGCTTATTCCAAATAAGGAAACTCTTGAATTCATCAGTTTTAATAAACTGGTTATCACTCAAAAATTCCTCCTGATAGACCTCTCTGATATCCTTTTCTGACCACAGGGATTGTTCCTTATCTGTTTCATCAATGGCCACCTTCTTTCCTTCTCTTATTTCTTTTCTCAATTGGTGATGGTAAACCCTATCACCTAGCACTAGAGCATATGCTCTATCAATTATTCTCTTCTATTTTTCCTACCTTGAAGGCTTTCCTTCCTCAAGCCTCTGTTTCTTCAAAGGTGGCTTTGGAGAATCCCCTATTTCTGGCTGGTTTTCAATAGGCTTAACACTCTGTACATCCTCAATTTGTGGTGGGCTATTCCCTTCTGAGGACTCATCAAAAAAATCCTCTTGATCAGAAGATGACTAGTATTTCCTTTTCTTTGGTTGACTCTAGTTAATCAACTTCTCCAACTAATTTGATAGAGTGTCATGCATCTCTATCATCTTGTCAATTCTTTTTAAATAGGGAAGGTCAGGGAAGAAACCCTTAAAAGGAAGTTGGGCTGCCATCACTTGTTTTGACAAGTCTATCAAATCAAAGTACCTGTTCCATCTCCTTTTGACCTCATCATCATCTATAATGTTTTTGACTACATCTTCTTCATCCAAACCCTGATGTTCCTTAATCACACCAATGTTTGGAATATAGAGCATCTTGGCAATTTTGATAAAGCCCTCAGGATCTACATGTCTACAAGCACCAGCAACCATTTTGAACTGATGTAACCATGCAGTAACTTGAGGAAATGCCCTCTTTCCTACCAAGAAGTCACCTATCTTGAATTGCCTAGGTGTGAATGTACCCTTCCTTTGAGGGGCTAGAAGTTCTCTATCTGTCCACATCAACTACCACACAAATTCCAAATAAGAAACTCTTAGAGGCACAAATTTTGGTAACAAATGTGGGGGTTGGGGGCAACCGTAGACTCTCAAAATTGTAGCATTTTCCCCCAAGTAAAAATCACCCCAATTATGATCTCCCTCCCATTTGTCCACAAACTGCATTGGTCATAGGAGCCTAAGGACCCTTGGGGATATCCTTGTAGTATTGATACCTAACATCCTTACAATAGGATAAACAATGAAATTCTGAAAGATACAAAAATCCCCTTCATTGGAAGTAAAATTCCACTTCCTCACCCATAATTGCACCGGATTATACTGGCCTTCAAAGTTGAACCTTGGCTTCAGCATGTTCGAATCAAAATTATTAATGTTGAAGAACAAAATTAAGTGCATTAGCAATGAATACTGCATGAACTTAATTGGGCTCTTACTATCCTTGACAAAAAACAAACCCTCGTGCATTCTATCAATGATATACTGAATGTAATCATAGTCAATATTAACCAAGGAATTTTGGATGTCTAGGATAATCATCAAAAGATCAGCTGGTAAAAACTCTACATCCCCATCAATTCCCAAAACCCTACACAACCCATAACAAGTTTGCCTCATGTAATGCTAAAGGGATTTAAATTGGTAAGGGGCATTCATGTGAGCAGGGAGGGGAGCTATATACTTATCCTATTTTGGGATATGGTTCATCATTTGGTCCTTCACTATCCCTATGTTATTCTTGTACCTCTCCTTTTCTTTGCTCAGGTTGATTTCAGTAGAGGAGGATGTATAGACATTAAAAGCCTTCATGAACAAGCCCCTATCAAGAGTAACCAAAGTTGACTGGTCCTCTTTCCTAATAGTCTTGGAAATAGGGTCATAACACCTAGCTAGAGCAACAATTAAATCCACATCTAGGAATACATCAGGCACTACTAATTTCCCTAACCCCAAAGCCCAACCATTACATACAGGGATATGACTATCTCTATTTTTATAAAAGAAGTTGAAGATAGTATAACCTATGCTATTCGGTGTGATAGGATCTCTATAAAACCCTAGAACATCTTTGAAAACATCATCAAGAGCTCTTTTGTTTTGACTGGAACCAAGTAGCAATTTCATGAATTCATCTGAATAATTAGGCTTGCCCTTGTCTTCACCACTTTTAGACTTGTCTTCACTGCTAGAAGATGTTGCACTCTTCTTAAGTTGACTCATCTTCACTACAAAATTACCTTCAAATTCTGCAAACTAGATTTATTTGGTGCTCAAAAATTGCTTCAGAAAGACACAATTCTCTTCGACTGATTTTGGACACATTAAACAATGAGCTTAGCTTATTTATCAATATGGATCAAATGTGTACAACTACCACAATTACTGCAAATCTCCTTAATTATTTCCACATTCAATTTCATATACCATCAGATTTTGAATTTCAAGTTAGCCATGTTTGGATGTTGACAGATAAATTAAACAACTCGAAAACAAGGCAAAGAGGCAAATGATTAAGATTCTGCACTTTAAACCTATTTACGTCATGCAATCTTCCTTTGAAACTGATTGGATGGCTCATTAGTTTACTCTCCAGCTTGACACTGTACTTTATCCACGTAGGCAACAGTCCCTTTTCTTTTCTTTTATTACCTTTTCCAATTGGGCCCATTTAGCAAATCAATGACTAAAAGCCTCTCGTAATCGCTTAATATAGTGTTAACCCTTGCTCATTTTTAGAGAACTGGCGACCAAAGCCTTCGTGGGTTCTCACAATGCAATTCTTAACTTTTCATCATCTTAGCGAATCAGTGACTGAAGTGATCACCTTCGAGCACTTGACTGCAGTTATCATTTAGAGAACTGGTGACCAATGTCATCTCCCATTCTCTTAATGTCCCGGCTAACTGTCAATTTTCTTGGAGATTTAGCGAACAAAGGGTTCATGCATTCGCTTAATGAGATACTTAACCACCTGATTATTTAGAGAATTGGTGAAGCATTTACTCTCTGAGTCACTAAATCTATCTTAACCATCACCTTCATTCTGAGACTTAGTGACTATATGCTTCGCTCATTTGCTAGATGTTAATGCTAACTGCTCGGATATCTGACGACTTGGCAAACAGTTTATCTCTGAATCGCTGAAACATGTAGCTTTGACCGTCAACATCATGTGACTTGGTGAATGTGGTTAGCTGACCACTTGACCAAAACATATGATCATTAGATTATGAGAATCAGTGAACAAGGGTTCTCTGAATCTCGCAATACTTCAAACATTGAATGTTTCTTTACGCGATTAAGTGATTGAAGACTTAAAACCTTGCTAATCCTCTGATTCACCCATTCACCAAATAATTCTAGCCTTTACCTTTCCTTTAAGAGAACTCATGACCATATGATTCGCTGAATCGCTAAATCACTTAGTATTTCACTAACTCATTCTGAGAATAAGCGAACACAAAAACATTACCTCTACCAAACTTCTTTCAAAAAATTATCAAAACTGCCAAACTTGGACAATGATAATATAAATACTTAGTCACTCATTCACCAAATCAAACATGTAGGACCCAAGAGATACTTGAGATTAAAACAAAGTTGTTGATCTTGAAATCAATTCATGGTATTCGCCAATTCTCCATTTGATATAACCCTTGACCGCCGGATTTAGAGAATGAGCGAATATAGCTTTCGCTAGGTCGCTGAGTGTTAATGCATGACTACCAAGGACTAAGTGAACTGGAGATAGCCTTTGTTCACTGGTTCTCGCAAAGGGTAAAATAACTACCAAAACATTAGGAGACTCAGCGACAAAGAAAAATAGCTAGCAGGGTTCAAACACATTCGCCAATTCGCTGAATGGTTGAGGTGTTCACCGGGAGACTTAGAGACCATGTGAATAAAATGATGCTTAGCATAAGATTGACTTGTTTTCTGATTCACCAAATACTATATGAGACAAGCTATGACCTTTTCTGATTCAGCGAACACAAAAACATTAAACATGTGCACGATTTAATCAGCTTAAGTGACTAAAAGGTAACAATGAAATAGAAGAATAAGGGCTAATCATGAGGGCTTTTGCATGAATTTGACATTTTGAAAAACAAAACCTAGGCTCGTAAGGGTTTTTGAACTCGGCTATGACAATTTCCTATGAATTTTCCAAACCCTAGACCAAACAAAACACTTGGAAGGAGATTTAACCCAAAATTTGGACACACACCTTAGAAAATTAAGAGAATATCCAAGAGAGCTTCAACTATCCCTAAATTTATTTCTTCTAGATTCTCTGGCTTATCCACATTTTTTGTTGAAAAGAGCCTATCATTATTATCAAATTCTCTCTCAAGAACAACCAAACCCTTTGGGACCTTGTTTGTTTAAAATCATTATTATCATTAATTGCAAGACTTCCCTACCTAGAAAAATATGTTTACCATCTAAATTTTCCACATACACATTGAAATTCAAGTCTCTATCCTCAAGATTGACCTCAAAATTTAAAAACCTTAAGATATCCAAATCATCTTCAAAAACTTGCTAATTTTCAATGTTGTCTGGTATAGAAGGTCTATACTGAATGCCAATTTTGGAAATTCTAGAAAATGTAATATCCTTTGGTCTTAAAGAAATGTTTTCATTAAGGTTAGCCATATTTTTTTAACTTATGTCCATCCACTCAATACCAAAAGCATCAAAACCTCTATCTCATCCCAAACTACATTTATGTATTGTTTCAGTATATCATTCTTTGATGCATATTTGGATCTTACTTGAGATATCACAAGTTCTAAATCTCCAATCACTATAATGTTTTTTATTTTGTGTTTTGAAACCAACCTTATCCCTATTAATAGAGCCTCATACTCTACAGTGTTGTTTGTATAAGGGAGCATTAAAGTAAATGAAAACTTAAATGTCCTTCTAGTAGGAGCAATTAACAACACACCTACACCAACTCCCTCCTTAGAGATTGCACCATCAAATTACATGGTCCATAAACCATCTTGATCTGTCTAATTCTCCCTATCATCAGAAAAAAGTAAAGGTTCATCTTTTCATTCAACCTTTAGGCTTTGCACTTGAAAAGAATTAACATCAATGTCAAGGAAACAATTCATGTTTTCATTTTCTATTTCTTCCTCAATCATATGGGAAGTTCTATTTTCCATGTATACCTTAACATTTTGACAAGAAATTTTGAATGTTGCAAAAGATAAGTCACATTGTATACTACCTCTCATTGTTGCACTCCATTTTCTTGATAATAACATTCCATATTGAGGCGGTATGTCAAAAAATAGTACACTCATAGTTAGTTGTCTATCAGGATAAGATGAAAGCTTGTAAGGGAAGGCCTTAATTATACCAATGACATGTACCTCTCTAGAATCCATGGCTTGACATGTCCCATGAGGAGTATCCACCTGAAGTCTCATTGTTCTCATGACCTTAGTAGGCCTGTATTGGATGCTCCTGAATCTATCATGTAGTTTTTTAACATTTTTCCATTTATGACTAGAGTTAAGAAAAAAGGATCAACAGTTCTCAAAGAAGTACTGACAACATTTGTATCTAGATAAATCTGGGGTATTTTTGAAACAATTTCTTCCATATCATTCCCCTTCTGTTCAGATTTATCTTTTGTCCCCCCTACTATCTTAGTTTTTTCTTCCCTTTGAATGTTCGTTGAAAGAACACCATTTATCCATGCAAGGGCCTTATTTTTGTGCTCACCTATTCTCATCATTTCCATTAATGGAACCTTAACTGTTATTTGAGATAATAACTAACTCATATCAATATGTGTGTATTTAGATAAACCTTGCCTTCTTTGAAACATATCTTCATCCTCAACCTGTGATGTAAGATGTAGCTTGTCTTTCTCTTTCTGCTTACTCTCAATTTGGGGAATAGGGATACTTGTCACTGGTGTCCTCACCTCTACTCTATATATATTGTTCCAATGACTTGGCTTTTCTCCCCCTTTTTATATTCATCTTTCTAACACTATCAACATCCTTACTTTTATCTTGTGCTTTCTTAATGTCCTCTTGAATTTTCTTAATAAATACACTTACTGGTCTACCATCTGCATTACCAACTATTCTATTTCTTAGAACATAATTACCCCTAGCCTGAGTAACCATGTCACTAGTGATTTGAGATATTTATTTATTAGAAGGCCTTCTTAATATAATTGGCTCATCACCCTCCTCTCTATTGCAAATTATATTTTCAATATCTTCCTCCTCATTAGAAAAGACCTACTAATGATATATCTCCTTTCTGCCTTGGGAATATGATACATCTTGGTTTTCATCTTCTTCTAAAGAATCAAATTCTTCCCATGGTTGTGCAATTGTCATAGCACAACCCTAGTCATCATAAGTTTCATCTTCCTCCCCTTCCTGGTTCTCATTTGCAGCTATATTTTGAGAAATTGCACAATAATCAGGATCATGTGGGGATTGGAAAACTATGCACCATGAGACATCATATGTCATGTTAATAGAGTGCTTTTGCAAAGGATCAGGGGTTTTATCACTTGGTTTGTTCTTTCTTTCTAGGATTGTAGGCCTTCCATCCTTCGATTGGGTATGGTAAGAAAATTATGCAACCTAGGTTGCCTATAAAAGTTGTTGAAAGGAGGCTTATCATTATTTTGTGACCTGATTCTATTTTCACCAAGTTTCAAATCCTTCAATGCATTTAGGATTTGTTTCAAATTTTCCTCCTCCCTAGACCTTATATTAGAGACTTTATCCAATTCTTTCTTTCCAAACTTAGGAGATTTAGGCTCCTCTCTCCTACCTAGCTTTCTTGATACCCTCCTCTTACTTTCAATATTTACAACATATCTCTGGGATTCCCTAATGGTTCTAGGATTTTTATCTCTGAGCAGGTAACCCAATTTTGCATCATAAGCATTGAGATATGTTTCCAAGAAAACTTTCTCATCTAGTCTCATAACTTGGAAAATCTTATGCATTGCCTTTTTAAATCTGACATTAAACTCAAGGCTTTCCTCATTTGTTTTTTCTTAAAACCTTCATTTGTTTTATCACCATATTGGTCCTTGAAGAAATTTATAAAATCATCCCAAGAGACAATACAGTCATAAGGGAGTCCTCTAAACCAGTCTCTGGCATCTTTAGTTAATGATTAAACAAATAATTTCATAATGACATCTTCATGTTTAATTTCATAATCATCTACTATATCAATCAAATTTTTTAAATGTTTCTCACATGTAACTACATTATTGCCAGTAAACTTTGGAATTTTTTCTCTAATTTTTTTAGGAATCAAATTAGGATAACTAGAAATACCATTAAAAAGGAGTTTTTTGTACCTTTCCATATGAATTGGTCTCCTTTGCAATGATCCATCATTTTGAGAAGTAGATGCTTTATTTGATGTATCAGTGACATTTGTAATAACTACTTGTGTGCTAATAGCATTCTGGCTATCATAGTTTCCAGAGTTAGTACCAGGCATAGTATTTGGAGATGCTAAGGATTATCTGAGAAAGCTAATCTTCTTTTTCACCTCTAAAGCAGCAGCTTCAAGTTTTTCTTTCTCAAGTTCCTTGGCCACTATATCATTCTTTCTCCTAGTATTTTCAAGGTTAACCCCTAACCTTGATACTCGGTCCAAAGGATCTTTATCAGTTATAGGTTCATTTATTGTAATCCCAATAGACTTTTGTTTTCCTCCATCCTTTGGTTTTCTTACCTCACATACTTCTTGGATAATAGGTCGTTCTTTCATTTTTTCAGGTATTGGAACATAATTTATTGCTTCTAAATATAACAACTGCCTTTTTAACTATTCAACTCTTATCATAGCTTATCTTATTTTATCTTCTTTTTCTTTTTCCCTCTCTTGCCTAGTGGCAGCTTGTTCCTGGACTCTTCTCTCCAACTCATAAACTTCTTCAAATATTTCTTCAGATTTTGGAAGAGTTATTTCAGAGTCTGAATATTCATCATGAACTTCATATTTTTTTTTCTTTTGAGATGTGAAGGCCCTAGGGCACTAAAGTACCATGGGAAAAAGGAGGATAAAAATCTTGTCTACTTCTACTTTTACTTCTTGACCTTCTATCAATTCCAAGAGTTTTATTTGGGATCATGCCATTATTGTATTGTGATCTTCCTATTGGATCTTGGTTTAGCAAGTTTTTAAATACCTTTATTGATGTAGAGATGTACCTATGGGGTATCTTACTTGCCACAATCAGTACATTCATACAAGAACAAGGACCAATGAACAAAGCAAAAATGCTTTCTACACTTTGAACTCTATAGAATTAAGGTAGGTGCACCTAGGATTAGGATCTCTTAATCTCAAACTTTTCACTAATCCCCACAAAGAAGATATGTGCCCATAATACTTCTTCCTATCTGTGAAATAAAGGGATAGGATGTGAAGCTAAGCACACTATCAAGTTACTCATAAATAAATTAGGGGCTGTTGCTGTTAAGTCCATAATTACTAACTTTAAGATTTAGAATTTGATTTGTTTGTCTTGGGGTAGAATTGATAGACAAGAAATAATATCTATTTGACAAAGTGTCTATGATCAATCCCTTATCCATTGGGCATATTCAAAACCAATTCCTCACTGTATTCTTTATTCTATCATTCACTTAGTAAATGATAATCAGGTGAGAACCTCACTACTTACCTATATCCTCCTTAATGCTTTGTAATTCTATTAGGTTACATCAAGCATTTACTTAACTGTTCAAGTTAACAGAAAAACATATCAAAATATACATCACTTATGTCTATAGCTATTGATATTGAGGTCATCAACTCACCAAACAATAGGAAATTAAAAATTAGTAAATAGGAAAGAAGGTTCAATGCAATTTTTAGAATCCTTATACAAGTTTGCCACAAACTAATACAAGAGTGAATAACTACACATAAAATATACCACAAAAGATAAGAACACTATGGATTCATTAAGATTTTTTTACAACAGAGAGGTTACAGACCTCTTCTCTCAATCCTAAATGCAAGCCTATAGAACTAGGTTTATCTTTGGTCTCTTTCAAATGATTCTTATTTTCAACCCCTGAAAGAACTCTTGGGACCAACTCTAAAAAAATTTACAAAGAATTCAGAACCCTTCTAAATGGCCTTGGGAATCCTTTTATAAGAACAATGATTTCAACAAGCTTCAAGTAATTTAGGGCACAATTAGGGTAACATTTCCAACTACTGTAGCATGAAATCAGGAAACAATTTATTACAGAAGTGACAAGGAAGCAATCCTAATTTTAATCAAGAAATATCAAAGACAAATATGATATCCTTTACATTCTAGAAACCCTAGCAGTCAAACTACAATTTAGGGCATGATCTCATTATTTCTATGACAAGAAAAATTACTACAAATATCTCAGCTACCTCTATGTACTAGGAAATGAATTCTTTGACAACTTGGTCCAAATCATAATTGTTGCATCCAGAAGCAACCACCTACAAAATATCAAGCTTAGGATGGAAAACAAAATCTGATCATATTCAGCCTCAACCGCCAGAGAAATCAATCAATTTTCAACTGCAAAATTTTTTAGGAATGAATGCTAAATATATCCAATGGGAGTATTGGCAGCCATTCTGTAGTAGTTGTTGTTGCATTCATGACTATGATTGTCATTAATGTCAACACAATGATCTACTGGAGATTAGCAGAGGAGCAGACAGTGTTTTGATTAGCGCACATGGGATATTGTAGATCAAGCTATGTGATGTTGAGGATTTACTCCTTGATATGTTATATGTTCATGGTTAATAGTGTAGATAGTAATTCATTTATTCATGGAAGTTATGAGCATTTTGGTGGAAGTAGTATTTAGGCAGTGTTCTTGAGTAGCGGTTTGTGGAAATCAGATGATATCTCCTAATTAGGATGGAATCTGGTTTTGCATAGTTAAAGAGCAGTTGAAGACATGTTGATAGTGACATGGTTGATAGTGCAAACTTTGAGGTCACATGCGTGAAGAATTATTCTAATTGGATACTGATAGTTTTGTGTAATTTTTGTTGTAACGTGTGGAAACTTTTATTTTGTAATTGGATGCCAAATCATTTGTAATTACTTGAGAATGATATAAATGAAGGAATGTTTTTCCTTGTTGAAAAAGAAGAAAGAGAGAAGAATTGAATTGATAAAGTGAAAGATTGTGAAAGAGAATTTATGAAGGAAGACATGTGAGGTACAAAGATCTGAAATTGAGATCTGGTGTAGTAGTGAGTGTGGTTTGACATAGTCAGAGAAGAGGTAACATATTGTTGAGATCAATAATGATTTGATATTATTCTATTGAATAATATAGAGATCAGTTGAATAGTGTGTTCAGTGATCTTGCCATTGAAGTTTTTTGGGCAGTGGGTCCTTTTGTCTTCCATAACTCCTAACAGAGTTAGAATCTTTTAGCAGGGACTCAAAATCTCCTAACATGGATTTATATGTACTGAATGTATTTCATAAGACTCCTAATAGAGTCCATCCTTTCATAAGGAATATTCATATTAGTGCATCTTTTATGGGCATCAGGGTTTACTCTTTGATCAAGAGGTTCCCTAGTCAACATATCTTGTGTCATTGTGTTATTGTGTATGAATATCTTTCTATGGTTGGTAATTATATTGCTTACATGGTTAAAATCTATTAAAGTTGATAAGAGTTATAATTATTAGATAACTGATTCACCCCCCCTCTTAGTTATCTTGGTGGACTTTACTTTCTAACAAAACTATCATTTATGGCTCATGAAGAAAGAAATCAGATTGCATAATGTTCTGGCACACCATCGCTTTATTTTCTACAAACCCTAAAATTCAAATTAAAAAATTGTCTAACAACGGATAATACAATAAGTTTAAAACATGACCGTCGATCTCCATCATTTCTCAGCACAACAGACGGTCCTTGTGAATCTTTATAATAGTCAACTGAGCATTTGAAAATTCTAGCCACATCATCCTTTTTCTTCATCTAATAAAAAACAAGCACGTCGGCATGACCTAGCAACTGGACCCATGAATTTATCGGTCTTTGCATCAGATAGCTATTACAAAACCATGATGAACATCTATCTTGCATCTTGCTTCACAGAAACATGAAAACTATAAGATCTTGTTGCACTTTACTCCTTTTATAAACTGTGACCCTACAACTATGACATCACCTTGGATACATGTCACAATGTCACATCCCTGTTGATAAAAAACTTGTCAAAAAGGTCAAGCTGAGGTGTAGCAATGACCATAGATTCAAGTTCATCATGTGGCCCAAGTTAAAAGGTAAAGATCAGCCCCATTGGCACTACCTTTGGCCCATCCTTCAATCAGACGGCTATCGCAAGATCATGATGGATGAATCTTCTTACTGCAGACATATGATAGTCATCCAATCATCTAGAAGTTGTCAGTCCCTTGAGACCCTTAGTGACCCGGCCTAGTGTGTATATGTCGTTAGATCCTCTACATCAGATGGCGGTGACTTAATCAAAAGAAAAGGTCCCACCTGACAGTTGTGCTGACTTGTCAACAAGATCAACAGTTGTCGCAACATCATAATGGGTGAATCCTTTCTTTGTGGATGTGCAACAACCATTGGATCAAACTAGGAGAATAAGGGCTTTAATAAAAGTTGAAACCTTAGTGAAATGTACCATTAGGACTTAGGGAAATATTATCAGGATTTAGGAAAAATAAAAGGGTTGTCGGCTTAGGTAAATAAAACTTAAGGAACATGGCCCTATCCAATGACTTTAATAAAACACATGCATTTTTTGGATTTAAGTGATTCCAAAAAGTAACAAAGAAATAGAACTAGGTAGGGTTTTTTGGACTTTAACTAATTTTTGAACCCTTTGCAAATGGATAAACCCTAATTCTTCAAAGACCTTAGAAATGAAAATTTTCCTTGGTTTTTACACTTCAGGACATGCACTTTTAAATGAAGCTTATTCATACCATGAATAACCTCTGGCTAAGGGTGCAGATCATGAAACATCATAAAAATTATTCACTGAGTGAAACAAGTTGCAACAGGACATGACAAAATTTTAGGGTTTGCACAGGAAAAGGCCATTTCCTTTGAATTTTTTATTTTTCAAGAAAATGGGCTAACACTTCCTTCCCCTCTCTCTAAAGGAAAATCATAGTCCTCATACTGACCTACTCCCAAATCCACAACCTCTTCATATTTTGACATATTACCATCTTGACTGGTGTGGACTTGATCATCTTCATTTGTATTTTTTTTTGTCTCCATGCCTGAGGCATGTTCTCAACATTCCTATCAGCTCTTGGCTGACGAGCCCTAGAAGTACTTGGGAGTTCACCCTCTAACTTATCCTCAGGATGATACTTCCTTTTGGCCTTGGTAATTCTTTGATTCACATTTTGATATTTTTATTATCTCAGCACTACTGCAGAGATTTATCAGAGTCGCCACTCACACTTAGTGAGAAGATGTAAAACTTTTAGATTTTGACTCTACTCTTTCAATGGTAACTAATGGATAAGATAAATAAGCCAGCCAGGAGTCTAGCTCTACTTATACCTACATTATTTTAGCACAAATTTATAATACCATAGATCTTCAATCTAGATTCATCATGACTATATCATCTCTATTCCCCAACAGAGTTGCCATTTTGTTGGCTCTTAGCTTAACAAGATTTTAACAACCTTAGTAAATGTAGAGATATACCTATGGGGTAGCTTACTTGATGTAGGAGCATCTTGGGTATAAGAGCAATCTTGTATCACCCAAAAATATTTCTAGTTTCTTTTCAATAAGGGCTATCTTGTGTAGAGTTGCTATTTATAGAAATTTACTATTTTTAATAAGTTTTTCGTTAGTGCTCAGAATGGTCTATTTTCTTCCTCAGAGGTTCATTTTGGTTGTATTAGCCTACCAATAAAATTTTATTGCCACATCAAGTCTAGTTTTGAAGATATTGAAAATTTTTGGTATTGGTAGCACAATACAGAAACTTTGAACTCAGTTTTGAAGGCTTTAGAGGCCCCGGATCAGGTCAAAACTTTGGCTAAATGAATCTTATTTGATTAAAATGTTGTAGAGCACTTCACACCTTTCTGAAATGGGGTCATAATAGTCAATCGGGTCAACAGGTATTGACTTATGGTCTCCGAAAGTTGGGCCACCTGAAATGGCAGAAAATAAATTTCCTTCAAAATTTCTGTTTGGGTTTCAAAAGTTGTTTTGAGCTGACTATGATGTAATAAAATGAAAAATAAAATAATTCTAAGTTTGGTCAGCCTTAGAGGCTAAATTTCTGGAACCTTCCCAGGTGGTGGAAATTGCCTATATATGGAAGGCCTGTAGTGTTGTCTAGGGTAGTTCGGAGTAGTTTTAGGTAGATCTGGGTAATGATTTGAGGCTTTGTCCTATAGAATATTGTAAGGGAAATTCCCATGTGGCTTTGCATATTGTAATTCTAAAATTTGTAATTCCACATTTGTGGAGATAATAAGAAGCCCATTTTCTATTCTTGCAAATTATTTTTGTTTCTTTGTTTTTGTTATGTGTTTGTGGTATTAAGGGGAGCACCTTTCATCAAGTGGTATCGGAGTGAGAGTTCTTGAGTGTGTAGATAGATCACCAACTATGAGGTAGTTTACACCAGGACCATGGTTAGGGTTTTAGCGAGCAATGTGAAAATGCCTCCATGAAGGGAATGTGGCAGAAGAGCTGGTGGTGTGACACCTGAGGTTAGAGTGCTCCAGAGACAAGTGCAAGCATTGCAAGAAGAGATTTGTAGAAGAATTAATCTTAATGTCAGAGATGAAAGAGAGGATGAAACCGAAGAAGAAGGAAATTTTGATCAAGAAGGAGAAGGAAAAATTATGAACTGGGAATAAGAAAGACTTTTTCAGGCCATTTCCAAGATTGGGAAAGACCTAAGATTGAGGTTCCTGCATTTTTAAGAAATCTTAACCCAGAGGAGTTGATCAACTAGATCAATGAATTAGAAGAATATTTAGAGTATGAAGACATCGAGGATCCTAATTGAGTCAAGTTTGCGAAGGCCAAACTAAAGGGTCATGCGAAGATCTAGTGGCAAGAGATTCAATTAGAGTGAAATAGAAGAGGAAAGGATAAAATCACAAGATGGGATCATATGGTGGATAAATTGAAGTGATAGTTCATTCCTATTGATTATGAGCTTGACCTACTAAAGAAAATGCAAAGTTTGAAGCAAGGAGAAATATCTGTTCAGGAGTATATGGAGGAGTTCTATCAAATCCTCATCAAAATAGGCCATGCGGAAGCTGATAAGGAGAAAGTTTCCCGCTACCTTAATGGCTTGAGGCTGAGCATTCAAGAGGAGTTGAATTTGGTTTGAATTAACAGTATTGAAGAGGCATAGTAGTTTTCCCTAAAAGTAGAGGAAAAGTTGAACAAGAAGTTTGAGAGCAAAAAAAATAGAAGAGGTTGAGGTGGAAGATCTGGTGGATGGTCATATGGAGGCCGAAATGAAGATCCAAAAAAAAAGGATGAGGCCAATAGAAGTTAGAATCAGAGAGGAAACAATTCCAATCATTTCCATGATTAGAATAAAAGAGATCAAATAGGAAGAGGAAGAGGAGGCTTCCATGGAACATGTTTTCACTGTGGAGAAGAAGGTCATAGGGCATATGAATATCCTCAATGCCAAGGAAGGACAGATAGGAGAACTGAAGGCTAGGCTAGAGTTGCACATGTAGATGAAGATGCTAGATCATCACATTCTAAAGATGCTAAAAGAGGAGAAATGCTAATTAATAGAAGAGTCCTATTGAGTGGTGAAAATGAACCTAAGAAAAGGAGGAGCCTGTTTCGCACCAGGTGAAAGTGTGAGGGTAAGTATTGTGATGTGATTATTGATAGTGGAAGAACTGACAATCTGGTGTCAAAAGAGATGGTCACAAAGTTGAAGCTCAAGAGATAGAAACACCCACATCCATATCGGATTGCTTGGGTGTAGGATGACCACAAGGTTATGGTTAATGAACAATGCCTAGTGAAGTTCAAGATTGGCAGATACCATGATGAGCTACTGTGTGATATCATACCTATGGATGCATGTCATATGTTGTTGGGTAGACCATAGAAATTTGATAGACATCCTATACATGATGGTCATGTGAATACATATTCCTTGACAAAGGATGGAGTGTGACATAGGCTAAATCCATTGAAGGAGACAAAAGAAAAAGTATGTGGTAATGCAAGAATAACTTTTGTTGATGGAAGAAATTTCATAGATGGTATGAGGCATGAGAATATGTGTTTTTCTTTAATCCCAAAAGCTAGTAAAGAGGAAGTAGAAGATGTACCTATAGAAGTTGTAGATTTATTGAATGAGTTTCAAGATATTGTATCCGATAATGTTCCTAATGGATTACCACTAGTGAGGAAAATTAGTCATCAAATGGACTTGATTCCTAGAGCTAGTTTTCCAAATAAGGCAACACATAGAATGACCCCAATAGAAAGTGAAGAGTTGAATAGACAAGTACATGAGTTGTTACAAAAAGGGTTGATTCAGGAGAGCCTGAGTCCATGTGTTGTACTAGCAGTACTAGCACCAAAGAAGAATGGAGAATGGAGGATGTGTATAGATTCCAGGGCTATAAACAAGATCAAAATCAAGTATAAGTTTCCATTGCCACGGATGGATGATATTATGGACTGTTTGAGTGGAGTTGTGTATTTATCAAAGATAGATCTGAAGAGTGGATATCACCAGATTTGGATCAGAGAAGGAGATGAATGGAAGACTGCTTTCAAGATAAAGAAAGGATTGTATGAGTGGTTAGTCATTCCTTTTGGGCTAACCAATGCACCGAGCACTTTCATGTGGCTCATGAATGAGGTTATGAAATAATTTCTGGGTAAGTTTGTCATTGTTTACCTAGATGATATTTTGATCTTTAGTATGACATTGGAGGAACATATGATGCATATTCGTATGGTGTTTGAGAAGCCAAGGGAAGAAAAATTATTGATTAATTTGAAGAAGTGTAGTTTTGTGAAGGAGTTAGTGTATCTGGGATTTGTAGTTTTAGGAGAAGATCTAAAAATGGACCTAGAGAAAGTGCAGACTATCCTTGAATGACCTACTCCAAAGAGTGCTACAGAGGTAAGATATTTTCATGGTTTGGCTATCTTTTATAGAAAGTTTATAAAAAATCTTAGTAGTATTTGTGGACCCTTGACTGAAATAATGAGGGGGGATGGAAAAGAGTTTAAGTGGACTAACAGGGTAGATAAGAGTTTTAAACTGTTGAAATAGAAAGTTACAGAACAACCTATTTTAGCACTTCCATATTTTAATAAGGTGTTTCAAGTAGATTGTGATGCTAGTGGTACTACAATAGGGGTTGTTATGAGCCAAGAAGGTAAACTTGTTGCTTATTTCAATGAGAAGTTAAATGATGCCAAGAGAAAATATTGTGTTTATGATTAGGAATTTTATGCTATAGTTCAGGCATTGTAGAATTAGAGACACTAGCTGCTTCCTAAGGAGTTTGTTTTGTATACTGATCATCAAGCTTTGTAATATTTGAATAGTCAAGGAAAGTTGAATCAAAGGCATTTGAAATGGGTTGATTTTTTTTAGAGTTATACATTTGTTTTAAAACATAGGAGTGGCAAGTCTAATAGGGTTGCAGATGCACTTAACAGAAGGAAACTATTACTAATAGAGATGCAGATTGGGGTGGTTGGGTTCAAGGAACTCAAGAATTTGTATCCAGAGGATCCTAATTTTGGGGAAGCTTGGAAAGCTTGTAAAGAGCCTATTACTCTAGATAGAACAAAGTGGTTAGATTTCATCATCCAGGATGATATGCTATTCAAAGGGAGTTAGTTGTGCATTCCAAAAAGTTCTATGAGGGAGAATCTCATCAAGGAGAAGCATAGCAGAGGATTGGCTGGACATTTGGGGCATGATAAAACCCTTGCTTTGGTTAGTGAGAATTATTATTGGCTACAGTTATAGAAAGATGTCAAGAAGTTTGTACAGAGTATGTCATATGGTGAAAGGAGTGAAGAAAAATAAAGGGTTGTATCAGCCATTACTTGTACCAGAGAAACCTTGGGAGGATATCAGTATGGATTTTGTTCTTGGTTTACAAAGGACTCATTGGGGACATGATTCAATTTTTGTGGTCGTTGATAGATTTTCAAAGATGGCACATTTCATTCCCTGCAAGAAGACTAAAGATGTTGTTCATGTAGTAGAATTGTTTTTCACATAAGTGGTGAGACTGCATGGTTTTCCAAAGAGTATAGTTTCAGATCAGGACACTAAGTTTGTTGGATATTTCTAGCACACATTATGGAAGAAGTTGAAGATGGATTTGAAGTTCAGTTCATCACATCATCCATAGACTAATGGATAGACAGAGGTGGTGAATAGGAGTTTGGGGAATTTGCTAAGATGGTTGGTTGGAGATAAGTCAACTGGATGAGATTTGATTTTACAACAGGAAGAATTTGTATACAATAATTATGTCAATAGGAGCACTGGTAAATCACCATTCTAGATTATATATGGAAGTAGTTCCAGAAATGCATTTGAGTTGAGAAAGATAGATAAATGAGAAATAAGTAGTGCTAAAGCTAAGGATTTTTTGAAGAACATCCATGAGGAGGTGAGGAAGCACATTACCAAGATGAATGCATAGTATAAGGCTAAGGTAGATGAGAAAATGAGGCATAAGGAATTTTAGGTTGGAGATGAAGTCATGGTTCATTTGTGGAAGGAGAGATTTCTAGTTGGTACATATAACAAGCTAAAAATGAAGAAGTTAGGCCATGTAAGATACTGAAGAAGCATGCTTCAGGAAATGCATATGAGGTAGAATTGCCTATTGAGCTAAATATTTCACCAGTATTTAACATTTCAGATCTGATAGAGTATCATGAAGGAGGTGTTGAAGATGCGATCACAAAAGTACAGTGGAGTATTCTAGCGACTACTTTAGCTACCAAGGAGATTGAGGATATACTGGATAGTCATGTTGGCAGAAGCACAAGGAACATGACATATGAAGAATATCTGGTCAAATGGAAAGGATGACCTGTTGAAGATTCATCATGGCTGACAAAGGAGGAGGTTAACCATCTTGGTTTTCCTCTTCACACCTGAGTCGTGACAGGGTCACTTCTCAAATTACCTTGGGTGTCTGATGCAAGAGCATCTTGGGTGTAAGAGAAATCTTGCATCACCCAAAAATATTTCTGGTTTCTTTTCAATAAGGGCTATCTTGTGCAGAAATTCTATTTATGGAAATTTACTATTTTTAGTAAGTTTTTTGTTAGAGCTCAGAATGGTCTATTTTCTTCCCTGGAGGTTCATTTTGGTTGTATTAGCCTGCTAGTAAAGTTTCATTGCCACATCAAGTCTACTTTTGAAGATATTGAAAATTTTTGGTATTGGCAGCAGGGTACAGAAACTTCAAACTCAGTTTTGAAGGCTTTAGAGGCCCCGGATGAGGTTGAAACTTTGGTTGAATGAAGCTTTCTTAATTTATAAGTTGTAGAGAACTCCGTGCCCTTTTTGAAATGGGGTCATAATAGTCAATCGGGTCAATAGGTGATGGCTTATGGTCTCCGGAAGTTGGGCCACTTGAAATGGCAGAAAATAAATTTCCTTCAAAATTTTTGTTTGGGTTTCAAAAGTTGTTTTGAGCCGACTATGAAGTAATAAAATGAAAAATAAAATAATTCTAAGTTTGGTCAGCCTTAGAGGCTAAATTTCTGGAACCTTCCCAAGCGGTGGAAATTGCCTACATAAGGAAGGCCCGTAGTGTTGTCTAGGGCAATTCAAAGCAGTTTTGGGTAGATCTGGGTAATGATTCAAGGCTTTGTCCTATAGAATATTGTAAGGGAAATGCCCATGTGGCTTTGCATATTGTAATTCTAAAATTTGTAATTCCACATTTGTGGAGATAATAAGAAGCCCATTTTCTATTCTTGCAAATTTTTGTTGTTTCTTTGTTTCTGTTATGTGTTTGTGGTATTAAGGGGAGCACCCTTCATCATTACTTCCCACAATAAGTACATTCATACAAGAACAAGGACCAATGAACAAAGTCTTGGTTCAATTTTCCCACATTGTCAGATTTATAATTCAATTGATAAATTAATGTCACAAACTCTCAATAACCACTCCAAATCTAACAAGAAAAAGGGCCAATTAACAAGGATCAAGAGAATGATCCTCCTACACTTTCAGCTCCACATCACTCAAGCAGGTATACCTCATCTACACACACATGAATCCCTTTGATAAACAACAGGCCTATAGATATATGACTATGGAATAGCTTTCAGACCCCTATAGGTATCTTATACCTCAATGTTCACCAAGTCTTATGCAATATCCTACTTGCATAGAATGAGTTTGAAAACTAGAAAGGACTTCTATTATCTCCTATGAACATGAAAGGGAAAATGATTTCATTTGATTTTTTTGGGTTGAATGGACCCCTAAAATACCCCAAGTCTCTCATAAACCAATGCCTTATCCAATGTGCAACAGAGTCAAACAAATCACTGCAATAGAGAGCTATGAATAGAGAAGACAATAAATTCTAATATGTTGATGCCTTACACCAAACATACACCATTGATTAGATTCTACTTGGCAATCCACCTATGTACTTAGATATGAAATCACCTATTCAAAGGACTTTAACCCTCCCCTTAGAAGAGACCCAGGAACAAGTAATACATTAATCAACATCCACTAAAAGACAATTTTGAGATATATTTGATATCCTAACTCATACACATTTGGAAACCATTCCTAAAATTAGTTGTTTCTATGAAAAAAACCCTTTTATAGACATCTTTAGATATACAATAAAAATATTAAAACACCCTTGATGCTCTAATCAATAAGTTCAAGAACCAAATGGAGATAATTTGATAGTAGCATGAAAATATTGAGATCTTATTCATAAGACAAACTGTTACAACTTATATTCTATTCTCCAAGCCAAAAAGGAAAGAGGGAACACCCTATATGCAGAGAAGAAGGAAATACACTTATAGGAAGGAACCACTCATGGAACCAAGGAAATTGGAACCTCTTAAGATTACCAAAATCTGGAACCCTTTGAGATTGCCAAAAACTTTAACCCTTTGAGATTGCCAAAAACTAGAACCCTTCTAAATGATCCTAGAAATCCTTAAAAATGATTGAAACAAGCTACAAATAATTTAGGAGAAAATTAGGTCTACAACCACTAGGTACAATAAGAAATGAAAGCAATTAGGAAAGCCTAGAAACTAGGGAAGATTAGATCAAATTTGATTATACAATTATTTGGGTTTCATCATCAACAGGCTAACCGCAATTACAATTTGAACATATTTCTTGTTTCAAGAAAAACAAAATTAAATGCCTGGACCACCAAAAGAAAACTTCCATGTATAGGGCATGGAAAAAATTGACAATCATCATACCCTAGCCTCCTTGTCAAACATCAGTCCTCAACATTCACTCAACATGGCATCCCCAAGAAAGAAAATCAGATTAGATGGCTACCAATATCTTCTTCATTATTTTTTTACCTGCAAATGTCTTAGAAAAAAAATCTTATCTGGCTTTGTCGTATCTGGCCCACCGTATCAAACCCTGACAAGAAACCCTAACAGTGAATTCAAGGTATCGACCCTAACGATTAATTGGAAAATTTAAAACATTGTCGTTAATCTTAGTATTTTCTAGCACATTGGGTAGCTCTTAAAAATCATCAAATAGTTAATTGAGCCCTTTAAAATTACCTAGGCACATCACCATATCTTGACATCCAATCAGGATTGAGCATCTCAACACACCTACCAACTGGACCCACTTTGACCTTGGCAAGCTTCCTTAACCCTAAGTCATTTGGAAAACACGTGACTGAAGGAATTCACTAGGTCACCACACATTTTACTTAACCTGGGTCTGATTAGGAGATCACATGAATGAAGAATTCGCATGATCACTGAGTCTTTTCTTAACTCTAGGTTTCATCTGGAGAACAAGCGACCAATGTCTGATCCATTCATCATCAATGAATCATATTCAATCTCCAAGCATTCTTAACCTTAACTCAATATTGATCACAAGATCACATGACTAAAGAATTCACTAGATCTTAGAACATTTCTCTTAACCTCGGTTACATTCAGAGAACATGAGATAGCCTTTATTCACCAAGTCACCAGATATTTCACTTAACCCCAGTTATATATTGAGATTGCATGCTAACCATTGATCTTGTCCTTATCCTGTGGCTATCACTAAATCAATGAGCCTTATTCTTAACTCACTTTAATCAAGCGACCCAATGACAAATGGAAAATCTTGACTTGTCTTTAACTGTGGTCATATTGGGAGACTATGCAACTGAGCATTCTCACATTCACTAGACACATGCTTAACCTTGGGTTTCATTATGAGAACACATGCCAGCCACCAATCAAGATCAATATCAATGGTCCTCATTCAATCTCTAAATTTTAAGTGCCTTGGCTGGTTCATATGGAGAATCAGTAGCCGAAGGAAAAAATAACTGTTTTCCAGGTCGCTAGATGTTAAGAACTTAGCCACCAAGATCAGGAGAACATGTGAACACTCAGTCACCAGTTCATCAAATAGAGACTTAACTACCCGGGAAAGGAAAAAGAACATGTGTAGAAAGGGGACTTAAGTGGCTAGGAAAAAGGTAACAAATAAATAGAATTGGCTAGGGGTTTGGACTTAGATAAATTTCATGAAGCCTTAGGACATGGATAAACCCTATTTCCTAGACCTTAAAACTGCCATATCTTTCTGGTTTTTACACTTAAGCACATGCAATCTGAATTAGAGCTTGGTCACATCTTGAACTATCCCAAGCTAAGGGTACAAGCCATGAAACATTATACATTTTCTTCATAGATTAGAAAAAGATATAGCAGGAAATGACAACTTTCTTAGGGTTCTTTACAAGATAAGACCATTTTCTTTGGATTTTGGCAATGACAGGAAAATGGACTAATAGTGGTTTTTTCTGGGGATGCATGCCTCTTGTAGGCATGAGAAGGATTCATAATTTATAGAGGAAGTAGACTAACCATAAGAAAAAAACTAATAGGGAACCTTCTAAAAAACTGGCAAACAAACCAGGGAAATAGGAAGGGAAACACACAACTTAAAGGAAACTATTTACAAATATCTTACAAGACTAAAAATTTACTTGGTGGCCCTGGGCCACCAAAATAAAATCAAAACCCTCCTGAATCAAAGGTCTGATTCTCATCCACATATGTAACCTACCACCTGAAAGTGTCATGATCATCTTTCTATCAACATATGTGAATACTCATGGGCTGAAGAATAAAATTGCAATTATCACTACCCATGCTCTTCCAATCACAACCATTATCATGTTCATACTCCAAAAATTATGGAACATCATCCATCTCTTCTTGATGACTAGAAACAAAAAATTGATCTAGTAATGCATCAAAATATAAACCATAGTGATCATCGTACATTACTACAAAATTACTTGGCTGAGAAGGACTTGGATCCCCATATTTACCTTCATGCATTGCTTCAGCCACTGAACAACTTGGTTCCTCCTTGATGTCTTCATGAACTAAATCCTAAACCAAGTGAAGGTCTCTTTCAGAAATTTTGTGACAGTGGGACAACAAATCTGTATCATTACTTTTATCAAATAATTTACTGTCCCAATCATTGAAGAATAAATCCTCAATACTGTCACCTTCACTATCATATTTGGAAAAAGAAGCAAAAGGATATGAATAAGAAACTTTCTCATCACTAGAATCTTTATGACAAGAAAACACACTGTCATGGCCTTCAACCTCTTCTTTTGTGGAGTCATTGCATGAGGGGAACCCTGGTAAACATGGATCATCTTCATCACTTTGAACACCCACCTCATTATCAGTGTCAAAGGATATATCAAAGGGGGCTGCAAATCAAAGTCCATAATAGGTGCATACCTTCGGAATTCATCAACCAAGAGTGCTAAGTGTTAGGAATGGGAACACTGAGAGGGGGGGGGGGGAATTAGTGTTCAAAATATTCAATCTTTTTACTTTACTCTTTAAACTTAACTTGAATGCTTAAGTACTAAAATGAACATTAATATAAATAAGAAACATGAACTCAACACATAACACCAATATGGTTATGGGGAAACCCAAATAGGTAAAAACCCTGATGGGAATTGACACCCACTAATAATTTGCACTAGTGTCTTATGATCCTTGCTAGAAGATCCTTAACCCTATTAGGAGTTGACTTTACAATGCATTTAGTATAGTGACCTTGTCAAGGGTCAGACCCTATTAGGAGTCTTTTACAATTAATCCTATTAGGGGTGGGGACACACTATCCTAGAGCTCATTGCTCAAGTGGTGAAGGCTACAACCTTTTGATCTCAAATATACACTATATCTGCTAGATGAACTGGTTATGTGACACTGCTTGTTAGATCAGTTCCTTTGATGCACTAATTCTTTGACCTCTTGCAAAGCTCTAATACATCTTATCAACTCTTTTCACACTTCTACTCTACTTATTTTGACTCTATAACAACTAACATACTTATTACAAAGGTCACATCTCATATTAATATGCGCTTATCAAAACAATTAACTAGGTCAGCCTGTAATTGATTACATACAATGCTTCCAATTGAATTAGCTCAAGCGTGTTTACAAAAAAAGTTAATTATATGTCTACAACCTAAATACAATAGGCACATAGCCTTTACAAAACAATTTTATCATCGCTAAACAAATTACCAATAGTCGGTTGCATACTTTGTTATGTTTTGGCATTCATTGTCTATGTAACTTCAACTATCTTTATCTTTTTCATACTGAATCTTTTGATCATGCACTCTTAGACTAATCATGAATATACCCTTACCATCTTATCTTGTATGGAGCATACCATAACTTGGTCATAGGCACGTGCGCTGATGCTCTGATCTACTGGTGCTTTATTAACTATCTAGTCTTCTATACTTAGCCAAATACTGATCTTCTAATGATGTGCGCTGACTCCAAAACACTATATGACTTTGTTGCCATAATTACAACACTATATTAAGTCATATACAATAGTGTAGTAAACTTGCCAACAATCTCCCCCTTTTTCATTGATGGCAACAAAAGAATATGGAAAAGTTACTATCTATCCTGTTATACAAAAACTCTAACTTATATCTCCCTTAGTCTTATTACTATACATCTTATTTACATATCTATAAATCCATATTCTATACATACTCCCCCTTTGAAATTAATGAAAAAGGTGCTAAAAACTAAATCTCTACAAGTAGTTACAAGGAAAGTACATCCAGATATGCTATCTAAAACTTTTGGATCTCTTGTTTCCAGAATGTAATTAGTGCATTAACTATTTGGAGATGGGTGCATAATGCATAAGTTAGCTTCTCCATCTTCTCCAAATCTGAGCTAGGACCTTGATCATATGTCATGATGGTGGCATCAATCTCCTTGATATTCTAATTAAGCACATCTAGGGAGGACGCAAGAGCATTCTTGAGTTGTGTTTGCCTTGCCCTTATCTTGGACATCTTCTTCTCATCTTTTTCAATCTTGTCTAACTGTCCTTGGTAGATATTATTATAGATGTTTACATCAATGGAGGGGTCTTCTATGGATTTCCTTACTTGTTCTCTCATTGCTTCTGCCTCTTGTATCTTCTTAAAATGATCATCAGTCAACTTATCTTGGTCCATACAATCTCCAATGATCTTTGAGCCATTTTCTGCAAACTCTTTTAAGGATGCTTGACTAGCCTTGAGTGAAATTAGGTCAAGTGAAAAGTTACTGACCAATTCATTGAGGCTCTTCTTCATATACTTTTCTTCTACAACTAGGGATGCATATTCTTCCAAGCTAGAAAATTTTGTCTTAAAATTTGAAAGAATTGTGCTCACATCATCCATTGAATGAAACTTAGACACTTTCTTGTTTGAAGGTAATAAACTATTCAATATGTTGATTGATTCAACAAATAAGGGATTCCTCATCACTTGTTTCTCTTTGGCCTTCTCCATAGCTAAGACACTAATCTTGATTAGGTCTTCTTCTCCCCAATAATCCAGACTAGTGGTGTCTGGTGTCAATCTTGACAATAATGATACAAAAGGAGTGATAGGAGTGCTATCCACTACTTCTTGCTTTACTTTGATTGTCATTTCAACAGATGGCTCATCTATTGGTTCATTTCCTTTTACCTCTTCTCCTTTTTCTATCTCTTTTTCTTCTTCACCTTCTTGTTGTATCTTGGGTGAATTGCCACCGCATAGTGTTTTGGCCTCTTGTGTGCTTACAAAGGCCTCTTCAAACTTGTCCAAGTCCTTATCTATGGCCACCATTGCAATCTCAACATTATCAATAATGATAGTGCTATCCTTTAGTGACTCTGTTATGGGTGCAGACTATTCTGCCTCTGTAGGAGTTTCAACTATAGGTGATGAATCCTAAGGACCTGTAAATGGTACATTCATGGTCTTTGACTCCTTAGCTACCTTTGTGGGTACTTGAGTTGTGGGCGCAATAGGTGGGTACATGTGTCTATTCATGAAAACCTTCTCAAAGGATTTTTCTATCTCTTTGGCTGTCAACTCAAAATTCTTGTACATTATATGTAGTGTTCTTAGCTTTGTTCATTGATGTGGCTTTACCAAATCTAGAAATAGTGATTTCTCTTCTAAGGAACACACTGGTAGACTTTCATCTAGAATATTCTCTCTTATCCTAAGATCTTCTTCAATATCTTGTTTCTTAAAGGATTCTAAGATGTTCCAAACATTGTCTGGAATTACTATTTTTAGTTCCAAGAGTGTCTTTTTGAACTTGATCATATGTTTTATGATCATGCCATGAATCTTTGACTTGTCAATTTCACTGTATCTATCATAAAACTTTCCTATCTGATCCAATCTTCCTTCATCAACAATCCTTGTACTCAACACTTTAAGACTAGGTTTGAAACCTATCTCTAGAGGTGCTTGAGTATTCTTCCTGCTTCTTGTTGCTCATGAGAATGGATGACCAGTGCTGATCTCTTTCTTCCTCTTAGGCATTGATTATACTTAGGAGGAGCAGTAAGGTCAATTATTTCTATGGGCATAGGAGGGGAAACATTTGTTTTACCCTTCAGATCATCAGACTTCTTCACTTTTACCTTCTTCAATTTTGGATCATTAGACTTAGCCTCTACTATAGATGCACTCTCAATTCCCAAAGAAATATTTTCTTGTCTTGCTTTGTCCAGGTCTGCTTGAGTTACTCCATGAATTTTCAATATCTCAAAAGTAACCTTGGTTACTTTTCTTTTAGTTGTTGCGTTGTTCAAAACAACACCAACTTCTCTTGATTTCTCTTCATAAGTCCCCCATCTTGGCTCATTAGGGTCCTTAGGGGATGATATAAATACTTGTGCATATGCTTCTAGGACTTGTTCATCAACCTCACATCCAAGTGGATGGATCCACTTTGTTCTTGGCTCCATTGCTTCCATACAAGTTACATCAGTTTCTACAATAAAGCAAATGCTATCTTTGTATTTTTCAACAATGCTTTCTAGAATCCTGTATCTCATCTACATTTTGGCCCTAAATGTCTTCAATTCCACTGTCATGTGCTTCTATTTTACTCTCAATACTTTCCTTAAATGATATATGTGGCATTGTAGGCATAATCTTGTCTAGTGTAGGAGCACACCTAGGCTAACCTCCATAGTTTGATCTTTTGGCTTGTATCTGACATTAGCCAAGTCAGATGGTTAGGATGAGTTGTGTGTTTAGTTTTAGACCTTAGAAGGTCATTGCATTATGGACTAGGTGAGTTAGTCATTAGGACTAAGGTTGCCAAAATAATCATTTTTAGTAGCTTTTAAATTTCTTAGGCTTAGAAGCTTAAAGGTTGGATTAGAGTCTTAAATGTGTTCCAAACACATGAATGATGTTAGAAAGATGCCATGAGGCCATTAATGTAGTTGGTTCCTTAGAATATAGAGGTTAGAGGTCCTAAGAAGTAGGATGATGGCATAAATACAAAGATGCCAAATGTTGTTACAAAGTTGTCATGACAACATTTGCAATAATGGAAAATATTGCATGCAACTCAATTACATAGGATCCCCTAGAAGATAGGAAGTGGGAGATCAACCAACAGGCCCTAAAAACATGGGAAATGGCATCTAATTTAATTGAAGGCTTGAATCTCAAGGGGAGACATGATTGTAACAAGTTTGTGTAATGAGAAGATAGCTCTACAACTCTGTTTTGAGAGAAACCCGAGCATTTCATTGTGACAGTGGTATTATATGGTTTGAAACTTGAAAGTTAGCATTGTATTTTCGTAGTGTAGTATGTTTGAAGACTTTTTCATTTAGTGTGATAGTTTTTTTGAGTTATTCTACTAGTTGTGAGAAAATAAGTTAGATATAGACAGTGTGCTGGTCTATGTTAGACTATTTTTAGTTTCATGGCTCGCACTTGAGATTTAACCCTTGAAATTTCAAGAAAGTGGATGAATCTTCAAGTGGAGCCTATGTACATAATGTATATAGTGGTAGGAATCTAGAGGATTCATTTTTCTATTTTAAATATCAAGCCCTAGGCGAGCTAGGAGTGTCCAGTTAGATGCTTGACAGTGAAGAATCTAGTGATTTAATGCAGGGGAGAGAAATATTGTATGAAACAAGTATAGTTCTAGGTAGTAATTAGTCATATATTGACATGTTATGGGGATTTTGGTCATTCTAATCCATTAGAGTAAGTTTCTATCAAGAATACAGTTTACTCCTAGGAAATAGGTCTTTTAGCCCTATTAGGCCTAGATTATAAGAAGCCTATGTACGGAGGCCATCAGGCCCTAAAACTTGAAAAATATTTAGTAAAAGCCAAAATGGTATCCAAATCCTTAATTTTTTTTTCATGTCATTAGGTAAGTTTTTGAAATAAGTGACATAAGGTCTTTGCAAAAGGCTACAAGAAAATAGGCCTAATTAGGCATCTTCAAGGTGAAACCTTGAACCCGGTGGAAAAGGGCTTGAAGACCCTACTAAATGGATTCAAATGGAAGAATTAGGAATTTTTTGAGCATGTTAGACACCCCTACAATGAAATTGGATGTTTGTGAGGAAATGGCACTTAGATCCTTCTAAGTGTAGGAGAGGAAGTGAAGTATGTACATGGTGTTAGTCCTTCAAGATGAAGCACAAGGTGATAGGCTCTTGGAGAGGAGATAGATAAGGCCTTAGTTAATCATCTAAGACTTTGGAAGGTCCGAGTGAAGAATAGGATCATTGGTAGAGACAAGCTAGGTCTCTTGGTAGATGTGCAAGCAAGCCTTGGAACACTTACATCATATTGGTATAAGAGCTTGAATTGATTAGGCTTGTGGTTGGTGTTGCAACATATTGAATGAGTAGGATAAAATACACCAGTTGGATCAGTGGAAGATAAAACCATGGTGACTAACACTGAGTTAGCCAAGAAGGTAGAAGAACAAGAAGAGGATAATTGGTTGTTAAGGGAGAGATTGTCCCAAATGGAGCAGCTCTTGGGTGAAGTCCAAGACAAAGCTGATAAGGTCAAAGATAAAATTGATCAAAGGGAGGATAAAGAAGCAAGGGAAATGGAATTAAAATTTGAGGAGGAAGCCCCAACACTTGACCCTATTCTTCCTGAAGAAACCTTCTTGAAGGAATTGAAGGCCTTAAGTGGCAAAGCTTTGGAGGGTGTGCCACTATTTAGTGGACAAATGGATCAAGATTTAGTTATGGATTGGATAGACAACATAGAGAATCACTTTGAATGTGATGGTATCTCAGAGGCCCAAAAGGTTGTGGTGCCTAATTCAAGGTTGAGAGGTTCAGCTCTCACATGGTGGAAGTTTGTGCAAATTGAAAGAGAGAAAGATGGAAAGGGTCCTATAGTTACATGGAAGGGCATGGTAACTAAAGTGAAGTAGACCTACCTTCCTAATGACTATGAAGTTTAGATACATAGAAGGAGACACAATCTTAGACAAAAATATTTGGATGTCCAAGCATACACCGAAGAGTTCCAAAAGTTGTGCTTAAGGTCAAAGGTGGTTGAAGATGAAAGCATCAAATTAGCAAGGTATATGAATGGACTCAAATGGTCTATTCAAGAATAAATGAGTCTTGTGAACTTCAAAACCATCTACCAATGTTACCAAATGACCTTGAAGATAGAGGATAAAAGAAAAAGGAAGCAAGAACAAACCTCTAAAGGTAGAGGTAAGGGAAAAGATAATAGAGGAAAAAGAGGTGGCTATGGTGGAAGGAGTTCTGAATCAAAGGCTCAAGGATAAATCAAATTCAGTGAGTAGCAAGAAGGAAGTTCTAGTAGAGGTGGTAGAGGAAAGAGATCTAGTTTTAGTGGAAGAAGTAGTGGACAAGGAGGTAGAGGCAACTAATTTGCCAATATGAAATGATACCATTGCAATCAAATGGGACACCCTACCTATAGGTGTCCAGAGAAGGGTAGTTCTTCTCAAGGAGGTGACAAGAGAACTAAGCTAGTTCATGAAGACAAAAATGTAGTAGAGAAACATCTTGAGGTCCCATTAAATTTAGAGGAAGGTGAGAACCTCACGATGAGGAGAACACTAATCAAGGATCTGGTTAAAGAAGAGCCAAGCCAAAGCAGGTCCTTGTTTAGGATCAAATGCAAGATGATGGGGAAATTATGTAGAGTCATCATTGACCCAGGGTCTACTAACAACATTGTGTCAGAGGAAGCAGTCAACAAGCTAAATTTGACAAGGATACCCCACACCAATCCTTACAAGGTCACATGGCTCAACAAAGGCCAACATGTGTTGGTAAATGAATAAGCATGGGTGGAGTTCTCAATTGGAAGGTATAAGGATAAAGTTTTGTGT
Organism: Chamaecyparis obtusa; assembly: GCA_027943335.1. NCBI lineage: Eukaryota > Viridiplantae > Streptophyta > Pinopsida > Cupressales > Cupressaceae > Chamaecyparis > Chamaecyparis obtusa. The sequence goes on along the minus strand of BSBK01002152.1, from coordinate 2,926,134 downwards.
GATGTGTTACCTATGGATGTATGTCATTTTATCCTAGGTAGACCATGGAAATTTGACCACCAAGCTATACATGATGGAGGAAAGAACTCCTATAATTTTAAGAAGAACAATGTGACTTTCAAAATTTATTCACCATTAGAGGATGCAAAGGTGAAGATAGCAAGTCCTAATGTGCTCATGGTTGGTGAAAAAGTGTTCTTAGAAGCCATGGAAGAGAGTGAAGGAGTTGGATTTGCATTGGTGCTGAGGCCAAGAGAGATAGATGAAGGCAAGGTGACTAAGAAGCTAGAGTTACCCAAGGAAATACAATGCATGTTGCAGACTTATGAAGGTATAGTAAGTGATGGACAACCATCACCATTACCCCCTAAATGAGCTATAAGTTATAGGATAGACTTGATACCAAGAGCTACCCTACCTAATAAGGCAACTTGCAAGATGACCCCTCACCAAAATGAGGAAATTGCTAGACAAATATAATAACTCCTAAACCAAGGTATCATTAGAAAGAGCATTAGTCCATGTTTCATACCCACTACCCTTGCACCTAAGAAAGGAGGAACTTGGAGGCTTTGTACTAATTCAAGGGCTATTAATAGGATAACCATAAGGTATAGGTTCCCTATCCCTAGGATTAAATACCTAATTGATTTTCTAGTTGAAGCTAAGTACTATAGCAAGATAGACTTGAAGAGTAGCTATCACCAAATAAGGATACATGAAGGAGATGAGTGGAAAAAAAACTTCAAAACTAATGAAGGTTTGTATTAATGGATTTTCATGCCATTTGAACTATCCAATGACCCCTCCACATTCATGAGGCTCATGAATGAAGTCCTCAAAGACTACATTGGCAAGTTTGTAGTGGTATATCTAGATGATATTTTGATTTATAGCGAGACAAGGGTTGAGCATCTAGAACACCTTGAGATTTTTTTCAAGAAGCTGCATGATGAGAACTTGATGATCAACTTGGAGAAGTGTGATTTTATCAAGACAGAGCTAGTGTACCTTGGATTTGTTCTATCACATGGAAATCTAAAAATAGATGTTAGTAAGGTGGAAGCCATCATAAATTGGCCTACTCCAAGGATAGCAACAGAGGTAAGAAGTTTTCATGGCCTTGCTCAATACTATAGGAAATTCATAAGGCAATTTAGTGCAATTTTTGCTCCTATGTTGGACACTATTAAAGGAGGCATGAAGACTAAGTTTGTATGGAATGAGCAAGCTAACAAAATATTTGAGTTGTTGAAGGAAAATATAGCTACCCAACCTATTTTAGTCTTGCCAAGATTTGAGAAGCTTTTCACTATTGAGTGTGATGCTAGCAATGTGGCTATTGGATTTGTTTTAAGCCAAGAGGGTAGACCAGTGGCTTTTCAATTAGAGAAGCTAAGTGAAGCCAAGAAGAAGTACTCTTCTTATGACCTTGAGATGTATGCATTGGTTCAGGCTTTAAGGAAATGGAGGCACTATTTTCTTACCAAGGAATTCATAGTGTATTCAAACAATCAAGCTTTTAATTTCTTGAATTCACAAGAGAAGTTGAGTCACAAGCACATGAAGTGGGTTGAATACCTGCAAGCTTACACCTTTAATATCAATTACAAGAAAGGAATACTCAAAAAGGTGGCCTTGTCTAGGAGAGCTCTCACTATCCAAGAGATTCAATTGAAGAGCATGGGGATAGATCACTTCAAGGATCTATATGCTAATGATGAATATTTTGTAGACATTTATAAGGTATGTACTGAATACAAGAATCATTTTCATAGTCAATATGCTAAATACACTTTGCAAAGTGATCTCTATTAGAAAGTAAAGTCCACCAAGATAACTAAGAGGGGGGTGAATCAGTTATCAGATAAATACAAATTTTATCAACCTTAATAGATTTTAACCATGTAAGAAATGTATGATAACCATAGAAAGATATACATGCACAATAACACAATGACACAAGATATGTTGACTAGGGAACCTCTTGATCAAAGAGTAAACCCCGGTGGGAATGATGCCCACAAAAGATGCACTAATATGAAAGTTCCTTCTAAGAGCATGGACTCTATTAGGCATCTTATGAAATACATTCAGTACATATGAATCCCTGTTAGGAGATTTTGAATCCCTGTTAAAAGATTCTAACTTTGTTAGGAGTTATAGAAGACAGAAGGACCTACTACCCAAATAGCTTCAGGGTAAGATCATTGAACTCATTGTCCAATCGATCTTTGTATTACTCAAAAAAATAATACCAAAAGATTACTGATCTCAACAATTCAATACTCCTTCTCTGACTATGCCAAACTACACCAACTGCTTCTTTAGATCTCAATACCAGATCTCAGTACTTTGCATATCCTCCTTCAACAATTTTGCTTTCACAATTTCTTCATACACTTACATTGATTAAATTCCACATTACAACAAGGAATACATTCCTTCCTTTATACCACACTCAAGTAATTACAAATGAGTCAGCATACAAATTACAAAATAAAAGTTTCCACATGTTACAACAAAAATTACACAAAATTGTCAGCTTCCAATCAATATAATTCTTCACTCCTGTGACCTCAGATCTTGCACTATCATCCACATCACTATCAACATGTCTTCAATTGCTCTCTAACTGCACATAATCAAATTCCATCTCGATTAAGAGATATCATCCAATTTCCACATGTGTATGTGTGAATTTTTTACCTAGCTGTAGACACAACACTTAAGTAAAACATTAGAGGTTGGCAAAAATCAAAATCATGCAAGTAATTGAAACTAAACTAACTAGGAAATTTACTACCTTCTAGTAGATGCAAGTATGTATTCTCAAATTGGACCGAGATCAGTGACCTTGATGACACCTAAATGAAGGATTTGAATGCAAAATCTAGATATGAATTAGATGCAAATTAATCTATATTTTTGGTTTTGCTATGCAATTATGATGAAAAATGATATGAAATCTAATCTATATGAAAAACTGATATGCAATGATTCTAAGAATTGATATAAATAAAAAAATTGATCTCACAAACATGGTTGATTCGCAAGATTCTTCAGATACCAATTCGCCAGCATAAGTTTGAAAATTCTAAGATGATTTGTGAAGAGCTGAGCCTTGATTTTATAGAAATCTAGGGCTTTGGAGATGCATGAAAAAATCCATAAATCACTCTAGTTGATTTTTGAGTCAACAAGGAATTAAAGATAGTTAACTCACAAAAAATCATGCAAAAACAACTTTTTGATTTAAATAAGAAGTTGAGATCAGCTTTTAACTCAAAAGAGAGTTGAGTTTATTTTTAAAACAACTTGAATTGATTTTCTGATTTAAAGTTCAACTGCTTTTTGGATGTGCATAATTAATTATGAATTAAATAAATAAATAAATTGATTTATCCTCAACTTAACTGATTTTAAAAATAAAACAATTGATTTATGGGTTAATCAATTATTAAATCAAACTTTTATTCAAAAACTATATTATTAAATTTGACAATTGACATTAATTAATTAAATAACAATTTAATCAATTAGTCATAGGATATTTGATTATTTGTCAAAATGAAATAATACAATTTAGGAATAAATATAATTAAATCTAATTAAATAATTAAGTGGCAATATTAAATCTAATTAATTAAATATTCAAAATATTCAATTAATCAAACTTTAGGATAAATAGGATTTATCACCAAATAATCATTAAATTAAGAATAATTAGGATAAATGGGAATAAGGAATATTCCCCGGTGCAGAATTTGAGATAATCAATTAGGATTCGATAATGTGTCGATGTGCCTTAGGTTAGGACTTCGATGTCAATTTCATTCGATGTGTCGATATAGGAGATTAATGAACCTATAGCCCATTTTTGGGGTATTACATTTTGCCCCTCTTTGAATTGTTGTGTGAAGTGTAGTGGTTCAAAGATAGTCTGTGTATGATGTTGAAATTGATGTTTGAAATTGAAATTGATATGAAACAGAAATTGATTGAGTTGATATGAAGATAATAGGTCCTGAATGACCAAAGATAATGTTAACTATAATAGTAATGAACTAATGATTGCGAAGAAGTGTCAAAATGCCCGATTCTAAACCTTATGATTGCGAAGAAGTGAGTGATTGATTCCAGACCTGATTGTCAATAAGAATCACATTGGTATCACATCTGAACCCTTCAGTTATGAAGAACCAAGGAAATAACACTAACGAATCGATGGTTATAAAAAACTGATACAATTTACAAGTTTAAGAGAATACCAGATTGATATGGATTTCGATGAATCTGATATGCCCCGAGCAATGATTGATTTGCCCCAAGTGATGAGGTTTTTTTGATGAATCAACAACTAGACGTGGTTTTTGTTTTGATTACTGAGGAAAGATATGATTTCAAAATTATATTACAGACTTTGAATGATGTGTAATACCATTAGAAATGTGTGTGTGAATTTTGTACCTAGCTATAGACACAACACTTCAGTAAAACATTAGAGGTTGGCAAAAATCAAAATCATGCAAGTAATTGAAACTAAACTAACTAGGTGATTTACTGCCTTCTAGTAGATGTGATTATGTATTCTCAGATTGGACCAAGATCAGTGACCTTGACGACACCTAAATGAAGGATTTGAATGCAAAATCTAGATATGAATTAGATGCAAATTAATCTATACTTTTGGTTTTTCTATACAATTATGATGAAAAATGATATGAAATCTAATCTATATGAAAAATTGACATGCAATGATTCTAAGAATTGATATGAAAAACAAAATTGATCTCACAAACATGGTTGATTCACAAGATTCTTCATATACCAATTCACTAGTATAAGTTTGCAAATTCTGAGATGATTTGTGAAGAGCTGAGCCTTGATTTTATAGAAATCTAGGGCTTTGGAGATGCATGGAAAAATCCATAAATCACTCTAGTTGATTTTTGAGTGAATAAGGAATTAAAGATAGTTAAGTCACAAAAAATATGCAAAAATAGTTTTTTGATTTAAATCAGAAGTTGAGATCAGCTTTTAACTCAAAAGAGAGTTGAGTTTATTTTTAAAACAATTTGAATTGATCTTCTGATTTAAAGTTCAACTGCTTTTTGGATGTGCATAATTAATTATAAATTAAATAAATAAGTAAAGTGATTTATCCTCAACTTACTTAATTTTAAAAATAAAACAATTGATTTATGGGTTAATCAATTATTAAATCAAACTTTTATTCAAAAACTATATTATTAAATTTGACAATTGACATTAATTAATTAAATAACAATTTAATCAATTCGTCATAGGATATTTGATTATTTGTCAAAATGAAATAACACAATTTAGGAATAAATATAATTAAATCTAATTAAATAATTAAGTGGTAGTATTAAATCTAATTAATTAAATATTCAAAATATTCAATTAATCAAACTTTAGGATAAATAGGATTTATTGCCAAATAATCATTAAATTAAGAATAATTAGGATAAATAAGCATAAGGAATATTCCCCGGTGCAGAACTTGAGATAATCAATTAGGATTTGATAATGTGTCGATGTGCCTTAGGTTAGGAATTCGATGTCGATTTCATTCGATGTGTTGATATAGGAGATTAATGAACCTATAGCCCATTTTTGGGGTATTACATTTTGCCCCTCTTTGAATTGCTATGCGAAGCACAGTGGTTCAAAGACAGTCTGTGTATGATGTTTTAACTGATGTTTGAAATTGAAATTGATATGAAACAGAAATTGATTGAAGTTGGTATGAAGATAATAGGTCCTGAATGACCAAAGATAATGTTAACTATAACAACAATGAACCGATGATTGTGAAGAAGTGTCAAAATGACTAATTCTAAACCTTATGATTGGGAAGAAGTGAGTGACCGATTCCAGACCTGATTGTCGATAAGAATCACATTGGTATCACATCTAAACCCTTTAGTTACGAAGAACCAAGGAAATAACACTAATGAACTGTTGGTTACAAAAAACTAATACAATTTACAAGTTTAAGAGAATACCAGATTGATATGTATCTCGATGAATCTGATATGCCCCGAGTGATGATTGATTTGACCCAAGCGATGAGGTCTTTTTGATGAATCAACAACTAGATGTGGTTGTTGTCTTGATTACTGAGGAAAGATATGATTTCAAAATTAGATTACAAACTTTGAATGATGTGTAATACCATGCCCCCTTCAGGATTAAAATTGAAATCTGACAAGAAAAGTCAGCATTATAGTTTAGAAGCATGTTAATTGATTTGAGAAGTGGTTATAGACATTTGAGAATGCATTCTACATCGTTTAGAGGTCTTGGAGACCAAGTTTGACTAGGTTAAACCATGAGTTGACCATGGGTGACCAAGTTGAAATTTTGATAGTTTGATGTAAGATAATTAGTTAAGTTGAATTCTAGATTCCTGTGATGAATGAAGGTCGATTATGCAAGTAGTTTACAAGATAAATGATCTCAGATTTCAATTTTGATCCCGAAAAAGGATTCTACTTGTTGTTTCATTGGAAGAACCTTCATGTGAGATTCATCTCTTATGATATGTTTAGCATTTTTGGTTTTGAAGAATCATTTAAGTGTTCAAGCAATTTGTGAGATCATGCAAAGTGCAAAATGAAATGTAAACCTAAGACCTAGGACCTAGTCATTGATCATGTGTCGATTTGTTCTCATCATTGAACTTTTTAGGTAACTGGATAAATCAATACAATGCCCACTAGTTATGAAACTATAGACATATGAATATCGATTGGTATGCTCAAGAATCAATACAACACCCACTGGCTAGGCCACCATGGACATATGAATATTGCTTTTATTTTCAAAATGTTAGATTAGATATAAGCACCAAGGCATAAGCACCAAGATGACCTGAATATCATGTCCATTTTGATATATCAATTTATGTAAGCATCAAAACATAAACGTTGTGATGAACAAAATATGCCTTGCATACAAACACATCAAACAGTCAAGAGATCATTCTAAATCCAGTGTGAATTACCCATAGTGACCCTTTATCATTCACATCCTTAGGTAAGATCATGTTTCATAGTAGGAGAAAGAACTCACTCAAAAAAAGATAATAGTTAGATCAAACTTCCTTGAATTTTTTGAGTATCAATGGTTGAGGTACACATGGCCATCCAATTCGAGATAGAGGCTCTTATAGTCAGACACCATTTCAATCCAGAATTTCCAAAGTTGTTAGATTTTCACATACAAGAAGAAAATAAAGAAAAGATTATGCCCCCAGTCATCACTCTCTAAATCCTATAAAGGACATCATCGAAGAGCTCAAAGGGACACAATATGCAAAAATCTCAATGTGAATCAGTAAGCATACAAGGAGATAAAAGCATGTAAAAAGCACAGATTGTTTTCAATTTGTGTTTGATGTTTGATTGCGTTGTTGTAGATGCAAAATCCTTTCTGGAGAGGAGACTAACTAACTGACTTAGACGAAGCTTCAAAGGCCCTTGACTGAATATGATACATCTAAGATACATTGGAGACCATAGGATATGACTTTGATTGCCCCCAAGTTTGAACATTGATAGGATATAGACGCTTTTGTAGATTGGTGTACAGACTGACTTATTGAAAATAGGAATGCGTAAACAAACTGGGAGATATGTACAAACTAAAGCAAGATTGAAAGCTGGGAAAGACCAAGATTGCGCTGATAGATGGAGCATTTTTGAAATAGGTGGCGCCCATTTGCCAGGTTTTCACCATCTTGGTAGAGATTCTATTTTTGCTACCAAGGTGCCTGTTTCTAGGTTTTCACCAAGGCACTTTTTCTTTTTCTCATTTTTTTGTATTTTTCATTTTTTTTCAATTTTTTTGTACTTTTTATTTTTATTTATTTTTTACTTTTTTTGCGAATCATCAAGGCGCCTATTGCTAGGTTTTCACCAAGATGTTCAGTTTTTCAGGACTTTTTCCAATTTTTATAATTTTTTTTAGGACATTTTACCATAGAGTGAATGCCTTAGGTGTAGAATTTCTTTAGATGGAGAATGTTGAGTGGTTCTCGGAGCTATTCTCCTTTATTTTTTGAGAGTTGATAGGCACCAGAGCCAAAATTAGTAGTGATAATTGTTATCACCATATGAATTTTTCCATCTTCATGTTAATATTTTTAAAAATAATCCAAGTTGTTGACCTAATGGTAACGTTTCATGTTGAAAACCCCTAAATTTGATTCAAGCCCCAGCCAGTCTAAAGTCTTGTCCTATTTTCATGTTACCTTTTTGGCTAACTAATCCCCCTAATAAAGCATGTGTTATTTTTTACCCCCTTTATTCATCATTTTATATGTTATGTGGTTAGGTTTTGGAATCGGGGTACCTTTTAATTAATTATTTCTTTCAAAGCCCAAGTTTTTGATAAAATTTTCAATAGTATCAAACCCTTAAAATATGTCACTGTCATTGAACCACATGACTACCTATTGTTAGAATGTCTGACATGTGCTTTAGTGATGAAGCACCATCTGTCCAAGTGGGCCCGTCTGGTAACAGGGTGTGTTGGCATTTTAAAGAATGGATCACATCAATAGTTGTCGCTATACCATTGGGCCAAGATGATAACCATTTAAACATCATGCTTTAGTGACAAGTGTCCGATCAAAATTACACTGATAGTGGCAGGTTCTAGTTTGTCAGTCTCCGTGGCATTTCCCCTGGGTTGACATCTATTTTTAGTGACGTAGTAGCTGTGGGGTTGAACTTCTCAAAGGGTTAAACAAAAGGTTGATCTGATGGTTGTCGTTATACCATTGATAAAAGATGTAAGGATTTTAAGCCTACGGTATATCAATGACCATCTAATTCTCTTTAAGGACTCAAGTATGAAGTAGGCCCTGAAAGTGCCAGGTCACATTGACATGTATGCTTCTGATTGGTTGCTAGGAGTTATGATATGGCAGTTGTCAGGATGATTTTAACTAAGAGTGAAAAGGTCAACAAGCTCACTTGTTGGTTCTTCGTGACGTGGTGGTTATTAATTCGACAGAGATTAATGAACTGTCACAGTGGGGCCTATTTTTTCTGGATGGTTAAGATGCAACAAGATCTCATGGCTATTGTTATACCACTGGGGTAAGATGCACATTTTTTAGGGTCAGTGGTATAGCGATAGCCATTGATCTTATTTAAAGATGGGGACCATTTGGTGGGTCCTTTGTTGCTGACTTTTTGATGGCGTGGTCATTTCTGATTGGCTAAGGGTAATAATGACATGTCAAAGTTGCCAGTGTGTTTGACACTGAGGATAAAGTTAGGGATCCTTTGCTGCTAACTTGTCTAACATGGTGTTTCTTGATTCTATGGAGTTTTTTAAAAGGAAAGGTGGGGTCGTTGCTTCAGGAATGGATAAAGTACTAAAAGTTAGAAAGAATCTTATGGCTATCATTACACCACTGGATGAAGATGCTCAAGTTCCACACTTGTGCTTTAGCGATAGGGTGACACCTATCCACTCTGATCGAGATAAAGATAAGTTATTTATTTCCTCACATGCCTTTATTGAAATGTTCTCATTGGTCGAGAACTAATTTGGGGAAAAGTAATACAAGGTTATGTTGTTAGACTTGTCAACCGTTTGATGCGCTGGAGAAGAAATAAATCAACAGCCTGAATTCAAATTTTTGCTTAGTCAAATTTTTCACATCTTGTGAATATTGAGGCCACCAACTTTCAATAATGGTGGATTTAATGTGTTACATGTAGATAGATTATAGGCAGTTGTCGATGCTATACATCAAAATTGAATCATTGTTTCTATTCACCATTCTCATAAGCATTTTTGGCAAACTCAATTTTTCCTCTCGGGGTGATTTCAAGGGAAGAATTTGTAGGTGCCTGGTAGGTTTCTTTTCCAAGTTTAAAATTGTCTAAAGTTTGTGAAGGAGCTGTGAAGGAATTTGTGTTGCCAGTTGATAGTTTTTAGGGTTTTCTTGAGTATTCATATATTGTTTTATAAAAGCCCTAGTTTCAAAATGCCATTGAAAAGAAACCTATCTAGTCAAACAAAGTACAACAAAAGAGGAGTCTTTGAAGATTTAATGCAGTTATTACCACATTCAGATAACGGGGCAGCTAGGTTAAAGGAGTTAGTTCTGAGAAACCCTAGGGATTTTGTAGCAGAAGCACTCCATGATAGAGGGAATTGGATGAGGGATGCTAAGGTTGGTGAAAAGCATAACAGTCTTATTTTGTTTAAATCAGCCTATTCACAGAGAAATTCTTGTGCCCCCTTGAGCAACATATGGAAATTTAACATTGGGAGATTGATAGTCCCTGGAGTTTTCATGGATGCTGAGTTATTGATTCAGATTGCTAAATGCTATGATCATGTGACAAGGTGTGTTAAGGATATTAATGGAAAAAACCTAATCAATATCATAGAAGATGAGATTAGAGAGGTTTTTTCTCTAAATGACCCTTCAGTGGGGTTAGATAAGATAGATTTTATTGAATTTACAGAGATATATGCAGCCCAGAAGGATTATTTAAGGGTAGGACCTCTGAGGCAATTTTTAGAAGAAATTGGGTCTATGTGTGTTATCAGTCCAAGCACGCCAGAGCCTTTTAGGCTAGATTTGTTCAATAAGAGAGCACAAGAGGTTTATAAGTCATTAACTCTGATTCTAGGGCAGGATGAAGCAACTCACATGCCAATACCGTACATGTTTATGATGGTACAATCACTATACCCCCAATTACTAATTTTTTATTTTGCATCTCATTTGGTTGATCTTATTCATGAAGAATTGATGGGAATTAAGGACATGAAGGTTAGTAGGCCTTTTGGGTCATACTCAATGCTTATGCACATGTTCCTATACAAAGGTGAGCAATTTTTCAGCTCAACAATAAATATTGTGAAAGAGAGGAATGGAGAAACCCTTCTAGTACAACTATGAACTACAACCTTGTCATGGGACAAAATTGATGCCAGATACATTGCATTTGACAAGGATTTTGCCTCAAGGCTTAGAACTCTTTTGTTTTTTGACAATCTAAGGATCCCAAGAGAGTTGCTAAGATTAATTAGGCCAAACGAATATTGTCAGGATATCACCATAGTCCATAATTTTGGGGATATCATTTTGTATCCTATTTCTATATTTTTTAGGGTTTATGGTTGCAGAAAGGCACCCTACATCTTTCCTTACCAAGTTCCATTAAAAATAGGATATGCTGAGATCTTAAGATAGATTGGTGACCTACAAGAGACCACTCTCACTGGTAAGGGAAGGGGAACTTTCTTCCTAGACATAACTATAACACATTAGTATATGATTACAAAGGGAGGTTGGGTGCATTTGAACAAAGTTTTGCATCCCTACAGAATGCCAACATATATTATCAGATGTGTAGACACAAAGGGTTTCCTCTCAGGAATGTTTAAAGATAAAATAAGGTGTACTCATATTAAGCATCAATTTAATTTTCTTGAAGATGTGATAAGGAATGAGTGTGATCTTCAAACTCAAGAAATTAAGAAAGAGAAATGGATAGTCTATAAGAAGACTCTAGATTTCATTCATAATTTTGACAAGGCTTATGACCCATTAAAAGGTTTTGAGCCATGGGAAAGGAAAGTGGATGCCCTAATGGAGCATTTTGAAGGCATCATGCATGCAGTGAATGAAAAGAGGGCTACTATAAGAAAGATAGACCCTGAGAGGGCTAGGTAGATTTTGAGCCAGCCTAAGTATATGAAGTTGACCCCAAGGGGAGTCTATACAATGCAGAAGAGAAGTGGATACACTATTCTCCTACCACCACAATAGAGAAGTGAGGATATTACCTCTACTTCTAAAGGGAAAAGGCCCATTGATGATCTAGTGATGCAGGGGTCCTCTCCTAAGAGGTAGAGTCAAGAAGAATCAAGGCCAAGAGAGGAAACTTATTCTCCTTCTCAATCCCCTATCCAATTAGATGAACATGGGGTAGCAGAGTAGCTGGTACAATTGAGAAATGAGGGAAACATTTTTGTTTCCAATGATGACTTGCAAGAAGGGATGCCTAAGGAACCTAAAGAGGTACCCATGGACCTTACTATTGATGAATTTGAGGGTAAATAATTGGACCCTATTTTAAAGTAGTCTAGTGACTCTTTTCTTGCTGATGATAAATTTTTCAAGACTAGGGCATTCTCCCAATTTTTACGGAGAATGAAAATAAATCAATACAAAGAGATTTGTGAGAAGAAAAAGGAAGAGTTCCCTGATAGGGAGATAGCAGAAATTGAAGATGAGACCAAGGCAAAGATGGTCAAGTAGTTTGAAAATATTACTCCAGAGGAGGGAAGGGCCATGGTCCATACTACAGGGGTGTTGATTATGCCAGAGCGGGACATTGCTAATGCAATTATCTTTGACCAAGTCAAGAAGAGCAAGGTGATGACTCTTGCTACTGTAGAACAGGCCAAACAAGCTGCTAAGGGAATTTCCTTTTCAGAAGATCATGTAGCCTTGGTGATGTGGTCCCTAAAGAGGGAGGAAGATAAAGGAAGAAATGAAGTTCTCTCTATAGGATATGCAGGTAGTTTGTTAGTACAAAGAGTAGGTGAAACTTCTGGTGTGGAAGCATCAAACCTAATTTTGGAGGAGCTTAGGCTCAAATTTGAAATGGTTCTCAAAACTTACAATGAGCTCAAGGTAGAGCTAATTCAAAAGGACAAGTTAATTGCATAGTTGTATGGACCCTTGGATCACAAGTCTCCCCAATTGGTAATCTTTGACAAGCCTGTGGTAGCTTCATCCTCAAGCCTAATTATTGAGTTACCACCATCCTCCTACCCAAAGATGAGTATCGATGCAAGGGTTAGTTGGGAGAAGAAAAGATTAACTGAAGAGGCTAATAAATTGAGGGAAATAAGAGTGCAATTGGAGAAGGAAAAAGATGAAAATGTGAAGGCCGCAGCTTTGGAAAACTAGAAGTATGAAGAGAAAATGATAGATGCAATCATGCAGTTTGCATATGATTTAAAGCCCTCCATTTTCCATAGTCATGTCAGTAAGTTATATTCTTTATTTGAAACTTTGAATAAGGAGAAGATTGAAATGTCACCAATTTTGAAGAAATGGATTGAGAGGTCTCCTAGTATGAAGCTATTTCATATGTTATCTAAAGGTCAAGAGGATCCTGATCCATTGATTAAGCCAGTACATCAGATTGTCAAGAAAATGGTACAGTATGACATCATTTGGGATAATTTTATTAGAAGATCAAGTATGTTGAAAGCTGAATTAATGCTTTCAAACTATGAGCTGGTGCCCACCATTTTCACAGATAAGGGAAAATTTAAAGAATCATACATATGGAGAGAAGAGATGGATGTACTTTTGTCAAAAAGGGTGATTGGTGTCCTAAGTGACACCTTTTCTCTTAGGAGTGTTATCAAGTTATTAATAAATACAAAGCTAATGTTTGATACTATTCAGCATAAGGTCACTCAAATTGAAAATGAGTGGGAACAGTTATCAAGTAGGAGGACTGAGTTTGCCAATTTTGAGTTCCCAAGTGAAGAGGTGTTTGATAGGTGGAGGTATCAATACATACCTCATGTTGAAAAGGTTAATACTCGACCAACCTCTTAGAGCGAGTAAAGACAGTTACTTTTTGGGTCATAAAGGTTGTTGAGATGTAGGAAGACATTTATTGCAGGAGGAACAATGAGATATTACAATTAGATTTGTTAGAAGAAGTCGAGAGCAGCATTGAAGACATAAATCAAGGTGGCTCAACTAAAAATATCTCACCTGCCTGGTTTTTGTATTTATTGTAAACTTTTTGAGGTTGTTGTAAAGTTTTTAGGTTTAAAATTTTGTAAACCCTAGAATGATCGGTAGCTTGTTGCATTTCCTTGTGTATAAAAGGATTTTTCACGATCATTCTAGGCATTGAGAGTTTAGGAGTCAAAAAGATAGAAATTCTATAACCCTAGCCCTTAGTTAGAGGTTGTAATATTTTACATCATTCTCTTATCAAAGCAATAAAGAAGTATAGGTTTTTGTTATTGTCTTGCAAGCTTACTATTTTGGATATGTTGTATGCAAATGGTGAAAGGTTATACTTAATACAAATCTCAAATCTTTGTCTCTCCTTTGTGTTCATTCTGTGAATCTATAAGTCTTTTAGAGATTTATGTGTATGTTTCCTTGCCTTGAGTTTTGATCTAGGATTGGGTTAAATATTGCTCAGAGTGGGATATATGTTCATTAGATTTACATGAAGGATTCTTTTAAGTAGGAAAGACTTGAGGTATTTGTATTTATGTTCATAGACCATATCTTTTTCAAACATCTTTGTATTCATATTATTTTCTAGTGACTCTATGCCCAATAGATAAGGCACTGACCTATATGGACCTATCTTTGTTTTGTATGGAATGATCAAAATCTTATGATCCTATAAACATTAAATCACTACCAGTCTTTTACATTTTATTTACTTTATATGTTGTTCTATCCAGTGATGGAGAGTCAATGAATAATAGGTTATTATTTAGTACTTTCTCACTATCATATGTTGTAAGATCTAGTATTAGATAAAGTACAGAGTTATATCTATTGGATCAGGTGTACCCACCTTGGTTTTGCAGAGCTAGAAGTGAAGAGGGTAGTCTTGTCCCTATAGTTGGTCTAGTTGCTTATAGATTTCCCATATTTGGAATTAACCACTCCTTAACATCAGTCATAAGCATATTGGTATCTCTTAGAGTGTAAATTTTTTTGAAGAACCAACAATAACAAAGGGACCTAGCCAATTGGGTTCAAACTTCCCCTTGCATTCTCGATGTAATTGATTTTTAGGATTCTCTCTCAAGACTAGATCACCAACCTAAAATTCTCTATGTCTGACTTTCTTGTTGTAGCCTCTAGAAATTCTCTTCTGATATAATCTAAGATGATCATATGCTACTTGTCTACACTCATCTATTAGTTCAAGTTCTTGCAACCTAGACACTCTAGAGTCATCATCAGTTACTAGACCATGCATTCTGATTCTTAGTGATGGGATTTCAACCTCAATAGGTAGTACTGCTTCAGACCCATAAACTAAAGCAAAAGGTGTAGCCCCAGTGGGTGTTCTGATACTTGTTCTGTAGGCCTAGAGAGCTGGATTGATCATGAGATGCTAGTCTCTCCCTATTTTATTAACTGTACTGTGAAAGATTTTCAATAGATTCTTATTAGAAGCCTATGCTTGTCCATTCCCTTGAGGATAGTAGATAGATGACCAATGTTGTGTAATCTTGAATTTGGCACATAAATCATCTAGATCTTTGTTCCTGAATTGTCCACCATTATCTGTGATTATGGAATGAGGTATCCCATATCTGCATATGATATAGTTCAATATGAACATATATATTCATTTTCTAGTTGCTTTTGTCAAAAGGACTACTTCTACCCATTTTGTAAAATAATCTATAGCTGTGATTATATGGGTATGTCCATTAGAAGAATGAGGATGTATAGATCCTATAAGATCAAAGGCCCATTGATGAAAAGGCCATTGTGTAGTGAAGGGAATTAGATCTCTCCTTGGAGCATGAATTAAGTTGCCATGCACTTGGCACTTCTGACAATTCTTAGCAAACTTGATAGACTCTTTCTCCATTTTAGGCCAATAGTACCCAACCCTAATAAGTTTTCAAGCTAGTGTTAAACCATTTGAGTGTGACCCATAAATACCTTCATGGAC
Organism: Chamaecyparis obtusa; assembly: GCA_027943335.1. NCBI lineage: Eukaryota > Viridiplantae > Streptophyta > Pinopsida > Cupressales > Cupressaceae > Chamaecyparis > Chamaecyparis obtusa. Next base: position 2,910,379 of record BSBK01002152.1, on the reverse strand, counting down.
TTCCTCTAATGCACATTGACACTCTTCCCATTCTAAACATCTAAGTAGCATACCATCTAGACCTCGTTTGTATAGATCATGACCAATGATGACATATCGGGAGGCATTACGAATAAGGTATCTCTTCTCATGATGGTTGAAGGTATCGGGAATGATTTGGTCTTGGAGATAGGAAAATAGGTTTTTGTATCTAGATGAATCATGACCAACAATAGTGCAGATCATGCAGGTTTTGGGGGAATCATATGCAGGATAAGATAGTGCTTCCACTAGGAACTCATAGTGTAGCTCATGTTCAGGCTGTTGTAATAAAGTAGATAATGTTGCCATTGCATTGGCAGCCTTATTCTCTGTTCCATGTATTTTCTCAAATGTGATAGATATGAAATACTTCTTTAAATCATCTACCATTCTCTTATAAGGAATGAGCTTTTCATCTTTAGTTTGGTACACATCATTGACTTGATGAATAACAAGTTGTGAGTCTCCATGAATGTGTAATTTTGTTACTCTCCATTCAATTGCTATTTTTATACCATTAAGAAGGGCTTCATATTCTGCAATATTGTTTGTGCAAGGGAACTTTAATCTGAATGCTTTAGGTATGGAGTATCCTTGAGGATTTATGAACAATATGCCTACTCCTGGTCCATTTTGTGTATAGGAGCCATCAAAGAATAAATGCCATTCTCTAGAAGAAAGAGTCATGAGAGAGGAATCTAGAAATTCCATTTGCATTGGTGTATCATCAATCATAGGTGCATCTACTAATTGATCAGCAATAACCTATCCTTTGATAGCTTTTCTTTCCACCTATTCAATGTCAAATTCACTTAAGAGCGTGACCCATTTAGCTAATCTACCTATGAGGGAAGCTTTTCTTAGTAGGTACTTGAGTAGATCAAATTAAGCTACCAAATGTGTGGTATGACCTAACATATAATGTCTCAATTTTTGTGATGCAAAGATCACAACTAGATAAGATTTCTCAATCATTGAATAGTTCTTCTCATATGCAACCAATGTTCTACTGATATAGTATATAGCTCTTTCCTTTTTGTTCTCATCATGTTGTGCTAGCAATGCCCCCAATGATGTATCTGTAGAAGAGACATATAAGATCAAAGGCTTCCCCAAAATGGGAGGCATCAAGATAAGAGGATTTGATAGATACTTCTTGATATGATTAAAGTTGTTCTCACATTCTTCATTCCATGCAAATGTCACACCTTTATGTAATGTTTTTGTAAAAGGTTGTGATATGTCTTCTAGTTGTGATATGAATCTTCTAATAGATTGAACTCTCCCTTGCAATGTCCTCATTTGACTAATATTCTTTGGAGGTTGCATTTCCATGATAACCTTTACTTTAGCTAGATCAAATTCAATGCCCTTCTTTGAGACTATGTATCCTAAGAGTTTTCCAGAAGTGACACCAAAATCACATTTCTTAGGATTTAGTCTGAGACTAAATTTTTCCATTCTATCTAGTATCTTGCTCAATTCATTTAGATGTTTAGCTCTAATCATAAACTTTACTAAAGTATCATCAACATAATCCTCCATAGTTCTATGCATCATGTCATGAAAAATAGAATTCATAGCTCTTTGATATGTAGCACCAGCATTTTTAAGCCCAAATGGCATGACATTTCAGTAGAAGGTACCCCATGCACATGTAAAAGCAATTTTCTCTTGATCCTCTAGAGAAATTTTTATATGATTATACCCAGAAAAACCATCCATTAAAGAATACATCTCAAAGCCCACAGTCATGTCCACTATCATATCAATGTTAGGTAATGGAAAATCATCCGTAGGGCATGCTCTGTTTACATCTCTAAAGTCTGTGCACACTCTAATTAATTTATCTAGTTTTGAAATAGGTACAATATTAGAGATCCACTCTGCATAATCAATAACTCAGATGAATCTGGCTTTTAGGAGCTTCTCTAACTCAGCTTTTACCAAGATTGCAACATGAGGATGCATCTTTCTCAATTTTTGCTTAACAAGTTTGACATTTGGAGCTATAGATAAATGATGCATTATAAGATTAGGATCCAACCCTGGCATATCTAAATATTTCCATGCAAAGTTGATCTTCTTTTCTATTAAGAATGTAGTAAATTTTTGCTTCTCTTCTTTTGATAAAGATTGTGCTACATGAATCAACTGTGGTTCTTCTATTGTTCCCAAGTTGATGGATTGAGTGGGCTCAATTAGAACTAGAGATCTATCCTATAAATGACTCAGAAGGACATCAAATATCTCATCCTTAGGTGCCTCAGAGAGGTTTTCACCTTCGAATATGTCTTTTATTTTTACTTTTGTAGGTTCTGAGACTGCCACAAAGTGGTTTTCACCCTTAGAACTCCTTTTCTTTTTATTCTTATTCTTATTTTTCTGACTAAGATGCTTGATGTCTGACTTTTTCATGCTAATGCTTAGTTCACTGATGGAGGTCCTCATAGGCTCAATTGCATTGAGGTAGCAAGCAAGGGCATAGTCATTCAGGAAGGTATAAATACCATGGCTTAGATTTGTGGAGGTTTGATCAAGAAGTTCAGGATGTTGGATAGTCAAAATGGGGAAAGATTGGGAGATAGTGTTTACAGATATGGATTTGTCATCATTGGTTCTAACCTAACGCTTGAGTTCAAAGGTGATATTACAACTTAAGACATTCAATTTGTGAATAGGCTCAATGTCATTGTGGGAGTCCAATTTAGCCATTGGTGGATCAAACTCGATAGGTTCATCATTTTTCTCTAGACTTACGTTGGGTTTAGGTGCATATTGGTGGATAACATCAACATGTTTCTCTGTAATAAGCTCATCTTCTTCTGGAATGGCTCCCCATTCATAGTCATTAGATTCTTCATCTATGCCTCTAGGAAATCTAAGAACATGAGTAAAGTCAAGATGAATACCCCAAGAAGGGTTACCCTCAGATTCTGATTTGAATTCATACTCATGAGAATCTATCTTAGAATAACTACCACCTTCCTCTTTGTCTATTTGATTGTCTTTGAGATTAGTTGGTTCTTGTGTTGCAACTATCTCTTGCTCTATAGTAGGTTCTCATTTTTCTACTACATTAATTCTTTTTATTGGATCATCTTCAGCTTCAAGGAGGTCTTTGATTTCCTTAGGCAAATGCTCATAAGGGATAAGTTTTGAGTTGTCCAAATGACTATCTGATGGTTTAGTTTCTTCCTTCTTAAGAAGGGGTTCTCCTGGTGTGATCTACTCTATGACATGAGAACAATTACCTTTTAGGTGGAAGGGTTTCTTTTTAAAGCCTAAGCCAATAGTATCTTTGTTTTCCCTACCAGTATGTGAAATAGGTGTTATAAGACCTTCTCCTCTGACTCCTAGAGGTCCTTTACCTAGATATCCCATCTTAGCTATTAATTTATCTCCTGGACCATATGTCTTAGAAGGGATTTTGGATACTATAGAGTCACTAGTCGGAACAACTTGAGATTCAGGTTCATCTTTGTATAGCCATGCAAGAACAACTTCATCCTCTTCAAATTCCTACTTGGAGACTTGTTTTGCTACAAAATTCTTTTTATATGCCTCAAGAGGTTCTTTAGAGTCTGGTTTGGACTATTTTAAAGATTGTCCATAAGACTTAGGTGAGATAGGTAGAGAGGTCAATGATAAGACTAGCTCTATAGTATATTCTCCCATACCATTTTCTTTGATATTGACCTCTTTTGCAACATCTTCTATTTTAGATGTGGATGCTTCTTTTTTTGGCTTAATGGAAGATTCTCTATTATTAGGCACAAGTTTTTCCACACTTTCTTTTAGTGTATTGCAAGTGGTGGATATGTCTGCTGGAATAGTGATCTCTACTCCTTCATAAGGAAATTTCAAGCATTGGTGGAATGTAGAAGGAATAGCCTTCATCTCATGTATCCATGGTCTTGTTAGCACAAGTAAAAATTCCATGGTTGAATCATATTTTCTAGGCCTCTGTAGTTAGTTTTCCATTTTCCTACCAAAACCCTAGGCAAAAATTCAAATTCTAGCCATTTGTAGGAAAAACCCTAAGTGTGCCCTATGCTTTGTTCTCATTGCATGTTACTTTTTGGGTCACTTAAAAATTGATAAATGCATGTGCGTTAAATTTAATTACCTTGGCAGCCTTTATTTTCCTAAGTTTCCATGCGCCCAGCTTTATTTTTTCCTAAGTTTGGTGGTAGTGATTCTTTTTCCTAAGTCAGGCCCTTTAATATTTCCTAAAGTTTCCAACCTTTATCCTTTCCTGGGCTTGGCTTTGACAACATTTGCATCTAACAATAGGTGTAAGATCTCATGAAGTGTGTCAGAGGCTTCCAAAGTTGTGCTAGCCATTGATTCTCTTTCACGGCAAAAGGCTTTATAATGTAATGAGTCCACATGCTAGGTGTGCTTAGTTAGCACTTTCTCATTGGTTCATGTATTAGTGAATCAGAGTATTGTTAGTGGGGCTAATGATTTCAAAGGTTCAGTGGTTCTAATAGTGGCAAAGCATCGATGGCCAGCGTGTGGTCTTAAGGGTTTTTTCTGACTCATGAGGCTTTAAGATCAGCCATTGATTCTTTTCTATGTTAGAGGTTTGTCAGAATAGGGGTGAGATTCTTCATCGACAGTTGTCGTAAGATTTGATGGAATATGTCAGAGGTTTGAGATCTTTTGACAACCATTGATCTCTTTTAAGGTGAGCCCAATTTCTAGTCTAAGGTTTTGGCGGAGCGGTTAAATCTTTGGTGGCACTGATAAAATTTTTTAATGTTCGCACATTCTCAAAATAAAATGGTGAACTTCTAAATCTTCTTGTGAATGGGTGAATAGTCTATTCATTGAATCTCAGATTTATTTAGTGGTGTTCTAAGTTTCTTGGCGAGTAAGAAAATGGCTTCAGTCACCAGTTCACTGAATAACTAAAGGGTTAAAAGGTTAAGGGTTAGCTGAGTAGTGGGACCGCATGATGTTTCATTGTCGAGGTGTCATATTATGATTGGCTGAGTTGGAAAGGAATGTGGATAGGTTAGTGGGCTTGAGAGATTCAAAGAGATGCCAGTGTGGAAGATTGAATGGTCAGTGTGTCATCTCATGAAGTCTGCCAAGCTATGAGATTATAGGCCAACTGTTCAATCTTGAGCTTATGAAAAGTGGGTCCAATATGCTGATTCATTACTGACGTGCTCTATTTTCATTGGTTGAGAGCTTTTGATGATGTGGAAAGCAATTTTTTAAAGAGTTTTGTTGACTATTGTGAGATTCTATGAGCTTCCTAATCTGTCGGGAATAAGATGCATCAACGGTCATGTTTTAAAGTTGAGCCGGTTACCATTTTTATTCAAATTCAAATATCTTGCAGGGTTTTTCTGGGGTTTTTGAACCAGTGAGTCATGTAAAATGAAGTGGTGGCCAAGAATTTATTGTTTCAGGATAGATTGTAGTTGGGAAAGGATACAAAAGACATAAGTTATTGCTAGAATCTGATTTTGTTTCCTATGATGTCAAGCCAGTTGAATATCAGGGCTGATTTCTTGCAGAGGGACATTCATTGTAGTTTGACAGTGAGATAATAAAATCAGATTTGTGAGAAAGAGAAAAGGATAGCATTGAAGACATAAAGCATGTCGACTCAATTGCAGATATCTCATCTATTTCACTGGGGCATTAATTGTAAACCTCTTGGGGTTGTTGTAAAGTTTTTTTAGGGTTAATTTTTGTAACCCTAAAATGATCAATTACTTGTTGCATCTCTTAGTATAAAGAGATTTTTCATGATCATTCTAAGGGATTGGAAGTTCAGGTGTTAAAAAGATAGAAATTTTTGAAACCCTAGCTTTTCAGTCAAGGATTGTAATTTTTGATATCATTTTATCAAACAATAGAGAAGAAATATAGGTTATCGTCATCTTTTAAGCTTGCTATTCTGGATACTGTATGCATATGGTGAAAGGTTATACTTAATACAAACCTCAGATCTTTTCTCTCCTTTTCTCTATTCTTTGAATCTTTAAATCTTTGCATAAGGTTTATATGAATGTATTGGTGCTTTGAGTTCCAACCTAGGGTTACATTAAATATTGCTCAAAGTGGGATATGTGTTCTTAGAGTTTATTTGAAGGATTCTCATAAGTAGGAAAGATTTGAAGCCCTTTGTGTTTATGTCTAAAGACCAATTTCAAACACCATTTGTATCCATTCTTTTCCTTGATATCATGCCCAATAGATAAGGCACTGGCCTATATTCTCCTATCTTTGTGTTGAGAAGAGTGATTCAAATCTTATAATCCCAAATCATTCAAATAACTACTAGTCTTTACTTTTATTTAGATTTATGTATTGTCCTACCCAGTGATGGAGAGTCAATGAACAATAGGTTCTTGTTTAGTACTTTCTCACTATATCCATCTGTTGAAAGATCCAATAAAGAAATAAGGGGCAGAGGTAGAACTATCAGTCAGAGTTAATACTATTAGATCAGGTGCACCCACCTTGGTTTTGCAGAGCCAGAAGTAGAAGAGGGTAGTCTTATCCCTATAGTTGGTCTAGTTGCTTATAGATTGCCCATATTTGGAGCTAACCATTCCTTAACATCCATCATAAGCATATTTGTATCTCATGGAGTGTAAAATCCTATCCAGGAACCAACAAAATGGTGACTCTACTGGGGAAGAACAATAATAAAGAACTCAATTGTTAGAATCTCTGGTTATTGCTACATCACAGATTATCAATATTATATAACTCAGATAGATTTGACCCATCTAATTCACCAAAAAAATGGTGACTCTTTTGGGGACAGATAAACAAGTCTTGTTAAAGAAATTAGAATTTCTGGTGTTTTCATTGATAAATCAAGTTTCAGATTGATTTAGCCCTTCCAAGTCACCATCAAATCAGTGATTCTACTAGGGAATAGAGAAATACTGTCAAGACAAATAGTGTAGGTTTGAAGTTGAGCTTGACTCCTGAACTACCTATTTCAATCATTTGATATCTCTGGTGTTACAAATCAGCATAGATAACATGGGGACGAGTTGAGCTTAGACTCCTGGCCAGCTTATCATTTATCTAGTGGACTTCATTGAAGAGTATAAGAGTCAGTTTCATAAAGTTTCAAATCATCTCACCAAGTTGTGAGTGGTGACTCTAAGCATCTTTGTAACCAGTACTTTATAATATATAGTTATGAGTTTTAAAATCACAAGGTCTTGGAGGAAGGAACACCCAGAAGAAAGCTTGCAGGGTGGGCTTCCTGCCACATCAAGAAGAACTCAGGTTAGGAAAGAAAAAAGTGTTGATGATATGTCTCCAATTTGGAAACAAAGAGGAAACTCAAGACAACAAAATGTTTCTCCTCCTAGTCAGCAAGGAAATGCCTCAGAATATGAGGAGGTAGTTGATTCAGGCCTGAACCAATATGAAGACTATTCTTCCCCCACAGAAAGAGAGGGTGAAAGACCATCCCAAAATAGAAGCATTTCAGGAAAATTTAGTAGGTCTAGAAGTAAAAGTAGGGGTCGACAAGATTTTGTTCCCCTTTTAAACCTTGATTCATCAAAGCCCCAAGGCCTCCATGAATCTCAAGATCAACAAGAAGAGCTTCAAGCATAGGAGGTTGAATCTGAAACAACTTTTCTTGATTCTGAGGAAATATTTGAGGAAGTGTATGAATTGGAAAGAAGAATTCAAGAACAAGAAGGTATTAGGCAAAGGAGAGAAAATGAGAAGGAAGAAAGGGTCAGACATGCCATGATAAGAGCTGATCAATTAAGAAGGCAGTTGTTAGATTTAGAGGCTATAAATCATGTTCCCATTCCTGAACACACAAAAGAACTACCTGTTGTCCATAAGAAATTTGAAACAAGAGTTCCTAAAGATAAAGGGAAACAAAAAGAAAAAGGCATTTCAATTAAAGAAATTTTAGCCCCTAAAATCCCTAAAGACCAGGCCTTAAGATTGGAAGCTGACCTTGAAAAGGCTAAAAGGGAACATGAATTAGAAGCTGCATCATTAGAAATGAAAATGAAAATTGATTTTCTTAAAAGCTTTGTAGGACCTAAAAATTTTACTAATTCTAACATGACACAAGGAGCAGATGCTGCAAATATAGCAAATCAAACAGGTGGTTTTCCCCCACCAGGAGGTTTCAATGGTTCTGCCACCACCAATAATGATGCATCTACATCCCAGGGTGCTGGTGTTTTTAATACAAGGATTATACATGAAAGATGTAAACAATTAGTTTTTACTGGTATCCCTAGTTATGCTAACCCCATCCCTGAAGAAATAAAAAAGAAGCTTCCTAAATTCACAGGAAGAAATGTTGTAACTTGTGAAGAACATTTAAAGAAATTTATTGATCTCATTGATGATTATAATATTGTGCTTGATGATGTTATCATGAAGATATTTGTGCAATCCTTAATAGAGGACTCAAGGGATTGGTTTAGAGCCTTACCACTGTAAGGAAACTCAGGTGTGGAAATAGCTTCCTACGCTAATCTCTATAGGAGAGTATTGTGAAAATTCTTATAAATATTTACAATTTCAGATTCATTAACTACTTTAACAAAGATATTGCAACCACATACCATGCATACAGAAAAATAGAGAATAACACAATGATATACCCTGGGGAAAACCTTTCGGTAAAAAACCCTGGCACTCCAAAACCTGCACAATGTATTATCTTCAACACAAAGATTACAATACACTTGCAATGCAAGTTCTTTCAGGAAATGAGAGACAAAGCCAACAAGACTTAAATTTTGTTATATCTCTCCCATAGGAGCAGCATCATATATATAGACTCCTCTGGACCCAAAAATAGGCACAACCACCAAGACCCATGCACAAAGCCACATGTACACAGTTGTTACATGCAATCCCAAGAATAGGCATCCATCCCTAGAATAGACTATGACAGCTTGTCATAGAATTCACCAAAAATAATGGTCACAAGAGAAGTGTAAGAGAATCTGTCATACCAACCTATTTTTGGCATATTCTCTTACACACACCAACCACTTCTTCTTGGGTGCCCAAATAGGCCCAAGTCATAAGATGCTCTTACACCTGTCATATCACATTCCTTAAATAGTTCTTACGCATCATAGGAATCCATCATGACCATTTCAATCATGATCTCCTTATGCACAAGATGCCGAAACATCAAGTGGAGTGACACATCAACATGCCAACTAGACATGTACACTCACACTTAATTACATTATTTGCAAAAAATACATTTACAAAACAAATAATAAGAATAGGAATTATCCAAGGTTGAGACACCTTATTCCTAACAACCACATGGTAGCATAGGTTCATGGAATTAGCTTAGGAATTGTTTTAAGGAACAATATGGTGACAAAAATCATGAAGGTTTTATGCTGAATAAGTTCAATAACATAAAAAAGAATTTCAATAAAGATTTTATTGAATTTAATGTTAGATTTCAAAAGGCCATGCATAAATTGTTGCAGGTTATCATATTGGATGACAGGGTATGCCTTGTCACATATTTAAATGCTTTTGATTCTAAGATGGGCTACCTATTGAGAGATAAGAATCCAAGGAGCTTGGTTGAAGCTTACAAGCTAGTTGTGAACATAGAGAGCAATCAGAGAATCTCAAGAAAGTTAAGAAGGAGAGAAGATGACAGATCACCATTGTTAAATAGAAAGGATCTGGGAAAGCCTCAAGGTGTGAAACCTAAAGATGATGAAAGCCTAAAATTTTTTTTGAAAGAAATTAGGGATCTAAAGCCTGGAGAAAATAGAGGTAATAAAGTTGCAGGAGGGGACAAGCCCCCCTTTAATAATTCCAACAAATTACCAAGAATGCAGAACTACCCTTACAATACTCAATGGAAAGATGGGAGGCCTTTTATTCCTGATAAAAGAGATAGACCAAATGATAGGACCCCTGATCCATTGCAAAGAAATTCAATTAATGTGGTGGAGGAAGTCCCATGGTGTGTTTCCTGTCAGTCACCACATGATCCTGATTATTGTGCCATCTCCCAAAGTGTCTCTCCTCAAGAGGAGCAAGAATGCAATGAGGAACAACCTTATGATGACCAGGGATTTGGGATGTTCTCTTCTCATGTTTTGAGTGAGGTAGACTCTGCTGAAGATGATGAAAATCAGGATGTTTCACATTCCCAAATTAGAAATGAATCCTATAAAGAGCAAGTTTTTTCAGATGATGAAGATAGTGAGCCTGACAATATCTAGTGTAATGTTCAAAAGAATGAACAAACAACTACTTTGAGAAGACCTGATGAGGAAATTGCTTTGATAATAGCCAATTTGGTTACTCAGGCAAAGGCAAATTATAACTTAAGGAATAGAGTTGTTGGTGATTCAAATCCTAAGCCAGCTGGTATTTTTATCAAGAAAACAGATAAGAATGTAAAAACTTCACAAGAAAAGACCAAGGATGCTAGTCCTGTTGATAAAGTCAAGGTAAAGAAAGTTGCTAAGCCTAATATTGTTTACAAGGTGAAAAATAAGCCTACTACTAAGGTTGTACCAGTTTTGCAAAAGAAAAACAAGGCCCAAACTGATAAATCTGTAGATACATCCACCCAAGATGCTGATAAAGAGATCACAGATTCAAAACTAGATGTACCTGATTTAAAGTATGTTCAAGTTGACATGAGTAAATTGTTGTCTCAAATCACTGTCAGAGTTCCATTATTAGAGATGATGATAATAGAAGAACATAAGGAAAATGCCTTAAAATGGGTAAAAAGTGTAGCACATACTGATTCTCAAAGAACAGAAAAAACTGAGAAACAAGTAGCAATTTTGGATGAAGAAGATGAAAATTGCAGCAAGGAGATTGTTTCTAAAATCCCTCAAATTTATTTGGACACAAATGTTGTTAGTACTATAATAGGATCGGTTGATCCTTTTTTCTTGACTTTGCAAATAAATGGAAAGTTGCTAAAGAATTGCATGATTGATTCTGCAGCATCAAATATTGTTATGCCTACTGAGGCTATGAAGTCATTAGGATTAAAAGTGGATACACCTCATGGTAGGTGTCAAGCTATGGATTCAAGAGAAGTACTAGTTGTTGGTACTATTAAGTCTTTTCCCTATAGATTTGTTGCATACCCCAACAAACAATTAACCATGAGTGTTTTGGTAGTTGATATTCCTCCCCAGTATGGAATGTTACTGTCGAGAAAATGGAGTGCCTCTATGGGAGGTAGCATACAGTGTGACTTATCATTTGCCACTTTTAATTTTGAAGGACATAATATCAAAGTCACTAGGGAGTCTAGAACTCCACACATGATTGAGGAAGAAGAACAAGACAACATGAATTGTTTCCTTGATACTAATATTAATGCCTTTAAGGTCCAAGATGAGGAAGCAGATGAAGGTGTTGAACCTCCCCACAAATCAGAAAGCCAAGAAGGATGGATTGACCTTGATAATATCTGGAATATGTATTTTGATGGAGCAAATAGCAAAGAAGGATTTGGAGCTGGAATATTTCTCATATCTCCAAATGGTAAAACTTTCAAGTTCTCATTTACTTTGTTGTTTTCATGCACAAATAATGTTGAAGAGTATGAGGCTCTATTAATTGGTCTAAGATTAGCATCAAGGCATGGCATAAAATGTTTGAAAGTTATAGGTGATTCTGAGTTAGTCATATCCCAAATTAGATCAAAGTATGCCTCAAAGAATCAGAAGTTGAAACAATATAGGAATGCAGTATTGGATGAGATTGAAAGCTTTAGTGCTTTTAATATTTGTTGGATGGAAAGAAGTCAGAATAGGATGGTAGATTTTTTGGCTAATATAGCCCTTAGACCAGAAGATGCTACATTTGCAGATGTTTCCAATATAGAGATACAAGCCAGATCTTCCATCCCTAACAATCTAGATAATTGGCAAGTTTTTTCTGATGACCAAGATATATTAAGGTTTCTCCATTGTGAATCTCATTTTGGTGATAAAGAAATGGATTTCAGTGCTTATGTTAATACAGTGAATGGAAAAGATGTCATCTTTGGGAAAGAGGTTTTGCAATTAAAATCAAACAAGGTTCCTAAAGGACTAGTTGCTCTTGAAAGGGCATTTGACAACAAAGACAAGGCCTTCTCGGCTAGTACTGATAAAATCAATGAGCTTGAAGAGATAAACTTGGGCACAAGGATAGCTCCCAAGAAAGTTTATATAGGCAGGTCTCTCTCCCCAAGAATTAGAAAAAATTTGATTGACCTTCTCAAAAAATTTAGGCATATTTTTGCCTGGTCTTATGAAGACCTTAAAGCTTACAGGGAAGACCTTTTCCAACATGAGGTTCCACTCAAAGAAGGCACAAAACCTTTTAGACAAAAGTTCAGACCCGTTAACCCTACCTTGGCACCCAAAATGCAGAGTGAACTCAAGAAGATGATGGATGTTGGAATAATCAAGCCCATTAGGCATTCCACTTGGGTTGACTAATGCAGGTGCCACTTTTCAGAGGGCTATGGATGTAGCCTTTGCAAATTTCATTGATAGATTTATGGTGGTATATCAGGATGAATTAACAGCCTTTTCAGCAAAAGAGAACAACATTGTCAACATCTTGAGAAAATTTTTATCAGAGCATTGGAATATGGGGTTTCATTGAACCCAAAAAAGTGTGCCTTTGGTGTGACAGAAGGAAAATTTTTGGGGCACATTGTTTCAAAGGATGGTGTAAGGATAGATCCTGAAAGAGTGGAAGCTATTGAAAAATTATCCTTAGCAAAGAACATCAAGGGAGTTCAGTCCTTTTTAGGATAGACCAACTTTTTAAGAAGGTTTATTACAAACTTTGCAGAAATTAGTATTCCCATATCAAGGATGTTGAAGAAAGGAGAAAAAATGGAATGGAATACTGAAACAATCCAATCCTTCAATGACATTAATAGGGCCATTAAGCATGCCCTAATCTTGAAGACACAGATTATAGCAAGCCAATGCAAATTTTCTCTTTTGCATCTGCTCATACTATTGCTGTAGTACTTTTACAAAAGAATGTTGAAGGTTTTGAACAACCTATTTCCTTTTTTAGCAAGACTTTACAAGCAGCAGAATTAAATTATGATATCATTGAGAAACAAGCTTATGCCTTGGTCAAGGCCATTAAAACATTTAGATGTTATTTGGTGGGAGCCATAGTGATTGCCTATGTTCCAAGTGCTGCAGTTAAGGACATTTTGGTCCAACAAGAGATATCAGGAAGAAGATGTAGATGGATTAATAGAATTCAAGAATTTAACATTGATATCGACATTACAAAGTTGGTTAGAGGTTTAGGCCTAGCTAAACTAATGGCCTGAATTAATCTAAATGCAAACTAGATAAATGCTTTAGAAGAGGATCAAAGACCATACATGTGTAATATGGATTGTTGTGAATGGTATAAAGATATTTTCAAATATCTACAAAAGATGGTCTTACCCGCTGAATTGGATGAAAATAAGAGAAGAACTATTAAACTCCACTCTTTGAGATATGCAATTATAAATGGTGAGCTTTGGTGGAGGAGTAATGAAGGTGTTTTGCTCAAGTGTGTAGACTATGATAAAGCCCAACTCTTGATGCATGAAATGCATAGTGGAATTTGTGGAGGACACTACATGGAAAAGACTACAACCCACAAGATCATCAGGGTAGGTTTTTGGTGGCCTTCACTTTTCAAGGATACCCATCAGTTTGTTAAGAAGTGTGATCGTTGCCAAAAGTTTGCAGGAAAGCTAAAATTTAGTGGGAATGTGCCCCTCAAACCTATTTCTATTCAAGCCCCTTTCCAGAAGTGGGGTATGGATTTCATTGGTGAAATCCCTAATAAATCTAGTGGTGGACATTCTTATATCTTAGTGGCAAATAATTATTTCACTAAGTGGGTTGAGCCAATCCCTACAAGAAGAGCAACTAGCAAAGTAGTAACAGATTTTGTGATGCAAAATATTTTGACAAGGTTTGGTTGCCCAGAAACTATGGTGGTTGATAATGCATTATGTTTTAGGGCAGAAGAGTTTGTTGACTTTTGCAGACATAATGGTATTAAAATTTCATATTCTTCTACTTATCATCCACAAGGCAATGGCTAGGCAGAATCCAGTAATAAAAGTTTAATCAAGATTTTGAAAAGAGTCCTGGACAAAAACAAGAAGGCCTGGGATTCCAAGTTATTACAAGCCCTGTGGGTTGATAGGGTTACAATAAAGAAGGCAATAGGGTGTGCCCCTTTTGACTTATTGTATGGAATAAATGCAAGATTACCCCAAAAAAATTTGTTGCAGATGTATCATTTCATTCAAAAATATGATGAAGATGTTGAAGAAGATATGACAGTTAGAATGAATGACCTGATTCAACTCAATGAGGTAAGAAATGATGCACACATCAAAAATGAGAATTTGCAGGCCCAGTGCAAAGTCTTGTATGATAGAAGGACTATTTAGAGAAATTTTGTAGAGGGAGACATGGTATTAATGTGGAATGTAAGAATGCAAGACAAAGGAAAACATGGGAAATTTGATCCCATATGGTTAGGCCAATATATTATTGAAGAAAAATGGGGAGCAGGCTCATACATTCTGAAGAATTTGATAGGAGAACTCCTGGAGTTGCCTATTCATAGCCAATTTTTGAATTTCTACTTTTCCTAAAGATTTTTGACACTCTCTACAGTTGTGTTTTAAAGTTTTTGTGTGCTGTTTCAAATTTTTGGTTTGAAGTTTTGGTTCTGGTCTACTATACCAGGATTTTCTAGCTTCTCATTGTATCTACAAGAGATACATGTCCCTGAGCATGAGCCATTGTTAGCACAAGTAAAAATTCCATGGTTGAATCATATTTTCTAGTCCTCTATAGTTAGTTTTCCATTTTCCTACCAAAACCCTTGGCAAAAATTCAAATTCTATCCGTTTGCAGGAAAAACCCTAAGTGTGCCCTATGCTTTGTTCTCATTGCATGTTACTTTTTGGGTCACTTAAAAACTAATAAATGCATGTGCA
Source organism: Chamaecyparis obtusa (assembly GCA_027943335.1). Taxonomy (NCBI): domain Eukaryota; kingdom Viridiplantae; phylum Streptophyta; class Pinopsida; order Cupressales; family Cupressaceae; genus Chamaecyparis; species Chamaecyparis obtusa. The sequence continues at coordinate 2,895,342 of BSBK01002152.1, read as the reverse complement.
TTAAATTTTATTACCCTAGCGGCCTTTATTTTCCTAAGTTTAAATGTGCCCAGCTTTATTTTTTCCTAAGTTTGGTGGCAGTGATTTTTTTTCCTAAGTCAGGCCCTTTAATATTTCCTAAAGTTTCTAGCCTTTATCCTTTCTTGGGCCTAGCTCTGACAACATCTGCATCTAACTATAGGCATAAGATCTCATGAAGTGTATTAGAGGCTTCCGAAGTTGTGCTAGCCATTGATTCTCTTTCACAGAAAAAGGCTTTATAATGTAATGGGTCCACATGCCAGGTGTGCTTAGTCAGCACTTTTTCATTGGTTCACATATTAGTGACTTGGAGTATTGTTAGTGGGGCCAACAATTTTAGAGGCTCAGTGGTTTTGACAGTGGCAGAGCATCGATGGCCAGCATGTGATCTTAAGGGTTTTTTCTAACTCATGAGGCTTTAAGATCGGTCGTTGATTCTTTTCTATGTCAGAGGTTTATCAGAACAAGGGTGAGATTCTTCATCGATGGTTGTCATAAGATCTGATGGAATATGTTAGAGGTTTGAGATCTTTCGACAACCACTGATCTCTTTTAAGGGGGGCCTAGTTTCTAGTCTAAGGTTTTGGCGGAGTGGTTAAATCTTTGGTGGTATTGCTAAAGTTTTTTAATGTTCGCACATTCTCAAAATGAAATGGCAAAGTTCTAAATCTTCTCACAAATGGGTGAATAGTCTATTTGTTGAATCTTAGATTTATTTAGTGGTGTTCTAATTTTCTCGGTGAGTAAGTGAATGGCTTCAGTCACCAATTCACTGAATAACTAAAGGGTCAAAAGGTTACGGGTTAGCCGAGTAGTGAGACCACATGGTGATTCATCACCGAGGTGTCATATTATGATTGGCTGAGTTGGAAAGGAATGTGGACACATCAGTGGGCCCAAGAGATTCAAAGAGATGCCAGTGTGGAAGATCAAATGGTTGGTGTGTGATCTCATGAAGTCTGCCAGGGCTATGAGATTATATGCCAACCGTTCGATCTTGAGCTTATGAAAAGTGGGTCCAATATGCCGATTCATCATTGACGTGCTCTATTTTCATTGGTTGATATTTTTTGATGATGTGGAAAGTAATTTTTTAAAGAGTTTTGTTGACTTTTGTGAGATTTTATGAGCTTCCCGATCTGCTAGGAATAAGATACATCGACGGTCATGTTTTAAAGTTGAGCCGGTTACCGTTTTTATTCAAATTCAAATATCCTACAGGTTTTTGCTAGGTTTTTTGAACCAGTGAGTCATGTAAAATGAAGTAGTGGCCGAGAATTTATTGTTTTAGGACAGATTGCAGTTGGGAAAGGATACAAAAGACATAAGTTATTGCTAGAATCTAATTTTGTTTCCTATGATGTTGAGCCAGTTGAATATCAGGGTTGATTTCTTTCAGAGGGGAATTCGTTGTAGTTTGATAGTGAGATAATAAAATTAGATTTGTGAGAAAGAGCAAAGAATAGCATTGAAGACATAAAGCACGTCGACTCAATTGTAGATATCTCATTTGTTTCACTAGGGTATTAATTGTAAACCTTTTGGGGTTGTTGTAAAGTTTTTTTAGGGTAAATTTTTTTAACCCTAAAATGATCAGTTGCTTGTTGCATCTCTTAGTATAAAGAGATTTTTCATGATCATTCTAAGGGATTGGAAGTTCAGGTGTTAAAAAGATAGAAATTTCTGAAACCCTATCTTTTCAGTCAAGGATTGTAATTTTTGATATCATTTTATCAAACAATAGAGAAGAAATACAGGTTATCTTCATCTTGTAAGCTTGCTATTCTGGATACTGTATGCATATGGTGAAAGGTTATACTTAATACAAACCTCAGATCTTTTCTCTCCTTTGCTCTATTCTTTGAATCTTTAAATCTTTTCATAAGGTTTATATGAATGTATTGGTGCGTTGAGTTCCAAACTAGGGTTAGATTAAATATCGCTCAAAGTGGGATATGTGTTCTTAGAGTTTATTTGAAGGATTCTCATAAGTAGGAAAGATTTGAAGCCCTTTGTGTTTATGTCTAAAGACCAATTTTAGACACCATTTGTATCCATTCTTTTCCTTGATATCATGCCCAATAGATAAGGCACTGGCCTATATTCTCCTATCTTTGTGTTGAGAAGAGTGATTCAAATCTTATAATCCCAAATCATTCAAATCACTTCCAGTCTTTACTTTTATTTACATTTATCTATTTTCCTACCCAGTGATGGAGAGTCAATGAACAATAAGTTCTTGTTTAGTACTTTCTCACTATATCCATCTGTTGAAAGATCCAATAAAGAAATAAGGGGTAGAGTTATAACTATCAGTCAGAGTTAATACTATTGGATTAGGTGCACCCGCCTTAGTTTTGCAGAGCTAGAAGTAGAAGAGGGTAGTCTTATCCATATAGTTGGTCTAGTTGCTTATAGATTGCCCATATTTGGAGCTAACCATTCCTTAACATCCATCATAAGCATATTGGTATCTCATGGAGTGTAAAATTGATGAAGGGTGCTCCCCTTAATACCACAAACACATAACAAAAATAGAGAAACAACAACAATATGCAAGAATAGAAAATTGGCTTCTTATTATCTCCACAAATGTGGAATTACAAACTTTCAGAATTACAATATGCAAAGCCACATGGGGATTCTCTTACAATATTCCGTAGGACAAAGCCTCGAACTATTACCCAGATCTACTACCCAGAACTATTCTGAACTACCTAAGACAATAATACAGCGTTCCTTATATAGGCAATTATCCACCGCCTGGGAAGGTTCCAAAATTTTAGCCAATAAGGCCGACCAAACTTAGAATCATTTTATTTTACATTTTATTACATCATAGTCGGCTCAAGATAACCTTTGAAACCCGAACAGAAATTTTGAAGAAAATTATTTTTCGCCATTTCAGGTGGCCCAACTTCCGAAGACCATAAGTCATCACCAGTTGACCCGCTCGGCTATTATAACCCCATTTCGGAAATGCCACGAAGCGCTCTACAAGCTTGACTCACACAAGTGCCCGTCACCCAAATTTTCGACCTCATCCAGGGCCTCTAAAGCCTTCAAAACTGAGTTCAAAGTTTCTGTACCCTGCTGCCAATATCAAAAATCTTCAATATCTTCCAATATACACTTGATCTGGCAATGAAACTTTACTGGCAGACTTATATGACCAAAATGAACCTCTAAGAAAGAAATCAGATCATTCTGAGCACATACAAAAATTACCAAAAATAGTAACTTTCCATAAATAGCAGCTCTGCACAAAATAACCCTTATTGAATATAAAAACAGAAATATTTTTTTTTGGGGTGATGCAAGATTGCTCTTACACCCAGGATGCTCCTGCATCAGACACCCGGGGTAATTTGAAAAGTGACCCTGTCACGACTCAGGTGTGTAGAGGAAAACCAAGACGGTTAACATCCTCCTTTGTTAGCCATGATGAATCTTCAACAGGTCATCCTTTCCATTTGACCAGATATTCTTCATATGTCATGTTCCTTGTGCTTCTGCCAACATGACTATCCAGTATATCTTCAATCTCCTTAGTGTCTGAACTAGTTGCTGGAATACTCCACTGTGCTGTTGTGATCTCATCTTCAACACCTCCTTCATGATACTCTGTCAGATCTGAAATGTTAAACACTGGCGAAATATTTAGCTCAGTAGGTAATTCTACCTCATATGCGTTTCTTGAATCATGTTTCTTCAGTACCCTACATGGTCCAAACTTCTTCATTTTCAGCTTGTTATATGTACCAACTGGAAACCGCTCCTTCCGCAAATGAACCATGAATTCATCACCAACCTGAAATTCCTTATACCTCCTTTTCTCATCTGCCTTAGCCTTATACTGTGCATTCATCTTGGTAATATGCTTCCTCACCTCCTCATGGATGTTCTTCAAGTGTTCTGCAAAATCCTCAGCTTCAGCACTACTTATTTCTCCTTTATCTATCTTCCTCAATTCAGATGAATTTCTTAGAATACTTCCATATACAATCTGGAATGGTGATTTACCAGTGCTCCTGTTGACAGAATTATTGTATGCAAATTCTGCCTGTGGTAAAATCAAATCCCATCCTGTTGGCTTATCTCCAACCAAACATCTCAGCAAATTTCCCAAACTCCTATTCACCACCTTCGTCTGTCCATCAGTCTGTGGATGATGTGATGAACTAAACTTCAAATCTGTCTTCAACTTCTTCCACAATGTACGCCAGAAATATCCAACAAACTTAGTGTCCCGATCTGAAACTATGGTCTTTGGCAAACCATGAAGTCTCACTACTTCTCTGAAAAACAATTCTGGTACATGAACAGCATCATTAGTCTTCTTGCAGGGAATAAAATGTGCCATCTTTGAAAATCTGTCAACTACCACAAAAATTGAATCATGTCCCCGCTGAGTCCTCGGTAAACCAAGAACAAAGTCCATGCTGATATCCTCCCAAGGCTTCTCTGGTACAGGTAATGGCTGATACAACCCTATATTCTGCGTCACTCCTTTCGCCATCTGACATACTCTGCAACTCTGTACAAACTTCTTCACATCTTGCTGCAACTGTGGCCAATAATAATTCTCACTAACCAAAGAAAGGGTTTTGTCACGACCAAAATGTCCAGCCAATCCTCCGCTATGCTTCTCCTTGATGAGATTCTCCCTCATAGAAATTCGTGGAATGCACAACTGACTTCCTCTGAATAGCATATCATCCTGGATGATGAAATCCAACCATTTCGTCCTGTCTAGAGTAACAGGTTATGTACAAGCTTTCCAAGCTTCACCAAAATCAGGATCCTCTGGATACAAATTCTTGAGTTCCTTGAACCCAACCACTTCAATCTGCATTTCTGTCAGCAATAGTTGCCTTCTGCTAAGAGCATCTACAACCCTATTAGACTTTCCACTCCTGTGTTTCAAAACAAATGTATAACTCTGCAAAAACTCAACCCATTTCAAATGCCTTTGATTCAATTTTCCTTGACTATTCAAATATTGCAAAGCTTGATGATCAATATACAAAACAAACTCTTTAGGAAGCAGATAATGTCTCCACTTCTTTAATGCCTGAACTATAGCATAAAATTCCTGATCATAAACAGAATATTTCCTCTTCGCATCATTTAACTTCTCACTGAAATATGCAACAGGTTTACCTTCTTGGCTCATAACAGCTCCTATTGCAGTACCACTAGCATCACAATCTACTTGAAACACCTTATTAAAATTTGGAAGTGCTAAAACAGGTTGTTCTGTAACTTTTTGTTTCAACAATTGAAAACTCTTTTCTGCTCCTTTAGTCCACTTAAACTCTTTTCTATCCCCTCTCATTGTTTCAGTCAAGGGTCCACAAATACTGCTAAAATTTCTGATAAACTTTCTGTAAAAGCTAGCCAAACCATGAAAAGATCTTACCTCAGTAGCACTCCTTGGAGTAGGTCATTCAAGGATAGCCTGTACCTTCTCTGAGTCCATTTTTAGACCTTCTCCTGAAACTACAAACCCCAAATACACTAACTCTTTCTTCACAAAACTGCACTTCTTCAAATTAATCAGCAATTTCTCTTCTCTCAACTTCTCAAATACCATACGAATATGCATCATATCCTCATCCAATGTCTTACTAAAGATCAAAATATCATCCAGGTAAACAATGACAAACTTACCTAGAAATTCTTTCAGAACCTCGTTCATGAGCCGCATGAAAGTGCTCGGTGCATTGGTTAGCCCAAAAGGCATGACTAACCACTCATAGAGTCCTTCCTTTGTCTTGAAGGTAGTCTTCCATTCATCTCCTTCTCTGATCTGAATCTGATGATATCCACTCTTCAGATCTATCTTTGAGAAACACACAGCTCCACTCAAACAGTCCATAATATCATCCATTCGTGGCAATGGAAACCTGTACTTGATTGTGATCTTGTTTATTGCCCTAGAATCTGTACACATCCTCCATTCTCCATTTTTCTTTGGTGCTAATACCGCAGGTACAGCACAGGGACTCAGACTCTCTCGAATCAATCCTTTCTGTAACAACTCATGTACTTGTCTATTCAACTCCTCACTTTCTACAGGTGTCATTCTGTGCACCGCCTTATTCGGTAAACTCGCTCCTGGGATCAAGTCCATCTGATGACTGATCTTCCTGACTGGTGGTAATCCATCAGGCACGTTATCAGATACAATATCCTGAAACTCATTCAACAAATCTGCAACTTCTACAGGAACATCTTCTACTTCCTTTTTACCAGCTTTTGGAATTAAAGCAAAACATACATGCTCATGCCTCATACCATCTAGGAATTTCCTTCCATCAACAAATGTTATTCTTACATTACCACATACCTTTTCTTCGGTCTCCTTCAATGTCTTTAGCTTATGTCGCACTCCATCCTTTGTCAGGGAATAGGTATTCGCACGACCATCGTGTACAGCACATCTGTCAAACTGCCACGGTCTACCCAATAACATATGACATGCATCCATAGAGATGATATCACATAGTACCTCATCTTGGTACCCGCCGATCTTGAACTTTACCAGGCACTGTTCACTGACCATGACCTTGTGGTCATCCTGCACCCAGGCAATCCGATATAGATGTGGGTGTTTCTGTCTCTTGAGCTTTAACTTTGTCACCATCTCTTCTGACACCAGATTGTCAGTGCTTCCACTATCGATAATCACATCACAGCATTTACCCTCACACTTGCATCTAGTGCGAAACAGGCTCCTCCTTTGCTCAGGTTCATTCTCACCACTCAACAGGACTCTTCTGTTAATCAACGTTTCTCCTCTCTCAGCATCTTCAAAATTTGATGATCTAGCATCTTCATCGACATGTGCAACTCTGGCCTGGCCTTCATTTCTCCTTTCTGTTCTGCCTTGGCGCTGAGGACATTCAAATGCCCTATGACCTTCTTCTCCACAGTGAAAACATGTTCCACGGAAGCCACCTCTTCCAGATCCTTGTCCTCTTCCTCTTCCTCTCTGATCTCTATTATTCTGATCCTGGAAGCGATTGGAATTATTTCCTCACTGATTTTGACTGCTACTGGCCTCATCCTTCTTTTTCGGATCTTCATTTCGGCCACCATATGACCGTCCACCAGATCGTCCACCGCGACCTCTTCCGTTTTGTCTGCTCTCAAACTTCTTGTTCAGCTTTTCCTCTACTTTTAGGGCAAACTGGTATGCCTCTTCGATACTGTTCATTCGACTCAGATTCAGCTCCTCCTGAATGCTTGGCCTTAACCCATTAAGGTATCGGGCAACTTTCTCCTTATCAGCTTCGGCATGGCCTGTTCTGATGAGGAGTCGATAGAACTCCTCTGTATACTCCTGAACAGATTTTCTTGCTTGCTTCAAACTTTGCATTTTCTTCAGTAGGTCAAGCTCATAATCAACAGGAATGAACTGTCGCTTCAATTTTTCCACCATCCAATCCCATCTTGTGATTTTATCTTTCCCTCTTCTATTTCGCTCCAATTGAATTTCTTGCCACCAGATCTTCGCATGACCTTTCAGTCTGGCCTTCGCAAATTTGACCCTATCAGGATCCTCAACATCTTCATACTCAAAATACTCCTCACATTCATTGATCCAGTCGATCAATTCTTCTGGGTTAAGATTTCCAAAAAATGTAGGAACCTCAATCTTAGGTCTTTTCCCAATCTTAGAAATGGCCCGAAAAAGTCTTTCTTCCTCCTGGTTCACAATTTTGACTTCTCCTTCTTGATATTCTTCTTCGGCTTCATCCTCGCTTTCATCTCTGACATTAAGATTCATTCCTCTGCGAATCTCTTCTTGCAATGCTCGCACTTGTGTCTGCAGCTCTCTAACCTCAGGTGTTACAACACCAGCTCTTCCGCCACGTTCCCTTCGTGGAGGCATTTTCGCGATGCGCGCTGAAACCCTAGCCACGGTCCTGGTGCAAACTGCCTCATAGTCGGCGATCTGTTTACACACTCAAGAACTCCTGCTCTGATACCACTTGATGAAGGGTGCTCCCCTTAATACCACAAACACATAACAAAAATAGAGAAACAACAACAATATGCAAGAACAGAAAATTGGCTTCTTATTATCTCCACAAATGTGGAATTACAACCTTTCAGAATTACAATATGCAAAGCCACATGGGCATTCTCTTACAATATTCCATAGGACAAAGCCTCGAACTATTACCCAGATCTACTACCCAGAACTATTCTGAACTGCCTAAGACAATAATACAGCCTTCCTTATATAGGCAATTATCCACCGCTTGGGAAGGTTCCAGAATTTTAGCCAATAAGGCCGACCAAACTTAGAATCATTTTATTTTACATTTTATTACATCATAGTCGGCTCAAGATAACCTTTGAAACCCGAACAGAAATTTTGAAGAAAATTATTTTTCGCCATTTCAGGTGGCCCAACTTCCAAAGACCATAAGTCATCACCAGTTGACCTGCTCGGCTATTATAACCCCATTTCAGAAATTCTACGAAACGCTCTACAGGCTTGACTTGCGCAAGCGCCCGTCACCCAAATTTTCAACCTCATCTGGGGCCTCTAAAGCCTTCAAAACTGAGTTCAAAGTTTCTGTACCCTGCTGCCAATACCGAAAATCTTCAATATCTTCCAATATACACTTGATCTGGCAATGAAACTTTACTGGCAGACTTATATGACCAAAATGAACCTCTAAGAAAGAAATCAGATCATTCTGAGCACATACGAAAATTACCAAAAATAGTAACTTTCCATAAATAGCAGCTCTGCACAAAATAACCCTTATTGAATATAAAAACAGAAATATTTTTTTTTGGGGTGATGCAAGATTGCTCTTACACCCAGGATGCTCCTGCATCAGACACCCAGGGTAATTTGAGAAGTGACCCTGTCACGACTCAGGTGTGTAGAGGAAAACCAAGACGGTTAACATCTTCCTTTGTTAGCCATGATGAATCTTCAACAGGTCATCCTTTCCATTTGACCAGATATTCTTCATATGTCATGTTCCTTGTGCTTCTGCCAACATGACTATCCAGTATATCTTCAATCTCCTTAGTGTCTGAACTAGTTGCTGGAATACTCCACTGTGCTGTTGTGATCTCATCTTCAACACCTCCTTCATGATACTCTGTCAGATCTGAAATGTTAAACACTGGCGAAATATTTAGCTCAGTAGGTAATTCTACCTCATATGCATTTCCTGAATCATGTTTCTTCAGTATCCTACATGGTCCAAACTTCTTCATTTTCAGCTTGTTATATGTACCAACTGGAAACCGCTCCTTCCGCAAATGAACCATGACTTCATCACCAACCTGAAATTCCTTATACCTCCTTTTCTCATCTGCCTTAGCATTATACTGTGCATTCATCTTGGTAATATGCTTCCTCACCTCCTCATGGATGTTCTTCAAGTGTTCTGCAAAATCCTCAGCTTCAGCACTACTTATTTCTCCTTTATCTATCTTCCTCAATTCAGATGCATTTCTTGGACTACTTCCATATACAATCTAGAATGGTGATTTACCAGTGCTCCTGTTGACAGAATTATTGTATGCAAATTCTGCCTATGGTAAAATCAAATCCCATCTTGTTGGCTTATCTCCAACCAAACATCTCAGCAAATTTCTCAAACTCCTATTCACCACCTCCGTCTGTCCATCAGTCTATGGATGATGTGATGAACTAAACTTCAAATCTGTCTTCAACTTCTTCCACAATGTACGCCAGAAATATCCAACAAACTTAGTGTCCCGATCTGAAACTATGGTCTTTGGCAAACCATGAAGTCTCACTACTTCTCTGAAAAACAATTCTGGTACATGAACAGCATCATTAGTCTTCTTGCAGGGAATAAAATGTGCCATCTTTGAAAATTTGTCAACTACCACAAAAATTGAATCATGTCCCCGCTGAGTCATCGGTAAACCAAGAACAAAGTCCATGCTGATATCCTCCCAAGGCTTCTCTGGTACAGGTAATGGCTGATACATCCCTGTATTCTGCATCACTCCTTTCGCCATCTGACCTACTCTGCAACTCTGTACAAACTTCTTCACATCTTGCTGCAACTGTGGCCAATAATAATTCTCACTAACCAAAGAAAGGGTTTTGTCACGACCAAAATGTCCAGCCAATCCTCCGCTATGCTTCTCCTTGATGAGATTCTCCCTCATAGAACTTCGTGGAATGCACAACTGACTCCCTCTGAATAGCATATCATCCTGGATGATAAAATCTAACCATTTCGTCCTGTCTAGAGTAACAGGTTCTGTACAAGCTTTCCAAGCTTCACCAAAATCAGGATCCTCTGGATACAAATTCTTAAGTTCGTTGAACCCAACCACTTCAATCTGCATTTCTGTCAGCAATAGTTGCCTTCTGCTAAGAGCATCTGCAACCCTATTAGACTTTCCACTCCTGTGTTTCAAAACAAATGTATAACTCTGCAAAAACTCAACCCATTTCAAATGCCTTTGATTCAATTTTCCTTGACTATTCAAATATTGCAAAGCTTGATGATCAGTATACAAAACAAACTTTTTAGGAAGCAGATAATGTCTCCACTTCTTTAATGCTTGAACTATAGCATAAAATTCCTGATCATAAACAGAATATTTCCTCTTGGCATCATTTAACTTCTCACTGAAATACGCAACAGGTTTACCTTCTTGGCTCATAACAGCTCCTATTGCAGTACCACTAGCATCACAATCTACTTGAAACACCTTATTAAAATCTGGAAGTGCTAAAACAGGTTGTTCTGTAACTTTTTGTTTCAACAATTGAAAACTCTTTTCTGCTCCTTTAGTCCACTTAAACTCTTTTCTATCCCCTCTCATTGTTTCAGTCAAGGGTCCACAAATACTGCTAAAATTTTTTATAAACTTTCTATAAAAGCTAGCCAAACCATGAAAAGATCTTACCTCAGTAGCACTCCTTGGAGTAGGCCATTCAAGGATAGCCTGTACCTTCTCTGGGTCCATTTTTAGACCTTCTCCTGAAACTACAAACCCCAAATACACTAACTCTTTCTTCACAAAACTGCACTTCTTCAAATTAATCAGCAATTTCTCTTCTCTCAACTTCTCAAATACCATATGAATATGCATCATATGCTCATCTAATGTTTTACTAAAGATCAAAATATCATCCAAGTAAACAATGACAAACTTACCCAGAAATTCTTTCAGAACCTCGTTCATGAGCCGTATGAAAGTGCTCGGTGCATTGGTTAGCCCAAAAGGCATGACTAACCACTCATAGAGTCCTTCCTTTATCTTGAAGGCAGTCTTCCATTCATCTCCTTCTCTGATCCGAATCTGATGATATCCACTCTTCAGATCTATCTTTGAGAAATACACAGCTCCACTCAAACAGTCCATAATATCATCCATTCGTGGCAATGGAAACCTGTACTTGATTGTGATCTTGTTTATTGCCCTAGAATCTATACACATCCTCCATTCTCCATTCTTCTTTGGTGCTAATACCGCAGGTACAGCACAGGGACTCAGACTCTCTCGAATCAATCCTTTCTGTAACAACTCATGTACTTGTCTATTCAACTCCTCACTTTCTGTAGGTGTCATTCTGTGCGCCGCCTTATTCGGTAAACTCGCTCCTGGGATCAAGTCCATCTGATGACTGATCTTCCTGACTGGTGGTAATCCATCAGGCACGTTATCGGATACAATATCCTGAAACTCATTCAACAAATCTGCAACTTCTACAAGAACATCTTCTACTTCCTCTTTACCAGCTTTTGGAATTAAAGCAAAACATACATGCTCATGCCTCATACCATCTAGGAATTTCCTTCCATCAACAAATGTTATTCTTGCATTACCACATACCTTTTCTTCGGTCTCCTTCAATGGCTTTAGCTTATGTCGCACTCCATCCTTTGTCAGGGAATAGGTATTCGCACGACCATCATGTACAACACATCTGTCAAACTGTCACGGTCTACCCAATAACATATGACATGCATCCATAGAGATGATATCACATAGTACCTCATCTTGGTACCCGCCAATCTTGAACTTTACCAAGCACTGTTCACTGACCATGACCTTGTGGTCATCCTGCACCCAGGCAATCCGATATGGATGTGGGTGTTTCTGTCTCTTGAGCTTCAACTTTGTCACCATCTCTTCTGACACCAGATTGTCAGTGCTTCCACTATCGATAATCACATCACAGTATTTACCCTCGCACTTGCATCTAGTGCGAAACAGGCTCCTCCTTTGCTCAGGTTCATTCTCACCACTCAACAGGACTCTTCTGTTAATCAATGTTTCTCCTCTCTCAGCATCTTCAGAATTTGATGATCTAGCATCTTCATCAACATGTGCAACTCTGGCCTGGCCTTCATTTCTCCTGTCTGTTCTGCCTTGGCACTGAGGACATTCAAATGCCCTATGACCTTCTTCTCCACAGTGAAAACATGTTCCACGGAAGCCACCTCTTCCAGATCCTTGTCCTCTTCCTCTTCCTCTCTGATCTCTATTATTCTGATCCTGGAAGCGATTGGAATTATTTCCTCGCTGATTTTGACTGCTACTGGCCTCATCCTTCTTTTTCGGATCTTCATTTCGGCTACCATATGACCGTCCACCAGATCGTCCACCGCGACCTCTTCCGTTTTGTCTGCTCTCAAACTTCTTGTTCAACTTTTCCTCCACTTTTAGGGCAAACTGGTATGCCTCTTCAATACTGTTCATTCAAACCAGATTCAGCTCCTCCTGAATGCTTGGCCTTAACCCATTAAGGTATCGGGCAACTTTTTCCTTATCAGCTTCGGCATGGCCTGTTCTGATGAGGAGTCGATAGAACTCCTCTGTATACTCCTGAACAGATTTTCCTGCTTGCTTCAAACTTTGCATTTTCTTTAGTAGGTCAAGCTCATAATCAACAGGAATGAACTGTCGCTTCAATTTTTCCACCATCCGATCCCATCTTGTGATTTTATCTTTCCCTCTTCTATTTCGCTCCAATTGAATTTCTTGCCACCAAATCTTCGCATGACCTTTCAGTCTGGCCTTTGCAAATTTGACCCTATCAGGATCCTCAACATCTTCATACTCAAAATACTCCTCACATTCATTGATCCAGTCGATCAATTCTTCTGGGTTAAGATTTCCAGAAAATGTAGGAACCTCAATCTTAGGTCTTTTCCCAATTTTAGAAATGGCCCGAAAAAGTCTTTCTTCCTCCTGGTTCACAATTTTGACTTCTCCTTGTTGATATTCTTCTTCGGCTTCATCCTCGCTTTCATCTCTGACATTAAGATTCATTCCTCTGCGAATCTCTTCTTGCAATGCTCGCACTTGTCTCTGCAGCTCTCTAACCTCAGGTGTTACAACACCAGCTCTTCCGCCACGTTCCCTTCGTGGAGGCATTTTCGCGATGCGTGCTGAAACCCTAGCCACGGTCCTGGTGCAAACTACCTCACAGTCGGCAATCTATTTACACACTCAAGAACTCCTGCTCTGATACCACTTGATGAAGGGTGCTCCCCTTAATACCACAAACACATAACAGAAATAGAGAAACAACAACAATATGCAAGAACAGAAAATTGGCTTCTTATTATCTCCACAAATGTGGAATTACAAACTTTCAGAATTACAATATGCAAAGCCACATGGGCATTCTCTTACAATATTTCGTAGGACAAAGCCTCGAACTATTACCCAGATCTACTACCCAGAACTATTCTGAACTGCCTAAGACAATAATACAGCCTTCCTTATATAGGCAATTATCCACCGCCTGGGAAGGTTCCAGAATTTTAGCCAATAAGGCCGACCAAACTTAGAATCATTTTATTTTACATTTTATTACATCATAGTCGGCTCAAGATAACCTTTGAAACCCGAACAAAAATTTTGAAGAAAATTATTTTTCACCATTTCAGGTGGCCCAACTTCCGAAGACCATAAGTCATCACCAGTTGACCCGCTCGGCTATTATAACCCCATTTCGGAAATGCCACGAAGCGCTCTACAGGCTTGACCCGCGCAAGCGCCCATTACCTAAATTTTCAACCTCATCCAGGGCCTCTAAAGCCTTCAAAACTGAGTTCAAAGTTTTTGTACCCTGCTGCCAATACCGAAAATCTTCAATATCTTCCAATATACACTTGATCTGGCAATGAAACTTTACTGGCAGACTTATATGACCAAAATGAACCTCTAAGAAAGAAATCAGATCATTCTGAGCACATACAAAAATTACCAAAAATAGTAACTTTCCATAAATAGCAGCTCTGCACAAAATAACCCTTATTGAATATAAAAATAGAAATTTTTTTTTTTGGGGTGATGCAAGATTGCTCTTACACCCAGGATGCTCCTGCATCAAAAATCCTATCTAGGAACCAACAGGTCTCCCTAGAAGAATGTTGTAAGCCAAAGGTAGATCAAGAACTTGACATATAGTATCTTTGATAACCAGACCTTCTCTGATAGGTAAGACAATGGTGCCTTTAGAAGATCTTTCTTGTTCATCATAGGCTTTTATAGTTATTTTCTTTCTAGGGTCAATAGCCAATTCTAAAAATCCCAATTGTGTGATGAAGCTGTAAGAACAAATGTTTAGGTCAGTGCCTCCATCTATCAACACACATTTGACTCTACGGTTCTAGATCAAGACTTCTATATGCAAGGGCTAGTTATGCGGGTGACTCAACAAATTATCATCTTCCTCTGAAAAGGAGATATATTGTAGAGATGTAAGATGTCCAACCATAGTCTGGAACCTATCTAAATCAAGGTTATTTGGAACATTGGTTCCAATCAGAGCTTTGTCTAGAATAGCTCTATGAGCTGGAGACATCCGAAGCAACTCAAACATGGAGATTTTTGCATTAGTGCATTAGAGTTGTTGAACAATGCTATAAGATGTTAGCCTTGTATCTTTAGGATTGGAAGATTTAGAAGCAGCCTTCTATTTGGAAGTAGAAGAGAGATTGAAGGCCATCTTAGGGACATTTGATGAATCTGGGATTTGTCCGTTTAGATGTGTCTAAGCTTGTGATCGAGTAACATCATTAGCTGAAGGGTGATATCTATCTCTTCACACAATTGTGATGACATTGCAATGCTCAGAGAGACAGGGTTCAACCATATTGATAACAACATTATTTCTAGGGTAAGCATAATTGACCTTTGCCCCCATATTAGGTTGAGAAGATAAAACTTCTTGACCATGTTTCAGAAATGGTTCTGTGAATGCTGTATGATCATTATTGCTCTTATGATTGTCAATTGTGATGTCTCCTTTATCAATCAGATCTTGAATAGTATGTTTCAAGCATAAGTATTTATTAGTTTTGTGACCTTTACCCTGATGGAAATCATAGAATCCATTCTCTCTCCACCATTTTGGTTTAGGTTTAGGATCAGATTGTCAGATCTCAGGAAAAGAGATGATGTTATTAGCCAGTAGAGTTCTCATAGCTAATTCCAAAGATTCTCCAAGAGGAGTGAACTTTCATTTATTATCAGTGGACCAAGATTTGTAGTCTGGCTTCTTTTGAGATGGTTTGGACACCTTTTTCTTTGAAGCTTTGATGGTTTGGGTACCAATAGTTAGATTGAAAGCTGGTGCCTTTGATGGGGCATGGATAGTATCAACAATGCCATCTGCGGTGATGTCTTTATTCTTGTTCTAGTTTTTGTTCTTGTCTTTAGAACTGGATCCTGATTTGTACTTGTCCTTTTGAAGTGTGATGTCCCCTTTTCTCACATGTAGCTTTTCAATTTTGATTGCATTATCTACCATCTTATCAAAAGATGTATGATCTTGCATTTGTAAAGGGTAGTTGATCTCTGGGACAAGATTATTGATGAATATTTTTAGTTTCTCAATTTTTGGAATAGGCCTAGCATATAGAGAGAATTTCTTCCTCCATCTCTTGAGAAATGTCAATAATGGTTCTCCTAGATATTTTTTGAGATTACAAATATCAATCATGGTGACTAGATGTTGAATGTTGTAGGAGTATTGCTAATAGAACAATTTGATCAACTCCTCAAAAGTTTTGATAGTAGAAGGCAATCTAGAGAACCAATGAATGGCTGATCCTCTCAGAGATCGAGGAAAGAGACACATCAAATAGGTTGGTTCATGCATGAACTCCATAGATTGTGTGTAGAATTCTCTGACATGATCTTGAGGATCAGAGTGTCCATCATACTTATCATATTTTGACATTTCCACCCTTTTAGGGAATGGTGGCATGGAAAAGTCTTTGTCAAATGGAAAAGGACATAGGGCCTCCATAGAGAACTCCTTGGGTTCCTTTTCTTTCTCAAGTTTATTAAGTTTGACTTGTATGGCATGCATCTATTTCATCATAGCTATGAGTGGAGTTTCTTCCTCGTGTGTAATGATATCTTTGACATTAAAGTTAGGAGGAATTTTATCTCCTGTATGAGCTAATTGTAAAAAGTATGCTTCTCTATCTTCTTTCAAGAAATGCTTCATCATTCTTTTGAAGTCATCATCATTTTGATACCGAGCAATTTCTTCAGGTGTGGATTCTTGATCTGCACCATGTTGAGATTAAGCTCTTTGAGAGCCAAAGTTTGTCCCTACTTGAGACATGGTAGGAGTTCTCCCTAGGATAGATTGAGGAGGAGTTTGTTGATTACCTCTGTGAGTTGATGAAGGAGGAATGTAACCAGATTTCAATCAAAAATTACCAAGATCGTCATCTTCGTAAAGACCAAAATTGTAGAGTTGCTCAAGAGTTGGATCCTAGAGAGTATTCAAAGGTAAGGTATGGGATATTTCTCCAGATTTCTTGTGAGAGGAAGCTCTAGTTTCCACCATTAACCTTGGCTAAAGAAAAAGAATATGATGAAGACAACTGAAGAAAGATCTGATCCAAGAAGATCAAATGATGCAACCTTGTCAAGGTTTGATTGATTGAAGATTAGATTAGATGTAAATGAAGGAGACTATACCCTGGATGTATGGGTAGATTCCCAAAAGATAGTGGACATGAGTTCACAACACTTAGCCATTTTGAAGATGGATTGAAGATTGATAGTTATGACAAGGTCCTGACACAAGATGAAAAAGACTCAAATCGATAAAATAGAAGGTTAAATCAGATTCAAAAGGCCACTATAGGAAAATGATTCGATTCTTAGTATTTTTTGCTTTGTTCTTGACACAGTGATTTGTTTGACAGATTTTGGAAATAGGCTGAAAAGGTTGGGTATCTGACAATTCTGACAACTTTCTGGTAATTTTTCAAAATTTCTCAAATGACTTTCTACAGGCTCATACGACAATGGGTATAGCATGAAATGGCAATTGAAAAACTTGTATGACTATTGCAAAACTTGCACACAAGTTGATAGCAGGGTTTTTTACTTTTGGAATTGACTGACAAAAAAACTCATACGACAATGTACCATATACCATACAACAATCTGGGGGTTTTGAAATGACAATAGCCAAAATTCGTACGACTTTCTAACTTTACAAGATGAATTTTGACTCTAGAAAGGTGTTTGACACTAGATTGTGCAATTTTTTAGATTTTTAGTTTCAAATTGTTCACAAAATTGTCTGTCTAGATTTGAAGATTGTAGGGGATTGATTCATTCTCAGTAACCAGATAGATAAATAAGCACACAAAATAGCAAGCAAGTGATTTCAAGCACGTCTGAAAACAATGAATAGGGGACAAAGCAACCCTATGCATGAACAATCAAGTGACTAAATTATGCTAATCCCTAGGAGTGCTAACAGTGTATGTTCCAAAAAGTTTTGTAATAACGCACATATTCCTAGAAAATGAAAATTTGGCCTCACTAGGGTTTTAAGTAATGGTCTAACTCTGCAACTTTTGTGATCTCAAGAGGGTGAACTCCAATCCAAGTGCACTGAGGTTTTGACATAGTCTAAGAAATTAATCAATCAGGAACTGCTAGGGAGATCTGACAGCCCAATAAGAGACCACACCTGTGAAGATTTCCTCCACAAGGACATTTATATAGTGGTTGCTACTACCACGGTGAAAATGGCTATTACCACTTGGGGTTCTGTCAATGTGGTTGACCCAATTAAGGGAATGTCCACTATGGTTAACCCTCTCTAAAGGTGACTCACAAAAGATACCACATGGAGACTAGTTCCAGATTCAAGGATTTGAGTTTCTGGTACTACCCAAAAAGGGAGTAGAGCATAATCCTCTAGCCTTTTCACTTTTAACCCAAACAAAGTAGATAGATTAATCTGACATGCTAAGACCAAGATTATCTCACAAAGACCTATGATGTCAACTACTTATGATCTATCAACCTCTTTGGAGATAGAATGTATCAATTAGAAGCTGAAGATGCATAAATCTAGTAGAACGTGAGATGCTCTCAGTAACCTCCCTACCTACAAGGGTTCCTTCATTGAGAAGAGTTTTGCTGGAAACCCACTCTCTCAAGAACCATGAATAGTGTTCATAGGGCCTATTTACTATGTGTAACAAAGATGCTAAAAAGCAAATCTATGTTCATTTTTATAGCCCAAAATGAAATCTATGATATGAAAGCAATAAAGGTCACACAAGCTTGACATGCAAAGAGTTCTTTTTAATCCAAATCGAAATGATATTAGCTGAGAAGATTACCTGAATTCCTCACAATGCGCTTAGTAGATTCTTACCTATTTTTAGCAATTCTCACAATTTTTTCCAATCAAAATCAGTAGAAATCAATTAGAAATAACAAATTTCAATTGTTAATGTTAGCTATCAGTCCAAATCTAGAAAACAAATCTAGAAAACTACCTAAAAAAGTGAAACAACAATTGAAACTTGGCACTAAAATTTGTACAACAGTGGGTCACCTCCTAGATGACAATCTAGAAACTCGCACGACACTGGGTATAGGATCATACAACAAAAGAGCTTCCAAATGACACTTTGATTCTAACTGTACAATCCTCAATCAAATAAACTATTGTACGATAGTGGGTATCCTCTAATACGAGTTTCTAACAAAACTCATATGAAAATTGTATGGACAAAAATTAAAAATCACAGCTTGGAATAGAAAATGACAAGAAGATGATAGAAATTGATAGAAACTAAATGGAAACCCATTTCAGGGCCCCACGATGGGCGCTAGAAATGTGTGTGTGAATTTTGTACCTAGCTGTAGACACAACACTTCAATAAAACATTAGACGTTAGCAAAAATCAAAATCATGCAAGTAATTGAAACTAAATTAACCAGGTGATTTACTGCCTTCTAGTAGATGCAAGTTTGTATTCTCAGATTGGACTGAGATTAGTGACCTTGACGACACCTAAACAAAGAATTTGAATGCAAAATCTAGATATGAATTAGATGCAAATTAATCTATATTTTTGGTTTTTCTATGCAATTATGATGAAAAATGATATGAAATCTAATCTATATGAAAAACTGATATGCAATGATTCTAAGAATTGATATGAAAAACAAAATTGATCTCACAAACATGGTTGATTCACAAGATTCTTCAGATACCAATTCCCCAGCATAAGTTTTCAAATTCTAAGATGATTTGTGAAGAGCTGAGCCTTGATTTTATAGAAATCCAGGGCTTTGGAGATGCACGAAAAAAGCCATAAATCACTCTAGTTGATTTTTGAGTCAATAAGGAATTAAAGGTAGTTAACTCACAAAAAATCATGCAAAAATAACTTTTTGATTTAAATCACAAGTTGAGATCAGCTTTTAACTCAAAAGAGAGTTGAGTTTTTTTTTAAAACAACTTGAATTGATTTTCTGATTTAAAGTTCAACTACTTTTTGGATGTGCATAATTAATTATGAATTAAATAAATAAATAAAGTGATTTATCCTCAACTTAACTGATTTTAAAAATAAAACAATTGATTTATGGGTTAATCAATTATTAAATCAAACTTTTATTCAAAAACTATATTATTAAATTTGACAATTGACATTAATTAATTAAATAACAATTTAATCAATTAGTCATAGGATATTTGATTATTTGTCAAAATGAAATAATACAATTTAGGAATAAATATAATTAAATCTAATTAAATAATTAAGTGGTAGTATTAAATCTAATTAATTAAATATTCAAAATATTCAATTAATCAAACTTTAGGATAAATAGGATTTATCACCAAATAATCATTAAATTAAGAATAATTAGGATAAATAGGAATAAGGAATATTCCCCGGTGCAGAATTTGAGATAATCAATTAGGATTTGATAATGTGTTGGTGTGCCTTAGGTTAGGACTTCGATGTCGATTTCATTCGATGTGTTGATATAGGAGATTAATGAACCTATAGCCCATTTTTGGGGTATTACACCACAAACCGCTACTTGGGAACATTGCCTGAATACTGCTTCCACTGATTTGCTCATAACTTCCATGAATAAATGAATTACTATCTATGCTCTTAACCATGATCTTATAGAACATCATAGAGGAAGTCCTCAACTGCGCATAGCTTCATCTTCAATATCCTAAGTGCGCTAACTCAAACACTGTCTGCTTCTCTGATAATCTTTAGTAGATCATTGTGTTGACATCAATGACAATCACAGTCATGAATGCAACAACAACTGCTATAGAATGGCTGCTAATACTTCCCCATAGGATATATTCGGGATTCATTCCTAACAATCTCTTTTTTAAATGGAATCAATTATGTGTTCCTAGAGGCTCTATTAGAGAGAATTTGATTCAAGAAAAGCATAATGGTGCTTTGAGTGGTCACTTTGGGATCACTAAGGCTCAAGAACTTGTTTAAAGGTTCTATTATTGGCCAAGGATGAATCTCAATGTTAGGAGGTATGTGGAAATTTTTATAGTGTGCCAAAAGGCCAAGGGAACTTCTTCAAATGTAGGCCTATATTAACCACTACCTATTCCTACTAGGCCATGGGAATGCTTGAGTATGGATTTTGTAGTTGGGTTACCCAAGACAAGACAAGGTATGGATAGTGTTTATGTAGTTGTGGATAGATTCAACAAGATGGCTCACTTTGTGCCATGCAAGACAACTAATGATGCTAGTCAAATAGCCTCTCTTTTCTTTAAGGAGATAGTCAGAATCCATGGGTTACCTATGAGTATTGTGTCAAATAGAGACACCAAGTTTATAAGTCATTTTTGGAAGACTCTTTGGCAAAGGCTAGGCACTAATTTATCCTTTGGATCTACATACCATCCCCAAACTGATGGTCAAATCGAGGTTGTCAATAAAAGCCTTGGAAATCTATTAAGGTGCTTGACCAAGGAGTATGGTCAACAATGGGATTAGTCCATTGGCCAAGATGAGTATGCATATAATGATACTATAAATAGATCCATAGGGAAGAGTCCGTAAGAGATAGTGTATGGTCTACATCCTAGAGGAGTCTATGAGCTAAGAGACTTGAAGGATGGAGTGAAGGGAAGTGGATATGCTGATGATTTTGCTTATGAAATGCAAGAGATACATGATACAGTCAGGAAGACCTTGACATAGAACACCATGAAGCATAAAACCAAGGTTGACGGGGGTAGAAGGGAAGTTTAGTTTCATGTGGGAGACTTGGTTATGGTGCATCTAAACAAGTCTAGACTTCAAAAGGGAGTCCCTCACAAGTTGTAGATGAGAGGATAGGTCCCTATCCTATCTTGGCAAAGTATGGTAACAATGCTTGTAGAGTGGAGCTACCAAATGATATTGGACTATCCCCTATCTTTAACATTGTAGATCTGGTTCATTATAAAGGACCATCACCAAACATGGATCATAGCCTTATGAAGTAATCAAAGATGTGGAAGACCTCCAACTACCTACTTCTATAGTCAAGAAAGTCGACAACATACTGGATACCAGGGTCTATAAAAATACTAGAACCAAGGAATACAAGGAACACTTAATCAAGCGGTAGGGTCAAATAGATGCTAATGCAATATGGATTAAAGAATTAGATTTTAAGAGGATGGGCATTGATCCTACTTTAATCAATCCAAGGGTGGATTGAACTCTTTTGTTTTGGGGAGGATGGTACAGGATCACACCTAGGCTAACCTCCATAGTTTGATCTTTTGGCTTGTATATGACATTAGCCAAGCTAGATTGGTAGGATGAGTTGTGTGTTTAGTTTTAGACCTTAGAAGGTCATTGCATTGTGCACTAGGTGAGTTAGTCATTAGGACTAAGGTCACCAAAATAGTCATTGTTAGTAGCTTTTAAATTTCTTAGGCTTAGAAGCTTAAAGGTTGAGTTAGAGTCTTAAATGTGTTCTAAACATATCAATGATGTTAGAAAGATGCCATGAGGCCATTAATGGAGTTGGTTCCTTGGAATATAGAGGTTAGAGGTCCTAAGAAGTAGGATGATGGCATAAATACAAAGATGCCAAATGTTGTTACAAAGTTGTCATGACAACATTTGCAATAATGGCAAATGTTGCATGCAACTCAGTTACATAGGATCCCCTAGAAGATAGGAAGTGGGAGATCAACCAACAGGCCCTAAAAACATGGTAAATGGCATCTAATGTAATTGAAGGCTTGAATTGCAAGGGGAGATATGATTGTAAGAAGTTTTTGTCATGAGAAGATAGCTCTGCAACTTTGTTTTGAGAGAAACCTGAGCATTTCATTGTGACAGTGGCATTATATGGTTTGAAACTTGAAATTTAGCATTGGATTTGAGTAGTGTAGTATGTTTTAAGACTTTTTCATTTAGTGTGATAGTTTTTTTGAGTTAGTCTACTAGTTGTGAGAAAATGAGTTAGATATAGATAGTGTGCTGGTCTCTGTTAGACTATTTTTGGTTTCATGGCTCCCACTTGAGATTCAACACTTGAAACTTCAAGAAAGTGGATGAATATTTGAGTGGAGCCTTTGTAAATAATGTATATAGTGGTAGGAATCTGGAGGAGTTAGTTTTCTATTTTAAATGTCAAGCCCTAGAAGAGCTAGGAGTGTTCGATTAGAGGCTTGATAGTGAAGAATCTAGTGATTTAATGCAGGGGAGAGAAGCACTGTACAAAAAAAGTATAGTTCCAAGTAGGAATTATTCATATCTTGACATGTTATGGGGATTTTGGTCATACCAATCCATTATAGTAAGTTTCTATCAAGAATATAGTCTAGTCCTAGGAAATAGGTCTTTTAACCCTATTAGGCCTAGATTATAAGAAGCATTTGTATGGAGGCCATTAGGCCCTAAAAATTGTAGAATATTTAGTAAAATAAAAAAGGGTATCCAAATCCCTAATTTTTTTTATAGGTCATTAGTTAATTTTTTGAAAGAAGTGACAAAAGGTCTTTGCAAAAGGCTACAAGAAAATAGGCCTAATTAGGCCTCTTCAAGGTGAAATCTTGAACCCAGTGGAAAAGGGCTTAAAGACCCTACTAAATGGATTCAAATGGAATCATTAGGAATTTTTTGAGCATGTTAGACAGCCCTACAATGAAATTGGATGTTTGTGAGGAAATGGCACTTAGATCCTTCTAAGTGTAGGAGAAGAAGTGAAGTATCTACATGGTGTTAGTCCTTCAAGGTGAAGCACAAGGTGATAGGCTCTTGGAGGGGAGCTAGATAAGGCCTTAGTTAATCATCTAAGCCTTTGGAAGGTCCTAGTGAAGAATATGATCATTGGTTGAGAAAAGCTAGGTCTCTTGGTAGATGTGCAAGCAAGCCTTGGAACACTTACATCATTGTCCAAATACAAATCTGACACCTTTCCAAGAATGTGGAAGTGGATGTATATGATCAAAGACCCAAACTTGAATATTTTGGTCTTGTAATGTTTAATGGATTTGATGTTGTCTATCAGTTGTGTGTGCAGGATCTCGCATAGATTAAACTCTCCATTTTCTCTCACAAGTCTTATTGTTGTAAGAATTGTGGCCGCTGACACACTGTTCACTCTGCGGATGTGTTGAAACCTATACCCTAGTATCATAGACATCAATTTGATGTAATTTTCCTCTATAGGCTCTATAGTCATTTTGTGCCTATCACTTCTTTATTTGCATGTTTTCTCAACAAGTTTTCTCACATCCTTGCTTGCTAGAAGAATGGTGCCTTTCTTAGAGAGACCTATCATCTCATGGATTAGGTCTCTTGTAATCCTAACCAACACTTCACCTATCTAGAATAGGTCATCATGAATCCTACTAAGTAGAATCTTTATCCATTCAGACTCATAGACCTCATATGCAGTAGCATATTCAATTGTTAGGTGGTTTTCAAACTACGCATACTGATCTAGAAAGGTTTTATCATGGTTTCTAAGTGTGCTCTTATCTTTTCAAGTCCTATTGGCTCCTTCTTACAATATATATATGCACGGATGTCTTTGACATGCATAATACCCATAGGAGTGTGGGAGAATGCCCCTTCTAGGTCATCCAATGTACATTTGAATGGGTGCCTCTTAAATACATATCTTTTCTTTTCTACAACATCAAATACAATAGGAGTAGCCATCACTTACTTGTATATTGCTTTCCTAATGGTTTCCAAGAACTTCTGAATCAATGTGACATATTAGGGCTTTTGCAACCAATCAAACACACTTCTTCGCTGGTGAATCAATTTGCAATCCTTTACAATCAACTTCTAGGGCTTTTGTGCTCTTCAATCACTCTAAACTTGAATGCAATGAGTGATCTACAAGCTTCTATGTACTTTAAAGTAAAAATTCTACCATTAATGCTTGCCATGTAAACCAGACTTTCATTGAAAATCTCCAACTTTCATTCTTCTATCAATCAACTAGTGTGCTCTTGCACATAGGTTCTACTAGTCTCCAAAAGGTTAAATCCAAAGGCACATACTTTGAGGGTGAGTATACCAGGCGCACAGGGGTCTATAGCTAAATTAGGTCCCCCTATGACCCTAAGGGTCATTCATCTAGATGTAGAGGGTGTGTCCATTGTGGATGCATCTAATACACTCTCATCAACCTTATCCTTCTTCACCTTTGACCAAATCAAGCTCACATCTTCTAAAGTTTTCACAAACTTGACTTCTCCTTCGGTATCCAGTATTGATTCTTTTGGATTTTTAGGGCTTTCCTAACTTTGTGTTCTTGATCTACAAAACTTTGAGATGTGTCTAGCCTTGTTACATGAGTGACATATAATTGGAGGCCTTATATTCCTCAGTGAATTGACATGGGTTACCATTTTACATTGTCTAGCTGAGTGACCATTATAGTTACATATCTGACATGTAACATTCTAATAATTTCTTACATTTGGATGATTCTAATTTCTCTGATTATGTTGAGTCTTGTTCTTCTGACTTGTCTTACAATTCATAGCTTCATGACCAAATTTATTGCATGAATAATAGTAACTATTGAAAGGTCTTACCTCTTTACAGTTCCTTTCTATATGTCCATGCTTGTTACATGCATAACAAGTTTGGTCTATAGTATTGTGCTCATCTTTGGATGGTTCAACATTATCTTTAGTCTAAGTTCCAGTCTCCTTAGCATCTGTGGTGTCTTTTGGTGCTTTCATCCTTGCTCGCATGTCATCAATTTGATTTTGTGCTTCATTGAATCTAATGCCACTAGTATCTCCTTTAAGCTTCCGAGCATACAACTGAGATTCAATCAGATCCTTGCTTGTGTGTAATTTATCAATGTGATTCTTAGCCTCTTTCAATTCAGATTCCAAGATTTCTTTGTTTTTTCTAAGCTCCAAGATTTCCATGTTTGCTTGCATTAATTATTCATTCAGTTGAAGGTTCTCTTTGATTTGTTCATCATATACTTCTTGATTATTGGTTAGCTTGTCATCTAGTTCTTCAATTTGATCTTTCAGAGATGTATTCTCTTCATTTATCTTTTTGATCATGACCCCTAAATCACTGGTAGAACATTATTTTAAATCTTTCCTTAGTCTTTTGATGACTACTTGAGCATCATTGACTTTTTCTTTTAGCTCTTCAATTTCTTTTTCAGATTTCTCCAAGTCTCATGATCTCCTCAAGTGGTTAAAATTCTTTACTGAGGACTAGAGCTCTAATACCAATTGTTAGGAATGGGAACACTAAGAGGGAGCGGGAATAAATCAGTGTTCACAATATTCAATCTTTTTACTTTACTCTTTAAACTTAATGTGAATGCTTAAGTAATAAATTGAACATTAATATAAACAAGAAACATGAACTCAACACATAACACCAATATGGTTACAGAGAAACCCAAATAGGTAAAAAACCTGGTGGGAATTGACACCCACTAATAATTTGCACTAGTGTCTTATGATCCTTGTTAGAAGATCCTTAACCCTGTTAGGAGTTGTCTTTACAATGCATTTAGTACAGTGACCTTGTCAAGGGTCAGACCCTATTAGGATTCTTTTATAATTAACCCTATTAGGGGTGGGGACACACTGTCCTAGAGCTCATTGCTCAAGTGGTGAAGGCTACAACCTTCTGATCTCAGATACACACTATATCTATTGGATGAACTAGTGTTGTGACACTGCTTGTCAAATCAATTCCTATGATGCACTAATTCTTTGACCTATTGCAAAGCTCTAATACATCTTATCAACTCTTCACACACTTTTGGTTTGATTATCTTGACTCTATAATAACTTCCATACTTATTACAAAGGGTGCATCTCATATTTATATGCGCTTATCAAAACAATTAACTAGGTCAACCTATAACCGATTACATACAACGCTTCCAATTGAATTGGCTCAAGAATGTTACAAAAAAAGTTAATTATATGTCTACAACCTAAATAAAATGGACACATAGCCTTTACAAAACAATTTTATCATCGCTAAACAAATTACCAACAGTCGGCTACATACTCTGTTCTGTTCTGGCATTCACTGTCTATGTAACTTCAACTGTCTGTATCTTTGTCATACTAAATCTTTTGATCATGAATTCTTACACTAAGCATGAAGATACCCTTACCATCTTATCTTGTAGGGTGCATACCATAACTCGGTCATACGCACATGCGTTGATGCTCTGATCTACTAGTGCTCTGTTAACTATCCAATCTTTTGTACTTAGCCAAATATTGATCTTCGGATGATGTGCACTGACTCCAAAAAACTATATGAATTTTTTTCCATAATGAAAACACTATATTAAGTCATATATAATAGTATCATCAACTTTCCAACACTAAGATCTTTTCACTTCTAAATGGACTTTGGACCTTATTATGTTCATTGGCCTCACCCCTAGTGCTGCAAACATCATCCCTATCTGAAACAAGGATTGACATCTCTGGCCTCAAATCATCTTGTGCAAAGAACTCATTGTAGGAATCATCATCTGCATCATATTCATTTTCTTTCCCTTTACACAAAATATCCTCAAACTGGGACAAGAAGGTTGCTTTCTTATGCTGATAAGAAGAAAAAATTGCAGATAAATTGGAAATATTATCAACTTTATATTCAACTTCAACATCCTCATGTGCATTGACCTCAAAGTCAGCATCATAATTAGAGTCTCTATTAGTTTAATGATAGGGAGAATCCATAGATAAAATATCCTCTAGGAATTCAGATTTTAAACTATCCTCCAAATCTCTAGTCATAAAAAAGGCCTGAGAAAGTGACCTAGGCCACCCTTCCTCCAATGTAGACCTCACTTTTCTAGTGAATGCACCATTATAGAGCATGATACAAAGCCATTCACTAGGATTATATTCTTTTGGAACATCAAACACAACCTTTATAAATCTGCAATTAAAAAATAAGACTAACTCACCTTGTTCTATTTTGATGTCCAACAATCTTTCGAGTGACACATCTGGACTGGGCTTATCATCAAAGAAATTTATAAATGAAAAATTCAACTCTACCAAAGAGGATATTGAATCCTCCAGTAGGAATAGGAACCAATTTCTTGCACTATGTGACAAAGATTGTACTAAAAACATCATGGCCACATCCTCATGCTCAACATCTATCTCACCAAATAAATCCATGAGGTTGTTAGAAATAGGGAGTATTGAGAGGGGGGGTGAATCAGTATTCTACAAACTTTATCTTTTGCCCAATTATGGATATAACATATTATCTTTATACATGCATAACATAAGAAGCTAAACAACATGCACAATAATAAAGAACTCATAACACATTATTTGTTCTTGAGGAAACCCTGGCCAAGGGAAAACCACGGTGGGGATGGTACCCACAAAGATCCACTAATCAAAAGTATCTTGTTAAGGATATTGACCCTATTAGGAGTCTATTACAAGCATATAGTGTATCAGTCCTGATTAAGGGACTATAGGCCTTGTTAGAAGCCTCAACCCTATTAGGAGTTGTAGTACAAAATGTGATTACCAGATGAGCCCACTGCCCAAAAAAGTAATGTACAACATACACTAACTAAAAAAATAGGTTAAGATACATAACCTTATATTGCTTGCATCAATATCTCTTCGCTACTCTTTCACTATTGCTATTACATATGCTTCATATACTTCGCATCATATCACTTCACTATACATCAAATGTTCACTATATCTCCTACTTTACAATTACAATTATATTTATACCAATAGCTTTATCCAAGAGTTAAAATCTAGGATTTCATCCCTTTATATTTTTAAGTCATTATTTTTATACACAAAATAATCCCTTAACTCTTTACTAGTTCTGTCTTCATATTTTGTCCTGTCGGCTTCACACTGTCTTCGGTAAAACTATCATAACTTCTTCCATACATGTCATACTAACTTACGCTATGAGATGGGTGATAAATAGACATCATAGAGTCTATGTTCAAGTGTACAAGAATTGAACTTACTCTAGTCAATGTTGCAAACAAAAACTATGTCCAGGTTCACTGGTAAAACACTATCTCACACTTAGACAAATTTGCAATGCACTCTGTTATACTTTCTCTCTGACCTGTGTGATCTTCATGTGGATCATATGTTTCCATAATGACAACATCTATGTAATAAACTCATCCAAATTGCCAACAATCTCCCCCTTTATCATTGGTGGAAACATATGAGAAAATTGGCTAAGTGTACAACTCAAAATCTCAAAATTGTGGCCATAGTATAAAATATACATACTATCCTTATAACTCGTAAATTTTTTTTTATCTCTAATATAGTACTCCCCCTAAGAGTAACAATCCTTATCATATACTATCAATTTTCTTCTATATATCTCTCCCCCTTTGACAACAATGACAAAATAAGGTAGGGAGGGTTACAAAATTGTATCACAAAAAGTTATACCTCAATTTATTTATTGCAAAGCCGGTAGGCTTGCAACACAATCTGCAAAGTCTATCTTCATGCCTTCTATCTCCTTCTCCCATGATTTCTTAATGGAATTTTCCACATTAAGTAGTGTGCTCATTCCATAAGAAGCTATTTCACATGCTTGGAGGTTTTCAAAGTTAAACTTATGAAAAGATGTCTTAGCTGATAGACATTCTTCCAACTGCTCTTCAATAATGCTCAACTTCATAGAAGCATACTCTCTCAAAAGAGTGTATCTTCTCAATTTCTTGTATCTCTCATCTTTCAAAACTCTGATTTCATCATAAAGTTTCTGAACATTCTTCTCAACATCACATACCTTCACATTGGGGCTAGACAGAAGGTTTGTTTCATTCAGAATTTCTAATTCCTTCAACTTTAGGCATTCCATGGGGCATTCCATGGGGAACATATGTTTATGTAAGAATTCCATTTGGGTTGACTAATGTAGGTGCCACTTTTTAGAGGGCTATGGATGTAGCCTTTGCAAATTTTATTGATAGATTTATGGTGGTATATGAGGATGAATTGACAGCCTTTTCAGCAAAAGAAGAACAACATTGTCAACATCTTGAGAAAATTTTTATCAGAGCATTGGAATATGGGGTTTCATTGAACCCAAAAAAGTTCTGATATTTTGACTGATGTTCAAAAGCATTCTAGCCTCATAGGCTACTTGTTCTTTCACTTTTGCAGTATCCGATAGGTTTGTGAATTCATTATCAAAGGTGCTTATTACCTTATTTTCTTTCTCCATAGGGTCTACTTCTGCAATTTGTGTAGTTACAGTACTTTGTAACTTCTTTGTTAGTTCTTTCAGACACCCTTCAAGACTCTTCACTTTCTTATTCTTGCCAATAATTTTATTCAAGGATGTGATCAATTCCAACTGATCATCATCATCTACTTCTTTTCCCAAATGCTCAATCATAGATCCAATTTGAGTCTTCTTTCCAATCTCAGGAGTAAGACTAATATCTTCTTTGGTGGGAATGGGAACTTGTTCCTCTGTTACTGGTGGTTCCACAACTATAGTTTTTGTTATCTCTTCTTCTTTTGTAGCTTCCTATTCTTCAAAGGCTGAATTGTCAACAATGTTCTCCAAATTCTTGAATACATTTTCATCAGTATCCAAAGTGATCTTTGTACCTTCTACATTCATTATTTCATCTTCAATATTAATAGCTAGAGAAGAGGGAATGTCCTATTATACTTTCTCACCTGCTTGCTTTGCTACAACTGATGATTATCCAACATATTCTGCCATAACCTTGATAATAGCCTATTATGTCTTAGAATTTATTTCTTCATACTTGCCTCCCATAATTTGAATTGTTCTCCTTTTGGTTCTTAGATGGGTACTTAGGGCTTTCATGATCTATTTGAAATGAGTTTCATCTCTTATTTCACAAAGCTTCCTCACAAGATTTTCTCTGACAGTTGTCTCTTCCTCTGATGTTGTCTTCTTCCTATTTACAAGTTTGTTATATAGATTATCAGGTATCTATTCCTAAATAGTATCAAACTTCTTGCTAGTCAAAATCATATGCTTCACAACTACATTCTCCAAATTAAGTCTGTCAGTATAATCATAAAGATCATAATATTTGTTCATTCTTGCAAAGTCTCCATTCTCAATAATCTGCTCATTAAGCTTTTCAACTTTTGGTTTCCAAGCTTTCTTCTTAGTAGTGACTGTTGGCAATTTGGCTAATGTGGATGCATAGATGTTGTCATTATGGAAACATATGATCTCTATTGAGAGTGCAAAATCTAGAATGCAAGTATGGCAAGTTGAAGAAAGAAATTGTCTAAGTTTGGATACAGTGATCCTGACAGAGCACCCGATGAAGATTTAGTTGGCGATGTCCACTGGAGAAATATTTTTGTTTGCGTAGTTAACTGAAGCTTCTATAGAGTATGAGGATACCCCATCTCAGTGCGCATAAATTTTGGAGTAGTACAGACAAAGTTATTCAAAATTTACCGAAGATAGTTTTTGCAGCTAGAACAATTTTGGAGACAGTATTAGTGAAAGAGTTAAGGGATTATTTTTGCTTGTCAAAATAATGACTTAACATTATGAAGGGACAAAATCCTAGATGTTTACTCTTGGATAAATATTTTGGAAGCCAACCATGTAAATTTATTAGCTTTAATAACTCATATATTAGGCATACTTGAAATGTAATGAAATACAAGTGTGATATGTAAAAAGAAAGAAAAGATAACTTGCGATAGTTGTATATTGTGATAGCAATAAAGGCTATTGATGTGAAGTTGTAAGTAGTACCATATTACAGTCAAAAACATTTTGTACTACCTGTTTGGGTAGTGAGCTCAGCTGGTGATCAAGTTTTGTAATCTAACTCCTAATAGGGTTAAGGCTTCTAACAAGGCCTAAAGTCCTTTAACCAGGACAGATCTACTATATATTGTAAATTGACTCCTAACAGGGTCCAATATCCCTAATAGGATACTTTTGATTAGTGATCTTTGTGGGTACCATCCCCACCGGGGTTTTCCCTTGGCCAGGGTTTCCTCGAGAACATATGATGTGTTATGAGTTCTTTTTATTTACTGCTATGTTTGTTAATCAGCTTGATAATCTTTATATGCACTAAAGTAATTTGTTATATCCATAAGTGGGCAAAAGAAAAAGTTTGTGAAATACTAATTCACCCCCCCCTCTCAGTATTTCCTATTTCTATAAATTGGTATCAAAGCACAGTTACTCGGAGAAGGAACATTCAAGGAAAGCTTAGCAGCTTGAGTAAGATCTCTATGGATATGGATCAACTTCAGAAGAATCTTGAAGAAGCTCTTGAATAGATTGATATGCTTACTGATGAAAGAAGCTCCTTAAGAAGAAAATATGAAGATGCAAAGAATGCTATTGACAAATTAAAAGGTAAGATTGAAGATCTAAAATCTGAAAAGAAATCTGATATGCTTGTTGAAGATTGTGATGAATTAGAAAAGGAAAATGAGATCCTTAAGCATGAGTTGAAGATAGTAAATCTGAAGCTTAGTATGAAAGATGGAAATTTGAGATCTGATAATGAAAAATTGAAAATTGAGAATGAAGATCTGAGGTCAAGACTTGAAAAGGAAACATCTAAATCTAAAAAAGTAAAAATGCAGTATGTGGAACTTGAGAAGTATAATAAAATTGTGAAAGGTGAATTAACTCAATCTAAACAACAACTTGAAAGGCTATATTCAAAAAGTGATAAGACTGAAAAACAAATTTCTTTTGAAGAACCATTCTTTGATAGGATTGGATTTGGATATAGTATGTTTAGAACAAACCATGAAAGTAAGAAGCCAGATCTGAAGACATCTGAAAGTGTGGAGGAAATAAAGTTAGATGAGAACACATTGGAAAATCCACCTAAAGAAGAACCACCTAGAGAGAAAGAAGAATCAAAGCAAGAAGAATCAAAATGGGAAGAATCATCTAAAAGTATGCAAAGAGAATTCAAAGGTAGATGTTTTTCTTGTAATACTATTGGGCACATGATGAGAGATTGCACAAGTAAGAAATTTAAACCTTTTAATGGACATTGTTATAATTGTCATAGTTTTGGACATAGAGCTAACGAATGTAGAAGACCTAAAGTAATTTTGAATAATTATGATAGAATGATTGGGAATACTAACAATCCAGATAAGAAATCTATTGAAGAAATGAATCAAAGAAAAGTGGTAATATGTTTTAGATGTAACAAAGTAGGACATATTGCTAGAAATTATAGGTCACAGATTAACTAGCAAGGACAAAGATTTGGAAACAATGGAATCATTTGTCAGATATGCAACAATTTTGGACACTCAACAAGATTTTGCAGAATGAACAATGGAGGTTATCATCATAACCCTAACCCTAGGAACAATGCAAGAAGGAATGAAAATGTAGGAAACACAGAGGAAGGTTGTTGTAGCAATAAAGATGAAGTAAAATTTGACAAAGGAACAAATCAAAGAGGTACAGTCAGCACTAAAAGTAGTTAGGAAGGTAATTTAACCAATGGTAAGGATGAATCTTTACCTGACCCTTCTTTAAGTACTTAAATTATGTAAGTTTCTATAGTTTAGGACTTAAGATTAGTGTAGATTAGGAATTTGAATGAGTTAAGTTTTGCACAGTTAGATATAGGTTTATTATGTTGTACTAATGCTATGGTTAAGTGCGCAAAAGAAAATATTGTGTTTTGCGAGGTCACATAAAGTTTTATGGTTGTAGGTTTGTAGAATCAGCTTTTTGAGGTTTTAGTGGCAAAATGAATGAATGGGATGTTAGATCGAGTTAATGTGAAGTGTTATAAGGTTGAAATCAAAGTCATTATGATTAAAAAGTGATTTGAAAAAAGAAAAGTGAGTTGAGGATGATTTGAAGAAGTTTTGAAGTAGTTTGCAGTGACGATCATACCGAAACCCTAGATTTGCAAAGTTGAGGTATTTTTTGATCTTTAATCAGTTGATAAGATGGATATTTCTATGGTTCATAATGTTAAGGATAAGAATAGACCAAAGATTAAGAAAGAACCAGTAGAACCAACTGAAATTGATGACAGTCTAGCATTATCATCCGTACCAGATGAAGTATTGCACATTGAGAATGTTAAAGGATATTTAGGTTGCAAGTTTGAAACTTTGGGAGATGCAGATTTTAGTGATGATTATAGGAAATTGTACAATCAAGACATGTCAGTTAAAATAGCTTATGGGCACCTAGAGAACAATGAAATTATCAAATATTCCATGAAGTATGAATTCAATGATGAGGAATGTACCAAGATCATTTTAAGTAGAATCCACAATGGGAAATTCTGGATGGAGGATAGAGTTATTGATATAATTGCTGACCTAATTCATGAAGTTACTGGATTATCAAAATTTGGAGAGATTCCACTGAATGAAAAGAACATGAGAAAGATTGTTTTAGATAACACTAGATCTAGTTATAATGGTAGAGGAATTGTGATAAGTAAGATTAAGCAAGATTATGTTAGGTACCTTTGCAAGATCCTAACAACTAAATTCTGTGGTAGTTCAAGGGAAGATGACATGGCTGCAAGAATGATTCATGTAGCTTATCTTATGTGTATTGAGAAGAAACCAGTAGACCTATGTGAAATCTTGAAAATTCAGTTATTTGAGAACTTAGAAAAGATTAAGAAGGCTAAGTACACACAGTTTAGGTTTTCATCTCTGATAACCTATATGTTTTTCCATATTTTGAGAATATTTCCTTAC
Organism: Chamaecyparis obtusa; assembly: GCA_027943335.1. NCBI lineage: Eukaryota > Viridiplantae > Streptophyta > Pinopsida > Cupressales > Cupressaceae > Chamaecyparis > Chamaecyparis obtusa. The sequence continues at coordinate 2,860,778 of BSBK01002152.1, read as the reverse complement.
ACAATTGATTGGAGTGACAATGTGAACACAATGGAAAGAATAAACTCAGTTTACATGAAGCACCTTTTTGATAAAGTTAATGACAGTGTGAAGCTTGTATTGAAGACTTTTCAGAATATTGTTAAGAACAAATCAAGGATTCCTCAATCCTTAGTTGAAAAGCATAGAGATGACATTTGTTTTATTGTTGACACTGATTTCACCTACATTGAAGTAGTTGATCCTAGAATGGAATTCATAGACCCTCTTGGCTATGAAATATCTAAAGTAGAAATAGTAGGATATGTGAATAAATTGTTAAAGTGTGAGTTGGATGGTCATGCAAATAGGTTTGGAACCTATGAAGAGAATTTCAACTCTGCAATAAGTTTGAGAGAAAAGAAGCAATCTAGTAAGAGAGTTGAATCTACTATGAAGAAAATATTGAAAGAATCTGGTATGTCAAGTCATGAGTTTGACATAGCTAAGAAGACTGTAGAAGCCTTGAAGCAAAGTCAAAATCTTGTAATTTCACCTGAGACATCAAGTGCAGATCCTATTGATCCTATTGTAGTAAAGGTAAAAGTTGAAGTACCTAAAAAAGATGAAGGAGATAAATCCTTTTCTCCTATTCCTAGCGAAAGAGTAAAAGTGAGTGCAACAGGAGCCAACAAGAGATAGAAAGTGGTTGTACCACCTATACCTAGAAATGTAGCAGTAATTAAAGATGATGATGTAGTTTCAATCAAGAAGAAAACTTGGAAACCAAGAATTGAAAGATTTAATGAAGATATATTGAAGCATGGATACTTCACTAAGTTGAATAAATTCTATGATCTATATGGATCATTTGACAGATTGAACTTTGAAAATTCAATGGTTACACACATGATTGTGGCAGATAAGAAACTTAGCACTATCCATGGTAAGATCCCAGAAGATTTGTATAATAGACTTGTGAATAGAAAACAGAGAGCACAAGAAGAGGACATAAAGATGAGAGAACATGTAATCAGACAGTTCTGTGAAGTTAAGGATGAAGATCATTTGAAGAGATTCTTGAAGTCTCTTGGAACTTTCTTGAGACCTAAGAGAAGAATAATCCTTATAATGGGAGGCAAAAAGGAGGAAGTACAGAAAGAGACAGAGCAAGAAGTAATGCAAGTTCTTGCAGATATAGTTGTAGAAAAGCATGCTGAATCAGACCCTCAGCAGAAGTAATCAGAGGAACCGCATGCAGAGAAAGTTGGTATTGAAGAAGTCCCATCTTCTTCACATATCAATATTGGCAAAGAATCAATGGATATTGAAGGCACCAAAGTGACTCTAGAATCAGATGATGCAGTATTTCATGATCTAGGAAACATTGTTGACAATTTGGCTTTGGGAGAGCAAGAAAAGGTCACAGAATCAGAGAAGAATATAGAGGCAGAGGAAGCACCAACTGTATCAGAATCAGTTCCAGCAGAGCAGTTAGTTAAAGGCAAACAAATTTTGACAGAGGCCACTACCTCTAGTGCACCTTCTATACCAGTTGAAGACATTAGTGCACCTGACAGTAAGAAGAGGCATATTGGTTCAATGTTTGAAGACCTTGGAGAAGAAGTTGAAGATGATGATCACCTTGAGTTCATCACATCTTTGAATAAAATTATTGGAAAGAATAAGAAGGTGAAAGACCTTGAAGGAAAAGTTAGAGTTTTGATAGAGAAACTTGAGAGTGTGATCAACACTAAGGTATCTGAATCGGATCCACTTGAGAAAGCTAGAATGGTAATGAATTCTTTTGACTCTGAATTTTCTAACATGAAGGATATTGCTAAGATAAAAGTTCAGGAAGACTTTGAAGCAAAAATGCAACAAAATTTGAGTGTAAATATTAGAAATGATATTGTTAGTTTAGATGTATGGATAAAGAATTTGAGGATACATTTTGAGACAAGAACGAATTTGTACATACAATGCACTAAATTAGAAATCCTAATAGTTGAAGAGGATAAGAAGATCAGAGAGAAGTTAGATGCTATTACAGCTGAGACAAACACCTTGACAAGCCCTAATGTCAAGATAAGTTCTGTAGAGAAGAGCATAAGGAAATTGAAAGATGAAATCATAATATTAGCAGAGGAGAAGAATAGAAAGATGATCAGGGTTAACATCTTGAGAGAGCATGTCTCAATCAAGATATCAATTGTTGAAGATCAAATTGAGTAGTGTCTTTCAGCAAAGACATCATTTCAGAAGTTTAGCTTCAATTCCCTCCAAGCTTGTCAAACAGCAGTATACAGATTGAGTACTCTACTCAATGTTGCTGAATCCATCAGGATGATATGGGAGAAAGATTTTGAATCTTGGAAGTTAGAGTTTTGTGATTGTGTTGCAAGCCTACCGGCTTTTCAATAACTGATAATAAGGTATAAAGTTTTTGAAATTTTTATACACCCTATCTTTGTCATTGTTGTCAAAGGGGGAGAGATAGTAGAAAACTGAATATATGTTGAGGAAGGATACTCATAGGGGGAGCTATTCTATGGAGTATGATATTGTATACATATTGTATAACTTTTGGTCACAATTTTGTGTAAGTGTTTTTTGAAGTTTTGTTTGCACACTTAGCCAATTTTCCCATATGTTGCCACCAATGACAAAGGGGAAGATTGTTGGAAATTTGGCTAATGTGGATGCATAGATGTTTTCATTATGGAAACATATGATCTCTATTGAGAGCACAAAATCTAGAATGCAAGTATGGCAAGTTGAAGAAAGAAATTGTCTAAGTTTGGATACAGTGATCCTGACAGAGCACCTGATGAAGATTTAGTTGGCGACGTCCACTGGAGCAATATTTTTGTTTGTGAAATTAATTGAAGATTCTATAGAGTATGAGGATACCCCATCTCAGTGCACATAAAGTTTGGAGTAGTATGGAAAAAGTTATTCAAAGTTTACCGAAGATAGTTTTTGCAGACAGAACAGTTTTGGAGACAGTATTAGCGAAAGAGTTAAGGGATTATTTTTTCTTGTCAAACTAATGAATTAACATTATGAAGGGATGACATCCTAGATTTTTACTCTTGGATAAATATTTTGGAAGCTGACCATGTAAAGTTATTAGCTTTAATAACTCATATATTAGGCATACTTGAAATGTAATGAAATACAAGTGTGATATGTAAAAAGAAAGAAAAGATAACTTGCAATAGTTGTATATTGTGATAGAAGCAAAGGCTATAGATGCAAAGTTGTAAGAAGTACCATATTATAGTCAGAAACATTTTGTATTACCTGTTTGGGCAGTGAGCTCAGCTAGTGATCAGGTTTTGTAATCTAACTCCTAACAGGGTTAAGGCTTCTAACAAGGCCTAAAGTCCTTTAACCAGGATAGATCTACTATATATTGTAAATTGACTTCTAACGGGTCCAATATCCCTAACAAGATACTTTTGATTAGTGGTCTTTGTGGGTACCATCCCCACTGGGGTTTTCCCTTGGCCGGGGTTTCCTCGAGAACATATGATGTGTTATGAGTTCTTTTTATTTACTGCTATGTTTGTTAATCAGCTTGATAATCTTTATATGCACTAAATTAATTTGTTATATCCATAAGTGGGCAAAAGAAAATAATTTTGAAATACTGATTCACCCCCTTCTTAGTATTTCCTATTTCTAATAGTGACATCATCTTTTACTTCTGCAATCATCCTTGGAATTGGTTGCACTAGAGTTTTATATCTCTTTCATGGTCCAGTAGCACTTTCCTTAACTCTTTTGCTAGGTGTGGAGGAAGTGGATCTAGTAGAAATATTTTCTTCTATGTCCTTCTCAGGTACTTCCACTTTCACCTTTACTTGTGGTTCTTCCTATTGCACTACAATTGATGATAAAGGAGGGATAGATAAAATTTCTTTTTGTCCACTCTCTCTGATTGCTACTGCTATCTTCTTTGCTACCAAAAAATATCACTCTATCAATCCTATATCTTTTAGGATTTTCTTAATAGTTCTCTTCACTCTCTTCTTAGACTACTTCTCTTCAATTAGAATCTTTGTGGAGTTGAAGTTCTCCTCAAAGGTTCCAAACCTATTACATTGAGTGTCCAATTTACACTTAAGTAATCTTCTAACATACTCTTCAGTCTCTACCTCAGATATTTCATAGCCAAGAGGGTCTATGAATTCTATTCTAGGCTCTACTGCTTCAATATAGGTAAAGTTAGTATCCACCATAAAACATATATCATCTTTATATTTTTCAACAAGAGACTTAGGGATCCTTGATCTGCTAGACACAATATTTTGAAATGTCTTAATAACAAGTACTACACTCTCATTTACACTGTCAATAACATGTCTTATGTATACTAGGTTAATCCTTTCCATTGCAGTTTGTCCATAATTCTAGTCATTTCCTATGGTGTAAGGAAATCTCCTCAAAAGATGAAAAAACATATATGTGATTAGGGATGAGAATCTAAACTGTGTATACTTAGTTTTCTTGATCTTCTCCAAGTTCTCAAACAATTGAATTCTTATTATTTCACACATATCAACTGGTACCCTATCAACACACATTAGAGAGGTTGCATGTACCATTCCAACTGCCATGTCATCCTCTCTTGAATTTGCACAAAACTTAGTAATTAGGATCTTGCATAATTATCTCACATCATCTTGTTTGATCTTACTAATCACAATTCCTCTACCATTATAGGATGATTTTGTGTTGTCAATGACTATTTTCCTCATGTTTTTCTCATTAAAAGGAATAGCTCCAATTTTAGATAATCCAGTGACTTCATGAATCAAATCTGTTGTAATATCTATCACTCTATCTTCTAGCCAAAACTTTCTATTATGAATTCTGCTCAAGATAATCTTAGTGCATTCTTCATTATCAAATTCATATTGTAATCCATACTTAACAATTTCATTGTGTTCCAAATATTCAAAACCTTGTTTCAGTGTCATATCCTAATTGTAAATCTTCTAATATTCATCTATGAAATCACTATCATTCACTGTCTCTAGTTTGCATCCAAGATAACTTCTGACATTTTCTAAGTGTAACACTCCATCTAGTACGGATGATAATGCAAACCTAGGGTTATCTTCCAAGGGTTCTACTGGTTCCCTTTTCATTTTAGGTCTATTCTTATCTCTAACATTATGTATTAATGAAACATCCATGATTTCTTCAAATTCCTTTACTGATTCAAAGATTTATCAAGTAAAATACCTTAATTTTGTGATTTTAGGGCTTCGTAGATTTGGCACAAAATTCTTGTTCAAATCCTTGCAAAATGCTTTCAATCACTACTCTTTGGTCTCCTTGACACTTGAATTCACTTTGATGAACAAATAATACCAATCATCACCTTTTATTAATTCAATCTCACTTAGATTTGACATCGCATTCAATTCTTTTGCCGCTTCTTTCCAAAAGTTGTCTCTGCTAACCTGCAAAACTTAAAACTTCTTGCGATCTCACAAAACATAATATTTTTCTTTGTGCTCTTAACTATAGCATTAGAACATCATAACCTACCTTGCATTAACTATGCAAGACTCAGTTCATCATATATCTATTTCTACACTAAATCTAAGTTCCTATTCTACTGTAATTTACATAAATTAAGTACTTTGAGATAGGTCAGGTAAAGATTCATTCTTACCTTTCAATACTTCACCTTCCTAATTACCTTCAATGTTGAATATTTCTACTTGATCTATGCTTTTGATAAACTTTACTTCATCTGAATTACTACAACATCCTTTCTGACTATTACTTGTATCTTCATTTCTTCTTGCATGATTTCTAGGGTTAGGATTAGGATAAAATACTCTATTGTTCATTCTGCAAAACTTTGCTATATGTCCAATCTTGTTGCATATCTATAAAAAAATTCCATTGTTTCCATATCTTGGTCCAGGTTGATTGATTTGTGATCTGCAATTTCTAGCAATGTGTCCAACCTTGTTGCATCTATAACATACTACTCCATTTCTTCTATTCATATCTTCAGTAGGTTTCTTACCTACATTGTTAGTATTCCTAAACATTCTACTACCATCATTATTCTCAATAAATTTAGGTTTCTTACATTCAATAGCTCTATGTCCAAAACCATGACAATTGTAACAATAACCATTAAGAGGTTTAAATTGCTTACCTGTGCAATCTCTCTTCATATGACTAATAGTATTACAAGAAAAACATCTACCTTTGAATTCTCTTTGCATACCTTTGGGTGATTCCTCTTGCTTTGGTGATTCTTCTTCTTTAGGTTTATCTTTAGATTTGTTGATCTTATCAGACTTCTTCTCATCTATGCTTTTAGATATTTTCAAATCTGGTTCCTTGCTTTCATCATTTTCTTTAAAAGTGTTGAATCCAAGACCAGTCTTATTGTAGAACGGTTTTTGATAAGATATTTGTTGATCAATCTTCTCACTGGTTGAATATAGCCTTTCAAGTTGTTGTTTGGATTGAGTTAGTTCACCTTTCACAATCTTATTGTATTTCTCAAGTTCATCATACTACAAATTGATTTTCTCAAGTTCAGATGTTACTTTAGAAAGTTTAGATTTTAGTCCTTCATTTTCAGTCTTTAGACTTTCATTCTCAGATTTTAGATTTTCTTCATTCTTCCCATTTCCATCTTTCAAAATAAGCTTCATATTTTCTATCTTCAATTCATGTTTAAGGATCTCATTTTCTTTTTCCACATTGTCATCACAATCTTCTATAAAAAATTTGGATTCCTTTTCAGATTTTAGATCTTCCAATTTTATTTTTTAATTTCTCAATGAGGTTCTTTGCATCATCATACTTTCTTTTCAAAGTATCTTTTTAAATAGTAAGCAAGTCAATCTGTTCAAGAGCCTCTTCAAGATTCTTTTGTAGTTGATTCATATCCATAGAGATCTTACTCAAGCTGCTAGGCTTTCCTTGAATAATTCTTTTTCGAGTAACTAAGCTTTGATACCAATTGTTAGAAATAGGGAATACTGAGAGGGGGGGGGTGTGAATCATTATTCTATAAACTTTATCTTTTTCCCATTTATGGATATAATAGATTATCTTTATACATGCATAACATAAGAAGCTAAACAACATGCACAACAATAAAGAACTCATAACACATTATTTATTCTCGAGGAAACCCTGGCCAAGGGAAAACCCCAATGGGATTGGTACCCACAAAGATCCACTAATCAAAAGTATCTTGTTAAGGATATTGACCCTATTAGAAGTCTATTACAAGCATATAGTGTATCAGTCCTAATTAAGGGACTATAGGCCTTGTAAGAAGCCTCAACCCTGTTAGGAGTTGTAGTACAAAATGTGATTACCGGATGAGCCTACTACCCAAACAAGTAATGTACAACATACATTGATTACAAAAATAGGTTAAGATACATAACCTTATACTACTTTCATCAATATCTCTTCATTTCTCTTTCACTATTGCTATTACATATGCTTCATATACTTCACATTATATCACTTCACTATACATCAAATGTTCACTATATCTCCTACTTTACAATTACAATTATATTTATACCAATAGATTTATCCAAGATTTAACATCTAGGATGTTGTCCCTTTATATTGTTAAGTCATTATTTTTATACACAAAATAATCCCTTAACTCTTTACCAGTTATGTCTTCATATTCTGTCTTGTCGACTTCACACTGTCTTAGGTAAAACTATTATAACTTCTTCCGTACATGCCATATTGACTTTAAATCTAAGATGGGTGATCAATAGACATCATAGATTCTATGTTCAAGTGTGCAAGCACTAAACTTACTCTAGTCAATGTTGTAAACAAAAATTGTGTCCAGGTTCACTAGTAAAACACTGTCTCACACTTAGACAAATTTGCAATGCGCTCTGTCATACTTGCTCTCTCACCTATGCAATCTTCATGTGGATCATATGTTGCCATAATGACAACATATATGTAATCAACTCAACCAAATTGACAACAATCCACATGTTGTCTTGCTGAAACTGATCCATTAGCCATGAATCTTGGCAAGCCTTCCCCATCCTTAGTAGAAAACTCATCAGGAGTGTTAGTGTTCAAAATTGCAGACGATCAAAACCAATTAAAAAACCTTTGATTCTTAACCCTTATAGTCCCAATAGATTCATCAAACAATTAAAAACACTAAGCTAATAAGGATCTATGCCCTTCTTCACTTTGAGCTTTTAGCCACAGGTGGGTATACCTATTAGATTGAACTCTTCAAATATCACAATAGCTATCTATATACTTAATACAGATCTAAGCGTATATATCTCTCACAACTTTAAATTAAATCATTATTTTAGTTGATTGATGGTGAAAATAATGAAATCCTAGAAAAAACTAGTGCCAAATCCTAGGGCATTAGAGTCAAATAAATGTAAATCTATAGAAAATCTCTCAACTCAACTAACCCAAACCCTAGATAAAATGCCTTGAAAATTATCTTCTTATGCATACACCATGTCATCAAATTCATCCAAAAAATATTGAAATCTCTGAGACCTCATTCAAGATTTACCCCTCCCTCAAAAGGAACTCAAATTTCAACCCCACTATCTACCTTGTAGAAAGATGTACCTAAAATGCCTTAGAAATTAAATACACACATAAATCACATTCATACATGAAGACAACAAAAAGATATACATGGAACTTTAGTATATTTTTATTTATCAACTTCTTGTATCAGTACATTCAAAAGACCTAGATTCCTGATAATCAAAACAATAAAATTATAAACTCCTATTACACTGAGTACTTCACCACCTCCTCGTGTGATTTAGAACTTTCTATATATAAGAAAAACCATCTTGGAAACCCTGTAAAAGGATGCAACAAGATTCAGATGGTTTTGATAGTGACTTTCACTAGAGTACAAAATATGTAAATTTCAAAATAGAAAGGAAAGAAACTGGCTCCAGAAGTTGTTTCTTCTCATTGTGAATCCCATGTTGAGTTGCACCTTTGTCTGTTAGTAACCAGAGAAACTGCTAAATTTTTTATGTGAATGATGACTACCATTACAGGCTAACCTACATCATTCTTTGTATGATAGTTTCTCTCACTATATTTAAGGATCAGGTGCCAACTATTGTTCACTCTTCTTCCTCCGCTTCTAGCTCAATGACAACTGGCTTTTTCTTCTTTTACTTTGTATTCATGTCCCATGCTACCACATCATCTTCTAAGGGCCAATTGTACCCTTGAAAATCCTGCAACAATTTCATGTGCCTATCCCATCTGGAATCAGTGATGGCCTTTATATCAGCAACAAATTTAATGCAATCATTTTCCACTTTGATCAAATTATCAATAATATTGTTGCAACCTTCTATGTCTAAGGAGCCATCATTATTGAGAAAGGCCTCCTGCCTAATTGTCACTAGGTCCATACTTGATTTCCACTCCTCTAGACTTATGATACTTCCATCATCCCTGTAAATTGAAGGAAAATATTTGCTATAGCCTTGATCAAACATGGCCATTTTAGCCTTTACTTGATTTGACTTCCCTTTAAAAAAGCTTGAGGTAGCACTGATCAATTCTATCTTCTCATTAAATTCAGTAACCACCTCAGGGATATCTTGTCGATGAGGTTGTAGTGCATCAATTTTTTCAAATAAAGAGCTCCTCCCAGACCAAAGATTAAAAATTGGCTCCAGAGAAGCCACTGCCTCTTTCACATTTTCATTTCTTTTATGCAACATGCCCACCAATTGATGGACTAATTCTAGTTTCTCTTTTATTCTCTCACATCTGTGTTGTATAATGTCTAAGATAGCCTTTAAGGCTGCATCAAGCTTTACCTTCTCTAAATCCTCTGATGACTTGTCAACAGTCTTTGCCACTGATGGGACTACAACTTCAATCTATCTAGTTGGAGGGGGAGCTTCTTTAGAAGCTTCTACAAGCTTAGATTTTAACTCTTCTAGTTTATCTTCCAAAGCCTTGATCTTCATCAACCTCAAATCTCTGTCCTTGGCTATTTTTACTAAATTTTCAAACAACTATGCATACTTGTTTGACAATTGGGTTGTCTTTGCTTCATTCAGTTGGTAAAAATGTGTTATAATCTTAGACACCTCAAGATCACTGGTATTTTGGACTATCTAGATGATCTTATCCCCTTCCATTTTATCTTCATTGTAGCATACCATAATGTGGCTGGGTATCAACTACAACAACATCCATCTTGTAAGGTGCCTCTGGGAGAACAACAATTTTCACCTCTATTCCAACCAAAGTCCCTACTATAAGAACTACTTTCTTGTCCATGGCATAACATCTTCCATTAGTTGTATCAAATTGTAGCCCTAATTCCTTCATGACTTGGTAAGGCATTACTATAGTTGCAACACCAGAGTCTACCATACAATTTTTCAACAATAAATTATTTACAATTAGAGTAACATAAAAAGGATCAATGGATGATGGCTCTTGGGTTATAATATTTCCAACAAAAAATTTGGAAACCCCTTTGGTTATCTCAGGTCCTGCCACTGGTTTCACCTTTTTTGACACAACAGGAAAGCCCTCTTGTTCATTAATCAAAGCCAAAGTTGTTGCCTTATGCTCTTTTATTTTCACTATTTCTAATAAAGGGATTGACACCTTCATCTAAGACAAAGCATGTCTCATGTCAAAATTTGGGGCCTCAGTAGAAAAATCAGATAAGTCTTTTCTTCCACCAACCCTTTTGTTTCTCTTTTCTAGGATATTTTCCTCTTTTTGTTTAGCACTCTGAACTATAACAAGTTGCTTCTTGTTGTTACTATTTTTTCTTAGGAAAACATTTGGTTTAGGAGAAACCTTACTTTGAGGATCATCCTTGATAAAGAGTGACCTTGAGACTCCTTGATCAGCATCAACCTTTCTATTTCTCAAGTTGTACAAAGATCTAGCCTGAGAAATAGCAGCCATAGTCAGATTCTTGATTTCTTCTTTATTGGGCTTTCTCCAATGAGTACCTTCTATCTTTGGTATGATCATATTTAGTTGACAAGTTTCATCATCAGATTCTTCATGATCAGAATGGGAAAATATTTATTGCTCATAAATAGGGAGAGTTCTCCTTTTATGGTCAACATCTTCTAAAATCTCCTAATCATTTGAAGAGGAAAATTCTTCCACCCTTTGAGTGGTGAACACATTCAATGCTAGATTTTCAGAGCCTTCATGGTCTCTAGCAGATGGATCTTCTAGCTCATCTTCTAAAGCTTGGGAAACAACACATTGAAAAGGTGAGTGAGGCATGTTGCAGGACACACACCATGGAATATTTTCCACATTTTGGGTTGTAATATTTTTCAAAGGATCAAGAGTATCGCTGCCCTTTTATGGCTCATGGTTGTCAAAAATAAGCTTCCCATCCCTCCAATTTGTTTTATATGACTGGTCATGTAACCTAGGAAATCTCTCCTACCTTTGATAAGGTGGTCTATTTGATGGACTACAACTGATTGAATACCTGAATGACTTGAAGATCAATGATTAGAGATCACTGAGTACTGAAATGATATGTAAGATAATTAAATTAGTTATTTTGTTTTCATTGATGTCAACTAGTTTTGACATTATTTATCATGATAGTTGCAAACATCTAAACATCTGTAAAGAGGAGAGAAAAGATGAAGAACTAAGATATCTACATGGAGGAAGATGGATATGATAGATGAGGATAAGGAATACTTTGGGTAACTTATTTATGAGTCTATGACTTCATATGGTTGACTTGATTATGTTGCATTAATATGTTATGAAGTTGGAAGCAAAACTTAACAAAGTAGTGTGGTCGGTAAACGAAGCACTTTAGTATACACGAAGCCAGTGTAGTGCATATCGAGTAATAGTATTAATCGAGCTTGTGTTCACCGACACATTTCTTCATTAACCGAGCATGGATGAAAGCATTTAATACTTAAGTTTAGCCAACATAAATTGATGAGCTGTAAAGTGTTATGATTTTGAGATTGAGGATAAAGTTTGTTACAAGATCCATAGTTGACAAAATTTGGAGAAGATCTAAGGGATGGAATTGAAATGTGTTACTAACACAACTACTGAAGAAAGTTTAAGAGGCAAAATCAATGAAGGAAATTAAGAAGAAAAATATGATGGTTGATATGAAAATGGTGTATCTATCTATATAAGAGATATGAGTTTCTTTATTGAAACATTTTAGAAGATAGCAGATTGTAGAGATTTCACATGAATACAGTTTCATGCATGCCTAATCAGACTGGTTGAAGAAGAACTGAACTATAAAATAGTACCAAATGTTAGAGAGATTTTACCGAGTGAAAGTAAGTTGAGGAAGTGAATTGATATATTGATCAGAGGATTTGTATGGGCTTAGAATAGATCTGACCATCCAAAATTTGAGTTGTATTACAATAAGATCAATTACTATTTCAGTTTAACCATTGACACAAAAAAATCTCTTAACCGAGTGGACTTAACCATCTTGTGATATACCCCATGTCATTTAATGAATGTGCATTGTTATCCTATCTACCCTATAGTGAATGCTAGTTGAATGATAACTGTTAGTCTTGAATCCTCTAACAAGGTCACACCTAATAGTGTGTTTGTAACCTTTAACAGGGTTGGCTCTTCACTGAGCTCACTTTAGAAGAGTGAAAAGTATTTTGGGTTACCGGTCCCAAGTGATTTTTCCCTTAACAGGGTTTCCATGTTAAATCTTTGTGTTATGTGTTTTTGTGATGATTGATTTGTTGTCATACTTTACATATTGCATATTTGATTTGGTTGGTAATTACTATGAGTAATTAACTAGTAATCAGTAAAGGCACAGACAATTTAGTATTTTATGTTACCAAGCTGCAGAAATTTGGTGAATTTGTTTAATGAGGTACATTTTGTAATTGGGACTATTGGATAACTAATCTAACTGATTCATCCCCCCTATCATTTATTCTAACAATATTATCTTAGAAAATCTTCCCACCCTTATCAAATCTAGTAGAAAGATCTTTAACAACATTAGCCAATTTGTCAACCTTGTCATCTTCCTTGGTAGGTTTCACAACATGTGGTCTAGTCTCTTTCCACAGTCTACCTTCATCCCTTTTATACATTTGACCAGATGCTTTCCTATTACTTTCAATATTTATGGCTAATTTGAAAGCATCTCTCAAAGTACATGGACTTTTTTTTCTTAAAAGGTAGGACATCTTTCCTTCTACAACATTGAAGTATGTAGTCAAACAAACTTCATCATCCAATCTTAAAACTTGGAATAACTTGTACATAGCTTTCTAAAACCTACCATTGAATTATAACATACTTTCATTTACATGCTTCTTGATGTTATTAAACTCATTAAGCATGTAACTAGAATTAACATGTTCAACATACTATTCTTTAAATCTCCTTATAAACTCATCCCATGAGGTAATACTATTTTTAGGTAAACCTCTATACCAATCCCTAGCATCTTCTACCAATAATTGAACAAAAAGTTTCATGACAACATCTTCATTTTGTATTTCATAATCATTTATTTTATCTGTGAAAGATTTAAGATGATCTTCACATGTAATGATATTTTTACCAGTGAATTTTGGGATTTTGTGTCTTACCTCATTTGGAATGACATTTGGTTAGCCAGGAATACCATCAAAGAACAATGGCCAGTATCTGTCCATATGTACTGGTCTTCTTTGAAATTTTTGTATAGTCTGGGCTCCACCTCCTCCATTATTTTAATGTACATTACTTCCAACAAGATTTCCAACCAATGGGACTATGTGATCTGATTTATGAAACTAGATTACAATACCTGGTGTGATACCTGCAATATTGTATAATTCAACACAAAAATTGAGAACAACAAGATTTTAAACCAAAAATCAATCCATTCTATTCAAATATTGGAGTTTATAGAAATGTGATGGATCCCAAGGGTCATCAAAATCCCTTGGAAATGAAATGAAGAGCCATCATAATATTTCTTACAAATAAACTATTCAAACTATCAAAAATTATCAAAAAAACTAAATATAAAAATTACATCCACTTGGAGAACGCATAACTTTCTAGTCTTAGCTCTGAATTTTGAAAAGTTTGATGCATTGGAAACGTATTCAAAATATCTAGGATCAAATTTCAAAAGTGACATCGAAGCCCAAAATTACATCGAAGACCCTAAAAAATGTAGTTTACTGAAACATAGGAAAATTTGATAAAAAATTAGATTTCTCTATTTCCCAATTTAATCCTGATCACTATGGGATTTACATTTTGAACCAGTCCCTAGACCATTTTCTTAGAGCTTGATGCTTAGATATTAGGCATAGGACCAGCTAATTGATTTTTTTCTATTGGCCCACCAATAACAAGGATTAAACTGCTAGCATTTGTATTCATATTAGCATGAAGGAAAGCAATTTTCCTTTTCATATCATCTGCAACAGCCTCCAATTATAGCTTTTCTAATTGGATGGCCAAGTATCCTTTAACTTTTCTAGCCTTTTCTAGGTCTAAACTAGCCTGAGACATTGTAGTAGTATTGGCATCATTCCTTTTGGAGTTATTTATGCTAATTCAAACTATTTTTTGTTTTCCCTTGTCAAATGCATCCATTACCTTATTTCTAAGATCCTCATTTCTTTTGATCTCTGATGTATGCAACTATCTTAGGATAGGGCCCTCACCCTCAAATTCATCTCTCTTGGGATCAACCTCATTTGTATTGACCTGCTGGCTCATAGCTCTTACATCACCAAACAACTCACCATCTAAACCTTTAAACTATTGATTTAGGTCCTTTGCTTGGATCTCATTATTTTTTTCTTTTCTAAGGAGATCTTGCATTTCCATGAGTAACTCATAAATCTATTGTTCCCCCTCCTTTTGTCTTTTAGTAATTTCCAAAAATTGCTCCTTATCCCTTTTCTTAAAGCCATAACTTCTTCCTGCAATTTTTCAGAATCATGAGAAGCAGTTTCAACAATAGATGTATCTTCTACCTTGTCTAAATTATCTCATGTGGGAAAGAAACCCATGTCTATAAATTCATCTTCCTAAGGAGGACTAACTAACTCAAGATTCATTCTTCTAAAGAACTCAGTTTTTTTAGAGAAAGATGATACTTCTTTTTGGATGGAAATGGGAACATGTTCTTGAGTTGGTCTAGGAGAATCATTACTAGATGTCCCTCTTCTAGAACATTTCTTTCTGCTAGGTGTATGTAACTCCTCACCCATCTTGCTTTTTAGGTGATCTCTATAGTAAGACCTAGTATTCATTGGCCTACTCATATTACTTTCACAAGATATCTTAAAAATTTTCAAAACCTTTTACCAGCAACTGGTAAACATAGAGTTTAGAGCCGCCACCCACAAATTTTTGGGAATAAATTGATAAAATGGTCTTCAAGTACAATAATAAATAGTCAACAAAACTATTAGCAATTTTATTGTAGAAATATTTTAATTCCCTAGCAGAGTCACCAATTCTGTCAGTGTTCAAAATTGCAGATGATCAAAACTAATCAGAAAACCTCTGATTCTTAAATCTTATAGTCCCACTAGATGCTTCAAAAAATAACAAACACTAAGGTAATAAGGATCTATGTCATTCTTCACTTTGAGCTTTTTGCCACAGGTGGATATACCTATTAGATTTAATTCTTGAAATATCACAACAGCTATCTGTATACTTGATATAGATCTAAGCATATAAATCTCTCACAACTTTAAAGTAAATCATTATTTTAATTGATTGATGGTGAAAATAGTGAAATCCTAGAAATAACCAGTGCCAAATCCTAGGGCATCAGAGTCAAATAAATGTAAATCTACAAAAAATCTCTCAACTCAAATAACCCAAACCCCAAATAAAATGACTTGCAAATTATCTTCTTATGCATACACCATGTTATCAAATTCATCCACAAAATATTGAAATCTCTGAGACCTCATTCAAGATTTACCCCTCCCTCAAAAGGAACTCAAATTTCAACCCCACTATCTACCTTGTAGAAAGATGTACCTAAAATTCCTTGCAAATTAAATACACAAAGAAATCATATTCATACATGAAGAAAACAAAAATATATACATGGAACTTCAATATATTTTTATTTATCAACTTCTTGTATCAGTAATTCAAAAGACTTGGATTCCTGAGAATTAAAACACTAAAATTATAAACTCCTATTACATTGAGTACTTCACCACTTCCTCATGTGATTTAGAACTTTCTATATATAAGAAAAACCGTCTTGGAATCCTTTAAAAGGATGCAACAAGCTTCAAATGGTTTTGAAAATGACTTGCACTAGAGTACAAAATATTTAAATTTCAAAATAGAAAGGAAAGAAATTGGTACCAGAAGTTGTTTCTTCTCATTGTGAATCCCCTGTTGAGTTGCACCTTTATCTGTTAGTAATCAGAGCAACTACTAAAGTTGTTATCTGAATGATGACCACCATTACAAACTAACCTACATCATTCTCTGTATGATATTTTCTCTCCCTATATTTCAGGATCAGGTACCAAGTGTGGTTCACTCTTCTTCCTTCGCTTCTAGCTCAATGATAGTTAGCTTTTTCTTCTTTTTCTTTGTATTCCTGTCCCATACTGCCACATCATCTTCTAAGGGCCAATTGTACCCTTGAAAATCTTGTAACAATTTGATCTGCCTATCCCATCTGGAATCAGTGATGGCCTTTATATCAGAAACAAATTTAATGCAGTCATTTTCCACTTTGATCAAATTATCAACAATATTGTTGCAACCATCTATGTCTAAGGAGCCATCATTACTGAGAAAGACCTCCTTCCTTATTGTCACCAGGTCCATGCTTGATTTCCACTCCTTTAGACTTATGATACTTCCATCATCCTTGTAAATTGAAGGCAAATATTTGCTATAGCCTTGATCAAACATGGCCATTTTATCCTTTACTTGATTTGACTTCCCTTTAAAAAATGTCAAGGTAGCACTGATCAATTATATCTTCTCATAAACTTCAATAACCACCTCAGGGATATCTTGTTGATGAGGTTGCAGTGCATCAATTTTTTCAAACAAAGAGCTCCTCCCAGACCAAACATTAAAAGGTGGCTCTAGAGCAACCACTGCCTCTTTCACATTTTCATTTGTTTTATGCAACATGCCAACTGATTGATGGACTAAGTCCATTTTCTCTTTTATTCTCTCACATCTATGTTGCACAATGTCTGAGACAACCTTTAAGGCTACATCAAGCTTTACCTTCTCTAAATCCTCTGATGATTTGTCAATAGTGTCTACCACTGATGGGACTACAAATTTGATCTATCTAGTTGGAGGGCGAACTGCTTTAGAAGCTTTTAAAAGCTTAGCTTTTCACTCTTCTAGTTCATCCTCCAAAGCCTTGATCTTCATCAGCCTCAAATCTCTATCCTTGGCTATTTTTATTGAATTTTCAAATAGTTGTGCATACTTGTTTGACAATTGGGCTATCTTTGCTTAATTCATATGGACAAAATGTGTTACATCCTTTGACACCTCAAGATCAGTAGTATTTTGGAATGTCCAGATGATCTTATCCCCTTCCATTTTATCTTCAATGCTAACCAAAGAGAGTTTTTGGGTCCTTGGAGCTAAAGACCACATTTCCACAGTTTGGGATTTAGGATCATATCCGCTTCCCCTAATCATATCACCTATGTGGACTTCATGAGATAAACTACCATCTAGTTGCTTCTTTATTTGATCTATGATCAAGGGTAAGGTCAAATCCCATCCAGGAGTCAAAAGAATCCCACTAGACTTTACCATTTCTCTAGCTTTTTCAATAGTGATATTCTCTAGGCTAGGGTAATAGGAAGTTAGAGCCCTCAAGGTCTCATACCTTGGTTTCATACCCTCTGGTAGAGCCTTGGCCACTTCTTGTTGTTTCCTCCAAATAAGGAAATTTTTGAATTCATGGCTCTTTATGAATTTATCATCACTGAGGAATTCATCCTGATAAAACTCGCTCTCATCATTTCCAAGGAGTAGAGGCAATTCCTCCTCTTCCTTTGACACTATCTTCTTACCCTCTTTGATAGTATTCCTTAGATTGTGATGGTAAGCATGATCACCAGGCACTAGAACAAAGGCTCTATCAAAAATATTCTTTTGTTTCTTCTCCTTGGAAGGCCCACCTACCTCAAGTTTTTTCCTTTTCTATGGTGTTTCAGGGGTATACTCTTCCTCTTGAGTAATGTCAATGATAGGAGGTTCATTGGTTTGAGGTGGACTATCACCCTCCTGTAAGTCATATGTATACTCCTCATAATTATAATTGGAATCATCCTTATCCACATCTAACATCTCCTCAAGCATCCCTTCAACTTGAATAGATAGGGTACCATGCATCTCAATCATTATGTCAATTCTTTGCAGATAGGGGAGATTAGGGAAGAAACTCCCAAAATCAATCTTGGCCTTTCTAACCTGAGCTTCCAACTTCATAAGATCATACAACTTGGTGAGCCTCTTTCCAATCTCATCCTCATATAAGATATTTATTATCACATATTCTTCATCACAACCCTCATGTTCCCTTATTGTACCAATGTTGGGAATCAAGATCATTCTAGCAGTTCTGATGAAATTCTCAGAGTCCACATATCTGTAGCTATCAAAGGTCATCTTGAAATGGTTGAGACATGAACTAATTTGGGGCAATTCCCTCTTACCAACCAGGAAGTTCCCTATCATGAATTTTCTAGGTGTAAATGTGCCCTTCCTATGAGGTGTCAGGTGCTCCTTGTCAATCCAGTTCAACTGCCATATAAATTCTAATTGGGCAACCCTTGGTGGCAAAAATTTTGGAAGTAAATGTGGGGGTTGTGGACATCCATAGACCCTAATTATGGTAAAATTCTCTCCTAAGTAGAACTCACCCCAATTATGATTTCCTTGTCATTTGTCCTCATATTGCATATTCCTCAAAAGCTTCAAAACCCTAACTTGCAACATCAATATATTTGTCCCCATGAGTTTTAGAATTGGGTGGACTATCCATTTCTAAAAAGCATAGAAATCACACTCATTGGAAGTGTAATTATAGACCCTAAGCCAATACTACACTAGATTAGGCTGGCCCTCAAACATAAACCTAGGCTTCAACACCTTTGCATCCAAACTATTGATATTGAAATATAGGATCAAGTGCATTAGAAGGGAGTAATGCATGAGCCTAATGGGCTTCTTATTTTGTTTGATGGACATCAAACCTTCATGTATTCTATGAATTACATACTGGATGTAATTGTAGTTAGTGTTGGCATGGGAGTTTTGTATGTCAAGAATAATCATTAACAAGTCAGCAGGCAACTTTTGTGCATCTCCAGCTATTCCAAGAACTCTACACAACCAATGACACAAAAAATTCATATATAAGTTGAGGGATTTGAACTCATAAGGGGCATTCATGTGTGCAGGGAGAGGGGCTATGTACTTGGTAGTCTTTGAAATGTGCCTAACCATCTAGCTCTTTACTGAACCTATGTGACTTGCATATTTTTTTTTTCTTTCTTCAAGTCTATCTTAGTAGAGGAGGAGAAATAGAAATCAAAGGCCTTCATGAGTGACCCTCTATCCAAAGTTACTAAAGTAGATTGGTCACCCTTTCTAATTATTTTGGAAATTGGGTCATATAGCCTAGCTAACTCTATGATTAAGTCCACATCCAAGAAAACATTAGGCACAATCAATTTTTCCATTCCTAAAGCTCAAGCATTGCAAATTGGAATAGCCTTATTTATATTGTTGTAAAAATAAGTAAAAATGGTGTAACCTAAGCCAGAAGGGGTGGTAGGATCTCTGCAATTTTCCATTATGTCCTCGAAAGCCTCATCAATAACCTTCTTATTTTGGTTTGAACAAGGGAGTAATTTGATAAATTCATCTGAATAATTCGGATTTCCCTTTTCTTCACCATCCTATTCCTTAGCCTCTCCATTGGATGATGCTATGCTCAACTCTAGTTGACTCATCTTTACAATCTAGATATCACTTAGTTATTGAAATTCTCTAACACTTTGAAACTTACTACAACTACTTTGAAAATCTCCATTATCTTTAGAAAACTTTGAGTGTTGAAAACAATGATGTCTTGTCTATATATTATCAATTATTGAATGCAAAAAGTTGCCAAGATCATTGGAAATCTACTCCCAATCACTTCTGAATTCTATTAGCACCTGCAAGAAATTTTCATGGCTATATATTTTCCTCTCTGGTCCCTGCAATTTTTTTCCTTTATCTCTGGTTTGAACCCTAGGTCTAAATTGATATTTCTAGTCGTTGGAGGGTTAAACCCTAATCTGTCCTAGCCTTGGTCTATTTCTTTGTTAAATTTTTGGGTCACTTAAGTCCCCTTCTGCACGTGGTCATTTTCCTAGTCTTCACTGAATCACGCAATGCATTTCCTTGTCCTTAATTGTTTCAGTGAACTGGCAATTGTGTAATCCTTTGGTCATTTTTCTCTTTGGTCACTGAATCTCCCATTTCATTGTCACAGTTAAGTCTTCAACTGGCGATTGGGAAAATGCATTGGTTGTGTAGTCTCTTGTTTCCTGGTGGTTCCCCATTAGCACCTAGCAACTTGGCGGGAGGTTTTTCATGTGATCTCAACAGTTAGGAATGGCATCTGGTGACCTAGCAGGTGGTTTCATGTCTCCTTAGTCATGCATTCTCTAGATGGGTGCAGGTTAGGTCAAGATTAGCATTGTGTTTGGGCCCGGTGGTTACCCTCCTCATTCAGTGACCTCACAACTATGTAGTCTCTTATTCACTTATTTCTTGGCAGTTTCATGTTAACCTTCAGTGACTTGGTGAATAGTTATACTTTCCCCGTTTGTCATTAGGTCTCTAAGTATTTTGGTGGTTAATTTTTTATTCCCCAACTTGGATTTTGCTTTAGTCGTGAGATCTCTTATTTCTTGGTGGTTAAACTCAAAACATTTAGGGACTTTGCTAGTGGCTTATTCTTCTCTTCAGTCGCTAATTCATGTGATGGAGGCCTCCTTTTATAGGAATGATATAGGTGGATATGTTGTCATTTGGAGCTGATGTGTTCTTCTTTGATTGGTCGAGGATAGTGACATGGAATTTGTTAGCAAGGCCCGACATTCAGTTGCTAGAAGATCTACAGTTGTCACTTGATTGCATGGAATCTTCCCAAGCCATGCGATCATGTGACAGCCGTTGATTTGGTATCAGACCATAAGGGAGGGCAGTGGGACCATTTTCCAAGTGTTATGGATCTGTTATGTTTTGATTGGCCGAGCTGGAAGGTGACATGGTGAGTGCCAGATGGGTTTTCTTTTCTAAGGAAAATGCTTTGTCCGCTAGGCAGATATTGAGAGGTGGCAGCTTTTCATTGGTCGAAGCAGTGAGTTGGCAGTTTTTAGTGGGCCTGAGGTCTTCAATCTGTGAGGTGAAGTTAAAGCTTAGATTAATCTCATGATTGTCATTATACCATTCATATAAGATGCATGATATTTAAGCCAGTGGTATAATGATAGCCATCCGATTCTATTTAGGGAATGATGTGCGAAGTGGGACCTCCTTACCAATGGGTGTTGACATGCTCTTTCCTGATTGGTTGATGTGTGATAAGAAAGCTAGGACCTATTGTCAGATATTATGATGTGCCTACTCCTGATTGGCCATAGGTGTGGTGATGGGGATGATGTCAGTGGGGCCTACTTTCTTAGATGGTTAAAGTATAGAAAGATCTAGTGGTTGTCATTATACTATTGGGATGAGATGCATGTTTCTTAGGGTCTACGGTATAGCGACAGCCGTCCGATGGAAAGGTAAATAGAGAAGTAGATCCTTGTGTCCTTTTCCACTGATGTGCTCATTTCTTATTGGCCAAGAGACTGATTATGTGACCATAGAATTTTCAAATGGATTCTTGACCGTTGCAAGGATTAATGAGGACCCCTTGATCTACCAAGAGGAAATAAGATCAATAGTGGTGGCAAAGTCTCAGAAAGAAAGTTGAAAAGTGAAAAAGTTGCTATGATTACAAGACTCTCTTGCTTGTCACTAGATCATGAGATGGAAAATTTGGAGGAGCTCCTGTAGTCACCAGATTGGGGAATGAATAAAGTTTATTCAGTGATTGAGAAGATGGCTTATAGTTGTGTAATCACTAGATGAAAGAAAAGTTAAGGGTTTCTTGCAGTCACCGAATTTCTAGGTATAACTCAAGTTAAGTGAGATGTCAGGTGATCTTGTGACTAAAGGATAAATGTAAACTAGGATTCCTATGTAGTTAAGTGGCAGAGCTGGGGTAAAATGAAGAAATCTGATGGTTGTGATATAAAGATAATCTAGATTTGAATGTTGGTCATTGATTCACTGTCTCGTGCCATGCAAGTAGCCATTTCTTCCATATTTAAATATTCCAAGGGTTTCAGCGATAATAGAACTGGAATTGAATGCTTGGGCGGCTGGATCTGGTAGATATGATTTTGTCAAGTGCTGCAGTATGGTCTAGAGGTTATGATGATTGATTGCAGAGGATTGTATGGTGAAAGAATGGGTAAGATTTTCTTGAGGCATGTTGCAAATGAATGATCAGACTGATAAACATGGTAGATTTATGATCTTTGGTACATTACTCAGAGATTTCTCATTAATGAAGATCATTCTTGGAGCTGATCAAACCAAGTTGCTTGGTTTTCCTTTGATGTATTAAATTCTAATTGAATTTAGTTGGTCTGGTAGGTGAAAACCCTAACTTATTCCTGAGTCATCCGTAGCTTTTTGCATCCTAATTTTTGGGATTCCAAGATGACTAGTGGTATATATGGAAACTGTTTTTACTTTTTGGCATTGTTGGTGATGTTATGTTGATAGTCAATGTAAAAGACTGAACAAGGAGAGCCTGGATTTTGGGTTTGTTTCCTAGCATTGTGTTGTTTTGGTAATGTATAGATTCTATAGATTTTAATGAGAATACACTTGAATTCAAATCTTAGATTTATGTTTGTCTTCTTGTTTTGATCTTGGGCTCATATATTTTAATGTCACAAAGTGAGTTAGCATATGGTAGACAAAGAATATTGTGGAATTATCTTTGAGTTCCTAACAAAGTTAGGATTAAAGTCTTTAAGGTAGTTTCAGTGAGTTCATGGTTGGATAGGAATTTGATGATCAAGTTTGGGAGTGAGAGGGATAATAGGAAAAGAACTTATTCTAAGTTGAAGAGTGTTTGAGGGAGGATTTTCAATTGATATATGTTATTGAGTGACTCTATGCCATAGGTTAAGGCACCGATCCATTCTCTAGAAGCAATTCATCATCATCAATCACACATTTAAATGATAAAATCTTTAAAATCAGTTTGTAAATGGTATAAATGCACAATATTTAGTGATTCCTTTCAAGAAGTGAATCAAGGGTACACCCGCCTGAGCATCTAAGCTCAAAGTGTAGGAGGACCCTTGTTGATCCTTGTTAATTGGCCCTTTTCCTTGTAGACTTTGGATTGGTGATAGAGTCAGTGACATTAGTTTGTCAATCATAGTGTTAACCTACAAGTAGAAAGAGAAGGGGAACCAAAAAAATGGTGACTCTACTGGGGAGAGTCTAGAGAATAAAGTTATTAAGTGGACTCTTGCTTTTTCCTGTTGTATTCAATTGTTGTCTTTAGGATTTTTAGAGATTTTCCACTTCGGTGGGTGGTGACTCAAAAGGATTAGACCCAGTGTTATAGACTACAGTTCATGGAAAAAAGAAGGAATACCAGGTCTTTTGTCAAGAAGCATCTAGAGGTTACTCTGGAATAGTTACCTAGATAGGAAAAGAAGAGTTGGATCAGAAGAGATGGAGAGTCTACTAGTGCTCCCATGAGAGAACAAAGAAATACTAGAAATAGAGCACCACATGCATCCTCTAATGAGGAAGATTCACAATACAAAATTTCTAAATCAGATAGTGGCCACTCTGAAGATAGATTTTATGATACCCCAAAGGTAGTATTTCAAGATAAAGGTTCATTACCTGCCAGATAGGATGTACAAGCCAGGGAAAGGGGTTTTGGACCAAATTTAGATCTTGATGAGGATATGTTCAGAAGGCAACCCATGAGACCAAGACAAGTCCATTTCCCATATCAAAACCTTACTGATATGGATGTGTCATCAAGTTCTGATGATATTATGATAGACCTAGATGATTTGAGTGCACTAAGGTTATAGTTGCCAGAGCATGATGCCATACACAAAAGGTTACAAAAGGAGAGAGAAGCTGAGAAAGTGAATGCTCTGATAGAAAGAGAATATCTTCTTAGAAAGATTAATGAGTTGAAGGAGAGAAACAAGATGCTTGCCTCTACTCCTAAGACTTTGCAGCATGATGTCTTTGGTGATCTTGATGCTTTGAGAAGTGAGTAGGAATGCTTACTGCAAGATGATGAGTTTGATAAAGAGGGCCCTATGATTAGATAGGTTCAAATTTATGCTTCCCTCCCTAAAGATAAAGATGGGCACGAGATCACTAAGCCTGCTATTGCTGTTGGTGAAAAGGGAAAGCAAAAGATGGTGAGACATCAAACAAGAAAACCATTGACAATACCAAAGATCCCACCACCCATTTCAAATAAGGATAAAGAGATGGAAAGAAGAAGAAAAGAGGATGAAGACCTAGCAAGAGAATTAGAGAGGGATGAAATTGAAGCTTCCATTGTAGAAAAAAGAAGAAAGATCTAGTTCTTGAAGGCTTCATCTACAAATGCTCTTATGCCATCCACTACTGATGAACTAGGTATGTCATCAACAACTTCTAATGATGTTTCACTTGGTAATGTCACTACTAGTATTTCAATTCCATCTTCATCTACCAAGATAACTATTGATCCTAAACAATAGTCAAATGCACAAGTAGATGGGAATGTAAATTTAAACATTGACCCTAAGGTGAACACTAATTCAAGTTTTCAAAGAAGACCTATGCAACTAGAAGGCTATAGGAAGATTAGTTTTGATGGAATACCAGGCTACCCAAATGCTTTTCCAATTGATATAAGAGATAAGGTACCTAAGTTTTCTAGTAACAATGCCATTAGTTGTGAGGAACATCTTAGGTTATTTGTTGATATGCTAAATGATTATGAGATATAACATGAGGATGTAGTCATGAAATTATTTGTTCAATCTTTGGTGGAGGATGCTAGAGATTGGTTTAAGAGACTCCCTGACCAATGTATTGATACCTGGGATTCTTTTGAGAAGTGTTTTAAGGAACAGTATGGTGATAGGCCTAATGCTAGTTTCATGTTGAATGAGTTCAACACTATAAGGAAAAATTAGAATGAATCTGCAGCTAAGTTCAATATGAGATTTCAGAAGGGTATGCATAAGCTATTTCAAGTCATGAGGCTAGATGATAATGTTTGTTTGACCACATACTTCAATGCCTTTGATGGAAAAATGGGATATTTGTTGAGGGACAAGGAACCAAGAACTCTTAGAGATGCTTTTAGTATTGCTGTCAATATTGAAAACAATATGGAAATATCAAGAAGATTGGGTGGAAAAAGAGATGATCCAAAGCTGTTTGGAGACAAGAAGTATAAATGGGATAATGAGAGAAATATTGGAAATAAGAAACAAGAGGAAGATAAATTGGATAAGGTTCTAAATGCATTGAAGGATTTAAAAGCACCTACTAATAGAATTAATAATGATCCTACCAATGAAAAGCCTCAATTCAACAACCATTTTAGTAGGCAGAATAGATTGTAGAATTATCCCTACAACACCCAATGGAAGGATGGCAAGCCTATTGTCCCTGCTGCAAGAGGAAATAATGATAAAGTTGTCCCTGATCCTTTGCAAAAATCCTTTGTAAATGTTATAGAGAATGCACCATGGTGCATAGCATGCCAGTCCCCTCATTTTGTAGAGCATTGTGTGGTTGCATAATCCATGTCAGCATACCAAGATGATAACAATGAGGAGCTAGATCAAGAAGAAAATCATGATGACATTGGATGCAACATGGCAACTTCATATTTAGGATATGAAGATGATTCTGATATTGATGAAGAAGAAGATGTGTGTTTGAAAAGACACAATAGGGCACTTTTCCATCATGAGGTTTTTTTTGATAATGATGACATTGATGAAAAGGTATGTAACATGAATTCCTCCTCAGAAATAGTAAATTTGAGAAGACCTTCAAAGGTAGAAATGGATAGAATTACTACAGAAATGATAGCCCAAGTGCAAACTAGAGGCATGGTGGAAAGGGATACAAATGGGAAAGCTGTAGGAATGTTTATGAAGAACACAAACTCTAGATAACCTAGTGAGAATAAGTCAAAAAATGATCATATGGAAAGATTCAAGAATGTAAAAGGTAAGAAATGGGAGCCTAGGGGAGTTGGAGTTGAAAATTTTTCTAATGAAATAGAGAAGCTAGTCAACACAATGGCTAAAGATGAAAAGATGAAAGTCACCAGTACAACTAATACATCAGATAAACAAAAGGACACTAAAGCAATGCAGATTGAGATTCCTCCCTCTGCTCCTGTTGATATGTTGGTTGTACTATCTCAGATAACTGTTAAGGTTCCTTTGTTAGAATTATTGAAGATTTATGAGCATAAAGATAGGGCTATTGCATAGGTAGATAATGTTCATAATAATGATGTTGCATGCAATGAACCTCAAGCTAAAGTTTTAAAGGAGATGGGAGTTTAGGGATTGGTATCTCACATACCACCTATATATTTGGACAATTTTGTCAATGCTAGCCTTGAAAACATAGACCCTTTCTTTCTAAGTATCATTGTGAATGGGATGAAATTAAGAAATTGTATGATTGATTCAAGTGCTTCCAATACTATCATGCCTTTCAAAATTATGGAAAAGTTAGGCCTCGAAGTTGATACAAATCAAGGAAAATGTTGTGCAATGGATCAGAGAGAAGTACCAGTCATTGGGACTATAAATGCAATGCCATATAGATTGGTAGCCTATCTAGAGAAAGAACTAACTATGAGTGTCTTGGTAGTAGACATTCCACCCCATTATGGGATGCTATTATCTAGGAAATGGAGTGCTGCCATGGGTGGAAGTTTGCAGTGCGATTTGTCTTTTGCAACTTTCAATTTTGATGGTCAGTCCATTAAGATTGAAAGGGAACCAAGGGTAACTTATATGATTGAAAAGAGTATTGATACTGAGGTTACCTACTTTGTAGATACTAATGTCAATGCTTTTAGAGCTGAGGTCACTTTATTTGAGAAGGAGCTTGTATTGCCATGTATTGTTGAAGAGATAAGTTCTAAGTCTGTGAAGGATGATTTTTGGTGATGTACTTTGATGGTGCTAGCTGCAAAGATGGAGTGGGAGCAAGTATTTTACTCATATCTCCTAGTGGGAACACTTAAAAGTTTCCTTTCACATTGAATTTCTCTTGTACCAATAATATAGCAGAATATGAAGCATTATTGCTAGGATTGAGATTGGCACACAAGCATGGAATTAAATGTATAAAAGTTATTGGTGATTCTGAATTGGTGGTGTCCCAAATAAGATCAGTGTATGCTTCAAAGAACAAAAGGTTGAAGCAATATATGAATGTTGTGTGGGATATGATTGAGCATTTTGATGCCTTCAATATTACATGGAAGGATAGAAGTAATAACAAGATGGCCAATTTGTTAGCCAATATAGCAATTAATCCTAGTGATATTACTTTTGCTGGCCTCTCTAAAGTCAAAATTTAGACTAGGTCTAGTATACCAGATAATGTTGGAAATTGGAAATTTTTTGAAGATGACCAGGATATCTTGAGATTTATGAATTGTGAAGATCAATATCATGGTCAAGAATTAGATTGCTTTTCCTTGATTGAGACTATAGAAGGAAAAGAAGTTGTTCTTGGTAATGAATTCATTCAACTTAAAACTAACAAGGTTCCTAAGGGACTTGTTCTAGAAATTTTATTTGATAACCAGGACAGAGTTCAAAAGGATATTAAAAAGGAAGATCATATGAATTTGGAAGAGATAAATCTTGGAACACAAGAAGCACCTAAGAAGGTCTACATTGGTAGAGAAATGTCTCGCAAGGTAAGGAAGTCCTTGATTGAGTTATTGAGAAAATTTATGCATGTTTTTGCATGGTCATATGATGACCTAAAGGTTTATAGAGAAGACTTGTTCCAGCATATTATTCCTTTGAAAGAAGATGCCAAACCCTTTAGGCAGAAACCAAGGCCTATAAATCCTATCTTAGCACCTAAAATGTAGGAAGAATTAATGAAGTTAAGAGATGATAGAATTATAAAGCCCATTAGGCATTCTTCTTAGGTGTCAAATTTGGTCCCTATCAGGAAGAAGAATGGAGACATCAGACTATGTGAGGATTTCAAAAATCTAAATGTCTCTTCTCTAAAGGATAATTACTGCTTGCCCAATATGGAAGCTATGTTGCAAAGAGTGACTAGGTCTAATTTGATGTCTATGATGGATGGTTTTTCTGGCTATAATCAGGTAATTGTAAAAGAATCAGAACAATTTAAGACAACTTTTACTACACCTTGGGGGACTTATGTCTATGTGAGGATGCCTTTTGGTCTCACAAATGCTGGTGCAACTTTTCAAAGGGCAATGGATGTTGCCTTTGTAGATTTTATAAATGATTTCCTTGTTGTTTATTAGGATGATTTAACTACATATTCCAAGAAGGAAGAGTATCACTGCTTTCATTTGGAGAAAATATTTGTGAAAGCTTTGGAATATGGCATTTCATTAAATCCAAGGAAATGTGCATTTGGTGTGACTGAAGGCAAGTTGTTATGACACCTAGTTGGAAAGAAAGGAGTTAGAATTGATCCAAAGAGGGTGGAAGCTATTGAAAAAATCCCTAAGCCAAAAAATGTTAAAGGAATTCAATCTTTCTTTGGCTAGGTGAATTTATTGAGAAGATTTGTTACAAATTTTGCTGAAGTTACTAGGCCAATATCCAAGATGTTGAAGAAAGGATCGGAGATCAAATGGGAAGGTGAGCCTAATGAAGCTTTCAAGAATATCAAGAAGGCTATCAAAGATGCACCTATGCTTAAAGCACCTGACTACAATATCCCAATGTATATATTTTCCTTTGCATCTTTCCATACTATTGCTGCAGTCTTACTGCAAAAGAATAATGAGGGTTATGAGCAGCCTATTGCATTCTTTAGTAAATCTTTGTAGGTTGTTGAACTGAAATATGATATCAATGAAAAACAAGCATATGCACTGGTGAAGGCTGTCAAGGCTTTTAGATGCTATCTGATGGGAGCAATTGTGATTGCTTTTGTGCCATGTGCTGCAGTAAAAGATATTTTTTCACAGCAAGAGGTGTTTGGAAGGAGATGCAGATGGATAAATAGAATTCAAGAATTCAACATTGACATCTAGGTTACCAAATTGGTCAGAGGACAAGAATTGGCAAAACTGATGGCTCAATCCAATCTTGATGCAAACCAGATAAACTGGATTGAGATTGATTATACTTATGATATGGATGATTGTATCTGGTATCAAGATATTATCTTCTACCTAAGAAACATGAGATGTACAATAGGGATGGATGATAATAAGAAAAGAACATTGAAGTTACAGGCCATCAAGTATGTGATTATAAAATGCAAATTATATAGGAAAAATTTGGATTGCATACTTTTGAAATGTGTTGATAAAAATCAGGCTAACAATTTGTTAAAAGAAATGCATGAGGGAGTTTGTGGAGGACATTACATGGGTAAAACTACTGCTCAAAAAATCTTGAGAGCGGGGTTCTAATGGCCCACAATCTTCAAGGATGCAAAGCAATTGGTAAGGAGGTGTGATGCTTGTCAAAGATTCTCTGGTAAGCTTAAATTTTCAAGCAATGCCCCCTTGAGGCTAGTAGAAGTGCAAGCTCCATTCCAACAATGGGGAATAGATTTCATAGGAGAAATACCAAATAAGTCTAGTGGGGGACATTCTTGGATATTAGTTGCTACTGATTATTTCACTAAGTGGGTAGAGGCTATCCCTACAAGAAATGCAACTAGTAAGGTGGTCACTGATTTTTTATTGAATAATATTGTTACAAGGTTTGGTTGCCCTGAAAGGATAGTCAATGATAATGCAATGTGCTTTAGGTCTACTGAGTACAAATAATTCTGCAAGGGTTTAGGAATTTAGATATCAAATTTCTCACCTTATCATCCATAGGGAAATCGACAGGCAGAATCATCTAACAA
Source organism: Chamaecyparis obtusa (assembly GCA_027943335.1). Lineage (NCBI taxonomy): Eukaryota > Viridiplantae > Streptophyta > Pinopsida > Cupressales > Cupressaceae > Chamaecyparis > Chamaecyparis obtusa. The sequence continues at coordinate 2,830,496 of BSBK01002152.1, read as the reverse complement.
AAGTTTAATGAAAATCCTCAAGAGGATTCTTGAGAAGAATAAAAGGGCATGGAATTCAAAGTTACCATTAGTTGTATAGGCTGATAGGGTAACTATGAAGAAGGCAATTGGTTGTGCACCATTTGACTTAGTATATGGGATACATGTAAGGATGCCTCATAACAACTTATTGGAAATGTATAAGTTTGTTCAATTGTATGATGATGATATAGATGATGAAATGCAATTAAGAATTGAAGATCTCATTAGGTTGGATGAAACTAGAAGAGAATCAACCTCAAGAAATGCCAAGTTGCAATTTCAGGTCAAGAATCTATATGACAAAAGGATTGTTGAAAGGAAGTTTGAACCTGATGACTTGGTATTAATCTAGAATGCTAGATTGGAAGATAAAGGAAAACATGGAAAATTTGATCCAATCTGGCTATGACCATATCAGATTCATGAAAGATGGGGACAAGATTCCTATATTGTCAAAGAATTAAATGGTGATATTCAATAATTTCCAGTTCATGGATAGTTCTTGAAAAAATACTTCAATTGAAGGTATTTTTCTTTCCATGAACAGTAGCTAGGTTTGTACATAAGTGTGTGTTCTTTTTAGTTAGTTCGTAGGGTTTTGTCCTGTTGTTCTCTATGGTTCAAGTTTTTTCCAATAGGTGGTCTACTTTACCCAATGATTCTAAATTCTTCCATGGGCACAAGTTACCCATCATCCCCAGATAGAGCCACTGTTAGCACCTGCAAGAAATTTTCATGGCTATATATTTTCCTCTCTAGTCCCTACAGTGTTTTTCCTTTGTCTCTAGTTTGAACCCTAGGTCTAAATTCATATTTCTAGTTGTTGGAGGGTTAAACCCTAATTTTTCCTGGCCTTGGTCTATTTCTTTGTTACTTTTTTGGGTCACTTAAGTCCCCTTTCTGCACATGGTCATTTTCCTAGTCTTCGCTGAATCGCGCAATGTGTTTCCTTATCCTTAAGTCTTTCAGCGAACTGGTGACTATGTAATCCTTTGGTCATGTTTCTCTTTGGTCACTGAATCTCCCATTTTTTTGTCATAGTTAAGTCTTCAATTGGTGATTGGGTGAATGCATTGGTTGCGTAGTCTCTTGTTTCTTGGTAGTTCCCCATTAGCACCTAGTGACCTGGTAGGTGGTTTGTCTCATGATCTCAATAGTTAGGAATGGCATCTGGCAACCTAGCGGGTGGTTTCATGTCTCCTCAGTCATGCATTCTCTAGATGGGGGTGGGTTAGGTCAAGATCATGATTTTGTTTGGGCCCGATGGTTACCCTCCTCATTCAGTGACCTTGCGACTATATAGTCTCTTATTCGCTTGTTTCCTAGTGGTTTCATGTTAACCTTCAGCAACTTGGCGAATAGTTATACTTTCCCAGTTTGTCACTAGGTCTCTAAGTATTTTGGCGGTTAATGTTTTATTCCATGACTTGGATTTTGCTTCAGTCACGAGATCTCTTGTTTCCTAGCGATTAAACCCGAAAGATTTAGCGACTCTGCTAGTAGCTTGTTCTTCTCTTCAATTTCTAAATCACATGATGGTGGCCCCCTTTTATAGGAATGATACAGGTGGATATGTTGTCATTTGGAGCTAATGTGTTCTTCTCTGATTGGTCGAGGACAGTGACATGGAATTTGTCAGTGGGGCTCAACATTCAGTTACTAGAAGATCTATGGTTGTCGCTTGATCGCATGGAATCTTCCCAAGCCATGCGATCATGTGATAGCCATTGATTTGGTATCAGATGATAAGGGAGGGCAGTGGGACCATTTTCCAAGTGTTATGGATTTGTTATGTTTTGATTGGCCAAGCGAGAAGGTGACGTGGTGAGTGCCAAATGGGTTTTCTTTTTTGAGGAAAATGCTTTGTCTGCCAGGTAGATATTGAGAGGTGGCAACTTTTCATTGGTTAAAGTAGTGAGTTGGTAGTTGTCAGTGGGCCTGAGGTCTTCAGTCTGTGAGGTGAAGTTAAAGCTTAGACTAATCTCATGGTTGTCATTATACCTCTGATACAAGATGCATGATATTTAAGCCAGTGGTATAATGACAGCCATCCAATTCTATTTAGGGAATGAAGTGCGAAGTGGGACCTCCTTTCCAGTGGGCACTGACATGCTCTTTCTTGATTGGTCGATGTGTGATAAGAAAGGTGGGACCTATTGTCAGATATTATGATGTGCCTGCTCCTGATTGGCCATGGGTGTGGTGATGGGGATGATTTCATTGGGGCTTGCTTTCCTAAATGCTTAAAGTATAGAAAGATCTAGCAGTTGTCATTATACCATTGGGATGAGATGCACATTTCTTAGGGTCAGCGGTATAGCGATAGCCATATGATGGAAAGGTAAATAGAGAGGTAGATCCTCATGTTGTTTTTTGTTGATGTGCTTGTTTCTTATTGGCCGAGAGACTGATGATGTGGCTATAGACTTTTCAAATGGCTTGTTGACTGTTGTGAGGATTAATGAGGACCACTTGATCTGCCAGGAGGAAATAAGATCAACGGTGGTTGTGAAGTCTCAGAAAGAAAGTTGAAAAGTGAAAAAGTTGTTGTCATTACAAGACTCCCTTTCTTGTCACTAAATCACCAAATGAAAAATTTGGAGGAGCTCCTGTAGTTTCCAGATCAGGGAATGAAGAAAGTTTATTCGGTGACTGAGAAGATGGCTTATAGTCACGTAATCACTAGATGAAAGAAAAGTTAAGGGTTTCTTGCAATCACCAAATTTATAGGTATAACTTAAGTTAAGTGAGATGTCGAGAGATCTCATGACTAAAGGATAAATGTAAACTAGGATTCCTATGTAGTTAAGTGGCAGAGCCCAGGTAAAATGAAGAAATTTGACAGTTGTGATATAAGATAATCTAGATTTGAATGTTGGCCATTGATTCACTATCTCACACCATTCAAGTAGTTTTTTCTTCCATATTTGAATATTCCAAGGGTTTCAATGACAATAGGAATGGAATTGAATGCTTGGGTCGCTAGATCTAGTAGATATGATTTTTTCAAGTGTTGTAGTATGGTCCAGAGGCTATGATGATTGATTGCAGAGGATTGTACTATGAAAGAATGGGTAAGAGTTGCTCGAGGCATGTTGCAGATGAATGATCAGACTGATAAACATGGTAGATTTATGATCTTTGGTACATTACTCAAATATTTCTCATTAATGAAGATCATTCTTGGAGCTGATCAAACCAGGTTGCTTGGTTTTCCTCCGATGTATTAAATTCTGATTGAATTTAGTTGGTCTGGTAGGTGAAAACCCTAACTTATACCCTAGTCATTCGTAGCTCGTTGCATCCTAATTTTTGGGATTCCAAGATGACTAGAGGTATATATGGCAACTATTTTTACTTTTTGGCATTGTTGGTGATGTTATGTTGATAGTCAATGTAAAAGATTGAACAAGGAGAGCCTGGATTTTGGGTTTGTTTCCTAGCATTGTGTTGTTTTGGTAATGTATAGATTCTGTAGATTTTAATGAGAATACACTTGAATTCCAATCTCAAATTTATGTTTGTCTTTTTTTTTTGATCTTGGGCTCATATATGTTAATGTCACAAAGTGAGTTAGCATATGGTAGACAAATAATATTGTGGAATTATCTTTGAGTTCCTAACAAAGTTAGGATTAAAGTCTTTAAGGTAGTTTCAGTGAGTTCATGGTTGGATAGGAATTTGATGATCAAGTTTGGGAGTGAGAGGGATAATAGGAAAAGCACTTATTCTGAGTTCAAGAGTGTTTGAGGTAGGATTTTCAGTTGATATATGTTATTGAGTGACTCTATGCCCTAGGTTAAGGCACTGATCCATTCTCTAGAAGCAGTTCATCATCATCAATCACACATTTAATTGATAAAATCTTTAAAATCAATTTGGAAATGGTATAAATGCACAATATTTAGTGATTCCTTTCAAGAATTGAATCGAGGGTACACCCGCCTGAGCATCTAGGCTCAAAGTGTAGGAGGATCCTTGTTGATCCTTGTTAATTGGCCCTTTTCCTTGTAGACTTTGGAGTGGTGATAGAGTCAGTGACATTAGTTTGTCAATCATAGTGTAAACCTGCAAGTAGAAAGAGAAGGGGAACCAACACATTCAATTATGCACAATTCCAAACTTAAATCAAGACTAGTCGTGGCTTTGATATTGACAGGTCTATTAAAAAACTTGAAATCAAAGCAAAAAAGAAATGATTACTGTATTTGGCTTTAAAACCCTTAATTATTGATAAAAGCCCTTGATGAGATTTGATTGGATAACTTTTCACTTTATTCCAACTTGGAAGAGTACTTTTCCACATAGAAATGGATAACAACCCTTTTTTCATTAATGAGAACTTAACTTGAGTTTATTTAGAGATCTAGTGAATAAAGACTCTGGTGATCTCATATGATTTACTTATCTTGAGTTAAATCTAGAGATCTAGCGAACAAAGCTTCCTCATGATCTCAGAATGATTTTCTAACTCATGATTTAATTACAAGATTGGGAAAACAACCTTCATTCACAAAATCACTGAATATTTTACTTAACTTGGTTTTCATTTTGAGATTAGATTCTGACCATTGATCTTGAAAGCAATCGGTGGCTATCGCTAAATCATTAAATATTTTGGGGTTTTACTAATTGATCATGAGATTTCACGAATGCCTTATTCTCTGAATCACCAAAAGATTTAGAGCTTAGCTATCTTATCCCGAGATCTAGTGACTGAAAAAACCTTTACTTTTAATAGACATAGTCATTGAATCACTGAATTATTTTGTCAAAGCCGCTAAAATCTAGTGAACAAGAGAAAACCTTTATTCATTGAGTCGCTAGATACCTTTTCAATTTTATAGTTCATCATGAGATTAAAACATCACCATTGATTTTGAAGATCATCAACAGTCATCGCTTGATCGCTGAATAGCCAGAGACTTAACTGCAAAATCTAGCGAACATGAGATAATTGCCATGCTGGGTCGCTAAATGCTTAGAGAAAACTGTCAAAAATTAAGAGATTGGGAGATTGCATAGTCGCTAAATCGCTGAAAGAAAAACTAACTGTAGATTGCATTTGGAGATTAAGCAACTAAAAGGAAACATGACATAAGACTTAGACGTAGCCGCTAGTTCCCTAAAAGAAAAAGTAACTTTGAAAGATTAATTTGAGATTTAGTGAACACTAAGAAAAATAAAGATCACGTGCAGACTTAAAAACTTAAGTGGCCAAAAAGGTAACATGAAAACATAAGAAAATAGGCCACGCTTAGGGTATTGTTTGAAAAATAGAAATCCTAATTTCTCACTGTGACCTAAATAGAGGTATAAGGGCATTTTTCACTTGGTGAACTTGAAATTTAGATTTTGACAGGACAATTTCTTGCAAATTTATGAAAATTTTGACACAAAAATAGACTTTGGAGGCTAACAGAATAAGAAAATCAAATTTTCTAAGGAAACCCTAAAATCACTCCAATAGTGGCTCTATCTGAGGATGCTTAAAAGAAAGTTTATAGAAAGAAACTAGAATCTCTAGGTGGTAGACTAAACCAAACACTTAACCTAATGCAAGAAAATAACACACAACTTTGAAATAAAACACACCTATACACTACAAAACTACTGTGCATGGAACAAAAGTTATTTCAATTGATGAAAATTTTTAGGAATTGTCCATGCATTAGAAATTCTTGTTCTTCACCATCCATATTTCTCAAAAAATATGAGTCTTTTCCATGAGCCTGATGGATAATATAAGGACCCAACCATAATGATTCAAATTTTTTATGCTTTCCCTTATCCTCACTCCTTGTATTCCATTGAAGGACCAAATCCTCAGACTAGAATTTCCTGACAATTTCTCTTTTGTCAAACAAATACTTCATCTTCTTTTGTAATCTAATATTCTCTTTTTGACCTTCTCTCCTTGTTTCATCTAGTTCAACAAGCTGGATCATTCTATTTTGCAAAGGAACACACATTTCTAAATCTTCCTCTCGCATAAAATTGTAAATAGGCAGTAAATTATTCACATGAAGCCTTGATTTAATACCATAAACCATTTCAAAAGGAGACTTTCCTATAACTCCTTTTTTTTGTAATCCTATCTTCCCATAAAGCTAGTTTCAATTTTGCATGCCAAGTTCTTTTGTTCTTTTCTAAAGTTTTCTTCAAGATTTGCAGAATGTTCTTATTGCTTGATTCTACTTGTCCATTAACTTGTGGGTGATATGGTGATGAATATGACCTTATTATGCCCATGTTTGAATAGAAGTCAGTGAATTCTTGTGATCTGAAGCTCATAGCATTATCCATTACCAGCTTGATAGGAACACCAAACTTTGTTATGATGTTTTCCATCCAAAAATCATTAACTACTATGCTTGTATCCTTTTTTGTTGGGATTTCTTCAATCCACTTGGTAAAGTAGTTAGTGGCCATAAGTATCCAACTATGTCCTCCACTGGACTTCTCAGTAAATTCCCCAATGAAATCAATACCCCACATAGCGAAATGAGATTTTGCTACTATAGGGTTTATTACTAATGCTCCTAAAAAATTCAACTTATTTGAGAACCTTTGGCATGGTTCACACTTTCTAAAAAATGCATGAGTATCCTTGAATAACACAAGCCACTAATATTTAGCCCTCAAAATCTTATGAGCAGTTGCTCTGGCTGAATGGTGTCCTCCACACATTCCAAAATGCATTTCTTTTAAAATCCTCTTAGACTATCCTTTTTCTAGACATAAAATCAAGATCCCATCATTATCCTTCCAATGCAAGTCACCTTTTAGTAGTATATACCTTTGGGCTTGCAACTTTAGGCTTCTTCTCTGATTGCCACTAAGGCCCTTTGGGCAATTAGCATTCTTGAGAAAAAATACAATGTTTGTATACCAGGGCTGCATCTCAATGTTGATGACAGTTCCTTCATGGATATCAACATTGTTGACTTGAATCAGGTCCATATTTTCTTCAGCCATTAGCTTTTCAAGTCCTAAACCTCTGACAAGTTTAGTGATGTGAAGCTCTAAGTCAAATTCTTGGATTCTATTAATCCACTTGCATCTTTTTCCTATGACCTCACTTTGCACTAGAATATCCTTCACTGCACCATGAGGAACATATGCATTTACCTTTGCACAAACTAGATAGGGTTTGAATGCCTTGATAGATTTTACTAAAGCATAGGCTTGTTTTTCCATCATCTCATAGTTTACTTCTGCTGATTGTAATGATTTGCTAAAAAAGACAATGGGATGGTCAAAACCTTCATCATCCTTTTGTAATAATATTGTTGCAATGGTGTGAAATGATGCAAAAGAGAACAAAGAAAAGGATTTAGAGAAATTAGGGGAAACTAAAACTGGTGCTTCTTGGATTGTCTATTTTATTTTCTTAAAGGCCTCTTGTACTTCTTGATTTCAAAAAAACTTTACATCCTTTTTCAGTAGCTTGACAATAGGTTTGACCAACAAAACAAAGTTGGCAATGAATCTTCTGACAAAATTGATTTGTCCAAGGAAAGACTGGACACATTTGAGGATTTTGGGAGCAGGGACTTTCTTAATGGCTTCTACCCTTTCAGGATCAATCCTCACTCCCTCTTTGGACACTATATGCCCTAGTAGATTTCCCTCAGTGACAGAAAAATGGTATTTCTTAGGGTTCAAAGATATGCCATACTCGAGAGCTTTAATCAAAACCTTTTCTAGGTGATTGCAGTGATCCTCAACCCTTTTAGAATATGTAGTCAGATCATCTTGTTACAAAACCATGAAAACATCAATAAGGTCCTTGAATGCTACATCCATTGCCCTTTGAAATTTTTCTCTAACATTTTTTAAACCGAAAGGAATCTGAACATATACATATGTTCCCCAAGGTGTGGTAAATGTTGTCTTGAATTTCTCTGATTCTTTGACTAACACCTAGTTATATCCTAAAAATACATCCATCATGTACAATAAATCACAAGTAGTCACCTTATGAAGCATAGCCTCCATATTGGGTAGTCCATAGTTGTCCTTTAGTAAGGCAACATTTAGGATTCTGAAGTCTACACACAACCTTATATCACCTTTCTTTTTTCTAACTGGTACTAAGTTTGAGACCCAAGATGAATGTCTTATGGGCTCAATTATGCCTACATCCCTTAACTTGGTCAGCTCTGTTTGTATTTTGGTAGATAAGAAGGGATTAATGGGCCTTTTCTTCTACCTGAAAGGTTTGGTGTCCTCCTTTAGGGGAATTTCAAGCTGAAATAGGTGTTTCTTATAAGCTTTGAGATCATCATATGACCAAGCAAAAACATGTTTATATATCTTCAACTCTCTTATTAAATTATTCCTTACATCCTTACTGAGACATTTCCCACTATAGACAATTTGAGGGGAATTTTATAACCCTAGGTCATCCACCTTGGCATTGGATTTATGGGACATGTGAATGTCATTTATTTTGAACATGCCTTCTAACTCAACTAAGCCCTTGGGGATATGGTTAGAAGGTAATTGAACAACCTCATTTCCCATGACACAACTTTTCCCATCAACAGTTTCTTGATAAGCATCAAAATCAATTTTTTGACCATCATACAGATCCAAACCTTGAACAAACCTTAAGATATCTTTTTCATCCTCAAAGAATTGCCAATTACAAATATTATCAGGGACAACAGGTCTACTCTTTATTTCTAATTTTGATACTCTAGTAAGGGTTGCATCATTGCTTTTTAATGCAACATTTGCAAGGAAATCTTCCATAATGTTTTTTGATCTTTCTACCCATAGAATATTGAAAGCATAAAAAATTTCAATCCTATCCCAAGCAACATATTTTTATAATTTAAGTTTGTCATCCTTTGCAGCATATTGTGATCTAATATGAGCAATGATTAACTGAGAATCTCCATAAACTTTTAAACATCTGATATCATGTTTTATTGCAATATCTAATCCCAATATCAAAGCTTCATATCCAATAGTATTATTTGGGCATTGGAAGGTTAATAGGAAAGAGTACTTAAAAGTAGTACCTGATGGGGATATAAGTAGAACATCAACTCCTGAGCCCTCTTTATAGAATCCTCCATCAAAGTACAATTGCCATAGTCCATCTTGTTGTAATAGAAACTCATCAACAATTGGATCAATGTTTTTAAGTTGTGGCACTATTTCTTCTATCATGAAGTTGTTCATATCAATATCAAAATAGTAGTTTAGATCATTTGGAGCTACCATATCAATTAATATTGAGGAGCGATGTTCTCTGTACAACTTTACCTTAGTACCATTCATAGGAATTGTAGCATATGATAGATCTAACTGTAGCTTTCCTCCTACTTCTGCTACTCACTATCTTGATACTAGCATACCATAATGGGGCTAGGTATCAAACTACAACAACATCCATCTTGTAAGTTGCATCTGGGAATGCAACTATTATCACCTCTATTCCAACCAAAGTCCCTACTACAAGAACTGCTCTATTGTCCATGGCATAACATCTTCCATTAGATCTATCAACTTGTAGCCCTAATTCCTTCATGACTTGGTAAGGCATTACTATAGCTACAACACCATAATCTATCATACAATCTTTCAACAATAAATTATTTACAATCAGAGTTACATAAAAAGGATCAATGGAGGATGGCTCTTGGGTTACAATATTTCCAACACAAAAGTTGGAAACCCTTTTGGTTATCTCAGGTCCTACCACTGTTTTCACCTTTTCTAACACAACAGTAAAGCCCTCTTGTTCATTAATCAAAGCCAATGCTACTACCTTATGCTCTATTATTTTTAGCATTTCTAATAAAGGGATTGACACCTTCATCTAAGACAAAGCATGTCTCATGTTAAAATTTGGGGCCTCAGTAGAAAAATTAGATAAGTCTTTTCTTCCCCCAACCCTTTTGTTTCTCTTTTCTGGGATATTTTCCTTATTTTTCTTAGCACTCTGAACCACAATAGGTTTCTGCTTGTTGTTACTATTTTTTCTTAGGAAAGCATCTGGTTTAGGAGAAACTTTACTCTGAGGATCATCCTTGAAAAAGAGTGACCTCAAGACTCCTTTATCAGCATCAACCTTTCTATTTCTCAAGTTGTATGAAGATCTAGCTTGAGAAATAGCAGCCACAATCAGATTCTTGATTTCTTCTTCACTGGGCTTTCTCCAATGAGTACCTTCTATCTCTAGTCTGATCATATTTGTTTGATAAGTTTTATCATTAGATTCTTCATGATCAGAATGAGAAAATATTTATTTCTCATAAATAGGGAGAGTTCTCCTTTTATGGTCAACATCTTCTAAAATCTCCTCATTATCTGAAGATGCAATTTTTTCCACCCTTTGAGTGTTGAACATATTCACTACAGGATTTTCAGAGCCTTCATGGTCTCCTACAGGTGGATCTTATGGTTCATCTTCTAAAGCTTGGGTAACAACACATTGAAAAGGTGAGTGAGGCATGTTGGAGGCCACACACCATAGAATATTTTCCACATTGTGGGTTGTATTATTTTTCAAATGATCAGGAGTATCCTTTCCCTTTTGTGGCTCATGGTTGTCAAAAATAGGCTTCCCATCCTTCCAATTTGTTTTATATGGCTGGTCATGTAACCTAGAAAATCTCTCCTCCCTTTGATAAGGTGGTCTATTATCTTGGAAACTCTTCCCACCCTTATCAAATCTAGTAGAAAGATCTTTAACAACATTAGCCAATTTTTCAACCTTGTCATCTTCCTTGGTAGGTTTCACAACATGTGGTCTAGTCTCTTTCCACAGTCTACCTTCATCCATTTTTTACATTTGACTAGATTCTTTCCTATTACTTTCAATATTTATTGCTAATTTGAAAGCATCTCTCAAAGTACATGGACTTTTGTCTCTTAAAACGTAGGACATCTTTCCTTCTACAACATTGAAGTATGTAGTCAAACAAACTTCATCATCCAATCTTAAAACCTGGAATAACTTGTACATAGCTTTCTAAAACCTACCATTGAATTTTGACATACTTTAATTTACATGCTTCTTGATGTTATTGAACTCATTAAGCATGTAACTAGAATTAACATGTTCAACATACTATTCTTTAAATCTCCTTATAAACTCATCCAATGAGGTAATACTATTTTTACGTAAACTTTTGTACCAATCCCTAGCATCTTCTACCAATGATTGAACAAAAACTTTCATGACAACATCTTCATTCTCTATTTCATAATCATTTATTTTATCTATGAAAGATTTAAGATGCTCTTCACATGTAATGACATTGTTACTAGTGAATTTTGGGATTTTGTCTCTTACCTCATTTGGAATGACATTTGGTTAGCCAGGAATACCATCAAAGAACAATGGCCAGTATCAGTCCAGATGAATTGGCCTTCTTTGAAAATTTTATGCAACCTGGGCTCCACCTCCTCTAGTATTCTAATGTACATTACTTCCAGCAAGATTTCCAACTAATGGGACTCTGGGATTTACATTTTGAACCGGTCCCTGGACCGTTTTCTTAGATCCTGATGCTTGGAGATTATGCATAGGACCAACTAATTGATTTTATGGTATTGGTCCACCAATAATAGAGATTGAACTGCTAGTATATGTATTCATATTAGCATGAAGGAAATCTATTTTTGTTTTCATATCATCTGCACTAGCCTCCAATTCTAGCTTTTCTAATTGGATGGCCAATTCTTTTTTAGCTTTTCTAGCCTTTTCTAGGTCTAAACTAGCCTGAGACATTGTAGTAGGATTTTCATCATTCCTTTTGGAGTTATTTATGCTAATTCCAACTATTTTTTGTTTTCCCTTATCAGATGCATCCATTACCTTATTTCTAAGATCATCATTTCTTTTGATATCTGGTGGATGCAACTATCTTAGGACAGGGCCCTCACCCTCAAATTCATCTTTCTTGGGATTAACCTCATTTCTATTGACTTGTTGTCTCATAGCTCTTACATCACCAAACAACTCACCATCTAAACCTTTAAACTATTGAGTTAGGTCCTTTTCTTGGATCTCATAATTTTTAATTTTTCTAAGGATCTCTTTCCCTTCCATGAGTAACTCATAAATCTCTTGTTATCACTCCTTTTGTCTTTTAGTAATTTCAAAAAATTTCTCCCGATCCCTTTTTCTTAAAGCCATAACTTCTTCCTGCACTTTTTCATCATCATGAGAAGTAGTTTTAGTAGCAGATGTTGTTGGAAAGTTGGCTATATTGATGTATATGACTTAATATAGTGTTTTCATTATGGCAACAAAGTCATATAGTAGTTTGGAGTCAGCACACCTGATGAGAAGATCATAAATCGGTTAAGTGTTGAAGACTGGACAATATATAGAGTTCTTGCATCTCAGAGCATCAACACATGTGCGTACAGAAGAATTATGGTGTGCACCCTAGAAGTTAAATTGGTTGGACTACATTCATGCTTAGTCTATGAGAGGATGATCCGATATGCAAGTATGAGAAAGATACAGGCAGTTGAAGTTGCACAACTAGTGTGTGCCAATGAAGAATAGAGTAAGTAGTCAACTGTTATCATTTTGAGTTGTGACTATATTCTAATGATGTAAAGGATACACGCCTATTGTAATTAGGTTGCTGACATGTATATATGTTTTATTGTAAACATGCTTAAGTCAATTCATTTGGAAGTGTTGTATGTAATAGGTTTAAGGGTCAACCTAGTTGTTTATTTTGTATGCGGATATAAATATAAGATGTGCCCATTGTAATTAGTATGGATGTTGATATAGAGTTGTGATAAGTAGAGAAGAAGTGTGTGAAGAGTCTATAAGATTTATTAGATCTTTGCAAGAGGTCAAAGCATCAACACATCAAAAGAACTAATCTGACAAGTAGTGTCACAGTGACAGTTCATCCAGCAGATATAGTGTGTATCTGAGATCAGAAGGTTGTAGCCTTCACCACTTGAGTAGTGAGCTCTAGGATAGTGCATCCACTCCCCTAATAGGGACTATTGTAAAAGAATCCTAATAGGGTTTGACCCTTGACAAGGTCTACTATACTTAATGCATTGTAAAGCAACTCCTAACATGATTAAGGATCTTCTAGCAAGGATCACAAAACACTAGTACATAATATTAGTGGGTGTCAATTCCCATCAGGGTTTTTACCTATCTAGATTTCCCTGTAACCATATTGGTGTTATGTGTTGATTTCATGTTTCATGTTTATGTGGATGTTCATTTCAGTACTTAAGAATTTAAGTTCAGTTTAAAGATTAAAGCTAGAAGATAAAATATAGTGAACATTGATTCACCCCCCTCTCAGTGTTCCCATTCCTAACAATTGGTATCAGAGCCCTAGTCCTCAACAAATAAGTTTAACCACTTGAGGAGATCATGGAAAAAGTAGAAATGAAACATCTAAAAAGAAATATGGAAGCTTCTATTGAAAACCTGGACAAATCTGAAAGAGAAACTGAAGAACTAAGGGAAAAACTCAGTGATTCTCAATTAGTCATCAAAAGGCTAAGGAAAGATTTGAAAGAATGGTCTACCATTGATCTAGGGACAATGGTCAAGAAGCTGAATGAAGACAATAAATCCTTAAAATAACAACTTGAAGAATTTGATGATAAACTGATCAACTATTAGGAAGTCTATAATGAACAAGTCAAAGATAACCTTCAACTCAATGAGAAATTAATGAAAGAAAACATGGAAATATTGGAGCTAAGGAATAGAAAATAAAGCTTGGAGTCCAAATTAAAAGAAGCAAAGAATCACATTGAAAAATTACACACAAGTTCTAATTTGATAGAATCTCAGTTATATGCAAGAAGAGCTAAAGGAGATACTAGCTACATCGGATACAATGAAGCATAGAATCAGATTGACAACATGTGAGAAAGAATGAATTCACTAGAAGACTCTACTAATACTAAGAAGACTAAACTTCAAACCAAAGATAATGGTGAACCACATAAGAATGAGCACAAGCCAATAGACCGCACTTTTTTTACATGTAACAAGCATGGACACATAGCGAGGAACTGTACAGAGGTAAGACCTTTTAATGGTTACTATTATTCATGCAATAAATTTGGTCATAGAGATATGAATTGCAAGACTAGTAAAACAAACAGGATTTAGCATGATTAGAGAAATCAAAATCATACAAATATAAGAAGTTCTCAGAATGTTACATGTCAGATATGTAACTATAATGGTCACTTAGCTAGACAATGTAAAATGGTGACTCATGTTAATGCACCGAGGAATATAAGGCCTCCAGTCATTTGTCACTCTTGTAACAAGGCTAGACATATCTCAAAGTTTTGTAGATCAAGGACGTAAGGTCAGGAAATCCCTAAAAAGACCAAAGAACTAGTATTGGATCCTGAAGGAGAAGCTAATTTTGTAAAAGCCTCTGATCATGTGAGCTTGATTTGGTTAGAGGGAAAGAAGGACAAAGTTGATGAGTATGTATTGGATGCACCCTCTACATCTAGATGAATGGCCCTCAGGGTCATAGGGGGAGCTAATTTAGCTCTAGACCCCTACATGGCTGGTATACTCACTCTTTGAGTATGCACCTTTGAACTTAAGCTTTTGGAGAATAAAGGAACCTTCATGCAAGAGTGCACATACTGATTGTTCACAGAACAAAATTTGGAAATTTTAAGTGACAACTTGGTTTACGCGACACACATTAATGGAAAAATTTTTACTTTAAGTACACATAAATATTTTTGATTACTCATTGCATTTGAATTCAGAGTGATCAGAGAGAAGAAAGAGATTTAGAAGTTATTGTGAAGACTTTTAGATTGATCTATCAGTGATTAGCAGTACATTTGATCGGTTGTAGAAACGCTAGTTCATCGTGCCGATTCAAAAGTCTTTAGATTATCTTAAAGAACATTTGGAAAGTGATAAAACAAGTAAGTGATGGCCACTCCCATAGTATTTGATGTTGCAGAAAAGAAAAGATATGTGTTTAAGAAGCATCCATTTAAGTTTACCCTAGATGATTTAGAGGGAGCATTCTTTCGCACGCCTATGGGCATTATGCATGTCAAAGACATTAGGGCATACATTTACTATAAGAAGGAACCAGTAGGATTGGATAGGTTAAGAGTGCACAAGGAAACCATGCTAAAACCAGACAAAACCTTCTTGGATGAATATGTGAAGTGGAATGATCACCCTATAGTGGAGTATGCTATGGCATATGAGTTCTATGAGACAGAATGGATTAAAATACTTCTGAGTAGAATTCATGATGACCTATTTTGGATAGGTGATGTTGTTAGGAATGAATGCTAAAGCCTTTGGCAGTCATTCTATAGCAGTGGTTGTTGCATTCATGACTATGATTGTCATTGATGTCAACATAGTGATATTTTGGAGTTTAGCAGAGAAGCAGGCACAATTTTTTTTTGCACACATGTTATATTGTAGATTGAGTTATGCACAGTTGATGGTATGTTCTTTGTTGTGTTATTAGCCTATGGTTAAGAGTGCAAAAATAAATTCATTTATTCATGAAAGTTATAAGCATTTTGGTGGAAGCAGTATTCTGGCAGGATTCCTATGTAGCGGTTTTTGGTAATCAGAGGATATCTCCTAACTGTTAGGAATAAGGTGTCTCAACCTTGGATAATTCCTATTCTTATTATTTGTTTTGTAAATGTATTTTTTTTGCAAATAATGTAATTAAGTGTGAGTGTACATGTCTAGTTGGCATGTTGATGTGTCACTCCACTTGATGTGTCGGCATCTTGTGCGTAAGGAGATCATGACTGAAATGGTCATGACAGATTCCTATGACACGTAAGAACTATTTAAGGAATGTGCTATGACAGGTGTAAGAGCATCTTATGACTTGGGCCTATTTGGGTGCCCAAGAAGAAGTGGTTGGTTTGTGTAAGAGAATATGCCAAAAATAGGTTGGTATGACAAATTCTCTTACACTTCTCTTGTGACCATTATTTTTGGTGGATTCTATGACACCTATTCTTGGGATTGCATGTAACAACTGTGTACATGTGGCTTTGTGCATGGGTCTTGGTGGTTGTGCCTATTTTTGGGTCTAGAGGAGTCTATATATATGATGTTGTTCCTATGGGAGAGATATAACAAAATTTAAGTCTTGTTGGCTTTGTCTCTCATTTCCTGAAAGAACTTGCATTGCAAGTGTATTGTAATCTTTGTGTTGAAGATAATACATTGTGTAGGTTTTGGAGTGCTGGGGTTTTTTACCGAAAGGTTTTCCCCAGGGTATATCATTGTGCCATTCTCTATTTTTCTTTATGCATTGTATGTGGTTGCAATATCTTTGTTAAAGTAGTTAATGAATCTGAAATTGTAAGGATTTATAAGAATTTGCACAATACTCTCCTATAGAGATTAGCATAGGAAGCTGTTTCCGCACCTGAGTTTCCTTACACTAACCGGGATGGAGTCTAATTCTGCATAGTTAAAGGGAAGTTTGAGATTCATTGGTGGTGATGTGGTTCACAATGAAAACTTTGAGGTCACATGATTGGAAAGTTATTATATCTGGAAGCTGACAGTTTTATGTAATTTTGATGTAGCATGTTGAAATTATTATTTTGTATTTACATGCCAACTCATTTGTAATTATTTGAGTGTGGTATAAAGGAAGGAATGTTTTCCTTGTTGAGATAGAGGATTGTAATATTTTTAATATGAAGTTGTGAAAGTTGTGATGCGAATGTATGCATGAAGTGAAGAAAAGAGCTAATTCAGTGATGAAGGAAGACTTGCGAAGTACAGAGATCTGGATTTGTGATCTTGTGTAGTAAAGAGTGTGGTTTTGGCATAGTGTGAAGGAGGTAACATATTTCATATTATTCTATTGAATAATCCTAAGATCTGTTGGATAGTGAGTTCAGAGATCTTGCCTTGAAGCTGTTTGGGCAGTGGGTCCTTCTGTCTTCCATAACTCCTAACAGGGTTAGAATCTTTTAACAGGGATTCAAAATCTCCTAATAGAGATTCATATGTACTGAATGTATTTCATAAGACTCCTAACAAGTTCCATCCTCTAACAAGGAACTTTCATATTAGTGCATCATTTTGTGGGCATCATTCCCACTGGGGTTTACTCTTTGATCAAGAGGTTCCCTAGTTAACATATCTTGTGTTATTGTGTCATTATGTATGATTATCTTTCTATGGTTGGTTACTACATTAATTATATGGTTTAAAGCTATTGAAGTTGATATTGAAGTTAATGTTGATAAATGGTTTAATTATCAGATAACTGATTCACCCCCCCCTCTCAGTTATCTTGGTGGTCTTTACTTTCTAACAGATGTGCTAGTAAGAATCACTAGTGACCTAATATATGAGATGATAGGCCTATCTAAGATTGGTGCCATCCTTCCTATGGGAAAGGATGTCAAAAAAATTGTTGAGCAAACATGTAAGTCAAGGAGTGATAGGCGCGGGATGACAATTGAGCCTATTGAGAAAATTGACATCAAATTGATGTCCATGATACTTGGATACATGTTTCAACACACCAGTAGGGTGAATAGTGTGTCTATAGCCACAATTCTAGTAGCCATTAGACTTGTGAAGGAAGATGGAGATTTCAATCTATGTGAGATCTTGTGTGCATAGTTGATTGATAACATCAAGTCAATCAAGCATGATAAGACCAAGATATTCAGGTTTGGGTCTTTGATCATTTACATGTACCTTCATATAGTTGGGAAAGTATCAGATTTGTATTTGGACAATTCCATTCCAACCATGCCATAGATATCTTACAAGGCATCCACTAAGAGTACATTGAGAGATTACATAACATTGGAGTTGAAAACCTTCAAGGCCAAGATGCAAATGAGGTACAAAATTCTAGAAAACATTGTTGAGAAATACAAGGATACTATTTGTTTTATGGTTGAAATAGATACAACTTGCATGGAGGTAGTTGTACCTAGAACAAAGTGGATTCATCCACTTGGATATGAAGTAGATGAATAAGTTTTAGAAGCATATACTCAAGTATTGCTTTCAGCTCCTACTAACCCTAATGAGCCAATGTGGGGAACTTATGAGGAAAAGACAAGAGAGATAGATGCTAAACTTAATAGTGTCACAACAAAAAGAAAGGTTGCTAAAGTTACCTCAGAGATCTTGAGAATACATGGAGTGTCTCAAGAAGATATAGACAAAGAAAAAGAACAAAATATTTCTTTTTAATTAGAGAGCATGGATTTAGCAAAGGTAGAATCACATGATCCCAAGTTGAAGAAGGTAAATATAGAGAAATCTAATGAATAGAAGGATAAAACTGATGATACTCCCTCTACACCCAAGGAAACCATTGACCCTACTACTCCTCTAGAGTATAAGACAATGGAAAAGGGAAGAAAGAGGTTGGCACTAGTCATCCATCCTCATGAGTAACAAGAAGTGGAAAGAACACTCAAGCTCCTCCTGAGGTAGGTTTCAGACCTAGTTTAAAAGTGCTGAGTGCAAGAATCATAAATGAGGGAAGACTGGATCATGATAAGCTTACTAATGCCCATTTCAAGAAAATAAAAGAGACAAAAGCTATAATTGAGAAATTCAAGCATTCAGTGAAAGACACATCCACATATGTAAACATGTGTAATAATGTATACCAAGGGAAAATAGATAAGATTGAGAAGGCAGAAAAAGAAATGTCAAAGATCAGGGCAAGGCAAACACAGCTTAGGAATGCTCTTATGCCCTCATTAGATATACTCAATCAGAACATCAAGGACATAGATGCCACAATAATAACATATGATCATGGTCCTAGCACTGACTTGGATAAAATGGAGAAGCTACAGTATGCACTATGCGCCCATCTCCAGATAGTAAACTCTTTGATCACATTTTGGAAGAAGGAGATCGAAAGCCTAAAGATAGCATATCCGAATGTTTTCCCTCAGTGAGTATGTGTAGATATAGTTTTTGAAACACCTTTTTCATTAATTTCAAAGGGGGAGTTGTGTATAGAATATGGATCTTAATATGTATAGGGAAATATAAGTGTATGTATAGAAGACAAAAAGTTTCTTGTATTAAGGATTGTTAGCAACTTGGCCATATTCCTTTATTGCCATCAATGAAAAAGGAGGAGATTGTTGGAAAGTTAGCTATACTAATGTATATGACTTAATATAGTGTTTTCATTATGGAAACAAAGTCATATAGTAGTTTGGAGTTAGCGCACTTGATGAGAAGATTAGAAATCGGTTAAGTGTTGAAGACTAAATAGTGCACAAAGTTCCTGTAGCTCAGAGCATTAGTGCACATGTGTATGGAAGAATTATGGTGTGTGCCCTCGAAGTTAAGTTGTTTGGACTATATTCATTCTTATTCTATGAGTGCATGATTCGATATGCAAGTATGAGAAAGATACAAGCAATTAAAGTTGCACAGCCTGTGTGTGCCAATGAAGAATAGAGTAAGCAGCCAATTGTTATCATTTTGAGTTGTGACTATATTCTAATGATGAGAAGGATATGCGCCTATTTTAATTAGGTTTCTAACATGTATATATGTTTTATTGTGAACAAACTTAAGCCAATTCATTTGGAAGTGTTGTATGTAATAGGTTTAAGGGTCGACCTAGTTGTTTATTTTGTATGTGCATATAAATATAAGATGCACCCATTGTAATTAGTATGGATGTCGATATAGAGTTGTGATAAGTAGAGAAGAAGTGTGCAGATAGTGTTGGTGCTCAAAAATGCTGGACCATTTTGAGGCCAACTGACAGGCACAAAACAAGTGCCTCTGCAATTCTAGTTCAATTAAACCAAGGCTGGTAGGCCTAAATTAAATATACTGTCTAACTGCACAAACAACATGCATAAACAACAAAATTTCTTCCAAAGAGGTTATTGATCCTTGGAAGATAAAGTAAATGAATATCCTAATAGGCAGATAGTTAGATATTTATACTAATGCTATGAACTAATGCTAAACCTAATTTAATTCTTGATAAATAAGATAGCAGATTAGAAATGTACTTCACAGAAAGAAATAAATGACAAAATCAAATGAATGAATAGACCAGTGCCTGATGCCAAATTGAAAATAGAGTCAACATTCAATACTATATGTAACTGGAGATGGTTTTAAGATAACTTATTTCTACAGAATGATACCATCACCCTACAAGCTTTTATTTAAACAAAACTTTACAATAATTCATACAATAGGTCCTATGGTTTTTAACTCAACTTAAGAGCCCCAAAGGAAACAACAAAAGGTTCCTAGACCATGCTATCATTATTCAAATTGTACAAACTGATCATAAATAAATGCATAAAATAGAAAGCATAATAGGTTACCCTGGTTAGAGAGTAATCCAAGAAACTGATTGAACATACAAACTATATAATCAATAGGGTATAAGCACTTATCAAATATCCATGCATAAGATCTTGAGACATTAGATTCCAGTCTGTGAGAAGTATCTTTTTTGTTGTGATAGAATTGTCTTGTATTGTATTCCCTCTCTTTACATTTTACATTATGTATATATACATTTTTGAGTGGCTTTCACACCTCTTTAGGGTGAAAAGACACACCCTTATTACAAATTGTTTTGAAAAAATGATAAACTAACTAAAAAATAACTACCTAACTTTCAGATTTGGGCTTGGTTGAAAAATTAAAACACATCGTGGAAAGATAATATTTTTATGGGAGATAGGAAATTTGATTTTCCGAACTGGGTCTTTTTTAGATTTTTAAAATTCAACCATCTTCTACCTCTGTCGACATCATCTTTATAGAAGGTCGAAATTCCATCATTTTTTGAAGGCTTTGATCATAGAATTTTGATTGTTCTTGTCACAGAGCTTCCTTCCATAATATCTAAACTTTTTAATTGAAAATTAATGTAATATTTTATCCCATTTCATGTAAGGTATGGACTTTAAGAGGCCATTTTTTAGGGTTTTATCACTATATATGACTCGAAATTTTGCCCAAAATTTAGAGCTCCAACAGGCTCTTTCTGGGGACATATGCTCCATCTGAGCATAGTGAGATTCCAGCTATCTCTAGAGAATCAGACCAAGTATCCATACTAATTTGATGCGAAGTAAAATTGGGTGGCCCTAGGCCCCCCAAAATTGAACATTGATCCTTTCCTCTATCAAACACTTGATTTTGATCACGTAACACTTTTAACCTTGCTGCATTACACATGTCATCCTTATAGACAATTCTCACTACTTCATCAATATGATCTTTGGCATCCAATCTATATTCAGCCCTTGAGAAATCATCAGGTCCATTGTAATCCTTGTTGAATAGAAGATTTTGGTTAATCATACAAACCTCTAGGTTAGTCTTCTTTTTTTGAATACCTTCTTGTTCACAATCTATCCCATCTCTATATTTTGGATATTTTTTCTCCTCACCAAAAGGCTTTGAGAATAGCTTATCTTCAAGAAGTACAAACTCTCTCTCACCAAGAGTTTGATTAGCTGGGACATTTCTAAAATTTTTAGAACTATGCTTCAACACATTCTCTTCATCATGTCTAGTTGATTCCATATCATCTTCATATGTTTGGTGTACCTCTGGCTCAAAGGATGAACTCCAAGATATCTCACCCTCTGAATGCACTTCATGAGTTTCATCAAATTTAAAATTAGGACTATTATCTTCATTATGATGCTGATGGATTCCATTGCATAAAGGATCCTCTTCAAACAATGGATTCAATAACATAGAGAAATTAGACATATCTTCATCTACTTCCTCTTCAAACAATGGATTCAGAAACATGGAGAATTCAAACATACATTCATGAAAATTTTCATTTGGATCATCAAGTTTTTCATCAACAAGACTAACATATTCATTGACATTATCTACTGAAACTTCCTCCTGTTCATGCAGTTCTATTTCATCTCCACAATTTGATTTCTCTTGAATATGGGTTGATCCATCTACCTCCTTACCATGGTGGATTGAGAAAAAATTTGGACCATTCTTCTCAGTGTTTCTTTGGTATTCTATGTCTAATAAAGCTAAAATTTCTCTTGTATTGAGAAGGTTTTCTTCTTCATCATCATGGTCATTGATACATGTTTCCATACACATCTCATCATGTACAAATTCTTCTTCAATCTGATCCAAATTTTTATCCTCCATGTCATCACAAGTATTATTATGGTTCTCATGAATGTATGCTTCTTTATCTTCTGTATGAGTAGTGCATTCATCTTCCTCACCAAGATAATCATCAAGCACAAGGCCTTGTTCAATTTGAGCAATAGCCTCCCTTTTTTTGTCTTCATCATCTTCTTCTAATATATGTGCAAGGAGCTTTACAGAAGGATCATCTGATGTAATTCCCAATTTTTTGACCTTTCTCATGATTTCTTTTTGTGAAGGCATAATGTTTGAAGGTATTTCTTGAAGAATGTCTGCCATTCTTATCAGCAAATGTGCAGAAGACTCCCCTTCAAATCTCTCCAAGCTAAAAAATGCATCAAGTGGAGACATGTAAGATTCCTCTTCCATATTGTGATCCTGAATCTTGTCCTATTCATAATGAAACATATCAAGAAACCATTTCTCAAACTCTTTCCATGATGATATACTTTGTTTAGGTGTCATACTAAAAAGTAAACCTGCATGATCTGTCAATGATCTTACAAATAGTTTCATAATCACATCTTCTGCATAGATATGACAATCTAGAATAAATTTACAAAATGCATGCAAATGCTCCATTGGTGATTCTGATCCATCTCCACAAAATTTTGGAACATATTTTTTTTATTTTAAGAGGAATATATTTTTGACCACCAGGGATGTTATCAAAACTCAATGGTCTATATACTTCAATAATAAATTTTGGTCTTGGGTCACAAAAGTTTGATACTTTATGTGAGTATGTATTTTGGTACATACAAAATATTTAAATTTGTAGTAACTTTTTTCTATATACATTAGGTTCTTTTCAATAGATTCGCCACCTCTTTAAAGAGGAAAACTTTACTTATCTCCTTCTAGGTCTTCTCCCTCAGTAGAGTCACTAACTAAAATGTTTTGTTAAATAGAGTCACCACCTCATTTGAGGAATGTCTTGCTTCTAGGTTCTTTTTTTCCAGTAGAGTGTACTTCCAAACAAATTAATATAACTACTTTTTGATTCTGGTCTGCGAAACCAAAGATTTTGGGTTTGATCCCCAGTAGGGTCACCAATTTGTTGGTGCTAAAAAATGCTAGACCATTTTGAGGCCAACTGACAGGCACAAAACAAGTGCCTCTACAATTCTGGCTCAATTGAAACAAGGCTAGTAGGCCTAAATTGAATATATTGTCTAACTGCACAAACAACACACATAAACAACAAAATTTCTTCCAAAGAGGTTATTGATCCTTGGAAGATAAAGTAACTGAATATCCTAATAGGCAGATAGTTAGATATTTAGACTAATGCTATGAACTAATGCTAAACCTAATTTAATTCTTGATAAATAAGATAGTAGATTAGAAATGTACTTCAAAGAAAGAAATAAATGACAAAATCAAATGAATGAATAGACCAGTGCCTGATGCCAAATTGAAAATAGAGTCAACATTCAATACTATATGTAACTGGAGATGGTTTTAAGATAACTTGTTTCTACAGAATGAGACCATCACCCTACAAGATTTTATTTAAACAAAACTTTACAATAATTCATACAATAGGTCCTATGGTTTTTAACTCAACTTAAGAGCCCCAAAGGAAACAACAAAAGGTTCCTAGACCATGCTATCATTATTCAAATTGTACAAACTGATCATAAATAAATGCATAAAATAGAAAGCATAATAGGTTACCCTGGTTAGAGAGTAATCCAAGAAACTGATTGAACATACAAACTATATAATCAATAGGGTATAAGCACTTATCAAATATCCATGCATAAGATCTTGAGACATTAGATTCCAGTCTGTGAGAAGTATCTTTTTTGTTGTGATAGAATTTTCTTGTATTGTATTCCCTCTCTTTACATTTTACATTATGTATATATACATTTTTGAGTGGATTTCACACCTCTTTAGGGTGAAAAGACACACCCTTATTACAAATTGTTTTGAAAAAATGATAAACTAACTAAAAAATAACTACCTAACTTTCAGATTTGGGCTTGGTTGAAAAATTAAAACACCTCATGGAAAGATAATATTTTTATGGGAGATAGGAAATTTGATTTCCCAAACTGGGTCTTTTTTAGATTTTTAAAATTCAACCATCTTCTACCTCTGTCGACATCATCTTTACAGAAGGTCAAAATTCCATCATTTTCTGAAGGCTTTGATCATAGAATTTTGATTGTTCTTGTCACAGAGCTTCCTTCCATAATATCTAAACTTTTTAATTGAAAATTAATGTAATATTTTATCCCATTTCATGTAAGGTATGGACTTTAAGAGGCCATTTTTTAGGGTTTTATCACTATATATGACTCCAAATTTTGCCCAAAATTTAGAGCTCCAACAGATAGTCCATAAGATGTATTAGAGTTTTGCAAGAGGTCAAAGCATCAGTGCATCAAAGGAACTGATTTGACAAGCATTGTCACAGTGACAGTTCATCTAGCAGATATAGTGTGTATCTGAGATCAGAAGGTTGTAGCCTTCACCACTTGAGCAATGAGCTCTAAGATAGTGTATCCACTCCCCTAACAGGGACTATTGTAAAAGACTCCTAACAGGGTCTGACCCTTGACAAGGTCTACTGTACTTAATGCATTGTAAAGCAACTCCTAATAGGGTTAAGGATCTTCTAGCAAGGATCATAAAACACTAGTATAGAATATTAGTGGGTGTCAATTTCCACTATGGTTTTTACCTATTTGGGTTTCCCCGTAACCATATTGGTGTTATGTGTTGATTTCATGTTTCATGTTTATGTTGATGTTCATTTCAGTACTTAAGCATTTAAGTTCAGTTTAAAGATTAAAGTTGAAAGATAAAATACAGTGAACACTGATTCACCCCCTTCCCCCCTCTCAGTGTTCCCATTCCTAATAGATGTATCTTTTGTCTATTCTAAATTCTCTCATGTGGGAAAGAAACCTATGTCTATAAATTCATCTTCCTGAGGAGGACTAACTAACTTAGGATTCATTCTTCTAAGGAAATCAATTTTTTTAGAGAAAGACGGGACTTATTTTTGGATTGAAATGGGAACATGTTCTTGAGATGGTCTAGGAGAATCATTACTAGATGTCCCTCTTCTAGACCATTTCTTTTTGCTAGGTGTATGTAACTCCTCACCCATCTTTCTTTTTGGGTGATCCATATAGTAAGACCGAGTATTCCATGGCCTACTCATATTACTTTGACAAGATATCTCAAAAAATTTCAAAAGCTTTTACTAGCAACTGGTAAACACAGAGTTCAGAGCCACCACCCATAAATTTGTGGGAATAAATTGATAAAATGGTCTTGAAGTACAACAATAAATAGTCAAAAAAACTATTAGCAAGTTCATTGTAGAAACATTTTAATTCCCCAGCAAAGTCACCAATTTTGTTAGTGTTCATAATTGCACATGATCAAAACTAATAAAAAAACCTCTGATTCTTAACTCTTATAGTCCCAATAGATGCATCAAACAATAACAAACACTAAGGTAATAAGGATCTATGTCCTTCTTCACTTTGAGCTTTTACCCATAGGTTGGTATACCTATTAGATTGAATTCTTCAAATATCACAACAACTATCTGTATACTTGATATAGATCTAAGCATATAAATCTCTCACAAGTTTAAAGTAAATCCTTATTTTAATTGATTTATGGTGAAAATAGTGAAATCCTAGAAATAACTAGTGCCAAATCCTAGGGCATCAAAGTCAAATAAATGTAAATCTACAAAAAAATTGTCAACTCAAATAACCCAAACCCTAGATAAAATGCCTTGTAAATTATCTTCTTATGCATACACCATGTCATCAAATTCATCCACAAAATATTAAAATATTTGAGACCTCATTCAAGATTTACCCCTCCCTTGAAAGGAACTCAAATTTCAACCCCACTATCTACCTGGTAGAAAGATGTACCTAAAATGACTTGAAAATTAAATACACAAAGAAATCTCATTCATACATGAAGACAACAAAAAGATATACATGGAACTTCAATATATTTTTATTTATCAACTTCTTGTATCAGTACATTCAAAAGACTTGGATTCCAGAGAATCAAAACACTAAAATTATAAACTCCTATTACACCGAGTACTTCACCACCTCCTTGTGTGATTTAGAACTTGCTATATATAAGAAAAACCATCTTGAAATCCTCTAGAAGGATGCAACAAGCTTCAGATCATTTTGATAGTGACTTGCACTAGAGTACAAAATATTTAAATTTCAAAATAGAAAGGAAAGAAACTAGCGCTAGAATTTGTTTCTTCTCAGTGTGAATTCCTTGTTGAGTTGCACCTTTGTCTGTTAGTAATCAGAGAAACATCATCTTTTGAGGTCCAATTGTACCCTTGGAAATTCTACAAATATTTGATCTACCTATCCTGTCTAGAATGAGTGATGGTGTTTATATTAGCAACATATTTAATGTATTCATTTTCCACTTTGATCAAATTATCAATAATATTGTTGCAACCATCTATGTCTAAGGAGCCATCATTATTGAGAAAGGCCTCTTGCCTAATTTTCACTAGGTCCATGCTTGATTTCAACTCATCTAGACTTATGATACTTCCATCATCCCTATAAATTGAAGACAAATATTTTCTATAGCCTTGATCAAACATGGCCATTTTAGCCTTTACTTGATTTGACTTCGCTTTAAAAAAGCTCAAGGTAGCACTGATCAATTCTATCTTCTCATAAACTTTAGTAACCACCTCAGGGATCTTTTCAATGAGGTTGCAGTGCATCAAGTTTTTCAAACAAAGAGCTCCTCCTAGACCAAACATTAAAAAGTGGCTCCAAGGCACCCACTGTCTCTTTCACATTTTCATTTTTTTATGCAACATGCCCATTGATTGATGGAATGAGTCCATTTTCTCTTTTATTCTCTCACATTTGTATTGCATAATGTCTGAGATAGCCTTTAAGGCTACATCAATATTTACCTTATCTAAGTCCTTTGATGACTTGTTAGTAGTCTCTTCCACTAATGGGACTACAACTCCAATCTGTCTAGTTGGAGGGGGAACTGCTTTAGAAGCTTCTACAAGCTTATCTTTTAACTCGTCTAGTTCATCCTCCAAATCCTTGATCTTCATCAGCCTCAAATCTCTATCCTTGGCTATTTTTACTAAATTTTCAAATAGTTATGGATACCTATTTGACAATTGGGCTGTCTATTCTTCATTTAGATGGGAAAAATGTGTTATAGCCTTTGACACCTCAAGATCACCAGTATTTTGGACTGTCCAAATGATCTTATCCCCTTCCATTTTATCTTCAATGCTAACCAAAGATGGTTTTTGAGTCCTTAGAGATAAAGACCACATTGCCATAGCTTGGGACTTAGGATCATGTCCACTTCCCCTAAGCATATCAGTATGTGGACTTCATAAGATAAAATTCCCTCTGGTTGCTTCCTTATTTGATCTATGATGAAGGTTGAGGTCAAATCCCATCCAGGAGTCAAAATCATCCCACTAGACTTTACCATTTCTCTAGCTTCTTCAATAGTGATATTCTCTAGGCTAGGGTCATAGGAAGTTAGATCCCTCAAGGTATCATCACTTGGTTTGATACCCCCTGGTAGAGCCTTGGCCACTTCTTGTTGTTTCCTCCAAATGAGGAAATTTCAAAATTCATCACTCTTGATGAATTGATCATCACTAAGGAATTCATCCTAATAGAACTCCCTCTCATCCTTTCCAAGTAGTAGAGGCAATTCCTGCTCTTCATTTCACACTATCTTCTTACCCTCTCTAATAGTCTTCCTCAGATTGTGATGGTAAGCATGATCACTAGGCACTAGAACATAGGCTCTCTCAAAAATCTTCTTTTGTTTCTTCTCCTTGGAAGGCCCACCTACCTCAATTTCTTTCCTTTTCTGTGGTGGTTTAGGGGTATCCTCTATGTCTTGAGTAATGTCAATGATAAGAGGTTCATTGGTTTGAGGTGGACTATCACCCTCCTGAGATTCATATGTATACTCCTCATAGTTAGAAGTGGAATAGTCCTTATCCACATCTAACTTCTCCTCAAGCATCCCTTCTACTTGACTAGATAGGGTACCATGCATCTCAATAATTCTATCAATTCTTTGAAGATAGGGGAGATCAGGGAAGAAACCCCCAAAATCAATCTTGGCCTTTCTGACCTGAGCTTCCAACTTCATAAGATCATTTAACTTGGTGAGCCTCCTACCAATCTCATCCTCATCCAAGATATTTGTTATCACATCTTCTTCATCACAACCCTTATGTTCCCTTATTGTACCAATGTTGGGAATCAACATCATTCTGGGAGTTTTGTTGAAATTATCAGAGTCCACATATTTGCAGCTGCCAGAGGTTGTCTTGAAATGGTTGAGCCATGAACTGAATTGGGGAAATGCCCTCTTACCAACCAGGATGTTTCCTATCCTGAATTGTCTAGGTGTAAATGGGCCCTTCCTATGAGGTGCCAGGTGCTCATTGTTAGTCCATATCAACTACCATATAAATTCTAATTGGGGAACCCTTGGTGGCACAAATTTTGGAAGTAAATGTGGGGGTTGTGAGCATCCATAAACCCTGATTATGGTGCAATTCTCTCCTAAGTAGAAATCACCCCAATTATGATTTCCTTGCCATTTTTCCTCATATTGCATAGGCCTCAAAAGCTTTGAAACCCCGACTTGCAATCTCACTATATTTGTCCCCATCAATTTGAGAATTGGATGGACTATCCAGTTCTGAAAAACACATAAATCACACTCATTGGAAGTGTAATTCCAGACCCTGAGCCAATACTACACTGGATTAGGCTAGCCCTTAAACATAAACCTAGGCTTTAGCACCTTTGCATCCAAACTATTGATATTGAAATATAGGATCAAGTGCATCAGAATGGAGTAATGCATGAACCTAATGGGCCTCTTATTTTGTTTCATGGACATCAACCCTTCACATATTCTATCGATTACCTAATGGATGTAATCATAGTTAGTGTTGGCATGAGAGTTTTGTATGTCAAGAATAATCATTAACAAGTCAGCAGACAAATTTTTTGCATCTCCATCTATTCCAAGAACTCTACACAACCCGTGACACAAAAAATTCATATAGAAGTTGAGGGATTTGAACTCATAAGGGGCATTCATGTGTACAGGGAGAGGGGCTATTTAGTTGCCAGTCTTTGGAATGTGCCTAACCATCTGGCTCTTTACTGAACCTATGTGACTTGCATATTTTGGTTTTTCTTTCTTCAAGTCTATCTCAGTAGAGGAGGAGGAATACAAATCAAAGGCCTTCACGAGTGACCCTCTATCCAAAGTTAATAAAGTAGATTGGTCACCCTTTCTAATTGTTTTGGAAATTGGGTCATATAGCCTAGCTAACTCTATGATTAAGTCCACATCCAAGAAAACATCAGGCACAATCAATTTTTCCATTCCTAAAGCCCAAGAATTGCAAATTGGAATAGCCTTATTTCTATTGTTGTAAAAATAAGTAAAAATAGTGTAGCCTAAGCCAGAAGGGGTGGGAGGATCTCTACAATTTTCCATTATGTCCTCAAAAGCCTCATCAGTAGCCTTCTTATTTTGGTTTGAACTAGGGAGAAACTTGATAAATTTATTTGAATAATTTGGCTTTCCCTTTTCTTCACCATCTTGTTCCTTAGCCTCTCCATTGGATGACACTATGCTCAACTCTGGTTGATTCATCTTTACATTCTGGATATCGCTCAATTCTAAAAATTCTCTAACACTTTGAAACTTACTGCATGTGCTTTGAAAATGTCCACTATCTTTAGAAAAATTTGAGTGTTGAAAACAATGATGTCATGTCTATATCTTATCGAGTATTGAATGCAAAAAGTTGCCAAGATCCTTGCAAATCTACTCCCAATCACTTCTGCATTCAATTCTTCACAATTCCAAATTTAAATCAAGGCTAGTCATGGCTTGGATGTTTACAAGTCTATTAAAAAACTTAGAATCAAAGAAAAAAATAAATGATTAATGTATTTGGCTTTAAAACCCTTAATTATTGATAAAAGCCCTTGATGAGATCTGATTGGCTAACTTTTCACTTCATTCCAACTTGGAAGAGTACTTTTCTACATAGCAACAGATACCAACCCTTTTTTCGTTAATGAGTGTACTAGAAATTGTACCTTCATAGAATTAGTATTGTCAAATAAATCAAATAGAAACTAAGTTACCACAAATAGAAAATTTGTTCAGCAAATACATGAGCAATTAAGCATTCTATGGCTCTCTAACTTAGAGTGTTAATGGTGAAGCTGTCAGAAAGCCTTAATTAATGACAGTCCTAGAATGAGAAATGAGTGATAAGTTAAGATAATTAATTCAATTCCAAATTGAAATGCTTAATTTCCTGGCCTTTTTTTTGTGAATTCTGTACTTTAATAGTTCTTTTAATAGTAAAGGCCTCTATTCATAAAAAATGCTCAATTAACTTATAAATTGCCTTTCTAGCTATAATTCTCAAGAGGTTAGATGCAATTTTCAGATTTGTGGATTGAATTATGAATGAATTTAGCCTTGCTTTTATAGGATTTAGCAAGGGTAGGGGTGTAGTTGGATTTGATCATGGTTGAGTTGGGGTTAGGTCTTTGGTTCCACCCTTTGAAGACAATTTAAATATTGTGTCCTCAAAGCTTGGGACAAGAAGACAAGATGAGTGGACAAGATGCTCTTTCAATTTGAGTGATTGAGATTGAATTTGGCTTGATCCATGTGAGTTCTTTCTTTAAATCCTATTGGTTGAGACTTTTTCCTCCCATGTGGGTTTGAGAGAAATTAGGATTTAATCAATTAATTTTAATTCATTTATTTAGCCAAGTGTACCCCTTGAATGGGTTGAGTTTATTTAATTCCAAACTATACAATTAATTGAATTAATTACACATTGATTTGATTTAACTTGATTAAAATGCTCTTGATTTTGATTTAAATTGAATAGAAGCTTGATTTTAATTTTGATTGGCTGAATGCTCATTTGGATTCAATTGCTTTGATTTTGGTTTGATTTGCCTTGATTGATCACTTAAATGATCTTGTCCACTTTTAGGTGATTATAAATGCCCCTCTTTGAGTTGATATGTGAAGTGTGTCGATTCAAAGAATGTTTTGATCCAACTGATAAAAGGTCATGGTTCTATCAATGGTCGATCTTGAAGTTTGATATAAGATGTAGATATTGATGATGTTTGATGTAGTTTTGATTGGTTTTGGTGTCCTGATGGTCGATCTAATGTTAGATTGCTGATGTGATACCTGATTTGATGTGGTTCGATGTTTGCTGCCCTTTTCAATTGATTAGCAAAAAATTTCCTGATAAAAGATTATGCTTTGATTTGATGGTTGTTCCCCTGATTTGATGATGCTGATGTTACTGATTATCCGAGTGTATGCCCCCTCAGAAATGAAATGAAATTTGATAAATTTAAAAAAAAATTTGATGATTTAGGTCAATTTGCGTTAATTGGGTCAATTTATAATAAATTTCAATTTCATTTCCGATAATGTTTTTGCATCTATTTGATGATAAATGCCCCTGATTTGGTAGAATTGGTGAAAAAATTGGGTCCTCAATCCCCCTTTGATCAAAGATTTCATTTTTAGGTCAAAAGGTTTATATAAAGGGGTAAAAAGTCATTTTTTACTATTCATTTTCACTTTTACTTTTGATTTTTGAGCTTTGGCCTCCTTTGACTCCTTGATAATGTCAATCCTAATACGTGAGCATAGATTCGAGCATGGGTGACGGTATTAGTGGCCATTCTCCTACGGACCTCTGGTAAGTGCCTGATCTTCTCGATTATTTTTAGTTATGCATTTAAATTCAAAAAAATAATTTTTTCTTAGAAAAACCCTCTTTTTTTGTTCTTTTTAAATATGAAATAGCACTTTTACCATTTTAAATAGTGCATTTACCATTCAAATAGTGCTTCTGTGGTTTCATTTAGCACTTCCACAAATTGAATTAGCGTGTTTACACGCTTGTTCCAAGACATAAACCACTTTTGCTTTGTCAAATAGCGCTTTTAAATTTGATTTCACTTTTGCTATTTAGATTAGTGAATATGAATTAAGAAATGGTGCTTTCAAATAGTTTTAGCACTTTTGCCTTTGTAGGATTTGAGCAATACAAATCCACAAAACTCGAAGATCACCTGCATACAAAAACTTGTTACAAGGAAGTAGAGACAAGAAGAAAGCAAGGGTTTGACTCAAAAATATGAAGAAGAAAATATCCTCAAAATAATTAATGAATTAAATGTACAATGGATCATCCTTATAAAGGAGATCAAAAGCCTTGAAAAGGCAAACCCTAGTGCATGTAATAATTAGTTTAACTATTACATGATTAATGCATGCAAGTTTATATTTAAAATAACTAATGCATGTGCATTTAACTAAAGAAAAATGAGTTGACATCTTAAGAAGGGAGTAAAGTTAATTAATATAATTAATACTTTACTCTAACTGTAATGCCCCACCAAGGAACCCTTGGCTCAAGGACATTATACTCATTAAGTCATACACAATATATAATACTTTTTTTCAATAAAGTAGCGGAACATAATCTAATTTGATTTATTTAATGTTACTAAAGGTCAAGAGAATAAAGAGATTATACTACTTGTCTTGCTCAATTAACAAATTATTATTAATGCATACCTGAATATTGCTAACTTTCTTTTACATGATGACCACCATGTCCAACACCTGTAACTACACATATGTCTAAACAACTAGATGTAAACATTAGATATATTATATTACAAATAAATGTTTTATTGATAACTTAGCTATGAGAATCATTATTAAGGAGTGAAATCATTGCATTATAAACTTAAAGACAAACCCTAAGGGACTAGACCTAAGCCTCGGGGGCTCATCATCGATGGCCTTGCCTACGTTCACGCTCAGAGACTTCGTAGTTCGACTCTCCCCATTCTAGACTATCTATTTGTAAAATCAAGAAAGCGGGTACGCAACCCTTTCTAGGGTCTTGTCCCCCAGACATTTTTCCCTTCGGTTGCCACCCACTTAGGTGGAACAAGGAGAAATTCCTAGACTTAAAGTTGAAAACTTCATACAAATTTCATAACTCAAAAACATAGTTTAACTCACACTGATATAGTATTCATGAAACCTCCTTAATCATAGTATTTACTAAAGTTCCTTCCAAGCAAACATAGGAGTGAAATACATATATCCCACTAAGATATTGTCATGTATTTTATAATCACTAATAGCATCATCATAGAAAAATATACCTATGTAATCTCATGAAATCATGACATAGGCTTAAAACCTCTTCTATCTCTAACGGTAAACTTAGTTACAATGAAATAAAATCAAATGATTAAGAAGTTATCCATAATTAAAATAAGAATTATTAATATTACAAAGAACATGTTTACAAGTGTGCAACCATAACAATAAGAAACTACAATAAGACACAACAAGCATATAATTATTAGAACAAACTTATATCAACTACCAAAAATGTGTAATATGAATAAGGGTACAAGTGAACACAATCCAATAAGTGTATGCACATGTATAAAATCTACAAAAGTATTCAAGAATATACAAAATGACCAAGAGAAAGATAGGAGCATATAAGGGGGTTGATCTCAAACTATGCTAACCTCATATATTATTACAAATAATATAAGTAACCCCTAAATGAAACCCAAGACATCAATATTTACAACAGAAAAATTAATATACAAGATAATATAGTCTCACATCTAGAGAGAATAATCTATATATATATATATAGATGAGTACATATATACAACTTATTTAAATTCCCTAATACTTATGTGCATCTTTATGTAAATCTATGTCATCTAGTAACAAACACCTTTCATTCTAGTTCCTAATCATAAAGGGTTGTCCATTGGAGACCATTACACAAAATCTTACACAAACACACACACACATGTATCTCTAGACATACATCTAACCTTCTAGCGTCCACTATATCCTTAATAATTATACAAATCTATCAACAACTTAGGAGATTTACTTATATATCTAATTGTATTTATTTTATTTTATTTTTAACAATTAACATTCGAAGAGTAATCACACATTTCTTGTTTCTATTTATATATTACAATAATAACTACTTCTATTTATTGTAAATAATAATAATGTATCTAAAAAAAAAGAATATGAAAGAATGTCAATAGCCTATCTTTTACACCTAAAAGAATTGATTTTTACAACTAATAATATTTGAATATCTATTTATTTTATCCGATAATATTATACCTAAATTGGCAAACTAGTATCCTATAGTTCTTAACTATAATTGAAATAAATGGAACATTACATAAATAGTTAATATTACTGATTGGATCCAATCTTACCTTCTTGCCAAGCTTTACCCGATCATCCCACGGCACTGAATGCAAATAGCTCTGCTAGAAATCTGTAACATTCATTCTGTATAGAGCCGTACTCAGTCCTTTATAACTTTCCAACCAGACTATATTTTCCCGATCGCTCCGGTGAATTTATTCCAAACTAGGTTTTGTCAAACATATTTCAAAATCGTGAAGATCCAATAGTTAAATTTAAAGTTACGGTCTCTGTACCGAGACTGAAATTGACTGTCATAAAACAACAGATTAGAGGCAAAAGTTTTATTCAATCCTCACATCACAGTCACAACCCAAATTCTAAATTTACTCATGTGAAAAAAATCCATATGCTTATCAATATCTGAAATTCCATTCACTTGTAGTGCATTTCAACCTATCGGTTTCCTTTCTTTATAAAGGAAACCAAAACATATGACAGTACTCCATTAATGATGAGTTCTCCAATCAATTTCTACTAAACATTAATAAGAGATTCTTGATTTCGAACAACAAGAGATATAAAGCAAAAGACATCACGAAATCTGAAATTATATTAATATTACACTTCATTAACACATAATATCGATGGCTCTCCTCTAAACTTGTCTCCTGTCCTCTATATCACCCCCCCCCTCCTGTGTTTATTTCTTCCATTTGATATAGTTGTTTTCAGAAAACTGAAACGGTTCCATAACCAACAGATTTCTTCCTATGAATAAATTTGATTAATCTTTTTGTCAAAAAGGTTATTGAGAGATCTTCAAATTAATTAAAAAACTATACTTTGTCTTATCTATTTAATTCCTCATACGTAGGATTATCTTAAGTTATAGTTAAGATTCTTTACTAAGGAATAAGATTCCTTAACCTAGTTATTTATTTATTTTTATTTTTATAATGATAGCTTAGTTTTCTTTTCTTTATTTTATTTATTTATTTTATTGTAAAATTCATTTGTATAATAATGTTCTTATAATCTTTTTGATAAAAGAATATAATAAAATAAATAAAGCTTTTATTTTATAATCAAAATATTTAAAATATGTAAAAACTATTTAAAATTATATATATGTATTTATTTATTTTTAAATACATAGAAAAATAATAAAGATCTTTTTTATCAATAACATATTTAATTTAAAAATATTTATTATATTTCTTTTAGATTTGTAAAGTGAAATATTACATAAATGAAATTACATTGTTTGTAATTCACAACATTTTAAACTATATATTTATGAAAGTCATACAACCACATATATTGTTTATATATTTACGTCTATGCATATTTACATCTAGAAACATCAACTAACAATTTACTATAAGTGATGAAAGGTTTACTTACCTTTTAGTTCCTTACCGAATATGAATTAGAGGAGCACTACATCATCCCCCCCTAAGATGAGACTTACTCCTGGAAGTCAGAAATGTTGAAATGGAAATACACCACGCATTAGATCTTAAACACATTTTAACCGATATCAC
Organism: Chamaecyparis obtusa; assembly: GCA_027943335.1. Classification (NCBI taxonomy): domain Eukaryota; kingdom Viridiplantae; phylum Streptophyta; class Pinopsida; order Cupressales; family Cupressaceae; genus Chamaecyparis; species Chamaecyparis obtusa. The sequence goes on along the minus strand of BSBK01002152.1, from coordinate 2,794,421 downwards.
ATGTATAACTAATCCTTGAATCCATAGAGAATAATCCTCATAATATGGTTAAACATAAAATATATATCCCAATCAATTTTACTACCACCAACAAGGATAACTTGAACTTGATCACACATTAGTACGAATAGAATTTTCCCTTTATTTAGAAAGTAAGGACCAAGTTAAATAGCTTGAACCACTCAATTTTCCTTAAAATATATCAAAATGATACAATTTCCTTCTCTTTCAACACATATAAATCAAATTTTTACTTGCATCCAACGTAATGATATATTTCAATTTAACATAAAACATTGAGCATATCCAAATATGCCTCATAAAAAATCATATTAGTCCACATCACTGGGATTACACATCACAAGGATCAGGAGTGGATATGCCTCTCTAGACAAACTCTCACTCTGGGATACAATACCAGTCTCTTCTATATCCAAAATCCATCATCAAAACCTCACATAGTGGCTTGATGGTGTCTTAGGCCTTTGTCATAAAGACCCTCCATACAAGTCCACATGTCATATCCCTTGTTTGTGTAAGGTGGTTAGCCTCCAAGGAACATACACCACACATAGGAAGGTAGTGGATACTAGCTACATAATAGCCTCACATACCCCCATCCTCAAGGGTTCCCTGCGTCTACTTCCTCGTATACACTCACCAAGTCTGCCTCATGCGTCCTTAGTGAGGAATCACAACACAACACAACACAAGACCAACATTACAAAAGAAGATAGTTTAGCCATCAAAGCTCAACAATAATATTAAATAAATAAATAAAATGGAATTATCAATCTCAACAAAAAGATAAGAAGAATCCAAGATAAATTTCATAAGTCTTGGCTAAACTATTATAGAAAAAGATAAGAAAATTATTGGTCTACACAACTGAAGATAAAATAAATTCACCATAAATTGCACATCACATCACTATGTGACTATATCTAGTCACCTCACGAGGAAGGAGGGAACAACGTCCAGCTATCGCAATAGCCCTTCATGTGGTTGGGCCCGGGCAACACTACCCACATGGCATAGGGGGTTCACCTCGGCAACACCCCTACATCGAATGGTGCAGAATAAGCATGCCAACCCATTCGGCATGACCATACACCAAGTGGAGTAAGCACACTCTCGTCGTATGTCGCATGGCAGTGTTCCTTGTGGAGTAGGCACACACAGGACACACCCTGCATAATGATGTCTCTCATAGATCATCATTGTAGCCAGAGGTATACATGGCTTGGGCCTACCCATATGCCTACCGCGTCTACAAACTGAGCATCCATGGGTGCCCCTCTACAAGCATGCAAGTATCACCAATATACTCTGCATCAAGTAGGAAAAAAAATACATACATATATTGCGCCTTCACGTAATCATGTACGTGGCATCGTGTTCTCGAGCTCGGCTCGCTACCATCAGCAACACGGCATCATCACCTCACACTATGTCGGAACAATAGTGGGGTGTGGCATCATATTCATTGCATCATGTCGGAAAATGTGCGAATATGGTATCCATCACAGCATGGGCTAACAAAATCTCCCTCCACATGCTGGACCACATAGAAATGTACATATCCATAAATCATATATCTCCTCTTAGAGGCTCATATCAAGTACTGGTATTGTGCTCAAGAACTGTGGGAATTAGGATAAACACTTATGAACTAAATGTTTAGGTTCATCATAAGGGGAAGCATAGTTTACTCTTTTCCCTCGAGTAGTGGAAGCTAAGGTCACTTCGCGCCGCCATTATACGTATGCCACATAAATACCTGAGGAAATGGTGCTACTACTACCCCTCCACATACTAAATTACCAACACTCATGGGTTGGCACTCAGTAGGGTGACAAACAAGAAGACAACACATGAATGGTATGGTTCTCCCATACCCTTATCCAAACATAACTTCCATGGATGGTACTTATATTGCACCACTCCATGGAACTCAAATAATTACTGGTTATACACAACACCCAACATAAGCACTGGCACTGGTTTTATCACATTTACAAGGAAGTACACAATAACATCACATAGTATCCATATATTCTAATTTTTATTTTATTTTCACAACTCACTTTGTCTACCTAGTAAAAAATACCAATGACATACTTAATCACATTTCACCTCCTCATGGGCATATGCCAATATCCAATGTACACATATCAATCTCTGCCATTCCCATAATAATAACATCTATTTTCAAGATGACTTTAAATTATATAAAATAAGGAAAAAGGAAAAATGATACACTATATTTCTTCAAGAGTCATTGAATCAACACATATTTGTTTTAATTAAGGAAAGGAAACAATAAACTTGTACTATGTACATTTATTAGTCACATAATAAATTCACAACTAATCATTATAAACCATTATGGACATTTACTTTTCACCTAATCAGGGACACTAAGAGTGGACCAAGTATCATCTTTTCAAACAAATGAATTAGCTAGGTACTTTCATTACACATGATAAATCCCTCCAATAAGGACACAACACACCATATAGACATTTCAAGACACTAGTTTTCACTAATATAATGACTTCAATACTAATAAGGAATACATTGAATTCTCAATTGCCTAATATTGCAATTTGGGGAGGATAATCACATCATTACTGAACTTACCATAGCATTCATATTTCATCTAAATATTACCTATTCATCAAGTCAAGAACAAACGATTTTAGAAAGATAGTCAAGAAAATATTACATCAACCCTACCTATTCCTTCAATAATTGTACCAAAAGAACACATATTCCTTTCATTGTGAAAAACTCCTAATTTCATCTCTGTGGTTAATCCCTACATAGGCTTATAGTCACAAATGGACCTTAGGTCATTTAGCCAAGAATTTCCAAAATCAACAAATTAAATCATATTTTTACTTTATATAGATAGCATCATTTGATGGTCATTCATCATGAACAGAGAAGAGATATTTATTTTTAATTTGCGGTTATTATTATTATCAAATAACCCTAATATAATTCATGTAAACATTCAGGTGTTATAAAAAAAACAAAATCAATCATGCATCATGTCACATTATCATTTGCATATAAATCTAAGGAGAAATACTCACCATGTTAATTTTAGTAGATGTCCCCACTATTTGTAATTCTTCAACAACAACATGACCAAAAGGATTACCCAAGAATTCCAATGTTGCAACATAATTAATAAGGTCCTAAATTCATGTTTTGTACAAGGATTTTTTATTTTTTTTTCAATTCTATTCTAAAATAGGGAATAAGAAAGAGAGAGACACAATATTTCAGTCCTTACAATAGCCTATAATATGTATGTAGTAACTTCATCATTTTCATCTATAATAAGGAGAACTACCATAGTAACATCAGTAACTAAATTCATTGATCACACATAGCTATTATGATGTAAAAATAGAATAAGGTGTAAAGCCTTTTCAACTCAATCAAGCAACCTATAATCGCTATAACAAGCACTCGTGATGACAAGTTTTAGAGGAGATATGGTTGGCTACTGTCAACACTTATGGTACAAAATAATTTATAATACTAATTGGAATCCTTCTAGGAGTACAACAAAAGGGTGATATAAAACATGTGGAATTCATTAGCATTTATTTATTAGAAAGATATCCACTGTCTATGAAAGTACTTAGGAGGCTCATTCATTATTTCTAGAATGCAAAATAGAAGTAATTTATGTAAGACAACCTAATCTTAGAATAATAGGTACACTTTTATAAAATACTATAGCATGAATACCAAGAACATAATTCCTATATCTAGGATCTTATCTTATAATGATAAACCAAAATTAAACTATGCAAAATATTGAGCAATAAGTGAGCTAAGAGTCCCAGAGTTCCCAGTGTGGAAACCTAGTGCTCTGATACCAGATGTAATGCCCCACCAAGGAACCCTTGGCTCAAGGACATTATACTCATTAAGTCATACATAATATATAATACTTTTTTTCAATAAAGTAGCGGAACATAATCTAATTTGATTTATTTAATGTTACTAAAGGTCAAGAGAATAAAGAGATTATACTACTTGTCTTGCTCAATTAAAAAATTATTATTCTTGCATACCTGAATATTGCTAACTTTCTTTTACATGATGACCACCATGTCCAACACCTATAACTACACATATGTCTAAACAACTAGATGTAAACATTAGATATATTATATTAAAAATAAATGTTTTATTGATAACTTAGCTATGAGAATCATTATTAAGGAGTGAAATCATTGCATTATAAACTTAAAGACAAACCCTAAGGGACTGGACCTAAGCCTCAGGGGCTCATCATCGATGGCCTTGCCTACGTTCACACTCAGAGACTTCGTAGTTCGACTCTCCCCATTCTAGACTATCTATTTGTAAAATCAAGAAAGCGGGTACGCAACCCTTTCTAGGGTCTTGTCCCCCAGACAGTTTTCCCTTCGATTGCCACCCACTTAGGTGGAACAAGGAGAAATTCCTAGACTTAAAGTTGAAAACTTCATACAAATTTCATAACTCAAAAACATAGTTTAACTCACACTGATATAGTATTCATGAAACCTCCTTAATCATAGTATTTACTAAAGTTCCTTCCAAGCAAACATAGGAGTGAAATACATATATCCCACTAAGATATTGTCATGTATTTTATAATCACTAATAGCATCATCATAGAAAAATATACCTATGTAATCTCATGAAATCATGACATAGGCTTAAAACCTCTTCTATCTCTAACGGTAAACTTAGTTACAATGAAATAAAATCAAATGATTAAGAAGTTATCCATAATTAAAATAAGAATTATTAATATTACAAAGAACATGTTTACAAGTGTGCAACCATAACAATAAGAAACTACAATAAGACACAACAAGCATATAATTATTAAAACAAACTTATATCAACTACCAAAAATGTGTAATATGAATAAGGGTACAAGTGAACACAATCCAATAAGTGTATGCACATGTATAAAATCTACAAAAGTATTCAAGAATATACAAAATGACCAAGAGAAAGATAGGAGCATATAAGGGGGTTGATCTCAAACTATGCTAACCTCATATATTATTACAAATAATATAAGTAACCCCTAAATGAAACCCAAGACATCAATATTTACAACAGAAAAATTAATATACAAGATAATATAGTCTCACATCTAGAGAGAATAATCTCTCTCTCTCTCTATATATATATATATATAGATGAGTACATATATACAACTTATTTAAATTCCCTAATACTTATGTGCATCTTTATGTAAATCTATGTCATCTAGTAACAAACACCTTTCATTCTAGTTCCTAATCATAAAGGGTTGTCCATTGGAGACCATTACACAAACTCTTACACACACACACACACACACATGTATCTCTAGACATACATCTAACCTTCTAGCGTCCACTATATCCTTAATAATTATACAAATCTGTCAACAACTTAGGTGATTTACTTATATATCTAATTGTATTTATTTTATTTTATTTTTAACAATTAACATTCGAAGAGTAATCACACATTTCTTGTTTCTATTTATATATTACAATAATAACTACTTCTATTTATTCTAAATAATAATAATGTATCTAAAAAAAAAGAATATGAAAGAATGTCAATAGCCTATCTTTTACACCTAAAAGAATTGATTTTTACAACTAATAATATTTGAATATCTATTTATTTTATCCGATAATATTATACCTAAATTGGCAAACTAGTATCCTATAGTTCTTAACTATAATTGAAATAAATGGAACATTACATAAATAGTTAATATTACTAATTGGATCCAATCTTACCTTCTTGCCAAGCTTTACCCGATCATCCCACGGCACTGAATGCAAATAGCTCTGCTGGAAATCTGTAACATTCATTCTGTATAGAGCCGTACTCAGTCCTTTATAACTTTCTAACTAGATTATATTTTCCCGATCGCTCCGGTGAATTTATTTCAAACTAGGTTTTGGCAAACATATTTCAAAATCGTGAAGATCCAACGGTTAAATTTAAAGTTATGGTCTCTGTACCGAGACTGAAATTGACTGTCATAAAACAACAGATTAGAGGCAAAAGTTTTATTCAATCCTCACATCACAGTCACAACCCAAATTCTAAATTTACTCATGTGAAAAAAATCCATATGCTTATCAATATCTGAAATTCCATTCACTTGTAGTGCATTTCAACCTATCGGTTTCCTTTCTTTATAAAGGAAACCAAAACATATGACAGTACTCCATTAATGATGAGTTCTCCAATCAATTTCTACTAAACATTAATAAGAGATTCTTGATTTCGAACAGCAAGAGATATAAAGAAAAAGACATCACGAAATCTGAAATTATATTAATATTACACTTCATTAACACATAATATCGATGGCTCTCCTCTAAACTTGGCTCCTGTCCTCTATATCACCCCCCCCCCTCTTGTGTTTATTTCTTCCATTTGATATAGTTGTTTTCAGAAAACTGAAACGGTTCCATAACCAACAGATTTCTTCCTATGAATAAATTTGATTAATCTTTTTGTCAAAAAGGTTATTGAGAGATCTTCAAATTAATTAACAAACTATACTTTGTCTTATCTATTTAATTCCTCATATGTAGGATTATCTTAAGTTATAGTTAAGATTCTTTACTAAGGAATAAGATTCCTTAACCTAGTTATTTATTTATTTTTATTTTTATAATGATAGCTTAGTTTTCTTTTCTTTATTTTATTTATTTATTTTATTGTAAAATTCATTTGTATAATAATGTTCTTATAATCTTTTTGATAAAAGAATATAATAAAATAAATAAAGCTTTTATTTTATAATCAAAATATTTAAAATATGTAAAAACTATTTAAAATTATATATATGTATTTATTTATTTTTAAATACATAGAAAAATAATAAAGATCTTTTTTATCAATAACATATTTAATTTAAAAATATTTATTATATTTCTTTTAGATTTGTAAAGTGAAATATTACATAAATGAAATTACATTGTTTGTAATTCACAACATTTTAAACTATATATTTATGAAAGTCATACAACCACATATATTGTTTATATATTTACGTCTATGCATATTTACATCTAGAAACATCAACTAACAATTTACTATAAGTGATGAAAGGTTTACTTACCTTTTTAGTTCCTTACCGAATATGAATTAGAGGAGCACTACACTAACACCCCCCCTTAAGATGAGCAACAATGCAGCTACAAATAAAAGCAAAGGAAACTATAATGCTGAAAACAAAAAAATGGGTCTCGGCAACATGGCCTGATGAGGTACCCAACACAACAAAATCTCTATAAAATGGAGAAATAGAGAAAACCCAGTGGAAAAAAACCCTACTCCAAAAAGAGATAGAAAAATGCAGAAAAATAAATGGCTCAAGAGACTCTCTCAAAACCATAAGTACAACCAGCCCCCCCATGAGAGAGGGATGAGACACCAAAGCCCCCCCAGAATGATGGAACCCCTATGGAAATGATAGAACCAATGCAACTCCAATGTAGAAAAAACAAAGGAACAAAACAAGGAAACCCCTAAATGAGAGGTGAAACTAGAAGGCCTAACTAATGCTCAAAGGAGAGAACATGAGGCTCCTGAAAGGGAATCCCCAATGTAGGTGGTGTGACAGGTGTGCCAACACTGTCATGAAAGAGGAGATGAACGTCCTCTATAGAATCCTCAACAAGTGCACCTAATGGCTCGATGAATGGAGCTGGAGGGTCAGGCAGTGCTGAAGAAGAATCCTGCTGAAGAGAAAAGACCTCAACAGGATGTGGTGTGGCACTCATAGCAATGATCTCAGGAACAATACAAAAGTTCAAGTGACCTGACTGCACCACATGAGGCTCTCATGAAAGAGGGGAGATTTTCTCTGAAAATGGAGATGGTGGACCAAAGTGTGAGAAGGTGTAGAGACAAGTGGAATGATCAACTCTCCCTATAGCAACAATGCCTCCTGTCGCACTATCCCGAATGAAGACTGAATCTATAGTGAACTCAACTATCTTCCCTGATCCACTGTGTGTAATCTGATAAATCAAGAGAAGGTTTATAGATAGAGATGGAACATACAATACATCATTGAATGTACCATCTTGAATTCCTACTAAACCTTTCCCATAGACTATCAGGACAGTGTTATTCCCCATGAGAATATGAGGAATGGGAGAAGCCTCAACAGTAGAGAAGACCCCTTGAGAAGATGCCATATGGTGAGAAGAACCTGAATCCAGTATCCAAGGGACCTATGAAGGGGATGTAATGGATGCCCATAATTCATGACCCTATCCAAAATCCTATCCAGATGTCAAAGATGTGGAAGAAGATTGAAAAGTAGACCCCTATGAGGTAGAAGAGGATGGAGAGGAAATAGTGCTCTTCTGAAGAAGAGCTTGCAAATCTACAATCTATTTCTCATAGCCATCAAATCTCTTCTAAAAATAATGTGACTCATCATAAGGTCCTTTCTGACAATAGGAACATGTAGGTCTCTCAGTCTTCTATTTCTCCTTCTTAGAAGAAGATGGTGGGCCAGTAGAGTGCTGAGAAGAGGAATCTAATATCTACTTTGGCTTCAGCTTCTACTTTTCTTTGGATGGTTGGACAACCAATGCTTGGTTCTTTGATCCTGTTAGAGAGTCCAACTAAGTAAGCTTGGCCTACTCTCTAGTCAAATGATCATAGAACACCTCAAAAGTGGGCATGGTGAATGTAGGTCTCAAAGCATCCATGGTAGAATGAAAGGTAGAAGAGAAGATCTGAAAGTTTCCCCTAAGCTTAGACAGAATCAGATAAATGCACTCTTTATCAGTCTTTTGCTTTCCACATCCATGTAACAAAGATCTCTACTATTTGAATTTCATCAGAAAGTCCTTAATAGAGGGAAAAGAATCAGGTACAATAGAGGTAAGCTCTGCCTTAATCTAAAGTGCTCTGAACTCATTCACTGTACCAAACAAGGTGTTAAGCTTGGTCCACATAGCTAGAGGGGTATTGCACCCATCAAGATGAAACTACAAGCCATCTAATACCTATAAATCAATCAACCCCATAGCCTCATCTAGCTTGTTTCGATGCTGCATGATCTCAAAGGGCCTCTGTAATACTGATTGCACTGCATCTAGACAAGACCAGAGCCCTTTTGAACGGAGAAGCTATGTGTTTACACCTAAAAATGGCTTCATTAATTAATTAAATATTTATTATTTAATTACTATTGACTTGATAAATTAATTAAATATTTATTATTTAATTAATATTTATTTCTTCTATTTATTAAATAAATTATTCAATTTATTTAATAAATTCATTATAGTCTAATTCTATATCCTAAGTCTTCTAATTCACTTCATCCACCTAGTCACCTGACACATCACCTTGGCTAAAATAAATAATAATTATTAATTATTTATTCATATTTATCCTCACCCACACATGTCCTATTCTTAAGGGCTATGTGGCCTCATAGGACTTGGTCTCATGACCACATGTCCTCTCAACAACCAAGTCAAGAGACATTCCCTATTCCTAAGGGGCTTCTCAAGCCACCTCTAAGGGTCAAAGGTGACTCATGGGACACTTGTACAAAGAGTCCTCATGAGGAAAATGTCTCTCCCCCTTTCTCTCTTTGGTCTTTGTGAGACACTTGACATGTGTCTTTCCCTTCCACCTTCTTCTCCTCCATGTCAATGTGAGAGGAACATCATCCCTATTCTTTCTCTCACATTCCAACTACATCCCCCTTTCTCTCAACTCCTTCAACCAAGTCAATCCTAGCCCTAGGATCTTCCACCTTTCATTCTCAACCATAGGATTGTGCCACCTAGGCCTAGATCCTCCAAAACTCTATAAAAGGAGCCTGATTTCCCATTTGAGAGCTAATAGGTATTTTTGATAACAAGCATTCAAGCATTCAAGCATCCAAGCATTCAAGCATCCAAGTATTCAAGCAATCAAGCATTCCATAGCAATCACCATTTTATTTGCATTTCATCCATTAGTTTGCATAAGCTATTGTGCACACAATTTCATTTAATCTCCACACTTTGGTAGCATCTTGGGAGAAGGCTTCATATTGGAAATCTGAGAGCTCAACATCTTCAAGAAATCAAAGCTAGGAGGACAATGGAGACAAGTTGCATGGTAGGTGAAGGTAATTAAATTAGTTTAAACATTTCATAGTTACTTTGCATTCTTCATTGTGTTTGCATTAGATAGATTCATTGGCTTTTATAATTAATTTATCATTTCTAGTTGTTAGACATCTAATTTGCATACATTTTTGGTGCTGGAAGGAGGGCCCAATCGGGTTTTTCACTTTTAGTTTTTAGTTTTCCGTGTGCAAGTTTTTCTACAGGTTATTTCTACACATTTGTCCATGATTCCTATGCATCTATTCATTTCTACTGTGCGTCCATTTTCTCCCATCTGGTTTTTCCTCTTTGTCATAGTTGTTGCGCATTCATTCAACTATCTCATGCATATATCCATTTTTGTTGCGCATCCATAGTAACTGCGCATACATACCACCAGACTGCGCATTCATTAAACTATTTCACACATACATCATTCCTGCGCATACATCCATACTTGTTGCGCATTTATATCACTGTTCTGTGCATTTATCAGTTTCTATAGAAAAATTCAGTTTTCTATTAGATTTGTTTTTAGCTAACATTTTGACAAGTGTCTGTTCACTCTAGTAGTATTTTTAGGCTATTTTGCAAAACGTAACTGTGAAGACCCCATTGCTAAAAAAAATAAAATTTCTAACAGTTTGATTGCAGATTGCCAAGGGGTTTGCAAAATAAACTATAATCTCTTTTGGGCTTAAAATACGACATGTTTTTGCTTTGTGTGTTTTCCTTAGCATAGATTCAAGTGTCTATTGTGTTTTTCTTAATAGCATATCTGTAATCCCAAAATTATAACAACGTATCCTCTCCCCTCGCCATTTGTGGACCTTAGGTGTAAGAGAAACTATTATAATTTTTAGAGGGCGGTCTTTGGTGGGAAAAGAGGTACTCACCCCAAGGAACGACCCAACCGATAACAGGCTAAAGCCAAGCCCTTCCAAACCGGTATATAAAAAATGCTAGTGTGATTAGTCTCACATTAGACAGGTGTGAATTCGTTGTGGCAACCAAAATCTCCTCTAGTACCCTAGTGGTGCGTTAAAGTCCTTAGTAGAGGTGAAAGCCTTGCTTTGAAAAGATTGGGAGAGCCCCCTTAATTGGGAAAATGACTTGATCACAACCACCTAAATGGATGTCCTTACTACAAACTTTTGTTTAGCGGCCAAAAACCTTCTATCTGCTGGCTCAAGGAGTCACCCAAGCTCGTGAAGACACCCCACATTACTCACGGTTCATAGTAGAGATAGCAGTTCTTTGGGAAGTAATGACCCATTGAATTTAGAACTTGGTGTGTCTGAGAAGTGAGTGCACTGTAAGGAGAAGCTTGTGCCTCCAAGTTCCTAGGCTGTCCGCTATGGATTTGCATAGCTAGATTTTATTATCCTAGTGGGGATTCAACAGATATCGTCCATTCCAACCTTAGGATTGTAAGCGTGTTTGTGCATTCATACTAGATTAAATTAGATTAAAATCATCTTTGTCTTGTGTGTGTGTGTTTATGCATTTTTACTTTGCCAAAAACCAGAAAACATCAGAAAAAAATTTCCAAATCATCAAACTAGCAAAATCATCAAAAATTTGACAACCTGCGCATACATCAAATCTTGTTGCGCATACGATCTCTGTTACACGCATTTACATTTATCAGATCGCATCTGTCAAAATTTTCTATGCATTTATTTCAGTTTATTGTGCATATATCACACTGTCCTACACATTTGTTGCTGCGCATTTACAACAAAGAGCATTCCCACAGGCTTTTGAAATTTCAAAATCACTTTTTCAGATACCCATTTTCATCCTTAGTAAGATTCTGGAAAAATAGTTGAGTTACATAGACCTCTAATTTTTAATTTGACCACTTTCATCACTTTTCATCATCATTCCTTCCTCAAGAGTCAACAAATCACTTTCTTCCAATCTTAAGATTCTCAGTGTGGTGTTGAAAATTTACCTTATCTATCAGACTTTGATCTTGGTGAGCTTATCATATCAGGATATATCATCCTTAACCATCAAGCTTACTTAGATTATTGTTTCTTGACACCAATTTTTAGTACTTATCATATCTTTTCTACCAATCATTCTCCATATCTTTTTATCAAAAATCTTTCATCCCACATTCAATTTCATCCATTTTATGGTTCAAACTCGATCTCAGAAACTCAAACAACCTATTAATCTAGAATCCCTAGACAAAATGGAAGGCAATACTAGTAATGAAGAGAATCCTTGGCCCAAAGAGCCTCCTAAGAAAACTCATCCTCTCACATTTGATGACGAACCTACTGATGAGGAACTTAGGGATGCTGCACAAGATCCTAAATTTTTACAAGTCATGGAACAACTCTTAGGCTTGGATAAAGAGATGTATTTCCTCATGCTTTCTCAACAAGGAGCTAAGTTACCAAGTGATTTTGATGTTACCTATCTTAGAGAACCAGCTCATATGAAAAATCAAGATATCCTTAAAGGTTCTCAAGATCCTCATGGAGCAAAGGAAATCAATCAACACTCCAATGCTTCTCAGATCAATCAACAATCCAATGTGTCCCATAGTGATCAACAACAAAATGTTTTTCAAAATAATTAGCAATCCAATGATCCTCAACATACTCAACAACACAATGTTTCCCAAAACATGCAAGGAAGCACATTATCTTTGGATCCCGTCCTACAACAAATCCAAATGCTTCAACAACAAATCCGTGACATCCAAACTGGATCATCAACAAAGAAGTATTCCTTGGATGATATATGTCCTTATCCTTTTGATAAGAATTTAGCAATGATTCCATTCCCTCCTCATTTTGAGGTACCAAAATTTGACAAATACAAAGGGAATTCGGATCCACAAGACCATATTCATGAGTTTTGTGCTGCTTGTATTGAAGTCACTCACAATGACACTTATCTTATGTGACTATTTCCATGAAGTTTAGGAGGACAAGCCATAGAATGGTTCTCCAAACTTCCCCCCGGCATCAAATATTTCAATGAGCTTCTTGACAAATTTGTGACTCATTATTCATATAACATCAAACATGAGGTCACTATGCTTGATCTTTGCAATGCACATCAAAAGAATGGAGAACCTTTCCTTACTTTTTTGCAAAGATGGCATCAATTGTTTGCCAAATATCCATGAATGATTTCTGAACAAGAAAAGATGGATATTTTTGTGCATAACCTTACACCAGAAATAAGTTATAAGTTACAATTGCAATGTCCACCAAAGTTCAATAAGCTCATAGAAAATGGTATCAAGATTGAGGAAGCCATGGTCCGAAAAGGTGAGATAGAACTTTATTCCAAAGACAATGCTAGATCCTCAAATTTGAATTCCAACACTTATAATTCCAATTCCAACAATGACAAATCGAAATATTGGAATAAAAACAAAAACATTGTCAATGACAAAATTGTTGATAATCGTAATGTCCAACTGAGAAAACCTCTTCTAAATCTCACAAGTATGACCAATGCTACTCAAGCTACATATAACAATCAATTAGCAAATTAAAATACCACCAAGGATTCACCTAAACCAAGATTGCCTTTTATCTCACCTCGAAGAAACTTTACTCCTTTAGGGGAATCTCTCAAATCAGCATTATGGAAGTTAATCACCAAGAAACTCATCACGCTTCCTGAACCAAAAGATTATGAACCTAGAGTGAAGCCTTCTTGGTGGAATGGAAATTATTATTGTGAATTCCATAGAGGAAAAGGACATATAACCAATGAATTCCAAAGGCTTAAAAATGTGATCCAAGACTTAATCAAAAGCGGTGAAATTAGTGTTGACGGACATGTCTCAAATGAATCACATACGGCCTTCAAAGATCCACTTCCTGAGCATGAAAAGGGAGGTTCTTTCAACAATAAGTGTGACCACCAAGCCAATTATAATAACACACCCTATAGATATGTTGGTAACATTTCTGACCATCATCCTTCTACATATTATGCCAATGTCATTACCATAAAGGGAAAATCAGAGAGTCAACCAATCCATGCTACTACTCATGCTCAAGCCAAGGTTACTCTCCAAGGAGTCCAGTCTAAACCAAACACTACTCAGAACAAGTCCATTTATGTCCCAAAGTCCATACCCAATACTTCCAACTAGTACAATCTTTTGGAACAGCTCAAAAAGACACCGGCCCGGATATCTATCTTAGAGCTTTTGCATCTTTCTCCATCTCACAAAGATATCCTTGAAAAATCTCTCTTAGAGACCCAAGTTCCAACAACTCTAGATCCTGATCAATTTCAAGCTATGGTGGGCCATTTAACAACCCCACACTATTTTTCCTTTACTGAAAATGATGATTTAGCCATTACCCAACCTCATAATGCTCCTTTAAATATTGAAGTTCTTGTCCAGAATCACAAGATTAAAAGAGTATTAATAGATGGGAGAGCTTGCTTGAAAATCTGCACGTTAAAGTTAGTCCTTGCATTGGGATTTTCTGAGAATACCATTGATCCAAAAAAGAAAATCACAATAAAAGCCTATGATGAGGAAGAGAGATCATCCAAGGGGTCCGTTGTTCTTCCAATTAGAATTGGTCCTATTGTCAAAGATGTATCTTGTCAAGTTCTGGATATGGATCTTGCTTATAATATTCTTTTGGGAAGACCATGGATTCATTCCATGCATGTTGTGCCATCAACTTATCACCAATGTATAAAATTCCCTCACAATGGTCAGGAGATCACTATCAAAGGAGATTCTAATCCTTTTCAATATTGTAACAATGTGAAGATTTATGATTCTTTGGTTCCCTATAATCGTATTGGATCTTTTGCAACTACACCTAGTGACCCTAGTAATATAGCATCAACTTCTAAATCAGATGGGATCAAGATAGACATCAAAGAAAGAAGTATGGGAGAATATACTTTAGGTCAAGATCTTTGTATCACTGAGTTACCTTTATCTCCCAAATCATATGGTAGGTCTTTGATCACTAAACAACAATCAGAACCCCCTTCCACACTTGTTTATAACACATTTATAAGTGGGGGCACAATATCCAAAGAGGCAACTGAGCGTAATGAAAATTATTGGCTTAAGACATAGAAGATTGAAGAGGATACTAAACATGAATATATATCACCTGATGTCTATGGAAAAGGGTATACTTTGCTACAAAAGATGGGATATCAAGGTGCTGGACCTCTAGGGTTACAAAGAGAAGGTGTTATAAAACCAATTTTGCAAAATCCCAATTATCAAAGAGACACTACAGGATTAGGATATAAAGGAGAAGGACCATAAGAACCAAAAGGAAAAGAAAAAATACCACCTTTTCATGAGACATCTAAAGCTCCTACCTTACAATTCAGAAAGCATGGTATGTATGTAGATCCAGAGAAACAAAGGATAGCTCAAAGAATCATTGATAGACTTGAAGATAATGATGATTCTGATTCTAATGATTATGAATGGGATTCCTTATTTGATGGTACTGAAGAAATAGGAGTCAATGTTGTCCATCAATATAGTAACGATTACCATGAGGGTGAGAGTTCAATGAGTGACTCACTAGGATTGGTCCCACGTAATACTACTCATGTTGATCATGAGTGAAGTGAGCATTATCTTGTGACAGATGATTTAGATGAGAGTATGGAAATAGACCTCGCTGATACTATCATAAACCTTGACAACTTTTCCATCAATACCATCTCTGCTTTTGAAACCGACCCAAATGATCCAATGCCCCTTGTCCATCCTGACCTTATTGATTGGGATTCTACCGATCACCCAGAACTTGATGTCTTCCATAATGATGATGCAATCATTGACTATCTTGGTATCAGGGATCATTTACCACCAGGGGATCACAAGTCAGGATTTCTGATAGAACTCAATGACATGGCCTATTTTGGAGAGAGTGCTAATCCTTTTAGTCATAAAAATATAAAAATAATCAGCAGATCTAATGGCAAAAACCACTCAGTGGCAGTATTAGATCCAAAAATAGTAAAAAGAAAAGATGCATCTGATGGTGAAAACCTCTCTGAGGTGCCTGACGATGGCAGGATTGACACTCTTCCCAACTATCTAGATCGAGAGCAATCTGCCATTCTTATAGAACCAACAGTACCACTTAACATTGGAACAAAGGAGTCTCCACGTATCCTTAAAGTAGCAGCATCCTTGATAGAATCAGAGAAAGAAGCTTTTGCAAAATTCTTTAGAAAAAGACAAATCAACTTTTCTTGGTCCTAGGTTGATATGCCTAGTTTGGACCCCAATCTCATTATGCATCATCTATCTATCAAACCAGGTGTAAAACTAGTTAAGCAGAAGCTACGCAAAATGCATCCTCACATTGCTCTAATGGTGAAAGTAGAATTGAAGAAGCTCCTAGATGTTGGATTCATTCAGGCTATCGATTATGCTGAGTGGACTTCAAATATTGTTCCAGTTTCAAAACCAGACAAGTCTATCAAGATTTGTATTGATTTTTGAGATCTTAATATGTCCGAAGGATGATTTCCCTTTGCCAAATATTGACATGATTGTTGACCTAACAGCTAGGCATGAGATGTTATCATTAATGGATGGATTTTCTGGCTATAACCAAATCAAGATTGCACCAGAAGACCAAGAAAAAACTACTTTTACTTGTCCATGGGGTACATACTATTGGAATTTGATGTCATTTGGACTAAAAAATGCTGGAGCAACTTATCAAAGAGCCATGACCATGATCTTTCATGACATGATGCATACCATCATGGAAGATTATGTTGATGACATTTTAGCAAAATCTAAAGACAGAGCTGGTCATTTGAGAGTGTTGGATAGAATATTCACCCGGATGGAAAAGTATCAGATTTGACTTAATCCAAAGAAATGTGCATTTGGGGTCACATCTGGCAAACTGTTAGGCTACATTGTCTCAGCTAAAGACATCAAAGTAGATCCCAAAAAGGTTAAAGCAATATTGGAGATGGCTTCCCCCACTAACATCAGTCAGCTAAGATCTTTATAGGGGCATCTACAATCCATTCGAAGATTTGTTTCTCAACTAGCAGATCACAGTCATCCCTTTCAACATTTGCTGCATAAAAATATCTTATTCCAATGGGATGATAAGTGTGAGGAAGCTTTTAACAAAATCAAGCAGTATCTAGAAAATCCTCCAACTCTGATGTCACCAATTCTAGGCAAGCCACTCTTGCTCTACATTTCAGCCACAACAGCCTCATTAGGTGCTCTTCTCGCTCAACAAGATCATGAAGGAAAAGAAAAATCCATCTACTACATTAGTTGCACTTTAGTGGGATATGAGTTAAACTATTTCCCTATTGAAAGAGCATGTCTGGCTATTGTCTTTGCTTTACAGAAGTGGCAACATTACATGTTGTCACATTCTACTCAGCTTATTGCAAAGATTGATCCTTTAAAGTATTTGTTAAGCAAGACTGCATTGACAGGTACGTTGGCTAAGTGGGTCATGCTACTTAGTGAGTTTGATATTGAATATGTAGACAGGAAGGCTATCAAAGGTCAAGTGATCACAGATCAAAAAGCTGATGCTCCATTAACAGATGACCAACCTATACACACAGAGTTTCCTGATGCTCATATCTTAGCTTTGTCTACACAAGTATAGAAATTATACTTTGATGGCTCATACACTCAATAGGGTTCAGGAGCTGGTATTCTTTTTATCATGCCACAAGGATACACTATTCTGAAACCTTTCAAGTTGTTATTTCCTTGCACCAATAATGTAGCAGAATATGAGGCTTTGCTGATTGGGTTAAAAATGGCTTTACAATGGAACGTATCTGAAATAAATTTCTACGGAGATTCTCAGTTGATTGTTAACCAGGTTAATGATGATTACCAGACCAAAGATGATAAGTTATTGCCATATAAACGTATGGTTGATGACTTTAAAATGTATTTCTCTATCATCACTTTTGAGCAGATTCCTCGGCATGAAAATAAGGTTGTCGATGCCATGGCAACAATTGCTTCTTTATTTAATATAGAAGATACCAAGGCCCATTTTGAGTTCTTGGTGGAATCCCTGACTTGTCCTGCATATGATGAGCCTGATATGAGTATTATATGTCATCTGATTGGACATAACTCCCCAACCTATGGAAAGATCTATTCTTACCTCAAAGATAACACTTTACCTCCTGACCTATCCCGCAATCAAAAATGAACTTTTCTCCACCAAACCTCCCACTATATCTTAATATCTGACACCCTTTATCGGTGAGGTTTTGATGGTACTCTCCTATGATGTCTCAAACATGATGAAGCTCAACTTTCCTTACGTGATGTACATGAAGTTATTTGTGGGACACATTCGAGTGGTCCCTCTTTGGCTAAGAAACTCATGCATATGGGTTATTATTGGCCTACCATGGAAGTAGACTCCTTTCATTTTTCTAGGGCATGCAAGAAATGTCAGATACATGGAAACCTTATCCATGCTCCAACTCAAGAGTTACATCCTTTTACAACTACTTTTCCATTTAGTCTGTGGGGACTTGACCTCATGGGTGCTATCAATCCTCCATCTTCCAATGGCCACAAATGGATTATCACTGCCACATAATACTTCACTAAATGGATTGAGGCCATTCCATTAATTACCGTGACAGGGAAACAAATCTCCATGTTTATCTTAAACTATATCATTTGTAGATATGGTATCCCTATGTATCTTATCACTGATCATGGGAAATAGTTTCAAAACCAAGACATGGATGACTTGTGCACCAAATTTCACATCACCCATAACTATTCCACCATCTACTATCCTTAAGGAAATGGCCAAGCTGAGGCATCAAACAAAACAATTGTTAAAATCCTACAAAAGACTGTCAATGAAGCTAGCCATGACTGGCATCTCCAACTTAATCTAGCCTTATGGGCTTACCATACCTCCATCCATACTCCTACTGGAGCCACTCCATACTCCCTTGTCTATGGATCTGAAGCAATCCTACCCCTCAAGGTCAAGTTGCCTTCACTTCATGTTACTCTTAAAGATTTAATTCCTGATGAAGAGTATAGAGTTGCATGCCTGACTAAATTAGAACTCCTAGATGAATGCCATCAGCGAGCCTATGATCATTTGAAAGTTTATCAATAGTGTCTATCCCGTCAGTACAACAGCAAGGTAAAGATCAGAGATTTTCAATTGGGTGACTTAGTTCTTTGAGAAAATCCAAAGAATCAACAACACCATGAAAAGAAGGGCAAGTTCAAACCTAATTGGTTAGGACCTTTTGTGATTACAACAGTCTATGGTTCTGGAGCTTATCAGTTATCTACACCTGAAGGGGATCCCTTGGATGAACCTCTTAACAGTATCCATCTCAAGAAGTTCTATCCCTGAAATCCCAATGCAAGGGGCATGTATATAGTCTGTATATATATATTCTGTAAATAATTAAAAAAAAATTAAAAAAATCACAAAATCAAAAGAAAAACTGCAATAAAAGCATATGGTGAAAACTTGGAAATAGGCGCTATGTGTGACAAGTTAGCTCCTGTATCTATTAGGATTCTTTTAGTGTGTCCATTCATTGTATATATCCACAATAAAATAGTTACTCAATCCTTGTCCCCACCATGTATATATCATAATAAAATGGCCAGTTCATACACCATCCATTGTATCTATCTGTAATAAAATCCCATCATAGCTTGATCTTTTGTCATGGTCTTCATCCTAGTCTTGTTGCGTCTTTCTTCATCCATAATAAGTCAGTCCATCACCTCGCTGGGGGCATGTCCTTGACCTAGTTTGGGAAGTGGATCTATGATAGTCGTGACTCTTAGAGGACATAATGGATTTATTTTCACTAGGCAAGGTAAACATAATCAAATGTTCTTTCATAATGGTATCTTCATGTTGAATCAGAATCTATGATCTATCTTTCGAATTGTGACTGCTTATCTATACATCTTGATTATACATCATCACTTGAATTGATCAACATATCCTAAATCAATCTTTTTGGCAAAAGAAATGTATATTCATGGTAGGCATGTTAGGATGATTTGTTATAACTTATGCATTCATATCTAGATTTCATTGTTATCATGTTTCCTATGATATTCTAGGATATCTTTGTCATGCGTTTGAAACTCTCATATGTCATTGATTAGAATGGCTAGGATGAGGCATGATATTTTCTTTGATTGCTCTTTGTGGGGTATTTTTCAATGAAATCGAAGGAACAAGTAATTGGGGTGTCTGTGTATAAGTGCCTTCATCCATTTCATAGTATTGACAGCATGCAAATCATGTTGTTCTAAACAAATGTTATTTGTGGTGATACGCCATCGCATACCTCGACTCCAAATATTTGTTCCCCAATGGAGGGGGGGAATATTCCTTGTTTGTTATGCAAATGAAACTCAGGTCATCTTGGTTCAATTATACCTAGATGCTTGTCAAGTTTGCAATATTAAACTCCATGCAAAAATTGCTCAGGTCATCCTGGTTTAATTATACCATGATGCTTGCATTTTCTTGCAACATAACGAGCTCAATGATGAAACTCATGTTCCAGTTATTATGAAGTTTTAAGATGCTACCTAAAGTTGTGGAGATACATTCATTTCATATTGCATTTCATTAAAATAGTTCATGACATACATATCAGTGCTCCTTTTATAGAGATTTGTAGGGTACCTTTCTTATTAGGTTATCTGTTCTCTTTAGTCTATTCTTCTGGTGTCAAATACATTGTTATTTAAGTTGAGGACATTTGGAAAACCAAACATATTACAACTTTTTTCATTTAACACTTAATCATTTAGAGATATATGTTATCTTCATTAGGAGTGTTCATTTATATATAATTTGATCATTTATTATAGCTATCATTTCATCTCATTTTCTTTTTTCATGTTATCAGTTATTACATTCAATCATCTTAGGTACATTATCATTTATTACATTACATATCATTTGCATTACACTATCATTTATTATACATTATCATGCATTTTTCATCATTTATTTATTATCCATTAACCACATTGTTCATCACAACATTGCATTGATAATCACATAGCATTAGTAAACTCATTTAAGACATACATTCTATGCATCTGAAAGTAAATCATCACATCTTGCATATGTTAGTACACACATGTATATAAATCATCAAAGAAAATCATGATAGAACTGCATCACTATATATATAGTTTCAATCATATAGTATCCATCATATAAAATCCATAAAACAACAAAAATATCCAAATGTCCAATGATATAAATCAATAACAATGTGTCCATAGTTAGTGTCCGTCAAGTCAAAATATAATGATACAATGAATCATAATGGTACAATAGTGTATACAATTCTCTCTCAACATCTATGAACCACTACCTCCAGACTTTATCTGTCACTGTCTATGGGATGCAATGTGGCCCTGTGCGGCTGCACTCCCTAATGCTGAGGATCCACCTTGACCTCCTGAACTTGTCGATGCTCTTGGAGGGTGTGATGACACACCCTCTCCACCAGTTGGTGTTCCTCTGTCATGCACTACTATCCTCATCACCAATGAGCTCTCCCTATAACTCCCAATCCACTGATCCCTCAGGACTGCCTATCTGTATGCCTCTCACCAGTGGGATATCTCCTTCTCGGCATGTATCATGGCTCTCATGATATCTCCATGGGGACCTAGGTCCTCTGTCCTCTACAACTCATCTAGTAGCATCTCAGACTACCTGAGTCTCTCAATCGCTTCATCCTACTCATGTCTCAGGACATCCATCTGATGCTCTAGCCTCCCAATTTGTCTCTCTAGACCTGGCACCCGCTTTGCCTGTACCTATGTAACTGCTAGTCTGACTAGCAGTGCATCAATATCTAGCTTCTCCTCCATCGCGTCTCTCTATAAATAGGGATCCTGTCCCCCAATGTCCATGTCCACCTGCTCATCCTATGCCTATACATTTGGCATCTCAGCGTCAGCCGCATCCTGTACACCACCCTGTACCACACCAACCTAGGCTAATATAATGTCTACATCATCCTGTGCCTACCTTGCCTGTCCCTGTACCTATACCTGTGGCACCTATGCCTGTCCCTATGCAGCTACTCCTTGTACTACAGTAATTAGTATCTGTACCTGAGTGACTGGTACCTATAAGGGAGCTCCTACAACTGGTTGTGCTAGCTGTACCAGAGGCTGTCTCCATCCTTATCTCCTCTATCTCACTCCACCTCCCCTCATCCATGGGCTAGCTCTCTCACCTCTCCCTCCATCTCTACCACCTCCATCTCCACCATCTCCATCTCCTCCTCCATCTCCTCCTCTCCCTCATCCCCTCCTATCTCATCCTCACTACCTCCCCTGATGTTTGTCTATGGGATCTCTCTCTGGAGGTCTCACTACTGGATCTGTGATGCGTGGTACAGGATGATCTCTCAAAAACTGCTCCAAATCTATAGTCATCCTAAGACTGACAACTGTCTACCTCATAGACCATGCCTAGAATGGTGCATCCAAAAAATCCTATCGAGCAACATCTAATGATGCCGTGGGCCCCCAATCCCGTCTCTCTTGATGTGTTCATGCAAACTCAGTCACTCCCTGGGGCATACCCTGAATCTTGCCAAACTGGCATAGAACCTGGCTGACCAGCTATCTCTCAATAATAAAGGGCATCCACCCTATCAACCATCATGACTCAAAATAGAATCCCAACTACCGCTCATCATCCCACGGCTCACACCCTAGGTAGGGTCTCCATGTCACTATGTCCAATGTATCAAATGTGTACCGCCAAAACTCTAAATGTCCCAATTTTGCCTGAGACAAAACTGAGGAGTACAAATGAATATAGGGCTACCTTGCACCCCAGAATCTAATCGTCAATGGTCTAGTCACTGCAATATGCTCCCATGCCCAAACATGGAGCAGTGTCACCCTTGCTGATAGAGATGCACCCCCATGGTACACCACCTAATATAAATCATGATATAGGTGTGCTAATAAACACACCCCCCAAGCAAATCGGATCCCCTCCATCACCTGCTGTAATGTGCAGCCCCATCCAACTATAAATCCGTGTGACCTTCGATCAGGGCATACAAATCCCCCAATTGTGCCTACTAGAACCACTAGAAAAGGGTCATACAAGTCGACCATATCCTCCCAACTAATCTCTCCATCATCTATATCCTCATCCCCAAAGATAGCTCTGCACTCTGTGACTCCACTGTGCCGATCATACTGCACTAACTCTCCTATGATGGGAAGTCTGAGGATGCGATATACATCCTCTAGTGTCACTATCATCTCCCCTATTAGAAGATGGAAAGTACTCATCTCCGAGTGCCATCTCTCAGCTAATGAGGTCATCATGCTCAGATTCACCTGAATCTCAGGTGTGTAAATCACATAGTAAAGTCCTGACGCTCCAATCAACAGTCTCTCTATCTCTGACAATGCTAGTCTCAGATTCTGTGTGATGGGATATCTCTCCCGTGACATCAGAACATCTATGATATCCTCCTATTCAAGTCAACAATAATCAACCTATCAGATTTTGATAAACTAGTCTATCAATCTATCTATGCTATCATATCAATTTCAAACATGTTTATCATGTGTTTCAATAGATGATTCTATCAATTGTCTATTTCAGACTAGTTAACTAGTGAACATGCTACAATGTTACCAATCTTTATCAAATCGATCACAATCAACCACAAATAGATCAAATAAGCTTATCGACATCAAGTTTGACCTAATTGACTATCTCTTTTCACTACATTCTATCACTTCACACATATGCACCGCATTGAAACATGCATGTGCAACTTTCTTTCACATTTGTGCAGGTTTTTATCAATGTGCAATCTTCTTCCACATTTGCACAACATTTACTAACATTTGCGTAGCTTTAAACATATGTGCCATTTTATTGACCATTTGCACAACTTTTCATAACACATGCGCAGCAAGTACCTATGTGCACTTTTATTTCATGCTTGCATAGCACTACCATTCTCCTAGTATGAATGTGCACTTATCCTTAACGAATGCGTAGAAAATTTGAATTTTTGCGCAAACGTCACAAGTTGCTGCACATTGATGCGTCACAACTGTGCATTCGTATTCCGCCTAGAACAATAAAATTTTCTAATCTAATTCTACCATTTGATCTACCCTAAACATGCTAAAATTCTACATTAACATGCATCACATCATGAAATTATGAAGGAAGATCGAATCACCTACCAGCTCACCTGAATCGGTGGTCACTGGAAGTGTCTGACTCTCTCAAAGCGATGATCTGACAAGGGGAATGACATCCTAGCGGCTCTACTCTTCTCTCTCTCACGCTCTGATCTCCAAGTGACAAGTGTCCACAATGAGCCTATTGTGGACCCCTTAGCCCTATTTATAGCTTGTAGACCCGATGTGCTTGGTGTGTGGACCCTATCTCCTATTTTTCTTCCATTCCACCCCATTTTCCTCCATATTTTCTACCGTTCTTTCGTGAGAATGATTGTACAAAAACAAAAAGTAAAAACAATCAAAATACAACTAAACATTCAAATAATCTTTTTGTCAATCAATCTCTTGAGGGGGCACGCATAAGTCATCTGAGACATTGTCTGTGGTAGGGGCAAGAATGCTTGAAATTTTTTTTGAAACAATGTGATACACACATTATTTCAAAGAGGGGCAAAATGTATACACCTAAAAATAGCTTCATTAGTTAATTAAATATTTATTATTTAATTACTATTGACTTGATAAATTAATTAAATATTTATTATTTAATTAATATTTATTTCTTCTATTTATAAAATAAATTATTCAATTTATTTAATAAATTCATTATAGTCTAATTCTATATCCTAAGTCTTCTAAATAGTCTATTAAAGTGATTTAATTAAATACACAATCACCTAAATATAACTAAGTCTTCTAATTCACTTCATCCACCTAGTCACCTGACACATCACCTTGGCTAAAATAAATAATTATTATTAATTATTTATTCATATTTATCCTCACCCACACATGTCCTATTCTTAAGGGCTATGTGGCCTCATAGGACTTGGTCTCATGACCACATGTCCTCTCAACAACCAATTTAAGAGACATTCCCTATTCCTAAGGGGCTTCTCAAGCCACCTCTAAGGGTCAAAGGTGACTCATGGAACACTTGTACAAAGAGTCCTCATGAGGAAAATGTCTCTCCCCCTTTCTCTCTTTGGTCTTTGTGAGACACTTGACATGTGTCTTTCCCTTCCACCTTCTTCTCCTCCATGTCAATGTGAGAGGAACATCATCCCTATTCTTTCTCTCACATTCCAACTACATCCCCCTTTCTCTCAACTCCTTCAACTAAGTCAATCCTAGCCCTAGGATCTTCCACCTTTCATTCTCAACCGTAGGATTGTGCCACCTAGGCCTAGATCCTCCAAAACTCTATAAAAGGAGCCTCATTTCCCATTTGAGAGATAATAGGTATTTTTGATAACAAGCATTCAAGTATTCTAGAATCCAAGCATTCAAGCATCCAAGTATTCAAGCAATCAAACATTCCATAGCAATCACCATTTCATTTGCATTTCATCCATTAGTTTGCATAAGCTATTGTGCACACAATTTCATTTAATCTCCACACTTTGGTAGCATCTTGGGAGAAGGCTTCATATTGGAAATCTGAGAGCTCAACATCTTCAAGAAATCAAAGCTAGGAGGACAATGGAGACAAGTTGCATGGTAGGTGAAGGTAATTAAATTATTTTAAATATTTCATAGTTACTTTTCATTCTTCATTATGTTTGCATTAGATAGATTCATTGGCTTTTATAGTTAATTTATCATTTCTAGTTGTTAGACATCTAATTTGCATACACTATGTCATCAGGGTTTTTCATGTGTGATAATTATGTGGGGTCAAAAATTCTAGACAAAAAGAGGTCTTAGCCATTTTTTTAGAAGGGGTTTTGTTTTGATAAATATCTGGTTTAACTGATAGAAATAAGAAAATAACACCCCCCCACAAGCCAAATATCGAACCCCTAAGCCTAGAATGATATGCTTTATCAAGAGAAGAGCAAAAAAGATTTAGATCTGAATCTTGTGTACCTTGAAAAAATTATGATAAAAATAGGTAGAAATCTAGATGGTGCTCAAGAAGAGCTTTCCAGCACTTCTTCCAGATTGAAAAACGGAGCTAATTTGAGCAAATTAGCCCCCCCGAATGTAAAAAAGATAATCTGATGTTGACAGGAAAAATAGCAAGTTAAATGACAAAAATTACCAAATTAACCCCCATGAGAGCATTGGTCTTGGAACCAGCTTTCCAGCGATATCTTGTTTGTCAAAAAATGATGCCTGGAACTCCCGGAAAGCCAATTTTAGTGAAAGATGCTCCAAAAGAGAAAAAAAATCCCAAATTTTTTTTTTTCAAGTGTTAGCCCCTGGTCACATGAGGCCTAGGCACTGGCACTAGAGGGCTAGCCGTCGGTGGTTTGGGCCTGCCACTGGCAGTTTAGTGCTAGCCGCTGGCAGCTAAGGCCGAAGATTTGGGCCTACGGCGGTCTGCAGGGTGGCGGCGCCCGGGGGTGGCGGTGCCTGGGCTGAGTGCGGGCAGCGCGCTGGTCGCACGCAGGCGGTGTGCTATCGGCCTGATTTTTTTTGTGAATTTTTTTATTTTTCCACCTTGTACTATGTGAAACTTATTGCCTCAGGCTACGTGCATTGTCTTACGGCTCTAGGGCAAAAAAAATTTGCCTCTCCCTGTAACGTTGTCTAAATTGGATGTGTTTTATATCAAAATAAAGGTTTTTGGGCACTGCGAGCTCAACGGTGAGGTCTGTTTGAGCTCAAAGTGCACCAAAATTTAGGGACCCCCTAATTTTAATTAAAAAAAAACACAAAATGCCCTAAAAAGTGCCAAAACAAATAATTATTTTTTGCAAGCAAAAAAGAAACAAAAAATAACATCCTATAGACAATACCAGATCTCAAAACTATAACCAAAACCTCTCAAATCTGCCAAAAAATATCTAATTTGAATTCTTCAAATGTGAACAAGTTGTAGTAGATTAGGCTCTGATACCATGTAGAATTTGAGCAATACAAATCCACAAAACCCAAAGATCACCTGCATACAAAAATCTGTTGCAAGGAAGTAGAGACAAGAAGATGGCAAGGATTTGACTCAAAAGTATGAAGAAGAAAATACCCTCAAAATAATGAATGAACTAAATGTACAATGGATCATCCTTATAAAGGAGATCGAAAGCCTTGAAAAGGAAAACCCTAGTGTGTCTAATAATTAGTTTAACTATTACATGACTAATGCATGCAAGTTTATATTTAAAATAACTAATGCATGTGCGTTTAATTAAAGCAAAATGAGTTGACATCTTAAGAAGGGAGTAAAGTTAATTAATATAATTAATACTTTACTCTAATAGCCTTGATGTTGCACTTTTGAATTTTTAGGTAGTGCATTTAAACTTTTAAATAACACTTTTGAGTTTTAACACTTTTAAAGCCTGAAATAGCGCTTTTACCCTGCTAGGAAAGATTTTAAATTGTCATAGTCCACTTTGCAAATTGTTCAACTTCATCAATCAGATGATTGGTTAAGGTAACAAATTTGATGTTATAGTGAGTCATAGGATGTTAGTATGAGTCAGTCATAGTTTTAATGTTTGATTTTCAATCTTGATTTAGATGATGGGTGATGATAAATTTTTTGTCCTCTCTGAGTAGAGTCAGGAAAATTGATTGTGGTTTGATATTTGTAAATATTTGATTGACTTAGGATAATCCAAATGATAACTGATTTCAAAACTAATGTGATTGAACTTTCTTTTTATAGGTGGTGCTTAAGTCATTGGGTGTTTGTGGTTCGTATCCCTTGCCTATGAGCATGATTGATGACCTTAGTGCATTTGATCGGTGACATATTGGCCTTTGTGGTCTATACTTCCTTCTCATTCTACTATGATTCTAGGTGAATCAAGGTTTGATTACTGCTATGGCTGAGAGGTGGCACTCAGACCATAATACCTTCCATTTTCCTATGGGTGAGATGATGATCACCCCAGAGGATGTGTATCATATCCACGCTTGCCTACTAGTGGAGAGCTAGTCTATTATGATTTTATTTATGATAGGTCGGCATCTCGGTGAGTCTTCTAGGATCCTACCATTGGAGATGATCATATCTAGTGGGCCTAGTTTCATTCTTTTCCAGTATTAGGTTCTCTAATCAGTGGGTTCCTTCTTCTAGATAGATGTGGTCATGGGTTTGTAGTCGGATGGGGTCCTATTCTTGAGGACTTGATCACTCATCCTCGGTGATTTGATTAGACATCCTATGTATTAGCTTAGTTGTACCATGAGCTACATATAGTTTTTATAGACTATCTTCCACACTCACTGCAGGAATGATTTTATTATAGATTTGGACTTGGGAGCATATCCCAATGACACATCCCATCACAACACAACAATGAGATCCAGGTTGGCCATTCATCTAGATGTATGAGGGTATGGTGATTCAGACCCATATAGGTAAGTTGGATTATTGGCATCATGTCCTTGATGATATGGATGTTGTGGTTTGGAGGCCATATGTGGGATGTGATGCTTGGCTTGAGGATGGCACTGAGTTTCCTTTCATGTTTTGTCTATGATGGATGATTGGGCATTCCACTTATATCATTGAGAGATTTTGTTTCAAGAGAGTTTTGCGTCAGTATGGGTGCACATAGGGTATGCCCCAGAGAGTGGCTATGTATGCTCAGGTCCAAGTAGAGAGGTCTTTTTGGGGTCCCTGTGTGTATTATGGGATAACTATCTGAGAGATTCAAGACCTTGGATATCTACCCTGGTCAATGAGAGAGAATATTATGGATGTTGGGATTACATATGAGTATGGAGATTGGCTGGCTCAAAACCCATTTCTGAGGTTTATAAATCCTGTTGAGAGAGTTCCAAGTATTGATGAGGTGTTAGATGGTGACAAAGGTGATGTGGAAGATGGGGGAGATGATGCAAATGATGGAGATGGTGGGATATGTGGGGGTAGGATTAGAGCATGGTGTGGATGACGGGGTCATCAGGTAGTTAGAGTAGGTAGAGTTCAGATTCTAGTGATTGTTGTTGCTCTTATCCCTCCTAGGATTGGTGGTGGTTAGGGTAGAGGTGGTGCAGATAGAGCACTCCATCAGGTTGCTAAAGATCTAGCTATGAGATAGGGTCGACATAGGGCTAGACGATAGAGAGAGGTGGATGCATAGATTGCACAGGTTTTACTTGATCGGGCATAGGGTCCTCCTTCTTAGTAGGTTATACCACTGATTGTTCCATAGGAAACATCTTCTCAAGCACATGCTTATACTTTTATGCTATCATCTTCCTCACATCCATCTTCTTCAAGTTTTGTTCCATCCTTATTAGATCCATCTTCTTCCATACCTCCATCACAGACTCCTACAACATAGGCTTTTGCACCAGCTTTAGCATCAGATGTTATATCTCTTCAGTTTCAGATGTCAGTGATGCAGCAGCAGGTTACTAAACTAAGTTTGATGATGCAGACCTTTATGGCCATGATGAGTTAGCAGGGATTACAGGTGAGCTCGATTTGTCCTCCAAATAGTGCTCCTAGTCCTGATGGTGGAGATGGTGCTAGTGGTTCAGCCAGTTGAGATATGATATGAGATATTTCAGATTTTTTCTTTTGATGATATACATGATCTCATTTCTTTGTTTATATTGAGACATTGGACTCTATTGTATCATTTTTTATTTGTTGAGTTTGTTTATGCTGATACTTTGATACTTTGATAGACTTTGATTATCTGGATATTTTATTTTATGATCTTCTGATGGACTCTGATAGCCTTTTGATTTTATGATGATGTTACCATAGACTCTGATACTCAGTTTTGATAGCTTTCACTATATATGATGTCATGATGTGTTGGATCTCCTTTTTAGGTGTTTTAGCATGATATGCAGATCTAGATGATTCTATCTCCCATATGCTTTGTTTTTATGCTTTTCTGATGTGATTTTTGATATGTATGCATATGTTCTAATGATGCTTAAATGATTGTCTTATGTATGACATAGAATAGATGGATGAATGTAATGAACTTTAATGATTAATGATTTATTATGGATGCAATGATGTATAGATGTGGTTAATGAATAATGCAATGGATGCATAGATTTCATATGATATGGATGTACATAATGTATATGAATGGTTTAAATCTGATGCAATGGTTTTATGTCATGTGTATGATATTTAATGATTCTAGGTGTTATATGATATGGATGATGATTCAATGTCCTATGCTCTTATACGAATAGATTTATTTGCATGATACACTATCTTCTAAGATGACTTAAATGATATGTACCTAATGATGATTTTATGTTCTATTTTGATTTAATGCAATGATTTAATGAATGTAATGATGTAATGTTTTTGGCCTAATGAATGTAATGTTAATGCACTCAATCGATGCAATATGAATGATTTCTTTTGCAAAGAATGATGTGTTCTAAATGAAATGAATCTTGAATGATGAAATCTAATGCACTTAATGATTTTTAACATGGATGAATAAATGCCACAAAATGCAATTAATGGATGGATTTACATGATCTATGCAACCTAATGCAATTGATGGTAAATTCTACTTAACACAATGAACTTAATTAACCTTAATGCAATGAACTTACTATTTCTAATGATGAACATGCTTAAATGAATACAAGGTCTAATGAAGATGATTTAATGCAACTCAAGAGTAATGATTTAAAATGAACTTGACAAATGCAAGTGAACTAATGTAATGCACTTTTGTTTTTGTTTTTGGATTTCCCACACACTCGATCACATATAATTCTTGATGCTCATTTGAGTTTTTGATTTGACCACACCCCCTTTCATTTTTGTCATTTTTCCCTCTTGTAATTTAAACTAAGAAAGGCAAAATGATGCAGGAGCATCCTGGGTGTAAGAGCAATCTTGCATCACCCAAAAATATTTCTATTTTTATTTTCAATAAGGGCTATTTTGTGCAGAGCTGCTATTTATGGAAAGTTACTATTTTTGGTAATTTTTGTATGTGCTTAGAATGATATGATTTCTTTCTTGGAGGTTCATTTTGGTCATATAAGCCTGCCAGTAAAGTTTCATTGCCAGATCAAGTGTATATTGGAAGATATTGAAGATTTTCGGTATTGGCAGTAGGGTACAGAAACTTTGAACTCAGTTTTGAAGGCTTTAGAGGCCCCGAATGAGGTCAAAAATTTGGGGAACAGGCGCTTGCGTAGGTCAAGCCTGTAGAGCACTTCGTGGCATTTATGAAATGGGGTTATAATAGTCGAGCGGGTCAACGGGTGATGAATTATGGTCTTCGGAAGTTGGGCCATCTGAAATGGTGGAAAATAATTTTCTTCAAAATTTCTGTTCGGGTTTTGAAGGTTATCTTGAGCTGACTATGATGTAGTAAAATGTAAAATAAAATAATTCTAAGTTGGTCGGCCTTATTGGCTAAAATTCTGGAACCTTCCCAGGCAGTGGAAAATTGCCTATATAAGGAAGGCTGTATTATTGTCTTAGGCAGTTCAGAATAGTTCTGGGTAGTAGATCTGGGTATTGATTTGAGGCTTTGTCCTACAGAATATTGTAAGGAATGCCCATGTGGCTTTGCATATTGTAATTCTGAAAGTTTGTAATTCCACATTTGTGGAGATAACAAGAAGCCAATTTTCTGTTCTTGCATATTATTGTTGTTGTTTCTCTATTTTTGTTATGTGTTTGTGGTATTAAGGGGAGCACCCTTCATCAAGTGGTATCAGAGCAGGAGTTCTTGAGTGTGTAAACAGATCACCGACTGTGAGGTAGTTTGCACCAGGACCGCGGTTAGGGTTTCAGCGCGCATCACCAAAATGCCTCCACGAAGAGAACGTGGCGGAAGAGCTGGTGCTGTGACACCTGAGGTTAGAGAGCTGCAGAGACAAGTGCAAGCATTGCAAGAAGAAATTCGTAGAGGAATGAATCTTAATGTCAGAGATGAAAGCGAGGATGAAGCTGAAGAAGAATATCAAGAAGGAGAAGTCGAAATTGTAAACCAGGAGGAAGAAAGACTTTTTCGGGCCATTTCTTAGATTGGGAAAAGACCTAAAATTGAGGTTCCTACATTTTCTGGAAATCTTAACCCAGAAGAATTGATCGACTGGATCAATGAATGTGAGGAATATTTTGAGTATGAAGATGTTGAGGATCCTGATAGGGTCAAATTTGCAAAGGCCAGACTGAAAGGTCATGCGAAGATATGGTGGCAAGAGATTCAGTTGGAGTGGAATAGAAGGGGAAAGGAGAAAATCACGAGATGGGATCGGATGGTGGATAAATTGAAGTGATAGTTCATTCCTGTTGATTATGAGCTTGACCTACTGAAGAAAATGCAGAGTTTGAAGCAAGCAGGAAGATCTATTCAGGAGTATACAGAGGAGTTCTATCGCCTTCTCATCAGAACAGGCCATGCAGAAGCTGATAAAGAGAAAGTTTCCCGATACCTTAATGGGTTAAGGCCAAGCATTCAGGAGGAGCTGAATCTGGTTTGAATGAACAGTATTGAAGAGGCATACCAATTTGCCCTAAAAGTAGAGGAAAAGCTGAACAAGAAGTTTAAGAGCAGACAAAATGGAAGAGGTCATGGTGGAAGATCTGGTGGATGGTCATATGGTGGCCGAAATGAAGATCCAAAAAAGAAGGATGAGGCCAGTAGCAGCCAGAATCAGAGAGGAAACAATTCTAATCGCTTCCAGGATCAGAATAATAGAGATCAGAGAGGAAGAGGAAGAGGACAAGGATCTGGAAGAGGTGGCTTCCGTGGAACATGTTTTCACTATGGAGAAGAAGGTCATAGGGCATTTGAATGTCCTCAGCGCCAAGGCAGAACAGACAGGAGAAATGAAGGCCAGGCTAGAGTTGCACATGTAGATGAAGATGCTAGATCATCAAATTCTAAAGATGCTGAAAGAGGAGAAACGCTAATTAACAAAAGAGTCTTGCTGAGTGGTGAGAATGAACCTGAACAAAGGAAGAGCCTGTTTCACACTAGATGCAAGTGTGAGGGTAAATGCTGTGATGTGATCATCGATAGTGGAAGCACTGACAATTTGGTGTCAGAAGAGATGGTGACAAAGTTGAAGCTCAAGAGATAGAAACACCCACATCCATATCGGATTGCCTGGGTACAGGATGACCACAAGGTCATGGTCAATGAACAATGCCTGGTGAAGTTCAAGATTGGCGGATACCAAGATGAGGTACTATGTGATATCATCTCTATGGATGCATGTCATATGTTATTGGGTAGACCGTGGCAGTTTGACAGATGTGCTGTACACGATGGTCATGCAAATACCTATTCCCTGACAAAGGATGGAGTGTGACATAAGCTAAAGCCATTGAAGGAGACCGAAGAAAAGGTATGTGGTAATGCAAGAATAACATTTATTGATGGAAGGAAATTCCTAGATGGTATGAGGCATGAGCATGTGTGTTTTGCTTTAATTCTAAAAGCTGGTAAAGAGGAAGTAGAAGATGTTCCTGTAGAAGTTGCAGATTTGTTGAATGAGTTTCAAGATATTATATCCGATAACATGCCTGATGGATTACCACCAGTCAGGAAGATCAGTCATCAGATGGACTTGATCCCAGGAGTGAGTTTGCCGAACAAGGCAGCACACAGAATGACACCAGCAGAAAGTGAAGAGTTGAACAGGCAAGTACATGAGTTGTTATAGAAAGGGTTGATTCGAGAAAGTCTAAGTCCCTGTGCTGTACCAGTGGTATTAGCACCAAAGAAGAATGGAGAGTGGAGGATGTGTATAGATTCTAGAGCAATAAACAAGATCACAATCAAGTATAGGTTTCCATTGCCACGAATGGACGATATTATGGACTGTTTGAGTGGGGCTGTGTATTTCTCAAAAATAGATCTGAAAAGTGGATATCACCAGATTCGGATCAGAGAAGGAGATGAATGGAAGACTGCCTTCAAGACAAAGGAAGGACTATATGAGTGGTTAGTCATGCCTTTTGGGCTAACCAATGCACCGAGCACTTTCATGCGGCTTATGAACGAGGTTCTGAAAGAATTTTTGGATATGTTTGTCATTGTTTACCTAGATGATATTTTGATCTTTAGTAAGACATTGGATGAGCATATGATGCATATTCATATGGTGTTTGAGAAGTTGAGAGATGAGAAATTGTTGATTAATTTGAAGAAGTGCAGTTTTGTGAAGAAAGAGTTAGTGTATTTGAGATTTGTAGTTTCAGCAGAAGGTCTAAAAATGGACCCAGAGAAGGTACAGGCTATCCTTGAATGGCCTACTCCAAGGAGTGTTACTGAGGTAAGATCTTTTCATGGTCTAGCTAGTTTTTACAGAAAGTTTATCAAAATTTTAGCAGTATTTATGGACCCTTGACTGAAACAATGAGAGGGGATAGAAAAGAGTTTAAGTGGGCTAAAAGAGTAGAAAAAAGTTTCCAATTATTGAAACAAAAAGTTACAGAACAACCTGTTTTAGCACTTCCAGATTTTAATAAGGTGTTTCAAGTAGATTGTGATGCTAGTGGTACTGCAATAGGAGCTGTTACGAGCCAAGAAGGTAAACCTGTTGCTTATTTCAGTGAGAAGTTAAATGATGCCAAGAGGAAATATTTTGTTTATGATCAAGAATTTTATGCTATAGTTCAGGCATTAAAGAAGTGGAGACATTATCTGCTTCCTAAGGAGTTTGTTTTGTATACTGATCATCAAGCTTTGCAATATTTGAATAGTCAAGGAAAATTGAATCAAAGGCATTTGAAATGGGTTGAGTTTTTGCAGAGTTATACATTTGTTTTGAAACACAGAAGTGGAAAGTCTAACAGGGTTGTAGATGCTCTTAGCAAAAGGCAACTATTACTGACAGAAATGCAGATTAAAGTGGTTGGGTTCAAGGAACTCAAGAATTTGTATCCAGAGGATCCTGATTTTGGTGAAGTTTGGAAAGCTTGTACAGAACCTGTTACTCTAGATAGGATGAAATGGTTGGATTTCATCATCCAGGATGGTATGCTATTTAGAGGGAGTCAGTTGTGCATTCCACGAAGTTCTATGAGGGAGAATCTCATCAAGGAGAAGCATAGCGGAGGATTGGCTAGACATTTTGGTCGTGATAAAACCCTTGCTTTGGTTGGTGAGAATTATTATTGGCCACAATTGCAGCAAGATGTGAAGAAGTTTGTACAGAGTTGTAGAGTATGCCAGATGGCGAAAGGAGTGAAGCAGAATACAGGGTTGTATCAGCCATTACCTATACCAGAGAAGCCTTGGGAGGATATCAGCATGGACTTTGTTCTTGGTTTACTGAGGACTCAGTGGGGACATGATTGAATTTTTGTGGTGGTTGATAGATTTTTGAAGATGGCACATTTCATTCCCTGCAAGAAGACTAATGATGTTGTTCATGTAGCAGGATTGTTTTTCAGAGAAGTGGTGAGACTACATGGTTTGCCAAAGACCATAGTTTCAGATCGAGATACTAAGTTTGTTGGATATTTCTGGCAGACATTGTGGAAGAAGTTGAAGACAGATTTGAAGTTCAGTTCATCACATCATCCACAGACTGATGGACAGATAGAGGTGGTGAATAGGAGTTTGGGAAATTTGCTGAGATGTTTGGTTGGAGATAAGCCAACAGGATGGGATTTGATTTTACCATAGGCGGAATTTGCATACAATAATTCTGTCAACAAGAGCACTGGTAAATCACCATTCCAGATTGTATATGGAAGTAGTCCAAGAAATGCATCTGAATTGAGAAAGATAGATAAAGGAGAAATAAGTAGTGCTGAAGCTGAGGATTTTGCTGAACATTTGAAGAACATCCATGAGGAGGTGAGGAAGCATATTGCCAAGATGAATGCACAGTATAAGGCTAAGGCAGATGTGAAAAGGAGGCATAAGGAATTTCAGGTTGGTGATGAAGTCATGGTTCATTTGCAGAAGGAGCGGTTTCCGGTTGGTACATATAACAAGCTAAAAATAAAGAAGTTTGGACCATGTAAGATATTGAAGAAGCATGATTCAGGAAATGCATATGGGGTAGAATTGCCTACTGAGCTGAATATTTCACCAGTGTTTAAAATTTTAGATTTGACAGAGTATCATGAAGGAGGTGTTGAAGATGAGGTTGCAGCAACACAGTGGAATATTCTAGCAACCAGTTCAGATATCAAGGAGATTGAAGACATACTGGACAGTCATGTTGGTAGAAGCATAAGGAATAGGACATATGAAGAGTATTTGGTCAAATGGAAAGGATGACCTGTTGAAGATTCATCATGGCTAACAAAGGAGGAGGTTAACCATCTTGGTTTTCCTCTACACACCTGAGTCATGACAGGGTCACTTCTCAAATAACCTCGGGTGTCTGATGCAGGAGCATCCTGGGTGTAAGAGCAATCTTGCATCACCCAAAAATATTTCTATTTTTATTTTCAATAAGGGCTATTTTGTGCAGAGCTGCTATTTATGGAAAGTTACTATTTTTGGTAATTTTTGTATGAGCTCAGAATGATATGATTTCTTTCTTGGAGGTTCATTTTGGTCATATAAGTCTGCCAGTAAAGTTTCATTGCCAGATCAAGTGTATATTGGAAGATATTGAAGATTTTCGGTATTGGCAGCAGGGTACAGAAACTTTGAACTCAGTTTTGAAGGCTTTAGAGGCCCCGGATGAGGTCGAAAATTTGGGTGACGGGCGCTTGCGTGTGTCAAGCCTGTAGAGCGCTTCGTGGCATTTCCAAAATGGGGTTATAATAGCTGAGCGGGTCAACGGGTGATGACTTATGGTCTTCGGAAGTTGGGCCATCTGAAATGGCGGAAAATAATTTTCTTCAAAATTTCTGTTCGGGTTTCGAAGGTTATCTTGAGCCGACTATGATGTAGTAAAATGTAAAATAAAATAATTCTAAGTTGGTCGGCCTTATTGGCTAAAATTCTGGAACCTTCCCAGGCGGTGGAAAATTGCCTAT
Organism: Chamaecyparis obtusa; assembly: GCA_027943335.1. Classification (NCBI taxonomy): domain Eukaryota; kingdom Viridiplantae; phylum Streptophyta; class Pinopsida; order Cupressales; family Cupressaceae; genus Chamaecyparis; species Chamaecyparis obtusa. Next base: position 2,757,124 of record BSBK01002152.1, on the reverse strand, counting down.
ATAAGGAAGGCTGTATTATTATCTTAGGCAGTTCAGAATAGTTCTGGGTAGTAGATCTGGGTATTGATTTGAGGCTTTGTCCTATAGAATATTGTAAGGAATGCCCATGTGTCTTTGCATATTGTAATTCTAAAAGTTTTTAATTCCACATTTGTGGAGATAATAAGAAGCCAATTTTCTGTTCTTGCATATTATTGTTGTTGTTTCTCTATTTCTATTATGTGTTTGTGGTATTAAGGGGAGCACCCTTCATCACAAAAAAATACATTAAATGCATTTATTCTAAGATGTATGCAATCAACTATCATTATTCAAAAATTTGGAGCTTATAATCATCATTGAGAAATTTTTGGAATCCCACTTTAGTACAACCATCAGTAGTTCAACCATGATGATATGAATACTTTTTGCACCTCTTTCATTGCTTTCCCATCCTTTCTAGTATGACTATAACTGATTGAAGCCAATCATGAGAATGTGAATACCAATTTTGTCAAATTCTATGTTGCAAGTAGATTTTGGTATTATGATATTGAAAATCAAAATATCCAAGGTATCCTTTTGTGTAAACAAACAAATATCTCAATTTTATCCTATGTACAAGTCCTCGATGATTCTTTGATGATCACGTCCTTAGACAAATAATACATGATTTAGAACTTTGATCTTAAGACGATCATTCAGAAATCAACTAAAATATCACACTTTCATCATAGCTTGTCGAGTTAAAAAATTTCATCGATTCGCTAGAAAGACACGATTTCATCAATCAAGTCAACACTTAGAAAAAAAAAGTTTGCCATGTTTTTCAAATCCATATTTCAAGTGTAGTTCCATCCATTTCATAATTTTAATCTTGATAAAGATAAGGTCATTGAAAATCTTGGATCAAATTTTGCATTTGGTTCGAATTGGATTAGGATTTAGGATTTGATTAAGTGCTTCACTTGTGTTTTTGATGAATTGATTCAATGATTGATTGAAATTTTCTTTTGATGAATCCTTCCTCCTTTAGAGTAGATTTCCCCAAGTTTGATATGATTTCAAAGTTGGACTTGTATGGATCAAAAGTGACCACACTTCTATGAATCATTACATGCAAGGTTTCTCAACAATGAGGCCTCACAAAGTGACTCATAGCTCTCTATGCATGGAGTTGCAAGGGACTTTGATAAATTTTCTCTCAGCTAGAGCTACAAACTAGTGACCTTGCGAGTCAACCACACAATGAGAGATTCAAATCCAAAGACAAGGGAAAGAATGCCAATATCCCCAAATTGAATCAAAGTATGCAAATGTAATGCAAACTATATGAGAATGCAAATTACTCTATGAAAATGAAAGTACAATGCAACTATGAAAGGAAATAGCAATGGATTACAATTCCCCTAATTAAGCTATGTGAACTAAATCTATTGCATAAAAGGAAAATTACTCTAAAATGCCATGATATGCAAACTAATCAAATGAAATGTGCAACTAAATGATGAAAGAAAATGAAAGGAAGCAAGTCTTCAATGTCTTCAAAGGAGTCTTCAAAGTAAGTTAGAAAACCTGCAGCATAACAATGTCATAAAATTCCAAGATATCAAATGAAGAAGAGAGCCCTCCTTTTATAAGAAATGAAAAGGAATGGACCATGGAGATTAAGAGGAAAAAGATCTAATCAACGGTGGACAAAAATGGAAGCTCAATCCTTGTGCACAAATATCTTCCAATGAGAAAATAGGAGTTGACTTTTGAGTCCATATGAGACAAAAAGTGTTTTTTTTTCTTTTTATAAAATAAGAATGATGCTTTATTTGTGCAACTTAGGATAAGAGGAAAAGTGGGGGATTTTTATTTATTAAAAGGGGGGAAATATTCCCTTTAATAAAATAAAAACTTTAGGATAAAATAGTTAGCCCAAGGAATAATCGAAAATGATGAAATAGGATTTGATCAAGAAATTGATAGAATGTTGATTATTGATAAAACTGATTCAGAGATAAATAAATCGAATAAATGGGGCCCAAAGTCTAGGAGACCATTTTCGGGTGCATACATTTTTCCCCTCTTTGACTAATGTGTGATCGATTTGGGAACACATGTAGTCAAAGAAGAATTGAATTGTGAGATCGATCTGGGATCACAAAACAACTCAGCTATGAGGTTGATTCGGGATCACATCCGGACAAACATAAATAAAGGCCTTTGAACATGAGGTTGATTCAAGATCACATTCAAAGTAAGAGATAAGAATCTCAAATTTGAGCAAAAGCTCACAAAAGATGTCTGAATTAAGAAAATCAAGGAATTAGGGATGAGAATCCCATAAATACTACCCCCTTGAAATCGAAATCAAAATCAGATAGAGGAGAACAACAAATCGATAAAAGATGATCAAATCGAAATGAAATCATAATCAAAGATAAATGATAATAGGATAACCATTAAGCAATGAAACATGCCCCAATGATGAATTAGAAGAAAAGAAATGGGGTGAATGGAAGACTAGAAGTTTGAAAGGCATGAAAAGGAAGAAATTCCATCAAAGATCGAAGAATTATAACTCAAAAGGTCAGCCAACTACACAGAAGAAGGAGAAGAATTTGAAATGCAATTTTGACTATCAAGATGACCTCAAATTTTGATTTTGAGTCCGAAAATAGATCCAGGACGTTGAAATTAGCTAGGGATGCAATTTTTGCACAATTTTAAGGTGTTTTGAAAATTAGGTCAAAAAGTCAAAATGCTATAAGAATAGAAAAGGATGTGATGTGAAAGACAAGAAGTGAAAGATGTGATCAAGAGGAAGTGGAAGGTGAGCGCAGTCGATTGACAGGTCCACGTAAGATGAAAAGGAGAGCTCTCTCCATATGCAAAGTGCAAAACTAAACTAAGCATGAACTTAGAAATGCAAGCTACTATGAAAAGTGGTTGAATTGCAAGGTCACAATGCTTATAGACATCTAATTATCATCATCGAGCATTAGGTAGTGTCATAAGATCATACAATGCACACTAGCATGACTATGTGGATATGAATATGATCTTTATCAGATAGAAATGTGGAAATCCCACCTAGGCATCAAAGACATGTAGGTCAAGATGACTAGTGTAGTGAGATCACCTAAGTTTGATATGGTGAGATTATGCTTGTATCAAGACACATGAAAGTCAGGATAACTAGAAGCATGCACTCGCATAAAATAGTCAAGGATAATACCTTGTCAATCCATAGTGTCAAGTAAGACCAACATAAAAGCTCATGATAGTTAGGACCAAAAAAATATACCCACAAGCAGATAAAGAAATAAAACATGTTCTCATACCCTCAGTCTTCTAGCTATGCATCATCGAAAACTTCTGAGGGAGAGACCACTCATTAAAGAAATCCTCATAGACAACACACAAAGAAAAATAAAGTCAACATATCTCAAGCGAGTTGAGTGTTTAAGTGTGTGTGTGTTGGTCATAGAGTCAAACTCTAGTTATCACATCTGCTTAGTGAGAAATATCACATTACACTTGGACTATTGGGTAAGACATCTGATAAGTGTTAAGAAACACTCATCGTAAGGGTAGTGTTGAAAAACACTGTTTGGGGTGGTGTTGAAAAACACCTGTTGGGAAATTCCCCAAGAGACAAACGCACCTAAAGGACCTATCCGATTGGTTATACCCCCTAGACAAAGGTAAAGACCAATTCCAGACCAAGTCAAATAAAGTCAAGGCATGGTGGAGAAAGGCTCGGTGTTGAGGACACATTCTAACAAATAGGAGTGCAAAGGCCTCAAGTAGTGCCTGTTTCCAGGTTTTCACCACTTGGGTTTTTATTGCAATTTTTCTCTTTTTTTTTCATTTTTTTGTATTTTTTCTACCAAGGTGCCTATTTCCAAGTTTTCACCAAGGCACTTTTTCTATTTTTTTGAATTTTTGCATTTTTAAAATTTTTTTTGTATTTTTTCAGGACTTTTTATACTTTTTAGGATTTTTTCAGCATCATATATCAATTTTTTTTTAAATTTTTTTTTAGGATCCATAAATATGTACAAAGGATGCCCCTAGATAGAATAGGCATCAAGGATAGAACTTCTTTAGGTGCAACACATTAATTGGATCAGAGAGCTATTCCCCATTCTCATCAGATAACAAATAAGCACCTATACCAAAAGCAACAGTGATGACATATGGCCCAAGACAATTAGGTTTGAACTTCCCATTTTGTTCTTTGTTCTATTGATTTTTAGGGTTCTCTTGCAAAATGAGATCACTTACTTGAAACTCTCTAGGGTGAACCTTCTTGTTGAATGTCTTGGACATACGCTTCTGATATACTCTCATATGATCAAAGGAAGCTTTATGCTTTTCATCTAGAAGTTCTAGTTCCTATAACCTCATGGCACGATAATCCTCATCTGTAATCAAACCTTTGAGAGAGACTCTGAATGAAGGGATCTCTACTTCTAAAGGTAATACTGCTTCAGCGCCATAGGTAAGGGAAAAAGGAGTAGCCCCTGTAGGTGTATGAATACTTGTCCTGTAAGCCCATAGTGCTGGATTGATTTGCAAGTGCCAATCCCTACCATTCTTGTGTACTATCCTATGAAGAATCTTGAGAATGGTTTTATTAGATGCTTCTGCTTATCCGTTTCCCTATGGAAAGTAAATAGAGGACCAATGTTTCTTGATTTTGAACTTTTTGCATAGATGCTTGAGGTCTTTATTCTTGAATTGTCCTCCATTATTAGTAATGATCTCAAATGGCACTCCAAATTGGAAAATAATGTGATTTAGAATAAAGAGTGAAATATTCTTTCCTGAGGTAATAGAAAGAGGTACTGCTTCTACCCACTTCATGAAATAATTAGTGGCTATGATGATAAACTTATGTCCACCTGATGAGTTGGAGTGAATTTTCCCAACAAGGTTAAATGCCCAACACTGAAATGGTCAATGAGAGACAGAAGGAATTAGCTCCCTACCTAGAGCATGAATCAAGTTTCCATGTTTTTGACATTTCACGCAAGACTCAGAGAAAGCTACTACATCTGCTTGCACTGTGGGCCAGTAATACCCTGCCCTAAGCAATTGACGGGCCATGGCAAGACCATTAGAATGTCCACCACAAATGCCCTCATGAATGTCAACTAATGCTTGGTCAGATTCCTCCTTTCCAAGCACCTAAGAAGCATCCCATTAAAACCCCTCCTATATAGATCACCAGAAATGAGGGTGTGGCGAGAGGCATTGCAGATGAGATTTCTGCGTTCAAAATGATTGAAAGTGTCAGGGATGATGCCATCATGAAGATATGAATAGATAGCACCATATCGGGAGGACTCATGTGTGACAAGGGTACAAATGACTTGAATTTCAAGTGAATCAAAGATAGGGTAATGCAGTTCTTCCACCAGGAACTCAAATTGGGACTCATGTTGTTCCAATTGCAAAAGAGAAGCTAATGTAGCCATATCATCTGCAGCCTTGTTGTCTGTCCTAGGGATTTTCTGAAATGTCACAAAAGTGAAATGGTGTCTCCAAGAATCAACCATCTTCTTATAGGGTATTAATTTGTCATCTTTGGTTTGATACTCTTCATTGAATTGGTTGATTATCAATTGCAAATCCCCAAAAACATGTAACTCAGTGATATTCCATTCTATAGCCATCTTTAATCCATTTGTTAATGCTTCATATTTTGCTATATTGTTTGTACATGGAAAGAGTAATTTGTAAGACTTTGGTATAGTATATCCATGTGGAGAAACAAACAATATCCCTGCACCCGACCCATTTTGCATATTAGAGCCATCAAAGAACATTTTCCAGGTGCGAGATGTGACATGTAATATATGTTCATTAGGAAATTCAACTTGTATAGGCATGCTATCCTTAACTGGAAAATCAGCAAGTTGGTCTACAATAGCCTACCCCTTTATGGCCTTTCTTTCAATGTACTCAATGTCAAATTTTGATAATAGCATCATCCACTTAGCGAGCCTACTCGTGAGAGCAGCCTTACTAAGCAAATATTTTAGAGGATCAATCTTAGCAATTAAATGTGTAGTATGAGCTAGCATGTAATGTCGCAACTTTTGGGAAGCAAACACAACAGCAAGACAAGCTTTCTCAATGTTATTGTAATTGACCTCATATGACACAAGGGTATGACTTATATAGTATATGGCCCTTTCTTTTCCATTTTCATCCAACTAAGCCAACAATGCCCCCAAGGAAGTGTCTGTAGCTGAAATGTATAGGAGCAATGGTTTCCCTGGAATAGGAGGCATTAGAATTGGAGGATTAGCCAAATATTGTTTGATTTGATCTAGGCTCTTTTGACAATCCTCATTCCAAACACAAGAAGCACCCTTATGCAATGTCTTATTAAAGGGTTGTGCTCTATCTACAAGCTGAGAAATAAACCTCCTAATTGACTGAAGACATCCTTGAAGACTTCTCATTTGACTGATATTTTGAGGAGGTGGCATATCTAGAATTGCTTGGACCTTTTCGGGATCAACCTCTATGCCTTTTGCTAAAATGATAAATCCTAAAAGTTTGCCTGAGGTGACACCAAATGCACACTTCTTTGGATTTAGCCTAAGTTGAAACTATTCCATTCGATCTAGAATCACTTCCAAATCTTTAAGGTGTGTATCACTATTTCTTGATTTTGCCAAGGTATCATCCACATAATCTTCCATGTTCTTATGCATCATGTCATGAAATATAGTTGTCATAGCTCATTGATAGGTAGCCCTCGCATTCTTTAGTCCAAATGGCATGACATTCCAACAATAGGTTCCCCATGCACAAGTGAATGTTGTTTTCTCTTGATCTTCAGGTTTTATCTTAATCTAATTATATCCACTAAATCCATCTATTAGAGAGTATATTTCATAACCCACTGTCATGTCCACTATCATATCAATATTTGGAAGTGGAAAATCATCCTTTGGGCATGCTTTGTTTAAATCTCTAAAATTTGTGCATACACGAATGGACCCATCATGTTTGGAAACTGGTACTATGTTTGAGATCCATTCTGCATAATCTATGGCTCTAATAAATCCAACTCTCAAGATTTTTCCTAATTCTACTTTGACAAGGAGAGCTACATGTGGATGCATTTTTCTAAGTCTCTATTTCACTAGTTTGACTCCTAGAGCTATGGATAAGTGATGCATGATAAGATTCATGTCAAGTCCTGGCATGTCTGAATAAGTCCATGCAAAATTGGTCTTTTTCTTTTGTAGGAATTATGTATATGCCTTTGTTTCTTCCTCTGACAAAGACTGAGCAAGATGAACAATTTGAGGAGCTTCTTCAATGTTCAAATTAACTGGTTTAGTGGGCTCAATCAACACTAATGACCTGTCCTAAAAATAACTAGGCAAGTTATTAAGTACCTCATCCTTAGGCACCTCAAAGAGGTTTTCACCCTCAAATATGTCTTTTCTTTTTACTATTTTCAGTTTTGACACTGCCACAAAGTGGTTTTCTCCATCAGAACACCTATTCTTTTTCTTTTATTCTTTTATTTTGAGACTAAGGTACTTAATATCAGGCTCAGTCATACTCGTAGTCAGCTCACTGGTGGAAGACACTACTGGCTCAATGGCATTAAGGTAACATGCGATCTCATATTCATTCTGAAAAGTCAATAGTTGTGGCTCTTGTGAAATTTGAGACCAATCAATTAAATGGTGGTTGACAATAGGTAGGTCTATGACTGGTTCAACATTGTGAATGTGGTGGATGTCATTTTTGGTGACCATATGTTTGGGATTTATCAAGTTCCCTTCTAAAGTACCTGAATTAGGGTTCATCCTTCCTAACGAAGTATTATCCACTAAGGTGATTTGAGGAGTCCAATCCTCCAGCCCTACACTAGGCTCAACAACTACGTCGGGTTGGGCATTATAGGCCTAAATAATATCAACATCCAAGTCTATGGTTGTATCTGAAAGTGAATCCCATTCAAATTCATGTGAATTTGTTTCTGAATTTTCAACATTTGGGCCTTGTGATGTAGAAGCCTCACAATTTTGAAGAATCTCCCCTTCTTTAGGAATTTGCTGAACCACAAAAGTATTTGAATCATTATCACCCATCACAGCTGGGGTAATGACACTTTCCATGGCTAATCTAGCATTCCTATAGTCATTATTCCTTGTAGCTGGGATAGGTGGACTATCAGTTGTCAAATTTTGAAATTCTCCCCAAAGGAGATCAGTTGAAGGCACCCAAATTTCTATCATGTCTTGTTGGTTAGAAAGATTAGGTGTGTATTCAGAATCAGAATCACTATCTGTCACAGCTAGGACAACAGTACCTTTTAGTTTATCACTTTCAAAACCTAAACCCACTGTGGATTTGCTAGTCATGCAAATAAAGCATGATCCAATGGCTCAAACTTGGCATCCAATCTATGACTAAGGGGACCATGTCCTAGATATCCCATATTCTTTACTAATGTGTACCCTCTACCATAAACTTTAGGTGAAGGAGAAAAATTTTCATTGTGTTGGTACTTTTCCTCATGATAGATCCAGTCTCTTATGGAAACTTCCTCTTTCTCTGCCTGAATAGGAACTGAAGACTAAACAAACTTTCCAAATAATGTCATTGCAGATGATGAAGGTTTCATATCTGGTGATGGTTTCCCATAGGACCTAGGAGAGATCGATAATTTTGTAAAAGAATCAATTTTATAATCTCCCATCCCAAGATCTATGGTTTTAAACTTCTCCTGACATTGCTCAAGTGAAATACTAGAACTATCAGATTTCCTATTCAAAGGTACATGTGATCTAGTAGAAATGTTATTAATTGACAAAGTACTATCTCCTAGTATGCAAATTTCTACACCATTATGAGGAAACTTAACACACTGATGATATGTTGATGGGACTGCTTGCATTTCATGAATCCATGGCCTACCTAGAAAAATGTTGTAGGCTAAAGGTCCAACATCAAAAATTTGAAATAAAATATCCTTTTCTACTAGACCAATGTGAATAGGCAAAATGGCCAATCCTTTAGAACTACGTTCTGCTTCATCATAAGCCTTGATAGTTATCTTCTTCCTTGTGTCAATGACTTCTTCTGAATAACCCAAGGCTTTCAACAAACTCATGGTACAAATATTTAGCCCCGCACCCCCATCTATCAATACACGCCTGACATGTTTTATGAATCATGACCTCTATGTGTAAGGCCAAGTTATGTGGATGACTGATGGATTTGTCATCTTCTTTTGAGAAAGTGAGGTAATGAGGGCTAGCCAAATGGTTGACCATATTCTAGAATTGATCAACATCTAATTTTTTAGGGACACTAACCACTTGCAAAGCATCCTCAAGGACACACTTATTCCTTGGGGACAATTCCAAAAGTTCAAATATAGAAATCTGAGCTAGCGTGCATTGAACTTGGTCAACAAGGTTGTAATTAAGCTTGGGGCCAACAACAGATTTAGAGGGATTTTGCTTAGATGAGAACTATCTAGGCTTGATAGAATTAGGACCTCTAGTGACAATGGGAGGTTGACTAACTTGACTCCTAGTGATAGCATGAAGAGACTGAGACTCCCTACGTGAGTTAGGTCCTCTCAACACAACTATGGGTCCTTCATTAGGCATTTTCTTTGAATCGTCATCATAATCATAAGAATCCTTTCCCCTCATCATATTGAAATTATCTTCAACCACCTCAAGCATGTTGATCACATTATCAGCTTTAGTGTATGTATAGTTGATTGTTGCCTTGCCATTCTTATTATTATTGTTGGAACTTTCTCCCTTCTCATACTTTGGTAAGGGTTCTTTAAAAGCCTTGTGATCATAATTTGAGGTTAAACCATCTACTTGCAATCTACCATTCTCAATGAGGTCTTGGACAAGATGTTTGATTTTGAAACAGTTCTCTCTTTCATGCCCAATTCCATTGTGATACACACAATACACCTTCTCATTCCACCAATATGGTTTTGGATCTAGAATGTGGAATTTTGAAGGGTCTTGAGGTTGTATTAAATTATGAGCAATAAGATTTTTGAAAATGTCTGCATAAGAATCTCCCAACTTTGTGAACTACCTCTTCTCAGTCTTAGGCTTTCCTTGATTCTTTGATCTGCCCTCTTGATGCTCTGAAGACAGTTGAAGTTTCATGGCTTGTACCACCTTGGAAAGATTAAGGACTTCACTTTTAGGTTGAGGTGCATCAACAACACCATCATTAACCACTTGTTTATTCTTGTTCCAATAATTGTTCTTTTTGTCCTTATTTCCACTATTGTTGTTTTGGCCATTGGTATTATTTGTTGATTTTGCCAAAATTCCTTGTTCTTTCAAAACATCTTCAATGCGACATGCCACCTCAACCATAGTGTCAAAAGAGTTGAAAGGAATCTTTCTGACTTCATATCTTAGCTTTGGAACCAAATTTCTCACAATAATGTCAATTCTCTCCTCTTCAGGGATTGTCCTTGGGTACTTTGCACATAAACGTGTCCACCTTTGCAAGAATGCAACAAATGACTCTCCTTGATTTTGCTTCAGTTTACACAAATCAAGCATTGTGACGGATCATGTTAAATTATAGGCAAAATGTTGTACAAACCTTTCCACAAGTTCCTTAAATGTCTTGACTGGGGGAGTAAGATTAGTGAACCACTCCATTGCTTATCCTTTGAGACTTCTAGGGAACAATCTCATTAAATAAGAATCCTCATGGTGGAAAGAGAAGCTCATGATGTAAAATTGCCTTACGTGATCATGGGGGTCACCAATGCCATCATATTTGTCATAGGTAGGAAACTCCACCTTCTTAGGAAAATCAATCATTACAACACTCTTGTCAATAGGATTGGGACAAATAGAATCCAAGTTGAAAGTACTTTTGGGAGCTCTCATGTTGTCCACATCTCTTTGCAATTGTTTGATCACTTCATTTGTGGATGGGTCTTGCTTCTTTACCTTTCTATCCACATCAAAATCAAAGGGAACTCTTGCACCCTTATTAATTAGACTTTCTAAGAATTGATCTTTATTCTGTTCCACATACCTTTCGACGTAGGCTTGAAATGAAGGTTCTTGTTGAATAGCCATGAATTCTAAGGTGTCCAAATTAACATACCTCCCCCCATGTTGTGAAGTACGATGTTCTCTTTGGGAGGGTTGTCTAGAAAGTCTAGGAGGTGAATTTTTCCTATTGTGATCAACTCTTGAAAATCTTCTTCCTCTTGGACTTGGTGATCTTGAGGGTGTCCTAGACCTCCTTCTAGTCTTAGGACTTTGAGAGGGTGTTGATGGTGGAGAATTGGTTCCACTATTAGTCTGTCTTCCATCAAATTGTCTTTGAAGTTGTCTTGCATACAACCTATCCTCTTCTTCTTGCAATGCTCTTTTCTTTATTTCTAACAAGACTTTCTCTTCCTCTTCCAATCTCCTAAGTTTTTCCTATTTCACAGCTTGCTCATCTCTATAATCTTGCTTAGCCTTTTCAATAGCCCTCAATTGAGCAGTAGTATGCCAAGAATTTTACTTAGTTAGGGATGAAGGTCCTGATGCATTGAATAAGTTAGCTGCATTGACATGGTATTCTGAATTATTGTTGTGATCAATATGTTGTGGGGATCCTAACTCTAAAGAACTATGCCTATGGTGTCTTTCTGCTCTTTTTTGAGGATCCCAATATCTTGATTTATCATGAGGTGACCTTGGTGGACTATATCTGAGGTCATCATCATCATTATGTCTGAAACTTGAAAACATGTTTTGAAGATTGCGGTTGATATCTTCTCTAGAATTCTTAATATTTGAGAAACTCATGTTTGTGCCTGATGAGTAGTGTGTCATAGGTGTACCTTCCTCACAAGGATTAGCCTCAACCTCTAGTTGACTCCTAGGGGACTGATCAAAGAGGGGTTCCTTTTCCTTACGTTGTTGACATGTTCTAACTGGTGGTAACTAATTAAAGATAATTGGGGTTCTTTTCCCTTGATTCACTTGATATCTTGTAGTAACTGACATGAAAGAAAGATATTTTAAGTGATGGGTCAATCTCTCAAAGTGTCAATTCCAACCTAGGATAATTAAGATTCTCTATTGTCCAAAGAGAAAATGAAAAGATAGAAAATAAAAGGTGTCACCAACACTGTCAAAGAGGTGCTTCAAATCAAAGGGTGAATACCCTTGCACTTTTGAATCAGGAGGTTGGACTTAGCCAAAATTCAAATCGAAATTGAGATATATGAAAAATGATTTGGACAATAGTAGGATCAAAATTCTCCAAGGGTGTAATCAACAATTCTAAAGACAAACTTTCCACTAGGAATATCTTTCTGACTCGACAAATTATTTTCAAGACAACCTTGCAAATCAATTGAAATGGTCCCTAGAAGGCTAGAATCAGAAATTTGCAGTCAAAATGGGTCTCTAACAGCAAGATCAGATAAAGGCCAAGTCATACTAAAGGCAACTTAATGACTGAAATTAAGAATACTGCTAAAAACTTCTAGGCGACAGACCTAACAACTGACAGGTGACACAATCCAGTGCAATATATCGTATGATATTTCTCTCTTAAGTAGGTGATGCTGATGTAGTTTTTGACCAAATGTGTGCAAAATTTCAAGTTTTAAGATCTGATTTTGGATTTTCTGAATGTTAGGGTGAAAATGTCTGATGTCAATCACAATTTTAACAGCATTTGGACAGGTTTACAAATAGTAGGGGATCAAACATGTCTTCAAGCACTTGAAACAAGGGCAAAAGCAACCTTGCCAAGACAAACACTTGTGATATCAAAAATAAAATTGCACCCTATGGAAGCTACCGATTGTTTGTATGTAAGAACATTTACACTAGTTTAGCACATTCGAAAACACTTCAAGAATTACTACCTAGAAAGTCATGTCTCATTATTTACCAACTTAGCCCACAACTTGATGTCCCCTTGCCTTACACCAAGTGGTTGCCCACAAGAGATATTGGCTTTTTCGTGGAAGTGTCAAACAACAAAACCAAAGGGACACATATGGTGAGTGTCTTGGGGTGATCCGGGTTAGTCCATTTGGATCAATCCTTGCACTAAGAAGATAAGCAGCTAAATAAAGGTGGCTTCTAACCTATGGTTCTTAGTAAGGGCTTCTGTTCATAACACCCCTCTTGCTCCTCATAAAGGACTAGGACCTCGCGGCCTCAAGAGTACCTTAAGCATTCTTGCTTAATGTTTTCCCCATGATCACAATCCCATGAGCTACTCACATCAAGAGAAGACAAGTGTTATGTCTACCAAGGTTTTGTGTCCTTGATAGCCTTGAGATTATAGTGAGTTGGAATAGTCGACAAAAGGCTTGTCCCCACTTGGGTCATTCCTCTTGATTGCTCAAGAGCAAGCCCGCTAAAGGATCCTAATGCTAAACAAAGAATGGATTAACTCTTGAGGTTCAAGGTTTTTGGTTCACCACAAGGGTGAAGAGCATACTCCCCTATCTCAAGAATCTCTCCCAAACACACCAAAAAAAGGTTTAATTACCCCCTTGCTTTCAAAATCTCAAGATGGGTCAAGATTTTTGTTTCACCACAAGGGTGAAGAGCATACTCTCCTACCACCTCCAAATTCCTACAACAAGGTATTAAGTGCCTATGGAATGAAACAACTAGTATATGACACACTCAATAAAGAAATCAATTGAACAAGCACTTGATTTAGTTTTTATGCTTAGGGAAACCTTGCAAAAACCATTAGTAGCCCTCTTTGACATGTGATTTTGGCAAATATTAAGCAATGAGAGCACCTACAAGCACAAATTGTTAGCTCCACAATGGTTAGCACATCAAAAATTAGATAATATGCAAGTGAAATAGTTAATCAAATGACAAAATCTGAAAATGAAACCATCATGGTTGGATTAGGCTTGGAAAAACCTTTCCAACGATATATAACACTTCAATTTTCAATACCATTTGCAAAAATTTCTAAAAAAATGGGTGCCCTTTTTCCAAAGTGGCATGGATTTGAAAATGCTAAAATTTCCAAAATTTCCAAAAACAACAAGAAAACTAGCAAATTTGGAAATCTAATAGAAAAATAAAATAGAAAATACCAGGTGACATTTAACAGCTCATAGGCGTCATCTAAAAACTGGCAGGCATGATCCAAATTTGTAGAGGCGTGAACAAAATCTGCAGAGGTGTGATTAAAATCTGCATAGGCATGAGTGAATCTTGCATAGGCGTGAATAAAATCTTTATAGGCATGAATGAAACCTACTTAGGCGTTAATGTAACTACTTAAGCATGAACAAAACCAACTTAGGCGTAAATAAAATGTGCATAAGCATGAACAGAATATGCAGAGGTGTGAGCAAAATGCTCACAGGCATGAACAGAATGCTCACAGGCATGAACAGAAGGCCCGCAAGCAGCGTTTCACCTGTTTGTGCAAAATTAACGAAAATAAATGATGAAAATGCAAAAAATGAAGGACAAAATAAAACTATTTTTCCCCACAGTGGGCACCAGAAATGTATGGATCAAAAGTGATCACACTTCTATGAATCATTACATGCAATTTTCTCAACAATGAGGCTTCACAAAGCAACTCATAGCTCTCTATGCATGGAGTTGCAAGGGACTTTGATAAATTTGCTCTCAGCTAGAGCTACAAACTAGTGACCTTGCCAATCAACCACACAATGAGAGATTCAAATCCAAAGACAAGGGCAAGAATGCCAATATCCCCAAATTGAATCAAATTATACAAATGTAATGCAAACTATATGAGAATGCAAATTACTCTATGAAAATGAAAGTACACTGCAACTATGAAAGGAAATAGCAATGGATTACAATTCCCCTAATTAAGCTATGTGAACTAAATCTATTGCATAAAAGGAAAATTACTCTAAAATGCCATGATATGCAAACTAATCAAATAAAATGTGCAACTAAATGATGAAAGCAAATGAAAGGAAGCAAGTCTTCAATGTCTTCAAAGGAGTCTTCAAAGTAAGCTAGAAAACCTCTAGCATAACAATGTCATAAAATTCCAAGATATCAAATGAAGAAGAGAGCCCTCCTTTTATAAGAAATGAAAAGGAATGGACCATGGAGATTAAGAGGCAAAAGATCTAATCAACGGTGGAGAAAAATGGAAGCTTGATCCTTGTGCACAAATATCCTCCAATGAGAAAATAGGAGTTGACTTTTGAGTCCATATGAGATAAATAATGTTTTTTTTTTCTTTTTATAAAATAAGAATGATGCTTTATTTGTGCAACTTAGGATAAGAGAAAAAGTGGGGGCTTTTTATTTATTAAAAGGGGGGGAAATATTCCTTTTAATAAAATAAAAACTTTAGGATAAAATAGTTAGCCCAAGGAATAATCAAAAATGATGAAATAGGATTTGATCAAGAAATTGATAGAATGTTGATTATTGATAAAACTGATTCAGAGATAAATAAATCGAATAAATAGGGCCCAAAGTCTAAGCGACCATTTTTGGGTGCATACAGGACTTAGGACAATTTGTAGATTAGGTGACCAAAATTTTTAGGTACTTGCAGATGCAATTGTGGGGTTTTATTATGCAATATATACAAATGCTGGCGACTACAATATTTACAAGGTGACCTTCTAGATATGCAAATGACTTGGACTTTCAATGGTGCCTTTTAACTCAATTTTCACCGATTGAATGGATCTTTCTTCTTTTTCTATTTTTAAAGCTTTTTCCTTTTTTTGCTACCAAGGTGCCTATTTGCTAGGTTTTCACCAAGATATTTTTTCTCTTTTTTGATTTTTTTGTGTGTTCTTTTTTTTAAAAAAAATTTCATATCATCAAGGTGCCTATTTTTTAGGTTTTCACCAAGACAACATCTTTTTGAGGATCATATATGAATGTTTTTGGCTTTCTTCATGCTCAATTTTCCACTATTTTTTATCTTTTCTGCATTTCTAATTTGTTTTCTCTTTTTTGTTTTCAAATGTTTTTGGTATTTTCAAGATCTCTTTTGACTATATACAATAAATAGGATGCTTTCCATTCGATTTTCTGATACTCTTTATAATCTTTCATTTGTCTCATGTATAGAACCTCTGTAGATGAATGCTATTGATAGGTTCTTGTAGCTCTTCTCCATCACAATCCACTAGCTTGTAGGTGTCGGTCCCAAAAGATGAAGTGATCACAAAAGGTCCTAACCAATTTGCTTCCCATTTTCCTTTCTTTTCTCTTTCCGCTTGATTCTTTGGATTCTCTCACAAAACTAGGTCACCTATTTTAAATACTCTTGACTTGATGTGCTTGTTATAAGTCCTTGACATTTTGTTTTGATATACTTTTAAGTGATCAAATGCTTGTTGTTGTTTCTCATCTAGCAGTTCTAATTCATGCAGCCTAGAAACTCTATAATCCTCTTCACTTATTAAACCATGTAAAGATACCCTTAAGGATGGAAGTTCTACCTCCAAAGGTAAACCTACTTATGTTCTAAAGACTAAGGAAAAGGGTGTAGCTCATGTTGGCATTCTAATGTTGGTCCTATAAGCCCATAAGGTTGGGTTTATTTTTATATGCCAATCTCTACCTAAATTGTCCACCGTTCTCTTCAATATCTTTAGAAAGTTTTTATTCATTGCTTCAGCTTGTCCATTAGCTTGAGGGTAATATATTGATGAAGAGTGATGGATCATATGGAACTTTGTACACAACTCTTTTAGGTCTTTGTTTTTGAAGTGTTTTTCATTATCTGTTATGATGGCATGAGGTACACCATATCTAAAAATTATGTGGTTTAGGATAAACAAAGATATCTTCTTTCCCATTATAGTTGATAAGGGTACAACTTCCACCCATTTTGTAAAGTACTTTGTTGTCGTGATAATGAACTTATGACCATTTGAGGATGGTGGATAAATCATTCCCATTAAATCTAGATCCCACAGATTCCCTGATGGACTTATTGTAAGGCTATGTCTGATTCCTCTTTCTCTAAACATCTAAGGAGCATTCTGTCTAAACTCTTACGATACAATGTTTCAGATATTAAGGTATATCGAGAGGCTTGGCAGATGAAGCTTTTATTTTGGTTCCTAGTTTGGTCCATTGGTAAGATTTGGTCTTTTAAGTAGGTGTAAATAGGTCCATACCAAGTTGATTCATGTGTAATTAGCAAAAAAATTGTATGAGGATGGGTAGGGTCAAATGCAGGTTGTTCCACTTCTTCTACCAAGAATTTATATCTGGTGCTTTGATTTGGTATTTTTAGAAGTGATACCAAAGTTTCCATTGCATTTGTTGCTTTGTTCTTTTCTCTTGGCACTTGGTCAAATGTAATAAGAGTGAAGTACTTAAGATTTTCCACCATGTTTTTATAAGGCACCATCTTGTCATCTTTCATTTGATATTCATCATTAATCTAATTAATGACTAATTGAGAGCCTCCATAAACCTTCAGTTATGTCACCTTCCACTCCAATGCCAACTTTATTCCAATGACCAAGGCTTCATATTCTACTATTTTATTGGTGCATGGAAATATAAATTTATATGACTTTGGAATTGTATATCCTTGAGGAGTGATTAAGTGTATGCCTACTCCTGATCCATGTTGGGTGTATGAACCATCAAAATATAGTTTCCATGTCTTTGCCTCAACATTCACAATCTCAGAATCTGGGAATTCTACTCAAATTGGATGATCATCTTGTAGTGGTGATTCTACTAATTAGTCAGCAATGACTTTCCCTTTGATAGATTTGCGGTCTACATACTCAATGTAAAATTCACTCAACACCATGACCCATTTGGCTAGCCTTCCATTTAATGCTATTTTTCTAAGTAGATACTTCAAAGGATCAATCTTTGCAATGAATCTTATCTTATGAGATAACATATAGTGGTGTATTTTTTGGGAAGAAAACACCATGGCCAAACATGCCCTTTTGATGAAGGTATAGTTCAACTCGTATTTGACCAAAGTTCTACTTATGTAATATATTTCCTTTTCTTTTCCTGATTCATCTTCTTGTGCCAAAAGTGCCCCCAATGAATGCTCAGTCACTAAAATATATAGTATCAAAGGTTTTCCTCTGATAGGTGGCATCAAAGTTGGAGGATTCATGAGGTATTTCTTCAACATGTTGAAAGCTTCTTCACACTTCTCATCCCATTTCAAAATTGTATCTTTATGGAGAAGTTGGGTGAAGTTATGACATTTTTCTGCTAGTTGGGATATAAATCTCCCAATGGATTGAATTCTTCCTTGTAGTGACCTCATTTGGCTTATGTTTCTAGGTTCTTCCATCTCCATGATGGCTTTGACTTTAGCAGGATCTACCTCTATTCCTTTCGCTGATACAATGTAGCCTAGTAGTTTTCCTAATTGGACCCCAAATGCACACTTTTTTGGATTGAGCCTTACTTTGAATTTCTCTAATCTGACAAAAATTTTCTCTAGAATTGGTACATGCTCCTCTTTTGAATGATATTTTTCTAATATGCCATCTACATAATCTTCCATGAACTTATGCATCATATCATGGAATATTGTTGTCATGGCCCTTTGATACATTGCCCCAGCATTCTTTAGACCAAAGGGCATAACATTGCAATAGAATGTTCCTCATGTGCATGTAAATGTTGTTTTATCTTGGTCCTTAGGTGCTATCTTGATCTGGTTATAGCCACTAAATCCATCCATAAGTGAAAACATGGAATGTCCCGTTGTTAAATCTACAATGGTGTCTATGCTTGGAAGAGGAAAATCATGTTTAGGACATGCCAAATTTAGATCCCTAAAATTTGTGCAAATCCTAATGGACTTATCTACTTTTGACACTGGCACTATATTTGAAATCCATTAGGCATAATCAATGGCCCTGATAAATCCCACATTTAGCAATTTCTCCAACTCCACTTTTACTAGCAAGGCTATATGTGGATGCATATTTCTTAACTTTTGTTTGACTAGTTTTGCTCCTTCCTTTATGTTCAAATGATGCATAATCAAGTTTGGATCTAATCCCATCATATCATCATATGACCATGTGCAGTTGACTTGTTTTTCCTTGAAAATTTTGATGAATTCTTTTCTCTCTTCACTAGATAAGGATGCCGCTTGGTGTATGATCTTTGGCTCAGATTCTAACCCAATGTTTATCTTTTCCATAGGCTCAATCAAGATAGGAGATCTCTCTTCATAGTGTTCAAGTAAAGTATCCAAACTCCCTTCCTTAGGTACCTCAATTAGGTTTTCACCTTCGGAAACATTCTTTATTTATTTCTCTTTTCGATCTAATGCTGCCACAACGTGGTTTTCAACACTAGATTCTTTTCCTTTTTTCCTTTTTTTCCTTTTTTTCATTTTTTATTGAATTAGGAGTTTGGATACCTTCCTTAGCTTCTTTTTCTTGATATTATGTGGTAGAATATGGTTCAACCGCATTGAGGTATTGGGACACCGCATTGTCATTCAAAAAGGTTGAGAGTATGGTTGGTTCAATGGAATCCCATTTGATTAATTCTAGATATATAAGAGTTAAGGGATCAATGATTTGGCTCAGCTCAATGGGATTTAGAGATAATACCTCATTTGATGGTTTGAACATTGTATCATTCAAATCTATGGCAAGTGCCTCTTCTATATGTTCTAAAGAACTAGGGTCAAAGTCTTCCTCACTAGACTCCCCTAAGGTTTCTGTTGGATAAAAGTCTCATGGGTAAAACCTAACATTAGATTCCTCCATAGTAGGTTTCCATGAAGGTACATAGGGTTCTCCTACCCATGGATTTATTTCAATTTCTTGAATTTGAATATTTTCTAAGACCACATGATTTGAACTACAGGCTCAATTCTGATTTGGTTCTTCTATTTGCTCCTTTTCTTTGTTAGAAGTGTAGGTATGAATGATATCTACCTCCTTATCATGGCATGACTCACTTGACAAAGATTCTGGCTCCCAATTTTTATAATCTTCATCACTATGTGATTCTAATTGCAATATTTGATCATAGACTTTAGGATAGTCCTTTTGTGTGTACCCTTGTTCTAAGTACCCTAATCTTGTCTTTTCCTTTCTATCTCTCCATGTCATTTCAATTGGTTCAATAAGTCCTTCTTTACTTGTACCCAAAGTTCCTTGGGCTTTGTATCCCATCTTTTTCATTATTTGAAATCCTTTCCCATATTGATGTGTGGGAATGCTGATATTTTGGATACGTTTTTCTTGGGCACTTGATTCCTCATCTTTATAAATCCAATTAAGAATTTCATTATCATCTTCATCCATGGATGAAGAAGTACTTTCTCTCACAAAATGATCATTATATCTATGGGGTAGATTGGATGGATTTCCATATGACTTGGGGGATAATGGAAAATCCGTCATGGATAAAGAAGATTCCCCTACTTTTTGCTTGATTTTACATTGTTTATCAAAATTTATCATCATTTGGTCCATCTTTTGGTAATGATCATATTTGGTGTATATTTGGATGGCTTTATCTTTGTCTTATTTTTGCTTCTCATGTGTATTCTCCTCACTAACCTTTTCCTTTCCCTTTGTCGACGTAGCTAGGTTAGTGGGTCTTTGGATGTCTTCAACAACAATTTCTCTTTTCATATTTTCCTTTCCTTTTAATAATGGAAGGTCCTTGGAACTTTTCCCTTGCTCTATTTGTTTAGGTATAGACCCATCTCCATTATGTAGGACTAAAGAGTCATTGATGGGCTTCATGTTGTTACAATATTGGAATGCGTTTGAGTCCCCACTTACTATAATATCTTGACCTAGATAAGAAAATTTTAAACATTGGTGGTAAGTAGAAGGCACGGCTTGCATTTTGTGAATCCATAGCCTCCCTAATAAGATATCATAGGTCAAATTTAGGTCTAAAACTTGGCACATGGTCTCTTTTTTCATGGGACCAACTCTTATGGGAAGTACTATGACTCCTTTAGATGCTCTTTCTTTGTCATCATAGGCTTTGATGGTTATTTTATTCTTTGGTTCAATAGCCTCCTTAGAAAATCCTAGGGCTTTTATGAAGTTTAAAGTACAAATATTTAGGTGGGCTCCTCCATGAATAAGAACTCTCTTCACTCTATGCTTGTGAATAAGGACCACTATATGCAAAGGTAAATTTTGTGGGTGATTTAGCGACATGTCATCTTGTTTAGAAAATGATAAGCAATGATGAGAAATGAGATGTCCCACCATATTTTGAAACTTGTCCACATCTAGGTTTAAAGGCACATTGGTTTCTACTAACACTTTCTCTAGAATTTCCTTGTGAGTAGGTGATAACTTGAGCGATTCTAGGATTGAAATTTGAGTGGGAGTTCTTTGTAATTGATGATGATGATGTACTTTAGCTGGGTAAAACAATTCTTGGAGCATTTCCAAGTAGGGTGATTTTAGAAGCTTTCCCCCTAGTGACAACATTAGATGATGCTTCTCTTGGTTTCTCTTTTGCCACAATAACATTTATGGTATTGTCCTCTTCTCTTAGAGTATTGATTATGTTATCATAGGTATGAGAAAAGTTCACTTTCTCATTACCTCTTTTTTTTATTTTGGTTGGAATTAGATGACTCACCATTTTCACGGTTTAGAAAGGGGTTTTTGAAGGCCATATGATCATCATTGTTTTGAGGCCCTTTAATTTTGATAGTTCCATCATCTATTAGGTCTTGCACTAAGTGTTTTAAATTCATGCATTCATTGGTTTTGTGACCCTTATTTTGATGATACTCACAATGGTGAGAATAATTCCACCAATTAGGTTTAATTTTAGGTTCATAAGGTCTCAAATCAGGTAATGTGATAATTATACTAGCAACCAAGGTTCTTAATGCATTCTCCAAGGGTTCACCTAAAAAGGTGAATTTTCTCTTTTGATATGTGGAGAAAAAGGGTTTGGGCTTATTCCCATTGGTATTATTAAAAGGATTATTATTAGAATTGTTGTTGGGATTGTTGGAATTGTTGTTGGAATTATTGGAATTAAAGGGAGCTTTATTTGTTTGATTTACATTGTATGAAGAATTAGCTCCACTTGATAAGTTAAAAGGGGTTGCCTTCAAGTTGTGGGCCTCCACGAATCCATCGTTCACAAGATTTTTGTTTTTATTCTTTAACCATAGCTTAGGTTTATCATTGTGATTGTTGGCCCCTCTATTATTAACATAATTAGATACATAATGGTTATTGTTGTTATCGGTATTGGATTTATTGTCTTTGAACAATTTTATCTCTCCTCTCTTTACCAATACATCTTCAATCTTGATCCCATTTTCGATAAGTTTTTCAAATGTTGGGGGACATTGAAGTTGAAGTCGATAATTCATCTCCATGGTCAAATTATTTGTAAATATTTCTATTTTCTCTTTCTCGGGGATACTTCATGGATACCTTGCAAAAATGGTCCTCCACCCTTGTAGGAATCCTAAGAAGGATTCACCATCTTTCTGTTTGGTATCACACAATTTGAGCATTGTGATTTCATGCTCAATATTATAGGAGTAATGGGTTAAAAACTTAGAGGATAATTCCTCAAAAGTCTGTATTCCTTGTGGGAGTTTAGAGAACCATTCCATGGTGGGACCTCCCAAACTCCTAGGAAAAAGTCTCATTAGGTATGTAGTGTTGTGCATGAACTCAATGCCTAAGGCACAAAACTCTCTTAGATGATCTCGTGGGTCTGTTTTACCCATATACTTATCATATTTATTAAAAATGGTATTGAAGGGAAAAGGTTCCTTGACCAAGCTTTTGTCGAAGGGGAATGGGCACAAGGCCTCAATAGAAAAGGGCTTAGGTTTAGGGGCCTTTTTCATTAAATCTATTTGTTCTTGAAACATTTTCAATTGTTTGGTCATAGCACTCATGGGGTTATCTTCTTCTTGATTCTTCTTAATTTGCTCTATATCACAGTCTTATGGGAGCTTTACCCCCACTTGGGCTAGGTTTAGGAAAAATTTCTCCCTATCCCTATCTATCAATTTCTCCATGACTTCAAGAAAATCATTTTCTTGAGCCGCTCTATCAACTTTTTCTTCAAGTGTTTCCTTAGGACATTGATTAGCATTATTGGTGTTATTGCTGTTTCCACCATGGTGGTAATCATGAAATGCAGAGTTTCTATCCATTGATTCAAGTCTTTCTTCAAATAAATTTAGGATAATATCCCCTTGATCGTGACCATTGAAAAGACTTTGGTATTCAAATTCATGGACTTCGTTAGCAATGAAAGTGCTATCTCCTTGTAAAGATTGTTTAAGTGTGTGAGAACATGTGAAAATCGACATCCAACAAGGTTTGATTCAAATTGGTCCTTTGATTTGGTAATTGTTGATTTTAATTGAAGAGATTAAAAATATAAGATGAGATTTCAATAGATATCTCTTTCACTTGTTTTATGTATTTCCAAACACAACAATCATGCATACACTTGTTTCTTTTTACCCATTACACAATAAGTGTTTGATTTTGAAAGTACGTTATCACGGGTTTTACACAAAAAGACATTTCAAGAAATCTACCTAGCTCAAGATTGGTTCATAAACATGGCTCTATAAGGTAGTATTTGCTAAGTTAACAAGGTTTTAATCAATATTCCATTCAAAATGGATATTAAAATTTCATCCTCCAAGTATATTAAGAGGCTTCCCACCACTGATATGTCGGGGTTTTGTGCAATCTGTGAGGACTACTTGAGGAAGTTCAAAAATTTAATACCCTTTTGTCACACACCCCATTAAGGATGTATGTATTTCATTTTATAGTCAGTTGGATGATTGTGATAATGGTGAGTGTATCCCACTTTGGGTTGTCCCTCTCACTAGCCCTTTTAAGGAAAATCTTGGGAGGTGAGCCCAACTAATGATCTAGGATGTTCATGTAAAAAGAAAGAAAATGGAATGAAGAAATAGGTTGTGGGAGTTTGATTCACCAAAAAGGTGAAGAGCATATTCCTATCCACTTCTCAATCCCCAAACACAATTAGCAAGGTTCAATTTCCAACCCACTAACTAAAGGGATTCGAGTATTGCTACTCTCTTCCACAAACAAGGGGTTTATTTGATTATGTGCTTGATTTCCTTAACCTTTCTTCTTAATCAAAGAGTTTAACACTTTTGGCATTTTGATTCACTAATAAAAGTGAAGAGCATTGTCTAATGTTAAACTTCCTCAAACAAAGATAGGTTGTTTTTTTTAATTACTAGATTTTGAAAACACCAAAGCCACAATTTAAGTACAAAAATGACAAAGTTTTAAGGCTTACCTTTTCCTTGTAGCTAGCAAAGGCTATGGGCATTTTTGAGTGATTTTCATTTTTTAATGCTTAACTTGGCAATCGTTCCTTTCCAATGTGATTTTCTTTCAACAAGTTAGTCAACAAAACCAATAACAAGTGAAGAAAGCAAAATAAAATTGAAGAAACAAAGACAAAAGTGAACTTTAAGCCTTATTTGTCAAATTTAAGAAAAACTTGATTAAGGTGAAAATATTCAATTTAATGAAACAAATTTTGCCTTATATGTTTCTATAACTTTGATGTAATGATCATATACCTAACTTTCCTTCTGTGAATCCTTAAGAACCAGCTTAATGTGAGCAATGTTCTCCTTTTTTATCTTCCTTGTCAAAGCTTTTCCTTCTTGATTGAATCTATTCTCTGGTTTTTTTAACTTTTCTGTGATTAGTCATCCTCTAGAGACAAAAATCATTTTCTGACAATCAGATTATGAAAATTTTCAATTTAAGCAAAAGTATTATTGAATCTATTGAAAGCACTCTTTAAATGATCAAAAGCGCTAGAGATTGAATTAAAAGCACTAAAGAAAATAGTAAAAGTGTAGAAAAAGAGTAGAAGTGTTAAAATCCTGTGTAAAGGTGTCAAAAAATGATCAAAAGCACTGGAGATCGAGTCAAACATGTTGGCTATGTAGGGAATAAGCACTGTTAGAAATTAGACAGAAGCCAAAAAGAATTGAAAGCATTGTTTCTCTATGCAAAGGAACACAACTTTATCGTGGAAGCACTGTAACAGTGCTCAGAAGCATTGTTTAATTTCTCAAATACACAATTTAAATTCTTAGAAGCGTTATTTCACCTGCAACATAGAGAGCTTAACATGCAAAAATTTGAACAAAAATGAAATTTATGGATTTTTAGAAAGTGAAGCCTAATGCCCCACGGTGGGCACCATTTTGTGTACTAGAAATTGTACCTTCATAGAATTAGTATTGTCAAATAAATAAAATAGAAACTAAGTTACCACAAATAGCAAATCTATTCAGCAAATAAATGAGCAATTAAGCATTCTATGGCTCTCTAACTAAGAGTGTT
Source organism: Chamaecyparis obtusa (assembly GCA_027943335.1). Classification (NCBI taxonomy): domain Eukaryota; kingdom Viridiplantae; phylum Streptophyta; class Pinopsida; order Cupressales; family Cupressaceae; genus Chamaecyparis; species Chamaecyparis obtusa. The sequence goes on along the minus strand of BSBK01002152.1, from coordinate 2,731,770 downwards.
AATGGTGAAGCTCTTAGCAAGCCTCCATTAATGACAGTCCTAGAATGAGAAATGAGTGATAATCTAAGCTAATTAATTCAATTCCAAATTGAAATGCTCAATTAACTTCTAAATTGCCTTTCTAGCTATAATTCTCAAGAGGTTAGATGCAATTCTCAGATTTGTGGATTGAATTATGAATGAATCTAGCCTTGCTTTTATAGGATTTGGAAAGGGTAGAGGGTATAGTTGGATTTGATCATGGTTGAGTTGCGGTTAAAGTCTTTGGTTCCACCCTTTGAAGACAATTTAAATATTGTGTCCTCAAAGCTTGGGACAAGAAGACAAGATGAGTGGACAAGATGCTCTTTCAATTTGAGTGATTGAGATTGAATTTGGCTTGATCCATGTGAGTTCTTTCTTTAAATCCTATTGGTTGAGGTTTTTTCCTCCCATGTGGGTTTGAGAGAAATTAGGATTTAATCAATTCATTTTAATTCATTTATTTAGCCAAGTGTACCCCTTGACTGGGTTGAGTTTATTTAATTCCAAACTATACAATTAATTAAATTAATTGCACATTGATTTGATTTAACTTGATTAAAATGCTCTTGATTTTGATTTAAATTGAATAGAAGTTTGATTTTAATTTTGATTGGCTAAATTCTTGTTTGGATTCAATTACTTTGATTTTACCTTGATTTTCCTTGATTGATCACTTAAATGATCTTGTCCACTTTTAGGTGATTACAATGAGCACTTAACTGAGTTTATTTGGAAATCCAATAAACAAAGACTCTTGTGATCTCAGAATGATTTACTTATCTTGAGTTAAATCTGGAGATCTAGTGAAAAAAGCTTCCTTGTGATCTTGGAATGATTTTCTAACTCATGATTTAATTACGAGATTGGGTGAACAACCTTTATTCACCAAATCACTGAATATTTTACTTAACTTGGGTTTCATTTTGAGATTAGATTCTAACCGTTGATCTTGAAAGCAATCAGTGGATGTCGTTGAATCATTTAATATTTTGGGGTTTTAATAATTGATCATGAGATTGCATGAATGACTTATTTTCTGAATCACCAAAAGATTTAGAGCTTATGCATCTTATCCTGAGATCCACCAACTGAAGAAACCTTTACTTTTAATAGACATAGTCGTTGAATCATTGAATTATTTTGTCGGAGATGCTAAAATCTAGCGAACAAGAGAAAAAATTTATTTGTTGAGTCACTAGATACCTTGTCACTTTTATAGTTCATCATGAGATTAAGACATCACCATTGATTTTTAAGATCATCAACAACCGTCGCTTGATCGCTGAATAGCCAAAGACTTTACCGCAAAATCTAGTGAACAAGAGATAACCGTCATGCTGGGTCATTGAATGCGTAGAGAAAACCATCAAAAATTAAGAGATTGGGAGACTGCGTAATCGCTAAATTGTTGAAAGAAAATCTAACAATGGATTTCATTTGGAGATTAAGTGACTACAAGGAAACATGACATAAGACTTAGACGTAGTCGCTAGTTCACTGAAAGAAAAAGTAACTTTGAAAGATTAATCCAAGATTCAACGAACACTAAGAAAAATAAAGATCATGTGAAAACTTAAAAACTTAAGTGGCCAAAAAGGTAACATGAAAACATAAGAAACTAGGGCACTCTTAGGGTATTGTTTGAAAAATAGAAACCCTAGTTTCTCACCGAGACCTAAATAGAGGTATAAGGGCATTTTTCACTTGGTGAACTCAAAATTTAGATTTTGAAAGGACAATTTCTTGCAAATTTATGAACATTTTGACACAAAAATAGACTTTGGAGGTTAAAAGAACAAGAAAATCAATTTTTCTAAGGAAATCCTAAAATCACTCCAACAAGGGGCACCTTCAATGCCATCAAAACAAAAGGGCTTGTATTCCTCCATGGGGAACTGCCACTAATACTCATCCCTTTAAACTAGTGCTGAACACTTGATAGGGAGACATTTTTTACAACTGATTTTCATTAAAGCAAGGTGCATGAAAATTAAAATACCTAGAAGTACTACAGTTGAAACTTAGCTTGTTGACTAAGAATTAGGGAAAATCTAGAGCCTTCTTTGTAGCTCCATCAGGTTCTTTGTTTTGTAGAGTCACCACCTCCTTGAAGAGGGAAATATTGCACTTGTTTTTGTATCTCCTTCCAACCAACACAAAACTTCACCAAGATTTTACACACTATTTATAAGAGACTGCATTGATCAAATAGAGAACTTAGAGTCACCACCCACACTTGGTGAGAAGATTTAACAATTTTTTTAAAATAATATGACTCTATGATCACTTAACCAGACTCTGGGATGATTTAGCAAAGCAAGGAAATAACATCTTAAACTTGTTGTCCTTTATTTCTTCTCTAGTAGAGTCACCATTTTGTTGGTTCCTTTTTCCCACACTATCAGATTTACAATTCAGTTGACAAATTAATGTCACAAACTCTCAATAACCACTCCAAATTTGACAAGAAAAAGGGACAATTAACAAGGATCAAGAGAATGATCCTCCTACACTTTGAGCTCCACATCACTTAGGTAGGTATACCTCATCTATACACACATGAATCCCTTTGATAAACAATAGGCCTATAGATATATGACTATTGAATAGCTTTCAGACCCCTATAGGTATCTTGTACCTCAATGTTCACCAAGTCTTATGTAATAATTGACTTGCATAGAATGAGTCTGAAAACTAGAAAGGACTTCTATTATCTCCTCTAAACATGAAAGGGAAAATGATTTTTTTGGGTTGAATGGACCCCTGAAATACCCCAAGTCTCTCATAGACCAATGTCTTATCCAATGGGCAATAGAGTCAAATAAATCACCGCAACAGAGAGCTATGAATAGAGAAAAAAATACATTATAATATGTTGATGCCTTACACCAAACATACACCATTGATTAGATTCTACTTGGCAATCAACCTATGTACTCAGATATGCAATAACCTATTCAAAGGACTTTAACCCTCCCCTCAGAAGAGACCTAGGAACAAGCAATACATTAATCATCATCCATTGAAAGAAAATTTTGAGATATATTTGATATCCTAACTCGTGCATATATGAAAACCAGTCCTAAACTCAGTTGTTTCTATGAAAAAAACTCTATTGTAGACATTTTCAGACATACAATAAAAATATTAAAACACCCTTGATGCTCTAATCAATAAGTTCAAGAACCAAATGGAAACAATCTGTAATGTCCCCACCAGGGAACCCATAAGGAATCAGGTCTAAGACCTAAAATTACAACTACCAAATTTTTTTTACATTCTAACCAATCATCATTACCATTCACAAGTACATTCCTTAAGGTTCCCTTAATGAATTCATTTACCATTATTAAGCATTTCATTTTATTACTTAGTCTTACAAATTCTATTACCCTTACGACTTCAATTAACATTAATTCCATTTCACATCATAACCAATTACATTAATGATCTAGTGAAATTAATTTCCCTTACTAACTAACATGTAATTTACCTTTAGAAGTGAAACAAGCACACGTTACTTATCACATCCACTAAGCACATTTATTCTTTCATACTTATTTACTCCTTAACATTATTTATGCTCAACTCAATTGCACCATCAAAACTCAATTAAACTTTTACAATAAGAGTCCCTACTTCCTACTTTCAATATAATAATATAAAGAGTGTAAATTACGTAACCATATATTGATAACCAACCTAAACCATTTAATGAATCATTTTTTTTCCCACAAGTTTAACTTCCACAAATTATCAACTATAACCTTGTAAACACCTAGTAAAAGATTTATATTAAACCTAGTTGAAAAACCCGACATCACTCACATTGAAATATACATTCAAGAAATCACATCCCATTACTTCTTTCGATAACATACATTTTCCTTTTCCGCTTATTATTTCACCTGGAGATACCCTTGAACCCTTAGCATATCCTTTCACTAACCATATATCAAAAGAAGTTTACATCCACAAGAACTTTCATTACAAAGATTTGCATAGAACCATTACTTTCAATTTCATTTAAAATTCAAAAGAGGTATAAAGTAGGAAATTACTCATTGATTTAACCATATTCAATCCCTTTTTAGATTCAAAATTCTACCCTTCACATATACATAACTTATTCCTTATAATTTCTTTTTTCAAACATAATTACAATTACTGCACATTGCCTGAAGGCATATAGAAGATAATTACATCAAGTTGCCCAAGGGCTTACAATACATCTTTACACCTTGATAACAAAAGATAGAGATACATGATACAAGAATAGAATCTTCACCACTGAAAAACTTAGAATCCGAGCCATGACATGAACCACAAACCATACCTTGAAAGAGATTTTCCACCCAACCGTGTGAAATTGATAAAGTTCTACCCCCCATGCTAGGAGATAGAACCAAGGTACTCTCAAGACCTTAAGGCAATCTAAGTCTCAAAAACCAATAAATCCAAGACTCAAAAGAACAAGAATAAAGCATATAAAATATCATCATACTATAACACCGAGGTTAAGGTTCTAGGAGACCACCTAAGTGAGTGTCATCACACAACCTGTGTATTGGGATCCACCCTGGCAACCATGTAACCCCAGTCCCCCCTTTATGAATAGGGATCCACCTTGGTAGTTATCCCTAGTCCTAGTACTCCAATCAGGTCTATGTGGCCATTATTATGTTTTCTTTCATTATCTTTTGAAACCCCCCCATCCCAGGTTAATTTTTTTGGGTTATCACTTTTTACAAACCCACCCATAGGATCATCTGGCAACCACTTTAGGGTTCCAACACCTATAGTGAGCCACTCACTTAAGGTTCTTGTTCCCTTACCCCATCAAAAGCCAAAAATACAAGATAACACTTCCAAGTCCTGATTCATAGGTTTAGGAAACTCCCCTGTGCACTCAGGCCCTCAGAGCGAGTCCTAACCTTAGCCATATACATAACAAGAACTATTGGAAGAATGTCTATCACAAGACATCTCAAAGAAAAACATAAAATTTTTCACATGTACAATTACAACTTTCCCAAGGCTCATTTATAGGTCTAAGGAACCCTCCCGTGCACACAGGCCACCGAGACAAGTCCTAGCCTCATAAACTAAACTCAAGTATATGACAAGTGCAAACACATCATAAGTAAGAAATATAACCTCAAAAAAACAAGTAACAAGTGTACATAGGTGATAAAAACTTCACACATCACAAATAAAAATACATCATACATAAACACTTTTAAGAACTAGAATCAAAGCATAGAAAAGAATAGGAAAGTTTAGGAACATTTGGGGAACATTTAGGAGACCTTAGAGCAGTCCTAGTCCATTGGACAACCCTAACTCTAATTCTGATCCCTAAAACACATCCTAAACCTTATTCAAGCATCTAAATGCACCATATAATCCCAAAAAAACAAGAAATGAACATATTTAAAGTTTACACAAAATTTCATATGCCAAAACACCATGGTCTGCAAAATCTCACGTGCCTGAAATTTGGCTAAGTCTGATTTTTTAAGAAATCTCAAAATTAGAAATTGCATCTTAACTTCTATGAATCTGGAACCTATTCCAATCATCCCAGAAGGTGCCTAAACCCTTTATACAAGTATAACTTAAATTATAAGAAATTAATTAAAGTATGTAAACTTATACTTAAATGTTATACAAGCCTATTTTTCCTATCTGCCTCAGTTCACACTAGCATTCATGTCTTTCTCGGCTAACACTACACCAACCCTACTTGGCTAATACTATACTGACCTGCTTGGTCAATACTAGACTGACCTACTCAACTAATACTAATCTGACCCACTCGGTCAATACTAAACTGATAGAAATTGCAAAATGTGACAGTCAACTATGTCTTGCGGGTAAAACTGGGTATTATGGGGACCGTGGTTGCCTAATCTGAGCACAACCCATTTGAGATCTCTTAGTTTCCCTTCAAAAATAGCTCATCAATCCATCCTATCTATCTAATAAATCTATTCTAGATCTAGACAAAGAAAGGTGGTGCACAAACTGACAAGGACCAGTAAGGTTGAAATAATAGTTCTAAATTCTGGAAACATTCATAATACCTTCAATAACAATATAATACACTATCCTACATGATCAAAACCACTTCTACCCTCCCAGGAAGATTTCACCACAGTGAACATACAAGCATTCATAAAAATCACTTCTCGAAAACATATTTCAAATACACAGAAAAAAACAAAACATATATATAGTTCTCATTTTCAAATAGAAATAAACCATAATATTCTCATTGAGTAACATATCATTCATAGACATAATCATGCACATGGGAAGAATGGAGATTCATCCCAGTTTAGACCCTACTTGGGGTCCTGCGGAGAATTGTCCTCCCTTGGTTAGAGACTCTCTGCAAACTTTCCAGCCTTGAGTAGATATTCTCCCAAAACATTCCTCTAGCATTCAAACTTCAAACAAACCACACACACTTCCCTTCCACAGTGAAGAACTCTCAACTCACAGAAAAAGTCTAATAAATTTTCCAGAGAAATCACTGCAAAATATCCTCTCAAATCTTTCCTCAAACTCTCCTCCCTTTTTTCCTTCGCACAAAAGAAGCAATTATTTATCATCCAGCTATGCGGTTGGAGTTACTTTATGGAAAGCAACTTCTCCAACTTCCATAGTTGGTTGAAGAATCAATAAATCATTCCTGTAAAAGACTTAATCAAGGTTTTAATAAATTTAATTAAAAATAACTTTGAAAGAAATCATAACAAGAACAATCAACAAATAAATTTCAAGAAAACCACATAGCACACATGGAAACCAACCAGCCTAACTTCTAGGAGGTCTCGAGTTCAACTCCCTCCTAGATAGCTAGTTTTACTACAAAGAGCATTTATTTTTATTATTACTATTATTAGTATTATTTTCACTTTTAATTTAATACATTTATTTAATACACTTCATTGAATTCACTTTAAGCATGGGTATATGCATGTGTACCCACATATACACATACCTATATAACATACAATCAATGTACACTTATATATAATAAATATATATACATATACTAGTAAGGATAAATCAAACTCACATCATAAATCACAAAATGACATCAAATCATAATTCACAAGACCACATCACATAGTGCATTCAGATCCCCCAACTAGGGTAATCTCCTAAGTAGAAATCTAAGTCCATGGTAACCTTGAGAGTAATCTTGGTAATACCTCCACACAACAATAGTTTGAGGATTTTGAAGGCACGCTCAGACTTGTGTAGCTAGGTGAAGTTGATGCTTGGTACTTGCATCCTGCAACACCAACCAACATGCATATATACATATATATAAACAAACAATGGAAACAAGGAGGGAGAGTGTGACATCATGTGGACCTCCTGTAGGAGTAACTATGAATGCCTCCCCTCATCCTATACTCACACTAGACAATGACATCAACAACACATAATTGGATTAGTATGGTTAGTACCAGAATAATCTCTTTTTCATATTGTGTAAAATAATGCATCATAACATAATCATGTGAATATAAATCATCTATTAACTTTCAAAAACCCATTTAACCATCAGGCATGTACTCAAAATTTCCCATTATCAAATCAAGATAAACAAATCATATAACCTTAAATGCATTAGTCATGTCTAATCCCAAGTAACATTTTTAGAGAAGATAATAGATCCAACCCTTAAGTGATTATAATCAATTAACCTAAGGTAAACATAAATATTAATAATGAGCATTTCACAAAGAATCATATAAGTCTATCAGGTGATCCTTTTAGTATGAAGATCCTAAACTATCATTGACACACAAGAAGATATAAAGGACATACTTATGTGAATATTATTATTTCCCAAATTAAAATATGAAGTTATCATGATTAGTAAGAAACCATCTCAAGAAGGATCATTCTCTTACAAAATAACCATGAAATCACTTATAGCATGATCTAACTCCCTAGTGAGCATAACCAAGATTTGTTAGGGTCGGAGGGGCATTACACAATCTAATAGTAGTATGAAAATATTGAGATCTTATTCATAAGACAAACTATTAAAACTTTTATTCTATACTCCAAGCTAGAAAGGAAAGAGGGAACACCCTATATGTAGAGAAGGCAATAAATTTACAGGAAGGAACCACTCATGAAACCAAGGAAACTAGAACCCCTTAAGATTACCAAAAATTGGAACCCTTTGAGATTGCCAAAAACTAGAACCCTTCTAAATTATCCTCAAAATCCTTAAAAAGGATTGAAACAAGCTACTGATTATTTAGGGAAAAATTAGGTCTAAAACCACCAAGTACAATAAGAAATGAAAGAAATCAGGAAAGCCTGGAAACTGAGGAAGATCAAATCAAATCTGATTGTACAATTATTTGGGTTTCATCATTAACATGCTAACTAAAATTACAATTTGAATAGATTTCTTGTTGTGGGAAAAAAAAATTAAATGCCAAGACCACCAAAAGAAAAATTGCATGTACAGGGCATGGAAATAACTGACAATCATCATACTCTAGCTACCTTTTTCAAACATCAGTCCTCAGCATTAACTCAGCATGGCATCTCTAGAAAAAAAAATCAGATTAGATGGCTACCAATATCTTCTTAATCATTTCTTTACCTAAAAACATCTTGAAAAAACAAATCTAATTTGGTTTTGTCATATCTGGCGCATTGTATCAAACCTTGGCAAGAAACCCTAGTAGAGAATTCAAATTATTAGCCCTAACGGTTAACTGGAAAATTTAAAACATGGCCGTTGATCTTATTCTTTCTCAGCACCTTAGGAAGCTCTTAAAAGTCATCAAACAATCAACTAAGCCCTTTAAAATTACCTAGGCACATCACCATATCTCAACATCCAATCAGGAAGGAGCACCTTAGCACACCTGGCAACTAGACCCACTTTGACCTCGGCAAGCTTCCTTAACCCTAAGTCATCTGGCAAACACGTTGTTAGTGCTCAAAATTGTAGATGATCAAAAATTAATTAGAAAACTCTGATTTATAACTCTAGTAGTCCCAATAGATGCATCAATAATAGTAAACACTAAGGTATTAAGGATTTACAATCCTTCTTCTATTTGAGCTTTAAGCTACTGGTGGGTATTACCTTTCAGATTGAATTCTTCAAATATCACAATAGTAACTTGTATTTTTGCTACAGATTTAATCACATAACTCTCTCACAACTTTAAAGTAAATCATTATTTAAATTGATTGGACGTGAGCACAAATATAAACTAAGCAATGACCAGTGCCAAATCCTAGGGCATCAGAGTCAATAAATGCACATCTTCAGAAAATCTCTCAAATCAAACACACCCAAACCCTAGATAAAATGCCTTATAGATTATCTCTCTATGCATATATTATATAATCACATTCACACAAAAATAATGAAATCTCTGAGACCTCACTCAAGATTTACCCCTGCCTTGAAAGGAACTCAAATTTCAACCCCACTATCTACCTTGTAGAAAGATGTATCTAAAATGCCTTGCAAATTTAAATACACAAAGAAATCAAAATCACACTTGAAGACAAATAAAGATATACATGGAACTTCAGTATATTTTATTGATAAATTTCTTGTGTCATTACATTCAAAAAAATTGGATTCCTAAGAATCAAAAACTAAATCTATACGCTCCTATTATAATAAGTATTTTCACCACCTTTTAGTGTGAGTTAACATTTTCTATATATAGAGAGACCACCTCGGGATCCTTGAGAAAAGGATGCAACAAGCTTCAGGTGGCTCTAATAGTAACTTGCACTAGATTACAAAAGATTTAAATTGGTAACATAAAAAGAGGGAAAGGGGTGCCAGAAGTTGTTTCTTCAATTATTGAGTTCCCCTTTGAGTTGTACCTTTGTTTGTCGGTATTCAAAGCAACTCCCAAAGTTGTAATGTGAATGATGACTACCAACCACCTAACTTACATCATCCTCTTCATGATCAGTTGTTCTCCCTATGCTCATAGGTCAGGTGCATTGCTAGAGCTCATTCATCTTCTATATCCTTAATGTCATCTGTTGCAGGTATATTCCTTTTGGGCTTTGTCAAAGCATCCCAAGTAGCTACCTATTCTTTTGTAGGCCACTGGAACTCTTGAGTACTCTGCAATTATTTCTTCTACCTTTCCCATCTAGCATCAACAACCTACTTTATATCTATGATGAACTTACTAAAGTCCATCTTTGCCTTGAAAGCTTCATCAAGAATTGTATTGAAGTGATCCATATCAAATTCATTACTATTATTAAGAAAAGCCTCCTTCTTAGGCAATAAGAGATCAAAATATGATCTCCATGTATCCAAATTTTTTATCTCTCCATCCTCTATTTTGATATGAGGAATGAACCTACTGAAACTAGGTCAAAACATTGTCATCTCTACTTCAATTTGATTTTCTTTACCCTTAAAGAAGGATGAAGCAACACCTATCTTTCCAATCTCATCTCCTACTTGCAAAACAAATTCTAGGATATCATTCCTCAGAGACTCTACTATTGCTAGTCTTTCAAATAATGAATCCCTTATTAACCAAGTTGTATGATAAGTACTTAAAATAGAAACAAAATTATTCACCTCTATCTACAATCTAGGCAATTTATTGTATGCAGTACAAACTGCATCTACCTTCTCCTTTAAGACCTCAATTCTATGCTATAAAATCTTCAAAAGGGCTTGTAAAATAGCCTTAGTCTTTTCTAGGTTCACCTTCTTTGTTGCTACAATAGCTTCCTGTACATCTATACTTTGGTTCTCTATCTAAGGGGGCTATTCTGGTGATGCAGGGGTAACCACAAGCATATTGAGGATTTTTTGTTTTAGATCATCCACATATTTTTCCTATTCTTTTTCCTTAATAATATGCATGTCCCTATCTTTAACAAGTGCACTATAATCATCAAAATTTTTATGGTGCCTCTCTGAGAGTTTCTTTGTCATGTCCTCATTTAACCTTGCAAAATGAGTGAGCACTTGTGATATCTCAAGATCCCTGATATTGTGGATTGACCACACAATCTTGTCACCTTCCATCTTTTCTTTTATATCTAGTAGGGAAGGCTTTTGATCTTTTGGATAGAGGCTCCACATAGCCAGTGCCTATTTTTTAGGGCTATACCCAAATCCTTTTATCAAATACCCAACTTGGGTCTCTTAAGTCAACTTTATATTCTCCTACTTTCTTATTTGGTCTATTATGCAAATTGAAGTCAGATCCCACCTAGGTACAAGAAACATATTGCTGGCCTTTACTAATTGCCTAGCCTCTTCTGGAGTGATAGTTTCTGACTCAGGATCATATTCTTTTAAGGCTTGGATGGCCTCATCTAGTATTTGGCCATCTTCTATGATATGTACATTGGAAGCAACTTGCTATTTCTTGTGCCATAATAGGAAGTTATTGAATTCACTTGACTTGATAAAATCCTTATCCTTCAAGAAGGCATCTTTCTCTAGCATCCTCTCATCTTGTCCTAGAGCTAAAGGAAACTCTATGTCTTCTACAACCACTTTTTGTTTTCTCTTCTCTTCCCTGATCTTCTTCCTGAGTTGGTGATCATAGGCTCTATTTCCTAGAATTAGAGCTCCCACTCTATCTCTTTTCTTCTCAATTGTTCTTACTTGGGAAGGCTCTCCCACTTGCATTTTTTTTCCTTTTCAGAGGAGGCTCACTGGTATCCTGAGAGGTAGGAAGCTTTGTCAAATCAATAATTATATTTTCTTCTCCTTCTTGGCCAATAGGAGGTGGTTGTTCCATGGAAGGAGGGCTATAAACTAGGTAGCCTCCATCACTATCCTCATAATTTGACTCTGAGTGCTTCTCCTTTTCCCTTTCCTTATCATCAATTTGGTCCTCAAGTGAATTGACCAATGTATTGAAATTATCCATCATTTTGTCTAGCCTTTGGAGGTAGGGAAATGTAGGGAAGAAACCCTCCAAAGATGATCCCTTCTTTTTCATTCATTTCTCTAATGACAATAACTCACTGAGTTGTTGGGCTCTCTTTTCTACCTCTTCATTTTCTGTAATATTCTTGATGACATCCTCCTCAGGACACTACTCATGTCTATTGTTTATAGGAATGGTAGGAGTGTAATATTTCCTAGCCATTACAATGAATTGCTCTATTTCTACATATCTATATACTGTAGCATTCATCTTGTATTGGCCCAACCAATAATTTAACTTACTGAATGCATTCTTCCCAATTGTGAAGTTGCATACGTAGAAGTGTCTAGGGGTAAATGTACCCTTTCTATGGGGGGATAAATGCTCTTTTTCAGTTAGCATTAGTTGCCAAATAATTTCTAGAAATGAAATTCTTGGTGGAACAAAAAAGGTAGAACATGGGGTGACTAGGGGCACCCATAGACTCTTATCATAGTAAATGTTTTCTCATAATAGAAGTCTCCCCAATTATGACCTTTAGCTCATTTGTCAATAAATTGTTGAGGCCTTATTAATTGCAAGGCTTTTGTTGGCAGCCTAGAGAGATTCAATCCTAAGGTGAGTAGAATTGGATGTACCATCCAATTCTAAAAGGCACAAAAGTCACATTCTAGTGAAGTACCACTCCATGCCCTTATCCAAAATTGAACTAGATTGGGCTATCCATTCCACATCATTTGAGGCCCAAGGTACTCCAAGTTCATACTATTGTAATTATAAAACAAAATGAGGTGCATTAAAAGGTAATAATGCATGAATCTAGGTGAATTTTATTTCTTTCTTATTGCCTCAAGTCCTTCATGCATTCTATTAATGACATATCCAATGTAGTCATATCCCTTGGTTACATGAAAAATTTGTGAATCTAGCACCATCATCAGGATGTCAGATGAAATCATGTCTGCCCCACCATCTACCCCTAACACTCTATATAATCCACATGCAATATATTTCATGTAGAAACATAAGTCCTTGTAGAAGTATGGAGCTTCCTTGGCCACTGCTGCAATGTAGTTCCGGTTGGCTCCTGGGACATGTTTTTGAATTTCCTTGAATACAAGGATGGATTCCCAAGTGTACCTACTGGCTTGGGCCTGTAAATTGATCTTTGTGGCCATGGGGATGTGGATTGTGAAAGCTCTCATGAAATAATTCATGTCTAATGTAACTAAATCTAAGCCATCACTCTTTCTTATTGTTCTGAACAGGGGGTCATAAATATTGGCTAATGTAATTAACAACTCAACATCTAGGAAAATGTCTACGACTATCAACCTAGATAATCCTGAGGTCCAAGGGTTTGAAATAGGTACTGGACTATCAGGATTCTTATAAAAATACCTAAAAAGGCACATTCCAGTCACATCAGGTGTCCTAGCATCTCTAAAGTAACTCAGATTATCAACAACACATTTGTCACTAACCTTTTTGTTTTGTGAAGATCCCAACAGCAAAGTGAGAAATTCACCCGAGAAACTTTCCTTCAATTTTTCTTTTGAACCCTTATTAGTACAAGCTCTATTGGTTGTTGGATAACTCATCCTAAGTACAGATAGAAATTCCTCTAAAGCTTCTGAATTTTACTGAACTCTTTAATTGCTGAAAAACTTAGGAATTCTCATAATTCTTCAACTCTGGCTCTTCAAAATGTTTGGTAATTTTAGAGTGAGTAATAGTTAAGTATGTTTATTCTAGAGAATTAAATGAAATTTCCATTTTGAGACTTAAGCTCTATAATTCATGTCACTTCCACCATTACTTGGCACATTTTGAACTTCAATTCACTAGCCCTGAGCTGAGAAAGTGACAAGTAATCAAATTTGATTTCTGGCGACCTAGTGACTACCCAGCCAATCACAGTCACTCAAAGACATGGCACTTTTTCAATAGTTTCAAAGATCTGGAGACTAAAGGGAAATCTCTAAGTCACTGGATGATTTTACCTTTTAAAATTTATCATGATACTTGGAGACTATAGTCATACATTATAGTTGCTAGATGATTTTACCTTTTATGATTTTATCTCACATCTTGGAGACTCTTTGAAAGTTTAATTTTTCATTCTGAGACCTAGCGACTATATTAGTCTCCTCATCACTAAATATTTGAGCCTCTTATCATTTTACCCTGAGATTCAATGACCACTGTTACTTTCATTTGGAGACTTAGCGACTAGTAGTGAGTCTCCCAGTCACTACAAAATTTATCATTTAATAATTTTATCCTGAGACCTAGAGACTATGTGTTTCCTAAGTCTCATTATCTTTCCTCTTCATTGTGAGACTCGGTGACTGTAGTGAGTCTCTTAATTGCCAAAACCTGTTGACTTTTCAAACCTTTTCTAGAGACTACCTAACTTCACCCATTTGGAGACTTGGTGACTAAAGAGAAGTCTCTTAATTGCTAAAACTTTGTTCAAATCTACATTTCTTCTCTTGACTTCATGACAGCCACATGATCTTAATTTGACGGTAGTCGCTCAATGTCATCAACTTTACTTTGACTTTGACTTTCTTAGGAGATCTTGAGACTAAACCTTTTTGGAGATCTAGTGACTGAAGGCACAATATCTTTGATTTATGACTTCTGGAGACTAAGCAACTATATTCCATCTCATAATTAATGAGAGATTATTATTTCTTTATTTTACTCTGTGACCAATCAAGAAAAAACATGTCATCAAATCTGACAAATGGATTTGTATCTTTTTTCATTTTTTGACCTCGGCAAACACTTAACCCTTAGTCATCTGGTGATTGTGTGACTAAAGTTACCTCCCAGTCACTGAATAATTTTCTTAGCCTTGGTTTAGTCTAGAGACTGGGTGACAGAGCATTTCTCATGGTCGCTAAAACTTTTCCTAACTCATGGTTTGACTTGGAGATAATGTGACCATCGCCTAATCAAAACTGCATCAATGGTTCATATTAATCTTGTGAAAACCTTTACCTTAACTCATCACCTTCTAGAAAATACACGATTGAAGATATCTCATAGTCTCTTAATACTTTCCTTTACCCTGGTTAAATTTGAAGACTGCGCAAAAGCCTTTATTATCCAAGTCGCTAGATATCCCGCTTAACCTCAGTTAGACTATGAGATTAAACACCAACCGTTGATCTTTCCTTCATCTTATGGTTATTGTTGAGTCATTGAAAATTTTAAGACTTAACCATTACATCATGAGATTAAGAGATAATCGTGTTGCTAGATTGCTAAATGTTTACAACATAACCGCCAGGATTCTAAGGATACATGACTACTACAATCACTGGGTCACTGGATAAAAACACTAACTGCCTGAGAACTGGGAGACTTGCTGAATGAAAGAAAACATAACCGCCATCATTCATTTGGAGACTCAGTGACTATAGGAGAAGTCTCATAATTGTTGAATACTTAAGCACTTCATCATTTTATTTAGAGATCACCTGACTGAAGGTATTTCTAATCTGGAGACCGAGCGACTATAGTTGCCTTCAAAATATTTATCAGTGTAGTCACTAGATCTCACATAGAACATTTAGAGACTTGTCAACTAAAAACATTCGTTGAGTCTCATGAAGAAAAGGAATATTCTCTATACTTAAAGAGATCTCGCAACAAAGGGTTTCAGGAGATTGCCAGACTAAAAGGAATATGTTGAACTCATTAGGAGACTGGGTGACTAGCCGGTGATTATAAAGTGCACATGCTTAAAGGCTTACTTAAGTGATTCAAAAAATTAATGGCAAAATAGAACTCGGTTAAGTTTTCCTAGGGTTTTTTATCATTATGAACAATTTGAGAGCTCTGGGAGAGGAGATTGCAGGAGATTTATCACAAAAATAGGGAAAGCCTTCAAAGGAGTAGAAATTAAAATGCAACCTTGGAAAATTGAAAATACTACCAACAATGGCTCTCTCTGAGGATGCTTGAATGTTAATTTATAGCAAGAAACTAGAATCTCTAGGTAGCAGACCAATCAAAACTTAACCTACTACAGGAAAATAACACGACTTGAAATAGAAACACACCTATACACTACAAGACTACTGTGCATGGAACAAGAGTTATTTCAACTAAAGAAAAATTTCAAAAATTGTCCATGCACTGACAATTCCTATTCTTCACCATCCATATTTTTTAGAAAATATGAATCTTTCCCATGAGCTTGATAAAATAATATAGGGACCTAACCATAATGATTCAAACTTTTTATACTTTCCCTTATCCTCACTCCTTGCATTCCATTGAAGCACCAAATCTTCAGGCTAGAATTTCCTGACAGTTGCTCTTTTATCAAACAAATATTTCATCTTCTATTGTAGTCTAATGTTTTCCTTTTGGCCTTCTCTTCTTGTTTCATCTAGCTCAACAAGATGGAGCACCCTATCTTCTAGAGGATTAGACATTTCCAGATCTTTCTCTTGTATAAATTTGTAGATAGGTAGTAAGTTATTCATAGGGAGCCTTGATTTAGTACCATAAACCATTTCAAAAGGAGACTTGCCTGTAGCTCTCTTCTTTGTGATCCTATCTGCCCATAAAGCTAATTTCAGCTGTGAATGCCAAGTTCTCTTGTTCTTTTCTAAGGTCTTCTTTAGGATCTGCAGAATACTTTTATTTCTTGATTCTACTTGCCCACTAGCTTGTGGGTGATATGGGGATGAATATGACATTACTATGCCCATTTCTAAACAAAAATCCTTGAATTCTTGTGATCTAAAACTCATGGCATTGTCCATTACTAACTTGATAGGAACACCAAATTTTCTAACAATGTTATCCATCAAGAACTCAATAACCATTGTGCTTATATCTTTCTTTGTTGGGATTGCTTTAATCTACTTAGTAAAGTAATTAGTGGCTACAAGTATCCAACTGTGCCCTCCACTGGACTTCTAAGTAAACTCCCCAATGAAATCAATACCCCACATAGCAAAAGGAGCTTCTACCACTACAGGGTTCAACATTAATGCTCTTGAAAATTTCAATTTATTTGAGAACCTTTGGCATGGCTCACACTTTGTGACAAATGCATGAGTATCTTTGAATAAAATAGGCCAGTAATACCCAACCCTCAAAATCTTATGAGTAGTTTCTTTGGCTGAATGGTGTCCTCCACACATCCCAGAATGCATTTCTTCTAAAATATTCTCATACTATCCTTTGTCTAAGCATAAAAACAAGATCCCTTCATTATCCTTCCAGTACAAGTCACCTTGTAGTAGTATATACCTTTGGGCTTGCAATTTCAAGCTTCTTCTTTGATTGTCATTAAGGCCCTTTGGGCAAATAGCATTCTTGAGAAAAAATACAAAGTTTGTGTACCAGGGTTGCATTTCAATGCTAGTGACATCTCTTCCATTGATATCAACATTGTTGACCCGAATCAAGTCCATATTTTCTTAAGTCATTATCTTTTTGATGCAGGAGCATCCTGGGTGTAAGAGCAATCTTGCATCACCCAAACAAAAAAAAATTCTATTTTTATATTCAATAAGGGCTATTTTGTGCAGAGCTACTATTTATGGAAAGTTACTATTTTTGGTAATTTTTGTATGTGCTTAGAATGATCTGATTTCTTTCTTGGAGGTTCATTTTGGTCATATAAGTCTGCCAGTAAAGTTTCATTGCCAGATCAAGTGTATATTGGAAGATATTGAAGATTTTCGGTATTGGCAGCAGGGTATAGAAACTTTGAACTCAGTTTTGAAGGCTTTAGAGGCCCCGAATGAGGTCAAAAATTTGGGTGACGGGCGCTTGCACTGATAAAGCCTGTAGAGCGCTTCGTGGCATTTCCAAAATGGGGTTATAATACCCGTCGGGTCAACTGGTGATGACTTATGGTCTTCGGAAGTTGGGCCACCTGAAATGGCGAAAAATAATTTTCTTCAAAATTTCTGTTCGGGTTTCAAAAGTTATCTTGAGCTGACTATGATGTAATAAAATGTAAAATAAAATAATTCTAAGTTTGGTCGGCCTTATTGGCTAAAATTCTAGAACCTTCCCAGGCGGTGGAAAATTGCCTATATAAGGAAGGCTGTATTGTTGTCTTAGGTAGTTCAGAATAGTTCTGGGTAGTAGATTTGGGTAATAGTTTGAGGCTTTGTCCTATAGAATATTGTAAGGGAATGCCCATGTGGCTTTGCATATTGTAATTTTGAAAGTTTGTAATTCCACATTTGTGGAGATAATAAGAAGCCAATTTTCTGTTCTTGCATATTGTTGTTGTTTCTCTATTTCTGTTATGTGTTTGTGGTATTAAGGGAAGCACCCTTCATCAATTTTCTATTCCTAGACCTCTAAAAAGTTTAGTGATGTGGAGTTTCAAATCAAACTCTTGGATTCTATTAATCCATTTGTATCTTTTTCCAGTGACCTCACTTTGTACTAGAATATCCTTGACTACAGCATGAGGGACATATGCATTTACTTTTGCACAAACAAGATAAGGTTTTAATGCTTTGACAACCTTCACTAAATCATAGGCTTGTTTTTCCATCAGCTCATAGTTCAATTCTGTTGACTGTAGTGACTTGCTAAAAACGGAAATGGGGTGCTCAAATCCTTCATCATCTTTTTGTAACAAGACTGCTACAATGGTATGAAAAGAAGCAAAAGAGAATAGAGAAAAGGGATTGGAATAATAAGGAGATGCGAGAACAAGAGCTTCTTGAATTGTTTTCTTTATCTTCTCAAAGGCTTTGTGTGCTTCTTCAAGATCCCAAATAAACTTTACATCCTTTTTTAGAAGGTTGACAATGGGTTTGACTAACTCAACAAAATTTGCAATGAATCTTCTGACAAAATTTATTTGTCCAAGGAAAGACTAGACACCCTTGAGATTTTTGGGAGTAGGGACTTTCTTAATAGCTTCCACCCTTTCAGGATCGATCCTTACTCCCTCTTTGGAAATTATATGCCCTAGTAGATTTCCCTTAGTGACAACAAAATGACATTTTTTAGGGTTTAAAGATATGCCATACTATAGAGATTTGATCAAAACCTTTTCTAGGTGATTACAGTGATCTTTAGCTCTCTTAGAATAGATAGTTAATTCATCTTGGTACACAACCATAAGAACATCAATAAGATCCTTGAAAGCTACATCCAATGCCCTTTTAAAAGTTTCTCCAGAATTCTTTAAACTGAAAGGCATCCTAACATACACATATGTTCCCCAAGGAGTGGTAAATATTGTCTTAAACTACTTTGATTTCGTTAGGGATTTTTCTTGTGGGTCAAACTTGGCAAGGATATTGGCTTGATTCTCAGTAAATAGGTTTCCAAGTTTGCAAGAAAAGCCTAATTGATGAGGATTGGATAGGATCCTCCTTCTGGTTTTGAGCTCTACAAGACTCGGGTGAGTATTGCCTACAAATAGGTTACTATCTCTCAAGTAACTATGGATTGGTGGATTAGGTCTTCATTGTCATGCTATTGAGTTTATTAGATGTACTTTTATGGAAGATAATTCTAAAGACAGCTGAGAACAACCTATTGTAAAATGTGACTAATGGAACTCCTAGTATGATAACATGAACAATGGTACAAGGGTGATGAGTCCTTCTTCTTTTTATGATTAAAACTCAAGGAAGTCTAACCTTTGATTCACTCTTCAAGGAATTAGCAACTATGGACTATAAAACATTAGGGACAGTCCTATTTTTTAGGTACATGAGCATGAAATGAAATGGTATTGGTAATGATGAATTTGTGTTTGATGATTGAAAGGTGTTTGAATGACAGAAATCAGATCAGTGCCTAATCCTTTGGGCAAAGAGTCTAACATAAATCAATAGAGGAATTTATAGGAAATACAGTGATATGCCTTACAAACCACATACAATTTGGATAGAATTCCTTACAAACTATCTTCTCAATCTCAGTTTACTACCATCAAGATCTTCCACAGATGTATTCATTCTCTGAAATTGCACATAAGGATTTAATTCTTTCCTTGAAAGAAACTCATGCAATAATTAGATAGTTGCCTTACAACTAGTATGTTCCAAATGCCTTACAAATAGAGACATACAAGAATAAAAAAAAAGCAAAGAGATAATAATAGAACCAAGGTAGAAATTGTATTGTATTTCATGGAAGTGTATCAATACATACAAGTAAACTCTTTACTCAAAATCATAGGTTCAATAATCTACTCTACAAGGTTTGTATTATCAACATTCAACCATCAAGAATATGGAACCAGAGAATAGAATCCCTTGGATTGCCAAAGACTAGAACCAGGAACCAAAAAGATGGGAAAACCAGAAAGCTAGGAGACCCAAAAAGTTTTGAAACCCTTAAAAAATTAGAACACTTACTACTTATACCACTAGCTATCTTGGAATCCTCAAAGAACTCAGGATGCAAAAAGCTTCAGATAGCTAGGGTTAGGGTTTCACCCACTAAACCAACCAATATCAATCAGCAATTAATTCCAGGGGAGAAAACCAAGCAACCTAGACAAACAGACCCAAAACTAATCTTCATTAATGAAAATCTTCTGATTTGTACCGAAGATCACGCAAACACCACACCTTTTCAGTCTATTTGTACACCTGCAACATGCCTCAAGCTTTACCTATGTCCATTTTATGATGGTACAAATGTCTGCAATCAATCATTAGACCCTCTGGACCACCCTATAGTAGTTAGCACAACTTCATCAAATCCTGCTGCTAAAACCATAAATTCTGGTCCTTTCTGTCGCTAGAAACCCTCTACAAATTTGAATTTGAAATTAAATGGCTAGTAACATAGTGCCACTAGAAAATCATTGGTCAATATTCAAACTTGAATCAAATTTATATCGTGACCATTTGATCTTCATGTTTCATGGGCATTTCATGACTTAACCATTATAGGAATCCTGGTTTACATTTAGCGACCACACGACCTAGCAATTTCTTGTTCACAAAATGAAAATCCTAACCCAGGCTCAACCCTATGACTTAGCGATCAAAGGAAAGTTACTAACCCCAGTCTTTATTTGGCAAACTGGTGACAAAAGGATTTTGTTAGTTTGCAAAACACTTTATGTCTTTGCCAAAATACTTAGCGATCATGCGACCTTCCTTCACTAAATCACCAGCCAATTTAAAATACCACCATCTCATTTCACGAATGAGCAAAAAGAAATGAAATCCATTAGCTCGCTAACCTTATTTATCCAGACCGCTAGACCTTAGACCCCCACTTGGGCCCGCTTTATGCCACCTATCACCATTTTATTTGCTGCTCATGCTCAGTCATCTCTGACACAAGACCCACATTCAGTAAGCCTTTGAAATCAGAGGGCGAATGCAAGATCTCATGACTCTGACACATCTCATGAGATCCTATGCCAACTGCTCGATCATCCATACTAGCATCCCTTAGAATCTTTTGGGCCCACTGAAATAATCCTTATCATCCTCTAGCTTAGCAAATAAGAACATGACACCTTAGTGATGAATCATTAGACGGTCCTACCATCCTTGACAAACTTTTACCCTTTAATCAATATTTGGAAAATCCACGACTGAAGACTTTCACCGAGTCATGGAAAAATTTATGTTACCACTAGGAAATTTAGCAATTGCGCGAACGCTTTTCACCCAATCGCCAAGTCTTTAGACTCTTTGCCAAAATATCATGCGAATAAGCAAACAATGTAGACATTTGTTAGAACTGCCAAAAAGACTAACAAACTAACTGGGCCCGCATCAAGAAGATCGACGGCCATCTCATCTTCACATAGACCTCCAAAATTCTTCCAAATTATAAGATAGCCGTCAGATGAATAATCTTGCGTTGTTCTAACAACCCTCTAACACTGAAAGAGATCAACGACTAGCTTAAGATCGCATAGCTCTGACACATCTCATGAGAACAAGTGCCCACCGTTGATCGACTGACAATGTCAAGACCCTCTGACAAGCTAAAAACTAGGTCCCACTAATAGCATATCCAATCATTCACCCATGGATCAATCATAGCTTTCCATTTGTACTTATGTGTCATTTTAGACCCACCTACATTGAAAGGTTACATGATGGAAATGAATCAACGACCGTCACAAAGGCGCAAGCCTTGTACAAAACCCTTGCACTTTTGTGACAACTATTGGATCAAGATGGTATCAAAAGATCAGGCCCAGGAAAATATAATCCAAAACATAGGAAAGAATTAATGCTGAGACTTAGGCTTTAAGGAAAAATTTAGGTGCAGAGGACTTAGGAAAATTAAAGGCCGCCAAGGAAAATAAAACCCTTAGTCGCAAGATCGCGTAACATGAAAAAGGTTCATGCGATCATGCACCAAAGGGGGCAACAATTTACCACATGCATTTTAGAGTTTTAAGTGGCCCAAAAAAGTAACTTTAAAATAGAATAGGGCTAGGGCATTACAAAGGGTTTTTGAACACAATGGCTAGATTTTTGAAATATTACCAATGTTTTTAGCCAGAAAATAGGGAAAAACAACTACAGAGACTGAAAGAAAAATGGGGTAGGGCCATGAAATTTTGCAGGTGCCAACAGTGGCTCTATCTAAGGATGTTGAAACACAAGTTTTAACAAGAACCATAGGACTTTGGGATGTAGACCAAAAACCACACTAACCTAAAATAGGGAAAGAAACACACAACCTGAAAGGAAAACAACCTGTACAAAAATTTACAAAGTATTTACACATGCATGAGAATCAAAAGCTTAACTGAAGAAGGGCTTCAAGAATTTCCCATGCACTAGCAATTCAAAGACTTCACCATCCATGTTTTTCAGCAAGTAGGAATCCTTCCCAAAACTATCATGAATCACAAAAGGACCAAGCCACAGTGATTCAAATTTCTGATGCTTCCCTTTATCTTCTACCCTCACATTCCATTGAAGTACCAAATCATCAGCTTTGAATTTCTTGGTAGTTGTTCTTTTGTCAAATAAGTACTTCATCTTCTGTTGCAACTTGATATTATTCTTTTGACTTTCTTTTCTTTGCTCATCCAACTGTGTCAGCTGCATTATTCTATTCTGCGTTGGCTCTGTGACATCCAACTCCTCATCCTGAATAAAATGATAAACTATAATTAGATTATTTATAGCTAGCCTTGATTGTAAACCATACACAAGCTCAAAGGGAGACTTCCCAGTGGCTCTTTTCATTGTAATCCTATTTGCCCATAAAGCCAACCTCAACTTGGAATGCCAAGCTCTCTTATTCTTTTCAAGTGTCTTCTTCAGGATTGTCAGGATACTTTTATTGCTAGACTCAGCCTATCCATTTTCTTGAGGGTGATAAGGAGATGAAAAGGAAGTGATGATTCCATTTTCATTGCAAAATTCCTTAAGCTCATTTGATCTGAAACACATTGCATTATTTGTAATCAACTTCATAGGAACACCAAATCTGGTCAAAATATTGTCAAGTAAGAAATCAATCACCACTTTACTTGTTCCCCTCTTTGTAGGAATAGCCTCTATCCATTTTGTGAAATGGTCAGTTGCAACAAGTATATAACTATGTCCTCCACTAGATTTCTCAGTAAACTCACCTATGAAATCCAAGCCCCACATGCCAAATGGTGCTTCAATAGAAATTGGGTTTAATGACAATGCTCCTAAGTACTTTAATTTTGAAGCAAACCTATGATAAGCTTCACATTTCTTGACATACTAGAATGAATATTTAAACAATGTAGGCCAAAAATAACCTGCCCTCAAAATCTTGTGGGCAGTAGTCCTTGCTGAAAAATGACCTCCACAAAGACCAGCATGTATTTCATTTAAAACCTTCTCTGCTTGATGTCTGTCAAGACAAAACAACAAGACTCCATCTCTATTTTTCCAATAGAAGTCCCATTGTATCAATGTATACTTCTGAGCTTTCAATTTCAAGGACCTCTTTTGGTTATCTATCATATAGTTTGGGCATCTAGCATTCTTTATGAAATAGACAATATCAAGATATTTTGGTTACAATTCAATACTTGTATTTTCATAGCTGGAGTTCCTTCATTATTTACTTGGACTAGGTCCATATTTTCTTCAATCATCAATTTTGCCAAACCTTGTCCTCTTACCAACTTAGTGATATGGATTTCTAAATTGAATTCTTGAATTCTAGTAATCCACTTGCATCTCTTACCAGTGACTTTAGATTGAGTAAGAACACCCTTTATTGCTGAATGTGGGACATATGCAACAACATTTGCACACATCAGATAAGGCCTAAAAGATTTGACTGCTTTTACCAATGCATATGCCTACTTCTCCATCATCTCATAATTCAACTCAGCAGCCTACAAGGATTTGCTAAAAAATGCAATTGGATGTTTGAAACCCTCATTGTCCTTTTGCAATAGAACAACAACAATGGTGTGAAATGATTCAAAAGAGAACAATGAAAAAGTCCTGGTATAATTAGGACATCTAAGCACAGGTGCTTGTTGGACCACATCCTTAATTTTCTCAAATGCAGCCTAAGCCTCTATAGTCCATTGAAACTTCACATCCTTTTTCAACAACTTTACTATAGGTTTGACAATTTTAGCAAAATTTGCAATGAATATCCTAACAAAATTGATCTTCCCTAGAAAGGATTGCACCCCCTTGAGATTTTTTGGTGCAGACACCTTCCTGATTGCTTTAACCCTCTCTGGATCAATTCTTATTCCATCTTTTGATACAATGTGTCCTAGAAGCTTTCCCTCTTTGACTGCAAAATTACACGTCTTTGGATTCAAAGACACACCATATTCTAGAGCTTTGAAAAAAATATTTTCTAGGTGTGAACAATGATCATGAGCCTTTTTGGAATAAGCAGTTAAGTCATCCTGATAAACAACCATAAATAGGTCTATGTACTCTTTGAAAGCAATGTCCATGGCTCTTTGGAAAGTTGCTCTAGCATTTTTGAGACCAAATGGAATTCTGACATACACATATGTTCCCCAAGGTGTTGTGAATGCAGTTTTGAATTATTCAGATTCTTTCACCAACACCTGGTTATATCCAGAGAAGCCATCCATCATAGACAATAACTCACAAACAGTGACCTTGTGCAACATTGCCTCCGTGTTAGGTAGTGAATAGTTGTCCTTCAATGATGCAACATTCAAATTCCTAAAGTCCACACACAATCTAATGTCACCATTCTTCTTTCTAACTGGGACTAAATTAGACACCCAAGTTGAATGCCTTATAGGTTGAATTATTCCTGCATCACTCAACTTGACTAGCTCCTACTACATCTTAGGAGCCAACAATGGGTTAATGGGCCTTTGCTTTTGTCTAAATAGTTTGACATCTTTCTTTAATGGGATTTCATGTTGGAAAAGGTCCTCTCTATAGGCTTTTAGGTCATCATAAGACCATGCAAACACATGCTTGTACCTCCTTAACAACTTTATCAAATTATCTTTCAATTGAGGGGTTAATCCTTTTCCAATATAGACCATTTGAGGAGCATTATGTGATCCCAAATTCACTTCCTCCAGATCTTCTACATTAGCATTACTTAATTTTGACAAATGATCATCTCGGCTACCATATAATTCTTTTAACTTAGTTAAGCCCCTAGGAATACTATTTGAATTCAACTGGATCAACGCACTTCCCATGATCATGTCTTTACCTTCAATTTCCTCAACCAAAATGTTGCAGTCTATAGGTTGATCCTCATATAGGTCAAGACATTGAATATATCTCAGGATATCATGATCATCCTCAAAGACCTACCAATTGTAAATATTGTCTGGAACAATTGGCCGACTTTTTACTTCAAGAATTGACACCCCAAACAAAGTTGAATCACCTCCTTTTAAAGAAACATTTGCTAAAAAGTCTACCATAATTTTTTTGGATCTTTCTACCCAACATATATTGAAAGCATCAAACATTTCAATTTGATCCCAAATAACATGCTTATACAATTTCAGTCTATCATTTTTAGCAGCATATTTGGATCAAACTTGTGCAACCACAAGTTTAGAATCACCAAAGACCTTTAAACATTTTATCCCATGTTTGAAAGCAATATTCAATCCCAAAGACAATGCTTCATATTCAATAGTATTATTTGTGCATTGAAAAGTCAATGAGAATGAATACTTAAAAGCAGTACCTGATGGAGATATAAATAAGACTCCAGCTCCTGAGCCTTCTTTTGAGCATTCTCCATCAAAGTACATCTGCCACAATTCATCTTGTTGTTTCTTTAATTCTGCAACTAGTGGATCTATCTCTTCCACCGGTGGGACAATCTCTTCTAATTTGAAATTCTCCATGTCAACATCCACACAACAGTTTAAATGATCATCATTTATTTCAATCATATGTGGAGTTCTACTTTCTCTGGATACTTTCACATTATCACCATCAATATTGAAAGTTGCAAAGGATAGATCACACTAGATACTACCTCCCATCTGAGCACCCCACTTCCTTGACAACAACATCCCATAATGAGGGGGAATATCTACCACTAGAACACTCATTGTTAGCAACTTGTCAGGGAAAGCTGTCAACCTATAAGGAAGTGCTTTTATAGTACCAATAACAGGGACCCCTCTTGAATCCATAGCCTGACATCTACCATGAGGTGTATCTACTTTCAGACCCAAGGATCTCATTATTTCTGCAGGCATAATAGTATTAGAGGCTCCTGAATCAATCATACAATTTCTTAACAACTTTCCATTCACTATTAAAGAAAAAAAGAAAGGATCAACTATTCCTGACACAACATTAACAACATTAGTGTCCAAATAAATCTAAGGGATCTTAGAGATGATCTCCCCACATTGGTTCTCAATTGAATCACCTCCTGTAGTATCCATTCCATCAGCCTTGGTGGAACTTTGGGTATTAGAAGAAAAGGATCCTTTTACCCAACTCAAAGCCTTCACTTTATGCTCCTCTATCCTCATCATTTCTAATAAGGGGACCTTGATAGTGATTTGTGACAACAATTTTCTCATGTCAATGGGAACATACTTGGGGTCAACTACATTTGTCCCAATGGCAATGACCTCTTTATCTTCTTCATGTGTAACCACATTGGGACTAATTTTGCTCTGACCCTTTTCTTTCTCTTGCAAAGGAGAAACAACATCCACAAGAGGTTTAGCTTTTACCTTGTAAGCCACAATTGGCTTTGTGAAGTTGACATTTTTCTTCACCTTGGTTTTGTTAGCAATCTCAATAACCTTTTGCTTATTTTGGGCTTGTTTTTCATCCCTTTCTATTTTCTTGATGAAAATTCCAGCAAGCTTGCCACTCAGACTACCTACCACCCTATTTCTCAATTTATAATTGCTTTTAACTTGAGACACCATGTCTGTTGTGATTTGTGCAATTTCTTCATCAGAAGGTCTTCTCAACATTACTGAGCCATCACTTCTTAGAGTATTGCACTGAACTACATCAAGGTGATTATCTTCTTCATCAGAAAACACTTGCTAATGGTAAACCTCATTCCTGACTTGGGATTTGCCAGCATCTTGGTTTTCATCTTCATCTGCAGAATCTAACTCATCATATATGTATGAAGAAGTAATACCACACCCTTGATCATCATAAGTATCATCATTTTTGTTGCCTTGATCTCCATCTGTAGAAACACTTTGAGCAATAGCACAATAATAGGGATCATGAGGTGATTGGAAAAAAATACACCATGGAACATCATCATTCATATTCACTATATTTCTATGCAAAGGGTTAGGGGTCTTATCATTTGGTTTATCCTTTCTTTCAGGAAGCACTGGCTTTCCATCCTTCCACTGAGTATTATAGGGATAATTCTGCACTCTTGGTAACTTATTAAAGTTATTGAAAGATGGCCTGTCATTTCCTTGTAGTCTACTATTTCTTGCTTCACTAGGCTTTAGATCCTTTATTGCTTTTAATATTTGCTTCAAACTATCATCATCTTTTGGCTTTGCATCAGGTTTCCCTAGCTCTCTTCTATTTGAGACTGATGGCTGACAATCTTCTCTCCTTCCCAACTTCCCTGATATCCTTCTATTGCTCTCTATATTAATAGCCAATTTATAAGCCTCTGTAAGATTCCTAGGATTCTTATCCCTCAAAAGATATCCCATCTTTGAATCAAAAGCATTTAGGTATGTAACAAGACACACCCTATCATCCAATCTGATAACTTGCAACAATTTATGCATGGCCTTCTGAAATCTAACATTGAATTCAACAACACCCTCATTTGAATTTTTCTTGATGTTGTTAAACTCATTAAGCATGAAGCCTTCATTGGTTTTATCACCATATTGTTCCATGAAAGACTATCTAAACTGATTCCATGAACATATGCTAGCATGAGGTAAATTTCTAAACCAATCTCTAGCATCTTCAGTCATAGATTGAACAAAAAGCTTCATGATCACATCATCAAGCTCAATATTGTAGTCATCGATCACATCAATGAAACTTTTCAAATGCTCTTCACAAGTAACTACATTGCTACCAGTGAATTTTGGGAACTTCTTCCTAATTTCATTAGGGATAGGATTTGGATATCCAGGAATCCCAATAAAAAACAATTGGTTATGCCTCTCATGAATGGGACCTACTTGAGATGGATCGCCACCTAAAGATGCAAATGTTTGAGTATTAGAAATATTAGAAATCTTAGCATACCTGAAGTTGTAGTAGTATTCAATGCATTTTCTCCTTATGCTTGAGAAGTGGAGAGGGTATTAGCATGTCTAGAAGATTTCTTAAGGAAATCAATCTTTCTTTTCATTTCCACAGTAGTGGCTTCAAGCTTTGCCTTTTCTAACTCCTTTTCCAACAATTCTTGTTTTCTTTTTGCTTCTTCCAAGTTAGCCTCTAATCTTTCTACTTGATCCATGGACTTCTTTGCATGATTTGGTTCATTTATTGAAACTCCTATAGCCTTTTGTTTACCTTTGTCCCTAGGATTTCTTGTCTCATAGATCTTATGGACAACAGGTAGATCTTCTGCTTGTTCTATCACATGATCTTGATTCATGGCCCCAAGATCCAACAGTTGTCTCTTCAATTGCTCAGCTCTAATCATAGCATGTCTGATCTTTTCCTCTTTTTCCTTGTCTCTTTTTTGTCTTAAATGGATCTGTTCTTGGACTCTCCTCTCCAACTCATAGACCTCTTCAAAAATCTCTTCTGATTCAGGGAGAGTAGTTTCAGATTCAGCATCTCCTACTTGAACCTCATCCTCATATTGGTTCAAGCCCAAATCAATAGCCTCCTCATATTCAGAGGTATTTCCTTCTTGATTCATTTGAATAGACTAGATTTGTTCCTCTTGTGTAGTATTTTCTCTATGTTTCTGAGCATGAAACATATTTCTATTCCTTCTTCCTCTCTTTGTCTGACTAGGCCTAGAAGTACTTGGAATACCTTCTCCCAATATTTCCTCAGAAAGCTTATTTCTCTAAGACCTAGTACCTCTGTAACTCATCTTGTGAATGATTTTCTGACCAGTACTGCAGCAGAGATTTTTTGAGTCACCACCCAAAAATTTAGGAATTCTTGTTTAGAATATAGACACCAATGATAACTAGCTAGTTTGTGTAGGGTAGGAGCCCTGGCTCAACTAAACCCTACAACTTAGCAAAATATTTCTTACAACTCCCTAGTAGAGTCACTAGTCTGTTAGGGATTTTTCTTGTGGGTCAAACTTGGCAAGGATATTGGCTTGATTCTCAGTAAATAGGTTTCCTAGTTTGCAAGAAAAGCCTAATTGATGAGGATTGGATAGGATCCTCCTTCTGGTTTGAGCTCCATAGGACTCAGGTGGGTATTGCCTACAAATAGGTTACTATCTCTCAAGTAACTATGGATTGGTGGATTAGGTCTTCATTGTCATGCTATTGAGTTTATTAGATGTACTTTTATGGAAGATAATTCTGAAGATAGCTGAGAACAACCTATTGCAAAATGTGACTAATGGAACTCCTAGTATGATAACATGAACAATGGCATAAGGGTGATGAGTCCTTCTTTTTATGAGTAAAACTCAAGGAAGGCTAACATTTGATTCACTCTTCAAGGAATCAACAACTATGGACTGTAAAACATCAGGGATAGTCCTATTTTTTAGGTACATGAGCATGAAATGAAATGGTATTGGTAATGATAAATTTTTGTTTGATGACTAAAAGGTGTTTGAATGATAGAAATCAGATCAGTGCCTAATCCTTTGGTCAAAGAGTCTAACATAAATCAATAGAGGAATTTCTAGGAAATACAGTGATATGCCTTACAAACCACATACAATTTGGATAGAATGCCTTACAAACTATCTTCTCAATCTAGGTTTGCTACCATCAAGATCTTCCATAGATGTATTCATTCTCTAAAATTGCACATAAGGATTTAATTCTTTCCTTCAAAGAAACTCATGCAACAATTAGATAGTTTCCTTACAACTAGTATGTTCCAAATGCCTTACAAATAGAGACATACAAGAATAAACAAAAAGAACAGAGATAATAATAGAACCAAGGTAGAAATTATATTGTATTTCATGGAAGTGTATCAATACATACAAGAAAACTCTTTACTCAAAATCATAGGGTCAATAATCTTCTCTGTAAGGTTTGTATTATCAACATTCAACCATCAAGAATATGGAACCAAAGAATAGAATCCCTTGGATTACCAAAGACTGGAACTAGGAATCAAAAAGATGGGAAAACCAGAAAGCTAGGAGACCCAAAAAGTTTCAAAACCCTTACAAAATTAGAACACTTACTACTTATACCACTAGCTATCTTGGAATCCTCAAAGAACTCAGGATGCAAAAAGCTTCAGATAGCTAGGGTTAGGGTTTCACCCACTAAACCAACCAATATCAATCAATAATTAATTCTAGGGGAGAAAACCAAGCAACCTAGACAAACAAACCCAAAATTGATCTTCATCAATGAAAATCTTTTGATTTGTATCAAAGATCACACAAACACCATGCCTTTTTAGTCTATTTGTACACTTGCAACATGCCTCGAGCTTTATCTATGTCCATTTTATGATGGTACAGGCATCTGCAATCAATCATCAGACCCTCTGGACCACCCTGTAGCAGTTGGCACAACAACTTCATCAAATCCTGCCACTAAAACCATAAATTTTGGTCCTTTCTATCGCTAGAAACCCTCCGCAAATTTGAATTTGAAATTAAATGGCTAGTAACACAACACCAATAGCAAATCAATGGTCAATATTCAAACTTGAATCAACTTTATATCGTTACCATTCAATCTTCATGTTTCATAGGCATTTCATGACTTAACCATTATAGGAATCCTGGTTTACATTTAGTGACCACATGACCTAGCAATTTCCTATTCGCGAAATGAAAATCCTAACCCGAGCTCAACCCTGCGACTTAGAGATCAAAGGAAAGTTACTAACCTCAGTCTTTATTTGGCAAACTAGGGATAGAAGGATTTTTCCAGTTCGTAAAACACTTTATGTCTCTGCCAAAATACTTAGTGATCACATGACCTTCCTTCATTGAATCACCAGCCAATTTAAAATACCACCATCTCATTTCACGTACGAGCGAAAAGAAATGAAATTCATTGGGCCGCTAACCTTATTTATCCAGACCACTAGACCTTAGAGCCCCACCTGGGCCCGCTTTATGCCACCTGTCACCATGTTATTTGCTACTCATGCTTGGTCATCTCTGACACAAGACCCACATTCAGTAAGCCTTTGAAATCAGACGACGGGTGCAAGATCTCATGGCTCTGACACATCTCATGAGATCTGACACCAACCGCTTGATCATCCATACTAACATCCCTTAGAGTATTTCATGCCTACTACCATAATCCTTATCATCCTCTAGTTCAGTAAATCGAACATGACACCTCAATGATGAATCATCAGACGGTCCTACCATCCTCAAAAAACTTTTACCCTTTAATCAATATTTGGCGAATCGGCAACCGAAGACTTTCATCAGGTTGCAGAAAACTTTATGTTACCACTAGGAAATTTAGCGATTGCATGAAAACTATTCACCCAATCACCAAGTCTTTAGACTCTTTGCCAAAATATCATGCGAACCAGTGAACAAAAGTAGACGTTTGTCAGAACTGCCAAAAAGACTGACAAACTAACTAGGCCCGCATCAAGAAGATCGACGGTCATCTCATCTTTGCATAGACCTCCAAGATTCTTCTAGATTATAAGAAAACTGTCAAATGAAGAATCTTGCCTTTCTCTAACAACCCTCTGACACCAAAAGAGATCAATGGCTGGCTTAAGATCACATAGCTCTAACACATCTCATGAGAACAAGCGCCCACCATTGATCGACTGACAATGTCAAGACCCTCTGACAAGCTGAAAACTAGGTCCCACTAATAGAATATCCAGTCATTCACCTATGGACCAATCATAGCTTTCCATTTGTACTTATGTGTCACTTTAGACCCACCTGCATTGAAAGGTTACGTCATGGAAATGAATCAATGGTCGTCGCAAAGGTGCAAGCCTCTGACAAAACCCTTCTGCTTTCATGACAATCATTGGATCAAGATGGTGTTAGAAGATCGGGTCCAGGAAAATATAAGCCAAAACATAGGAAAGAATTAATGCTGAGACTTAGGCTTTAAGGAAAAATTTAGGTGCAGAGGACTTAGGAAAATTAAAGGCTGCCAGGGAAAATAAAACCCTTAGTCGCAAGATCACATAACATGAAAAAGTTTCACGTGATCATGCGAACAAGGGGGCAACAATTTAGCACATGCATTTTAGAGTTTTAAGTGGCCCGAAAAAGTAACTTTAAAATAGAATAGGGCCAGGGCATTACAAAGGGTTTTTGAACACGGCTAGATTTTTGAAATATTACCAAGGGTTTTAGCTAGAAAATAGGGAAAAAAAACTGCAGAGACTGGAAGAAAAATGGGGTAGGGCCATGAAATTTTGCAGGTTGCAATAGATTCCTTGACCAATACCTAGTTATATCCTAAAAATCCATCCATCATGGACACAAGATCACAACCAGTCACTTTATGAAGCATAGCTTCCATATTGGGCAGTCCATAGTTGTCCTTCAGTGAAGCAACATTTAAGTTTATGAAGTCTACACACAACCTTATGTCACCACTCTTTTTTGTGACTGGTACTAAGTTTGAGACCTGAGATGAATGTCTTATGGGCTCAATAATTCCTGCATCCATTAACTTGGTCAACTCTATTTGCATTTTGGTAGCTAACAAGGGATTGATGGGTCTCTATTGTTTCCTGAAAGGTGAGATGTCTACTTTTAGGGGAATCTCATGCTGAAACAAGTCTACCATGTGGGATTTGAGATCATCATATCATCAAGCAAAGACATGTTTATATATTTTCAGAAATCTTACTAGATTATTCCTTACATCCTTACTGAGACTTTTCCTAATGTAGACAATTTGAGGGGAAGTTTCTGATCCCAAGTTTATTTCTTCTAGGTCATCCACCTTAGCATTGGATTTCTGGGACATGTGATTTTCATTTATTTTGAACATGCCTTCTAACTCCACTAAACCTTTGGGGATATGGTTAGAAGGCAACTGAACAACCTCATTTCCCATGACACAATCTTTTCCATCAATAATTTCTTGATAGACATCAAAATCAATTTGTTGACGTTTATACATATCCAAACCTTGAATAAATCTTAAAATGTCACTGTCATCCTCAAAAACTTGCTAATTGCAAACATTATCAGGGACAACTGGCCTACTCTTTATTTCCAATTTTGATACTCCAATAATGGTTGCATCATTTCTCTTTAATGCAACATTTGCAAGGAAGTCTGCCATAATGTTTTTTGATCTTTCTACCCACAAAATATTGAAAGCATCAAAAAATTCAATTCTATCCCAGACAACATATTTGTATGACTTAAGTCTATCATCCTTAGCAACATATTGTGATCTAATTTGAGAAATGATTAATTGGGAATCTCCATAAACTTTTAAACATTTTATACCATGTTTTACCGCAATATCTAATCCTAATATCAAAGCTCATATTTAGAAATGTTATTTGTGCATTGGAAGGTCAATAGAAAAGAGTACTTAAAGGTAATACCTGATGGGGATATTAATAAAACACCAACTCCTGAAACCTCTTTAGAGAATCCACCATCAAAGTATAGTTTCCATAGTCCATCTTGTTGTAAGAGCAACTCATCAACAATTGGATCAGTATTTTTAGGTTGAGGCACAATTTCTTCTATCATGAAGTTATTCATGTCAATATCAACACAACAATTTAGATCCGCTGGAGCTACCATCTCAATCATTACTAATGAATGAGGTTCTCTATACAACTTTACCTCAGTACCATCATAGGAATTTGGCATATGATAGATCTAATTGTAGCTTTCCTCCTACTATTGCTATCCACTATCTAGATAGTAGCATACCATAATGAGGTTTGGTATCAACTACAACAACATCCATCTTGTAAGTGGCTTCAGGAAATGCAACAATTTTTACCTCTATTCCAACCAAATTCCCTACCATAGGATCTACTCTATTATTAATAGCATAACATCTTCCATTAGATGTATCAACTTGAAGTCCCAATTCCTTCATTACATGGTAAGGCATCACTGTAGCAAAAGCACCAAAGTCTATCATACAATTTTTTAACAATAAATTCTTTATAATAAAAGTGACATAAAATGGATCAATTGAGGATGGCTCTTGAGTTACAATATTTTCGACACAAAAGTTGGAAAATCCTTTAGTTATCTCAGGTCTTGCGACTTGTCTCATCTTTTCTATCACAACAAGAATGTCTTCTTGTTCATTAATCAGAACCAAAGCTACTACCTTATGCTCTTTTATTTTCAGCATTTTTAAATGATGCAGGAGCATCTCAGGTCCTTGGAAATCCTGTGTCACCAAAAAGAATTTGGAATTTTGTCTGTGTTGCTCAGTTTTTTCTTTAACTGAGTTGGTCGGTAGTTGGCCAATTTCCTTTGGTTACCGAGTGTGGTCGGTCATCTCTTGGGTGGTTAGTTAATTTAATGGTGCTCAATGTTTCTTGTCTATTGCTCAGTTATCCTTTCTCACCGATGGGTTTAGTTTTGTTTCCTGTTGTGGCCAACTTGTGCATTTATATTGGATCATGGAATTAATGTTTGTATCCATCATTCAAAAGTGTGTGGTCCCATATTTGACTGTTACTTCTGTTAATTGTGGATCTAAAGGATGACTCATCTCGGTAGCTTCTTGTATAAATGTAGATGTTTGGTGGTAGTTTAGGAGTCAGTTTTGGGATAGAAGATAGTAGAGATAATATTAGAGATTGGTAGTAGATCCTCAAATGTTTGAGGACTTCTGTAATTCATTGTGATAGCAGGCCCTAACTAGGAAGGCCTTATAGACCGACATGTATGATTCAAATTGATGATAATATAAGAAAGGATTTGACATTCTCTCTCTCACTCTTGTTGTTTGTGGCTTCTGCATGTGTGTTGTAGGCTTGGATCATTAGGGTGTACCATCCTTTGGCCCCTCTTGCATTAGGCTTGCATCAAGTGGTATCAGAGTGAGGTTAGATCTTGATCTAGGTCTGCGAATCTAGGTTTGCAGGTTCCTCTTGAAGCCCTAGTTGAATTTTTGTGGGGTAGCAGATTGTGATCTGACCTACAATTATAGAGGGTTGTCAAGATGGTTTGTGGGAGGTGAGATGCAGATCTAGGATTGGCAGATATGCTAAGGTAGATTGCTGCTAGATTAGAAGCAGTGGAGACAACCCAAAGAAGAGACAGACATCATGAAGATATTAGTGATGATAAATTGAAGAAGAACAAGTGAATGTAGAACTTGCTCCTATTATGGATCAAGGTGAAGAAATATTTTTGAAGGCTTTGACAAGTCTGAAGTCAACACCATATTTCAATCCCCCTGAGTATAGTGGAAAGTTGGATTCTAATGAATTGGTGGACTGGATCACTAAGATGGAAAAGTATTTTGAATATGAAAATATCCTTAACGATAAGAAGGTGAAGATTAAAAGAACAAAGTTGAAGAGTGATGCATCCTTATGGTGGTAACATCTGCAATTGGATCAAAAGAAGAAAGGAAAAGACAAAATCAAGGTATGGATTAAAATGGTCAATAAGTTGAAAGGAAAGTTCTTACCCTGTGATTATTAGATTAACCTAGTTCGATGAATGCAAAGTTTGAGATAGATAGATAGCTTGATAAAAGAGTATACTAAGGAATTCTATAGATTAGATATTAGATCTAGACATGATGAAGATGATGTGGAAAGAAACAATAGAACCTAAATGGTTTGAGGGTTTCCATCCAAGAGGAAATTAGTATGGTCAAGTTGGAGAACATTGAAGAGGCTTATCAATTTTCTTTGAAGGCTGAGGAGAAATTGAACAAAAGACATGAATAGAGATAGAGAGGTTGTGGTGGTAGATTCCCTAGAGGAAAAGGTAGATCTAATGGTGAAAATGGTAGATCTAAACTAGAAAAGACAAATCTGGACAAAGGCAAGACCGAGTGGAAAGGTGAAAGTTCTAGAGGTAGAGGCAGTAACTACCGAGGTGGTTATGGCAAAGGAATTTTCCAAGGAACTTGTTATAACTATGGAGAAGAAGGACATAGATCTTTTGAATGTACACATGCTAGTAAGAAGGTTGGTAGTAGTAGAAATGCTTTGGTATAAGAAGAGTCACCAAATGAACCTGAGAAAGAAAATAACTTGACGGTAAGGAGAGAAGTGTGGAATGAAAGCAAGAAGGAAGATCCAATAAGGAAAAGTTTGTTCAAGACCAAATGTAGAGTTTCTAACAAATTCTAGAAGGTAATCATTGATAGTGGTAGCTCAGAGAATCTGGCATCTGAAGAGATGGTCACAAAATTGCAGTTGGAAAGGTTGGCACATCCGAAGCCCTATCAGATTTCATGGATAAAAGATGAGTATACACTCCTGGTAGGTGAACAATGTTATGTGAATTTGAAGATTGGAAATTACTATGATAAGGTGTTATGTGATATCATGCCTATGGATTGTTGTCATATTTTGTTGGGTAGACCTTGGCAATATGATAGACATGCTATATATGATGGGAGATTGCATAAGTATACTATTGTGGCTGATGTAAAGAAAAAAATCTTGTTACCATTGATGAAAGAACCTGTTAATAATGTTTGCACAACTATGAAAGTTTTCTTGATGGAAGGAAGGAAGTTTTTTAACTCATTGAATAGGAATGATGTATGTTTTTCTATGATTCCTAATAAGATGAGTAAGAAAATAGAGGATAATGTCCCTGAGGAGATTGATAAGTTACTCACTGAGTATAGTGATATCATTTATGATAATGTACCTGATGGTTTTCCACTGAAAAGAAGCATTGATCATTGTATGGATCTAATACTTGGAGCTAGATTACCAAATAAGGCACCTCATCGGTTGACACCTACCGAGAATCAGGAATTGAACCGACAGATTCAAGAATTACTAGAGAAAGGTTTTATTAGAGAAATTTTGAGTCCTTGTGTAGTACCTACTATATTGGCACTGAAGAAGAATGGAGAATGGAGAATGTATATTGATTCCAGAGAAATCAATAAGATAACAGTGAAGTATAGGTTTCCTATACCAAGAATGGATGACATAATGGACAGTTTGACTGGAGCAAAGTATTTCACAAAGATTAATTTGAAAAGTGGGTATCATCAGATCAGAATCAGAGAAGGTGATGAATGGAAGACTACTTTCAAGACAAAGGAAGGTTTTTATGAGTGGTTGGTTATGCCCTTTGGTTTAACTAATGCATCAAGTACTTTTATGAGGTTAATGAATGAAGTTTTGAAGAAATTCTTGGGTAAATTTGTGATCGTATATCTTGATGATATTCTGATATTTAGTAAGACCAAAGAAGAACATTTGTTACATGTTAGACAAGTTTTGCAGAGATTGAAAGAGGAGAAGTTGTTGATAAATCTGAAAAAGTGTTCATTCATGAAAGAAGAGATTGTGTATTTGGGATTTTTTTATTTCAGCTAATGGTTTGAGTATGGATCCTGAAAAGGTTGAAGCTATTCTGAATTGGCCTACACCTATGAATGCTAGTGAGGTAAGATCATTTCATGGTTTGGAAAGTTTTTACTGAAAGTTCATAAGGAATTTTAGTTCAATTTGTAATGCTATGACTGAGACTATGAGAGGAGACAAAAGAGAATTCAAGTGGATGCATGGAGCTGATAAAAGTTTTAAGACTTTGAAGCAAAAGGTTGCTGAATTACCTGTTTTGGCATTACCTAATTTTAGTAAAGTATTTCAAGTAGAATGTGATGCAAGTGGAAGTGCAATTGGAGCTTTGTTGAGTCAAGAAGGTAAACATGTTGCTTTCTTTAGTGAATAGTTGAATGACGCTAGGAGGAAATATTCTGTGTATAATCAAGAATTCTATGCTATTGTTCAAGCATTGAAGAAATGGAGACATTATTTGATACCGAGTGAGTTTGTGTTGTATACTGATCATAAGGCTTTACAATATTTGGGTAGCCAGAATAAGTTGAATTAGAGACATATGAAATGGGTTGAGTATTTACAAAATTATACATTTGATATAAAGCATAAGAGTGGAGTCACTAACTGAGTTGCTAATGCATTGAGTAGAAGAAGATCTTTGATGACCGAGATGAAAATTGAAGTTCTTGGTTTTGATGAGATGAGAGGTTTGTATGAAAATGACCCTGATTTTTCTGAGCCATGGAGAAAGTGCAGAGCACCTATTCAAGATCAACAAGATACTAAATAGGATGAATATTTTATTTAGGAAGGTATGTTGTTTAAAGGTATTCAGTTGTGTATACTGAGAGGAGTAATGAGATCTAATTTGATAAAATAAAAACATAGTAGTGGTTTGGCTAGACATTTTGGCATTGATAAAACATGGAATTTGCTAAAGGAGAAGTACTATTGGCCATAGTTGTATAGAGATGATTAGAAATTTGTGAAAAGTTATGGTATTTGTCAAGTTGTAAAAGGAGTAAGTCAGAATACTAGATTGTATACACCGATTGTTGTTCCTAAGAAACCTTGGATTGACATCAATATGGATTTTGTTCTTGGCTTACTGAATGTAGTAAGAGGTAATGATTCTATATTTGTTGTTGTGGATAGATTTTTGTAGATGGCACATTTTATACCTTTTAGAGAGACATCAGATGCAGTACATGTAGCAGATCTTTTCTTTAAGGAAATTTTTAGATTGCATGGATTACCGAGGAGTATTATCTCTGACCAAGATAGTAAATTTGTTGGTTATTTTTGGAAAACACTTTGGAAGAAATTTGACACTGAGTTGAAATATAGTTCTACATTTCACCCACAAACTGATGGATAGACTGAGGTTGTGAACAGAAGTTTGGGAAATCTTTTGAGATGTTTAGTTGGAGACACACCAAGTAATTGGGATTTTGCATTGGGACGAGAAGATTTTTCATATAATAATTCAATGAATAGGAGTATTGGGAAGACACCATTTGAGATTGTGAATGGCACACAACCAAGAGGAATATCTAATTTGAGAGACATTGTTGATGAGAATAAGAAAAGTGTTGAAGGAGTAAAGTTTGCTGAATATATGAAGACATTACATGAAGATGTGAAGCTGAAGCTGGAAGACAATAATTAGAAATACAAAGATAGAGCTGATAGATCAAGAAGACATAAAACTTTTAATGTTGGTAATGAAGTGATGGTTCATTTGAAGAAAGGTCAGTTTCCTATTGGAACTTATGGAAAGATGAAGATGAAGAAGTTTGGACCTTGCAAGATACTGAGGAAATTTGACAGTGGAAATACATATGAGATTGAGTTACCTAATGACATGGACATATCACTGATTTTCAATATTGATGATTTATATGAGTATCATGAACCTGATGAAGAAATGACAGTATCGACAAAATATCCTAAGAAGCAGAATGATGAAGTTGAACAGATTTTGAAGGAAAGAGTTGGCAAAAGTACAAGAGGAAAATAGTATATGGAATATCTGGCTAAGTGGAAGAATAGACCGATGGAAGATAGTTCATGGATTTCATAGTCTGAGCTGGATACAGCTCAGACCAGACCTACCAAATGATTCAGAGAATCATTTCAAAATAACACCAGGTGTCTGATGCAGGAGAATCTTGGGTCCTTGGCAATCCTATGTCACCAAAAATAATTTGGAGTTTTTTCTGTGTTGCTTGGTTTTTGCTTAACCGAGTTGGTCGGTAGTTGGTCGGTTTCGTTTGGTTACCGAGTGTGATCAGTTATCTCCTAGGTGATCGATTAATTCACTAGCACTCAGTGTTGCTTGTCTACTACTCGATTATCCTTGCTCACTTATGGGTTTAGTTTTGTTTCCTATTGTGGCTGACTTTTGCATTTATATTGGATCACAAAATTAATGTTTGTATCCATCATTGGGAAGCATGTGGTCCAAGATTTGACTATTACTTTTGTTAATTATAGATTTGAAGGCCAACTTAGCTTGATAGCTTCTTGTATAAATGTAGATGTTTGGTGGTAGTTTAGGAGTCAATTTTGGGATAGAAGATAGTAGAGATAATATTAGAGATTGGTAGTAGATCCTCACATGTTTGAGGACTTCTATAATTCATTGTGATATCAGGCCCTAACTGGGAAGGCCTTACAAATTGACATGTATGATTCAAATTGATGATAATATAAGAAAGGATCTAGCATTCTCTCTCTCACTCTTGTTGTTTGTGGCTTCTACATGTGTGTTGCAGGCTTGGATCATCAGGGTGCACCATCCTTTGGACCCTCTTGCATTAGGCTTGCATCACTAAAAATGGGATTGATACCTTCATCTAAGACAAAGCATGTCTCATGTCAAAATTTGGGGCCTCAGTAGACAGATCAAATAGATTTATTTTCCCACCAGCTCTCTTATTTCTCTGTTCTATGACATTTTCCTCATTTTTCTTAGTATTTTGAACTATAACAGGTTGCTTCTTGTTATTACTATCCTTTCTTGGGGAAGAAACTAGTTTAGGAGAAACCTTAATATGATGATCATCCTTGATAAAGAGTGACCTAGGGACTCCTTGATCTGCATCAACCTTTCTATTTCTTAAGTTGTATGAAGATCTAGCTTGAGATATAGTAGCCACAGTCAGATTCTTAATTTCTTCCTTACTAGGGTTTCTCCAATGAGTACCTTCTATCTCTAGCCTATTCATATTTGTTTGACCAGTCTTAGTATTAGATTCCTCATGATCAGAATGAGAAAATATTTGTTTCTCATAAGTAGGGAGAGTTCTCCTTTTATGGTCAACATCTTCTACTATCCCTTCATCATCTGAAGAGGAAAATTCTTCCACTCTCTCAGTGGTGAACATATTTACTATAGGATTTTCAAAGCCTTCATGGTCTCCTGTAGCTAGGTCTTTTGGCTCATCTTCTAAAGCTTGAGCAACAACACATTGAAAAGGTGACTGAGGCATGTTGGAGGCCATACACCATGGAATATTTTCCACATTTTGGGTTGTATTCTTTTTTAAAGGATCAGGAGTATCCCCACCCTTTTGTGGCTCATGGCTATCAAAAATAGGCTTCCCATCCTTCCAATTTGTCTTATATGGATGGTCATGTAATCTAGGAAATCTCTCCTACCTTTGATAAGGTGGTCTATTATCTTGGACACTCTTCTCACCTTTATCAAATCTAGTAGAAAGATCCTTAACAACATTGGCCAATTTGTCAACCTTGTCATCTTCCCTGATAGGTTTCATATTATGTGGCCTAGTCTCTTTCCATATTCTTCCTTCATCCCTCTTATACATTTATCCAGATGCTTTCCTATTACTTTCAATATTTATTGCTAGTTTGAAGACATATCTCAAAGTACGTGGACTTTTGTCTCTTAAAAGGTAATACATCTTTCCCTCTACAACATTTAAGTATGTCGTCAAACAAACTTCATCATCTAGTCTTAAGACTTGGAATAGCTTGTACATGGCTTTCTGAAACCTACCATTGAACTCTGACACACTTTCATTTGCATGCTTCTTGATATTATTGAACTCATTTAGCATGTAACTAGAGTTGACATGTTCAACATACTATTCTTTAAAGATTCTTATAAACTCATCCCATGAGGTAATACTATTTTTAAGTAAACCTCTATACCAATCCCTAGCATCTTCTATCAAAGATTGGACAAAAGTTTCATGACAACATCTTCATTCTCAATCTCATAATCATTTATTTTATTAGTAAAAGACTTGAGGTGCTCTTCACATGTAATAACATTATTACCAGTGAACTTAGGGATCTTATATCTTACCTCATTTGGGATGATATTTGGTTGACCAGGAATATCATCAAAGAATAAAGGTGTGTATCTATCAAGATGAACTGGCCTTCTTTGAACACTCTATGAAGCTTTTTCTCCACCTCCTCCAATATTCTGATGCACAACATTTCCAGCAAGATTACTAGTCAATGGAATAGTATGACTTACATTTTGAAGTGGTCCTTGGACCATTTGATTGGAGACTGAGGATTGGGTATTGGGGATAGGACCAGCTAATTGATTTTGTGGTATTGGCCCACTGATAATAGGGACTAAACTGCTAGCATTTGTATTCATATTAGTATGAAGGCAAGCAATCTTTCTCTTCATTTCATCTACATCAGTTTCTAATTCTAGCTTCTCTAATTGGATGGCCAAGTCTTCCTTGGTTTTTTTAGCCTTCTCTAGATCTAAGGTAGCCTGAGATATTGTAGTAGGACTAGCCTCATTCCTTGTGGAATCACTTATGCCAATTCTAACTACCTTTTGCTTTCCCTTGTTAGATGCATTCATTACTTTACTTCTAAGATCCTCATTTCTTTTGATCTCTGATGGATGCAACTGTCTCAGGACATGGCCTTCACCTTCAAACTCATCTTTCTTAGGATTTGGCCTTTTTTTTTTGACTTTTTGTCTCCACATTTGGAGATCTCCAAACAACTCACTATCTAAACCAATAACTTTTTGATTTATATTTTTTGCCTAGGTCTCATTATTTTTTGTCTTTCTTATGAGTTCTTGCCTTTCTATGAGTAACTCATAAATATCTTGTTCCTGCTCCTTTTTTCTTTTAGTTCTTTCCAAAATTTGGTCCTGGGCCCTTTTCCTCAAAGACATGACTTCTTCTCATAATTTTTTAGAATCATGAGATTCAGTTTCAAATGCAGAAGCATATTCTATTTGTTCTAGATTTTCTTGTGCAGGGAAAAAACCAATGTCTATGAAATCATCCTCTTCAGGAGGACTAACAGACTTAGGGTCCATTCTCCTAAGGAATTCAATACTCTTAGAGAATGATGGGATTTCAATTTGGGCGGGAATTTTAACTTGTTCCTAAGTTGGCCTGGGAGAAACATTAGTAAATGTACCCCTTCTGGACCATTGCTTTCTACTAGGCATATGTAATTCCAAACCCATCCTGCTTTTAGGGTGATCCCTATAATAAGACCTAGTATTCCTTGGCCTACTCATACTATCTTGACAAGATAATCTCAAATCTTTAAAAAATTTTACCAGCAACTGGTAAACACGAAGTTTAGAGCCACCACCCACAAATTTGTGGGAATAGATTGATAAAATGGTCTTCTAAAATAGCAATAAATAGTCAGCAAATCTATTAGCAAGTTTATTACAGAAATATTTTAAAGTTCCCTAGTAGAGTCTCCAATTTTGTTAGTGCTCAAAATTGCAGATGATCAAAACTTAATCAGAAAACTTTGATTTATAACTCTAGCAGTCCCAATAGATTCATCAACAATAGTAAACACTAAGGTATTAAGGATTTACAATCCTTCTTCTCTTTGAGCTTTAAGCTATAGGTGGGTATTACCTTTCAGATTGAA
Source organism: Chamaecyparis obtusa (assembly GCA_027943335.1). NCBI lineage: Eukaryota > Viridiplantae > Streptophyta > Pinopsida > Cupressales > Cupressaceae > Chamaecyparis > Chamaecyparis obtusa. The sequence goes on along the minus strand of BSBK01002152.1, from coordinate 2,687,870 downwards.
TTCTTCAAATATCATAATAGTAACCTGTATTTCTGATATAGACTTAATCACATAACTCTCTCACAACTTTAAAGTAAATCATTATTTAAATTGATTGGTGGTGAGCACAAATGTAAACTGAGCAATGACCAGTGCCAAATCCTAGGGCATCAGAGTCAATAAATACACATCTTCATAAAAACTCTCTAATCAAAAACACCCAAACCCCAGATAAAATGCCTTACAGATTATCTCTCTATGCATATATTATATCATCAAATTCACACACAAATAATGAAATCTCTGAGACCTCACTCAAGGTTTACCCCTGCCTTGAAAGGAACTCAAATTTCAACCCCACTATCTACCTTGTACAAAGATGTATCTAAAATGCCTTACAAATTTAAATACACAGAGAAATGAAAATCACACTTGAAGACAAATAAAGATATACATGAAACTTCAATATATTTTATTGATAAATTTCTTGTGTCAGTACATTCAGAAAAATTGGATTCCTAAGAATCAAAAACTAAATCTATATGCTCCTATTACAATAAGTATTTTCACCACCTTTTGGTGTGAGTTAACATTTTCTATATATAGAGAGACCACCTTGGGATCCTTGAGAAAAGGATGCAACAAGCTTCAGGTGGCTCTGATAGTGACTTGCACTAGATTACAAAATATTTAAATTGGTAACATAAAAAGAGGGAAAGGGGTGCCAGAAGTTGTTTCTTTAGTTGTTGAGTTCTCCTTTGAGCTGCACCTTTGTTTGTCAGTATTCAGAGTCACTGCTAATGTTATTATGTGAATGATGACCACCAACTGACTAACTTACATCATCCTCTTCATGATCAGTTTTTCTCCATGTGCTCATAAGTTAGGTACATTGCTGGAGCTCATTCATCTTCTATATCCTCAATGTCATCTGTTGCAGGTATATTCCTTTTGGGCTTTGTCAAAGTATCCCAAGTAGATACCTATTCTTCTGTAGGCCACTGGAACTCTTGAATACTCTACAATTGTTTCTTCTACCTTTCCCATCTAGCATCAACAACCTACTTTATATCTGTGATGAACCTACTAAAGTCCATCTCTGCCTTGAAAGATTCATCAAGAATTGTATTGAAGTAATCCATATCAACTTCATTGCTATTATTAAGAAAAGCCTCCTTCTTAGGCAATAAGAGATCAAAATCTGATCTCCACATGTATCCAAATTCTTTATCTCTCCATCCTCTATTCTGATATGAGGAATGAACGTACTAAAACAAGGTCCAAATATTGTCATCTTTGCTTCAATTTGATTTTCTTTACCCTTAAAGAAGGATGAAGCAACACCTATCTTTCCAATCTCATCTCCTACTTGAAAAACTAATTCTGGGATATCATTCCTTAGAGACTTACTGTTGCTAGTCTTTCAAATCATGAATCCCTTATCGACCAAGTTGTATGATAAGTACTTAAAATAGAAACAAAATTATTCACCTTTATCTGCAGTCTAGGCAATTTATTGTATGTAGTATAAACTGCCTCTACCTTCTCCTTTAAGACCTCAATTCTATGTTGCAAAATCTTCAAAAGGGCTTGTAAAATAGCCTTAGTCTTTTCCACGTTCACCTTCTCTATTACTGCAACAACTTCCTCTACATCTATACTTTGGTTCTCTATCTGAGGGGGTTGTTCTAGTGGTGCAGGGGTAACCATAGGCATATTGAGGATTTTTTGTTGTAGATCATCCACATACTTTTCCAATTCTTTTTCCTTAATAATATGCACCTCCCTATCTTTAAAATGTGCACTATAATCATCAAAAAGTTTCTGGTGCCTCTTTGAGAGCTACTTTGTCTTGTCCTCATTTAACCTTGCAAAATGAGTGAGCACTTGTGATATCTCAAGATCCCCGATATTATGGATTGACCACACAATCTTTCCACCTTCCATCTTTTCTTTTATATCTAGCAGGGAAGGCTTTTGATCTTTTGGATATAGAGGCTCCACATAGCTAGTGCCTAGTTTTTAGGGCTATACCCAAATCCTTTTATCAAATACCCAGCTTGGGTCTCTGAAGTCAAGTTTATATTCTCCTACTTTCTTATTTGGTCTATTATGAAAGCTGAAGCCAGATCCCACCCAGGTGCAAGCAACATATTGCTGGCCTTTACTAATTGCCTAGCCTCTTCTAGAGTGATAGTTTCTGACTCAGGATCATATTCTTTTAAGGCTTGGATGGCCTCATCAGGTATTTGGCCATCTTCTATGATCTGTACATTGGAAGCAACCTACTATTGCTTGTGCCATAATAGGAAGTTCTTGAATTCATCTAACTTGATAAAATTGTCATCCTTCAAGAAGGCATCCTGCTCTAGCATCCTCTCATCTTGTCCTAGAGCCAAAGGAAACTCTATCTCTTCTACAATCACCTTTTGTTTTCTCCTCTCTTCCTTGATCTTCTACCTGATTTGGTGATCATAGGCTTTGTTTCCTAGAATTAGAGCTCCCACTCTATCTCTTTTCTTCTCAATTGTTCTTACTTGGGAAGGCTGTCCCACTAGCATTTTTTTCCTTTTCAGAGGAGGCTCACTGGTATCCTAAGAGCTAGGAAGCTCTATCAAATCCATAATTATATTTTCTTCTCCTTCTTGGCCAATATGAGGTTTTTGTTCCATGGTAGGAGGGCTATATACTAGGTAGCCTCCATCACTATCCTCATAATCTGACTTTGAGTGCTTCTCATTTTCCCTTCCTTATCATCAATTTTGTCCTCAAGTGAATTGACCAATGTATTGAAATTATCAATCATTTTTTCTAGCCTTTGGAGGTAGGGCTAGCCATTACAATGAAGTCCTATGTATCTACATATCTATATATTGCAACATTCATCTTGTATTGGCCCAATGAATCATTTAACTTGCTGAATGCATTCTTCCCAATTGTGAAGTTGCATACGCAGAAGTGTCTAGGGGTAAATGTACCCTTTCTATGGGGGGCTAAATTCTCTTTGTTAGTTAGCATTAGCTACCAAATAATTTCTAGAAATGCAATTCTTAGTGGAACAAAAAATGGTAGAACATGGGGTGGCTGGGGGTGTAATACCCCAAAAATGGACTATAGGTTCATTAACCTCTTACATCAATAATTCGATCAAAATTGACATCAAAGTCCTAACCTAAGACACATCTACACATTAGTTTATCAAAAACCTAATTGATTATCCTAATTCTACATCAAGGAATATTCCTTGAATATTCCTACTTTATCTAAATTATCTTTGATTTAATAATTATTTGGTGATAAATGTCATTATTTATCATAAAGTTGATTAATTGAATATGATGAATATTTAATTAATTAATTTAATTATGCCACTTAATTATTTAATTAGATTTAATTACATTTATTCCTAATTAATATTATTTTTATTTTGACAATAAATCAAAATTCCTACAAACAATCAATTGAATATTTATTTAATTGATTTAAAATGAAAGTTGTCAAATTTAATGATTTAATTAGAATAAAGTTTGATTTAATAATTGATTAACCCATAAATCAATTGTTTTAATTCAAAATCAGTTAAGTGGAAAATAAATCACTTTATTAATTAAATTAATTCATATTAAATCATGCACAATCAAAAAAGCAATTAACTTTAAATCAATTTTCAATTTCAATTTGTTAGCTTTATAAACTCAACATCTGATGATGAGTTGAAAAAGAGAACTAAACACTATTTTGAGATAAAAACTATTTTTGCATGATTTTATGAGTTATTTATTCTTAATTTCTTGTTAACTCAAAAATCAACCTGAGTTTATCAAGAGTGATTTATGGTTTTTCTTATGCATCCTCAAATCTTGGATTTCTATAAAAACAAGGCTTAGCTCTTGACAAAGATATCTCTTGAATTTTCACAATTACTCTGGCGAAATTGCACACGAAGAATCAAGCTTTTGCGACAGGTGATTTTGTGAGATCAATTCATAGTTTTCATAGTTTTGCATAGTTTTTCATATCAATCCATATCATTGTTAGATTAAATTTTCATATCATTTTATTCCATTCTAGATTAGATTCACATCAAGTTTTTTCATCCTAATTGCATAGAAAATACAAAAATATAGATTAATCTACATTCATTCTACATTCATCTTCTAGCATTAAATCCTTCATTTAGGTGTTGCATTGTCACTGATCTCGGTCTAATCTAAGAATACATACTCGAACCTACTAGAAGATAGTAAATCACCTGGTTAGCTTAGTTTCAATTACTTACAGATTTTGATTTTGCTAACCTCTAATGTTTTACTGAAGTGTTGTGTCCATAGCTAGGTACAATTTTCACACATACATTTATGGTGCCCACTGTGGGACCATGAAATGGGTTTCCATTCTATTTTATCAAATTTCTATCATTTTTCTCGAACCCATGACCACAAGGTTAATTTTTATGAGTTTTGTGATAAATTTTTGGGCTGTTTTTCCTGAAATCCAACTGGTGTTTTTATTGGTACATGCACATATGACATGATATAGATCCTAAATTTATATTTCTGGAAAGGTATTTGAGTTATCTTTCATTTTCTATTTGTTTGAATTAATTTCATCTTGATTTACAAGAGTTATGATCATTTTAGTACAGATTGGTCAGAACCTGATTTTATGAAATCCGACTGATGTTTTTATTGGTACATGCACATATGACATTATACAAATCCAAAATTTATATTTTTGGAAGGGTGTTTGAGCTATATTTCATTTGAGATGTTTCTTTTGAAAGATTCTTCACTAGGATTTCTTTGGCTTGATCATCTTTCATGTCTTCAACTTGTGCTTCGAAGCTTGAATGGTACATAGGACTTTTGGCAAAGTGAATAGCATGTTGAGGAGAGCCCAAATCTTTAAGAGACCATTGAGATTCTTGGGATGCATTAATGGATTTTGTATATTCATTTCCATTTAAGAATATAGGTGGAGTATAATCAATACTTGAGCCTGCAATAAGGCAAAAAACACTAGTAGAGTGCCCATCATTGGGATCACCTAGTGCTAGATCAATAACACTTTGGAAAAAATCATATTGTGAATTATGGGTCATAGAATCATAAATGCAATCTTTAGATGCATAAACCAAATCTATAGTGTAATCATCATAATAAGAAGCATCAATAGGAGAGTTAATATAAACATCATTATCATTAACCTCCATAATAGTACTATCAACATGAATTTCATCTTGAGTAATAAACATATCTTGCAAAGTAGCATTAAGAAAGTTAGATATAATTTCCTCTTCTTGGTCAAACATATCAACATGAGAGCAAGGAGGAGTAAATAGATTATGACTATCATCATCATCATCACTACTACTACTAGAAGGAACAAAATCATTAGGAGTATCATTACTATCATTTAGTTCATCATTATCCTTTTGAAGAGTATGAGTATTATCCTTAATGTTAGGAGTAGAAACAAGAGGAACAAAAATATGGTTAGCTTTCAAATTAGGAACATAAAGCACATCATGTAATTTACCATTTGGACCATAAACATTATCAGTTCCTTCAACTTGACAGCAATAATAATTAGCTAAAGAAACATTAATATGCATAGAATGAGGTTGCAAAGAATCCAAGACTTCCTTATGGGATTGAACATGTTGAGATGCATTACTATCAATATTCCATTTAGGTGGTTTAGAAGCATTAAAATAGACAGTAAAAGTAGAACGAGATTGATTTCCATTAGATTTTCCATTTGAATAGTTTTGAGAATTAGATTGATCATCCTTTTGTTTCTTAAAACATTTATGCATTAAGTGACCATCTTTACCGCAATAGGTGCAATGTGGCCTATTTGAATGATTATTGTTATGATAGTTATTTGAAGGCCTAGAATTGTAATGATCATTAAATTGTTGGCCTGAGTTATTATTTGAATTATTAGTATTGTTAGATCTTTGATAGTTATGGTTATTTGGATTAGTGTTAGAAGATCTATTCTTATTGTGACTTTGAGAGACATAAGCATGTTCATGAGATTTAAGTATGCCAAACTGAATTAATTTAGCTTCCTCTTGATGCAACATATTTTGAAAGATAACATAAGTTAGTTGAGATGCTAAGGAAGGAATAGCTAATTGAGAATAAATAAACTGTTGGAACTTTCTAAGCAAACATTTATGAATAATTATATGGATTATCCTTAAATTAGAAAGAGGAATTTGTAAACCAGTTAGTAAGACTTTAATGGAATCAAACTTGAGCAAGAAATCATCAACAGAGTTGAAATCGGTATACCTGAGGTCTTCAAGTTGGTCTCAAAGCTGGATTTTTTGAGTTTCATCTACACTGTCATAAATATTTTTTAGGATGTCCCAAGCCTGATGGGATTTTATACAAGTAGAAATTAAGACATACAATTCAGGACTTAAGGAGATCCCTATTAAACCAAGTGCTTCCTCATTTTTAGTCTGCCAAATAGTTTGGTCAGCTTGAGGAGCAAAGGCTATTGGTTTTGAACTGGCATCAGTAGCAATATCTAAAATGTGTCTAAATCTAAATATGAAGCTCATGTGCATTTTCCATGCATGATAATTTGTACTTGTTAATTTCATTTCTGGCATCAGGGTAGTCATGATGAAAAATGAAGATCTAAACTAAGGATAAACAGAGAACCCTTTAACGGAAATCAGAAAAGAACCCAAATCAAACTATGTGCACTTGCATGCAACAATAGAAAGCTATAAAAGCTTACACCAAAGAGGCATGCAAGGAGAAGCAACCTCCAGAGGGAAAATAAAATTGAAACTAAAGATACTAAAAAACAAATAGATCTCGGGTAAGCTGTTATGAATTAACAGGTACCGACGAGCATCTCTTGCATGCAAAGAGAAAGAAAACTAAATCTATTGCATGCAAAGAAAAATAAAAGAACTAAAAGAAAAATGGAAATAAATGAAATAAACTTGATAAAAGGAAGGGCAACACAAAATTGCAAGAAAAATGTTAGTTAACTTGATAAAAAGGTTAAAAAAGAGTTACAGGCCAGTAAAGAAGGGATTAAAATAAAGAGAGAGAGCTAGATCTAAAGAAGCCCATTTGAATCAATTAGAAGATGCACTTAAATGAGAGAAAATATGATCCTGACTTCTTTCTAAAGAAAAGAAAGTAAATTTAACCTTGAATCAAATCAAGAATGCTAAAGAAAAAATAATGCTAAAAAACTACAGAATCTAATAAAGCTACTAATGATGTTGTTTGCGATACACTATTTCAATGAAAAACAATGACAACATGCAACCAAAATGAAGAAGATGAAATAAACAAATATGGAAATAACTACCAATAATGCACTTAATTCCAGAAGATCACAAAGGAAAACAACTTGATAAAAGTTTTTCTTTACTAGCAATGTTTCCTCAAAAAGAGCCAATACAGTAATAGCTAATTTATCTAAACTATAAGAACCTAAATTATACACAAAAGTTACATAAAATCCAACTCATGAGATTTAGATCAAACAAACTACCCAAATCCAAATGCACAAAATTGATGATATATTAGTTATCGCTAACCAATAGCATGTGAAGACAATGTTGATACAATATGGTAAGAAGAGATTTAAAAACCTATTTGCATGGATTAGAAAATCTGAAACGTAATAAAAAATGCAAAACAAGTAACTATAAACTATTGACAATTAAACATTAACCAAAACTAAAAACTTTTAAACATTAATACTGTAGCATTAAATGAGAACTATAAACTAAAAACTGAAAACCAAAAAATAATGAGTGGAAGCAATAAAGCCAGATTCCATAGTTGAATCCACTATACATTCTATGTGTTCCAAAATTAGATCTTTAGATTAGGTCAATTGATGTGGGTTGCCTGACAAAATGCTCAAAGCTAAAATGAGAATGTGGATCATAGACTTCATGAACCGTTTGGCATACCACCTCAAAGAAAATGTGATTATAGAAGCTCCAATGGTGAGCTCAGTGTGAGATTCAAAACATGGTACTTGTTCCATTTCACTGTCACTATGCCATTTCACTCAAGGAAAAGGCCGATTTAGTTGATGGCATTAGCTGAGTGGAGGGAACAAAGGAGGATTGGAGGTAGCACTTGGGAGGGCTTGCTATTGGGTCTGGAAGCATGAGCTACAAATGACCAATGACTTCAAATTTACTTACATCACTTATGGTAATGGCTATGTTAGCTGATTGGTACTTATAAGAACAAAGGCCAGCATAAAGGCACAAACCCGAGATCCTTCACAAGTAGCGTTGTGTATGAATGAGGCCAATGAGAAAAAGGGAAAAGATAACAAAAAATATTGCTGCTGCTATAGTCTAATCACAATAAATGAAAGTGAACATAGAAATAAGGAATAACATTCAAAGAAACCAGAGACAAAACAAACATATGCAGGAAAACACATGCAGGTCAAACTGCCAAATGCATGCAAGACAAGAAAAAATGCATGCAAGGCACAAGGGAACAAAACAAAAAAAAAATGAGCCCAGTGCGATGCAAAGGGAAATTAAAACAAATAGAAACTAATGAACATGAAAAAGTGGCTCATAATGACAGCTTTGGGAAAGATTTAGAGTTGAAGGGAATGAAATGCAGGGGACAAAGGGAAAACATAAACACAGGAAACAACTCCCATTTATTTAAGAAAGAAAAGACAATAGAAGAACGTTAGATATATATGAATCTACCTCCAAATTTGGTGGACTAGTTAAGAGGGTTAGCTTTCAATCCAAACAAAAAACAAGGAAATGGCACTGTCTAAATAAATTGGAGCTGCAAGGAAACAATGAGGATTCATCTCCAATGGTCTAAACAAAATCTCTAATCTCTTTTCACATAGATGAGGAATGTTGAGGGGTTCATAAAATGAGCATGCAACAGATAGGGTAATCTAATGAACCAGCATGCAATCATGAACCAGAAGAAGAAAGGAAACAAACCACCAAGAAAAGAGGAGGATGATTATGAAAAGAAAAAACTAGCGATAATGTTAAATAAGAACAATGCTCTCTAAGCTAAGATCAAACCAATAACTCATATGAATTATATGTATAAGGGCATCACATGCAAGGAGATATATTAACATTTCATGCAATAAACTATTAGCATTGAAATGATAAAAAAATGCATGCAGAGAATCAAAGCAATGATTAAGATGAACACAAAGAGATATGAAAAATGAATAAAGGCATGCAAAAAAATGTTTCATAACAAACAATTAGTTTAAATGAAGAGAAAGAACACATGCAAGGAATAGAACTAAATTTAGAAACTAATAATTCCAATTTTGAAAAAGGATATTCTATGCATGAACCAATATTAGAACTAAGGAAAGGAGAATAATCTTTAAATTTTTTTTTTAAATTCTTTTAGTATTAAAAAATATAATAATATTAAATTATAATATTAAGATTTTAAGATAAAAAAGGATTTTCAGATAAGTATACAATAGAAAAATCTGCAAGAAGAGTTAGATTAGTATTTTGAGATAAGTATCCAATAGATAAATTGGGTTTGGCGGTAAACCAGCCAAACCCAATTTTTTTTTTAACTTTTTCCTCTTAATCAGATTAGTTAAAAACAAAATATACTAGCAATAAACTCTCTCAAGAGTCTTTGATATTGGAGTGCTCCAAGATATGGTAGCTCCTTCACCTACACACTCAAAACATGATTAAACCAACCTGCTCTGATACCATGTTAAAATAAAATAAAAATATTGAGAGTAAGGAAATTGTTTAATCAATGAGCAAGGAAAAGAAGGTATACCATGAATAATCACAAAACTAGGAGCATTCACCAAAGCACAAGGAAATAAGGAGACAATATTTTGAAGGGGGGAAAGCATAAAAAAACCCCCGTGATATAATGAAAGTGGCAAAAAATGCCTAAGAATGAGAGAGAGAGAGAGAGAGAGTGAGAGCCAAGCTCATACAATGATCAAGAAGAAGAAGAATCTCATGAGATGAGAGAAGGAGTCACATCTCTTAATAGAGATGTGAGAAAGGAGTTACATTGTAACTCCCATTTCTATGTATGCCACATTTCACTAGTGTGTGAGACAAGTGTAGGATTCCTCATAAAGAGGAATATCTATTTTCCTTAATAAAGGAAATTACAAATATTACATGTTCTCTCACTTGGACTAGAGGATGAATACATTAGGATACCTTGGTTTATCCTTTAAATACAAATATACCAAAGAAAGATTAAATTATAACAAGTTATGATCATTTTAGTGAAGACTAGTCAAAATCTAATTTTATGAAATCTTAATGATGTTTTTATTGGTCCATGCACATATGACATGATACATATCCAAAATTTATATTTTTGGAAAGGTATTTGAGTTATCTTTCATTTTCTGTTGGTTTGAATTAATTTTGTCTTGATTTGCAAAAGTTATGATTGATTTAGTGTAGACTGGTCAGAATCTAATTTTTATCACATCAGGTTTTTCGATTATCAAATGACATATTATCTTTGACTAACCTGATTTTCTACCATGTGGGGTTGAAAAGTTGTTTTTAAAAAAAAAAAATTTATGGATTTTTATAACAGTGGGTTGCATGTACAAAAATAGGTAAGTTTTTCATAATAGTGGTTTGTAGGTGCAAGTGTAGGTACATCTTGTGGGTACAAAAGATAGAAGACAAATGCTCAAATTGCTAAAATAGGTAAAATCTACTAAGCGCATTGCAAGGAACTTAGGTATTCTTTTGGATCTGATAACACTTCATTTTGGGACATAAAATGAAGTCTCTTGTGTCAAGCTTGAGTTCCTTTTACAACTTTCATAATTCACACTTCAGTTTTAGGCTATAAAATGAACATAAATTTGCTTTTTGCATATCTATTACACATAGTAAATAGGCCCTATGAACACTATTTTTGGATAATCTAGAAAGAGTGGGATTCATTCACTTGTTCATGCATGTGAAGCTCTTCTTGACGATAGGTCCCCTTCTAGGTAGGGAGGATACTGTGATTGTCTCACCTTTTACTTGGTTTGGTCCTCAACTTTTGATCAATACATTCTCTCTCCAGAGAGATCGATAGACATAGTTGTTGACATCACAAATCTTGGTGAGATAATTTCAGTCTAAGCATGTCAGATTAATCTATTTTCTATGTTTGGGTAAAAGTGATAAGGCTAGAGGATTATGCTCTACTCCCTTTTTGGGTAGTATCAGAAACTCAAATCCTTGGATCTGGACCAAGTCCCATGTGGTATCTTTTGTGAGTCACCTTTAGAGAGGATTAACCATAGTGGACATTCCCTTTATTGGGTCAACCATGTGGAAAAAACCTTAAGTATTAATAGCCATTTTTGCTATGGTAACAACAACCACTATATAAATGTCTTTGTGGAAGAAATCTCCATGAGTGTGGTCTCTTGTTGGGCTGTCAAATCTCCCTAGCAGCTCCTGATTGATTAAATTCTTGAACTATGTCAAAACCCTACTGCACCTGGATTGGAGTTTTCCCTCTTGAGATCACAAAAGTTGCAAAGTCAGACCATTACTACAAACCCTAGCGAGGCCAATTTTTCATTTTTCTAGGACTATGTGCATTCTTGAAAAACTTTTGAGAACATACACAAGTGGCATTCCTAGGGATTAGCACAATAAGTCACTATTGCTTGTTCATGTGCAAGGTTTCATTTACCCTTGTTCATTGTTTTAAGACAATTGATTGCTTGAACTCCCTTGCTTGCCATTCTGTGTGCTTGGTATCTATTTGGTTATTGAAAATGAACATACCCTAGATGAACTATTATACAGATCTTCAAACTTGAACAAAAAACTTTGCAAACAACCTGAAACTGAAAAACTAAAAAAATTGCAAATTTGAAGCAAAATTCCTTTCTGGTGTCAAAATTCATCTCAAAACTCATATCAAAGCTAAATTAAAAGTTGTCAGAAACCCTCCAAAATTTGTTAGAAATCTAGTTTTTATAGCCTACTTCTAGATCCTGTCAAAATATTCACTGTGTCAAGAACATAGTAGAAAGTAGAAAGAATCCAATCTATTTGCCTAAAGTAGTCTCTTGAGTTTGATCTAGCCTTCTAATCTATGATGTTTGAGAAGATTTAATCCACTCTCTATTTCCTATCCTCTGAACTAGCATAAGGCGTGTGCTCCAGAATCCCTTTTGCTCATGACTATACACTTTGCACACTTATCTACTAGCTAGATGGTAGATTCTAGTATCACCTAGGTTTCTCCCTATTTTAAAGTTGGCTATACTAGTGTATATGACTTAGTATAGTGTTTTCATTATGGAAAAAAATTCATATAGTAGTTTGAAGTCAGCGCACTTGATGGAAAGATCAGAAATCGGCTAAGTGTTGAAGACTAGATAGTGTACAAATTTCCTGAAGCTCAAAGAATCAATGCATGTGCGTACAACTGAGTCATGGTGTGTGTCCTAGAATTTAATTTTTTTAGACTATATTCATTCTTATTCTATGAGTGCATGATCAAATATTCAAGTATGAGAAAGATACAGATAGTTGAAGTTACACAGCTAGTGTGTGCTAGAGAAGAATAGAGTAAGTAGCCGACTATTAGCATTTTGAGTTGCAATTATATTCTAATGATGTAAAGGCTATGCACCTATTGTAATTAGGTTGTTGACATGTAAATAATTTTGTTTGTAAAAATTCTTGAGCCAATTCAATTGGAAGCATTGTATGTAATAGGTTTAAGGGGCGACCTAGTTGTTTGTTTTGTATGTGCATAGAAATATGAGATGCGCCCATTGTAATTAGGATGGAAGTTAATATAGAATTTTGATAAGTAGAGAAGAAGTCTGAAAAGAGTCTATAAGATGTATTAGAGCTTTTCAAGAGGTCAAAGCATCAACACATCAAAGGAACTGATCAAACAAGTAGTGTCATAGTGACAGTTCATCCGACAAATATAGTGTGTATCTAAGATCAGAAGGTTGTAGCCTTCACCACTTGAGTAGTGAGTTATAGGATAGTGCATCCACACCCCTAATAGGGTTCATTGTAAAATAATCCTAATAGGGTCAAACCCTTAACGAGGTCTACTGTACTTAATGCATTGTAAAGCAACTCCTAACAGGGTTAAGGATCTTCTAACAAGGATCATAATAAACTAGTACAAAATATTAGTGGGTGTCAATTCCCACCGGGGTTTTTACCTATTTGGGTTTCCTTATAACCATATTGGTGTTATGTGTTGATTTCATGTTTCATGTTTATGTGGATGTTCATTTTAGTACTTAAGCATTTAAGTTTAGTTTAAAGATTAAGTGAAAAGATAAAATACAGTGAACACTGATTCATCCCTCCCTCTCAGTGTTCCCATTCCTAACAATTGGTATAAGAGCTCTAGTCCTCAGAAAAGAAGTTTAATCACTTGAGGAGATCATGGAAAAAGAAGAAATGAAACATCTGAAAAGAAATCTGGAAGTTGCTCTTGAAGACTTGGACAAATCTGAAATGAAAACTGAACAACTAAAAGAAAAACTTAGTGATGCTCAATTAGTCATCAAAAGGCTAAGAAAGGATTTAAAAGAATGTTCTACCAGTGTGTTAGCACTTAAACATGTAGATGATTAAAAGGATTTAAAAAACTTCTACAATCAAAACTCATGTACTCCCAACAGACACATCTAAGCACAATTCAAATGCTAAGGTACTAAGGTTAAAACCTTCTTCAATTTGAGTATGAAACTCAGGCGAGTTTACCTTTCTTAATAGCATCTACATAGCATTACAATAGTGATCTATGTGCTTGACATAGATTATATAATTCAAAAAAAATATAGTAAATTTAAATTGAATAGGTTATTTGATTTTTTGGTGGTGAGCAGATGCAAATCAAGCTAAAACCAGTGCTTTATCCATTGGGCCAGAGTCAAACCCTACATCAACAGAATCCTACCAAAACAAAGTATTGAAATTTAAATGCAATGCCTAACATTCCATTCTCCCAATTCCTAACCCTACCATCAAATTCATATATGGATATTTAACTCCCAGAGACCTCCCTTAAGACTCATTCTCTCCTTGAAAGAAGCTTAAGCTCAACCCTTATATTTACCTTGTAAACAATGCACTAAAGAGCCTTACAATTTAATAAATAATAAAATTAAAGCATCCATACATAAAGACAATAGAGGATAGCAAAGAAATTCTAGTATTTTTGTATTAATATTCAACTGTATCAGTATGTCTTAATAGAGACCTGTGAGAAGTAAGATCCTATATTCAACACTATCTTTACAAAGTATATCGACCACCACCGCAAAAAGAAGAAAAATTGCTATTTATATCACTGGCCATCTTGGAATCCTCAAAGAAAGGATGAAACAAGCTTCAAATGGCTAGGAAAGTGACTTGCACTATAGACAAAAATTACAAACAATCATTACAAAGAGACTAGAGAAGCAGAACAACTTCCAAACAAATGGAAGCTTTACAGCTGGCACCTTTATTTGAGGATATTTCAGAGTAGTTTCTAGTTTTTTGCATGAATGATGACCACCATTATAGGTTAACTGACATCATCCTTTGTTTGATACATGCTCTCCCTAGAATTCTAGATCAGGTGCTAGGTGTACTTTACTCTTCTTCTTCTACGTCTAGCTCCATGACGGCTGGCTTCTTCTTCTATTTCTTTGTACTTTTATCCCAAGCAACTACATCATCATCAAATGGCCAATTGTAGCTCTCTAGGTCTTGTAGTGTCTTTAGCTACATTTCCCACCTGGAATCAGTTATGCTTTTAACATATGCAACAAACCTTATGCAATCATTCTCAATTTTGATCATGTTGTCTATTATATTGTTACTACCTTGTAAGTCCAAAGAATTGTCACCCCCAAGGAAAGCCTCCTACTTAATTATTATTTGGCCCATGCTTAGCCTGCACTCATCCATACTGATTATGCTTCCATCATCATTGCATACTAAGGGAAAATACTTACTATAATCCTTAGCAAACATAATCATCCTAGACTTTATTTGATTTGACTTTCCCTTAAAGAATTTTGAAATAGCACTGACCAACCCTATCTTCTCATATACTTCTGTAACCACTTTAGGGATGTCAGGCCTATGTTTCTATAGGGCATCAAGCTTTTCAAATAACACATTCCTCTTGGACCATATACTGTAAAGTGGCTCTAAAGTAGCCAATGACTCAATCACCTTTTCATTTGCCTTATGCAACATGATAACTGGCTGATGAACTAAGTCCATTTTCTCATTTATTTTATCCAATCTATGTTGCACAACTTCTGACATGGTCTTCAAAGCTTCCTTGAGCCTTGTCTTTTCCAAATCTTCAATTGGCTTGTTAGGAATCTCTGCCTCTGGCTGAGAGGGAGCCGCAATTTGCAAAGGAGGAGGAAGGACCTCTTTTGAAGCTTCCTCAAGCTTATCTTTCAAATCACTTATCTCACCCTCCATTTGTTTGATCATCATTAAGTTTAGGTCCCTGTCCTTAGAAACTTTCATGGAATTTTCAAATAATTTGCTATACCTCTTAGACAACTAAATTGTTTTTGCTTCATTGAGGTGGGAAAAGTGTGTTACTGCCTTGGAAACCTCAAGATCAGTAGTATTTTGAACAGTCCAGACAATTTTATCTCCATCTATCTTATCTTCAATACTCACTAGAGATGGCTTCTAATTTATAGAAGAAATGGACCATAATGCAACTTCTTGAGACTTAGGATCATAGTTGCTTCCCCTAATCATGTCTCCTATATGTACTTCATAGGACAGGTTACCCTCTAGCTACGTTCTAATTTGATCAATGATGAAAGCAGAGGTGAGATCCCAACTAGGAGTACAAAGCATCACTAGATCTTACCATTTCTCTGGCCTCCTTAATAGTGATTTTCTCAAGGCTGGGATCATAAGATGTCAGAGCCCTCATGGTTTCCTCACTTGGTTCCATACCTTTTGGTAATGCCTTAGCAACTTCTTGAGATTTCCTCCAGCAAAGAAAGTTCCTAAAATCTTCACTTTTGATGAACTTGTCATCACTAAGGAACTCCTCTTGATACAATTTCCTCTCATCCTATCCAGATAATAGAGGTAGATCCACCTCTATCTCCTTGGAAATTTTATTCTTTCCCTCTCTGATGGCTTTTCTTAATTGGTGGTGATAAGCCCTATTACTAGGCACTAGAGTAGAGGCTACATCCATTATTATTTTCTATTTCTTCTCCCTAGGAGGCTCACCCACCTCAAGCCTCTATTTTTTCAATGGTGGCTCTAAGTTGTCCCCTATTTCTAGTTGATCTTGTGTCAAATTAGTAATTGGTGAGTCCCTATTCTGAGGTGGACTATCACCTTCTTGTGATTCATTGGTAAACTCTTTAGGTTTAGAAGTGGAGTAGTCTTTCTTAACATCTAATTTCTCTTCAATCATCCCTTCCAATTGATTGGATAGGGTTCCATACATCTCAATCATTTTCTCCATCCTCTTCAGGTATGGGAGATCAGGGAAAAAACCATCAAAAGAAATTCAGGCCTCCTTGAGTTGAGCCTCTAATCTTAGCAGATCAAAATATTTTGCCCATCTTCTACTAGCCTCATCTTGATCCAAGATGTTCCTGATCACATCTTCCTCATCTAGGCCTTCATGCTTTCTTATTGTCCCAATATTGGGGATCAAAGTCATCCTTGCAATCATAATGAAATCTTCTTGGTCAACATATCTACAAGTGCTAGAAATCATCTTAAAATGATTGAGCCAACCACTGAGCTCATATAATGCTCTCTTCCCAATCAAAAAACTACCAACTTTGAATTTTGATGAAGGGTGCTCCCCTTAATACCACAAACACATAACAGAAATAGAGAAACAACAACAATATGCAAGAACAGAAAATTGGCTTCTTATTATCTCCACAAATGTGGAATTACAAACTTTCAGAATTACAATATGCAAAGCCACATGGGCATTCCCTTACAATATTCCGTAGGACAAAGCCTCGAACTATTACCCAGATCTACTACCCAGAACTATTCTGAACTGCCTAAGACAATAATACAGCCTTCCTTATATAGGCAATTATCCACCGCCTGGGAAGGTTCCAGAATTTTAGCCAATAAGGCCGACCAAACTTAGAATTATTTTATTTTACATTTTATTACATCATAGTCGGCTCAAGATAACCTTTGAAACCCGAACAGAAATTTTGAAGAAAATTATTTTTCGCCATTTCAGGTGGCCCAACTTCCGAAGACCATAAGTCATCACCAGTTGACCCGCTCGGCTATTGTAACCCCATTTCGGAAACGCCACGAAGCGCTCTACAGGCTTGATTGGCGCAAGCGCTCATCACTCAAATTTTTGACCTCATCCAGGGCCTCTAAAGCTTTCAAAACTGAGTTCAAAGTTTCTGTACCCTGCTGCCAATACCGAAAATCTTCAATATCTTCCAATATACACTTGATCTGGCAATGAAACTTTACTGGCAGACTTATATGACCAAAATGAACCTCTAAGAAAGAAATCAGATCATTTTGAGCACATACAAAAATTACCAAAAATAGTAACTTTCCATAAATAGCAGCTCTGCACAAAATAACCCTTATTGAATATAAAAATAGAAATATTTTTTTTTGGGTGATGCAAGATTGCTCTTACACCCAGGATGCTCCTGCATCAGACACCCGGGGTAATTTGAGAAGTGACCCTGTCACGACTCAGGTGTGCAGAGGAAAACCAAGACGGTTAACCTCCTCCTTTGTTAGCCATGATGAATCTTCAACAGGTCATCCTTTCCATTTGACCAGATATTCTTCATATGTCATGTTCCTTGTGCTTCTGCCAACACGACTATCCAGTATATCTTCAATCTCCTTAGTGTCTGAACTAGTTGTTGGAATACTCCACTGTGCTGTTGTGATCTCATCTTCAACACCTCCTTCATGATACTCTGTCAGATCTGAAATGTTAAACACTGGCGAAATATTTAGCTCAGTAGGTAATTCTACCTCATATGCATTTCCTGAATCATGTTTCTTCAGTATCCTACATGGTCCAAACTTCTTCATTTTCAGCTTGTTATATGTACCAACTGGAAACCTCTCCTTCCGCAAATGAACCATGACTTCATCACCAACCTGAAATTCCTTATACCTCCTTTTCTCATCTGCCTTAGCCTTATACTGTGCATTCATCTTGGTAATATGCTTCCTCACCTCCTCATGGATGTTCTTCAAGTGTTCTGCAAAATCCTCAGCTTCAGCACTACTTATTTCTCCTTTATCTATCTTCCTCAATTCAGATGCATTTCTTGGACTACTTCCATATACAATCTGGAATGGTGATTTACCAGTGCTCCTGTTGACAGAATTATTGTATGCAAATTCTTCCTGTGGTAAAATCAAATCCCATCCTGTTGGCTTATCTCCAACCAAACATCTCAGCAAATTTCCCAAACTCCTATTCACCACCTCTGTCTGTCCATCAGTCTGTGGATGATGTGATGAACTAAACTTCAAATCTGTCTTCAACTTCTTCCATAATGTACGCCAGAAATATCCAACAAATTTAGTGTCCTGATCTGAAACTATGGTCTTTGGCAAACCATGAAGTCTCACTACTTCTCTGAAAAACAATTCTGCTACATGAACAGCATCATTAGTCTTCTTGCAGGGAATAAAATGTGCCATCTTTGAAAATCTATCAACTACCACAAAAATTGAATCATGTCCCCGCTGAGTCCTCGGTAAACCAAGAATAAAGTCCATGCTGATATCCTCCCAAGGCTTCTCTGGTACAGGTAATGGCTGATACAACCCTGTATTCTGCATCACTCCTTTCGCCATCTGACATACTCTACAACTCTGTACAAACTTCTTCACATCTTGCTACAATTGTGGCCAATAATAATTTTCACTAACCAAAGAAAGGGTTTTGTCACGACCAAAATGTCCAGCCAATCCTCCGCTATGCTTCTCCTTGATGAGATTCTCCCTCATAGAACTTCATGGAATGCACAACTGACTCCCTCTGAATAGCATATCATCCTGGATGATGAAATCCAACCATTTCGTCCTGTCTAGAGTAACAGGTTCTGTACAAGCTTTCCAAGCTTCACCAAAATCAGGATCCTCTGGATACAAATTCTTGAGTTCCTTGAACCCAACTACCTCAATCTGCATCTCTGTCACCAATAGTTGCCTTTTGCTAAGAGCATCTACAACCCTATTAGACTTTCCACTTCTGTGTTTCAAAAAAAATGTATAACTCTGCAAAAACTCAACCCATTTCAAATGTCTTTGATTCAATTTTCCTTGACTATTTAAATATTGTAAAGCTTGATGATCAGTATACAAAACAAAATCTTTAGGAAGCAGATAATGTCTCCACTTCTTTAATGCCTGAACTATAGCATAAAATTCCTGATCATAAACAGAATATTTCCTCTTGGCATCATTTAACTTCTCACTGAAATAAGCAACAGGTTGACCTTCTTGGCTCATAACAGCTCCTATTGCAGTACACTAGCATCACAATCGACTTGAAACACCTTATTAAAATCTGGAAGTGCTAAAACAGGTTGTTCTGTAACTTTTTGTTTCAACAATTGAAAACTCTTTTCTGCTCCTTTAGTCCACTTAAACTCTTTTCTATCCCCTCTCATTGTTTCAGTCAAGGGTCCACAAATACTGCTAAAATTTTGGATAAACTTTCTGTAAAAGCTAGCCAAACCATGAAAAGATCTTACCTCAATAGCACTCCTTGGAGTAGGCCATTCAAGGATAGCCTGTACCTTCTCTGGGTCCATTTTTAGACCTTCTCCTAAAACTACAAACCCCAAATACACTAACTCTTTCTTCACAAAACTGCACTTCTTCAAATTAATCAGCAATTTCTCTTCTCTCAACTTCTCAAATACCATACGAATATGCATCATATGCTCATCTAATGTCTTACTAAAGATCAAAATATCATCCAGGTAAACAATGACAAACTTACCCAAAAATTCTTTCAGAACCTCGTTCATGAGCCGCATGAAAGTGCTCAGTGCATTGGTTAGCCCAAAAGGCATGACTAACCACTCATATAGTCCTTCCTTTGTCTTGAAGGCAGTCTTCCATTCATCTCCTTCTCTGATCCGAATCTGATGATATCCACTTTTCAGATCTATCTTTGAGAAATACACAGCTCCACTCAAGCAGTCCATAATATCATCCATTCGTGGCAATGGAAACCTATACTTGATTGTGATCTTGTTTATTTCTCTGGAATCTGTACACATCCTCCATTCTCCATTCTTCTTTGGTGCTAATATCGCTGGTACAGCACAGGGACTCAGACTCTCACGGATCAATCCTTTCTATAACAGTTCATGTACTTGTCTGTTCAACTCCTCACTTTCTGCAGGTGTCATTCTGTGTGCTGCCTTATTCGGCAAACTCGCTCCTGGGATCAAGTCCATCTGATGACTGATCTTCCTGACTGGTGGTAATCCATCAGGCACGTTATCGGATACAATATCCTGAAACTCATTCAACAAATCTGCAACTTCTACAGGAACATCTTCTACTTCCTCTCTACCAGTTTTTGGAATTAAAGCAAAACATACATGCTCATGCCTCATACCATCTAGGAAATTTCTTCCATCAACAAAAGTTATCTTTGCATTACCACATACCTTTTCTTCAGTCTCCTTCAATGGCTTTAGCTTATGCCGCACTCCATCATTTGTCAGGGAATAGGTATTCACACGACCATCGTGTACAGCACATCTATCAAACTACCATGGTCTACCCAACAACATATGACATGCATCCATAGATATGATATCACACAATACCTCATCTTGGTATCCGCCAATCTTGAACTTCACCAGGCATTGTTCATTGACCATGACCTTGTGGTCATCCTGTACCCAGGCAATCCGATATGGATGTGGGTGTTTTTATCTCTTGAGCTTCAACTTTGTCACCATCTCTTCTGACACCAAATTGTCAGTGCTTCCACTATCAATGATCACATCACAACATTTACCTTCACACTTGCACCTGGTGCGAAACAGGCTCCTCCTTTGCTCAGGTTCATTCTCACCACTCAACAGGACTCTTCTGTTAATCAACGTTTCTCCTCTTTCAGCATCTTCAGAATTTGATGATCTGGCATCTTCATCTACATGTGCAACTCTGGCCTGGCCTTCATTTCTCCTGTCCGTTCTGCCTTGGTGCTGAGGACATTCAAATGCCCTATGACCTTCTTCTCCACAGTGAAAACATGTTCCACGAAAGCCACCTCTTCCAGATCCTTGTCCTCTTCCTCTTCCTCTCTGATCTCTATTATTCTGATCCTGGAAGTGATTGGAATTATTTCCTCGCTGATTCTGACTACTACTGGCCTCATCCTTCTTTTTCGAATCCTCATTTCGGCCACCATATGACCGTCCACCAGATCGTCCACCGCGACCTCTTCCGTTTTGTCTGCTCTCAAACTTCTTGTTCAGCTTTTCCTCTACTTTTAGGGCAAATTGGTATGCCTCCTCAATACTGTTCATTCGAACCAGATTCAACTCCTCCTGAATGCTTGGCCTTAACCCATTAAGGTATCGGGCAACTTTCTCCTTATCAGCTTCGGCATGGCCTGTTCTGATGAGGAGTCGATAGAACTCCTCTGTATACTCCTGAACAGATTTTCCTGCTTGCTTCAAACTTTGCATTTTCTTCAGTAGGTCAAGCTCATAATCAATAGGAATGAACTGTCGCTTCAATTTTTCCACCATCTGATCCCATCTTGTGATTTTATCTTTCCCTCTTCTATTTCGCTCCAATTGAATTTCTTGCCACCAGATCTTCGCATGACCTTTTAGTCTGGCCTTCGCAAATTTGACCCTATCAGGATCCTCAACATCTTCATACTCAAAATACTCCTCACATTCATTGATCCAGTCGATCAATTCCTCTGGGTTAAGATTTCCAAAAAATGTAGGAACCTCAATCTTAGGTCTTTTCCCAATCTTAGAAATGGCCCGAAAAAGTCTTTCTTCCTCCTGGTTCACAATTTCGACTTCTCCTTCTTGATATTCTTCTTCGGCTTCATCCTCGCTTTCATCTCTGACATTAAGATTCATTCCTCTGCAAATCTCTTCTTGCAATGCTCGCACTTGTCTCTGCAGCTCTCTAACCTCAGGTGTTACAACACCAGCTCTTCCGCCACGTTCCCTTCGTGGAGGCATTTTCATGATGCGCGCTGAAACCCTAGCCACGGTCCTGGTGCAAACTGCCTCACAGTCAGTGATCTGTTTACACACTCAAGAAAACCTGGCTCTGATACCACTTGATGAAGGGTGCTCCCCTTAATACCACAAACACATAACAGAAATAGAGAAACAACAACAATATGCAAGAACAGAAAATTGGCTTCTTATTATCTCCACAAATGTGGAATTACAACCTTTCAGAATTACAATATGCAAAGCCACATGGGCATTCCCTTACAATATTCCGTAGGACAAAGCCTCGAACTATTACCCAGATCTACTACCCAGAACTATTCTGAACTGCCTAAGACAATAATACAGCCTTCCTTATATAGGCAATTATCCACCGCCTGGGAAGGTTCCAGAATTTTAGCCAATAAGGCCGACCAAACTTAGAATTATTTTATTTTACATTTTATTACATCATAGTCGGCTCAAGATAACCTTTGAAACCCGAACAGAAATTTTGAAGAAAATTATTTTTCGCCATTTCAGGTGGCCCAACTTCCGAAGACCATAAGTCATCACCAGTTGACCCGCTCGGCTATTGTAACCCCATTTCGGAAACGCCACGAAGCGCTCTACAGGCTTGACCGGCGCAAGCACTCGTCACCCAAATTTTCAACCTCATCCGGGGCCTCTAAAGCCTTCAAAACTGAGTTCAAAGTTTCTGTACCCTGCTGCCAATACCGAAAATCTTCAATATCTTCCAATATACACTTGATCTGGCAATGAAACTTTACTGGCAGACTTATATGACCAAAATGAACCTCTAAGAAAGAAATCAGATCATTCTGAGCACATACGAAAATTACCAAAAATAGTAACTTTCCATAAATAGCAGCTCTGCACAAAATAACCCTTATTGAATATAAAAACAGAAATATTTTTTTTTTGGTGATGCAAGATTGCTCTTACACCCAGGATGCTCCTGCATCAAATTTCCTTGGTGTAAAAGTTCCCTTCCTATGAGGATCCAAAATCTCCTTATCAGTCCATACCAACTATGATATAAACTCTAATAGGGCAACCCGTGGTGGCACAAATCTTGGAAGCAAGTGAAGGGGTTGAGGGCAGCCATAAACCCTTATAACTATGTAATTCTCCCCTAAGTAGAAGTCACCCCAATTGTGGTTCCCTTGCCAATTATTCATCTACTATACTAGCGTCAAAATTTGTAAAACCTTAGACTACAATCTCACCACATTTGTTCCTAATATCGACAAAATTGGGAGAAAAAAGAAATTTTGGAAAACATAGAAATCACACTCATTGGAAGTGTAATTCTAGACCTCAACCAATACTGCACTAGATTGGGATGACCTTCAAAAGTGAGCCTAAGCTTCAACATCCTTGCATCCAGATTATTGACATGGAAATACAAAATTAAGTGCATCAGGATGGAATGATGCATGAACCTAATAGGCCTCTTATTTTCCTTAACAAACATCAAACCCTCATGCATCCTATCGATTACATACTCAATGTAATCATAGTCAGTGTTGGCATGGGAATTCTTAATATCCAAGATTATCATTAACAGATTAGAAATATTTTTTTCTTCATCACCATCCATTCCTAGAACTCGACACAACCCATAACATAGGTACTTCATATATAAATAAAGGGACTTGAACTCAAATGGGGCATTCATGCTTGTGGGGAGAGGAGCTACATATTTACCATGTTTAGGCTTGTGCTTAACTATTTGGCTCTTCACTGATCCAATATGACTCGCATACTTTTTTCTTTCCTTTTTTAAATCAATTTCAGTGGAAGAGGAGGAAAAGAAATCAAAGGCTTTCATAAACAAACCTCTATCTAGGGTAACAAAATCAAACTGGTCCTCACATTTGATAGTTTTAGAAACAAAGTCATACAATCTAGCTAGCTCTATGACAAGGTCAACATCAAGAAAAACATCTGGGACAACTAGCTTAGCTAACCCCAAAGTCCAAGCATTAAAAATTGGAATATATTTATGCTTATTATTATAAAAGTAAGTGAAGACTAAATAACCTAAGGCAGAAGGAGTGACAAGGTCTCTACATTTGTCCATGAGATCTTCAAAAGCCATGTCAATAGCCTTCTTGTTCTGGTTAGACCCAGAAAGCAATTTGAGGAACTCATATGAATAATTGGGCTTCCCTTTCTCTTCACCACTATGTTCTTTAGCTTTTCCACTGGATGAAGCCATACTTGCTTCTGGTTAACTCATCTTGCAATACGAATGCTTCAGCTCTACAAACTCTTCTAACTTTGCGCTTTCTGCCTTCACTCTAGAGAATGCTATTCACTTCGGAAAACTTTGAACATAGAAAGAAATGATGTCCTAGCTATATATCATTGAGAATTGAATGTGTTTAGTTACCAAAATCATTACAAATCCATCTTACATCACCTTTGCATTCAATTATGTGCATTACCAACTTCAATTCAAAGCTAGCCATGGTGTGGATGTTGACAGTCTGATTTAAAAACTTAGAAATAAAGCACAAAAGAAATGATTATGGATTTTAGCTTTAAAACCCTCATTAAATGATAAAAACCCTTGCTAAAATCTGATTGGACATCATTTAATTTTCTCCAACTTGGCAATGTACTTTTCCACATAGGAAACAAAGCATAACCTTTCACTAATGAATTCTTAACCTGACTTGATTCAGAGATCCAGTGAACAAAAGCCTCTCGCAATCTCTAAATGAAATGCCAACCTCAGGTTAAGCATATGTTGGCACCTGCAAAAATTTTCATGGCTTTGTAATGTTTTCTTTGGTCTTTGCAATTATCTTCTTTGTCTCTGGCTTGAAACCCTAGGTCTCATTTCATATTTCTAGCCGTTGGGGGAAAAATCCTTATTTGTCTTGGCCAGGTTCTATTTTGTCTTTTCTTTTTGGATCACTTAAGTCTCCCTTATTGCACATGATTATTTCCATCATGCATTCATTGAATCATGCAATGTATCTCCTTTATCCCAAGTTATTCACCGAACTGACGACTATGGTGGTCCTTTGGTCAAGTTTTTCTTTGGTCGTTGAATCTCCTAACTCATGTCATGGTTAATCTAAGCTTTCAGTGATTCAATGACTGTGTTGTCTCCTGTTCGCTTAATATCTGGTAGTCTCATGTTAGCATCTGGTGACTTGGTGAACATGGTTATCTTTCCCTTTAGTCACTTAATCTCTCAATTCAAATGGCATATTCCTTTCTATTCAGTGACTCCAAGAATTGCTTGTGTTGCTCATTCTCTCAAAGCTTAAAGAATATTCCATCTCCTTCTGGCAACTGGGCGAGTGGTTTACTTTCCCTACAGTCGCATGTTCTCCAAATCCTTACATTGTTAGATCTTTTATTCAGAAAATAGGTGAAGCCTTTGGTCGCATAGTCTCTTGTTCCTAGCGGTTACACCTGAAACATTTAGTGACCTGGTGGGCAGTTTGTATTTTCTTCAGTTGCTAAATTGCGAGATGCTTGGCCCATGTCAAGTGGGGTGGAATAGTTGGCAAGTGTTAGAGGTGACTGAGCAGTGATGACAAATGAATTGATGATAGGTGGCACTAGTCAGGCCCATCATTTAGTCCCCTTTTAATCCTATGGTGGGTGCATGATCTCATGGAATATTCTTCCCCCTTGAGATCATGCCACAATCATCCGATCTTCCAAGTCATAAGATGACATCACTATGGGAGCTTTTCTAGGAGGCGTTGATGTGCTTGTTTTCTATTGGTTTCTAGAAGGTGATAGGGACATGTCATTGGGCCTAGATATATTCAGAAAGAATGATAGTGTGGTAGAATCTATGGTAGGCACATGATCTCATGGAATATTCTTCCCCCTTGAGATCATGCGATGGTTTTCTGATTTAAAGGGCTTGTATGCAGTGGATCTAGTTGTCAGAGGATGCTAAGGTGTCAGGTTTTCATTGGTTGTAGATAGAGCAATTTGGTAGTTGTCAGCGGGCCCAAGATTATAAAAGTATTCAATGATCTAGTGACAAAGGGTTTCGCTTGTTCTCATAATGAAACCTAGGGTCAAGGAAAGACTTTGAGACTTGGTGAATGTAGTGCTTGCATAATTGCCAAACCAGACTGCGGTTAAGCAAAAGTGTTTCATGAACAGGAGAATGCCTTTGGTCATGTGTTTGATGAGTGACTAAAGGTTAGTAAAGCTTGTTGAGATGTGTGGGTCCAAATTGATAGATGTGTCTATGTGCTCATTTCCCATTGGCCAAGGAATTGCTGACGAGGCCAGAGACTTTTCAAAGCCCAGTTAACTATTTTAAAGGATATTTTGAACCGCCCAATTTGCTAGGAAGAAATAAAATCAATGGTCATGTTTTAAACTTGAGCTGGTAAAAATTTTCATTTAAATTCAAATCTTCTGTAGGGTTTTTGCTAGGGTTTGAAGCAATAAGCCATATAAAACAAAGCAGTGGTTTAGAATTGATTTCTCTGAGACATTTGTAGTTGGAAAATGATGTAGAAGACATAGGTTGTTGTGTAGACCTGATTTTTCCATCCTGGGGTGCCATGCCAAGTAAATACAAAGGACTATTATTTGACATAGGCAGCTAGGGTTTTGATTGGTGTTAGAGATCTCCATGTTATGTACATGCAAGATCTATGGCTAGCTCTGGCATTAATTTTGTTTTTCTTGTAACAAGAAATCAGTTGGAATTGTATCTGCAGTTAGCCTAGAATATGAAACTAATTATTTGTACATCAGATTTAATTTGATTCTCCTAGATTTCTAGGCTTTTCTTACACTCTTTCATTTCTTGTTTAGAGTGGTTTTTGTAGACCTAATTTTTCCCTAAATGATCCTTTTCTTGTTGCAATCCTTGTTCCTATAAAATGATTTCCAAGATCATTTAGAGGAGTTTGAGTTTAAGCTCTAGTTCCAGTTTTCTTCTGTGAGCTAGTTCCATGAATGTTCTACCCTGTAAATATTGCCTTCTTCCTTGCATATAGAGTGTTCCCTCTTTTCTTTCTAGTTTTGAGAATATAATACAAATTGTAATAGTCTGTCTTATGTATGAGATTTTAATATATTTGTACTACTATCAGATTGTCTCCATTTGAGTTTTAGGCTTATTGATTGAAGCATCAAGGGTGTTTCATCCTTTCTATTTGCATTTCCTATGTGTCTGCAATAGAGTTGTTTTCATAGAAACACCTAGGTTTAGGACTAGTTTTCAGATGTGTATGAGCTGGGGTATCAAGGGTATCTCATGCTTGTCTTCCAGTGGATGTTGATTAATGTATTACTTGTTTATAGGTCTCTTCCAAGGGGAGGGTTAAAATCCTTTGAATAGGTGATAGCATATCTGGGTACACAGGTGGATTGTTGAAGTGAGATCTGATCAGTGGTGTATGTTTGGTGTAAGGCACTAACATATTAGGATGTATTGTATTTTTGTTTCATAGCTCTCTATTGCAGTGAGATATTTGACTCTATTTCCCATTGGATAAGGCACTGGTCTATGAGAGACTTAGGGTATTTCAGGGGTCCATTCAACCTAACATCAAATCATTCAAATGGGAACACTTATCCTTTCATGTTGATAGTAGTAGTAGGAGGTCCATTCTAGTTTTAAAAATTATTCCATGCAAGCAAGTTATTGCATTAGGTTTGGTTCATTGGGGTACATGATAGCTATAGGGTTCTGATAACTATTCCATAATAATCTATCTACAGGCCTTTTTTTTATCAAGAAGAGTCATGAGTGTGTAGATAAGGCAATACCCACCTGAGTGATGTGGAGCTCAAAGAAGGAGGATGCTCTTTGTCCTCATCAATTGGCCCTTTTTCCCTGTCAGACTTTGGAGTGTAGACTAGCCAGTTTGTCAATCATAGTGTAAACCTGACATTGTGTGGGAACAAGTTTAAAATCCAACAGCTTAGAGATTCAGCAAAAGAGCCATTCATGTGATCTTCAAATAGTTTCCTAACTCATGGTTTCATTTAGAGAATAAGCAACCACTGTTGATCCCAAAGATGATCAATGGTTTTTATATTAAGCTTTGAAAATCATGACAACTCCATCACTATTCAGAGAATAATCTATTAGAAATAGTCCTAAGAGATAACTGAGAGGGGGGGGGGGCTGAATCAGTTATCTACAAGATTCAATTCTTTATCCAATTAAGTATACTTAAACATAAAGCATAAAAAAAAAAAAGAACACATGAAAACAAAACCAATATTTTGGTTACGGGAAAACCCAAATAGGTAAAAACCCCTATGGCACTTGATACCCACTAATATTCTATACTAGTGTATAATGATCCTTGTTAGAAGATCCTTTACCCTGTAAGGAGTAGCTTTACAATATATTAAGTATAGTAGACCTGGTCAAGGGTCGGACCTTGTTAGGAGTCTTTTACAATTGTCCCTATTAGGGGAGAGGATGCACTATCTGAGAGCTCACTTCTCAAATGGGCGAAGGCTACAACCTTTTGAATAACAGATACACACTATATCTGGATCTTGGTGAACTGTGCTTTGACCTACTATCTAGATCAGTTCCAATGAATATCACAAGTACTTTACTTGGTCACATAGACCTTCTTTTGATGGCTCAACACTTCACACACTCTGCTCTATTGTGCTTAATCAACTATGAACCACACTCAAGCAATCACAAATGACTACCTATAAATATCTTTCCTCTAAATGATATAATCAAGTTGACCTATTAGAACCACCTTGAAATCATATTAGAGAAACCATAAAAAACTCCAATAAACATTATGTTAGCTCTATTATGCACACAACACATTCTGGGACCTATCAAATAAGATAATTGTAGACACACACTACACATTGCTGGCTCTACCAAAACAACTGGAAATTTCTCTGTAAGTTGAATTAACTCATGCGATCTTAACCAAACATTAATAACTCTCCTCTAATCTTAAATCCAAGGGCACATACCAACAAGATAGGTGCAACTCAAGAACCAATAAAATCTTTGTCGGCTCTTCTGAACAAACATAGGAAACTGCTGCTGGCAAATAGCGACTGCATAACTTTACTTCTACTCATCAACAGACTATGCATCCATAACTAAAACATCACTAACATGTCTTCAACATATATCCAAGCACACAAGGCTCCATGATAACTTTATGAACAACCATACATAGAACACTATCTGTTACTCTGTCAGGAAAACTACTAACACTAGATATTATATAACTATATGTACTAATAGTTAACCTCTGTACCCATGATATCATGCTGATATCATGTCCATGCTACATATATAGAAATCTTATTGCATAAGACTTACACACATGCTACTTTTCATATGTTTTCATCAATGACAAACATACAGTCAGTATTGGCTTGCTGGCAAATTTCCAACAATCTCCCCCTTTGGCATTGATGGCAACACATGGAATGAAAAACCACCACCAACCCAAATGAAGATTTCTTTTATAACTACTACCCAAATTTCCTATTCCATACAATTTTGGCCAATAGGCTAGGCTCTATCTAGAAATCTTCATTTTTTAAGCCCTGTTGAGAACCTTGAGAATTTTTATAGTTCTGTGCCTCTTCCCCTAGTCTCTGCAAATTGTTATATCTATGGTCTAATAGCCATTAAATTTGCAAAAAATATGACCATTGGAGGTAAAAAACCCTAAAAACCCTATGAACAGTTCTATTTTTCCCTTACCTTTTTCAGTCACTTAAGTCATTATATTCTCATGTGTGCTTTTTCATGATTGGTGGTCGCAAGATCTCTAAAGCTCAACCGAATATTCTTTTCTATTTCCCAATCAGATAGAATATTCCCTTTTAATTTAGCAATCTGGCAAGTAGTTATGTTTCTTATGGTGGTTAGGTCACTTGGTAGGTTAAGGTTTGGTTGACATCAACAATTGTCATGATACCGCAAGGAAAAGGTGCTCAAGGGTTAATCTTCTTGGCATTACGACAACCGTCTGATCTTCCAAATGAAGGAATCTGATGTCATAGTGAGATTGGTGTCAAGTGTTGCAGGTGGTGCTCATTTCTAATTGGCCAAGCTAGATGGTGACATGGCTTTTCTTGGTGGGGCTAGGGTTTTTGTTATCCAGACAAGTTAAAATTTGATCAAGATTGACGACTGTCATGATACCACAAGGAAGATGTGCTTGAGAGATAGTCTTCATGACATTGTGACAATCGTCCGATGAAAATTGAAGTAAAGTCGTAGGTCCGAGGTGCCAGTCATGCTGAGGTGTTCATTTCTCATTGGTTTTTGACTGGTGATGTGGCTGATGAATTTTTAGAGGGCCTTGCAACTATTATGAAGAATGATCTAAGCTATTCGATTTGTTGGTAAATGATGATATCGATGGTCATGTTTTTAAAATAGAACCAAGTGGTCGTTGGAGCCCAAATTTGAACCTTCCTATAAAGTTTTCTACTAGTGTTTGATCCAGTGAGTCGTATGCGACAAATGAGGTAGCTCAGAATTGATTTTTTAGGATGGTTGCAGGTTGTGAAGATGATGAATAATATCTAGGTAGCTATCCTAGCCTGATCTTGCTTCCTGGGTTCCATGCCAATTTAAATGCAGTCGATGTTTCTTGGCATAGGTGGCAAGGTT
This sequence comes from Chamaecyparis obtusa, assembly GCA_027943335.1. Classification (NCBI taxonomy): domain Eukaryota; kingdom Viridiplantae; phylum Streptophyta; class Pinopsida; order Cupressales; family Cupressaceae; genus Chamaecyparis; species Chamaecyparis obtusa. Next base: position 2,657,014 of record BSBK01002152.1, on the reverse strand, counting down.
TGTTTGATGAAAAATAGTTCCATGTCCTGGTTCACATAAGAATTTGACAGAGGTAAATGGATCAGATTTGAACATTCATGATGAACCTGACTTATAGAGAAAAATTCATGGCGATGGTGTGGGGTTCTCAACTTGTAGCAAAGTAGATGGATGAAGGTGGCTCATCTGTAGACAATTATGGTGATGGAAAAGACATGCAAACATATATTTGATTGGCCAAGATATTTCAAGGATGCATTTATGATCAGATATGATAGATTTAGGGTTTCCATTATTGTATGAAGATCTATGTAACCCTAATTAGATTTTTTTTTTACTCTTGCCTGTGTGCTAGGGAGATGTATCTATTAGTTTTAGAGCTCTTAGAGCTTAGAGTTTTACGGTTGTAAAAAAGAGAGTTCTTCTTTCTTAGGAGCTATCCATGGCATTTTTTCTACCCTTTGGCTTTTACAATCTATAATCTTTCATTGATTTATCAGATTCAATAGAGGCTTTCTAAGGCATCTTCTCTACCCTCAAGTCTTTCCCTTGTCTATATTTCTCTCAATGAGTATAATATATTGGCTTTTTTTAGAGAAATCTTGGAGTTCTAGGGCCCTTCTTTCTTTCAGCTTATTTGTGTGCTATTTTGTATGATTTGATTTGAATGATCTTGTGGGTATAACTCAACCCCCTGTCACTCTATCTCATTCCTATGCCTTTTTGCTAAAGAGAACATTTTCTTGCAGGTCACAGTCTGAGTCTTTTGTTCAGACCTCTTTGTGAAACACTTATGCAAGCCTGTTTAGGAAGATTGTGTTCTATTAGATCTGAGAGCCTTCATGCTAATTTGGTCAATATATTATGTTCATGTCTTTTTAGTGTATCACCTAGTAGGTAGTTTTCTTTCAGTTATTTCCCTTCAACATTCCTTCTATCCCTTTCCCCTCAAGAATTTACTTTCCTGTCAAGAAGTAAATTAAGGTGATTATCCAAGAGGAACCAGCCTAGAACCTGGAGGTTTCATCTCATTTAGCAATGGTCACACAACCTGGAGATGATACCAAAGTTATACTAGGTTATCAAGACCAAGAGAGCTTGACCCAAGGCTGCAAACTTAGTGTATAACATTTCTAGCATGCCCAGTGGCACATAGAAAGAATTTCATTTTTAAAATATTATGCTATCTTTGATATATTGATTGCATAATACAGACCTTTCAGAGGTTTCTTCCTATCAAGTATATCTAGTGACATCATTAGTGTAAGATTCAGGAGCCCTGTTCAAAATTTATGAGACAGATAGAGGAGCTCAAAGCCCACTAAATTCTCAAAGCTTCCCTCAAAGAGAAAATATTGAGGAAGGTTGTCTCAAAGAGCATCCCCTATAAGAAGAATACAATCTACACCACATGATACTTCAGAGAGGAGACCTTTGTCCTTTCAACTTAGAAGAAGAGGAAGATCTCCAACTTGGGATTTAGAGAAGGATTTAGATCTAGCATCAAATACAACTCACACAGTTGCTACTCAACAAATTTTAGCTCCTACAATGGCTAGGCAGTTTGCCTTTGCACCATTCAACCAAGGCAGTCCATTAAACTTTTCTCAACATCATGATGTGCCCCTAGTGGAACTAAAGAATATACCTAATTTCACAGGTGAAGGAAAAACAATAGCATTTGAACACATAAGAGATGCGATTACTATCTGTAGTATACATAATATAACTCAAGAAGATGTGGCCACTAAGTTATTAGCAGCCTCCCTGAAGGGAAAATCTCTTGAATGGTTTATAACTCTAGCTGTTGGTTCTATTAATTCATGGGATGGATTAGGGGACACATTGAGTAAACACTTTGAAGATAAATTAGACAACCTATCCCTGGTTGAGTATTTAACAACCATAAAGAGAGATCCTCAATAGAAAATGACAGACTATAATAATAGATTTCTCAAGACATGGAATAGAATTCTAGTCTTAGTGAGGCCATCAGCTGATCATGCTTTCTTATACTTCTTGCAAAGCTTGAATAATCAGATCTCTATCATGATCCAATATATGGGAGGTACCTCTCTACCCCAAGCTTTTGACATAGCTGTCAGGGCTGAAAATTATTTAATCTAGGTAGGCATGATAGAAAGAAGGCCACCTGTGCCCATCTTCCCTAACCTTCAGCCCACTACACCTCTACAAGTACCTCCTTTTACCCCTATTCCTACCATATTAGCACCTCAGGCTAGTGCTAGCAGTGAGGAGTTAAAAGCAAGTTTCTCTTAGGAACTAGAAGAAATAAAAAATAGTTAGCAAGAAATGAAAAATCTACTGTAGACTTTAACTAAGGAGGTGACAAACCTAAAGAGGCAAGGGAAAGGAATTAGACCACCCTTTTAGCCATAGGTTCAAGGTCCCAATCAACAATATCAAAATCAGGGACAGTCTTATCAGAAGATTAGGCCACCACACCAAGGAGGTTATCAAGGACAAAGGCAAAATTTTAATCAAAGACCATTCCAACCATACAACCCTACACCTCTTAATATTGCAAATCCAGTCAGAGATATGGTCCCTAGCCAAAAAAATCTAGCTTTGGACAATGAATGGTGCTTTCCTTGTAATCAACCTCATAATCAAGCTACATGTTCAAATGGATGGATGAACCAAGCTCTAATGATTCAAAATTCCTGACATGCCCAATCAGAGGCCTCTTCTAGTGGATCAATTACTCAGCAAGAAGCACATAATAATGAGATTTATCTTTTCAATTGGGAGCAGAAAGAATTCAATGGAGTAAATGGTGAATCTTCCATTGCTGCCAACACAAGGTCAAGGAAAAGAGCCCAAGACATGGAGTGAGAAAATTCTTGGATTAAAGCTACTACATCTGCAGGATCACTGCAGTTGTCTACTCTTGAGATATTGAAGAAGGCTCTGATGGAGCCTATCATAGTAAAAACACAACATAGAGTACACACTATGACACCCTTCAACATTGTAGACAATATGAAGAAGGTAAACATTACTATGTTTATATGGGACTCTTTGGTGATTCTAGGGCAACCTGAGATTTTGAAGAAGGCCATGGGGGAAATGACAGTTCCTTAGCCTACAAATGATGCAACAAAGCCAGTGTTGGTCAAAATTGATCAAGAAAAGGAGGCTCCAAATAGTGGCCCCAAAGAAAATACCATTCAAGGTAGGAACTTAAAACCACCTCCCTTTTATGTATCTTTAATTATTGGAAAATCCTTAGTACATAACTGTATGGTAGATAGTGGAGCTACTAGTACTGTAATGCCCAAAAAGGTGGCTGACCAATTAGGACTTAAATATGAACCCTTCCAAAAAAGGATTACACAACTTGATGGATCCTCAGTCAATACAGTAGGTGTAGCCAAGGATACCAGTCTAATCCTCCATGCAAGTCCTAATTTCTCCATCCTACTTGATATATATATCATAGATCTCCCTGCTTTATTTTCCATATGTTTGTCAAGGGAGTTTATAGCCAAGATAGGAGGCTACCTTTCTTCTGACTAGTCTCACATGCTCTTCCACACAAGATATGGTACCAAGGTCACTATTAAATCTAAATCATTGGCAACACACCATATAGAACCATATATGTCCAATGTGATCAATACAAAATGCCTTGCACTTGATAGAAATGACTTCCCAATTACCAGAGAAGCAAACACTAAGATAGAAAATATCCCTAATATTTTACTAGATGAACTAGAATTAGAAAAGGCTTTAGAGGCCCAAGAAAATGTTATTTGGGATGCTGGTTTGGGAAGCTATTTGATACAAGAAAGTGGATCCATAGAGCCAAACCTTCCAAAAAAGGACACTAATTTAGAGGATTAGAGAAACCAGGTTTAGGAATTGTTTTTTGATGGAGCTAGAAGTAGACATGGTTTTGGTGGTGGTGCTATGCTAGTGTCCCCAAAAGGAGAAAGATACTATACAACTTTCAGATTTAGTTTCTCCTGCACTAGCAACACTGCAGAGTATGAGAGTCTAGTGAATGGACTGGAGTGGGCTAGGAAGAGAGAGCTCAAAGCCCTAAAAGTTTATGGTGATAGTGATTTAGTAGTCAGCTAAGTGAGAGGGATAAGTGCAACAAAAAATGACACCATGAAAGCATATAAAATAGAGTTTGGGATACAATTGAAGACTTTTGTGCTTTCAATATTGTTACCATCCCTAGGAAGCTAAATCAAAATGCAAATAGATTAGTTGCTGTTGGATCTCAGTATGACATTCCTAATAGTGTTTCAAAAGAAAGGGACCAACAAAAAATTAAAGTGATTGTCAAACCCCCTATTCTTGATAACAATGTCAATTGGCAAGTGTTTAACAATGATGAGCAAATTTTGCAATTCTTGTTTGAGGAAGATATCTTCTCAAAGCATAACCAAGATAGATTATTGTAGAACTATGGTGATCAAGTGATACAACTTATATTGGATAAGATGCCTATGGGTCTTGTCACCTTAGAGGCTATCTTCAATAAGGATGATCAAGTTAAGAAGAACAAAGCTGGCCTGGTGGTTCAACAAGAACATTGTGTTGAATTGGAGTTGGAACTAGGTAAAAGCTTACAATTTGGAAAAGTAAATAATGATTTATAAAATTAGGCTTACACCCAATTATTTAAGGAATTTAGTGATGTATTTTCATGGCAATATGAAGACCTTAAATGTTTTAATCTAGCCCTTGCTCAGAACACCATTGAACTAGAGCCTAATGCCAAGCCAGTAAGGTAAAAATAAAGGACTGTTAATCCCAAGCTTGAGCCACTTATGCATAGAGAAGTTCTCAAATTAATAGAAAGTGGTATAATCTACCCCATTAATAATACTAATTGAATTTCCAACCTTGTTCCTATAAGGAAGAAGAATGGGGAGTTGAGGTTGTGTGTTGACTTTGGGGATCTTAACAAGGCCTCTTTAAAAGACCACCATCCATTACCCTCTATGGAGAAAATCTTATAATGTGTCTCTGGGTCTGAGATATTTTCATTATTGGATGGCTATTTAGGATATAATTAGATCCTAGTTTGTTAGTCCATTTTCTGATTCATGCAAAAATCCCAGGAAAATGGCCTTTTTCCCTGCAGTCTTTGTTATGTTGTCTCTACCCGGCTTGCAGTCATAGTTTTGTCTTGCGAAGTAAATCCATAGTGTTTCATGGTTTGAGCTCTTAGTTCTGTGTCCTTCAATGTATCACCCTACTCCAGTCTAGATCCCATCTCCTAAATCATAAAACCCAGGGAGTTATTTAAGCTTTAAGGTCTGCAGGAAACAATTTTAGAATATGCCTCAGTGTTGAAAACCCACAATGTTTTTTAAAACCCATGATGTTTTTAGCTTCCCTATTACCTTTTGGTCTGTCGATAACCCTGTGTGTTTTTGGTTTTTTTTCTGAAAACTTTGTGTGTTTTCAATCCTCTTTCGTCAAAAACCCTATGTGTTTTTGACCTTGCACTTCTGCCCTATTTGTTGGCATTCCCTAAACTATGCAAGTGCGATCATTGGTGGGTCCCAGTTCTTCCAATTTCCCAGTGTGGTTAAAGTTTAGATAGAATTGGTGGCTGTCACATGTTTGCATGGTGAAGATGCACGGTGTGTATCCTTCACACTTTTGTGATAGCCATCAGATTTTCCTGTGTGGGTGTGTTGTGGGTCCAGGTGGGTTTGTGTGTCAGACAGTGCTGAGGTGCTCATTTCCAATTGGTCCATGTGGTGATGAGTCAGAAATGTCAGTGGGGCTTGTGTTAGTCATTTCAATCTATGGTCGGCATGTGATCACAAGGAATATTCTCACCCCATGCGATCATGCGCCCACCATCTGATTGGATGCCGATGGGTTTTTTTTTGTAGGCCCACTGTCAGAGGATGTTGAGGTGGCAAGGTTCTATTGGATGCAAGGTAGAGATGTGGGCCCAGTGTCAGAAGGGAGGCGGGGGTGCATGTTCTTATTAGTTGTCACATGATTGCATGTCAGGAATTTTTGACATGTGACCATGTGACCAGTTGACGTCTATCTTGTGGGGCCATTGGTGAAGAGGTGGTGGTCTTATGGCCTTGTCACATGATCGCAAGGGCCATTTCATGGCTTGCGACCATGTGACAAGGTTCTTCCTTGCTGAGACCCAGTTGCAGGTGGTGATGTGGTGTCTTCCAATTGGTCGAGGTGGTGATGTGGTAGTTTGTTAGTGGGCCCAAGAGATTCAGAGGGGAGGAAGGTGTGGCAGATCTAGTGGTTGGTGCATGATCTCATGGGAGGTGTTAGACCCATGTGATCATGTGCTCGCCATTCGATTTTGAAGGCTTGTAAAAGTGAGTCCTATGGTAGGTGTGACTTGGTAGTTATAGTGAATGGTGGTGTGACATGTGGTGTATGGCGGGCCCAAGTCTAAGGTGTGGCAATTGTTGGTAGGGCTGAGGCATGGTAAGTAATGGTTTGTCGCATGATCTCATAGCCTTTTTCAAGGCTATGTGATCATGCGACTAACTACCAGGCTTAGCGGTGGTGGTTATGTGGAGTTGTGAGGTGGTAAAGGGTTGCAGGTGCAACGTGTCGCATGTTCGCATAGCCCTTTTTTAGGCTATGTGATCATGCGACAACTATTGTAATGTCGCTGATGTGGAGTTAAGGTGGGTCAACAGTGCCATGCTGCTGACATGCTCAGTTTTCATTCACTGAGGGATTTATGAGGTGGAAGATGACTTTTCAAGGGGCCCGCGACTGTTATGAATTATATTGGGCTGCTCGATCTGTCAGGAGGAAATATAATCGACGGCCACATTTCAAAATTTTGTCGATTAGCTGTTGCATTTCAAGTTTGAATTCTGTAGAGGGTGTGAAATGACAGAAGGTACCAAAATTTAATTTTTGAGCGGCCAGAGTGGGTAGAATGGATTGTCAAATACTGTGGCTTGATCCCTGTCTTGTCTGTGTTAACTCCTCAGGGAGGTTAGATGTTTTTGAATTTTTGAGTTTGAAATGATCATTGTGCTTGCATTGTAACCCTGGTATAAAGGGATTTTTATGATCATTTTTGAATTATTGGGAGTGAGGTTTTTCAAACTTTTTTGGTTGTGAGTCTTCTGCCCAATCTGAATTGTAATGATCTATTTTGGTATATTTTGACAATAGAAAGAAAATTGTAGGTCTAAGCTATAGTTTGCAAGCATGGTTCTTTTGGATTGATTGTATACACTTGAGGATTCTTCATACTTAATACAAGCACATGATTCTTGTCTCTCCTTTGTGTCAACATAGATAAATTTTGAACTTTCCAGATCATTGCATAACCATTTTATGTATATGCCTTCATTCTTGAGTTCTAATCTAGGATTAGATGAAATGATGCTCTAGATGGGACATAGATTTATCTCTTGTCTATGTAGGGATATTCTGTAAGTAGTAGAGGAGATTGTAAATGTGTTTATGGCTTTGAATCTCAGATATATTCGTGTGTGTGTGTGTAGTATATCTAAGAAACCTTGCCCAATGGATGAGGTACTAGCCTAGATAAGTATTTCCTTGTTGACATATCCTAATTGAGGTTGTTATGATCCAAACACATGAAATTAAGAACCATCCTTTTAAGTTTTGAGTATTTGGTTGTATGTGGTTCTACCCATAGTAATGGAGAGTCAATGAGTGTGTGGTTAACACTTAGTACTTTCTTACTATCCTATTATATGTTATTCAAACCTAGTTCTTGGTGTATGAAGTATATTTTATACTAGGTTAGGTGCACCCACCTTGGTTTTGCAAAGCCAAAAGCAGAAGAGGGCATATTAAGTCCCTATAATTGGTCCAGTTGCCTTGCAGAGCTCCCACACTTGGAACTAACCATTCCTAATATCAGTCTCAAGGTACATTGGCAGCCTATTAGAGCATAAGTGTCATTTTGGACACCAACATAGTTAACGAAAAGGACCAATATAAGACTACATTCACAACCTAGTGGGGAACCATGGCTTATCAAAAGATGCTCTTTGGTTTGTCAAATGCAGGTGCTACTTTTCAAAAGGCAATGGATATGGCCTTTAAAAGCCTCATGTATAAGTTTTTACTAGTCTACTTAGATGACATAACTATCTATTCCAAACATGAAACAAATCATATCAAACATCTGAGGAAGATTTTTGAAAGGTGTAGAGAATTTGGGATATCTCTCAATCCCAAGAAATGTGTGTTTGTAGTTCATGAGGGGAAATTTTTAGGATATATAGTATCCAAGAAAGGAATCATAGAAGACCCTAAAAGGATTGCAACCATCCTAGAACTACCTTTTCCACATCACAAGAAAAGCCTTCAATCCTTCATAGGAAGGATTAACTTTGTTAGGCATTTCTTGCCTAATATTGCAGAATTACTGAAGCCTTTGACAACCATGTTAAAGAAGAATTCAGTCTTCAACTGGACTAAAGAAAGGAGGGCCAACTTCCAAGCTATCAAAGAGGCCTTGATAGAAGCTCCTGCTCTATTAAACCCAAATTTTAGTAAGGATTTTATCCTTTACACTTATGGGGGTTTAGATGCTATGTCTACAATGTTGACCCAAGAAAATCCAGAAGGTTCGGAGCAGCCTATTTCTTTCTTTAGCAAAGGTTTAGAAGAGTATGAACATAGATACTCTTTTGTGGAAAAACATGTGCTTGCTCTGGTAAAAAGCCTTAAAAATTTTAGATATCTATTGACCCATAACAAATTACACTTGAAAGTTACTCATCCAAGTGTCAAATTTTTTTTTCTATCCAAGGACCTAAATGAAAAAAGGGCTGGTTGGGTTACCAAAGTGATGGAGTATGACATTGATATTCAAACCACTAAACTAGTTCGAGGAAGAGGTCTTTGTGAGTAGCTAACACAGGATGAAGGTTCAAAGAAATTAGAGAAAACATATGCACCTCTAGTTGTGCATTCTATATAAGAACATGCCAAGGCAATAGGATGGTTGCCTAATATGATTCATTACTTGAAGATAGGATAATGTCCTATAGACCTAGATTCAGCAAAAAGAAGATATTATAGATTAAAATTTGTTCCCTTTGTGCTGATAGATGAAGTTCTTTTTAGAAAGGATCACACTGGTGTCCTTTTGAGATGTATTGATTTAGAATAGATAGCTATTGTCCTATTTGAATTTCATGATGAACCTTCTGGAGGTCACTTTTCTCCTAGGACTATTGCTTTTAAAATCATGAGGGCCAGATACTATTGGCCATCTATCTTTAAGGATAGTCATGATTATGTGAGAAAATGCATCAAATATTCCATGTTTGTAGGCAAAGAAAGGCTTGCAGCTCCACCTCTTCAACCAATAAAAATAGAACAACCTTTCATGAGATGGGGCATAGACTTTATTAGCATGATTAATCCTCCATCTAGTGCAGGCTACACATGGATAATCATTGCAACAGATTATTTCACTAGATGGACATAAATAGTTGCATTGAAAGAATCAAATGAGTGTTATCTTAGGTTTTTATGATGACATAATTCATAGATTTGGCACTCGAGACTCCGTAATATCAGATAATGCATTGGCATTCATAGGCCTTAAAATCTTAGAATGGGCAATCAGGAATGGCATTTATTTGAACACAAGTTCAAATTACTACCCTCAGGGAAATGGTTTGGTAGAATCAACTAATAAGAACTTGATTAGGATAATCAAGAAAACTCTGTAGGATAACCAAAGAAATTGGCATACTAAATTAAAATCTGCCTTATGGTTAGACAGGATTACCCCAAAAAAGATCATCAGGAATTCTCCTTACATGTTAGTGTATTGTAGAGAGGCTAAGTTGTCCATTTTGATTGAATTGCCAACTTTGGACTTGGCCACTCAATATGTCTTGTTTGAAGAAGGGGATCCCTTACAAATCAGGTATGCTTAGCTCATAGAGTTAGAAGAACTCAGAGATAAATCCATGAAGGATATGGAGTTCCATTAGATACAAACAAAGAAAAGTTTTGATAAAAGAGCCAGAGCTAGAAACTTCAAAGTTGGAGATGTAGTTCTCAAATGGGATGAGTTCAAATCAAAGCTTGATAGACATACAAAGTTTGATTACTTTTGGGGAGGTCTGTTCATCATCACTAAGTGCAAGGAGCATAATGCTTTTTGGCTATCAACTCTTGGAGAAGATGCCTTGCCTATATCAGTTAATGGATTCCACTTGAAGCCTTGTTTTGAGGTCAATCCTTCCTTGTAAATCTCTATAAACATGTTTCCCTATTTTTCTGTCCTTGCTTTCTAGGCTCATTTTTCCTATTTTCCAAGAAGTGCTTGAGCACATTTATGTTCCTCCTAGTTTCAAGTCTATCTCTCTGTCAAGAAGGTCCTTATGTTCTTGAGATGACTCCTATGCCCAATGAATTGTTTAAAGGCCACTAATCTAATGTCTAGCAAGCTGACATCTAGTAGAAATCACCAAAATGTTACCCAAATTTCCTATTCCATACAATTTTGGCCAATAGGCTGGGCTCTATCCAAAAATCTTCATTTTTAAAGCCCTGTTGAGAACCTTGAGAATTTTTATGGTTTTGTGCCTCTTCCCCTAGTCTCTGAAAATTGTTATATCTCTATTTTGATAGCCATTAAATTTGAAAAAAATATGACTGTTGGAGGTAAAAAACCCTAAAAACCCTACGACTGGTTCTATTTCACCATTACCTTTTTCAGTCACTTAAGTCATTATATTCTCATGTGTGCTTTTTCATGATTGGCTAGTCACGAGATCTCTAAATCTTAATCAAATATTCTTTTTTGTTTCTCGATCCCATGACTCCCTTTATCTCTTTATCTCCTAATTGGATAGAATATTCCATTTCATTCAGTGATCTGGTGAGCGGTTATGTTTCTTATGGTGGTTAGGTCTCTCGGCAGGTTAAGGTTTGGTTGAGATCAATGATTGTCATGATACCACAAGGAAAAGATGCTCAAGGGTTAATCTTATCAGTATTATGACAACCATCTAATCTTCCAAATGAAGGAATTTGATGTCATGGTGAGATAGGTGTCAGGTGTTGCAGGTGGTGCTCATTTTTGATTGGCTAAGCTGGATGGTGACATGGCTTTTCTTGGTGGGGCCAGGGTTTTCATTGTCTAGACAAGTTAAAATTTGATCAAGATCGACGATTGTCATGAAACCGCAAGGAAGAGGTGCTTGAGAGATAGTCTTCATGACATTGCGATAACCATCTGATGAAAAGTTAAGTAAAGCCGTGTGTCTGAGGTGCTGTTCATGCTGAGATGTTCATTTCTCATTGGTTTCCAACTAGTGATGTGGCCGATGACTTTTTAAAGGGCCTTGTGACTATTATGAAGAATGATTTAAGCCATTCAATTTTCTAGTAAATGATGATATCGACGGTCATGTTTTTAAAATAGAACCAGGTGGCCGTTGGAGCCCAAATTTGAACCTTCCTGTGAAGTTTTCTACCATTGTTTGATCCAACAATCCATATGCGACAAAGGAGGTAGCTTAGAATTGATTTTTTAGGATGGTTGTAGGTTGTGAAGATGATGAAGAATATCTAGGTGGTCGTCCTAGTCCGATCTTGCTTCTTGGGGTGCCATGCTGATTTAAATGCAGTCGATGTTGCTTGGCGTAGGTGGCAAGGTTTGTTGGATGATAGACAGTTCCATGTCCTGGTTCACGCAAGAATTTGATAGAGGTAGATGGATCAGATTTTAACATTCATGATGAACCCAACTTATAGAGACAAATTCATGGTGGTGGCATGGGGTTCTCAACTTGTAGCAAAGTAGATGGATGAAGGTGGTTCATCTGCTGACAGTTATGGTGATGGAAAAGACATGCAAACATATATATGATTGGCCAAGATATTTCAAGGATGCATTTATGATCAGATATGATAGATTTAGCAAATCCATTATTGTATGAAGATCTATGTAACCCTAATTAGATTGTTTTTTAACTCCTGCCTATGTGCTAGGGAGATGTATATATTAGTTTTAGAGCTCTTAGAGCTTAGAGTTTTATGGTTGTAAAAAATAGAGTTCTTCTTTCTTAGGAGCTATCTATGGCATTTGTTCTACCCTATGGATTTTACAGTCTATAATCTTTCATTGATTTATTAGATTCAATAGAGGCTTTCCGAGGCATCTTCTCTGCCCTCAAGTCTTTCCCTTATCTGTATTTCTCTCAATGATTATAATATACTGGCTTTGTTAGAGAAATCTTGGAGTTCTAGGGCCCTTCTTTCTTTTAGCTTCTTTGTGTGCTATTATGTATGATTTGATTTGAATGATCTTGTGGGTATAAATCAACCCCCTATCACTTTGTGATGCAGGAGCATCTTGGGTTCTTGGCAATCCTATGTCATGAAAAAGATGTTTGCTAATTTTTGTGTTGTTCAGTTCCTATTTGGATGGTTTTCTCTTTCCTGTGTTGGTCTATTTCCTTTGATTATCGAGTTCAGTCGGTAGACTCTGTGTTGGTCAGTTTCCTTTTGATTACCGAGTTCAGTCAGTAGTATCTATGTTGGTTGGTTTTCTCTTCTCCCAAGTTGGTTGGTTGTTTCAGTTGCCGAGTTCGGTCAGTAATTTCCTAGCGCTCGGTATTGCTTTGCTATTGGTCAGTTATCTCTGCTTACCGACGGGTTTTATTTTGTTTCCTATTAGGGATGATGCATGCATTTATCAAGGGTCATGGAGTTAATGTTGGTATCCATTATTGGGAAGCTGGTGGTCCTTAATCTGACTGTTACTTCCATTGTTTGTGGATCTGAAGGCTAACTCAGTTTGGTTGACTCTTGTATAAATTTAGTGTCTATGTTTAGAGTTAGGAGAGAGATTCAAAGATCAAGAAGTTAGAAGTTAGAATTTGATGGATCCTTGCATGTTTGAGGACTTCTAAATTTATTGTAATATCTGGCCTAAACCGGGAAGGCCTTACAACCTGGCATGTATATTGTTTGTTGATGAAACTTAATGAAGATCTTTCTTTCTCCCTCTCACTTTCTGGCATTTTGCTTCCACATTGTGTGTTGAAGGCTTGGAACATTAGGCTGAGCCATAGCTTTGGCCCCTCATGATCCTTCCCCCTTCATCACTTTGTCTCATTCTTGTGCCTTTTTGCTGAAGAGAACATTTTCTTGCAGGTCATAGTCTGAGTCTTTTCTTTAAACCCCTCTGTGAAACACTTATGCAAGCCTGTTTAGGAAGATTGTGTTCTATTAGATCTAAGATCTTTCATGCTAATTTGGTCAATATATTATGTTCGTGTCTTTTCAGTGTATCACCTAGTAGGTAGTTTGCTTTCAGTTATTTCCCTTCAGCATTCCTTCTATCCCTTTCTCCTCAAGAATTTACTTTCCTATCAAGAAGAAAATTAAGGTGATTATCCAAGAGGAACCAACCTAGAACTTGGAGGTTTCATCTCAGTTAGAAAAGGTCCCAAAACCTAGAGATGATCCCAAAGTTATACTAGGTTATCAAGACCAAGAGAGCTTGAACCAAGGGTGCAAACTTAGTGTATAAAAATAACATTCTCCATGTCCTCTTCAAAACTCCCCCAAGGATGAATCCTCCATCTACTGCAATATTTTCTAATATTCTCCATTTCCTCAACTGTGTTAAGGATTTTTCTTGTAGGACATAAAATGATGCTTGAACTTTTTTTTCTTGAGTCTGATTCCCACAAGACAAAGACCTAATTACTGAGGATTGGATAAGATACTCCTTCACTTTTGAGCTCCATAGACTTAGGAAAGTATTACCTTTTAATGATGACTATCTTTGCAGTATTCTTTTGAGTGGAAACTGACTAGCTTCTAGTCTTCTTAATGCATAAACCTATAGAAAATTTTGCATATGACTATAATCACTTTAATGCAAACTTTAACTAGACAAAGTGTCACTGTAAGTGAAACAATAATTAGTGTTTTAAGGATTCTCATCCTTATTCCTTTTAAGGAGGGACAACCTAATATGATTCTCTCTTTACAGAATCAGGAAATGTGAACTAGATGCCCTGGGCACAGTCCAATCTATCAAGTGCAATAAACATGAGAATAAAGGTATTGATAAATAATATGAATGTTTCAACTTCTTCCCTAAGATTGATGAAAGATACAACTTGTGAGGAAAAAATACCAAACCAGTGCCTAATCCTAAGGGCAACAGAGTCACAATGCAAATCAACAAGTAGACCCTAATAGAAACACAATAATATGCCTTACACACTACTACAACTTCAAATAGGTTGCCTTACAAACTATTCTGTTAACCAAATATTGTTATCATCAAAGATCCATACAAATATATTTACTCTCCAAGATGAAATATAAGCACATTTAATTCTTTCCTTGAAAGAAGTTCATAAAACAGTCAAGCAGGTTGCTTTACAACTGGTATATTTCAAATGCCTAACATGAAAAACATACAAGAGTAAAATACATAAGCAAAGAGACAACAACAATATATGGTAGAAGTTGTAGTGTATTTTTATTAATATCAACTTTCCACTTACATCCACAATTCCATTACTCAGAAGACCAGACACAAAGCTTGAAGATTTGCTCCTAAGAAATCCAGTTCTATTTTCTATATCTTTTTCAATCTCTCTCCTTTTTCTACCCTTTTTTTTTTACTACCTTTTACAAAAATGAGCCTTTAACTCTTTATAGCCTTCTCACAACCACCTTGAAATTCCCTCATTAATGGGAATGCAACAATCTTCAGGTGGTTGGAAAACCTAACTCCTATTAAAACATAAAAATACAACAAAATACACAACCAACCCACAGGTGGTGAAAGGACAAAACTTCTCAGATCAAAGTACATCTTTGGCTGCTCAAAAATTGACACCCTCAACTGCAAACATTTATGATAGCTCCTTGATTTCAATGAGACATGGTGACCACCATTTCAGGCTAACCTACACCATTCTTGAATGATAGCTTATCAAACTTGTATTCCTTGGATCAAGTGTCAGGTGTGTCAGATGTCCTTTTCAATCTTCATCCAAAATATCCAAATCAACTATGGTAGATCTAGCCTTTTTGGGCTTGTCTTTTCATCCCATGCAGTTACTTGTTCCTCTGACGGCCAATTAAAGCCTTGGACAAGTTGTAGTTGGGCTTTTTGTCTCTCCCATCTGGCATCGATAATTGCCTTGACATCTGACACAAACTTGGTGAGGTCAACCTCTGCTTTGATGGCTTCATCCAAGGCCTTATTGAAGCTCTCTAAATCAACATTATTACTCTCACCTAAAAATGTCTCTTTCCTAGGTAGTAGAAGATCAGCATCTAATCTCTAATTATCAAGGCTCTTCACTGTCCCATCGGTACTTAAAATTGAGGGGATGAATCTATTAGTACAGGAGCTAAGCATGGCTATCTTAGCCTTAATAAAATTTGCCTTACCCTTGAAAAGTGGTAGAATGGCTTTAATTTTGTCAATCTCCTCACCAACTCCTACAACTATCTCCAGTATGTCACTCCCCATAGATTGAGCAAAAATCAATCTCTCAAAAAGTGGTGCCCTGACAGACCACACTGTATGAAACTCACTCAAAACTTGCACATAGCTATTGACCTCCTTTTACAATTCTGGCAATTTGCCATCAGCATTATAAACTATGTCAAATTTATCCTTGATTGTGTTCAACCTGTGCTGCAAAACACTCAATAGGGCTTGCAATACTGCCACATTCTTTTCATCATTGATCTTTTTCAATTCTAATGCCACCTCCTCATCTATAATTCATTGTGCCTCTATTGCAACTGGCTTTTCAGGAGGTGCAGGGGCTACTACAGGGGTATTTATAATTTGCAATTGTAGTTCCTCCTCTTGCTTCTCTAATGCTGTGACTTTTATTATCTACAAGTCCCTATCCTTCACTAGGGCACTGTAGTCCTCCAAGAGGTTTCCATATCTCTCTGACAACTGTTTAGTTTTATCCTCATTTAGTCTTGCAAATTGGGTTAAAACCTGAGAAATTTCTAGGTCCCCTATATTATGGATTGACCACACTATTTTATATCCCTCCATTTCTTCTTTTACATTCAAAATTTGTAGTTTCTTGTCTTTTGGATACAAACTCCACATGGCCAAGGCTTGACTTTTTGGGGTATACCCAAATCTTGTTATTATGTCCCCTACTTGGGTCTCAGAAGACAAGGTAACATCTTCTTGTCTCTTGATTTGATCTATTATGAAGTTAGTATACAAACTCCACCCTGACACAAGCAACATATTAATTTTTCTCACTAATTCCCTAGCCTAATCTAGAGTAAAAGTTTCTTCCTCAGGGTCATATTCTTTCAATTGTTGCAATGCCTCATCTGGCACTTGACCCTCAGTTATTTGTACATTTGAAGCCACCTATTGCTGCTTATGCCATAACAAGAAACTTTTGAATTCCTTAGAATTCACAAAATTGTCATCGTTCATGAAAGCATCTTTCTTAATCAATCTTTCATCTTTCCCTAAAGCCAGAAGAAACTCTACATCTTCTGTTTCATACTTCTGCTGCCTTTTAGCCTCTCTAACTACTTTCCTAATTTTATGGTGATGAAAGCTAGTCCCTGTGTAGAGGGAACTCACTCTATCTTTCTTCCTCCTCTTTGAAGGCTCACCAGTTAACAACTTTTTCTTTTTCTTTTGAGGCTCAGCAGTATCCCCAAAACTAGGCAATTCAACAAGATCAACATTTTCTTTCTCCTCCCCAGGCCCTTCGGCCATTGGTTGTTCCATAGTAGGTGGACTATATATGGGGTAGCCACCATCACTATCCTCATCACATTCTGATTCTGAATGGGCCTTTTTTCCCTGATTAGCATCATCAATTTGATCCCTCATGGATTCAACAAGTGTGTCAAATTGGGCCATCATCTGCTCAAGTCTTTGGAAGTAAGGCAAAGTGGGAAAGAAACCTCCAAATACCAATCCTTTTCCTTTAAACTCCCTCTCAATTCTATGTAATTGATCCAATTGTCTAATTCTTTTCTCCACCTCATCATCTTCAATGATGTTTCTGATCACATCTTCTTCAGGATACTCCTCATGTAGCTTATTGAAAGGAATGGTGGGCATGTAGTATTTCCTTGTAGTATCCATAAAACCTTTTGTATCCAAATACCTATGTGGTGCTACAAACATCCTGTACTTCTCTAACCAATCATTCACTTTACTAAATGCTCCCTTTCCAATTGTAATGTAATGCACCCTCAAGTGTCGAGGAGTGAGAGTCCCCTTTCTGTGGGAAGCCAAGTGTTCTCTTTCTATCAACATGAGTTGCCAGACAAACTCTAGAAATGAAACTCTTGGTGGTACATAGAATGGAAGAAGATGAGGAGGCTAAGGGCATCCATAAACCCTAATCATTGTATAGGTTGTCTCATAGAAAAAATCTCCTTAATTGTGACCCTTGGTCCAATTATGCATAAATTGTTGGGGTCTCACTAGCTGCAGGACCTTGGTGGGTAATCTTGAGCAATTCACACCCAAACTTTGGAGAATAGGGAACACAATCTAGTTATCAAAAGCACTAAAATCTCACCTAGGGCATGAAGGGCTCCAGATTCCTAACCAGAACTAAACTAGGTTAGGTTGTCCATTCCACATCATTTGTGGTTTGAGATCACTCAAATTAATTAGACCATAATTATGATACACAATTAGATGCATCAACAGGGAGTAATGCATGAACCTAGGTTGAGAACCAAAGGTGAAATTCTTCAAGGAAAGCAAACCCTCATGCATCTTGTTTATGATATAACCAATGAAGTCATACCCTTTTCTCACCATACAGCTTTGTGAATCCATCACCAGCATCAAAATATCAAATGTAATCCTCTCAGGACCCACATCAATTCCCAAAACTTGACATATCCCATATGCAATGTACTTCATGTAAAATTTTAGGTCTTTGTAGGCATATGGAATTGATCTAGCCTTAGGTGCAATATAATATTTATTCTCCTTCGGCATGTGATTCTTAATCTCCCTGGAGACCAGAGAAACCTCTCTAACATATCTATTTGCCAAGGCTTGTAAGTTGATTTTCATGGCCATTGGAAACTAAATACCAAATGCATTCATAAAATAATTCCTATCCAAAGTGACCAGGAGGGAGCCATCCTCTTTTTTGATGGTCTTTGAGAGAGGATCATACCTCTGGGAGAGCATGAGGAGCAAGTCCACATCTAGAAAAACCTCCGGGATAATCAACTTGGCCAACCCTGAAGTCCAAGGGTTTGAAACCGGTATAACACTATCATGGTTCTTGTAGAAATATGTAAACAGGCACATGCCTATGATCTCTAGTGTTTTGGCATCCCTACAATAAGCTAGGTCATCAAAAAAAAATATCATCACTGACCTTTTCATTCTGAGAAGAACTAGGCAAGAGAGTGAAAAATTCATCTGAAAAACTTTCCTTAACTTTCTCCTTTGACCACCAGCTGGTAGAAGCTTCGCTTGCTGTCGTCTGACTCATCCTTACTATAGCTCTACAAATTCTTCTACAAATTTTCTGATCACACTACATGTCTGGAAAGCTCAGAAGAACTAGCACTCTGTACTTCCCTAATAAGATTTGTAATTCTCAAATGAGCCACCTCTAGTTGTCTTAACCTACAGCATTGAATACGCCACCATGTCTGACATCTCTAGCCAACAAAAGGTCACTTCCACCATTACTTTGGCATGCATAGGGTTTCAAATTACTAGCTATAGCTGAGAAATTTTTAAATTTGAACATTCCATGATCTGGCGACTGAAGAAAAAGGTGCATAGTCATTTTATAAATTTGGCACTTTAGAAAGGTATCCTGAGATCTGGCGACTAAGAGGAAATCTCTTAGTCGCAAAATACTTTTGAATTTTCAAACTTCACTCTAAGATTAGGTGACTTGGCCATTTAGAGATCTAGCAACTGAAGAAAATGATACATTAATTCATTTTGTTCTGAGAACTGGCAACTATAGTTAAAAAAACTATAGTCACGGAAATATATTTGTCTTTGAAAACTTTCAACGATCACCCGACCTAGAGATGTGGTGACAAACCTAAAGTCTCATAATCTCATAAAACTTTAACTATTTGACTTCTTTCTTGAGATCATGTGACCACCATTGATCTCATCCTTCAATTCATCCAGCGGTCCATATTAAGTCATGAAAAGATTTCATGACTAACCACCTGATCCCACGACCCTGAGAAAACCGTGTCACTGAATCGCTAGAAGCTCACCACTTAACTGTCAGGAACTTGAGATCACATGACCATACAATAGCTAAATCATGAAGAACAAACATAACCACCAGGTCCTAACCACATCATTAACTCTCACTTGACCTTGGGCACATCTGGAGACTTGGTGACAAAGACTTCCCGCTAAATCTCATAATCTTTTACTTAACTAGAGTTTAATCCTAAGATCACACAACTGAGGCATTCTCCAAGTCACGAGAACATTTCTTCACTTTGGGTTAAGACTGGAGATCAAGCACCATCCACACGATCAAAAATCATCTATGGTTCTTAATAAATCTAGCAATCCTTTGTCACCTAACCACCACATTCAGAGATCTGGTGATGATTGCATCATAGAATAACTAACCACCAGAGAGATAGCCATCAACATCAGGAGATCACATGACCAAAAGAACTCTCAATCTCTGAATGGAAAGATAAACCATCATATTATTATGAGATCTAGAGACAACTGCTAAGGAAGATTGTTGTTCTATCTTGAGATTCAATCACCAAAGAGAAAACTCATGATCGTTGAATAAAAGGCCACTTAAATAAATCATTGAGAGATCTCCTGACCATAGGAAAAACCAATTCAGAGATTATGTGACTATAGTCCCTTAGTGACAAATCAAATATAGTAGTCACTAGATCTCAAGACTATCATTGTGAGATTTGGAGACTAAAGGTGAAACGCTAAGTCATTAGATAATAAGGAATATTCTGAAAAGATCACAAGATTGAGCAACAAAGGCTTTCAGGCATTCGCTAGACAAACATGAATATTCCTAAACCTTAAGGAGACTCAAAAACTAAGAGGAAAATAGAAGTGCACATGCAAATTTGAGACTTAAGTCATCTGAAAAAGTAATAGAGAATTATAATGCTGACGACCTAAACTAGGGTTTTTATGATTTTTCAAAGGCAACTAGAACTAGCAAACCCTAAAGACTGCAATTTTTTCAAGATCATCCATAATTTTAGGGCAAAAAACCAAAAATGAGATTTCTAACCAATAGTGGCTCTATTTTAGGATGTTAAAATGTGAGTTTAAACAAGAACCATGGATCTCTAGGACGCAGACCAAAAAATGCACTAACCTAAAACTGGAAAGGAAACACACAGGCTAAAAGAAACACACCTGTACAATATTTACAAGATATCTACATATGCATGCAAAAAGAATCAACTGAAGAAAGGCTTTAAGAATTTTTCATGCACTGGCAATTCAAAAACTTCATCATCCATACTCTTCAATAGGTAAGAGTCTTTTCCAAAACTTTCATGAATCATGAAGGGACCAAGCCATACAGATTCAAACTTTTTATGTTTCCCTTTGTCTTTTGCTCTTAAATTCCATTAAAGTACCAAGTCATTTGCTTTGAAATTTTTGGTAGTAGCCCTCTTGTCAAACAGGTACTTCACTTTCTATTGCAATCTAATGTTACTCTTTTAACTTTCTCTTCTCACTTCATCTAGCTCAGTTAATTGCATGATCCTGTCCTGCATTGGTTCTAGTTCATCCAATTCTTCATCCTGAATAAACTTATAAATAGGAAGCAAATTATTTATAGGCAATCTTGACTGTAAGCCATATACAAGCTCAAAAGGGGACTTCCCAGTGGCTCTCTTTACTGTGATCCTATCTTCCCATAAGGCCAATTTTAACTTTGAATGCCAGGCTCTTTTATTTTTCTCAAGTGTTTTCTTCAAGATTGTCAAGATACTTTTGTTGCTAGACTCAGCTTGTCCATTCACTTGAGGATGGTAAGGTGATGAATAAGATGTCATGATTCCATTATCCTTACAAAATTCCTTGAATTCATTTGATCTAAAACACATTGCATTATCCATGATCAGTGTTATGGGAACACCAAATCTGGTCAAAATATTGTCAAGAAAAAAATTAATCACCACCTTACTAGTTTCATTCTTTGTGAGAATGGCCTCTATCCATTTTGTGAAATAATCAGTTGCAACAAGTAGCCAACTGTGTCCTCCACTAGATTTCTCAGAAAATTTCCCTATGAAATCCAATCCCCACCTAGCAAATGGTGCTTCAGAAACTATTGGGTTCAACAATAGTGCTCTTGAATACTTTAGTTTGGAAGCAAATTTCTGGTAGGCTTCACACTTCTTCACAAACTGAAATGAGTCTTTAAACAGTGTAGGCCAAAAATAACCAGCCCTCAAGATCTTATGAGGGGTAGTTTTTGCTGAATAATGGCCTCCATAGACACTAGCATGCATTTCATTTAGAACCTTCTCTGCTTGATATCTATCAAGGCAAAAGAGAAAAATTCCATCTCTATTCTTCCAATATAAATCTCCTTCTATCAATGCATATTTCTAAGCTTGTAATTTTAGGGACCTCTTTTGGTTGTGTGTCATATGTCCTGGACATTTGGCATTTTTGAGGAACTACACAATATCAGCATATTTTGGTTGCAATTCAATACTTGTTATTATCTTGTCAGGGATTCCTTCATTGTTAACTTGAACTAGATCCATATTCTCTTCAGTCATCAATTTTGCTAGGCCTTGTCCTCTCACAAACTTGGTAATATGGATTTCTAAATTGAACTCTTGGATCCTGGAAATCCACTTACACCTCTTACCAGTAACTTCAGACTAAGTGAGGACATCCTTGACTACAGCATGAAGGACATATGCAATGACCTTAGCACAAAATAGATAAGGTCTAAAAGATTTCACTGCTTTTACTAGGGCATATGCCTGCTTTTCCATCATCTCATAATTTAACTCTGCAGCTTGCAAAGACTTACTAAAGAATGCAATTGGATGGTCAAAACCCTCATTATCCTTCTGTAGCAGTACATCAGCAATTGTGTGAAATGATGCAAAGGAAAAGAGTGAAAATGGCTTAGTATAATCAGGGGATCTAAGCACAGGTGCCTGTTGAACTACTTTAATTTTATCAAATGCACCTTGAGCTTCAACAGTCCATTGAAACTTCACATTTTTCTTGAGCAATTTCACTATGGGCTCAACAATTTCAGCAAAATTGGCAATGAATCTTCTGATAAAGTTGATCTTTCCTAAAAAGGATTGCACTCCCTTGATATTTTTTGGTGCTATAACTCTCTTAATAGCCTCAACTCTCTCTGGGTCAATTCTTATTCCTTCCTTTGACACAATGTGTCCCAGCAACTTTCCTTCCTTGACTGCAAAATTGCACTTCTTTGGATTTAGAGACACACCATATTCCAGAGCTTTGACAAAGATCTTCCCTAGGTGTGAGCAATGGTCAACAGCCAATTTAGAGTAGGTAGTTAGGTCATCCTAGTAGACAACCATGAATAAGTCAATATAATCCTTAAAAGCAACATCCATGGCTCTTTGAAAAGTTTCTCCAGCATTTCTGAGACCAAATGGCATTCTGACATAAACATAAGTTCCCCAAGGTGTAGTGAATGTTTCTTTGAACTACTCTGATTCTTTTACTAACACCTAGTTATACCTAGAAAAACCATCCATCATAGACAATAATTCACATCCAGTGAATTTATGCAACATTGCCTCCATGTTGGGTAATGAATAGTTGTCCTTCAATGATGCAACATTCAAATTTCTAAAATCTACACACAACCCGATATCCCCATTCTTCTTTCTGACTGGGACTAAGTTAGACACCCAAGTTGAATGCCGTATAGGTTGGATTATTCCTACATCACTCAACTTGACTAATTCCTGCTACATTTTAGGAGCTAACAATGGGTTGATGGACCTCTATTTTTGCCTAAAAGGTTTGACCTCATCCTTCAATGGGATTTCATGTTGGAACAAATCCTCTCTATAAGCTTTCAAGTCATCATATGACCATGAAAAAACATGCTTATACCTTCTTAACAATTTTATCAAATTATATCTCAGTTGAGGAGCCAATCCCTTTCCAATATAAACCATTTGAGGTGCACTATGTGATCCCAAATTTATTTCTTCCAAATATTCTATCTTAGCATTACTTATTTTTGACATATGATCATTTTGGCTATTATATATTGCTTTTAGCTCAGTTAGGCCCTTAGGGATACTATTTGAATTCAATTGGATTACCTCATTTCCCATAACCATGTACTTACCATCAACTTCCTCAACCAATGTATTGCAGTCTATAAGCTGATCTTCATATATGTCAAGGCATTGAATAAATTTAAAAATGTCATGATCATCCTAAAAAACTTGCCAATTGTAAATGTTGTCTAACACAACTGGCCTACTTTTTATTTCAACTATTGAAACTCCATTCAAAGTTGAATCATCTCTTTTCAAAGCAACATTGGCCAAAAAATCAGCCATTATGTTTTTGGATCTTTCTACCCAACATATATTAAAAGCATCAAACATTTCAATCTGGTCCCAGACTACATGCTTATACAATTGCAATCTATCATTTTTAATAGCATATTTAGATCGAACTTGTGCCACCACAAGCTTAGAATCACCAAAAACCTTTAAACATTTAATCCCATGTTTGATAGCAATATTCAATCCCAATGACAGTGCTTCATATTCAACAATATTATTTGTGCATTGGAAAGTCAATGAAAATGAATACTTGAAGGTGGTACCTGATGGAGATATGAATAGAACTCCAGTTCCTAAGCCTTCCTAGGTCAAAGGATCTAAATCCTTAGTTTGTGAAATGGCTTTTTCCACTCTAAAATTCTCCATGTCAACATCCACATAACAATACAACTCATCCATATTATTCAGCTCTATCATGTGTGGGGTTCTACTTTCTCTGGATACTTTCACATTCTCACCATCAATACTAAAAGTTGCAAAGGACAAATTGTTGGAAATATAGATGAAGTAACTGAGAGGGGGGGTGAATCAGTTAACCATAAATTTTCTTTCCACAGATCCCTTAGATGTTTTATTAAATCATTTGCTACTATTGTTCGGAAAACATACAGAGAAATGCTGAAACTCGGTTATTGTAGTGAGTATTAATTATAACTATTCTTAAGCATTCATCAGTGATTAACATACATGAATAAAGAAAATAACATGAACACAAGAGGCACCAAATTTAACGTGGAAACCCAATATGGGAAAAACCACCAATGTAACTAGTTACTATTTTTCACTCTTCTAAAGTGATGCCTTGTTAGGAGCCAACCCGGTAAAAGGTTACAAAACACGCTGTTAGGTGTGACCTTGTTAGAGGATTTAATCACCTTGTTAGGAGTGGCCTTGTAAGAGGTCTTGAAACAATTCAATATAACTATCACCTTGTTAGAGGATTTATAAAATGGCTGTTAAACCAACTCGGTTAGGAGATTTTGAAATCACTGCTACAATGGTAAGAAAGTAACAATGAAATGACCTGAATAATGATGCAACCTTATTACTGATTACAGATCTCTATTCTACTTCACTAGATCCTTCCTGATCAAAATATATCTCTGCTCCTCCTCAAGGATATCTAATCATCCTTCAAAATTCACTCACACTTTCCTTCCTACCCTTTTTTTTTTTCTTTTACACTTTTAATTCACAACTTGACCTTCTATATATACCATTTAGATTGTCAAGTCGGCACTAATAACATTACTAGTCATCACAACAGTCAGCTGGAATAATCAAACTTTATTTCTCAAATTAACAAAATCCTTTACTGGGCCGACCTTGCTCGGTAAACATTAATCTGAAAAGATTTCCTTTGGTGACCAAGAGAACTTGGTAAGCACTATGAATTCTACAACATCCTTTGGAGATCGAGTGAACTCGGTAAATATTAACTTTCCTTCATTAACTGAGGAAGCTCGGTTAACACTATTTTCTACCATACTTTTCTTTGACACCTGAGATATCACCGTAGACACTGAAAACCACCTGCTGACCGACTGAGCTCGGTAAATACTGTGAACTACTTTGCTAACCAACTGAGCTCAGTAAATACTATGAATTGCTTTGCTGACTGACTAAGCTTGATAAATAATATGACGTAAGTGTGACATCAAAGACAACACATAATTAATCTAATAATCTCCCTCTTTGGCATTGATGGCAACACAATATGTCATAGCACAATGAAATTTCATAGAAAACATAGAGTAAGGAACATATCCTTAGCTTCATTCTGATTCTCATCTATGAGAACTCCCTTTGTCAGCAAACTTCTCTTTCTGACTGAAAACTCTCCAAGAAAACTCTCCCTCTTAGAAATCTAAAAAAATTTCTTGAAATATGACAACAAACTCTCCCTCTTTGACAACACATGCCAAAGACAACACATACCAGGTGAATAGCAATGTACCTTGAGTACTGATTCATATTTAATGATTCCTTGACTAAGCTGCATCAACTGACTAATCTTTAATATGCTCTGGTTGATGCATCACTAAAACTTCATTTAGTAGGCCTCGGATAGGGGAATAATCCCTAACTTACCTCTTAGATACAAGAATGCATCCTTAGGTAGTGGCTTGGTGAATATATCTGCAATTTGTTCTTTTGTATGAATATATTCCAATCTGATTTCCTTGTCCTGCACCAATTCTTTGACAAAGTGATATTTTATAGCAATGTGTTTGGTTTTGGAATGCATTACTAGATTCTTTGAAATATTTATTACACTTGTATTATCACAAAATATAACAACTAGTTCTTTGATCTCAACCTTCATGCCTTCCAATAACTATTTGAACTAAACAATATTAGAGCAGTTTACTACTGCAGCAACATATTCTGCTTCTGCTGTGGATTGGGATGTGCAATTTTGCTTTTTACTGGTCCAAGATACCAACCTCTTGCCAAGAAAGAATGCTCCACCACTTGTACTTTTTCTATCATCAATGTTTCCTACCCAATCAGCATCAGTAAGCACTTTTAAGTCTAGATTGCCTCCAAATTTATACCACAAGCCATAATCTTTAGTTCCTTTCAAGTATCTCAAGATTCTTTTGATTGCCATCATATGATTTTCTCTTGGTTTTGCTGAGAATCTTTCTACTATACCAACTGCTAAGGCAATATTAGGCCTTGTATGAACTACATACTCTAATTTTCCAATCATTAATCTGTATAAGGTCTGATCTACTTCTTTTGAATCATCATTTTTGGTAAGCTTCAATCCAGTACACATGGGGGTACCAACTAGTTTTGCATCTTCCATACCAAACTTCTTAAGTATTTCCTTGATGTATTTAGACTGAGTAATGTAGATACCGTTCTTGCTCTGCTGAATTTGAAGACTAACAAAAAACTTTATCTGACCAAACATAGACATTTCAAATTCTTTGCACTGATCATCATTACCTGTAAACACAGTATCATCCACAAATATTTCTACCAAAACAATTATGTTATCTAGTCTTTCCTTGATGTACAAACTACTGTTATCATTAGCTCTTTTGAAACCAATCTGAATAAGATAGTTATGTAATCTCTCATACCATGCTCTAGGGGCTTGTTTCAGACCATACAATGCTTTGTGTAACTTACAGACCATATCCTTTTTGTCTAGATCAACAAAACCTTTAGGTTGCTCAATGTAGACTTCTTCATCAAGAATACCATTGAGAAATGCAGATTTTACATCCATTTGATATACCTTAAATCCTTTATGTGCTGCATATGCAAGTAGAGTTCTTACACCTAATCTTGCAATAGGAGCAAAAGTCTCTCCATAATCTATACCTTTTTCTTGAGAATACCCTTTACACACTAATCTAGCTTTGTTTCTAGATACTTGACCATCTTCATTCAACTTGTTCTTGAATACCCATTTTGTTCCAATTACATTTTTGTCTTTAGGCCTAGGTACAAGAGTCCATGTCTTGTTTTTCTCTATTTGTTCTATTTCTTCATTCATAGCCTCAATCCAACTTTCATTTTCCAATGCATTTTTAACATTTTTAGGTTCAAAGTCAGCAAGTAAACATGTACCTTTCAGTTTACTTCTTGTCATAGTACCATCTAATTTGTTTCCAATAATCTGATCTGGTGTATGATGCTTCCTGACATACTTGGCCAATATAGGTTCCTTGCTTCTTGAATGAGTTACATTGTTATCTTCTTGAATTTCATCTTCAGGTTCATTTTGCTTGGGCTCAGTAGATAATCGCTCGGTAGCTTCAGATTGAGACTCAGTTTCTTATGACTCGGTTTGAATTTCTTCTTGTGACTCAATTACTGTACTGGGCTCGGTAGATGCAGTTTCCTTATTGATAGATGTGTCTGGCAATGTATCAAGTTCAATGTAAAAATATCTTTTGTAATCCTCTGGTTCCTTTTTACTTTCTTCTTCAGTCTTTTTTGCAAACTCATCAACTTTCACATGTGCAATTTCTATGATTTTGTAAGTAGACAAATTTAGACATCTATATGCTTTACTTTTGCAAGAATATCCCAAAAATATTCCTTCATCACCTTTTACATCAAATTTTCCTTTTCTAGATTCTTTTAAGATGTAACATTTACTACCAAATACTTTCAGGTAACTTACATTGGGTTTATAGCCATACCATAACTCATAAGGAGTTTTGAATGTGTCTTTCCTCAATTGTACTTGGTTCAAGGTATGAACTACAGTGCTAATAGCTTCCTTCCAGTATTTCATAGTAATGTTCTTTTCAATCATTAGAGTCCTTGCACAATCCATGATAGATCTATTCCTTCTTTCAGCTATTCCATTCTGCTCAGAAGTTCTTGGGGCTGATACCTATCTTTTGATTCCTCTTTCAATGTAGAAATTATTGAATTCATGGGAGATGAATTCACCACCTCTGTCTGATCTCAAGCACTTTATTCTTTTTCCTATTTCCTTTTCTACTCTTACAAGATACCATTTGAATTTCTCAAATGCCTCTAATTTTTCTCTTAAATACATAACAGTCATCATTCTAGAGTAATCATCAACAAAGAGAATAAAGAATTTTTCTCTAGTATAGCTTTCAATTCCAATAGGTCCACATAAATTAGTATGCACAATATCCAAAATATCTTCAAACTGATAGTTTTTACTTTTAAAGCTAGTCTTTCCCATTTTACCAATCTGAAAATTCTTGCATAGACCAACATCAGGTTTCTTCAAAGTAGGAATACCTCTTACTTTCTTGAATTTTCTTATTTTCACCATATTATCAAAATTTACATGACATAACCTTTTGTGCCATAACCAACTTTCTTCAATTTGAGCAATAAAACATGAGCATTCACCAAGATCAAGATAAAATAGGTTACCTTTGGTTTGTTTGCTTGAACCAATCAGTTTTCCTTTGTCATCCAGTAGTCTTGCTTTGCCATTCATGAATTCAACCTTGAATCCAATGTTGATTAGCTGTGCTACACTTAGAAGATTATGCTTTAGTCCTTCAACCCAATATGCATTATCACATATAAGTTCTTTGGTTAATGAAATTTGTCCTCTTCCTTTTATACAACAAGGTTCATTGTTTCCAAACCTTACATTACCACCATCATAGTCTTCAAGGTGTTCAAACTTTGTTCTGTCACCAGTCATATGATGTGAGCATCCACTATCTATAATCCATGTATCATTTTTGCTTATATGGGAGATAAGTGCCATCTCATCTTCATCATCATCAGATTCATCTTTTACAGCAATGAATACAATTTCTTCTTCACCATCATTAGAATCCTTAGCCAAAAAACATGTTTTCTTACCTTTATCCTTGAATGACTTGAAATTCTTCTTGCCATAGTACTTGTGACCTTTCTTCTCTTCCTTGCTTTGCTTGTTTGGGCACCTAGCTGCAATATGACCAATTTCTTCACATGAGAAATAGATTAAAGGAGTTTTACCTTTGTATTTACCTCTGCCTCTAGTATATTTCTTTGCAAGTAATGCTTCAATAACTTCAAGATCACTATCTAAACTTTCTTCTGATTCTTCTTCACTTTCTAACTAGATTTTCTTGCCCTTCTTAAGTGAAAGTTTGGCCTCAAATGATGATTCAATATTTTTAGAAGTTGGAACATAGTTGTCATAGTTATCCAATTCAAAAGCTATCAATCTTCCAACTAAGGCATCCAAAGTTATATTGTGATTTTGTTCACATCTTCTTTCTTGAAGTGCAGATACTCTTATTGCATAGATAGGAAGCAATGTTCTAAGAACCTTACTTATAACAGTTTCATCATCAATTTTTCCTCCAGAAGCTCTGATTGCACTAACACTCACCTTGATTCTTTCACCATATTTTGCAATGTTTTCATCTTCTTTCATCTTCATCTGATCAAACTATCCTCTTAGGCTTTCTGCTTTGGCTCTCTTTGTATGCACCATAAAATGGTCGCCTAGACTTTGGGCCCCATTTATTTAATCTATCGATATCAATTCCTGAATCAATATTTGTCATACATTCAAATCAAATTTATTGATCAAATCATAAATATTTCAATTTTCCCTAAAGTTTGAATATCCCATCAATTTTTAATTAAAAGAAATATATCCCTTTTTAATAAATAAAATAATATTATTTAATTAAAATTAATATTCTTTGAATGAAATAATGTTATTTAATTAAAATCCTCTTTTAATTAAATGGTTTTATTTTATTGAATTAATATTCATTTCTAAATTATATAATATTACCTTATTTAATTAAAAGAGATATTATTCTTTAAAATTAAATAAATGAAATATTCTCTCAAAAGATCTCCTGTGATGAAAAAGGAAACAAATTGAATAAAAATAAAAGAAAATAAAATGTAATTCCATTTTATTACAAACCTTCTAAAAATGATGATTGTTTCCTCTTTTTCATTTATCCCACATTGCTTCTACTTTCACATTCGAATCCAACTTTTCCTATAAAAGGAGACCTCTCATGCTCATTCAATCATCCCGAATTTTGATATCGAACTTATGCTGCAGAATTTCATAGCTTGTAATCATTTAGCATTTCAACTTGCACATTCACATTTTAGATTAATTTACATTTTAGATTATTTGCAAATCATTTTAGTTTAAATCCATTACATATAGCTTAATTTCATTTTCAATAAATTAGTTTAGCTTAGTTTGCATGGCAAATCATTTAGAATAGTTTCATTTAGATCAACTCGAATCTCTCATTCTGAGTTGTATTTGCATGGGTAAAATAGGCTGATCTGAGGGCCACATTCAAACCATGCTCTTCTCAGATAGAGAGCTATGGGTCATTTTGTGAGAACTCACTATTGAGTACTCTCGCATACAAAGACTCATAGAAGTGTGATCACACATCTGTGCACAGACTCTTCACATTGTCATCACAACCATAAATTTTCTTCAGCTTGTTCCACATTTCATAAGCAGTGGTGCAGTCTTTGATCTCATCAAATTCTTCATAGCTAAGAGCTGATGCAATATCTATCATCATGGTGTTATGGTTCTTTTTCTCTGCAATGTCTTCAACAGTTAATGTACCAGTAGGAACTGTATATTCTTGATCAATATATTTGCATCCTGAGTCACCAATGGAAGCCAGATGAAGTCTCATGAGACCTTGCCATGCTGAAAAGTTATCTATGTTAAGCCTTGGAATTTCTCTCTTGTAAGACATCTTGATCTTTAGCTTAGGTCCTTGAAACCCTTCCTGCAAGCACCAAAAGCTCTAATACCAATTGTTGGAAATATAGATGAAGTAACTGAGAGGGGGGGTGAATCAGTTAACCATAAATTTTCTTTCCACAGATCCCTTAGATGTTTTATTAAATCATTTGCTGCTATTGTTTGGAAAACATACAGAGAAATGCTGAAACTCAGTTATTGCAGTGAGTAGTAATTATAACTATTCTTAAGCATTCATCAGTGATTAACATACATGAATAAAGAAAATAACATGAACACAAGAGACACTAGATTTAACATGGAAACCCAATATGGGAAAAACCACCAATGTAACTAGTTACTATTTTTCACTCTTCTGAAGTGATGCCCTGTTAGGAGCCAACCCGGTAAAAGGTTACAAAACACACTGTTAGGTGTGACCTTGTTAGAGGATTTAATCACCTTGTTAGGAGTGGCCTTGTAAGAGGTCTTGAAACAATTCAATAGAACAGTCACCTTGTTAGAGGATTTATAAAATGGCTGTTAAACCAACTTGGTTAGGAGATTTTGAAATCACTGCTACAATGGTAAGAAAGTAACAATGAAATGACCTGAATAATGATGCAGCCTAATTGCTGATTACAGATCTCTGTTCTACTTCACTAGATCCTTCTTGATCAAAATATATCTCTGCTGTTCCTCAAGGATATCTAATCATCCTTCAAAATTCGCTCACACTTTCCTTCCTTCCCTTTTTTTTTTTTCTTTTACACTTTTAATTCACAACTTGACCTTCTATATATACCATTTAGATTGACCATTCAGATTGTCAAGTCAGCA
This sequence comes from Chamaecyparis obtusa, assembly GCA_027943335.1. Taxonomy (NCBI): domain Eukaryota; kingdom Viridiplantae; phylum Streptophyta; class Pinopsida; order Cupressales; family Cupressaceae; genus Chamaecyparis; species Chamaecyparis obtusa. The sequence goes on along the minus strand of BSBK01002152.1, from coordinate 2,625,411 downwards.
CTAATAACATTACTAGTCATCACAATAGTCAGCTGGAATAATCAAACTTTATTTCTCAAATTAACAAAATCCTTTACTGGGCCGACCTTGCTCGGTAAACATTAATTTGAAAAGATTTCCTTTGGTGACTGAGAGAACTCGGTAAGCACTGCGAATTTTGCAACATCCTTTGGAGACCGAGTGAACTTGGTAAATACTAACTTTCCTTTGTTAACTGACAAAGCTCGGTTAACATTATTTTCTACCATACTTTTCTTTGACACCTGAGATATCGTGGTAGACACTAAAAACCACCTGCTGATCAACTAAGCTTGGTAAATACTGTGAACTGCTTTGTTGACTGACTGAGCTCGGTAAATACCATGAATTGCTTTGCTGACCAACTGAGCTTGATAAATAATATGACATAAGTGTGACATCCCAGACAACACACAATTAATCCAACACAAATCACACTCGATACTGCCTCCCATTGAAGCACTCCACTTTCTAGATAGTAACATCCCATAGTGAGGTGGGATATCAACCACTAGGACACTCATTGTTAACAACTTATCAGGAAAAGCTGCTAACCTATAAAGGAAAGCCCTTATAGTACCAATAATAGGGACCTCTCTTGAATCCATAGCCTGACATCTTCCGTGAGGTGTATCTACTTTCAAACCCAAGGATTTCATTATTTCTATAGGCATAACAGTATTAGAGGCTCCTAAATCAATCATACTATTTTTTAACAACTTTCCATTCACTATTAGGGATAAAAAGAAAGGATCAACAATCCATGTCATAGTGTTTATAACATTAGTATCCAAATACATTTGAGGGATCTCAGAAATGATCTCTCCACATTGATTTTTAGTTGAATCATCTGCTGCGGTAGTCACTTTACCATCCTTGGTGGAATTTTGGGTATCAGAAGGAAGAACTCCTTATACCCAACTCAAGGCCTTTTCTTTATGCTCTTCTATTCTCATCATTTCCAATCAGGGGACTTTAACAGTAATTTGTGACAACAATTTTCCCATGTCAACTAGGACATACTTGGGATCAACTACATCCTACTTAATGACAGTTGCTTCCTTACTGTTTTCATGCTCCATAAGGCCTTGCTGATCCTTGTTCATGCTTTTAACCTCCTTTTGGGTAGAGACAACAGTCTCCTAAAGAGTTTTTTGCTTTACCTTATAAGTTACATTAGGGGGAACAAATGTTACATTCTTCTTGATCCTAGTCTTGCCAACAACATCAACAACCTTACTTTTGTCTTGAGTTTGTTTTACATCTTGACCGATTCTTTTGATAAATATGCCAATTGATTTTTTACCTGAATCACCTACCACCCTATTCCTCAAATTTTAGTTACTTCTAGCTTGGGTGACCATATCTACTATGATTTGTGCAATCTCTTCATCAGAAGGTCTCTGCAACACTATTGTTTCATCATCTTTTAAGGTGTTGCACTGGACTCCATCCAAGTGACTGTCCTCTTCATCAGAAAGTACTTGCTGATGATAAGTGTCATATTTAACTTGGGCATTGCTAGCATCTTGACTTTCATCTTCTTCACTAGAATCAATTTCATCACAAATGTATGATGAAGTCATATCACAACCCTGATTATCATAGGATTCCTCATGGTTATTGTCCTGCTCATCATCTGTAGAAACACTTTGAGCTATTGCATAGTAGTAAGGATCATGAGGTGATTGACAAACAATACACCATGGAACATCATCATTCATGTTTACTGTATTCCTATGCAGGAGATTATGGGTCTTATCAATTGGCCTATCTTTTCTTTCAGAAGGTACTGGCTTCCCATCTTTCCATTGGGTGTTATAGGGATAGTTCTGCATTCTTGGTAATTTATTGTTGAAGTTGTTGAAGGATGGCCTATCATTTCCCTATATTCTATTATTTATTGCCTCATTAGGCTTCAAATATTTTATTGCTTTTAGGATTTTCTTCAAACTATCATCATCTTTTGGTTTTGTATCACGTTTCCCAGGCTCTTTTCTATTTGAGACTGAAGGCCTATAATCCTCCCTTCTTCCCAACTTCCCTGATATTCTTCTATTGCTCTCTATATTAATGGCCAGTTTGTAAGCTTTTGTAAGATTTTTGGGGTTCTTATCTTAAAAGATACCCCATTTTGGAATCAAAAGCATTCAGATAAGTAACCAAACAAATCTTGTCATCTAATTTGATTACTTGTAACAAATTATGCATTGCCTTTTGAAATCTAACATTGAATTCCACAACACCCTCATTTGGATTTTTCTTGATATTGTTGAGCTCATTAAGCATGAAACCTTCATTGATTTTATCACCATATTGTTCTTTGAAAAAATGTTTGAATTGTTCCCAAGAGCATATGCTAGCATGAGGCAAATTTCTAAACCAATCTCTAGCATCCTCTATCAGAGACTAAAAAAAAAGCTTCATGATCACATCATCAGGCTCAATGTTGTAATCATCTATCACATCAGTGAAACTTTTCAAATGTTCTTCACAAGTAACTGCATTGCTTCTAGTGAATTTTGGAAGCTTTTTCCTAATTTCATCAGGGATAGGATTGGGGTAACCAGAGATCCCATTAAAAACCAATTGCTTATGTCTCTCATGTATGGATCCTATTTGAGATGGGCCTGCACCCAAAGATGTGGATGCTTGAACATTTGAGATATTAGAAGTTTTGGGCATACCTAAAGTTCTAGCAGTGTTCAACACATTTACACCTTGTGTTTGAGAAGCGGAAAGGGTATTGGTGGGTCCAAAAGACAGCTTAAGGAAATCAATCTTTCTTTCTATTTTAGCTACAATGGCTTCCAATTTTGCCTTTTCTAATTCTTTGGCCAATATTTCTTGTTCCCTTTTGGCCTTTTCCAAGTCAGCATCTAATCTTGCTACTTGATCTAGGGGTTTCTTGGCAGTATTTGTTTCATTTATTGAGATCCCTATAGCCTTTTACTTACCTTTGTCCTTAGGATTTCTTGTTTCATGGGTCTTATAGACAATAGGTTGGTCCTCTATTTGTTCAATTATTGGAATATGATTTATGGCTTCAAAATCCAATAACTGCTTCTTTAATTTCTCTGCCTTGATCATAGCATGTCTAATCTTTTCCTCTTTTTCCTTTTCTCTCTTTTGTCTTATTTGAATTTTCTCCTGGATCCTTCTTTCTAAATCAAACACTTCTTCAAAAATTTCCTCGAAATCAGGATGGGTTGTTTCTGATGAGGATTCTTGGGCAGGAATTTCTTCTTGGTGGTCACTTGATATTTGATGGTCTTGTAAAGGAGAAACATGAGTAGAAGAGGGAACAGAAGCTGGTTTTCCCCTAGATCTCTTGTTGTTTCTAGGGATTCCTCTCCTTCAGGGCTATGCTCTTCTTCCATCCTTTTTAGAGGGTGAGTAGTAATCTTCATATTGGTTTAAGCCCAAATCAATTACTTCCTCATATTCAGAAGCATTTTCCTCTTGATCTACCTGGACAGGCTCTTCTCTTCTTGCATTTCCTTTCTGCTTCCATGTAAAAGACATATCATTTGTATTTCTATCTTTTCACATATGACCTTGTCTTGATGGGGGTAGGATCTCTCCCTCTAGGTTATCTTTTGGATGTTCCTTTCTCCAAGATCTAGTATTTCTGTGAGTCATTGTAAAACAGTGATCTAAATTTCAAAACACTGGTTCAAAGATTTGATTAGAGTCACCACCCAAAATCCTTTTGGGGTTTGGAGAAAGAAAAAAAAATAAATGCTTTGTGTAGTATAACCAGAGATCTCAACTATTCAATAATTTACTAACTCCCCAGCAGAGTCACCAATTTGTTAGGGATTTTTCTTGTAGAACATAAAAAGATGCTTGAACTTGTTTTTATTGAGTCTGATTCCCACAAGAGAAAGACCTAATTGCTGAGGATTGGATAAGATCCTCCTTTGTTTTTGAGCTCCATAGACTCAGGTAGGTATTACCTTTTAATGATGACTATCTTTGCAGTATTCTTATGAGTGGACACTGACTAGCTTCTAGTCTTCTTAATGCATAAACCTATAGAACACTTTGCATATGACTATAATCACTATAATGCAAACTTTAACTAGACAAAGTGTCACTATAAGTGAAGCAATAATTAGTGCTTTAAGGATTCTCATCCTTCTTCCTTTTAAAGAGGGACAACCTAATATGATTCTCTCTTTATAGAATTAGGAAATGTGAACTAGATGCCCTGGGCACAGTCCAATCTATCAAGTGCAATAAACATGAGAATAGAGGTATTGATAAATAATATGAATGTTTCAACTTCTTCCCTAAGATCGATGAAAGATACAACTTGTGAGGAACAAATACCAAACTGGTGCCTAATCCTAAGGGCAACAGAGTCACAATGCAAATCAACAAGTAGACCCTAATAGAAACACAACAACATGCCTTACACACTACTACAACTTCAAATAGGTTGCCTTACAAACTATTCTGTTAACCAAATATTGTTATCATCAAAGATCCATACAAATATATTTACTCTCCAAGATAAAATATAAGCACATTTAATTCTTTCCTTGAAAGAAGCTCATAAAATAGTCAAGCAAGTTTCTTTACAACTGGTATATTTCAAATGCCTAACATGAAAAACATACAAGAGTAAAATACATAAGCAAAGAGACAACAACAATATATCACAGAAGTTGCAGTGTATTTGTATTAAAATCAACTTGCTACTTATATTCACAATTCCATCACTCAGAAGACCAGAAACAAAGCTTGATGATTTGCTCCTAAGAAATCCGGTTCTATTTTCTATATCTTTTTCAATCTCTCTCCTTTTTCTACCCTTTTTTTTACTACCTTTTACAAAAATGAGCCTTTAACTCTTTATAGCCTTCTCACAACCACCTTGGAATTCCCTCATTAATGGGAATGCAACAAGCTTCAGGTGGTTGGAAAACCTAACTCCTATTAAAACATAAAAATATAACAAAATACACAACCAACCCACAGGTGGTGAAAGGACAAAACTTCTCGGATCAAAGTACATCTTTGGCTGCTCAAAAACTAACACCCTCAACTGCAAACATTTATGATAGCTCCTTGATTTCAATGAGACACGGTGACCACCATTTCAGGATAACCTACACCATTCTTGAATGATAGCTTATCAAACTTGTATTCCTTGGATCAAGTGTCAGGTGTGTCGAATGTCCTTTTCAATCTTCATCCAAAATATCCAAATCAACTATGGTAGATCTAGCCTTTTTGGGCTTTTTCTTTTCATCCCATGTAGTTACTTGTTCATCTAACGACCAATTAAAGCCTTAGACAAGTTGTAGTTGGGCTTTTTGTCTCTCCCATCTAGCATTCATAATTGCCTTCACATCTGACACAAACTTGGTGAGGTCAACCTCTACTTTGATGGCTTCATCCAAGGCCTTATTGAAGCTCTCTAAATCAACATGATTACTCTCACCTAAAAATGCCTCTTTCCTAGGTAGTAGAAGATCAACATCTAATCTTGAATTATCAAGGCTCTTCACTGTCCCATCTATACTTAAAATTGAGTGGATGAATTTGTTAGTACAGGAACTAAGCATGGCTATCTTAGCCTCAATCAAATTTTCCTTACCCTTGAAAAGTGGTAGAATGGCTTTAATTCTATCAATCTCCTCACTAACTCCTGCAACTATCTTTGATATGTCACTCCCCATAGATTGAGCAAAAATCAATCTCTCAAAAAGTGGTGCCCTGACAGACCACACTGTATGAAACTCACTCAAAACTTGCACATAGTTGTTGACCTCCTTTTGCAATTCTGGCAATTTGCCATAAGCATTATAAACTAGGTCAAATTTATCCTTGATTGTGTTCAACCTGTGCTACAAAACACTCAATAGGGCTTGCAATACTACCTCATTCTTTTCATCATTGATCTTTTTCAATTCTACTGCCACCTCCTCATTTGTCATTCCTTGTGCCTCTATTGCCACTAGCTTTTCAGGAGGTGCAGGGACTACTACAGGGGTATTTATAATTTGCAATTGTAGTTCCTCCACCTGCTTCTCTAATGCTATGAATTTTATTATTTGCAAGTCCCTATCCTTCACTAGGGCACTATAGTCCTCTAAGAGGTTGCCATATCTCTCTGACAACTGTTTAGTTTTATCCTCATTTAATCTAGCAAATTGGGTCAAAACCTAAGAAATTTCTAGGTCCCTATCTTGTGGATTGACCACACTATTTTATCTCCCTCCATTTTTTCCTTTGCATTCAAAATTTGTGGTTTCTTGTCTTTTGGATACAAACTCCACATGGCCAAGGCCTGACTTTTTGGGCTATACCCAAATCCTGTTATTATGTCCCCTACTTGGGTCTCAGAAGACAAAGTAACATCTTCTTTTCTCTTGATTTGATCTATTATTAAGTCAATATACAAACCCCACCCTGGCACAAGCAACATATTACTTTTTCTCTCTAATTCCCCGGCCTCATCTGGAGTAAAATTTTCTTCCTCAGGGTCATATTCTTTCAATTGTTTCCATGCCTCATCTGGCACTTGAACCTCCTCAGTTATTTGTACATTTGAAGCCACCTGTTGCTACTTATGCCATAACAAGAAACTTTTGAATTCCTTAGAATTCACAAAATTGTCATCCTTTATGAAAGCATCTTGCTCAATCAATATTTCATCTTGGCCTAAAGCCAGAGGCAACTCTACATCTTTTCTTTCATACTTCTGCTGCCTTTTAGCCTCTCTAACTACTTTCCTAATTTCATGGTGATGAAAGCTAGTCCCCGTGTAGAGGGCACTCACTCTTTCTTTCTTCCTCCTCTTTGAAGGCTCACCAGTTAACAACTTTTTCTTTTTCTTTTGAGGCTCAACAGTATCCCCAAAACTGGGCAATTGAACAAGATCAACATTTTCTTTCTCCTCCCCAGGCCCTTCGGTCATTGGTTGTTCCATAGTGGGTGGACTATATAAGGGGTAGCCACCATCACTATCCTCATCACATTCTGATTCTAAATGGGCCTTTTTTCCCTAATTAGCATCATCAATTTGATCCCTCATGGATTCAACAAGTGTGTCAAATTGGGCCATCATCTGCTCAAGTCTTTGGAAGTAAGGAAAAGTGGGAAAGAAACCTCCAAATACCAATCCTTTTCCTTTAAACTCCCTCTCAATTCTGTGTAATCAATCCAATTGCCTAATTCTTTTCTCCAGCTCAGCATCCTCAATGATGTTTCTAATCACATCTTCTTCAGGATACTCCTCATGTAGCTTATTGAAAGGAATGGTGGGCATGTAGTATTTCCTTGCAGTAGTCATAAAACCTTTTGTATGCACATACCTATGTGGTGCTACAAACATCATGTACCTCTCTAACCAATCATTCACTTTACTGAATGATCCCTTTCCAATTGTAATGTAATGCACCTTGAAGTGTCGAGGAGTGAGAGTCCCCTTTCTATGGGAAGCCAAGTGTTCTCTTTCTATCAACATGAGTTGCCAGACAAACTCTAGAAATGCAACTCTTGGTGGTACATAGAATGGAAGAAGATGAGGAGGCTAAGGGCATCCATAAACCCTAATCATTGTATAGCTTGTCTCATAGAAAATATCTCCCCAATTGTGACCCTTGGTCCAATTATGCATAAATTGTTGGGGTCTCACTAGCTGCAGGACCTTGGTGGGTAATCTTGAGTAATTCACACCCAAACTCTAGAGAATAGGGAACACAATCCAGTTCTCAAAAGCACTAAAATCTCACCTAGGGAACAAAGGGCTCCAAATTCCTAACCAGAACTGAGTTTTGTTAGGCTATCCATTTCACATCATTTGTGGTTTGAGATCACTCAAATTAATCAAACCATAATTATGATACACAATTAGATGCATCAGTGGGGAGTAATGCATGAACCTAGGTTGAGAACCAGAGGTGAAATTCTTTAAGGAAAGAAAACCCTCATGCATCTTGTTTATGATATAACCAATGAAGTCATACCCTTTTCTCACCATACGACTTTGTGAATCCATCACCAGCATCAAAATATCAGATGTAATCCTCTCAGGACCTGCATCAATTCCCAAAACCTGGCATATCCCATATGCAATGTACTTCATGTAAAATTTTAGGTCTTTGTAGGCATACAAAATTGATCTACCCATAGGTGCAATATAATTTTTATTCTGCTTCGACATTTCATTCTTAATCTCCTTGGAGACCAGAGAAGCCTATCTAACATATCTATTTTCCAAGGCTTGTAAGTTGATTTCTGTGGCCATTAGAAACTGAATACCGAAGGTATTCATAAAAGAATTCCTATCCAAAGTGACCAAGGGGGAGCCATCCTCTTTTTTTATGGTCTTTGAGAGAGGATCATACCTTTGGGAGAGCATGAGGAGAAAGTCCACATCTAGAAAAACCTCTGGGACAATCAACTTGGCCAACCTTGAAGTCCAAGGGTTTGAAACTGATATAACACTATCACAGTTCTTGGAGAAATATGTAAACAGGCACATGTTTGTGATCTCCAAATTTTTGGCATCCCTACAATAAGCTAGGTCATCAACAAAAATATCATCACTGATCTTTTTGTTCTGAGAAGAACCAGGCAAGAGAGTGAGAAATTTATCTGAAAAACTTTCCTTAACTTTCTCCTCCAACCCCCGGTTGGTAGAAGCTCCGCTTGCTGTAATCTGACTCATCCTGACTGTAGCTCTAGAAATTCTTCTACAAATTCATTGATCACACTACAAGTCTAGAAAGCTCAAAAAACCTAGCACTCTATAGTTCTCCAATAAGCTTCGTAATTCTCAAATGAGCCACCTCTAGTTGTCTTAACCTGCAGCATTGAATGCACCTCCATGTCTAACATCTCCAGCTAACAAAAGGTCACTTTCGCCATTACTTCGGCATGCACAGGGTTTCAAATTACTAGCCGTAGCTAAGAAATTTTTTAATTTGAACATTCCGTGATCTGACAACTGAAGAAAAAGGCACCTAGTCATTTTACAAATTTGGCACTTTAGAAAGGTATTCTGAGATCTGGCGACTAAGAGGAAATCTCATAGTCACGGAATACTTTTGACTTTTCAAACTTCACTCTAAGATCAGGTGACCCGGCCATTTGGAGATCTAGCAACTAAAGAAAATGATACATTAATTCATTCTATTCTGAGAACTAGGGACTATAGTCAAAAAACTATAGTGGCGGCAATATATTTGTCTTTGAAAACTTTTAGCGATCACCCAACCTGGAGATCTAGTGACAAACCCGAAGTCTCATAATCTCATAAAACTTTAACTATTTGACTTCTTTCTTGAGATCACATGACCACCATTGATCTCATCCTTCAATTCATCCAGCGATCCATATTAAGTCGTGAAAATATTTCGTGACTAACTGCTTGATCCCTCGACCTCGAGAAAACCATGTCACTGAATCACTAGAAGCTCACCACTTAACTATCAGGAACTTGAGCTCACACAACCACATAGTCACTAAATCATGGAGAAAAAACATAACTGCCAGGTCCTAACCACATCATTACCTCTCACTTGACCTTAGGCAAATCTAGAGACTTGGTGACAAAGATTTCCCGCTAAATCTAATAATCTTTTACTTAACTGGGGTTTAATCCTGAGATAACACGACTGAGGCACTCTCCAAGTCGCAAGAACATTTCTTCACTTTGGGTTAAGACTGGAGATCAAGCACCATCCACATGATTAAAAATCATCTATGATTCTTAATAAATCTAGCAATCCTTTGTCACCTAACCACCACATTTAGAGATCTAGCGACGACTGCGTCACAAAATAACTAATGGCCAGAGAGATAACTGTCAACATCAGGAGATCACATGACCAACAGAACTCTCAATTGCTGAATGGAAAGATAAACCATCATATTATTATGAGATCGAGAGACAACTACCAAGGAAGACTGTTGTTCTATCTTGAGATTCAGCGACCAAAGAGAAAACTCATGATCGTTGAATAAAAGGCCACTTAAATAAATCATTGAGAGATCTCCTGACCATAGGAAAAACCAATTCAGAGATTACACAACTATAGTCCCTTAGTGACAAATCAAATACAATAGTCGCTAGATCTCAAGACTATCATTGTGAGATTTGGAGACTAAAGGCGAAATGCTAAGTCATTAGATAATAAGAAATATTTTGAAAAGCTCACAAGATCGGGCAACAAAGGCTTTCAGGCATTGACTAGACAAATGGGAATATTCCTAAACCTTAAGGAGACTTAGCAACTAAGAGGAAAATAGAAGCACACATGCAAATTTGAGACTGAAGTCATCCAAAAAAGTAACAGAGAATTAGAACGTTGATGACCTAAACTAGGGTTTTTATGATTTTTCAAAGGCAACTAGACCTAGCAAACCCTAAAGACTGAAATTTTTTCAAGATCATCCATAATTTTAGGGAAAAAAACAAAAAATGAGATTTCTAACCAAAAAACTGTACTACTATCATAACTAAATGTTTCTCCCCCTAAGTATATTATTCCTCTTTTTGCTTCTATTTTTCATGACTCTATATATTACTCCCCCTTTGACATCAATGGAAAAGGGTTCCATTCATTTTAAGCATTAGTACTACTCTTAAGGTAGAGTAGTTAATTTTCCACCAGTCCCTAAGGACTGATGCCTTTCCCTCTTTCTTCTAAGCAGAATCAGGGAAGGGAATGACTCCCAACTTCTCCTTGAGATACTCAAAAGTATCCTTAGGCAAGGGCTTTGTGAATATATCTGCCAACTGATCTTTAGTAGTCACATAGTCCAACTTGACTTCTTTCTCTACCACTTTCTCTCCTAGGAAGTGATACTTGATCTCTATGTGATTTGTATTTGCATGCATCATAGGTTTCTTTGACATATTGATAGTGGTAGTGTTATCATAGTGAATAACAATAGGATAATCAATCTGAATTCCAAAATCCTTTATCATCTACTTGATCCAGACAGTTGTAGAATAATTCAAGGCTGCTGCAACATACTCCACTTCTACTATTGACTAAGAAATATAATTTTATTTCTTTCTTGTCCAAGTGACAAATCTATCACCAAGAAACACTGCTCCACCTGAAGTACTCTTCCTATCATCAACACATCCTTCCCAATCTATATTAGTGTACACATGAAGCTCAACATTTTCTGAATTAGGATACCATAGACCATAATCTATAGTGCCCTACAAGTATCTGAATATTCTTTTTACTGCCATCAGGTGACTTTTTTTAGGTTCTGTTGCAAATCTTCCAACTATGCCAACTACATTGGAAATATTAGGTCTAGTCTAAGTAAGATATATGAGTTTACCAATCATAGACTTATACAATGTTATATCTACTATTGGTGAGTCATCTTCTTTTGTAAGCTTGCATCCAGTGATCATAGGGGTTCCTACTAGCTTGGAATCATCCATCTTGAATTTCTTCAGTATCTCCATCACATACTTTGATTGATTAATAAATTTCTTTTTCTATCTGCTGCACATTTAGTCACAAAAAGTACTTGATAGGACCAATCATACTCATCTCAAACTCATTTTGCATTTCTTTGGAAAATTCAGCATTGAGTTTGTCATTACCTCCAAAGATAATGTCATCAACACATATAGCCACAAGTAGTAAACCTTTAGATTTCTCTCTAATGAATAGATTACAATCTGCTGCTCCTTTCTTGAATCCAATCTTTGTTAAGTATCCATCTAGTCTCTCATACCATGCTCTAGTGGCTTTCTTAAGTCCATAGAGGGCCTTCTTCAATCTGCATACCATATCAGGTTTGTCTAATAAGGTGAATCCTTCCGGCTGCTCAATGTATACTTCTTCTTTCAAGTCTCCATTCAGGAATGCTGACTTGACATCCATCTAATAAAATTTGAAGTTTTTGACTGTAGCATAGGCTAGAAACAACTTAATAGCTTCTAATATTCTCACAGGTGCAAATTTTTTTGAATAATCGATGCTTTCTCTTTGCACATATCCCTTACATACTAATCTTGCTTTATTTCTTACTACTGTACCATCTTCATTCATCTTATTTCTAAATATCCACTTTGTTCCAATCATATTCTTATCACTAAGTCTTGGGACTAGTTCCCAAGTGTCATTCTTAATAATCTGATCAAGTTCTTCTTTCATAGAATCATGCCAATTTGAATCATTACAAGCATCTTCAACACTTAAGGGTTCAATCTGAGATAGTAAACATACCGCTTCACTGCTAGCTGAGTTCTTTGCTTGTAATCTTGTTGAGACTTTACCACTCTAATCTTCAATGATGTCTACCTTGGAATGATTTCTTGATGTAAACTTTGGAACTTTAGGTGATGCTGACTCATCAACCTTAGGAGTATTTTCTTCACTTGTCTTAGGGTCATTGAATAACACATCAATACTATTAAAAATTTCCTCAATAACTATCTCACTAGTGGAGGGTCTAGGTTCTTCTTCAATCATGGGTGAGTAATCATGATATCTTTCTTCAATCATAAAATTTTCATCAATCTTTACATGACCACTTTCAATGATGTTTTTCAATCTTAAATTAAAACATCGATAAGCTTTACTTTTAGTAGAGTAACCAAGAAAAATACCTTCATCACTTCTTGCATCAAACTTTCCTAATGCTTCATCCCTCTTGATGTAGCACTTGCTTCCAAAGATTCTAAACTATTTTACTATGGGAACATTACCAAACCATATCTCATATGGTGTTTTGTCAGCGCCTAGCCTCAATTGAATTCTATTGATAGTATAGACTGCTGTATTGACTGCATCTCTCCAATAGGTGTGTGAAATTTTTCCTTCTATCATAATGGTGTGTGCTGTATCAAGAATGATCCTATTCCTTCTCTTTGCAATTCCATTCTACTGAGGGGTTCTAGGTGCACTTAATTGTCTCTTTATGCCATTTTCTTCATCATACTCATAGAATTTGTCAGAAGTGAAGTCTCCTTCTCTATCTGATCTCAAACATTTTATCTTTAGTCCAGATTCATTCTCAACCTTAGCTTTGAATATTTTGAGCTTCTCAAAATATTATGACTTATCTTTCAAGAAAGAAACCCACATCATCCTTGTATAATCATCAACAAAAAAAATGAAATACCTTTCACCATAGTATGATCTTGTTTGAGTTGGACCACATAGGTCTGTATGAATCAGATCCAACTTGTTCTCTGCTGAATTCTGCTTGCTCCTAAAAGAATTTCTCACATGCTTCCCCATCACACATTCCCTACATATGGTATCAACCATCTTTGCTATGCTAGGTAGATCTCTTACTACCTTAACATTGCTTATCTTTACTATGTTATCAAAATTGATATGACATAGTATTTTATGCCACAACCAATTGTCATCAACTTTAGCAACAAAACAACTTGCTTCTAAATTGAGTTGAAAAACATTACCTCTTGTCTTTGAGCCTAATGCAATCATAACACCATCTTTATTGTTAATGATTCATTTTTCATCTTGGAACTCCAACTGATAGCCTTTTCCAAGTAACTGTCCAACACTAAGAAGGTTATGTTTCAAACCATCAACATAAAGAACATCATCAGTACTATTCTTTCCATCCAAGGTGATGGCTCCTCTACCAACTATTGGTTTAGGAGTGTTGTCTCCAAATTTGACCATACCATCATTGTATTTGTCCAAATGAACAAACCTACCTTTATCACCTGTCATGTGATGTGAACAACAACTGTCTATAATCCAGTCTGTCCTTATGTCAGCTTGAGAAATTAATGCTAGCTCTTGATTCTCCTTCTTATCTTCATGAACTATCTTGTTATTCATCTTGTCTATAATAGCAATGAATCCAATTTCTTCTTCACCAGATTCTTCATCTGAAACTCCATCTCCAACATAGTAGCATTCCTTAGAATACTTAGGCTTGTAATCCTTTTTAAACTTTCTAGCTCTAGTGGGACACTTAGATGCAAAATGACCGATCTTATTACATGAAAAGCACTTAAATGGTAATTGACCTTCATATTTTCCTTTTCTTTTCTTTTCTCTTTTGGAAATCATAGCAATGAAATCATTTAATGTTTTCTCTTCATCATCATCATCAAAATTACCAGAAGTGTTTGCAAATTTCTTACCATGAACTATTTCTTTGAAAGTTGTCTCACTCTTTGGTTCTGTCTTTAATCTTGAAATCTCAAAAGTTGAGATTTTGATAATCAAGGTCTCTCTCTTGAAATTAGATGTAATTTGCATGGTCTCATCAAGGATGTTGATCTAGCTTTCATATTCTGGAGTAAGAGTAGTCATCAATTTATCCATAATGTCCTCTAAAATCTCTCCACCATTGTTCTTGATTCCAGCAACTGCTTCATTGATTCTTTGATTATAAGCTCTGATATTTTCCTTAGGCAGCATCTCTAATGCATTGTACCTTTTCTTCCATGTCTTTTTGTGTGCATCCTTTTCTTGTTTGTCTCCTTCAAAAATGTCTTCTAGGTGCTTCCATATTTTATGGGCTGTATCTACCTTTTTTACTTCTAAAATTTCTCCATCAAATAGGGCGCTGATAAGGGCTTCTTTAGCTATAGCATTTTGATGAAAAAATTCCTTTTGTGTGTCAATAGCATCATCTTTTGCAAGGTCTTCTAAAGTAGGAATCTTGGCTGCTTTGATAGTTACATTAAAGACTTCAAAAGAAATGCACTACAAATGAGTCACCATCTTGTTCTTCCAATCAAGATAATTCTCTCCATCGAACTTAGGACTTTCTTTCCTAAAGTATGCCTTTTGATCAATCTCAATCTATTAAACTTTCTCTTTGAGGCACTTGGCTATGATACCAATTGTTAGGAATATTCCCAAGAGATAACTGAGAGGGGGGGAAGGGTGAATCAGTTATCTAAAAGATTCAATTCTTTATCCAATTAAGTATACTTAAACATAAAGCATAAAAATAATGAAAGAACACATGGACACAACACCAATATTTTGGTTATGGGGAAACCCAAATAGGTAAAAACCTCGGTGGGACTTAATACCCACTAATATTCTATACTAGTGTATAATGATCCTTGTTAGAAGACCCTTTACCCTGTTAGGAGTAGCTTTACAATATATTAAGTACAGTAGACTTGGTCAAGGGTCAGACCCTATTAGGAGCCTTTTACAATTGTCCCTATTAGGGGAGAGAATGCACTATCTGAGAGCTCATTGCTCAAATGGGTGAAGACTACAACCTTCTAAATAATAGATACACACTATATCTAGATCTTGGTGAACTACACTTTGACCTGCTATCTAGATCAGTTCTAATGAATAATACAAGTACTTTACTTGGTCACATAGACCTTCTTTTGATGGCTCAATACTTCACACAATGTGCTCTGATGTGCTTAATCAACTATGAACCACACTCAAGCAATCACAAATGACTGCCTATAAATATATTTCCTCTAAATGATATAATCAAGTCAGCCTATTAGAACCACCATGAAATCATATTAGAGAAACCATAACAAACTCCAATAAAAATTCTATTGGCTCTATTATGCATGCAACACATTCTGGGACCTATCCAATAAGATAATTGTAGATGCATGCTACACACTGTCAACTCTACCAAAACAACTAGAACTTTCTCTGTAAGCTAAATTAACTCATGCACTCTTAATCAAACATCGATAACTCTCCTCTAAGCTTAAATCCAAGGGTACATACCAACAGGATAGGCACAACTCAAGAACCAATAAAATCTCTATTGGCTCTTCTGAACAAACATAGGAAACTGTTGTTGGTGAATAGTGATTGCATAACTTTACTTCTACTCATCAATATACTATGCATCCATAACTAAAATATCACTAACATGTCTTCAAAATATATCCAAGTGTGCAAGGCTCCATGATAAATGTATGAACAACCATACACAAAACACTATCTATTACTCTGTCAGGAACACTACTAACACTAGCTTCTATATAACAGTTTGTACTAACAGTTAACCTTTGTGCCCATGATATCATGCTGATATTATGTCCATGCTACATATATAGAAATTTTACTACATAAGACTTCCATGCATTCTACTTTTCATATGTTGTCATCAATGACAAACATACAATCAGTACTGGCCTGCTAGAAAATCTCCAACATAAGTGACTGAAGGCGTTCTCCAGTTCTCACGATTTGAAAATCAACCATGGTTTAATTCAAAGAATAAGCAACCAAAGACTTCACCCATTCTCACAATCTTCAACTTAACTTAGCAATCATCTGGAGATCCAGGGAACATCACCCTTTTTTGAACCCATGCAGTTAAAACCTTTATCATAGTCAAATCTGGAGACTCGGTGACAATGAAATCTCTTAATATCAGAATTTCTAGATTAACTCATGACTCATCATGAGATTTATTGAACAAGGTAATCTCATAGTCTCCAAATAAAATACTTAACCTTGAGTTCATTATGAAATTGGGTGACCAAAGGTATTCGCCAGCTCGTTGAAAGCTTTCCTTAACTTGATTTTTATTTAGAGAATAAGCACTGGTCGCAGATCTATGGATAAATCAAAAGTTGTCACTGAGTCACCAAAAATTTTAAACCTTTGTCATATAATTATGAGATTTAGTGAACACTATATTTTCTAAATCTCCCAAATTTTAAAACATTAACTTTATCATACCGAGATCGAGTGATTGAAGGGAACACACTTCTATCTTTTCTTTGTTCACCGAATCACCAAAAGACTTGGGACTTCACTAACTGATCATGAGATTGTGTGAACACTTGATTCACTTAATTACCAAATGATTTGGAACTTTACCATCTTTTCCTGAGATCCCGTGAAAGAAGAGAAATTTATCCTTTTCCAGATCACCTTTACTAGAGCCGCCAAATTTAGTGAACATGAAAACAATACTCAGTCACTGAATCACCAAATAACTTGTTGTAGGGCCCATTTCTTGTGAGATTAAAACAACGTCATTGATCCAAGAGATGATCGATGGTCCTCACTGAGTCACTAGAAAATAAAGAGCTAGATCACTAAATTCAATGATTATGAGATAATCGCTACGCTTGTTCATTGAATGTTAAGGGCAAACCACCAGGAAATGAGAGAATAGGAGACAACACAATTGTTGAATCATTGGATTAAAGACAAACTATGATAAAGACTGGGAGATGTAGCAACCAAGGAAAATCTCAACGAGGACTTACTATTGTTGCTAGTTCACTGAAAGACTTGAAAACATGAGAAATATTGCACAATTTAGCGAACACAAGGGAAAGAAAGACCACGTGCAAATTGGGAGACTTAAGTGACCAAAAAGTAATGCACAAACATAAGGAACTAGGGCACACTCAAGATGAACCAAGGAAATGATCTTACGAAGGAAAAAATACATAAGGCAAGGGTTTTCCAACATAAACATGATAGATTAGAGAAATTCTAAAAACCCTAAACCAGACGAAGACACTACAAAGACAAAAACAATGACCTAAAGCAAAACCTCAAAAAACCTAAAATATACCCAACAGTGGCTCTATCTAAGGATTCTTGAATGCAAGTTCATAGGAAGAAACCATGAATCTCTGGGAGGGAGATCATAAAACCCTAACTAAAAATAGGAAGGAAACACACAACAAAATAAAACACACTTGTACATATATACAAAGGTACTATGCATGGAAAAGATTGAGAATTAATTGAAGAAATACTTCAGGAATTGTCCATGTACTAGAAATTCATGTTCCTCACCATCCAAGTTTCTTAAAATGTAAGAATCCTTTCCATGAATATGATGAATAATGAAAGGTCCTAACCATAGGGATTCAATTTTTTTATGCTTTCCTTTGTCCTCAGCCCTGGCATTCCATTGAAGCACCATATCATCAGGCTAGAACTTTCTAACAGTTGCTCTCTTGTCAAAAAGATATTTTATTTTTTGTTGAAACTTTACATTTTCTTTCTGACCTTCTCTTCTGAGTTCATCCAATTCAACTAACTAAATCATCCTATCTTACAATAGATCACTAATTTCCATGTCTTCTTCTCTTATGAACTGGTAGATAGGCAACAAATTATTAACAGGAAGTCTGGACTTTACACCATAAACCATCTTAAAAGGGGAATTTTCCTATTGTTTTCTTTTCAACAATTCTATTATCCCATAGTGCCAATTTTAGTTTTACATGCCAACTCCTTTTGTTCTTTTCCAAGGTCTTCTTTAAAATCTATAGAATACTCTTGTTTCTAGATTTTGCCTGCCCATTGGCCTATGGATGGTATGGGGACAAATATGATGGAACTATTCCCATTTCAGAATAAAAGTCAGTGAATTAATGTGACCTAAAGCTCATAGCATTGTCCATTACCAACTTCATGGGTACACCAAACCTAGTAATTATATTATTCATCAGAAATTCAATTACCATTGCACTGGTTGCTTTCTTGGTTAGAATTACCTCAATCCATTTAGTAAAATAGTCAGTGGCCACCAAAATGTAACTATGCCCACCACTGGACTTCTCTGAGAACTCCACAATTAAATCCATGCCCCACATAGCAAAAGGGGCCTCTGCAACCACAGGATTGAAAAGCAAATCGCCTGATAACTTTAATTTCTTTAAAAATATCTGACATGACTTACATTTCCTAACAAAAGAATGAGTGTCCTCGAACAAAATAGGCCAATAGTATCCAACTCTCAGAATCTTATGAGCTATAGATCTAGCTGAATGATGCCCTCCACACAACCTAGAGTGCATTTCTTGAAAAACCTTTTTAGATTGGTGTTTGTCTAAACAAAAAAGCACTATCCCATCATTGTCCTTCCGAAACAAATCACCTTGTATTAGTACATACCTCTAAGCCTGCAATCTCAAGATTCTTCTCTTATTGTCATTCAACTCCTGCGAGCAGCTAGCATGCTTGAGGAAATGAACAATATTTGTGTACCATGGTTTCATTTCAATACTAGTTAAATATCCTCCACTAATGGCCACATTGTTTACTTGTACAAGATCCATGGTCTCTTCTATCATAAGCTTAGAAAGTTCCAAACCTCTTACAAGCTTGGTAATATGGAGCTCTATATCAAATTCTTGATCCTGTTAATCCACTTACATCTCTTTCCAGTAACCTCACTCTGACTTAAGATGTCCTTTACTGTTGCATGAGGTACATATGCATTCACCTTAGCCCAAACAAGATAAGGTCTAAAGGCCTTGACTACCTTGACCAGTGCATATGCTTGTTTTTCCATCAATTCATAATTAAGCTCAACAGATTGTAGTGATTTACTAAACAAGGCAATGGGATGTTCAAACCCTTCTTCATCCTTTTGTAACAGAATAGCTGCAATTGTGTAAAAAGATGCAAAGGAAAATAAAGAGAAAGGCTTAGAATAGATAGGGGATATCTGTGTTTTAGAAAGTAGTCACACTTCTGTGAATCATTACATTCAAGAACACTCAAGAATGAGGTCTCAAACATCAATTCACAGCTCTCTATTCATGGAGTGCAGGGGTTTGTATATGTGGCCCTCAGATTGACCTAGTTATGCCCATGCAAGTACACCAAGAAATGAGAGATTCAAAGATGAATAGAAAGCATGCTAATCTCCATGATCATCAAGTTATTGCATGCAAATGAAACTAGTCTAGATGATAACAATGCAAGAAATAAACTATTCTATTGAAATGAATGATTATACAATGTTAATCTATGAAAGGAAACATGAATTTAAACTATTATGTGAATGCAATATTAATCTAAACTATGGATTGCCATAAGGCATGAGAGAAGAAGACAAGAAGAAAGAAGTCTCAAATATCCAAGCTCCAAATGTGCTCAACAAGCTTCTTCCAAGATTGATCTCCAAACTTGCAGTATAACAATAACATGAAAATTCTCGGATCTAAAATGAGAAGGAGAGGGCTCCTTATATAGGAAAATGTGGAAGAGAATGCATCCTCAAGAGCAATATGGGATAAATCCAAAAAGAGGAAATAAAGCTCATTTTTTAGAAAGTGTGGAGAGAAAAGGGATTTTATTTATTTTTAATTATTTGTTTCCCTTTTTTCATCACAAAGAGCTTTAAGAGGATTTTTTATTTATTTAAAAGAATGATTCTCTATTAATTAAATAAGATAACATTATTTAATTAAAAGAGAGATATCATAAGATAAACTCATTTAATTAAAAAAGATTTTAATTAAATAAATTTATTTCATTTTAAAAGATATTTCTTTCAATTAAATAAAATTATTGAAAGAATCGGGAAAAGGATTTTTATTTTGTTTTTATTTGATTTATTTCCTTTTCCATCATAGATTTTGCTTTAAGTGGGGATTTTATTTATTTAAAAGAGGAATTATCTTTTAAATAAATAAGATAAGTTTATTTAATAAAAAGAGGAATATTTAATTAAATAAGATAAAATCATTCAATTAAAAGGGGTTTTAATTAAATAAGATTATTTTATTTAAGATATTTCTTTTAATTAAATAAGCCTATTTTATTTATTTAAAAGAGAATATTTCTTTTAATTAAATAAAATTATTGATGAAATGATCAAACCTTAGAAATATTTGAATTATTGATTTAATTGCGATCTAATCAAGGAATTGATTTGAAAATTGCAAAGCATTGATTCAGGAAATTGATATTTGACAAATTGAATAAATGGGGCCCAAAGTCTAGGAGACCATTTTAGGGTGCATGCAATATCAAAATAGGTGCCTCTTGGATTTCTTGCTTAATCTTTTCAAAAGCTTGATGAGCTTCACAGTTACAATCAAACTTTACATCCTTTTTCATGAGCTTTACCATGGGCTTGACTAGTTCTACAAAATTAGCAATAAACCTTCTGACAAAATTAATCTATCCTAAAAAGGATTGCACACCTTTGATATTCTTAGGGGGGGAACCTTTTTAATTTCCTCTACTCTTTCAGGGTCAATTCTAACTCCCTCCTTTGATACTATATGACTAAGAAACTTTCCCTCTGTCAAAGCAAATTGACACTTCTTGGGATTCAATGAGATACCAAATTCTAAAGCCTTGATGATGACCTTTTCCAAATGGTTGTAGTGATCCTCAGCCTTCTTAGAGTATGTAGTTAAATCATACTGGTATACAACCATAAGGATATTAATCAGATCCTTGAAAGCAACATCCATTTCCTGTTGAAAGGTTGCCCCAACATTTTTCAAACCAAATGGCATATGGACATACACATAAGTTCCCCATGGGGTGGTGAATGTTGTCTTTAATTGTTTAGATTCTTTGACCAACACCTACTTGTACCCTAAAAAACCATCCATCATAGACAACAATTCACAACTAGTTACCCTATGCAACATAGCTTCCATATTTGGCAACCCATAATTGTCTTTGAGTGAGGCAACATTCAAATTTCTAAAGTCAACAAAGAGTCTGATATCACCATTCTTTTTCCTCACTAGAAGAAGATTAGAGACCCATGAGGAATGCCTAATAGGCTCAATAATACCAGCATCTCTTAATTTTGTCAATTCAGCTTGGATCTTTGTGGCTAATAAGGGATTGATGGGCCTCTATTTTTGTCTAAATGGCTTGGTCTCTTCCTTCAAAGGGATCTCATGCTGAAAAAAATCTACTCTGTAAGCTTTGAGGTCATCATAAGACCAAGAAAACACATGCTTGTACCTTTTCAACAATCTTATCAAATTTCCTCTAACTTCTCTACTCAGCCTTTTTCCAATGTATACCATTTGAGGGGATGTTTCTGAACCTAAGTTTATTTCTTCTAGGTCCTCCATTTTGGTATTAGACCTTTGAGCCAAATACCCATCATTTATCTTAAACATGCCTTCTAATTCCACTAACCCCTTAGGTATGTGATTTGAGGGCAATTGGACTACCTCATTTCCCATAATGCATTCATTTCCATCAACATTCTACTATGAAGCATTGAAATCTATCTATTGCCCATCATATTGATCTAGACTTTGAAGAAACCTAAGGATATCAAAGTCATCTTCAAAGACTTGCTAGTTATACACATTGTCAGGTACTACAGGCCTACTTTTGACTTCTAACATGGACACACCAGTCAATGTAATGTCATTGTTTTTCAAAACCACATTAGCTAGGAAATCAGCCATGATATTATTTGACCTTTCTACCTAGAGGATATTGAAGGCCTCAAAGAACTCTAGTCTATCCTAGATAGCATGTTTATACAATTTAAATATATCATCCTTAGTAGCATATTTAGATCTAACTTGGGCTATAATTAATTAGGAATCACCACAGACTTTTAAGCATTTGATACCATGTTTAATAGCAACATCTAAACCCAATATTAAAGCCTCGTACTCAATAGTATTATTAGTACATTGGAAAGTTAGCAGAAATGAGTACTTGAAAGTAGTACTTGATGGGGAAATGAACTCAACATCAGCTCCTAAACCTTCCTTGGAACATCCACCATCAAAATACATTTTCCAGAGCCCATCTTGCTGCAATATTAGTTCATCCACTATTGGATTAGTGTTCTTCATTTGAGGTACTATCTCTTCAACCATGAAATTATCCATGTCAATGTCCAAAAAACATTTTAAATCTTCTGGTGTAGCTTTTTCAACCATTACTGAAGAATGAGGCTCCCTATACAACTTTACTTTAGTTCCATTGACTGGAATAGTGGCATATGATAGATCCAATTGCAATTTTCCTCCTACTATTGTAGCCCACTGTCTTGACAAAAGCATGCCATAATGGGGTTTTGTATCAACAAAAACCACATCCATCTTGTATGTGGCCTCTAAGAATGTAGCAATCTTCACTTGAATTCCAACTAGGGTTCCTACAATAGGAAGTGCCCTATTATCCATGGCATAACATCTACTATTGGATGTGTCTACTTGCAATCCTAACTCCTTCATCACATGATAGGGCATTACAGTGGCAGCAGCACCAGAATCAATCATATAATTTTTTAGTAGAAAATTGTTCACAATTAATGTAACATAGAAGGGATCAATAGAGGAAGGCTCTTGTTTCACAATGTTTCCAACACACACATCAGAAATGTCTTTTGAGAGCCAGGGTTGTTGTCTTGTGCTCTTTGATTTTTAGCATTTTTAATAGGGGAATAGAAACCTTCATTTGAGACAGGGCATGTCTCATATCAAAGGTAGGGGGATCAATAGAAAGATCAAGAGAATCTTTTGGTCTACCAACCTTCCTCTTATCCTTTTCAACAAAAACTTCCTTGTTCTTCTTGTTGTCACTAATAGGTTCCTCTCTCCTATTATTTTGATTTTTACCCTTGGTAACATTTTTCTTAGAAGGATCTTTACTTTGAAGATTATCTTTAATAAACACTGATCTTGGTACTCCTTGATCAACATCCACCCTTCTATTCCTCAAATTGTATGAGGACTTAGCTTGTGTTGTGGTAGTCAAAGTCAAAGCTCTAATTTCCTCTTCACTAGGCTTTCTCCATTGTTTCCCATCTAACTCTGATTCAACCATTGTTTCTCTTATGATCAACATTAGCACTAATTCCTTCATCATCTGAGGACAAGAGATCTTCCACCTTTTTAGTAGTAAACATGTTAACAATAGGCTATTCAGACTCTTCATAATCTTTTGCATGTGAGTGATCAACTTCTTCCCCTAAAGCTTGAGCCACAACACACTGGAAAGGTGAATGAGGCATGTTACAAGCCACACACCAAGGAATTATTTCCACATTGTGTGTTGTATTTTTCTTTAGAGGGTCTGGTGTATCTCTACCCTTTTGAGGCTCATTATTATTAGGGACATGCCTCCCATCCTTCCAATTTGTTTTATAAGGCATATCTCATAAATTAGGGAGTCTTTCCTGCCTCTAATAAGGTGGTCTATTATCCTAAAAATTTCTCCCACCTTTTTCAAATTTTGTTGAGAGATCCTTGACTACACTGGCTAGTTTATCAACTTTGTCTTCATCCTTAGTTGGCCTTGCAGGTTGTGGCCTTGTTTGTTTCCACAATCTTCCCTCATCTCTATTATACATCTGACCAAATGACTTCCTATTTCTTTTAATATTTATAGCCAACTTAAAGGCATCTCTCAGAGTATGAGGACTATTATCTCTCAGAAGATATGACATCTTGCCATCCAAGGCATTGAAATAAGTGGTCAAGAAAACTACATCATCTAGCCTCAACACTTGGAACAATTTGTACATGGCCTTTTGGAATTTTCCATTAAACTCTAACATACTCTCATTTTGATGCTTTTTGATGTTGTTAAATTCATTGAGCATGTAACTTGAATTGACATGTTCTACACACTATTGTTTAAAGCATCTAATGAACTCATCCCATGATGCAATGATGTTCTCTAGTAAACCTCTATACCAATCCTTGGCATCTTCAACCAATGACTGAACAACAAGCTTCATCACAACATCCTCATGCTCAATTTCATAGTCATTGATTTTATCAGTAAAAAATTTTAGATGCTCTTCACATGTAACCACATTGTTTCTAGTGAATAATGGGATCTTCTCTCTAATCTTATTTGGGATAACATTAGGTTGACCAGGGATACCATCAAAGAATAAAGGCCTATACCTATCCAAGTGAAATGGTCTTCTTTGCAAATTTGGTTGAACTTGGGGAGCTGATCCAACATTTTGATAAGGCATGTTCCCACTTGGTCCACCAGTCATGGGGGCTACTAGATTGACATTTAAAATTGGTCCAGGTATACTTTGTTCAAGATTTGAGACTTGGGGATTGGGAATTATATTACAAGGATGATTTGATGGTATTTTTATTGAGGCTAAAAGGACTAAACTACTAGTAGATGTGTTCATATTGGCATGCAAGAAAGATATCTTTCTTTTCATTTCATTAGCAGGATCTTCCAATTCTAACTTCTCAAGCTAGAGAGCCAAATCCTCCTTATCCTTTCTTGCCTTTTCCAATTCTAGGCTTTCTTAGGAGACAATATTAGATATAACAACATTATTCTTAGGCTCATTGATGCCTACACCAATTACCTTCTACTTCCCTTTATCAGTGACACCCTTGGTAGTACCTCTAGGCTCTTTAGTCCTTTTAGTTTTTTATGGATGCAATTGTCTAAGAACATGACCTATTCCTTCAAATTCATCCTTCTTTGGGTTAGGTTTACTACCATCAGCTTGTTTTATTAAAGCTCCCATATCACCAAACAATTTATGGTCCAAACCTTGGACATCTTGATTTAAACTTCTAGCCTGGATCTCATTATTCTTTGTTTTCCTTATGAGATCCTGTCTCTCCATAAGTAACTCATAAATTTGTTGTTCCCACACCTTCATTCTATTGGCAATTTTAGACAATTTCTCATGCTCCTTCTTTCTTAAAGAAATGACCTCCTCCCTCAACTTCACTGAGTCATAAGAGGTAGTTTCTATGGTAGAAATTTCCCCTAGTTGATCTAGGGTTTCTCTTGCAGGGAAAAAACCTATTTCTGTGACTTCTTTGTGAGAAGGGACATTGGCACTAGGCTTAGTTTTCCTAACAAATTCTGGGTCATCAGAAGAGGAAGAGGCTTCTTGAGGAATGGGTGTAGGGACTTAATTTCTAGAGGGTTCAGGAGAATTAGTAGTGAAATGACCTTTCCTAGACCATTGTTTCCTACTAGGTGTGTGGAGTTCATCACCCACATTACTCTCTGGGTGATCTCTAAAGTAAGACCTAGTAAATCTCAGTAGGCTCATGGCATGTTACAAAAAAATACAATAGATATCTTGACAAATACTAGCAACTAGTAAACACAAAACTTAGAGTCACCACCCACAAACAAATGCAAATATAAATTATAAAGCTGGTCTGTAACAAACACAATGGATAGTTTAGCATGAACAATACAACTCCACTACGTATTTCATTCGGCCCTAGCACAGTCACTAGTTTTGTTAGCACTTAAACATGTAGATGATTAAAAGGATTTAGAAAAATCTTGCAATCAAAACTCGTGTACTCCCAATAGACACATCTAAGCATAATTCAAATGCTAAGGTACTAAGGTTAAAAACTTCTTCACTTTGAGTATGAAACTCAAGTGGGTTTACCTTTCTTAATAGCATCTATAAAGCATTACAATAGTGATCTATGTGCTTGAGATAGATTATATAATTCAAAAAAAATATAGTAAATGTAAATTGAATAGGTTATTTGATTTTTTGGTGGTGAGCAAATGCAAATCAAGCTAAAACCAGTGCCTTATCCACTGGGCCAGACTAAAACCCTACATCAACAAAATCCTACCAAAACAAAGTATTGCAATTTGAATGAAATGCCTAACATTCCATTCTCCCAATTCCTAACCCTGCCATCAAATTCATATATGGATATTTAACTCCCAGAGACCTCCCTTAAGACTCAGTCTCTCCTTGAAAGAAGCTTAAGCTCAACCCCTATATTTACCTTGTAAACAATGCATTAAAGAGCCTTACAATTTAATACATAAGAAAATTAAAGCATCCATACATAAAGACAACAAAGGATAGAAAATAAATTCCAATATTTTTGTATTAATATTCAAATATATCAATACGCCTTAACAAAGACTTGTGAGAAGTAAGATCCTATATTCAATACTTTCTTTACAAAGTATATCGACCACCACCGCAAAAAGAAGCAAAATTGCTATTTATATCACTGGCCATCTTGGAATCCTCAAAGAAAGGATGCAACAAGCTTTAGATGGCTAGGAAAGTGATTTGCACTATAGACAAAAAGTACAAACAATTATTACAAAGAGACTAGAGAAACAGAACTATTTCCAAACAAATGGAAGCTTTACAGCTAGCACCTTTGTCTGAGAATATTTCAGAATAGTAGCTAGTTTGTTGCATGAATGATGACCACCATTACAGGATAACTTACATCATCCTTTGTTTGATGCATGCTCTCCCTAAAATTCTAGATTAGGTGCCAGGTTTACTTTACTCTTCTTCTTCTTCTACCTCCAGCTCCATGACAGCTGGCTTCTTCTTCTATTTCTTTGTACTTTTATCCCAAGAAGCTACATCATCATCAGATGGCCAATTGTAGCTTTGTAGGTCCTGTAGTGTCTATAGCTACATTTCCCACCTGGAATCAATTATGCTTTTATCATCTGCAACAAACCTTGTGCAATCATTCTCAATTCTGATCAAGTTGTCTATTATATTATTACTGCCTTGTAAGTCCAAAGAATTGTCACCCCCGAGGAAAGCCTCTTGCTTAATTATTATCTGGCCCATGCTTAGCCTCCACTCATCCATACTGATTATGCTTCCATCATCATTTTATACTGAGGGAAAATACTTACTATAATCCTTATCAAACATAATCATCTTGGCCTTTATTTGATTTGACTTTTCCTTAAAGAATTTTGAAATAGCACTGACCAACCCTATCTTCTCATATACTTCTATAACCACTTCAAGGATGTCAGGCCTATCTTGATATAGGGGATCAAGCTTTTCAAATAACATATTCCTCCTAAACCATATACTGTAAAGTGGCTCTAAAGTAGCCAATGACTAAATCACCTTTTCATTTGCCTTATGCAATAGGATAACTGACTGATGGACTGAGCCCATTCTCTCTTTTATTTTATCCAATCTATGTTGCACAACTTCTGACATGGTCTTCAAAGCTGCCTCGAGCCTTATCTTTTTCAAATCTTCAGTTGGCTTGTCAGAAATCTCTGCCTCTGGCTGAGAGGGATCCTCAATTTGCAAAGGAGGAGGTAGGACCTCTTTTGAAGCTTCCTCAAGCTTATCTTTCAAATCACTTATCTCACCCTCCATTTGTTTGATCATCATTAATTTAAGGTCCATGTCCTTAGCAAATTTCATGGAGTTCTCAAATAATTTTCTATACCTCTCAGACAATTGAATTATTTTTTCTTCATTGAGGTGGGAAAAGTGTGTTACTACCTTAGACACCTCAAGATCAGTAGTATTTTCAATAGTCCAGAAAATTTTATTTCCATCCATTTTATCTGAAATACTCACCAGAGATGTACTTCATAGGATAGGTTACCCTCTGGCTGCTTTCTAATTTGATCAATGATGAAAGCAGAGGTGAGATCCCAACTAGGAGTCAGAAGCATCCCACTAGATCTTATCATTTCTCTGGCCTCCTCAGTAGTGATTTTCTCAAGGATGGGATCATAAGATGTCAAAGACCTCATGGTTCCCTCACTTGGTTTTTTTGGTACTCCCAAATTTGGCACAAATTTGGAGTGACCAATTCAAAATTTTCTATAGGGCAAAATTGGTACTCCTAAAAAACTTTTTGAAAAGGCCTAATTGAAGTATTTGTAAATGACACTTTGATGATTTTCATGAGCTACGGCTAGGAAATAGGTTCAACACTTTCTATTTGACATATGCAGTGGGTTCCAGGTCCTAAATTTTAAACCTGTCATGTTTAGGGAGTAGCCATTTTGAGGTGTTTGATTAAATCTGCACTTTTGTCTAAATGTCAAATTGTTGTACCAGGCCTAGTTTGCATTTGAATATCTTTTGTCTTGTTCGGTTTCATGGCTCACCACTTTGGGAATGTTTAACATGTATATCAGAGAGCTTATGTTTCAAAGCTCAAGCCATTTCAAGTCCGTTTGATAGGTTTTTGGATCCCCCAAAGTTGGCTTTCCAGATTTGTCCTATTTCTTTGTTTTGCACAAAAATCTAAATGGCCTTGTTTGACTGATTATAACTTTTGACCCTGTGACCCAATTGAGAAAATTCATTTTTATTTGTATTATATTGGTCAAATACTCCTTGTGTTTAAATTTTTAGGCCTTGACAAATCCATTTTCCCAGTTTGCCAATCTGATTCCTTTTGTAGTTTCTAACATTTTAATGATCAATTGCACAGTTTAGTCGGAGGCCCTATTCGAAGGATTGTATCTTTTTCCCTGTGGTTGATCATAATGTGCTGGTTGTGGCATCATGTTGTAGGCATGGGAGTGAACCATCTTGCCAATTTTAAGCCTCTCATGTGCCTGTCTATTCTGTTTGTCGGGGCCATTTCATTTGCAGATTGTAAAGTTTTGACATAATGCATTGTTCAGAATTTGGAGTGGCCTACTTTGAGGCTTTTTAGTTTGCACCCTATCCATGGTTTGACATAATTTAAAGTTGTCCCATATTGAAGACCTGAGAGACTATTTTCCTATGGATTTTGAGGTCCCTACCAATCCATTAGACCACTTTTTCAGGCCAATTCCAAAACCAATTTCTACATATTTCACTAGTTTTAATCTTGAATGTTATTGACAGGATGACTTTGGTGTTTGATTGTGATTGGAATTTCAACTTTCTGAGGAATCTAATGAATGATTCTTATTCCTTACATGAGGATGAATCAGTACCTAGTTGTCGGCTCATGAAGGTTTCAGTCGGTTAGTTTTTGAGGCCGGTTCTGGAGCTGACTTATGTGATTTTTGCAACTGTGGAAAGGATTATGTTCCAAGTCGCTATGTTTGCTTGGTCCTATCTTTTGGCTCAAACTTTGTGAGCAATTTCCTCTAACAGGAATGTTGTAGTGTTGAAAGTGAACATGTGTGCCTAGCACCATGCCTCGGTTACTTGATTTCATCAGTTTTTGAAGCTACTTTCTCAGGCCAGTTAATGTGATTGTTCAGTTTTGTCGAAGTTTGGTGAATTGGATGATGTGCTAAATCTTTGATGCATCGTGATCGCATTTCATCAAAGGCCTGTGTGTAGTTATTTAAATACCTGACATAAGTAACATTGGTGGCCATTGTTTAGATGGCAACTGGCAGTATGAATGATAAGAGATCCACATAAAGGAATTTTGCAGGCTAATTGAATATAATAAGGGCCCTCATGCGTAGACCAAATCTGGTATATTAATTATGAAGTTCATAGTAAGTCTATATGGCAATGGTAGTGTCTGATAATGAATCTATACAGCATGAGAAACATGTTCTATCACTAATAATGATGAATCAATTGTGTTGTGTCTGATCCACAATGAGAAGTCTACACTTTGTTGGATGCCATATCTCATGAGCAATATGGAATATGTGATCCCTTGGATGCCATCTCTAATATCTTCCTTTTCATGGGGCCTAATGGGCTGATAGCTATAATCAGAGCATATCCAAAGGATAATAAGCAAATAAGTAGTAATTTTCTATACTTCGAGTGATGTTGTGGATGTCTTCAAATGCCCACACCTAAGAATGAATAGTCATAGGGATGGGATGCATCCCAATATTAATGAATGTTTTCATTGCTTAATGATGCTTCTTTGGTTATGGTTATTATTTAACCATTGATTAATGACATAACAAATGATTTGTAAATGATTATTGGTGGACTTAGCCCATCACCATATAATCAATTCTTTATGGGGTCCTACGCGTGTATGAGGCCTCACATTAATTTGAGATGGGAAGCTGCCAAGTACAGAAGCCAGCCAATTGCCAGAGACAAGCTCATGTAATGTGAAGGTTCCTTGCTCAGGGTACAAGAAGCTACCAGACCAAATGGCATGCACAAGTTGGGGTCTTATGCAAGCTAGAAATGTAGAATGTCACGCACAATAGGGTAAGTATGCAGCCTAGATGGATGGGACTCACACAACAAATAAGGGTGGCTTATGCATTTGAAATGATGCCTTGCACATTGATATGGAAAGGTAGCTTATGTTGAATGTGTTCACGTGGTCAGTGTGGAGAAGATTTGTTTATGCCAAGATAGTTCATAGTAAATACAAAGGGATTTATGCATCAAATCAAGGCTGCCAACACGTCAGGATGCCTCATGCATTATGAAAGGGACTTGTGCTTGGTGAGGGGCTGCAGACATTACCAAAGGGAGATTATGTGCTTTGTGTAAAATGAGAGGAAGTTGTCTATTGATAAATAAATGCCAGTAACTAATGAATGAAAAATGCATTGGAGATTTCCTCACGCACTAAAAGGGAGACTGCCAACACATTCAAAGGTGCCTCATGAAATGAAATAGAATGAAGTTTCTTGATGGTGCCATTCAAAATTGAAGGCCGGCATAATAAGAAGGAGGCTTACGCAGGTAATAAAGGCATGTGAAAATGCCAAGTTTAGAATTGGAAATGGGGCATGTGCTAAGTTAAAGGGCTGCTCATGCAATGGAGAGCCCAAGCAAGTATTAAAAGAAAATACAATTTGAGGAGCCCAGCGTGAATGCCCAGGCACGTTCCATGTAGAGGACTCAGCACAAGTAATGAAATGGTATCCTTTGTTTGGGGCCAATGTGAATGCGAGGGGGCAGTGCACAAATGTAATGAAGTGCATGATTACTAGTGAGGCCTTTGGAATCATGAAGGGGCCTCTCACACATGAGATATGGAGTGCCAGTTTCCAGTGCCAAATACAAAATGAGGCTCTGCGCAAAATAGATTTGTATCAATGCCTCATACGCATAATGTGCATGACTGCCATCTAATGTAAAGAATGATTTGCATGCATAAGAACAGAGGCCTGCACAATAAACAAGGGGATTTTGTGTTTAAATATGGAAATTTGTGCATGCCCAGAAGTGCTCATGCATGGCCTGGTATTTTTGAGGTTTTACCTACAAAACCATTATCCCACATTCGCTACACTTGGTTAAAAAGTAGCATTTATATACACCACCGCTCATGTAGAGTGTAAAGTAAAGTGGAGAGAGAGACTTGTGTGGCCACCTCTATCCATGTGGGCCCACCTCATAAAGCGTGTCAACTAGGTGCATAGGCCAAAATTTTGACTAAGTGTTTAAAACCTCTAAGCAATATATCCCACATTGTTCTAAGGAGGCTATGCCCGCGTGACCCTCCATGTTGGCACCTCGATTTCTATGTCAACATGCTAAGAATAAATCTTGCAGATGAAGGATGAGAGTGATGAGATGGCTGACACATGGGAGTAGGTCACTGAGGCGCTAGACCAAACCACCAGTTAGAGGAAGATCCAGAGACTTGGAGGCATGGTTAGTCACTAGGTTGCGACAGTCAAAGTTGGTGTTTAGAGATTCAGTGATAGTTACTTGCCAAGTCTCATGATATAGGTGGTTAGAGGCTGACTATTTGGAGATATGGAGACTAACCTGGTTGCCACATCTCATGATGTTAGCAGTTAGAGGTTGAAGATTCTGAGATTGCGAGACTAACCGCCAGTCGCTAGAAGCGGATCTAGAGACTTGGAGACTAGTGTATTTGCTAGGCTGTCGGATTTCACCGTAGTTAAGAAGATCATTAGGAGATTAAGAGACTAAGGTATTCTCCATGTCTCTGAAGGAAACCATGGTTAAGAGATAACTCCAGAGACTTGGAGACTAATGTACTCTCCAAATCTCTAGATAAGTAGGGTTAAAATTTGAGTTTGTAGAGCCAGTCTGAGCAACCAATCAGAGCATGACACATGGTGAGTCTTGGTGGCATGTGCAGATTTAAAAGTTTATAAAAGATTTAAAAATTATAAAGTTCAAACCTTGGGATAAATTCAAAATTTCTCATGCTAGGAGCCTGCTCAGAGTTTTAAATGTTGTAGATTCATTTTTTAACCAAATAGAGCAGTATAATATCTTTCTGGAAATGCCAAAAGATGACGAACATGATGGCGATGGAAAAACTCAGATTTGATTGAGTTGCTAAGAGAAGTAATTAGTTTTAATCCACGATCAGATTTTGGGAGATCTTTTAATGTTTAGGAATGCAAATCCAACAAAGGGGAATGTTTTGTCTTTTGCAGAAGATTAAAGGATAAAATCAGATTTGGAGGATAAGATCCGAGAATAAAGGACAAAATGAATTAGATTTCCAATAGATGATCAGATATTAGCAGTGGCAAGATGAACCAAATTTTGAGTGCCTAAGAAGATTTGAGTCTAGGGGAGAGAGAAGACAAGAGAGATTAGATTGAAGAGAAGACAAGTGTTGATCCAACATGACTTTTAGGGTTTCTTCTTCTTCTTTTCTAAGTGTAAGGGTTCATGTCCTTGTTTCTTCTTTTGTTATGTTGAAGGGTTTCAGACTAGTTCTGCCTTCTCACTCAAAAGATTTTATAGCAGGCTTCCATATGATTTTGAATGTATTTCTGCATAGCAAATTTTCTCACATTGTCTATGCTTTGAGTTTCCTATTATTAATGTATTGAAGCAAGATCATTTCAATGAAATACAATGCAATCCCTATTCTCTATTGTTATGTCTCTTTGCATTTTTGTTTTGGCTCTTATATGTTTTGTTTGTAAGGCAACTGAAAACATACCAGCTACAAGGTAGTTTGTTTGATTATTTGTGAGTTTCTCTCAAGGAGAGAATTAAATTTCATAAGTAGTTTCAAAGAGCTGACATTATTGAAGGATTTGATTAAACAGTATAGAAGAGAGAAGACAGTTTGTAAGGCACTCTGTCTAGATTGCATTTAGTCTGTAAGGCATTCTATAGTATTTCACTTGATTTGTGACCTAATGATTATATCTTTTGACTCTTTTCGCAAGAATAGGCACTAGTTATGGTTTGTTGTGTAACCTTTATTAAATCATTAGACACCAATTTATCATTACCAGTATTTTATGTTCTTAAGTTTATGCTTGTTGTGAAAAGACTATATCCCAGGTGATATAGTTCACTTTGTTGATTCCTTAAAGAGAGAATCCAGAGGTTAACCTTCCTTGAGTTTTACTCATAAAAAAAAAGAAGGATTCATATCCTTATTCCACTATTCTGTGCTATCACATTCATAGTTTCTATTGCTATCCTCTATATCAAGAGATTCTCATCTATCTACAGAGTGATCTTTTGTTGAAATAATCTAAAACCTAATTAGCATAGCAGTGAAGAACCTAATCCACTATTTGAAGCTTACTTGAAATATGGTAGCTTATTCATAGGCAATACCTACCAGAGTCCTGTGGAGTTGAAGTAGAAAGAGGATCTTATCCAATCCTCATCAATTAGGATTTTCTTGCAAACTTGGAGTCATTTTTAGCTGAGAATCAAGCCCATACATTTCTAAGTTTGATCCTACAAGAAAAATCCCTAGCAGGTTCCATACCTTCTGGTAATGCCTTGGCAACTTCTTGAGATTTCCTCCAGATGATAAAGTTCCTGAACTCTTCATTTTTTATGAACTAGTCATCACTAAGGAACTCCTCTTGAAAGAATTCCCTCTCATCCTATCCTGACAATAGAGGCAGCTCCACCTCTACCTCCTTGGACACTTTCTTCTTTCCCTCTCTGATGGCTTTTCTTAATTGGTGGTGATAAGCCCTATTACCAGGCACCAGAGCAGAGGCTACATCCATTATTATTTTATGTTTCTTCTCCCTAGGAGGCTCACCCACCTCAAGCCTCTATTTTTTCAATGGTGGCTATGAGATATCCCCTATTTTTGGTTGCTCTTGTGTCAAATCAATAATTGGTGAGTCCCTCTTCTGAGGTGCACTATCACCTTCTTGTGATTCATCGGTAAACTCTTGAGGTTCAAAAGTGGAGTAGTCTTTCTTAACATGTAATTTCTCTTCAATCATCCCTTCTAGTTAATTAGATAGGGTACCATACATCTCAATCATTTTATCCATCCTCTTCAAGTATGGAAGATCAGGGAAAAAACCATCAAAAGCAATATGGGCCTCCTTGATTTGAGCCTCTAATCTTAGTAGATCAAAATATTTTGTCCATCTTCTGCCAGCCTCATCTTTATCCAAGATGTTCCTAATCACATCTTCCTCATCTAGGCCTTCATTCTTTCTTATTGTCCCAATGTTGGGGATCAAATTCATCCTTGCAGTCATAATGAAATATTCTGGGTCAACATATCTGCAAGTGCCAGAAATCATCTTGAAATGATTGAGCCAACCACTGAGCTCATCTAATGTTCTCTTCCCAATAAAAAAACTACAAACTTTGAATTACCTTGGTGTAAAAGTGCCCTTCCTATGAGGAGACAAAATCTCCTTATCAGTCCATACCAACTTCCATATAAACTCTAATAGGGAAATCTGTGGTGGCAAAAATCTTGGCAGCAAGTGAGGGGGTTGAGGTCAGCCATAAACCCTGATAACTGTGTAATTCTCCCCTAAGTAGAAGTCACCCCAATTGTGGTTCCCTTGCCAATTATTCATATATTGTACTGGCCTCAAAAGTTGTAAAACTTTAGACTACAATCTCATCACATTTGTTCCTAATATCCATAGAATTGGGAGAATAAAGAAATTCTAGAAAACACAGAAATCACACTCATTGGAAGTGTAATTCCAGACCCTCAACCAATACTACACTAGGTTGGGACGGCCTTCAAAAGTGAGCCTAGGCTTCAACATCCTTGCATCTAGATTATTGACATGGAAATACAAAATTAAGTGCATTAGGAGGGAATAATGCATGAACCTAATAGGCCTCTTATTTTCCTTAACAAATATCAAACCCTCGTGCATCATATCTGTTGGCACCTACAAAAAATTTCATGGCTGTATAATTTCTTTCCCTGGGCTCTGCATATTTTTTATGTCCTCGGTCATTGAAACCCTCATTTTTATTCATATTTTTAGCCATTGGAGGAAAAAACCCTAGTTTATCCAGGCCCTATTCTAATTCTTCATTACCTTTTTCAGGCCACTTAAGTTTCCCTGTAAGCATGTGACTATTTCCTTCTTGGTGTTTGCTGAATCTCTTAATAATGTTTCATGTCTCTTTATCATTCAACAATTTAGAAAATACAGTTAGTCGCTTGTTCTCCAAGTCCTCCGACAGTTAGTAATTCTATTCAGTGACTTTGATTTTGCTGTTGTCGCAAGATTTCTTGTTTTTAGTAGTTAAGTCCCAAACATTCAACAACTTTTCTAGCAGTTTATCTTCCTTTTAGTCGCTAGATAGCGTGATGGTGGGCCCATCATCT
Source organism: Chamaecyparis obtusa (assembly GCA_027943335.1). Lineage (NCBI taxonomy): Eukaryota > Viridiplantae > Streptophyta > Pinopsida > Cupressales > Cupressaceae > Chamaecyparis > Chamaecyparis obtusa. The sequence goes on along the minus strand of BSBK01002152.1, from coordinate 2,589,485 downwards.
CAGTCTCCTTTTAATCCTACGACGGGCGCATGATCTCATGAATTCTTAGTGGCTATGAGATCATGCAAAAACCATCCAATCCTCCAGCTTGTTTGGGCTAGTATGCAGTGGTTCCTTGACTACCATGTCATTATGACATGGGTACTTGTGATTGGTTGAGATTCAAGGAACGTGGTGGTTGACAGGACCTTGTTCTTAAAGATGAATTCAGCAATTGGCCCACTATGTGCAACGTGGCAAGTTCTGATTTGGTGAAATGGCTTATATGGCAGGGCATGGTCATGCTTTAATGGCATCGACAACAGATTCAAGATCAACGACTATCTTATGCTCGCATGGAATCTTTCCAGGCTATGCGCTCATAAGACCATTGTCCAATCTTCCAGGCAATATGGTATTTCTTAGTGGGTCCACTGCCAGGTATGCACAAATGGTGGTTTATCATTGGTTAATGTGGATAATGACAAGGATGTGTCAGTGGGCCTAAATCTTTCAAGGAGAATTATCATGAATGAAGATCTAGGGTTTTCACTTGATCGCATGGAATCTTTCCAAGCCATGCGATCATGTGACCACCATCCAATTTAAAAGCTTCTATGTTATGGGACCTTTTGCCAGTGGGTGCTGACATGCTCATTTCTCATCGGCCACGGGTTTGGTGATATGGAATTTGTTAGTGGGGTCAAATTTTTCAAAGGGTAAAGATCAACATAATCTCATGGTTGTCATTATACCATTGATATAAGATGGATGAGGTTTAACATTGCGGTATAATGATGACTGTTCAATTTTCCAGATGGTTGTAGATTTCTGGGTGGGTCCTCTGTCACTAGATCACCAAATAGAAGGTCAAAGGGATTCATGATAGTTAGCTTTTCTTCAGTCACGTGATCTCAAAAAAATGCAGCAGTTGAAGTAGATAATTGTGTGATCACGAGATTACGATTGCCAAATCCCTAAGTATAAATAAGGTTGAGTGAAATGTCTGCATGATCTCGTGACTAAAGACAAAATGAAACCCAGGAAAGTAGGATGATCTGACGGTCATGATATAAAGATAGCTTAGATTTGAATGTTGGCCATTGATTTACTATCTAGTGCCATAATATAGCCATTTCTTCCAGATTTGAATATTTTAAAGGTTTCTCAGTGACTAAGGACTAATTTTTAATGCTTAGGCAACTGGATCTGGTAGATATAATTTTGCCAAATGATATAGTGTGGTCCAAAAAGTTTGATAATTGATTGCAAAGGGTTTGTACCATGAGAAAGTGGGTAGAGGTTGCTCGAGGCATGTTACAGGTGAGGTGATCAGATTGATAACATGGTAGATTCATGATCTTCAGTACATTACTCAGAGATTTCTCATAAAGGAAGATCATTCTAGGATTTGTTTGCTCCAGGTTGCTTGGTTTTCTCCCCTGTAATTAATTCTAATTGAATCTAATTGGTTTGGTGGTTGAAACCCTTACCTTAGTCATTTGTAGCTTGTTGCATCCTAATTTTTTGGGATCCCAAGATGACTAATGGTATATATTGTAGCTTCTTTTATTTTTGAGGGGTTCCAATTTTTGAGTTCCAGATCTTGGTTCCATGAAGGGTCCTTTTCCTATAGATATTTTCCTTCTTCTCTGCATATAGGGTGTTCCCTCTTTCCTTTCTAGTTTGGAGAAGATAATATAAGTTGTAATAGTTTTTTTATGTATAAGGTTTCAATATATTTGTACTGTTATCAGATTGTCTCCATTGGAGTCTTAAACTTGTTGATTATAGCATCAAGGGTGTTGTGATCTTTCTATTTGCATTTCCAAAGAGTCTGCAATAGAGTTGTTTTCATAGAAGCAACTGGGTTTAGGACTAGTTTTCAGATGTGTATGAACTGGGGTATCAAGGATGTCTCATGTTTGTCTTTCAGTGGACGCTAATTAATGTATTACTTGTTTATAGGTCTCTTCTAATGGGAGGGTTAAAATCGTTTGAATAGGTGATAACATATATAGGTACACAGGTGGATTGTTGAAGTGAGGTCTGATTAATGGTGTATGATTGATGTAAGGGATCAACATATTATGATGTATTGTCTTCTTATTTCATAGCTCTCTGTTGCAATGATGTATTTGACTCTATTGCCCATTGGATAAGGCACTGGTCTATGAGAGACTTAGGGTATCTCAGGGGTCCCTTCAACCCAACATTAATCATTCAAATGAAGTATCTTTCCTTTCATATTGGTAGGAGTAGTTTCTAGTTTTCAGATTCAATCTATGCAAATAGGCTATTGCATAAGATTTTGTGAGTATTGAGGTATAGGATACCTATAGGAGTTTGAAAGCTATTCCATAGTCAGTTACCTATAGGCCTGTAGTTTGACACAAGATGTATGTGTGTGAAGATGAGGTACACCCACCTGAGTGATGTGGAGCTCAAAGTGTAGCAAGCCCTTGTTCTTTGTTCATTGGCCCTTTTTCTTGTCAGATTTGGAGTATTTAGTGAGTGTGACACTAGCCATGTCAATCCTAGTGTAAATCTGACAGTATGGGAACAAGTTTAAAAGCCAACAAAATGGTGACTTTGCTGGGGAATGAAATAAGGTTACCATTAAGATTATCCCAGAGTCATGCTACATTCAGTTTGGGGAAGAGTCTCATAAATGCCATAATCTGAAAGTTGTTTTCAGATCTGCAAGTGTATTACCTTGATTTGTTGTTGTAAAAACTTGAAATTATATGTGACTTTGCTATGAGGAATGGCCAGAATCTGTTGGTGTTTCAAGAAGGATCAGTGAATGGATTTGTGTCCTCTGAGGAGAGGTGGTGACTCTATGCTAGAATGAACCTAAGGTGTGAAGCCTTTTTTTAGATTTCAGTTAGATGTGAAGAGAACAATAGCATTTAGCAGAGACAATCCAGGTATTCTCCATTCAAAATTTGGTGTATTTGCATGGTCCTTATCAAATGGTTTTGTCATTAAAGAAAGGACAAATAAGTGGAATTACATACTTCTAGATTAAAATTTGATTTGAGTCATATAAGTGAGAAGTATGTCAGATTAGTAATCTTGATAAGAGAAGGTTGATTACAAGTGTAGACTTCTTGTTACTGGTTTTCAACAATTTTAGGGGTGTATGTAAAGTTGCAACTAGTAATGGAGGTTCATAGGTGTTCTTTTGTCAATGGATATGTGCCATTTTGTTATGATGGCATACCTAGTTTCCCTAATAAGATCACTAATAAAGTCAGAGAATTTTTACCAAAGTTTAGTAGGAATTAGTTCCAATTAGCAAGAAAGCATATGCAGGCTTTTGTTGATTTAATGTATGATTTTGATATCTGCCATGAAGATCTATGGATGAGGTTGTTTGTGCAAACTCTCAAAGGAGATGAAAGAGATTGGTTTTCATTTTTGCCTGCAGCTTCAATTTCTTTATGGGATGAGCTAAGTTATTCCTTCATTGAACAATTTGATGGCTAGGTGGATGTGAAATTAATGTTGGATAGATTGATGGAAATTCAGATTAAGGAAGGTGAGTTAATTCCAAAGTTTAATAGCAGATTTACTAGGACACTGATGGATATCCCCGAGGATTGTAGGCCACATGATCAGATTTGTTTAGTTATCTACTTGAGTGCATTTAGCCAAAAAATGGGTTTCCTACTGAGGGATAAACAACCACAAAGTCTACATCAGGCTTTTGAAATTGCAATGAATATTGAGTGCAATCTAAAGTATGGAGTTATAAGAAGACATTGGTTTGTATTTTCAGAATAAAGTGAATGATTAGGAAAAGGGTGAGCAACATCAATACTCTCATTACTCTACTAATTATATTAATCATAATGTTGTATGTGAAAGTGGAATGAATGTTGCTGCTAAAAATGTAATTGATAAGGAGCTAGAGTCTTTGCCAGCCAATGAAGGTGATGAACATTTTCAGATTGTAGGGGATACATCCTTCCCTTTGCATGACTTGCATAGGTACAATGATGATAATTATGAAGGTACCTTCCCACCAGTTAGTGTTGATATAAATGCTGAGAGAAATGTAGACTATGGGAGCATGGATAAGATTGAGAATGAATTGGTTTCTAATGATATGTCACAAGATTTCTCTCATAATGCAGATGATTTTCCTTTTCAGTCTTCTATATGTTTAAATGGTAATGAAGTTGAGTGTAAAGTCTTGGAGACTGAAGATGAATGGGGAAGTCCATTGTAAGGTACTTGTGGAGATGATGTGATTAATTACAACACTAATTTTTCATATGATGATAATAGTAGTGGTGAGTCATGTCATGATTCAGATTCTAAATTTTCTTTCTCTATTGAGGATGTATGTGAAGATGGATATAATGACATGTCTTGCATAGTTGCTAATGTGTTATTTGATGAAGACATTGATATGAACCAGCCGACACTTTGTCTAAATTATTATGAGAACAATTCCATATAGTTTCTAATCCACTATTTGAAGAATGTGCCCAGGAGATGGAATTTGCTGAGGATTGCTCACTTTCTAAATTTAATGTTTTAGATATGGTTGATCTTGAATCTCCATCTCCAATGAAGCCAGTTGAAGGAAGGGTAATGCAAGATGAATGTTGTTCTTTTGATAAAGATGCATTACATAATGATAGTTTATTTCTTCTACCACCAAGTATTGAGAATAATGAAGATAATGTAATTCATGATGTTGATTGTGTGAATCATCCTTATGAGGATAAAGGTGTGATTTATCAAGAGAAATCAGATTTGATAAACCTGAATGACTTGATATATGAGGAAGTTGCAGTTACCTTGCTTGAGCTGAATGAATGTGAGTATAGTTTCTTTTCTTTTGATATGCAAGTGTGCATTAAAGATGAGCCAGATGTTTGCAGCCAAGAGGAAAAGGTATCCATTATTTGTCCCCTTTCATATGTTTTAATTCATGATGATTTTGATGGTGCTTGTTTTCCAAACAATGATTTTGTGGGGGGACATATGAGAGAAGGCATAGGTGATGTTAAATCTGAAGTTATTCTATAGCCTATGCTTGACAATGTTTTCTATCATCATGTATATAATAGTGGTTTCAGATTGTTGTTTCATTCTGAAAACAAAAACCAAGTTTTTGATAGAGGTAAAAGTTGACGTTCCTTTGGCATCTTGAAGTTTCTTATGCATTTTTTTTTTGTATATCTTGTTTAAGTAGTGTTAGCATTTTCAATAAGGAGCTAGTTTGTGAAAGTTTTGGAATAAGAGTGAGGTGAAGGCCTAGTTGTTTTCCTCGGCTGGTCTTCTTTTCTTAGTGATTCTAGATTCTTGCCATGCCTACAAGAGGCATGCATCCTCAGACAGAGCCACTGTTGGCACCTGTAAACATTTTCATAGCTGTATAATTTCTTTCCTTGGTCTCTACATATTTTTTATGTCCCTGGTCCTTGAAACCCTCAGTTTTATTCATATTTTTAGCTGTTGGAGGAAAAAACCCTAGTTTATCCAGTCCCTGTTCTAATTCTTCATTACCTTTTTTGGGCCACTTAAGTTTCCCTATGAGCACGTGACTATTTCCTTCTTGGTGTTCGCTAAATCTCTTAATAATGTTTCATGTCTCTTTATCATTTAGCGATTTAGCGAATATAGTCAGTCGCTTATTCTCTAGGTCCTCCGGTGGTTAGTAATTCTATTCGGTGACTTCAATTTTGCTGTTGTTGCAAGATCTCTTATTTTTAGTGGTTAAGTCCCAAACATTCAGTGACTCTGCTAGTTGTTTATCTTCCTTTCGGTCGCCAGATCATGTGATGATGGGCCCGACATCTTAGTCTCCTTTTAATCCTATGGTGGGTGCATGATCTCATGAATTCTTAGTGGCTATGAGATCATGCGACAACCATCTGATCCTCTAGCTTGTTTGGGATAGTATGCGGTGGGTCCTCGACGGCCATGTCATATGACATGGGTGCTTGTGATTGGTTGAGATTCAGATGATGTGGCAACTGACAGGACCTTATTCTTAAAGATGAATTTAGGAATGGGACTGCTATGTGCAACATGGCAAGTTTTGATTTGGTGAAATGGCTTATATGGCAGGGTGGGGTCACGCTTTAATGGCATCGGCACAGGTTCAAGATCAATGGCTATCTTATGCTCACATGGAATCTTTCTAGGCTATGCGCTCATAAGACTTCCATTTGATCTTCCAGGTAATATGGTGTTTCTTAGTGGGTCCACTGCTAGGTATGCACAAATGGTGGTTTATCATTGGTCAACGTGGATAATGACAAGGATGTGTTAGTGGGCCTGAATCTTTCAAGGAGAATTATCATGAATGAAGATCTATAGTTGTCACTTGATCACATGGAATCTTTCCAAGCCATGCAATCATGCGACCACTGTCTGATTTAAAAGCTTCTATGTTGTGGGACCTTTTGCCAGTGGGCACTGACATGCTTGTTTCTCATTAGCCACAGGTTTGGTGATATTGAATTTATCAGTGGGGTCAGATTTTTCAAAGGGTAAAGATCGACATGATCTCGTAGTTGTCATTATACCATTGATATAAGATGCATGAGGTTTAACCTTGTGGTATAACGATGACCATTTGATTTTCCAGATGGTTGCAGATTGCTGGGTGGGTCCTTTGTCACCAGATCACCAAATAGAAGGTCAAAGGGATTCATGACAGTTAGCTTTTCTTCAGTCATGTGATCTCAGAAAAATGTAGCAGTTGAAGGAGATAATTGTGTGATCATGAGATTACGGTCGCCAAATCGCTAAGTACAAATAAGGTTGAGTGAGATGTCTACGCGATCTCATGACTAAAGACAAAATGAAACCTGGGAAAGTAGGATGATCTGACAGTCATGATATAAAGATAGCCTAGATTTCAATGCTGGCCATTAATTTACTATCTGGCACCATAATATAGCCATTTCTTCTAGATTTGAATATTTTAAAGGTTTCTCAGTGACTAAGGACTAATTTTTAATGCTTAGGCAGCTGGATCTGGTAGATATAATTTTGCCAACTGATGCAGTGTAGTCCAAAAAGTTTGATAATTAATTGTAGAGGGTTTGTACCATGAGAAAGTGGGTAGAGGTTTCTTGAGGCATGTTGTAGTTGAGGTGATTAGATTGATAACATGGTAGATTCATGATCTTCGGTACATTACTCAGAGATTTCTCATAAAGGAATATCATTCTAGGCTCTGTTTGCTCCAAGTTGCTTGGTTTTCTCCCCTGTAATTAATTCTGATTGAATCTAATTGGTTTGGTGGTTGAAACCCTTACCTTAGTCATCTGTAGCTTGTTGCATCCTGATTTTTTGGGATACCAAGATGACTAATGGTATATATTGTAGCTTCTTTTATTTTTGAGGGGTTCTAATTTTTTAGTTCCAAATCTTGGTTCCATGAAGGGTCCCTTTCCTATAGATATTTTCCTTCTTCTCTGTATATAGGGTGTTCCCTCTTTCCTTTCTGGTTTGGAGAAGATAATATAAGTTGCAATCATTTGTTTTATGTATAAGGTTTTAATATATTTGTACTATTATCAGATTGTCTCCATTTGAGTCTTAAACTTGTTGATTATAGCATCAAGGGTGTTGTGATCTTTCTATTTGCATTTCCAAAGAGTCTGCAATAGAGTTGTTTTCATAGAAGCAACTAGGTTTAGGACTAGTTTTCAGATGTGTATGAACTAGGGTATCAAGGATGTCTCATGTTTGTCTTTTAATGGATGTTGATTAATGTATTACTTGTTTATAGGTCTCTTCTAAGGGGAGGGTTAAAATCCTTTGAATAGGTGATAGCATATCTAGGTACACAGGTGGATTATTGAAGTGAGGTCTGATTAATGGTGTATGATTGATGTAAGGCATCAACATATTAGGATGTATTATCTTCTTTTTTCATAGCTCTCTATTGCAATGATGTATTTGAATCTGTTGCCCATTGGATAAGGCACTGGTCTATGAGAGACTTAGGGTATCTCTGGGGTCACTTCAATCCAACATTAATCATTCAAATGAAGTATCTTTCCTTTCATGTTGGTAGGAGTAGTTTCTAGTTTTTAGATTCATTCTATGCAAATAGGCTATTGCATAAGATTTGGTGAGTATTGAGGTATAGGATACCTATAGGAGTTTGAAAGCTATTCCACAGTCAGTTACCTATAGGCCTATAGTTTGACACAAGATGTATGTGTGTGTAGATGAGGTACACCAGCCTGAGTGATGTGGAGCTCAAAGTGTAGAAAGACCTTGTGCTTTGTTCATTGGCCCTTTTTCTTGTCAGATTTGGAGTGTTTAGTGAGTGTGACACTAGCCATGTCAATCCTAGTGTAAATCTAATAGTGTGGGAACAAGTTCAAGAGCCAACACTATCAGTTACATACTAGATGTAATCATAGTTAGTGTTGGCATGGGAATTATGAATATCCAAGATTATCATTAACAGATTAGCAGGCATTTTTTCTTGATCACCATCCATCCCTAGAACTCAACACAACCCATAACATAGGTACTTCATATATAAATTAAGTGACTTGAACTCAAATGGGGTAGTCATGCTTGTGGGGAGAGGAGCTACATATTTACCCTATTTAGGCATGTGCTTAACTATTTGTCTCTTCACTGATCCAATATGACTCGCATACTTTTGTCTTTATTTTTTTAAATCAATTTCAATGGAAGAGGAAGCAAAGAAATCAAAGGCTTTCATAAATGACCCTCTATCTAGGGTAACAAAAGTAGACTAGTCCTCACATCTGATAGTTTTAGAAATAGGGTCATATAATCTAGCTAGCTCTATGACAATGTTAACATCAAGAAAAACATTTGGGACAACTAACTTAGCTAACCCTAAAGTCCAAGCATTAAAAATTGGAATAGCTTTATGCTTATTGTTATAAAATTAAGTGAAGATTGAATAACCTAAGGAAGGAGTGACAAGGTATCAGTATTTGTCCATGAGATCTTCAAAATCTATGTCAATAGCCTTCTTGTTTTGGTTAGACCCAGGAAGCAATTTGAGGAACTCATCTAACTAATTGGGCTTCCCTTTCTCTTCACCATTATTTTCTTTAGCTTGTCCACTAGATGACACCATACTTGGTTCTGGTTGACTCATCTTGCAATACGAATGCTTCATCTCTGCAAACTCTTCTAACTTCACATTTTTTACCTTCACTCTGGAGAATGCTATTCACTTTGAAAAACTTTGAACATAGAAAAAAATGATGTCCTGGCTATATATCATTGAGAATTGAATGTGTGCAGTTGCCAAAATCATTAAAAATCCATCTTACATCACCTCTACATTCAATTTTGTGCATTACCAACTTCAAATCAAAGCTAGCCATGGTGTGGATGTTGATAGGCTGATTTAAAAACTCATAAATAAAGCACAAAATAAATGATTATGACTTTTAGCTTTAAAACCCTCATTAATTAATAAAACCCTTGCTAAAATCTGATTAGATGTCATTTACTTTTCTCTAGCTTGGCAATGTACTTTTCCACATAGGCAACGGAGCATAACCTTTCACTAATGAATTCTTAACCTGACTTGATTTAGAGATCCATTGAATAAAAGCCTCTCGCAATCTCTAAATGAAATGACAACCTCAGGTTAAGCTTGGAGATTCAGTGAAAGAGCCATTCACGTGATCTCAAAATAGTTTCCTAACTCATGGTTTTTTTTAGAGAATTAGCAACCACCATTGATCCAAAAGATGATCAATGGTTTTCAAATTAAGCTTTGAAAATCATGACAACTCCATCGCTATTTAGAGAATAAGCGACTGAAGGCATTCTCCAGTTCTCACAATTTGAAAATCAACCATGGTTTAATTCAGAGAATAAGTGACCAAAGACTTTTCCCATCCTTGCAATCTTTAACTTAACTCAACAATCATCAGGAGATCCAATGAACATCACCCTTTTTTGAACCCATTCAATTGAAACCTTTACCATATTCAAATCTAGAGACTCAGGGAAAATGAAATCTCTTAATCTTAGAATGTCTAGCTTAATTCATGACTCATCATGAGATTTAGTGAAAAAGATAATCTCATAGTCTCCAAATAAAATACTTAACCCTAAGTTCATTATGAGATTGGGTGACCAAAGGTATTTGCTAGTTCGCTGAAAGGTTTCCTTAACTTGAGTTTTATTCAGAGAATAAGCACTCGTCGTAAATCTATGGAAAAATCAAAGGCCATCACTGAGTTGCTAGAATTTTTAAACCTTTGTCATATAATTATGAGATTCAATGAACACTGTATTCACTGAATCTCTAAAAGTTTGAAACATTAAATTTATCATACTGAGATCGAGCAACTAAGGGAACACACTTCTATCTTTGCTTTGTTCATGAAATTGCCAAAAGACTTGGGACTTCACTAACTGATCATGAGATTGTGTGAACACTTGATTCACTTAATTTATAGATGATTTGGAACTTTAGCATCTTTTCCTAAGATCCAACGAAAGAAGAGAAATTTATCCTTTCCCAGATCACCTTTACCAGAGCCGTCAAAATTAGTGAACATGAAAACAATACTCAATCACTAAATCACCAAATAACCTACTATAGGGCCCATTCCTTGTGAGATTAAGAAAACTCCATTGATCCAAGAGATGATCGAAGGTCCTCACTGAGTCGCTAGAAAACAAAGAGCCAAACCGCCAAATTCAACAATCACGAGATAACTGCTACGCTTGTTCACTGAATGTTAAGGGCAAACCACCAAGAAATGAGATAACAAGAGACCACACAGTCACTAAATCACTAGATTAAAGACAAACCATGATAAAGACTAGGAGATTTAGTGACCAAGGAAAAGCTCAACGAGGACTTAATATTGTTGCTAGTTCACTGAAAGACTTGAAAACATGATAAATATTGCATGATTCAGAAAACACAAGGGAAAGAAAGACCGCGTGCAAATTGGGAGACTTAAGTGACCAAAAAGTAATGTGCAAACATAAGGAACTAGGGCACACTCAAGACGACCCAAGGAAATGATCTTACCAAGGCAAAAAAAACATAAGGTAAGTGTTTTCCAACATAAACATGATAGATTAGAGAAATTCTAAAACCCCTAAACTAGACGAAGACACTACAGAGACAAAAATAATGACCTAAAGGAAAACCTTAGAAAACCTAAAATATACCCAACACAGTGATCTAAGGACAGTGGTCAAAAAGATGATTGAAGAAAATGAATCCTTAAAAGAACAACTTGAAGAATTTGATGATAAGTTGATTAACAATCAGGAAGTCTATTAAGAATAGGTCAAAGAGAACCTTCAACTCAATGAAGAATTAAGGAAAGAAAACATGGACATCTTGGAGCTAAGAAATAACAAAGAAAGCTTGGAATCTAAATTGAAAGAAGCAAAGAATCACATTGACAACTTACACACCAATTCTGATTTGATCAAATCTCAGTTGTATGCAAGAAGAGCTGAAGGAGATACTAGCAGCATTGGATACAATGAAGCACAAAATCAGATTGATAACATGCGAGCAAGAATGAAAGCACCATAAGGCACCTCAAATGCTAAAGAGACTAGAAGTCAGACTAAGGATCATATTGAACCACCTAAGAATGAGCGCAAGCCTATAGACCACACTTGTTATGCATGTAACAATCATGGACACATAGCAAGGAATTGTATAGAGGTAAGACCTTTTAATGGTTACTATTATTCATGCAATAAATTTGGTCATAGAGCTATGAATTGCAAGACAAGTCAGAAGAATAGGACTCAATATAATCAAAGAAATTAGAATCAGTCAAATGTAAGTTCTTAGAATGTTACATGTCAGATATGTAACTATAATGGTCACTCAGCTAGACAATGTAAAATGGTGACTCATGTCAATGTGCTAAGGAATATAAGGCCTCCAGTCATTTGTCACTCTTGTAACAAGGTTGGACACATCTAAAAGTTTTGTAGATCAAGGATGCAAGGTCAAGAAAGCCCTAAAAATCTTGAAGAACCAATTTTGGATCCCGAAGAAGTTAATTTTGTGAAAGCTTTAGAGGATGCAAGCTTGATTTGGTTAGAAGAAAAGAAGGACAAGGTTGATGAGTATGTATTGGATGCATCCAAAGTGGATGCACCCTCTACATCTAGATGAATGGCCCTTAGGGTCATAGGGGGAGCTAATTTAGCTCTAGACCCCTACACGACTGGTATAATCACTCTCAGAGTATGCACCAATTTCCATATGACAACTTGGTTTACGTGATAAGCATTAATGGAAAATTTTCTACTTTAAAGTACATAGACATTAGAAGATCTCTTATTGCATTTGAATTGAGAGCGTTTGGAGAGAAGAAGAGCCCTAGCATTTGATTGAGAAGGATTGAAGTTTGATTCATCAAGTGACCTGTTGTGCATTTGATCGGTTGTGGAAACCCTAGTTCATCACATTGATTCAGAATCTCTTGGAAACCTTTGAGAAAGAGTTATACAAGTAAGTGATGGCTACTCCTATAGTATTTGATGTTGTAGAAAAGAAAATATATGTGTTTAAGAGACATCCATTTAAATCAACACTAGATGACTTAGAAGGGACATTCTCTAGCATGCCTATGGGTTTTATACATGTCGAGGACATTAGGGCATAAATCTACTATAAGAAAGAACCAGTAGGATTGGATAGATTAAGGGTGCACATGGAAATTATGTTAAAACTAGACAAAACCTTCATGGATGAGTATGCACGGTGGGATGATCACCCTATAGTGGAGTATGCTATGGAATATGAGTTTTATGAATCAGAATGGATCAAGATTCTTCTGAGTAGGATTCATGATGACCTATTTTGGATAGGTGAAGTGTCGGTCAGAATTACTAGTGACCTAATTCATGAGATGACAGGCCTCTAAAGGATAGGTGTCATCCTTCAGTGGGAAAAGATGTGAGAAATATTGTTGAACATACTTGCAAGTCAAGAAGTGATAGGCACAGTATGACTATAGAGCTTGTTGAGCAAGATGACATCAAATTGATGTCCATGATACTTGGTTACAAGTTTCAACACACCAGTAGGGTAAACAGTGTGTTTGCGGCTACAATTCTTGCAGCCATAAGAATTTTAAATGAGAATGGAGAGTTCAACCTATGTGAAATATTGTGCACATAGCTAATTGAAAACATTAAGGCAATCAAGCATGATAAGACCATGATATTCAAATTTGGGTCTTTGATCATTTATATGTACTTCCATATTATTGGAAAGGTGTCAGATTTGTACCTTGATAGGACTATTCCCACTATGCCACAGATATCCTTCAAGGCATCTACTAAGAGTACTCTAAGAGACTACATGACATTAGAATTAAAAACATTCAGGGCTAAGATGCAGATGAATTACAGAATTCTAGAAAAGATAGTTGAAAAGTACAAGGATAGTATTTGTTGAAAAGACTAACACAACATGCATGGAGGCTATTGAACCAAGGAAAAAGTGGATTCATCCACTTGGATATGAATTTGATGAACAATTCTTAGAAGCATATGCTCAAGTATTGTTTTCAGCCCCTAAAGACCCTAATGAGCCAAGATGGGGAACCTATGAGGAGAAAAAAGAAGAAGTTGATGCAGTGTTAAATAGTGTAGCAACAAAAAGGAAGGTTGCTAAGGTTACCTTAGAGATCTTGAGAATTCATGGTGTGTCTCAAGAAGACCTTGATAAAGCAAGGGAACAAAATATTTCTTTGGAAATTGAGAGCACAACAACAACAAAGACTGAATCAGAAGATCCTAAGCTAAAGAAGGTGAAGATAGAAAACTCTGATATTTAGAAGGGTAAAATTAATGTTACTCCTTCTGCACCCAAGGAAACCATTGACCTTACTACTCCTCCTGAGTATAAGGCAATTCCTGAAGGGAAGAAAGAGATCAACATTCGTCATCCATCCTTGAGAGTAACAAGGAATAGAAAGAACTCACAAGCACCTCTTGAAGTAAGTTTTAAACCTAGTCTATGTATGCTAAGTGAAAGAATAATTGATTTATGTAGAATTGATCAAGTAGGAAAATTTTATGAAAAATACAGTGAGATAAAAAAATCAAAGATACATGGAATGATAGTCAAACATATGTTGAAGCTCAAGAAGATAGTCTTGGAACTTAAGACTATGATCCTTGATAATGTGTGGAACATACTAGAATTCCAAATGAGATGGGCCATTGAAGAAGATCTAAGGATAAGAGAGAATATTTTAGATGAAACCCCTCCTATATGCGAGCTAGAAGAGAAAAAGTTATTGTTAGATCTAGTGAAGCCTCACCTAAGGACCAAGACAAGAACATTGAATATAATGGATAAAAACTTTGAGTTAGTTGCCAAGGAAACAAATAAATCCTTTGAGAAGGTCTTTATGAATAGGAAAATGTATCCCCCTACTACACCCATAGCTCAAGTACCCTCAAAAGAAGTCAAGATGGTAGAGCCCTCTAATGCATCAGTGACAAGTCCTCAGGACTCAGCACCTATAGTTGAAACACAAATAAAGGTAGATAAGTCTGGGCCCATGACAGAGTCACTAAATGATAGCAATTATCATTGATAATGTAGAGATAGCCATGGTGGCCACTGATACTGAGTTGGAAAAGTTTGAAGAAGAATTTGTAAGCACTCAAGAGGTAGAAAACTTATGCAGTAACACTCCTCCTACTCATCAAGAAGAAATATTGATTGAGGATATAACAAATGAGAAAGAAGAAGAAAATATGGAAGAAAAGAAAGAAGAAGAAAAAGAAAAAGAATCTAAAAATAAAAATGAAGAAGAAGAGGTAAAAGGAAGTGAGCAAAAATATGAAACATCAGTTGAACTAATCAAGGTAAAACAATAAGTGATGGATAGCACTCCCATCACTCCCTCAGTAACATTGTTGTCAAGTTTGACACCTGACACAACTAGTTTGGATTCATGGGGAGAAGAAAAACTGATTAAGTTTAGTGTCTTAGCCATGAAGAAGGCCAAGGAGAAACAAGTGATGAGGAATCCCCTCCTTGTAGAGTCAGTGAACATCTTGAACAATTTGTTACCAACAGACAAGAAAGTGTCCAAGGTACACTTCGTTGATGATGTAAGTACAGTCATTTCATAGTTCAAAAGCAATTTCTCTAGCATGGAAGAATCTGCATCCCTAGTTGCAGAAGAGAAGTATTTGAAGAAAAGAATAAGTGAATTTATTAATAACTTTACACTTGACTTGAGTTCACTAAAAACTAGTCAAGCATCCTTGAAGGAGTTTGCAGCAAAGGGCAGGAAGATCATTGTTGACTGTATGAACTAGGACAAGTTGACTGGTGATCTATACAAGAAGATTCAAGAGGCAGAAGCCATGATAGATAGCATAAGGAAATCATTGGAAGATCCATCTATTGATATGAACATGTATAATAATGTCTACCAAGGATAGTTAGACAAGATTGAGAAGGGAGAAAAAGAGATGACCAAGATAAGGGGTAGGTAGACTCAGCTAACAAATGCTCTTGGGACCTCATTAGACAAACTTAATCAGAATATCAAGGAGATCAATGCCACCATGGTGACATATGATCAAGGTCCTAGCACATATTTGGAAAAGATGGAGAAGCTACAGTATGCATTATGCACCCATCTATAGATTTTAAATTCTCTGATCACATTTTAGAAGAAGGAGATCCAAAACCTACAGATAACATATTCGGATGTTCTCTCACAGTAAGTTTTTTTACATACAATTTTGACACACCTTTTTCATTAATTTCAAAGGGGGATTATGTGTAGAATATGGGTTATAGATATGTATAAGGAGATATAAGATAGAAATTATGTATAAGGGAGATATAAGATAAAAGTTTTTTGTATTAAGGAATAGTTAACAACTTGGCCATATTCCTTTGTTTCCATCAATGAAAAAGGGGGAGATTGTTAGAAAGTTGGCTATACTAGTGTATATGACTTATTATAGTGTTTTCATTATGGCAATAAAGTCATATAGTAGTTTGGAGTCAGGGCACTTGATGGGAAGATAAAAAATCAGCTAAGTGTTGAAGATTGGACAGTGTATAGAGTTCCTGAAGCTCAGAGCATCAATGCACATGTGTACAACTGAGTTATGGTGTACACCATGGAAGTTAATTTTTTTAGAATATATTCATTCTTATTATATGAGTGCATGATTAGATATTCAAGTATGAGAAAGATACAGACAGTTGAAGTTACACAGCTAGTGTGTGCCAGATAAGAACAGAGTAAGTAGTTGACTGTTAGCATTTTGAGTTGCGGTTATATTCTAATGATGTAAAGGCTATGTGCCTATTGTAATTAGGTTGATGACATGTAAATATGTTTTTTTGTAAACACATTTGAGCCAATTCAATTGGAAGCATTGTATGTAATAGGTTTAAGGGCCGACCTAGTTGTTTGTTTTGTATGCGCATATAAATATGAGATACGCCCATTGTAATTAGGATGGAAGTTAATATAGAATTGTGATAAGCAGAGAAAAAGTATGTGAAGAGTCTATAACATGTATTAGATCTTTGCAAGAGGTCAAAACATTAGTGCATTAAAGGAATTGATTAGACAAGAAGTATCACAACGATAGTTCATCCAACAGATATAGTATGTATTTGAGATTAGAAGGTTGTAGCCTTCACCACTTGAGAAGTGAGCTCTAGGATAGTGCATCCACACCCCTAATAGGGTTCATTGTAAAAGACTCCTAATAGGGTCTGACCCTTAGCAAGGTCTACTGTACTTAATCCATTGTAAAGGAACTCCTGACAAGGTTAAGGATCTTCTAACAAGGATCATAATACACTAGTACAAAATATTAGTGGGTGTTAATTCCCAACAAGGTTTTTACCTATTTGGGTTTCCTCATAACCATATTGGTGTTATGTGTTGATTTCATGTGTCATGTTTATGTGAATGTTCATTTTAGTACTTAAGCACTTAAGTTTAGTTTAAAGATTAAGTGAAAAGATAAAATACAGTAAACATTGATTCACCCCCCCTCTCATTGTTCCCATTCCTAACACTCCCATCCAAAATGCTAAACATACTACTGATCTTGATTGAGGGCCATTTAGTGATATCTCTCACATCCTGAATATGCCTCATGGTATGCCTATTCTGAACTATTCCACCACTCTTGCTACTGAATAAGATCTTGCTACAAAATATTCCTCCTATTACAAATGATAGTGATGAAGAAGACCTACCTCCTATAATGTCTCTATCTGACTACATCAGGCAATTTCGTAACATCAAGATAAACTCAAAAGAAAGAAAATAGGATTCCTCATATGATACTACTATAACAATACAAGTTGATGTCATACATAGATATTCTCCTCTTACTAGCTTTGAAAGGGGAGAAAGTTCAAAATATCAAGAGCAAGAAGCTGATGATGATCCTTTCCACCCTTCTATGGAAATTATCCCTATGGATCCTAGGCCATCTACTTCAAGCTACACTCTAGTTGCTCCAATAGATCATGGATACATAAGACCACATCCAATTACATCTTCATGGAATATTGGTAGGTCTAGGATTCAAATGATTCCTATCCATGCACTGTTCCTATTAGAAAGTAAAGTCCACCAAGATAACTGAGAGGGGGGGGGGGGGGTGAATCAGTTATCAGAAAATTATAAATTTTGTCATCTTCAATAGCATTAAACCATATAAGCAATATAATTACCAATGATAGAAAGATATTCATACATAATAACACAATGACACAAGATATGTTGACTAGGGAACCTCTTGATCAAAGAGTAAACCCCAGTGGGAATGATGCCCACAAAAGATGCACTAATATGAATATAACTTGAGAGAGGATGGACTTTTTTAGGAGTCTTGTGAAATACATTCAGTACATATGAATCCTTGTTAAAATATTCTAACCCTGTTAAGAGTTATGGAAGATAGAAGGACCCACTGCCCAAATAGCTCCAGGGTAAGATCACTGAACACACTATCCAAATAATCTTTTCATTACTCAATAGAATAATATGTTACCTATTCTCTGACTATTCCAAACCATACTCACTGATACATTAGATCTCAATTTTAGATCTCTGTACTTCGCATGTCTTCCTTCACAAATTCACTTTCATACTTAGCTCTTTTCTTCACTTCAGCATCACAACTGCTACTACCATATCATAATTACACACTTTCACATTAAAAATACTTCACAAAAAGGAAATACATTCCTTCCTTTATAACTCACTCAAATAACTACAAATGAGTCGACATATAATTACAAAATAAAATTTTCCACACACTACACCAAAATTACACAAAACTATCAGCTTCCAAATACAATAAATCTTCACTTGTGTGACCTCAAAGTCTAAGATGTCATCCACATCACTATCAATGTGTCTCCAACTTCCCTTTAACTGTAAAAAACTAGATTCCATCCCAATTAGGAGATATCATCTGATTTCCACAAACCGCTACTCAGGAACACTGCCTGAATACTGCTTCCACCAAAATGATCATAACTTCCATGAATAAATGAATTACTATCTATGCTCTTAAACATAGAAATATAACATATCAAAGATTATATCATCAATTTTGCATAGCTCCAACTATAATAACCCATGTGCGCTAATCCAAACTTCGTCTGCTTCTCTGCAAGTCTTCGGTAAATCACTGTGTTGACATCAATGACAATCATAGTCATGAATGCAACAACAACTGCTATAAAATGGCTGCCAAATATTATCATTCATTCCTAACAATCTCCCCCATTGGTATTGATGGCAACATAGATGAAAAACATCCAATGTTCCAAAAATCCAATACTGCAACATTGCTTCTTCAAATCCTATTCATTAATCAAATCTTTCTTCGTTATCCTATTCAGTTCTCTCCAATAGATGTTCTATATTTTTATTCATGTATACTTCTCCCCCATTGACATCAATGATAGAAATTCCATCACTATGTCAACAACAACTCAATATTAAAAGACACTTTTTAGAAAATACATTTACTAGAGTCCTCATGACTCAGCTAAGATACACATACTCCCCCATAGAGGAAGTACCAACATCCAGTCCAGAAGAAAGATAGGGCTCATATACCACTAGATGGATGTAACCAACTGCATCACTTCTCAAAAGTAGGCTGAGGCATAACCCCAAGCATACCTCTCAGATACTCAAATGTATCCTTAGACAAAGGCTTTATGAATATATCTATTATCTTCTCCTTTGTACTTATGTACTCAAGTCTAACTTCTTTTTCAGCAACTTTCTCTCTTACAACATGATACTTGATTTCTATATGCTTTGTCTTAGAATGTAATATAGGATTCTTAGACATACTAATTGTACTGGTGTTATCACAATGTATAATAACAAGCTCAACAAATTTTATTCCAATATCCTTCAACATTTGCTTCATCCAAATTATCTGGTTATAATTTTTTGCTACTGCTACATATTCTACTTTTGTTGTGCTTTGTGAGATACAATTCTTCTTCTTGCATAGCCAAGAAACTAATCTTCCTCCAAGGAAAAATGCTCCACCACTGGTGCTTTTCTTATCATCAAAACTACCTCCCCAATTAGGATTTTTATATGCACATAGGGTAAAATCATCATATTTTTCATACCATAGTCCATAGTCTATTGTGCCTCTTAAATATCTCAGTATCCTCTTTACTGCTGCATAATGTGATTCTCTAGGTTTAGCTTGAAATCTTGCTACCATTCCAACTAAATGTGCTATATCAGGCCTTGTATGAGTCAAATACTGCAATCCTCCAATCATATATCTATATTTCTTCTGTTCCACTGTAGGTGTCTCATCTATGCTAGATAACTTATGTCCGGTCACCACAGGTGTTCCAATTGGTTTACAATCCTCCATTCCAAATCTTTTCAATAAGTCATTCAGGTATTTTTCTAACTCACAAATATACCATCATTATTTTGTGTTATCTATAATCCTAAAAAATATTTCATTTCACTAATCATACTCATTTCAAATTCAGTCTTCATTTCATCAACAAATTTGTCACTAGCTTCATCTTCTCCTCCAAAGATAATGTCATCAACAAAAATAACTATAACCAACAAACTATTTTCAATTTATTTTTTGTATAGATTGCTATCAACTGTTCCTTTTGTAAATCCCAACTTCAACAAATACTTATCCAGTCTTGCATACCAAGTTCTAGGTGCTTGTTTAAGTCCATATAAAGATGTCTTCAATTTACATACCATGTCTCCTTCTTGAGTCAAAGGAAAACCTTCAGGCTGCTCAATGTAGACTTCTTCTTCTAACTCTCCATCCAAAAAAGTTGACTTCACATCCATTTGATATACTTTGAATTTCTTGTAAGCTGCATAAGCCAAAAACATTCTTACTGCTTCAATTCTTGCAATAGGTGCAAAGGTTTCTTCATAGTCAATTCCTTCTTATTGTGAGTAACCCTCACATACCAATCTTGCTTTGTTTCTTAATACTTCTCCTTATTCATTCATCTTGTTTATGAATACCCATTTTGTTCCAATAAAATTCTTGTCTTTAGGTCTAGGGACCAATTCCCATGTCTTGTTCTTTTCAATTTGGTCTAGTTCCTTCTTTCATAACATTAGTCCAACTTTCATCTTCACAACCTTCACTAGTAGTCTTAGGTTCAATTTGAGAAATCAAACATAACTATTCCTGTGCCTTATTTCAAGTAAGAACTCCTATTTTGATGCTCCCAATAATCTATTCAGAAGGATGATTCCTTAACAAACTCTTGCTAGGTGTCACTGTCTTAGATCTCTCTTTAAATGTAGGTTCTTCAATAACTTCACTATGGCTTTCATTCAACAAATCACTATTAGTTTCATAAAAAAATTCAGTAGATCTAGTGCTAGGTTTAGGATGAGCTTCTTCATCTAATTCATAATCAAGCATTCTTTCCTAAATTATGAACTTTTCATCAACTTTAACATTTGCGCTTTCAACAATAGTCTTAGTTCTTTTATTGAAACATCTATATGCTTTTCTTTTCAAAGAATATCCAAGAAATATACCTTCATCACTTCTAGGATCAAACTTTCCAATATCATCATCTCTCTTTATATAACATTTGCTTCCAAAAATTCTAAAATACTTAACTGAGGGTGCATGTCCAAACCATAATTCATAAGGTGTCTTGTCTATGTCTGCTCTGATTTGTACTCTATTCATTGTATACACTGTTGTGTTCACTACTTCTCTCCATAATATCTTTTCCAAATCATTTTCAAACAACACATCTCTTGCTGCTTCAGTCACTGATTTGTTCCTTCTTTCTGCAATGTCATTTTGTTCAGGTGTTCTAGGGGCTGAATACTATCTTTTAATGCCATTTTCTTCACAAAAGTTGTTAAACTCTCTAGAAGTAAATTCTCCACCTCTATCAGATCTCAAACATTTAATCTTCATTCCAGATTCATTCTCAACTTTATTCTTAACAATCTTAAACTTATCAAATGCTTCAGATTTCTCTTTAAGAAATGCAATACACATCATTCTTGTAAAATCATGAACAAGAATCATAAAATACCTTTCTCCGTAAAATCCTCTAGTTCTAGTAGGACTGCTCAAATCTGTATGAACAATCTCCAGCTTCTTTATAGATGTAAACTTCTTACTAGGAAAAGAACTTCTCTTTTGTTTAGCCATTACACATTCTTTACAAATCATGTTAGTAGGCTTCATAATTTTAGGTAAATCTCTTACTGCAAGTGTAGTGCTTACTTTTACAATGTTATCAAAGTTTATATGACAAAACCTTCTATGTCATAACCAACTGTCATCAATCTTAGTAATCAAACATGTCATCTTAGTAGGATTCAACTAAAATACATTACCTCTGGTTCTAGATCCAGTTCCAATCAGATTTCCATCTTTATCCTTTATCACACAAGTTTTCTCAATAAACCAAACTTGATATCCCTTATCAACTAACTATCCAACACTCAAAAAATTATGTTTCAATCCATCCACAAAATAAACATCATCAATATTAGTCTTTCCATCAAGAGTAATAGATCATATACCTTTAATCAAACAAGGTGCATTATTTCCAACTCTAACAACTCCTCCATCATATTCATTCAACTTTATGAACTTTTTCATGTCTCCAATCATATGATGTGAACAACCACTATCTATAATCCAATCAAGTTTCTTTTCAACTTGACAAACTAAGGCTTTTTCTTCCTTAACATCAATTTCAAGATTCTCTTCTTTAATTGCTACAAATCCTATGTCATCATTATTCTCAGTATCACTTTCACTTAAAGTTCTTTCTATACTAGCTTCAAGATCTTCATCATTAGCATAATAACATTCCTTAGATCTTCTAGGTTTGAAATTGCTTTTGTACTTTTTAACTCTCTTAGGACATTTAGATGCAAAATGACCATATTCTTGACAAGTCCAACATTTAAATATTTTCTTACCATCTAGTTCTCTTTTCACAAGCAAGGCAATACCTTCTTCAATCTTCTTATCTTCTTCATTTTTAGATCTGCTACTACCAGCATAATCTCCACTCACAATGATGCTTCATGACAATGTAGGGTGAAAACTAAGAGCAATAAATGCTATCTCCATTCTAGGCAAGTCTCCTACTAATCTCAGGTTCATTTCTACTGCTTCCAATCTTCCAAGAAGAGTCTCTCTTGTAAAGTTTGTTGTACAAGGTATGACTTGTTCAATCATCTGTGTTGTTTGCTTAAATACAGGAGTCAATGTCCTCAGAATTTTCCATATCACTTCATTCCTTGTCTTTGTTCCTCCACAAGATTTTATACCTATAATAATTTTTGACATTCTACCAATATAGCTTTTAATAGATTCATCTTCCAACATTATTATATCTTCAAATGCACATATCCAATTATGTAATCTAACTCTTTTTGCATGTTCATCACCTTCAAAAGTAGAGTGTAAAGCATTCCAAATTTCATGAGACTTTTTAAAACATTTTACCTGACTGTACTCATTCTATGGAAGTGTTGTCAAAAGTGCTTATCTTGCAAGTATGTTACACATGAATAGATTTCTCTCATCAGCAGTACATGTTTCAAGATTGCCTTCTTCAGTGATAGTCTTATCATTCTTTGTAATCAACCAATAACCTGGTCCTAAACATAGTAGGTGTTTCTTCATCTTTTCTTTCCAGCTATCAAAATTTACTCCATCAAACTTAGGGCTTTCTATCCTGAAATTCGCCATGGATCTCCTTAAGCTATTAAACTACTTTTTCAAGGACCTGCTGCTTTGATACCAATTGTTAGAAAGTAAAGTCCACCAAGATAACTGAGAGGGGGGGGGGGTGAATTAGTTATTAGAAAATTATAAATTTTATCATCTTCAATATCATTAAACCATATAAGCAATATAATTACCAACCATAGAAAGATATTCATACACAATAACACAATGACACAAGATATGTTGACTAGGGAACCTCTTGATCAAAGAGTAAACCCCGGTGGGAATGATGCCCACAAAAGATGCACTAATATGAATATTCCTTGTGATAGGATGGACTCTATTAGGAGTCTTGTGAAATACATTCAGTACATATGAATCCCTATTAGGATATTTTGAATCCCTGTTAAAAGATTCTAACCCTATTAAGAGTTATGGAAGACAGAAGGACCCACTGCCCAAACAGCTTCAGGGTAAGATCACTGAACACACTATCCAAATAATCTTTTCATTAATCAATAGAATAATATGTTACCTCTTCTTTGACTATGCCAAACTGCACTCACTAATACATCAGATCTTTGTACTTCGCATGTCTTCCTTCACAAATTCGCTTTCATACTTAGCTCTTTTCTTCACTTCATGCATACAACATCACAACTATTGCTACCATATCATAATTACACAATTTCACATTACAACTACTTCACAACAAGGAAATACATTCCTTCCTTTATACCACACTCAAATAATTACAAATGAGTTGGCATAAAATTACAAAATAAAAGTTTTTACACGCTACACCAAAATTACACAAAACTATCAGCTTCCAAATATAATAAATCTTTACTCGTGTGACCTCAAAGTCTATGCTATCATCCATGTCACTATCAATGTGTCTCCAACTTCCCTTTAACTATGCAAAATTAGATTCCATCCTGATTAGGAGATATCATCCAATTTCCACAAACCACTACTTAGGAACACTACCTAAATACCACTTCCACCAAAATGATCATAACTTCCATGAATAAATGAATTATTGTCTATGCTCTTAAACATAGACATATAACATATCAAAGAGTATATCATCAATGTCACATAGCTCCAACTATAATAACTCATGTGCACTAATCCAAACTCTGTCTGCTTCTCTGCAAGTCTTCGATAAATCACTGTGTTGACATCAATGACAATCATAGTCATGAATGCAACAACAACTGCTACAGAATGACTGCCAAACATTAGCATTCATTCCTAATAGTTCCCACCTAAAGGGGGACCTAGCTCTTAGAATGGATCATCTTCGTTTGACTCACATGATACTCCTTTAAACTTATCTGACTCTTCTAGGACAACTCATAATTGACAATGTTTTATGGAAGATAACTTTCTTGATCTATCTGATTCATTGATGAATGATGAGGATGATGTTGAACTCTTTACACTTGAGCCCATCCCATCAAACTCTCTTCCACCCACCCCCCTAAGATAAGTGGCTCACCCACTTCCCACTCCACCTCTCCACCTCAACCACCCATATCAACCTCTTTCATCCATAATTCTTGAGTCTTTGGAAGTAACTTGGATTTGTAAAAAAAATAATTTTTTTTATCAAGATCCTCTTATATCTCAAATTCACTATGTCCCACCTAATCAACATGTGACTACAAAGAAAAAGACAACATTCAAAAGACCACAGAGGTCCTCAAGGGAAAAAGGAGAAAAGAAAATCAAAGCACAAATGGATCTTGAAATCCATCTTACTACTAGGTATCTAAGCAATCTAACTCAGATCCCTGAGGATCAAGCTTCATTCTAGAGATGATTCTTGAAATCTTACTACTATTGGAAACTACAATTGAAACAATTGTTGTATTGTCATTGATGTCAAACTTTAACTGGTAAAAATGTTGCTACTTAGGAAAGTACTATATCTATTTGAGCGTTGCTAAGGGGATAGGCAAGGTTGGTAACAATAGCACCTAAGGAAAAGTTGACTTATCTTGATATTACAAAGTGTACTTGACTATGTTTCATAATGATGGGACAATGTATTGTTTATACTAGTAAGACTGAAGACTAAACTGGTAGGCTTGACTGAGAAAATAATGGAAAAATCATGTTTAAGCCAAATAATGTTAGTGTCGACCGAGTCAATGTATGCCGAGAAAAATTTTAGTGTCGATCGAACAAAAATTAATTGTCAAGGAAGACAGTGTAAGCCAAGGAAACATTTTTAGTAATGACCAAGCTTTCTACATGAAGACCGAGTAGTTGATCATAGTATTGACCAAGCATCAACAATTTTATATTTGAAGAGAATTTAATTTTGGAGCCGACATTGTTGAATTCTTGGATTATGTAAAACATGTTGACTTTATTTATTGATTGTTTGAAAGTATTAAATGCACTATAAAACATTTTATTATAAATCTTTAAGATATTTGAGATGATTCTAGAAAAGGAGCCGAAGAACATGAAGCGGGTAGATTCAATGAATCTGACCTAACCCTAAGATCTACGAATGAGATTGACCGGCATAAGATAAGTTAATCTAATTGAAGAAAGTATAAAGGGAACCTAAGCATTTGGATATGGAAGTGCATTGGTGAACAGAGAATGCTGGAAGATCAGAAAAGTTTTATTGACTGTATAAGCAGAAAAGGCTAAAGGAGAATTGTGGTGGTTGCTTGAAGAAAAGTTCCAAGCAGATCAAAGATGGAGATGTTAGAATAACTGAGAGGGGGGTGAATCAATTATCCAGTGTCCCAAAACAAAATGTATAATTCAGAACATCTTCTTTAATTTATGCTCATTGGTAAGCAATAATAACTCTCACTATCTGTGCTTCTACTGATTACCAGTCTAATACTTATAACAGTTTACCGATCAAATCTAACATGTAACATGTAAAGAATGATAACAAACAAACATCACAATCAACACATAACCCAAGAGATTTAATGTGAAAACCATGTAAAGGGAAAAACCACCTGGGACTGTGATGAAGGGTACTCCCCTTAATACCACAAACACATAACAGAAACATAGAAACAACAACAATTTGCAAGAACAACAAATGGGCTTCTTATTATCTCCACAAATGTGGAATTACAAATTTTCAAAATTACAATATGCAAAGCCACATGGACATTCCCTTACAATATTCTTTAGGACAAAGCCTCAAATCAATACCGAGATCTACTACCCAGAACTATCCCAAAAACTGCCTAAGACAACACTATGGGCCTTCCTTATATAGGCAATTTCCATCGCCCGAGAAGGTTCCAAAAATTTAGCCTTTTAGGGCTGACCAAACTTAGAATTCTTTTATTTTACAATTGATTACAATAGGGTCAGCTCAAAAGAAATACAAAATATGATTTTAGGTAACCCAACTTCTGGATGCCATAACTTTTTAACCATAACTCTATTTTTCTATTGTAACCACTTTTCAAAAATGCCATGATGAGATCTACAGCACCTAATAGGTGCTTGTGCTAATCAGCCGGGGGTCGATCGTGATCCAGAGCCTCTAAGGCCTTCAAAATTGACCTAAAAGATTTCATACCCAAAAACCTTAATAAATTCACCAATACTGATGATGTGGCATTGAAACTCAATTGGTAAGCTGAAATGACTGAGATGAACTTCCAATTGTGAAATCAGAACATTCCAAGATCATATGACCAACTTACTAAAAATAGTAAGTTTCCATAAATAGTAGCTCTGCACAAGATAGCCCTTATTGAAAAGAAAATAGAAATATTTTTGGGTGATGCAAGATTTCTCTTACACCCGGGATGCTCCTGCATCAGACACCCGGGGTAATTTGAGAAGTGACCCTGTCATGACTAAGGTGTGCAGAGGAAAACCAAGATGGTTAACCTCCTCCTTTACTAGCCATGATGAATCTTCAACAGGTCATCCTTTCCATTTGACCAAATACTCTTCATATGTCTTGTTCCTTGTGCTTCTACCAACATGGCTATCCAGTATGTCCTCAATCTCCTTGATATCTGAACTGGTTGCTGGAATACTCCACTGTGTTGCTATAACCTCATCTTCAACACCTCTTTCATGATACTTTGTCAAATCTAAAACATTAAATACTAGTGAAATATTCAACTTAGTAGGCAACTTGACCTTATATGCATTTCCTAAATCACACTTCTTCAGTATCTTACATGGCCCAAACTTCTTCATTTTCAACTTCTTATATGTACCAACTGGAAATTGCTCCTTCCGCAAATGAACCATGACTTCATCTC
Source organism: Chamaecyparis obtusa (assembly GCA_027943335.1). Classification (NCBI taxonomy): domain Eukaryota; kingdom Viridiplantae; phylum Streptophyta; class Pinopsida; order Cupressales; family Cupressaceae; genus Chamaecyparis; species Chamaecyparis obtusa. Next base: position 2,561,988 of record BSBK01002152.1, on the reverse strand, counting down.
CAACCTGAAATTCCTTATGCCTCCTTTTCTCATCTACCTTAGCCTTATACTACACATTCATCTTGGTAATATGCTTCCTCACCTCCTCATGGATGTTCTTCAAATGTTTTGCAAAATCCTTAGCTTCAGCACTACTTATTTCTCCTTTATCTATCTTTTTCAACTCAAATGCATTTCTAGGACTACTTCCATATACAATTTGTGGATGATGTGATGAATTAAACTTCAAATTTGTCTTCAACTCTTCACTTTCTACTAGTGTCATTCTATGTTCTTCCTTATTTGGAAAACTATCTCTTGAAATCAAGTCCATTTGATGACTGATCTTTCTTACTAGTGGTAATCCAGCAGGTACATTATCAAATACAATATCTTGAAACTCATTCAATAATTCTGCAACTTCTACAGGTACATCTTTGACTTCCTCTTTCCCAGCCTTTGGAATTAAGGTAAAACACATATGCTCATGCCTCATATCATCTAAGAAATTTCCTCTCTCAACAAAAGTTATTCTTGCATTACCACATACCTTTTCTTCTGTTTCCTTCAATGGTTTTAGCTTATGTCGCACTCTATCCTTTGTCAGGGAATAGGTATTCACACGACCATCATGTATAGCACATCTGTCAAACTTCCAAGGTCTACCCAACAACATATGACATGCATCCATAGATATGATATCACATAGTACCTCATCTTGGTAACTGCCAATCTTGAACTTTACTAGGCACTGTTCACTGACCATGACCTTGTGGTCATCCTACACCCAGGCAACCTAATATGGATGTGGATGTTTCTGCCTCTTGAGCTTCAACTTTGTCACCATTTCTTTTGACACTAAATTATCAGTACTGCCACTATCAATAATCACATCACAACATTTACCCTCACACTTGCATCGAGTGTGAAACATGCTCTTTCTTTGCTCAAGTTCATTTTCACCACTCAACAAGACTCTTCTATTAATCAGCATTTCTCCTCTTTCAGCATTTTCAGAATGTGATGATCTGGCATCTTCATCTACATATGCAACACTGGCCTAGCCTTCATTTCTCCTATCTATCATTCCTTGGCATTGAGGACATTCAAATGCCCTATGACCTTCTTCTCCACAGTGAAAACATGTTCCACGGAAGCCTTCTCTTCCTCTTCCTCTCTGATCTCTATTGTTCTGATCTTGGAAATGATTGAAATTATCTCCTCTTTGATTCTAATTGTTACCAGCCTCATCTTAATTTTTTAGATCTTCATTTCGATCTCCATATGACCATCCACCAGATCTTCCATCACAACCTCTTCCGCTTTTTCTGCTCTCAAACTTCTTGTTCAACTTTTCCTCTACTTTTAAGGCAAACTGGTATGCCTCTTCAATACTATTCATTCGAACCAGATTTAGCTCCTCCTGAATGCTCGGCCTCAACCCATTAAGGTAATGGGAAACTTTCTCCTTATCAACTTACGCATGTCCTGTTCTGATGAGGATTCGATAGAACTCCTTTGTATACTCTTGAACAGATCTTCTTGCTTGCTTCAAACTTTGCATTTTCCTCAGTAGGTTAAGCTCATAATCAACAGGGATGAACTGTCACTTCAATTTATCCACCATCTACCCCCATCTTGTGATTTTATCTTTTCCTCTTCGATTTCACTCCAAATGAATCTCTTGCCACCTGATCTTCACATGACCCTTCAGTCTGGCCTTCGCAAACTTGACTCAATCAAGATCCTCGATATCTTCATACTTAAAATATTTTTCACATTCATTGATCCAGTCGATCAACTCTTCTAGGTTAAGATTTCCAGAAAATGTCAGAACCTCAATCTTAGGTCTCTTCCCGATCTTTGAGATAGCTTGGAAAAGTCTTTCTTCCTCTTGGTTCACAACTTTGACTTCTCCTTCTTGATCTTCTTCTTTGGCTTCATCATCACTTTCGTCTTTGACATTAAGATTCATTCCTTTGTGAATCTCCTCTTGCAATACTTGCACTTGTCTCTGTAGTTCCCTAACCTTAGGTGTTACAACACCAGCTCTTTTGCCACATTCCCTTCATGGAGGCATTTTCATGCTTCTCACTAAAACCCTAACCATGGTCCTGGTGCAAACTGCCTCACAGTCGGTGATTGGTTTACACAGAAACCCTAACCCACGGTCCTGGTGCAAACTGCCTCACAATCAATGATCTATTTACACACTCAGGAACTCCCACTCTGATACCACTTGATAAAGGGTACTCCCCTTAATACCACAAACACATAATAGAAATAGAGAAACAACAACAATTTGCAAGAACAACAAATGGGCTTCTTATTATCTCCACAAATGTTGAATTACAAATTTTTAGAATTACAATATGCAAAGCTACATGGGCATTCCCTTACAATATTCTATAGGACAAAGCCTCGAATCAATACCCAAATCTGCTACCCAGAACTGTCCCAAAAACTACCTAAGACAACACTACGGGCCTTCCTTATATAGGCAATTTCCACCACTCAAGAAGGTTCCAAAAATTTAGCCTTTTAGGGCCGACCAAACTTAGAATTATTTTATTTTACAATTTATTACAATAGGGTCGGCTCAAAAGAAATACAAAATATGATTTTAGGTAACCCAACTTTTGGAGGCCATAACATTTTAACCGTAACTCTATTTTTCTATTGTAACCACTTTTCAGAAATGCCATGACGAGATCTACAATATTTAACAAATGCTAGTGTCAGTCAGCCAGGGGTCGATCACGATCCGGAGCCTCTAAGGCCTTCAAAATTGACCTGAAAGATTTCATACCCAAAAACCTCAATAACTTCACCAATACTGATGATGTGGCAATGAAACTCAACTGGTAGGCTGCAATGATTGAGATGAACCTCCAACTATGAAATCAAAACATTCCAAGATCATATGACCAACTTACTAAAAATAGTAAGTTTCCATAAATAGTAGCTCTGCACAAGATAGCCCTTATTGAAAAGCAACTAGAAATATTTTTGGGTGATGCAAGATTGTTCTTACACCCAGGATGCTTCTGCATCAAACTGGCAACCCAAAATTGTTCACTCTTCTGAAGTGAGGTCAGTTAAGACCCAACCTTGTTAAAGGTTACAAACACACTGTCAAGTGTGACCTTGTTAGAGGATTTTAGACTAGAAGTTATCATCCAACCATCATTCACTATGGGTTTGACAGGATAACAATGTTCATTCTATGAATGATACATCATAAGACTTTTAGAGTCCACTCGGTTAAGAGATTTAGACTATATACAATGGTTAAATATGCAACAATAAAATGACCTGCCTTAATACAACTTCAATTGTAGATTACAGATCAATATTTAGTCCATACAAATCAACTTACTGTCTGTCAGTAATTACTCATTGTAGCTCGGTAACTATTCTCTAGCTTGGTTCTCACTAACCAATATGATCAGAATGCATGAAAGCTTGTTCACGCAAAATTCTTGCAGCTTCTTCTTCCAGCTCTTTTCATAAATAAATTATCTTCTCTTATATAGATGATTAAATCATTTTCCTCTCCACCATTAGATTTTTCCACTTAATCACATTCATAGATTTTTTTGATTAAAACTTTCTTGGTACTTGTGTCAATAACACGTTTCAATTTGCTCCGTTAGATCTTCCTTGAATTTTGTCAGTCATTGATCTGTGTAACAAACTTTATCTATTACCTTGATGTTATACTCTTCCCAGCTCATCAATCTTATCGGCTAAACTAGTCATTTAATTCACTCTATCCTCCTCGGTTTACAAAGAATGCGTCGGTGAACATTGCCCGATTAATACTGCGGTTGGTATACACTACACTCCGTCGGTGTATACTAGAAATGCTTCATTTACCGACAACACTGCTTTGTGTCTTTCAGCTCTGTACTTCATTATAGATGAATGCAACATAATAAATTCAATATCATCAAGTCATAGACTCATCAAAAAGTTACTTAATGTGTTCCTTATCCTCATCTATCTTGTACATCTTTCCTTATGTAGATTTCTCTGCTCTTCATCTTTTTCACCTTTCTTCAAATGTCTCGATATAGTAACTTACAAGATAAGTGTTGTCAAACTAGTTGACATCAATGACAACATAATACTGATTTAATCATATTCCATATCTAATCAACAATTTCTCAATGATCTTGCAATCACAAATTCTTCAATCAGATTCCAAATCAGTTGTAGTCCAACAATCTCTCCCTTTGGCATTGATGGAAACTCAAGTAATATGAAATGTACCATACACATACCAAATATACATTCTACAACTTTGTGAACAAATATTGTAAGTCAAATAGACTTAATATGTTTAATCACTATGTTACTGAACCAACATTAAGTAATACAGCTTTACCATTCTGTAGTTGTAATCTTTTCAGTTCTTCTGTTCCATTCATATTGTCTCTCCCTTAGATAGTTTTCGTCGGTGCTTGTTTCAAACCTTTTTCAAACCTTTCAACCTCTTTCATATTGTTCATCTCTCACTTTCATTATTGTACATTCCTTTCATATTGTTCATCTCTCCCTTTGACAACAATACCAAAGAAAAAAATAAACAATCAGCTCTGTAGTAGCCAAGTAACTCTTTGTGGTGTCCAGTACTTCCTCTATATCTTTGTATACTGATATCTCATCGGTTCAAGTGCTTAAACTTAATCACCACCTTGAACATGATTCAAAGTGTGAACTATGCTACATCAACATGAATGATCTTCTAATAAAAGTAGGCTGATGCAACATCCAGACCACCTTAGTGACAGATAGATAGGGGACGGACCCCAAGTCTAGTCCTCAAGTATTCAAATGTGTCCTTCAGTAGAGGCTTTGTAAAAATATCAGCAAGTTGTTCTTTAGATGTAACAAATTCTAACTTTACTTGCTTCTCTTGCACTTGTTCTCTTAAGTAATGATACTTAATAGATATATTCTTTGTCATAGAGTGCATTAAAGGATTCTTTGAAATATTAATAGCACTAGTGTTGTCACAATATATAATCATTGAGTCAGTGATTACCTCATTCATTCCTTCCAACACTTGTTTGATATATGCAATATCTGAACAATTAGTAGTAGTAGCAACATATTCTACTTCAGATATAGACTGAGAAATACAAGCTTTCTTTTTACTTGTCCAGGTTACAAGTCTTTCACCAAAGAAAAATGCTCCTTTGGTGGTGCTTTTTCTGTCATCCACATTTCTAGCCCAATCAGCATCAGTGTAAACTTTCAGTTCAAACTTCCCTTCCTTAGGATACCATAATCCATAATTCTCTATTTTCTTCAAGTATCTTAAGATCCTTTTTGTAGTTATCATGTGTGATTCTCTAGGATTAGCAAAAAATCTTGCAACTACACCCATAGCATGTGCTATATCTGGCCTATTGTGAACTACGTACATTAACTTACCAATCATGGATCGGTAAAGTGTCTGATTTACTTTAGTAGTTTCATCCTCCTTTGTCAATTTTCATCCACTAGCCATTGGTGTTCCTATAGGTTTTGCATCTTCCATGTCAAATGTCTTCAGTACTTCCTTTATGTATTTAAATTGTGTGATGAATATCCCATCACTCTATTGAATCACTTGTAGTCCAAGAAAGAACTTAATCTCTCCGAACATAGACATTTCAAATTCCTTTTGCATTTCATCAGCAAATGCCTTGCAGACAAGATCTGAGCCACCAAAGATGATATCATCAACAAATATTTTAGCAATGATAATAGTATTATCAGTTTCACCTTTCACATATAGATTGTTGTTTTCACTTGTTCTAATAAATCCAATACTTAACAAATAAGTATGTAGTCTTTCATACCATCCTCTCGGTGCTTGCTTTAGACCATATAAAGCTTTATGTAATCTAAATACCATGTCTTTATTGTCAGGATCAACAAATCCTTTAGGTTGTTCAATGTAGACTTCTTCTTCAAGTATACCATTCAAAAATGCTGACTTCACATCCATTTGATAGACTTTGAATTTCTTATGTGTAGCATATGCAAGTAACATTCTAACTCCTAATCTAGCAACAAGTGCAAATATTTCACCATAGTCAATGCCTTCTTCCTGTGCATATCTCTTGCATACTAATCTAGCTTTATTTCTTGTGACTTCACCATTTTCATTCAATTTATTCATGTATATCCACTTAGTACTGATAACATTCTTATCTTTTGGTTGGGATACTAAGGACCAGGTTTTGTTCTTTTCTATTTGTTCTATTTCCTCTTTCATTGCATTAACCCATTCTTCATTCTCTAATGCAAATTTCATAGTTTTAGGTTCAAATTCACAAATTAGAGATGTACCTTGTCTTGTTTTGCTTCTATTTTGCGTTCCAGCATGTCTGTCTCCAATGATTTGTGTTTCAGGATGGTGTCTTCTGACAAAACTAGCCAAGACTTGATTTCTCCATTCTTGTTCATCCTACTTAGGGTCATTTTCTTGCTCGGTAGCTTCTTCATGTTCATCAGTTTGTGGTGCCTGTTGTACTGCATTATTTCCCTGCTGAGTGGTTGACACTGCTTGCAGTGTTGGTAAATACTCTAGATATTCAATATAAGTGAATCTACCATAGTCTTCTAGTTCTTTTGTACTTTCCTCTATGTACTTATCATCAAACTCATCAACACGAACATTAGTACTCTCAATAATCTTATTTGTAACCTTATTCAAACATTTGTATGCTTTACTTGTAGTGGAATATCCCAAAAATATCCCTTCATCTCCTTTAGAATCAAACTTCCCATTTCTTTCATCTTTCAAGATAAAACATTTACTTCCAAAAATTTTGAAATAATTTACAGCAGGTTTGTGTCCAAACCATAGTTCATAAGGTGTTTGGTTGGAGTCCTTCTTCAGTTGTACTCAGTTAAGAACGTATACAATTGTGCTGATAGCTTCCCTCCAATATGTCTGAGCAACATTCTTTTGTATCATCAATGTTCTAGCACAGTCAATTATAGACCTATTCCTCCTTTCAGCAATGCTATTTTGCTGAGGTGTCCTTGGTGCAGATACCTACCTCTTGATTCCATGCTCATTGCAAAAGTTAGTAAATTCATCAAAGATAAATTCACCTCCTCTACCAAATCTTAAGCATTTTATTTCCTTTCCAGTTTCTTTCTCTACCTTAGCTTTATACCACTTAAACATTTTGAAGGCTTTAGATTTCTCTTTCAAGAACATAATAGTCATCAGTCTAGTGTAATCATCAACAAAAATAATAAAATATCTATCACCATAATAACTCTGAGTTCTCATAGGACCACATAGATCGGTATGAACCAACTCAAGTATCTTCTTTGTTGAATAGTCTTTGCTTTTAAAACTAGACTGAGTCATCTTACCTCTTTGACATTCATGGCACATAGCATGATCAAGTTTTGTTAAGTTAGGCAGTCCTCTAACTCTTTTCTTTCTACTAATCTTGATCATGTTGTCAAAGTTCACATGGCATAACCTTCAGTGCCACAACCAAGCATCTTCATCCTTTATTAGCAAACAAGAAGACTAATCCATATCAAGATAGAATAGATTACCTCTAGATTGTGTACCAGTTCTAACAAGTCTTCCTCCATCATCATAAATCTTCACCTTTTTTCTCTCAAAATCCAGTCAGTGGCCTGAGTTGTTCAACTGAGCCACACTTAACAAATTATAGTTCAATCCATCTACCCAATATGCATTATCACATTGTAGTCTGTCATTGATCATTAGTGAGCCTTTACCTCTTACCATACATGGTGCATCATTTCCCATTCTCATAGATCCTCCATTATATTCAACAAGATGATCAAACTTGTCTACATCACTGGTCATATGATGTATGCAGCCACTGTCTATGATCCATGTATCATTCCTGCTTACTTTAGAGATCAGTGTTGTCTCTTCATGTTTCTCTTCCTCTTCTGAATCATCTTTCATAGCAACAAATAAAACTTCTATATCATCATCAGAATTAGATTTAGTTTCAATATCTTCAGCTATGTAACATACCTATTTGCCTTTTTCATCTTGGTTGTCTCTATTATTGTGTCGGTAACCTCTGTTGACTCTTCTCCCATAGCTTCCTTCAGATTGGTCTTTGGATCTATCATCATCTTTCTTCTATGGACATCTAGCAGCGATGTGACTAACTTCTTTACAATTAAAGCATGTTAAAGGTAGCTTGCCTCTATACCTTCCTTTTCCTTTGGGCAATCTTTTGTCCATAAGTACTTCAAGCTCATCAAGTTCATCATCGGTATTGTCATCACTATCACAATTCTTACCATTCCTGCTAGACTTTCCAATCTTCAGAGAAGGCATGAAAGTAGATTCAATAGAAGGAACAACACTATTATCAAAGTTGTTTAATTCAAAGGTTGTAATTTTTCCAATCAAAGTGTCAAGATTAAGGTTGGATGTAGCTCTTGTTTCATCAATTATAGAAATCCTGATTGCATAAACTGGTAGTAAAGTTCTGAGAATCTTGCTTATCATTGTTTCATCATCAATTACTCCATCAGATGCTCTAATAGCATGTACCACCTCTTTGAGTCTATTTGAATATTGGTCAATGTTCTCACCTTCTTTCATTCTCATATCATCAAATTTGCCTCTCAGACTTTCAGCTCGGGCTCTTTTGACATTTAAATCTCCACTGTAGATTTGTGCTAACTTATCCCACATTCCTTTGGCAATTCTGCATGTCTTGATATCTTCAAATTTAGCATCAGTACAGGTAGCAGCAAGTTCCATCATAGTAACATTATGTTCATGCTTATCCTTTCATTGATCTATAGTTACAGGACCAGTGGGTGGTTGTATGTAGCCATTTTTCATTAGATCTAGTGTTGACTTCCCAATTCTAGATATGTGTAGCTTCATTCTGATTTGCCATGTTGTGAAGTTCTCTTTATTCAATTTTTGTACTTCCCTCTTATACATCTTGAGACCTTTATGCTTAAGCCCTTAAAACTCTATTCCAAGCAACCAATGCTCTAATACCAATTGTTAGAATAACTGAGAGGGGGGTGAATTAGTTATCCAGTGTCCCAAAACAAAATGTATAATTTAGAACATCTTCTTTAATTTCTTCTCGTCGGTAAGCAATAATAACTCTCACTATCTATGCTTCTACCGATTACCAGTCTAATACTTATAATAGTTTACCGATCAAATCTAACATGTAACATGTAAAGAATGATAACAAACAAATATCATAATCAACACATAACACAAGAGATTTAACGTAGAAACCCTGTAAAGGGAAAAACCACCTGGGACCGGCAATTGAAAATTGTTCACTCTTCTAAAGTGAGGTCGGTTAAGACCCAACCCTATTAAAGGTTACAAACACACTGTCAGGTGTGACCTTGTTAGAGGATTTTAGACTAGAAGTTATCGTCCAACCAACATTCACTATGGGGTTGACAGGATAACAATGGTCATTCTATGAATGATACATCATAAGACTTTCAGAGTCCACTCAGTTAAGAGATTTAGACTATATACAATGGTTAAATATGTAACAATAAAATCATCTACCTCAATACAACTTCAATTCCAGATTATAGATCAATATTTAGTCCATACAAATCCTTTTGATCAATATTTCACTTCAGATTCAATACTGTATCAACTTACTATCCATCGGTAATTACTCTTTGTAGCTCAGTAACTATTCTGCAACTCGGTTCTCACTAACTAGTATGATCAAAATGCATGAAAGCTTGTTCACACAAAATTCCTACAGCTTCTTCTTCTTCCATCTCTTTTCATAAATAAATTATGTTCTCTTATATAGATGAGTAAATCATTCTCTTCTCCACCATCAGATTTTGTCATTTAATCACATTCATAGATTTTTTTGCTTAAAATTTTCTTGGTACTTGTGTCAATAACACATTTCAATTTGCTCCATTAGATCTTCCTTGAATTTTGTCAATCATTGATTTGTGTAACAAACTTTATCTGTTACCTCAATGTTATACTCTTGCCAGCTCATCAATCTTATTGGCTAAACTAGTCATTTAATTCATTCTGTCCTCCTTGATTAAAAAAGAATGCATCAGTGAACACTGCTTAGTTAAAACTATGGTTGGTATACACTACACTCCATCGGTGTATACTAGAAATGATTCATTTACCGACAACACTACTTTGTGTCTTTCAACTCTATACTTCATTATAGATGAATGCAACATAATAAAGTCAATATCATCAAGTCATAGACTCATCAAAAAGTTACTCAATGTGTTCCTTATCCTCATCTGTCTTGTACATCTTTCCTTATGTAGATTTCTTTTTTCTTCATCTTTTTCACCTTTCTTCAGATGTCTCAGTATATTAACTTACAAGATAAGTGTTGTCAAACTAGTTGACATCAATGACAACATAATACTGATTTAATCATATTCCATATCTAATTAGTAATTTCTTAGTGATCTTGCAATCATAGATTCTTCAATCAGATTCCAAATCAATTGTAGTCCAATAGGAGATGGAAAAGTTTCAAAGTCAGTAAACCAGCATTAGTGTACAAAATTAGATCTGATATTTGCAAAGTGAGTTGTATATTTTTCAGATAAATATTGCTGCTACTTTCTAACCATTGTAACAGTCAAAATCCTTTTAACAGAGGTTGACCTAACAGTCATATGTTAAATCCTTTGACCAAGGTTTCATTCTAATGGAGTGTATGTAAGTCCTATGACTAGGCTCACTTTTAACAAGGTGATTGAAATCCTTTAATCGGGTCACACCTGACAGTTTGTATTGTAACCACAGGGTTGGCTTTTTACCGAGCTCACTTCAAAAGAGTGAAAATAATAGTAGCATGTTACAAAGTGCTTTTTCCCAAATTGGGTTTCCACTATAAATTTGAGTGTTAATACTTGTGTGAATATTTTGGTTTGAACATTTCTGTGTTTTACAAGTTAAGTTACAGCTAGGTTGTGGACTGCATTGTTATATGTTTCTATTATTGAATCAGTGATGATCGAGTTTGTTTTGGTTATTGGATCTGATTTAAGGAAAAGTTTTTGATATTTTTTTATACATTAGGACCTGAGAACAACTAATTCACCCCCCCTCTTTGTTGTTCTAAATCATATTAACAATTGGTATCAGAGCTTTGTTGCTTATTATTAGTGTTGAAAGAAATCAAGTTTAAAGGGGCTTGAAGCAAATGATAAGGATGTATAAGAAGGAGGTACCAAAGTTGAATAAGGAAAATTTCCTTGCATGGAAAAGCTTGATGAAGCTGCATCTAGCCAGTATTGGTGACTCTGCAAAGTACTACATTGAGAATAGCTATGTCTCACCTATCGCACCTTTGAGTGTTGAAGAAATGAGAGCTAAGCAAGAACATAATCAGGCAATGCTGGAAATTGCATCTTCCCTAAGCTATCTAGAAGTTGAGGACATTAAGGATTACACAATTGCTAAGGATATCTAGGACACACTTGCAAGAATCTATGGTGGTGACTTGAATGTACTGAAAGCAAAGGCCGAGAGTCTTAGAGGTAAGTTTGATGAAATGAGAATGCAAGAGGGTGAAAACATTGCACAATATTGTGGTAGAATAAAAGAAGTTGTGAATGCTATTAGAGGAGAAAATGGGGCTATTGATGATGAAACTATAATTGGGAAAGTACTAAGAACCCTGCATCCTATATATGCTATTAAGATCTCATCTATTTAGGAATCTAGATGCAACTCTGCTAATGTGCTTACTTTGGAAAGTTTGGTTGGTAAGCTGACTACTTTTGAACTCTCTAACTATGATAATTTCACTATTGGAAGCATTGGTAATGTTGAATCTTCTTTCAAGTCACAACTAGTTCTGAACAAGCCAAAAAAAGAAAAAGAAAGATGCATCAGTGAAAGTGAAAGTGATAGTGAAAGTGAAGGTGATAGTGACACTTTTAATGAAGAACCAGAAGATCTAGAAGCTCTTATGGCTAGAAGAATGAGAAGGGAAAAAGGAAAGTATAAAGGTAAACTCCCTATTATATGTTTTGCATGTAATAAAGTTGGTCATATAGCTGCTAGATGTCCTGACAGGAAAGATAAAGATTAATAGGAGATATTTTTCCACATCAAGTCAAATTGTGATATTGCTATCAGGATTCAACTATGTAGTTTTTGATTCAAACTCATCAACTGTGAGCATCACCTAGATCCAATGAGTGCTAAGTGTTCCATTCATTCTCATTAGAGATGGGTTCATGTGAACCACTACTCATGAATCATGGGTCAATGAGCTTGACTCAAAAACTACACAGTTGAATCCTGATAGCAATATCACAAGGATAAAGATGATGAAAGGAGAAGAAAACACAAAGACACAAGAGATGATAGAAGCTACCAATGGAACAAAGACTACAAAGGAAAAGGTAAGAAATCTTGTTACATTGTTGAAAAAGAAACTGACACTGATAGTGATGATTTTGAAATTGAGGTAGTCTATGTTGCAATGAAAGATGAATCTGATGAGGATGAGAAAACTGCATTGATATCCTATGTGAACAAGAATGATAAATAGATTATTGATAGTGGTTGTTCACATCACATGACTGGTGACAAAAATAAGTTTGAGACCTTACATCATTACAAAGGTAAAAGTGTAAAATTTGCTATGATGCACCATGTCCTGTTAGAGGAAAAGGTTTGATTAAACTAATTGATAAGATATCTTATGAAAATGCATATTGGGTTGAAGGTCTTAATTATAATTTGTTAAGTGTTGCTCAGCTTAACAAAACTAGTTACCGAGTGGAATTTCATCACAAGTAAGATAAAATATTTGATGCTACTAGAGAACTAATTGGAAGTGGAGATCAAACTAGAGGTAATTTGTTCTATCTTGACCTATATGAAGAAACATGTTTAATTGCACAACTTGATGATATTTGAATATGGCATAAAAGGCTATGTCATGTTAACTTTGACAATCTAGTAGAGATAAGTAAGAAGAAAAGGGTAAGAGGTCTACCTAGATTGAAGAAACCTAAGAATGTGATGTGCAAGGAATACTAGTTAGGAAAAATGACAAAGTTAAGTTTCAAGAGAAAATTCTTTACTTCTGAAAACATTTTAGATTTGGTTCATACTGACCTTTGTGGACCCATGGGTGTACAAAGTTACTGTGGTGCTAGATACTTTATCTTATTTGTTGATGATCATACTAGGATGATGCATGTAATGTTTCTAAAAGAAAAATCTAAAGCTTTTCAATTTTTTAAGTGGTATTTGGCTAAGGTTGAGAAGGAGATAGGTAGGAACCTAAAATGTCTTAGATCTGATCGAGGTGGAGAATTTACATCAAATGAATTTAATCTATTTTGCAATGATAGAGGAATTAAAAGATAGATGTTTGCACCTAGAATGCCTCCATAGAATGGTATAGCAGAAAGGAGAAATAGATCTATCTTGGATTGTGCAAGGACATTGTTGATTGAAAAGAATGTGGCACAGAAATACTGGAAAGAAGCTATAAGCACTGTTGTCTACACTCTTAATCGGATATAGATCAAGAAAGAAAGAAATGAAGCTGATGGAAAAAGAGAACCAGAAGATTATAGATATTTTGTGTACATTGAGGAAGAAGAAGAGGCAAGTAACAAACTTGCACTTGATGTTGAGTCTTGGGTAAGCAATGCCAAGCAAAAGATAGATACTATCGAGCATTAGGAAAATAATGCCGAAAGAGAACAAGAACATGCCAAGCTACAAGAAAATGCTATTGATAATCAGGAAGAGGTTGTCGAGCATTCAGAAGTTGAATCTGACAATCTTGTTGGGGAACATGATGAAATAGAGGAGAGAGGAGCTGAACCTATTTTGGAAAAATATGTAAGAAGACATCACAAGCATGAATAGATAATTGGAGACAAAAATATTGAAATTTAGACCAGAAGTAAGCCTAAGGATCCAACATGCCTATTGTGTGAATTTGAACCCAAGTCAACTAGAGAGGCATTGGAGAATGAAGACCGGATACAAGCAATGAATGAAGAGATTGACTAGATTGAGAAGAATGATACTTGGACTCTGGTGCTGAGACCTGAAAACAAAAATGTTATAGGAACAAAGTGGGTGTTTTAGAATAAGATGAATGAAAATGGTGAAATCATTAGGAACAAAGCTAGGCTGGTATGCAAAGGCTAGGCACAAGAAGAAGGAATAGATTATGGGGAGACATTTTCCCTTGTAGCTAGATTGGAAGGAGTAAGAACTCTTCTTGCATATGCTTCTTATAAAAATTTCAAGGTATATCAAATGGATGTCAAGTCTGCATTTTTGAATGATATACTGAAAGAAGAAGTTTACATAGAACAACCAGAAGGTTTTATTGATCCAAACAGAAGACACATGGTGTGCAAACTGAACAAAGCACTATATGGATTGAAACAATCTCCTAGAGCATGGTATGAGAGGTTGCACAACTACTTGATACAGATTGGATTTTCAAGAACAAATGACACAAGCAATCTGTACATGAAAGATGAAGAAGGTAAAGGTATCCTGTTGGCAAAAATTTTTGTGGATGACATTATTTTTGGTGGACAAGATGCATTATGTAAAAAAATTTCAAATGAAATGAAAATTGAATTTGAAATAAGTATGTTTGGTGAGATCAAATTATTTGTTGGTTTACAAGTATATCAGAAGAAGAATGGAATTTTCATTACACAGTCTAAGTATGTTAATGAAATACTGAAAACTTTTGGGATGGAAGATGCTAAACTAGTGGGAACTCCTATGGTTACTGGACAACAGTTATCTAAGAATGATGATGTTGTAGAAGTGAATCAGACTTTGTACAGATCCATGATTGGAAAATTATAGTATGTTGTACATAGTAGACCGGATATTGCACTAGTTGTTGGGATTGTGGCAAGGTTCTCTGCCAATCCTAAGGAAACACACATGATGGTTGTGAAAATAATTATGAGATAATTGAAAGGAACTGCTGACTATGGTCTATATTATAAGAAGGATGACAAATTTGAACTCACAGTTTATACAGATGTTGATTGGGTAGGAAATGTAGATGATAGAAAGAGTACTAGTGGTGGAGCTTTCTTTCTTGGATAGAGATTAGTCTCCTAGACAAGCAAGAAACAAAATTACATTTCCCAATCTACCATTGAGGCCGAGTATGTTATTGTTGCAGTAAACTGTTCAAACTTGGTATGGATAAAACAATTGTTGATAGGCATGAAAGAAGAAATCACTGAACCTATTGTTATTTTCTGTGACAACACAAGTGCTATCAATATTTCTAAAAATCCAGTGATGCACATTAAGACCAAGTACATGCAATCAAGTATCACTACTTGAGAGAATTAGTAAAAGATAAAGAAGTCTAAATGGAATATGTGAATACAAAAGAACAATTAGCAGATATATTCACTAAAGCTTTATCCAGAGAAGCTCATGAGTATTTGAGAAGTCAATTAGGGGTCCTTCCCCTAACTGAGGCTACCTAGACAAGTTAGGAGCACTGCATCAAATGTGCTACAATAGAATATTTGACAAATCGATGCAGAAGATTGTCACACTTTAGGGCTAGCCTAGAGTTGTGAAAAGAAGCAAAGACAAGGAATCAGTCATAAGAAAGATGACAGAGGGAGAAACACTAAGCTGCACAGATATTATCTACATCTAATGGATGTATGTTTTAGTTGCTACTTTGGAATTTTTTTCAAAGAGGGAGATGAACTAATATGATAACATATGTCACTAAAGCTAAGGATGATGAACTAAAATGAAGGATCAGGATAGAGGGAGATCTAAATACTTCTGATGGTCATAGAAGTGAGGTTTCTAGGATTCTGAATCAAAATGAAGCTAAGGATATTATAAATAATTCTCTGATGGATAGATAATTTTTTGGATTGGTTGGTAATCCATGTGTTGTTCAGGTGATATCATATGGTGTTTCCATCAATGCCAAAGAGGGAGATTGTTGGAAACTGCAATTAAAACAATTGTTGTATTGTCATTGATGTCAAACCTTAATTGGTAAGATTGTTGCTACTTAGGAAAGTACTATATTTATTTGAGTGTTGCTAAGGGGATAGGAAAGGTTGGTAACAATAGCACCTAAGGAAAGGTTGAGTTATCTTGATATTACAAAGTGTACTTGACTATGTTGCACAATGATGGGACAATGTATTGTTTATACTAGTAAGATTGGAGACTAAACTGGTAGGCTTGACTGAGCAAAGAATGGAAAAATCATGTTTAAGCTGAGTAATGTTAGTGTTGACTGAGTTAATGAATGTCGAGCAAAATTTCAGTGTCGACCGAATAACAATTAATTGTTGAGGAAGACAATGTAAGATGAGGAAACATTTTTAGTAATGACCAAGCTTTCTACATGAAGACCAAGTAGTTGATCACAGTATTGACCGAGCATCAACAATTTTATATTTGAAGAGAATTTAATTTTGGAGCCAACATTGTTGAATTCTTGGATTATGTAAAATGTGTTGACTTTATTTATTGATTGTTTGAAAGCATTAAATGCACTGTAAAACATTTTATTATAAATCTTTAAGAGATTTGAGATGATTCTAGAAAAGGAGTTGAAGAACATGAAGTGGGTAGATGCAATGAATCTGACCTAACCCTAAAATCTATGAATGAGATTGAGTAGCATAAGATAAGTTAACCTAATTGAGGAAAGTATAAAGGGAACCTGAGCATTTGGATATGGAAGTGCATGGGTGAACAGAGAATGCTAGAAGATCAAAAAAGTTTTATTGACTGTATAAGCAGAAAAGGCTGATGGAGAATTGTGGTGGTTGCTTGAAGAAAAGTTCCAAGCAAATCAGAGATGGAGATGGAAAAGTTTCAAAGTCAGTAAACCAGCATTAGTGTACAAAATCAGATTTGATATTTGCAAAGTGAGTTGTATATTTTTCAGATAAACATTGTTGCTACTTTCTAACCATTGTAACAGTCAAAATCCTTTTAACAGAGGTTGACCTAATAGTCATATGTTATGTTAGCACCTACAAGTAATTTTCCTGGCTATGAAATTTTTTCTCTAGTCTCTGGAAGTGTTTCCCATGTCCCTGGCTTGAAACCCTAGGTTCAAATTCATAATTCTAGCTATTGAAAAGAAACAAACCCTAATTGTCCAGGCCCTGTCCTAATTTTTCATTACCTTTTTTGGGCCACTTAAGTGACCTTAAATGCATGTGTGCCTTTTATCTTTCTCGGTTAGTCACTTATTCTCCAAGTCCTCCAGCGATTAGGATTTTATTTTGACAAACACACGACTGTTTGGTCATGAAGTCTCCTATTCTCGGTGGTTTAACCCTTAACATTTTATGACTCCGCTGGCAGTTTCATTTTCTTTGGTCGCATGTTCTCACGGTCAGTGGGGCCCAGCATCATAGTTACTTTCAATATAATGGTGGGCACATGATTGCATGGGGTAGGAATATTCCATGCGATCATGCAATGACCACCTGATCTTCCAACATGTTGCGGCTTGTGCATGGTGGGTCCTTGTTTGCTTTGTCATCTTGACTTGGCGGCTTTTCATTGGCTGAGGTGGGTGACGAGGATGTTGTCAATGGGCCTGAATCTTTTGAGTGGAGTGATAGTGTGGTAGGATCTATAGGTGTCACATGATCACATGGAATCTTTTTAGGCCATGTGATCATGCACTCACTATTCGATTAAAGGCTTATTTTCAGTGGGTCTGACATGCTACGTATTACTGAATTGCCCAATTTTTATTGGCCGTCTGACCTGTGATGTGGTCAGAGACTTTTCAAAGCCCAGTTAACTATTTTAAATGATATTTTGAATTTCCTGATCTGTCAAGAAGAAATAAGATCGACGGTCACATTTTAAACCTAAGCCTGTAGCCATTTTCTTTCAAATTCAAATCTTCTGCAGGGTTTTTTCTAGGGTTTGAAGTAGTAAGCCATATAAAACAAAGCAGTGGTTTAGATTTAATTGCACCAGGACATTTGCAGTTGGAGAATGATGTAGAGGACATAGGTTGTCACATAGATCTGATTTTGCCATCCTGGTTTGCCATGCCGAGTAAATGCAGAGGACTGTTATTTGACACAGGTGGCTAGGGTTTTGATTTTTGTCAGAGATTTCCATGACCTGTACACGCAAAATTTTCCATAGCTAGCTCTGGCATTACTTTTTGTTTTGTCTACTACAAGAAATTAGTTCAATTCGTAATTGCAGTAAGCCTTGAATATGAAGCCAAATATTTGTAGAATCAGATTTGATCCAATTCTCCTAGATTTCTAGGCTTTTCTGGCATTCTTTTATTTCTTGTATCTAGTTATTGAGGTTGTTGCAGACCTAATTTTTCCCTAAATGATCCTTTTCTTGTTGTAATCCTTATTCCTATAAAAGGATTTTCAAGATCATTTAGAAGGGTTGGGAGTTTTTGGTTCCAAATTTTTTGGTTCCAGAGCTAGTTCCATGAATGTTTTGCCTTGTAAATATTACCTTCTTCTCTACATATAGGGTGTTCCCTCTTTCCTTTCTAGCTATGGGAATATAATACATGTTGTAACAGATGTCTTATGTATGAGGTTTCAATATATTTATTCTTGTATCAGGTTGTCTCCATTTGGGTTTTAGACTTATTGATTATAGCATCAAGGATGTTTGATCTTTCTACTTGCATTTCTAGTGAGGGTTTGCAATAGAGTTGTTTTCATAGGATAAACTAGGTCTAGGACTAGTTTTTAGATGTGTATGAGCTGGGGTATCAAGGGTATCTCATGCTTGTCTTCTAGGGGATGTTGGTTAATGTATTACTTGTTCCTAGTTCTTCCTTTGAATAGGTGATAGCATAACTGGGTACATAGATGGTTTGGTAATGTATGATTAGATTTGGGGTAGATGTATTGTCTTCTTGTTTCATAGCTCTATTGCAATGAGGTATTTGATTCTGCTGCCCATTGGATAAGGCACTAGTCTATGAGAGACTTAGGGTATTTTAGGGGTCCATTCAACCCAAAACTCAAAATCATTCAAGTAAAGCACCATCTTTCCCTTTCATGTTGTTAGGATAGGCTTCTATTTTTTAGATTCATTCTATGCAAGTAAGCTATTGCATAATATTTGGTGAGTACTAAGGTACAGGATACCTATAGGAGTCTGAAAGCTATTCCATAGTCAGTTACCTATAGGCCTGAGGTTTGACACAAGATATATGTGTGTGCAGATGAGGTACATCTACCTGAGTGATGTGGAGCTCAAAGTGTAGAAAGCCCTTGTTCTTTGTTCATTGGCCCTTTTTCTTGTCAGATTTGGAGTATTTAGTGAATGTGACACTAGCCCTGTCAATCATAGTGTAAATCTAATAGTGTGGGAAAAGGACAACCAACATGTTAAATCCTTTGAACAAGGTTGCATTCTAATGGAGTGTATGTAAGTCCTATGACTAGGCTCACTTTTAATAGGGTGATTGAAATCCTTTAACTAGGTCACACTTGATAGTGTGTATTGTAACCTTTGATAGGGTTGGCTTTTTACCGAGCTCACTTCAGAAGAGTGAAAATAATAGTAGCATGTTATAAAGTGGTTTTTTCCAAATTGGGTTTCCACTATAAATCTTGGTGCTAATACTTCTATGAATGTTTTGGTTTGAACATTTCTATGTTTTACAAGTTAAGTTACAACTGGGTAGTGGACTGCATTGTTATATGTTTCTATTATTGAATCAGTGATGACCGAGTTTGTTTTGGTTATTGGATCTGATTTAAGGAAAATTTTTTGAGATTGTTTTATACATCAGGACCTGAGAACAACTGAGTCACCCCCCCTCTCTACTGTTCTAAATCATATTAACAACTACTAGGTATCTGAGTAGTCTAACTTAGATTCCTAAGGATCAAGCTTTGTTCTGGAGATGATTCTCAAAAGCTATCTACTAGGTATCTGAGAAATCTAACTCAGATCCTTGGGAATCAAGCTTCATTCTGGAGATGATTCTGAAAATCCATCTTATCAAAATTTAAATCACATTTCTCAAGAAGAAAAAGAGAAAAAAGTCAAAGCTATGTGGATTCACAAGCTAAAAGACTTGGATGTCAAAAAAGTTTCTATTCAAGCTTGCAAATTCTCATACCTTCCTCCATTTCACCCTCCTTGCCTCTCATACTTTCTACTCTTCACTCCATCTTGCCTATCCCAAAGTGCACATTGGTATCTCCTCATTTCTAGTGACATGGCTAAGAGAAATCTAGAGTGTACTCTTCATGAATGTTTAGAGCTTGGGAAATCCATCGAAGAGTTAAGATGTGTCCACAAGGATATTTGTGAGTCTCACTTAAGTGATCTTTCCTTATCTATTGATCTCTTGATAGTTGGACACTACTGGCTGGATCTCCTGATCACTACTACATAACAAGTATCAGAATACCTACTGGGGCTACACCATTAACTTTAGTTTATGGGTCTGAAGTGGTACTACCTATTGAGGTTGAAATCCCATCACTAGGAATCAGAATGCATGGTCTAGTAACTGATGATGACTATAGAGTATCTAGGTTGCAAGAACTTGAACTACTAGAATTTCAAGTTGGTGATCTAGTCTTGAGAGAGAATCCTAAAAATTAATCACATAGAGAGCGCAAGGCGAAGTTTGAACCCAATTGATTGGGTCTCTTTTTTATCACTGCTACTTTTGGATCTGGAGCCTATCAACTCTCAATGATTAAAGGAGAACAGCTCTGAGAACCAATCAACATTCTCCATTTGAAGAAATTCTATGCCTAAGGCATTCAGTATTAAAAAATGTCCTGACAAAATTAGAAAAATCAGAAAAAGTCCTGAAAAAATGATCATCCTAGTGAAAACCTAGAAAATAGGTGTATACACCCTAAAATGGTCACCTAGACTTTGGGCCCCATTTATTAAATTATCAAATTTCCTAAAATCAATGCTTTTCAAAATTCAAATCAATTTCTTTGATCAATCCTAATTAATTCAATCATTTCAATTTTCCCTAAGGTTTGATCATTTCATCAATAAATTATATTCAAAGAAATATCTTTAAAAAAAATAATTTTGTTTAATTAAAATCCCTTTTAATTAAATGATTTTATCTTGTTTAAATAATATCTCCCTTTTAAATATATAATGTTATCTTATTTAATTAAAAGAGAAACATTCTTTTAAATAAATAAATAAATAATCCTCTTAAAGCTCTTTTGTGATGAAAAGGGGAAACAAATAATTAAAAATAAAGAAAATTTCTTTTCTCTCCACACTTTCTAAAAAAATGAGCTTTGTTTCCTCTTTTTCGATTTATCCCACATTTCTCTTAGAGATGCATTCTCTTCCACATTTTCTTATATAAGGAGCCCTCTCCTCATTTCGAACCGTGAATTTTCATACTGTTGTTACGCTACAGGTTTTCTTGGTGATATTTGGAGTTTTGAAGATTATTACATTCTAGGTTCCATATTTACATTAGCTTAATCTTCATAGCATCTTAGCTTAGTTTCCTTCATTGTTTTAGTTTAATCTTCACATAATTAATTAGTAAAGGAGAGTAAAACTTGCATTTCAATAGCATAGTTTATTTCTTTGCATTGTTATCATCTAGATTAGTTTCATTTACATGCAATAACTTGAAGATCAATGGAGATTAGAATTCTTGCTTCTCATCCTTGAATCTCTCATTTCTTGGTGTACTTGCATGGGTTTAACAAGGTCAATTTGAGGGCCTCATATAAAACCTCTGCACTCCATGAATAGAGAGCTGTGAATCACTCTTTGAGACCTCATTGTTGAGTGTTCTTGGATGTAATGATTCACAGAAGTGTGACTACTTTCTAGCACACATTTTTGGCACCCACCATGGGGCCGAAGGACTCTGTTTTGTCCTTCTTTTTATACATTTCCACTGCCTGTTCTAGTGTTTTTGAAACAATTTTTGAGGTTAAGGGTGGTATTCTCTATAGATTTAGCACTTTTTCTATCAAAACTATGATTTAAAAAAAAAAAATTATCCGTACTTCTGTGCGTCATTGTTACAGAATCTCGCATGAAGTTTCTAACTGTATCATGAAAAATTTTGCTGGTACTAGCATTTTTGCACATGACAAAGGGGTTTTCTCATGTGGGCTTGTGTTATTTCTCGCATGAGCTCTTGTACTTTCTCATGTGAGCCTCCATCCATTCTCGCGTGGGCTTGTGCTTTCTCACGTGCGGTTTGGTACTTTCTCACGTGACCTTGGGTACTGTCTCGCATAGAATTCCATGATAGTAGAGAACTAGAATTCTAGAGTTGCTAGTTTTACTTGCTATTTCCTATTTTTTGACCTTTCCAAATTGCTAAGATTGTTCTGGATTCTGATTCTCTGAGATGACATGTCAGTGACCTCACATTGCTTGGAACCCAAGGTAATTTGTGTTAGAAAGTAAAGATCCCCAAGATAACTGAGAGGGGGGGTGAATCAATTATCTAATAATTTATCCATTCAACAACTTTAAACAATATAATCAATGTACTGATCAACCATAGAAAGATAATCATACACAATTGCACAATAACACAAGATATGTTAACTAGGAAACCTCTTGAAAAGAGTAAACCCCGGTGGGAATGATGCCCACAAAATGATGTACTAATATGAAAGTTCCTTGCTAGAGGATGGACCCTGTTAGGAGTCTTATGAAATACATTCAGTACATATAAATCCCTATTAGGAGATTTTGAATCCTTGTTAAAAGATTCTAACCCGGTTAAGAGTTTATGGAAGACAAAAGGACCCACTGCCCAAACAGCTTCAAGGCAAGATCTGTGAACCCATTGTCCAAAAGATCTTAGAATTATTCAATAGAATAATATGAAATATGTTACCTCCTTCACACTGTGCCAAACTACACTCTCTGCCACACAAGATCACAATTCCAGATCTTTGTACTCACAAGTCTTCCTTCATCACTGAATTAGCTCTTTTCTTCACTTCATGCATATATTCACATCACAATCTTCATAGTACACATTACAATAAGGAAAAAATTCCTTCTTATATTCCAAACTCAAATAATTACAAATGAGTCGGTCCTCAATTACAAAATAATAAATTCTACACGCTACACACAGAATTCACATAAAACTGTCAGCTTCCAGTTACTGTAACTTTCTCCAAACATGTCCTCAAAGTTTGTGCTATGACCCATGTCATCATTAATGAGTCTCCAACATCCCTTTAATTATGCAAAATTATATTCCATCCCAGCTAAGAGATATCCTCCGATTTCCAAACATCGCTACACAGAAACACTGTCTAAACACTGCTTTCACCAAAATGCTCATAACTCTTACAAATGAATGAATTTCTTTTTGCGCTATTAACCATAGGTTAATAAAACACCAAAGAACATACCATCAACTGCACAAAAGCCAATCTACAATATAACATGTGCACAAAACAAAACTGTACCTCCTTTCTTGCTAATATCCAGAATATCACTGTGTTGACATCAATGACAATCCAAGTCATGAATGCAACAACAACTGCTGCAGAATGACTACCAAAACACTTTGCATTCATTCCTAAAAATCTCCCCTATTGGCATTGATGGCAACATAGATGAAAAACATCCAATGTTCCAAAAATCCAATACTGCAACATCACTGCAAAATATCAAATCAAATCTTGCTTCATTTTCCTATTCAGCTTTCTCATACAATCCATAATGTTTTTCATGTATATCTCTCCCCCATTGACATCAATGACATAAATTCCATCACTAAGTCAACAACAACTTAATGTCAATAGACACTTTTCAGAAAAATACAATAACAAGAGTCCTCATGACTCAGCTCATAAACTCCCCCATAGAGGAAGTTCCAACATCCAATCTAGAAGAAAGATAGGGCTCATGTACCACTAGATGGATGCAACCATCTGTATCAATTCTCAAAAATAGGTTGGGGCATAACCCCAAGCATACCTCTTAGATACACAAGTGTATCCTTAGGTAAAGACTTTGTAAATATATCTGCTATCTGCTCCTTTGTACTTATGTACTCCAATCTTACTTCTTTTTCTGTAACTTTCTCTCTTACAACATGATACTTGATCTCAATATATTTAGTCTTAGAATGTAAAACAAGATTTTTTGACATACTCACTATACTGGTGTTATCACAATGTATAACAACAGGCTCATCAAACTTTCTTCCAATATCTTTCAACATCTGCTTCATCCAAATAATCTGATTACAATTATTTGCTGCTGCAACATATTCTACTTTTGTTGTGCTTTGTGAAGTACAATTCTACTTCTTACTTAGCCAAGAGACCAATTTGCCTCCAAGAAAAAAGGCTCCACCACTGGTGCTTTTCTTGTCATCAATGTTGCCTCCCCAATTTGCATCAGTATAGGCACATAAGGTAAAATCATCAGAATTCTCATACCATAATCCATAATCCATTGTTCCTTTTAGATATCTCAGTATCCTCTTTACTGCTACATAATGTGATTCTCTAGGTTCTACTTGAAATCTTGCTACAATGCCCACTGAATGTGCTATATCAGGTCTTGTATGTGTCAAGTACTACAATCCTCCAATCATAGATCTATACTTTTTCTACTCAACTGCTGGTGTCTCATCTTTGCTAGATAACTTATGTTTGGTTACCATAGGTGTTCCAATAGGTTTAGAATCTTCCATTCCAAATCTTTTCAATAATTCATTTAAATACTTAGTCTAACTTACAAATATACCTTCCTTTCTTTGTGTTATCTGTAATCCCAAAAAATATTTCATTTCTCCAATCATGCTCATCTCAAATTCAGTCTTCATTTCATCTGCAAATTTGTCACTAGCTTCATCTTCTCCAAAGATAATATCATCAAAAAATATAACTATAACCAACAAACCATTCTCAATTTCTTTTGTGTATAAGTTACTATCTATTATTCCTTTTATAAATCCCAATTTCAATAAATACTTATCCAATCTTGCATACCAAGTTCTAGGTGCTTCTTTTAATCCATATAAAGCTTTCTTTAACTTACATACCATATCTCCTTCTTGTGTCAAAGGAAAACCCTGCTCAATGTAGACTTCTTCTTCCAATTCACAATTCAAAAATGCTGACTTCACATCCATCTGATACACTCTGAATTTCTTGTAAGTTGCATATGCTAGAAACATTCTCACTCCTTCAAGTCTGGCCACAGGTACAAAAGTTTCTTCATAGTCAATTCCTTCTTGTTGTGAATATCCTTTACATACTAATCTTGCTTTGTTTCTTATCACTTCTCCTTGTTCATTCATCTTGTTTCTGAATACCCACTTTGTTCCAATCACATTCTTGTCTTTAGGTCTAGGGACCAATTCCCATGTCTTGTTTTTTTCAATCTGCTCTAGTTCTTATTTCATAGCATTGATCCAATGTTCATCTTCACAAACTTCATTAGTAGTCTTAGGTTCAATTTGAGAAATCAAACATAAATGTACCTTATTCTGAGTCAAAACTCCTCTATTTAAACTTCCAATAACTTTCTCAATAGGGTGATGTCTTGAAGTATACCTGTTAGGTGTCATAGTTACTAATCTTGTTCCGATTGTAGATTCTTCTCTATTTTCTTCTTTGTTTTCTTCTCTATTTTCTTCTTTGTTTTCTTCTCTGTTCTCTTCTTTGTCTTCTTCAGTATGACTTTCATTCAATAAATCACTGTTAGTTTCAAAAAATAATTCTGTATTTTCAATGTTAGGCTGAGGTTGTGCTTCTCCATCAGATTCATAATCAAGCATTCTTTCCTAAATTTTAAACTTTTCATCAACTTTTACATTTGCACTTTCAACAATAGTCTTAGTTCTTTTGTTATAACATCTATATGCTTTGCTTTTTAAAGAATATCCAAGAAATATTCCTTCATCACTTCTAGGATCAAACTTTCCTATATCATCATCTCTCTTAATATAACATTTACTTCCAAAAATTCTAAAATACTTAACTGAGGGTGCATGTCCAAACCATAATTCATAAGGTGTCTTGTTTGTATCTACTCTGATTTGTACTCTGTTCATAGTGTATACTATTGTGTTCACTGCTTCTCTCCAAAAGGTTTTAGCCAAATCATTCTCAAACAACATAGCTCTTGCTGCTTCATTTATTAACCTATTTCTTCTTTCTACAATACCATTTTGTTCTGGTGTTCTAGGGGCTGAAAGTTGTCTCTTAATACCATTCTTTTCACAAAAAGTGTTAAACTCTCTAGATGTAAATTCACCACCTCTATCAGTTCTTAGACACTTAATCTTCATTCCAGATTCATTCTCAATTTTGCTTTTCATGATCTTAAATTTTATCAAATGCTTCAGATTTTTCTTTCAAAAATCCAATCCACATCATTCTTGTAAAATCATCAACAAGAATCATAAAATACCTTTCACCATAGAATCCTCTAGTCCTAGTAGGACCACTCAAGTCTGTATGAACAATATCCAACTTCTCTGCCAAAGTGAGCTTCTTATTGGGAAATGAACTCCTTTTCTACTTTGCCATCATACAATCTTTGCAAATCATGTTAGTAGGTTTCATAATTCTAGGTAAATCTCTTACCGCAAGTGTAGTGCTCACCTTGACAATATTATCAAAGTTTATATGACAAAACCTTTTATGCCATAACCAACTATCATCAATCTTAGTTATCAAACATGTCATCTCAGTAGGATTCAAATGAAATACACTACCTCTGGTTCTAGATCCTTTTCCAATTAGATTTCCATCTTTATCTTTTATCACACAAGTTTTCTCAGAAAACCAAACTTGATAACCCTTATCAGCTAATTGTCCAACATTTAGTAGATTATGTCTTAATCCATCAACAAAGTAAACATCATCAGTGTTAGTCTTTGCATCAAGAGTAACAGATCCTATACCCTTAATCAAACAAGGTGCATTGTTACCAACTCTAACAATTCCTCCATCATAATTATCTAGCTTAACAAACTTTCTTTTATCTCCAGTCATATGATGTGAACAACCACTATCTATAATCCAATCAGATTTCTTTTCAACTTGTGAAACTAATGCTTTTTCTTCTCTTTTATCAGATTCAGAACTTTCATCTTTAATTGCTACAAATCCTATTTCCTCAAAGTTATCATTATCACTGTCACTTAAATGTTTTTCAATTCCTACTTCAAAATCTTCATCATTTGCATAATAACATTCTTTAGATCTCCTAGGTTTAAAGTTGCTTCTATACTTCTTAACTCTTTTAGGACATTTAGATGCAAAATGACCATATTCTTGACAAGTCCAACATTTAAAGATTTTCTTACCATCTGGTTCTCTTTTTACAAGTAATGCAATACCTTCTTCAATCTTCTTATCTTCCTCAAATCTGCTACTGCTAGCATAATCTCCATTCACACTAGTACTTCTTGTAGGTCTGATGCTAAGAGCACTAAATGCTGTCTCCATTCTAGGTAGCTCTCTTGATAATCTCAAGTTCATCTCTGCTATTTCTAATCTTCCAAGAAGAGTCTCTCTTGAAAAGTTCGATGTACAAGGTATCACTTGTTCAATCATCTGCGTTGTCTGCTTGAATACCGGTGTCAAAGTTCTTAGAATTTTCCATATCACTTCATTCTCTATCTTATCACATCCAAAAGACTTTATTCCTGTCACAATCTCAGACATCCCACCAATATAGCTTCTAATAGATTCATCTTCCATCATTCTAATATCTTCAAATGCACAAATCCAATTATGTAATCTAGCCTTCTTTGCATGTTCATCACCTTCAAAAGTAGAATGTAAAGCTTTCCAAATTGCATGAGATGTTTTCAAACATCATACCTGACTATATTCATTCTCCGGTAGTGCTGACAAAAGTGCTTCTCTTGCAAGTATGTTACACATGAATAGATCTAGTTCATCTTTAGTTCCTGCCTCTAGATTGTCTTCCTCAATGATAGTCTTCTCATTCTTTGTAATAAACCAATAACTTGGTCCTAAACATAATAGATGTGTCTTCATCTTTTCTTTCTAGCTGTCAAAATTTACTCCATCAAACTTAGGGCTTTTTTTTTCCAAAATTCGCCATGGATCTCCTTAAGTTGTTAAACTTTTCTTTCAAGGAAATGCTACTCTGATACCAATTGTTAGAAAGTAAAGATCCCTAAGATAAATGAGAGGGGGGGGGGGGGTGAATCAATTATCTAATAATTTATCCATTCAACATCTTTAAACAATATAATCAATGTATTGATCAACCATAGAAAGATAATCATACACAATTGCACAATAACACAAGATATGTTAACTAGGGAACCTCTTGAAAAGAGTAAACCCCGGTGGGAATGATGCCCACAAAATGATGTACTAATATGAAAGTTCCTTGCTAGAGGATGGACCCTGTTAGGAGTCTTATGAAATACATTCAGTACATATAAATCCCTGTTAGGAGATTTTGAATCCCTATTAAAAGATTCTAACCTGGTTAAGAGTTTATGGAAGACAGAAGGACCCACTGCCCAAAAAGCTTCAAGGTAAGATCTCTGAACCCACTATCCAAAAGATCTTAGAATTATTCAACAAAATAATATGAAATATGTTACCTCCTTTACACTGTGCCAAACTGCACTCTCTGCTACATAAGATCACAATTCCAGATCTCTGTACTCAGAAGTCTTCCTTCATCACTGAATTAGCTCTTTTCTTCACTTCATGCATATATTCACATCACAATCTTCATAGTACACATTAAAATAAGGAAAAAATTCCTTCTTATATACCAAACTCAAATAATTACAAATGAGTCGGTCCTCAATTACAAAATAATAAATTCTACACGCTACACACAGAATTCACATAAAACTATCAGCTTCCAGTTACTGTAACTTTCTCCAAACATGTCCTCAAAGTTTGTGTTATAAACCACATCATCATTAATGAGTCTCCAACATCCCTTTAACTACACAAAATCAGATTCCATTCCAGCTAAGAGATATCCTCTGATTTCCAAACATTGCTACACAGAAACACTGTCTAAACACTTCTTTCACCAAAATGCTCATAACTCTTACAAATGAATGAATTTATTTTTGCGCTGTTAACCATAGGTTAATAACACACCAAAGAACATACCATCAACTACACAAAATCCAATCTACAATATAACATATGTGCAAAACAAAACTGTACCTGCTTTCCTGCTAATATCCAAAATATCACTGTGTTGACATCAATGACAATCCAAGTCATGAATGCAACAACAACTGCCACAAAATGACTCCCAAAACACTTTGCATTCATTTCTAAAAATTTTTTGATCTCTATAACACTTGGTTTTGTGCATAAAATTAATCTCTTATGTGTTTGGCTTGAGTGATTTATTGCTTTCATAAACCACATTTCAATTTTGGACTTTAAAAAGAATATAGATTCATTTCTTGCTAAGTGTTCCACATAGATAAGTAGGCCCTATTAACACTATTCATGGTTCTTGAGAGAGTGGGTTTCCAATGAAACTCTTCTCAATGAGAGAACCCTTGTAGGTAGGGAGGTTACTAGAACTGTCTTTGTGTTCTACTAGATTTGTAGTCTTTGACTTTTTGATTGATGCATTCTCTTTTCGGAGTGGTTGATAGATCATGAGTTATTGACATTACGAATCTTGGTGAGATAGTTTTAGTCTTAGCATGTCGGAATGAATATATCTTCTATTTTTAGGTGAAGAGAAAAGGATAGAGGATTATGCTCTACTCCCTTTTTGGGTAGTAACATAAACTCATACCCTTGGATCTAAGCCAAGTCCCCATGTGGTCCTTGTTGTGAGTCACCTTTTAGAGAGGGTTAACCGTAGTGGACATTCCCTTCATTGGGTAAACCACATTGATGGAACCTCAAGCGATAATAGCCACTTTTTCCATGGTAGTGACAACCGCTATACAAATGTCCTTGTGGAAGAAATATCCACAGGTATAGTTTCTTGATGGGCTGTCAGATCTCCTCAGCATCTCTGATTAATTAAGTTGTCAGAATGTGTCAAAACTCCGGTGTGCCTAGATTGGAGTTCACCTTCTTGAAATTTTAAAAGTTACAGAGTGAAGCCATTATTAAAAAACCATAGTGCAACCAAATTTTTCTTTTTAGGATTATGTGTGTGATTGGAAGAACATTTTGGAGAACATACACAAGTAGTTGTGTGCTATAATTGTGTCACACTTCTATGAATCATTACATGCAAGGAAACTCAAGAAGGAGCCCTCACAAATTGATCCATAGCTCCCTAGGCATGGAGTGCAAGGGTTTTTAAGAATGCTCTCAGCTAGAGCTATTAAGCCAATAACCTTGCTAGTAAACCATGCAATGAGAGATTCAATGAAGACAAGGGAAAGAATGCCAATATCCTCAAGAATAAATGAAATGCAATGCAAGATAGATTAGGATGAATATGCAAGCTAAACTATGGAAATGAAAGAACAAGTATTACAAAGCCTCCTAGTTAAACTAGATGAATTAATCTAAGTCATAAAGAAAATCTAAGCTAAGAATGCCATGAAAATGAAGCTACTATGCAAGAAATGAAACTATGATAACATGTAGATGCAAAAAGCCAAGAATGCTCCAAATCTTCAAAAAGCTCCAAAGTGACCTAGAAAACCCGCATCATAACATTAGCATAAAAAGTTGGGGATCTAGAATAAAGAAGAGAGCTCTCCTTTTATAAGAAATGAAAAGGAATGGACCATGGAGATTAAGAGGAAAAAGGTTTAATCAATAGCGGAGCTTGAAAGAGGAGCAATCCATGTGCACAAGTATCCTCCAATGAGAAAATAAGAGTTGACTTTTGTGTCCATATAAGACAAAAAGTTCTTTTCTTCTTTTTATAAAATAAGAATAATGCTTTATTTGTGCAACTTAGGATAAGAGGAAAAGTGGGGGCTTTTATTTATTTCAAAGGAGAGGAAATATTCCTTTTAAATAAATAAAAACTTAGGATAAGATGGTTAGCCCATAGAAAATAATCAAATAAATGATAGAACTAGGATTTGATCAAGAACAAGTAATTGATGATTTAGCAAAAGGGGCTAATAGTCTAGATGACCATTTTTAGGTGTATATAGTAGTATCTTTAAGGAATAGCATAATAAGTCAATATTCATGTTCATGAGCAAGGTTGCTTTGTCCCTTGCTCATTGTTTGAATATGTTTTCTTGCTGAAACTCCATGGTTGTTGTTCTATGTGCTTGATAAATACTAAAAATCTATTAATATGCCTGGTTAATCTTTTAAAATGAACAAAAAAACTGAGTTCCTAAGTTTACAAACTTGCTGATTAAGTAGCTTGATCCTATTTCATCACCTGGCTGTGCACATTGTCGCATGAGCCTAGTATTTTCTCATGTGAGATTTCATTTCCTCACGTGACCCCTGGTGTTTCCTCATGTGGGACTGCATTCCCTTGCGTGAACCTATACCCTGGTCTATCAAAATAGTGAACTATTTTTGGTCATTTTCAGTCCTCCTTAGTTGATCTAGATCAGATTAGGCTACTCACCCTACTATTGGAAACTTGTTTTCACTTGGGATTCTTTTATTTTTGACCTCTTGAATTAGTGACCTTTGATTTTACAAGTAACCTTGCGTGGAATCGATAAGTCATAAATCATCTTTGTTGAGTAGATACAACCTTGGATTCTTTGATAACATACTTAGAGAGTCTTAGTA
Source organism: Chamaecyparis obtusa (assembly GCA_027943335.1). Taxonomy (NCBI): domain Eukaryota; kingdom Viridiplantae; phylum Streptophyta; class Pinopsida; order Cupressales; family Cupressaceae; genus Chamaecyparis; species Chamaecyparis obtusa. The sequence continues at coordinate 2,530,269 of BSBK01002152.1, read as the reverse complement.
GTCTCTTGTCCAATTTGCTTCCACCCAAAATCAATTTTAATCAGATATAACTTGGTTAAAATCATCCTCTTGATCCATATGTGCTAGGATACTTATCTGTTGATTGGGCACCTCTGTGGCAGTGTTGATTGACACTTTTTTTGCAATTTTCTATCTCACCATCTCTCTTTTGGATAATTGAACACTTTTACTATCCTAGTTTGATATCAATGTATCTTAGGGTCATCTTATCACTGAGCACTTTTCCTTTCATGTTGGTTATGACAAGATATCAAGTGAGTCAAGGGAAATGACCTCAGGTTGTCTTTAATCAATTACCCCCAGTCCAAACTCATCAAAAGAATAAGGGAAAGGAATCCATATTTGACCAATCACCTAGGAGAAAGTCTACTAAGTTGAGGACCCCCTTAGCATCTTCCCATTTAGGTATGGATATGATTTATACCATGACTTAGTGGGAGAGGGAAGCTATGGATCAAAACCTTGATGACCTCTATGAAAGACATAGAGACAACATTCTATTTGGTAATTCCTCTCATAATGCTCAACCTGGTTCACCCCCCATCAATACTAGGTATCTAGATGTGCATCAAAGAGCTGAAAGGCATGAGAGATGAGCTCACCTAGAACAATGGTCACAACACGAAGACCAAGACAATGAACCTAGTGATGCTCATGTCAATGCAATGTATACCAATAATTTGTACAAATAGTTAAGACCAAACTCTCCACTTCAAACAACCTCAAGGTATACAAGTGAAAGACTCAAACAGATTGAGCGTGAGAAGAAAGCCTTTTTAGATGAGCAAGCTAGGAAGCAAGAAAATTGTAAAAAACTTGAGGCGGAGAGACACGATTTGTTAGAATTGGAAAGGAAAGCCTCTCAAGAAGAGAAAGATAGGCTTTTAGCCCAACAACTTAATACCCAATTCAACAATAGAGGTGCCAATAGTGGAAACAACTCTCCTCCCTCCACCCCTTCCAAAACACCATGCAGTAGAAGGTGTTCAAGAACCCCTTCAAGATCTCCTAGTCCTAAATGAAGAAGGACCTCACAACATGCTCATTATAGGAGACAAACACCTCCTAGACACTTGAGGTAGTGTTCACAGCATGCTCATCATAGTTCCCAACATGGAAGTAGTAGCTCAAACTTTGATCTTAATTCTCAAGACTTCATGAGAATGCAACAAGAGCCACTCTTCTAATAGTATGTGGAGAAGTACTTGGAACAAAACAAAGATAAGTTCCTCAAAAGTCTAGTCAAAAAGGGTGTAAGAGTCCCTTATAATTTTGATGTGGATAACAAAATTAAGAAGCAAAGTCCATCACAAGAAGAGGAAATCAAACAAATGAAGAAAATGATGGAGGAAATTTTGGCACCTAAGAGTTCATTCTCACTAGACTCGATTTATCCTAATCCTTTTGACAAGAGTGTGAGCATGAAGGATTTTCCCAGAAGGGTTGAACTCCCTCAGTATGAAAAATATGATGGTAGTGGCGATCCACATGATCATGTGTGCCAATTTTACACTATGAGCTTTGAGTTTCACCAAGATGATTCCTATCTGATGAGGTTATTCCCAAGGAGTCTTAAGGGCCAAGCAATGGAATGGTTTACCAACATAACTCCCCCCGTGAAGACTTTCAAAGAGCTTGTTCATAGATTTGTTCAACACTTTGCATACAATCTTTCAAGATCTATCACTATGTTGGACCTATGTAACCTAAAGCAAAACCAAGGGGAATCCTTTGTCTCATTCTTGCAAAGGTGGAGGTGACAGTGCTCTCGTTATCCTAGGACCATTCATGAAGATGAGAAAATTGATATCCTTATCAGAAACTTAGTGCCTAAAATACGGTATGAGGTTTGAAAGATGATCTTCAATTCCTTTGACAACATGGTTGAAACCACATGCAGAATTGAGGATGTTTTAAAAGAGCAAGGAATTTTGACTAGACATGGCAACAATAACAATAATGGTCAAAACAATAATAATTCCAACAAAGACAAAGGGAAGAATGCACATTGGAACAAAAATAAGCAAGTGGTTAATGATGGAGTTGTGGATTCTCCCCAACCTAAGGATCAAGGTGTCCTTCACTTGTCTAGTGTAGTTCAAGCTATGAAGCTTAATGCACCTCCTCAAAAAGAGAGCAGGCCAAGGTATCAAGAGAAACCCAAGAAAGAAAAATGTCAATTTGCCAAACTTGGTGACTCATATGAGGATGTTTTAAAAATGCTCATTGCTAATAATCTTGTGCATCCACAAGATCCCACAAAACATTACATACCTAACATTAAGCCACATTGGTGGGATGAAAAGGCTTTCTACAAGTTTCATAATGGCATTGGGCATGCCATTCAGAATTGTTGGAAACTCAAGCACATTATCCAAAATCTCATTGAAAATGGAAATCTTAAGGTGGATGGTATGAACACCAATGCTGATCACAAAGCATTTAAAGAGTCATTTCCTAAGTATGAGAAGGGGGAAACCTCTAAACCAAAGGATGGCAAGGTTGCGATCAACTACACCTACACAACTATGGAAAATGTTGTCAACATGCTTGAAGTTGTGGAGGAAAGCATCAACATGATGAGGAACAAGGATCCCTATGGTTATGACTCCTATGAAAACTCTCCCCCTATCTTTGATGAAGAACCTATTGTGGTGCTAAGGGGTCCTCACTCTAGGATGTCATCCCAAGCTCTTAATGCTATCACAAGAAGTCAAAGCCCTGTTGTCATTAGGGGGCCCAGTTCAGGTCAGCCTAATAAACCAAAGCAAGTGGTATCCAAGAATGCCACCAAAAAACTAGTTGTCAACCCTAAGATGAATTATAATATTGTTGATCAGTTATAGAGAATCCCAGCTCAGATCTCAATCTTGGAAGTTTTAGAGTTTTCCCCAAAACACAAACAAGTCCTTGAGGATGCTTTGCACACAGCCAATGTTCCCAACAATTTAGATGTCAACCAATTCCAAGGCATGGTTAATCATATTACCAGTCCTCACTACCTTACATTCTCAGAAGATGATGACAAAGCCTTGAACCACCCAAATAATCTTGCCCTTCACATCGAAGTCATGATCCATAAAACCCATGTTAGGCATGTGCTGATAGATGGGGGTGCTAGGCTCAATATCTATTCTTTGCCTCTGTTAAAGACTTTGGGATATTCTAAGGAAGTGATTGATACCAGAAAGAAGATCACTATAAAAGCCTATGATGAGGTAGAAAGGAGTTCCAAGGGGTTGGTTGTTCTTCCTGTTAGGATTGGCCCCATTGAGAGAGACATTTTGTTCCAAATTGTTGATGTTGGTCCTCTAGCATACAATATCTTTCTTGGTAGGCCCTAGATCCATGAGATACAAGAAGTGTCATCCACCTACCACCAGTGTGTTAAGTTCCCCTACAATGGAGTAGAAGTTTATATACCTAGGGATAGAACCTTATCTGTCAGCTCCATTTTGGTAGGGACCTATGTTCCCCTCAATAGAGAAGTAGAGGATTTCAATGCAACTCTAGCACAGTGCAAAGATAAGTTCAAATCAATAGACATTGGTATGGGGGGATACCAACTTAACTCCTTTACAAAGATGCTTGTTTCCCCTAGGTCTTATGGTAAGCCTTCTCAAGAAATGAGACCTTCTTCTTCGGCCATGAATTTGTTTGACAAGTTTGTCGAGTCTTCAGTGCCTATCCAGGATGAGAAAGAAGAAGTAGTTGTTAAAGATTGGATCTACAAAGAGGAGAAGTATATGCACAATGAGAAATTCTCTCCTTCTCCTAAGGCTTATGGGAGAGGATATACATTGGTCAAATAAATGGGCTATCCTAGACATAGCCCTCTTAGTCATAGATTAGACACTAGAGCCAAACCTCTCAATCATGCTCTTTTTGGATGTAGGTCTAAGAAGATGGTTGGCCTAGGTTTTATGAATAATAACAAGAATATTGTTCCTATCCTTGATGAGTCAAATAGTGAGGATGAATCATAGCACATACCAAATTTGACAAATTAGCAAGACATGTGTGATGATTGGATTCCTTATAATAGTCTCCTTTAGGGAGATTCAAATAACCCAACCACTCATGCAATAGTTGCAAGCATAGAACAAGATAGATCAGACATTGACCCAAGAGAAGGTGTTACCCTTCATGACATCGAAGCTTCTACATCAAGGTGTCCCAAGCCTTTCTAGTGTAAACATCCCAACCATGATTCAAAAAAAGACTCACATGAGTATGAGTGGGACTCTCTCTTTGATTGTTCCATAGTTGACATGGGTGTTGATGTCATCCATTCCTATAGTTCTCAACCTGATTTAGCTGATGAGTCACATGTAGGGCTAGAGGATTGGAACCCGCGTGTTGCATTAGTGGATGATTCTTCACTTGTTAGGCCAAATCTTGATTTGGGTAACTTAGAAGAATACTTGATAGACTCTAACTCTACAGTCACCAGAGATGATACCATCTGTATCCACAACATTGAACCAGCCATTGACTTACCCCTTGCTAATCCTCATCTCATTGATTGGTCCAAACATTATCAAGAGCCTAAGCTCTTAACTTTCCAGAATGACTATGAGATGACCTATTACCTAAATGCCATTAAACCTGTAGTCTCTTCCACCAACAAACCAACTACCAACATGACTGAACCAGACATCAAGTACCTCAGTCAAAAAATAAAGAGAAAAGAAAATAAAAAGAATAGGAGTTCTGATGGCAAAAACCATTGTGTGGTAGTGTCAAAACCATAAAAAGTAAAAATAAATGATGCATCCAAAGGTGAAAACCTCTTAGAGGCTCCTACAAATGAGGTACTTGATCATCTCCCCAGTTATTTTCAAGACATATCGTCAGTGCTTGTCGAACCTACAAAAGTAGTTAATTTGGGTAGAGAAGAGGTTCCACAGATTGTACATTTGGCTCAATCCTTATCATCTCAAGAGAAAGAAGCCTACACTGAGTTCCTACAAAGAATGAAAGTAAAATTTTCTTGGACTTATTCAAACATGCTAGGGTTGGACACTAATCTCATTATGCATCACTTATCCATAGCTCCAAGTGTTAAACTAGTCAAACAAAAGTTGAGAAAAATGCATGCTCACATTGCTCTTTTATTCAAAACAAAATTGGAAAAACTCCTTAGTGTAGGATCTATAAGGGCTATTAACTATGTAGAATGGATATCCAACATTGTACTAGTTTCAAAACATGATAAATCCATTTGAATTTTCATAGATTTTAGAGATGTCAATAGAGCATGCCCAAAGGATGATTTTCCACTCCCTAACATAGACATGATAGTGGACATGACGATGGGTTATGAGATCTATTCCTTGATGGATGATTTTTCTGGATATAATCAGATCAAAATAGCTCTTGACGACCAGTAAAAGACTGCATTTACTTGCACATGGGGTACTTATTGTTGGAACATCATGCCTTTTAGATTGAAAAATGCCAGAACTACATATCAAAGAGCTATGACTATAATTTTCCATGACATGATGCATAAGAATATGGAAGATTATGTGGATGACACCCTGGCTAAGTCAAAGAAAAGAGACACACACTTAGGTGATTTAGAAGTCATTCTAGATCTTATGGAACAATTTCATTTAAGATTAAATCCAAAAAAATGTACATTTGGAGTCACCTCTAGAAAGCTTCTAGGATTTATCATTTCAGCTAAAGGAATAGAGGTAAACCTAGAGAAAGTTCAAGCAATATTGGATATGCCACCTCCCAAAAACATTAGCCAAATGAGGAGTCTGCAAGGACATCTTCAATCTATCAGGAGGTTCATTTCACAACTAGCAGATAGAGCTCAACCCTTCAATAAGAACTTGCATAAGGGGGTCAAATGTGTCTGGAATGAGGATTGTCAAAGGAGCATAGATCAGATTAAGGAATACTTGGAAAATCCTCCAATTTTGATGCCTCCTATCCTAGGAAAACCTCTCATACTGTATGTTTCAGCAACAGAATCTTCCTTGGGGGCATTATTAGCTCAACTTGATGACACTGGGAAAGAACAAGCCATATATTACTTTAGCCATACCCTTGTTGCATATGAGGTCAATTACACTAGTATTGAGAAAGCTTTCCTTGTTGTGGTGTTTGCTACCCAAAAGTTGTGACATTACATGCTTGCACATACAATACACCTAATAGCGAAAATTGATCCCCTCAAGTATTTTCTTGGTAAGGCTGCCCTCACAGGTAGACTTGCTAAATGGATGATGGTTCTTTCAGAATTTGACATAGAGTATGTTGAGTGCAAAGCTATAAAAGGCCAAGCCATTGCAGATCAAATGGCTGATTTCCTAATTCAAGATAGCATGCCTATTCAAGTTGAATTTCTAGATGAGTACCTAATGTACATGACTAAGAGAACATGGAAGATGTTCTTTGATGGCTCTTTTATGTAGAATGGTTCAGGAGTTGGAGTGTTGTTTGTTTATCCTCATGGGTACACAATTCCTAAGTCCTACAAACTATTTTTCCCATGCACAAACAACATCGCTGAATATGAAGCATTGACAAATGGACTCAAGATGGCTATTGAATGGAATATCATAGAACTGCACATCTATGGGGATTCACAATTGATAGTCAACCAAGTTAATGAACAATATCAAACCAAAGATGAAAAATTGGTCCCTTATAAGAAAATGGTTGATTCATTGAGATGGTATTTCACATTTGTCACATTTCAGCAAGTCCCCAGAGCAAAAAATAAGGTAGCTGATGCTATGGCTACACTTGCTTCTCTTCTTCAGTTAGAGCAGCATGAGTCCAGATTTGAATTCCTCGTGGAAGAGCTAAACTATCCTATCTATGACTCATAAGAAAGCCATGTAATTTGTACCCTTGTTAGTCATGAATCATCCTGATATGGTGTCATTTACTCATACCTTCATGATGGCATCATCCCTAACACATTTAACTTCTCTGAAAGAAGAAACCTTACCCAAAACTCTTCTTGCCATTCTCTCATCTCTGGTGATTTGTATAGGAGGGGTTTAGATGGGACACTTCTTAGGTTCTTAGAAAAGGAGGAATTTGATCAAGCGCTAGTTGATATTCATGAGGGCATCTATGGGGGACATTCTAATGGTCTTTCCATGGATCAAAGGTTTCTTAGGGCTAGGCACTATTAGCGTACCATGCAGATGGATGCAGTAGCTTTTACAAAATCATGCGAAAAATGTCAAAACATGGTCACCTAATACATGCTCCAAGTAGGGAGCTCATTCCTTCCATATCTCATTGGTTATTTTAGCATTGGGCCTTTGATCTTGTTGGGAAAATTCATCCCAGCTCATTAGGTGGACATAAATTTATCATCACTGCTACTGACTACTTTACCAAATGGTAGAAGTTGTTCCACTTTCTGTTGCTTCAGGCAAGATAGTTTCTCTATTTATCTTGAACCATATCATCTGTCAATATGGAGTACCATCTAAGATAATCACTAACAATAGAGGTTAGTTTAAAAACAAGGACCTTACACAACTCTATAATAAATTCAAGATAAAACAACATTGGTCCTCCATTTACTTCCCCCAAGGAAATGGACAAGCAGAGGCTTCAAATAAAACCATTCTTAAAATTCTCCATCGAACAGTTAATAAGAATGGTAGAGATTAGCATTTATAGATAAATCTAGCCTTATGGGCTTATAGAATGAGTATTTGTACTCCAATAGGGGCTACTCCTTTTTCCCTTACTTATGGTGTTGAAGCAGTGTTACCTTTAGAGGTTGAGATTCATTCACTTAAAGTCTCTCTCAAAGGTCTAGTTACCGATGAAGACTATCGCGCCATGATACTGCAAGAGTTAGAACTTCTAGATGAGAAGCGTAAAACATCATTTGACCATATGAGGGTCTATCAAAAGTGGATGTCCAAAGCCTTCAACAAAAAGGTTCTCCCTAGAGCATTCCAAGTGGGAGATCTTGTCTTATGATAAAATCCTAAGAACCAACAACATAGAGAACAAAAGGGAAAATTTGAACCCAATTGGCTTGGACCCTACATCATCATAGAAACTTTTGGGATAGGTGCTTATTTACTATCGACTAAAGAGGGGGAGCAGCTCCCTGAGCCTATCAATATCTTGCACCTGAAGAAGTTCTATCCATGATGCATGTTCTATCTGGGGGCATCCTTTGTATATATTTATTGATCCTGAAAAAATACCAAAAAAATTCATTTATGATGCTGAAAAAAATTCTAAAAATTAGAAAATGTCCTGAAAAAATGATCATCTTAGTGAAAACCTAGCAATAGGTGCTTTGATGTCTCACAAAAAAAAATTCAAAAAATTCAAAAATTCAAAAAAAATAGAAAAAGTGCCTTGTTGAAAACCTGGAAACAAGCACCTTGTTAGCAAAAATTAAAAAAAATTATAAAAAGTCCTAAAAAAAATTGTAATAAAATCCAAGTGGTGAAAACTTGGAAATGGGTGCTACTTGAGGCCTTTGCACCCCTGTTTCTTAGCATGCATACTCGACACTTAGCCTTTCTCCATCATGCCTTCTCCTTGTTGCCTTGGTTTGGAATTGGTCTTTGTCTTTGTTTAGGGGTCATAACTGTGTTAGCTTTGGTCTCTTGGATGCGTCAGTCTTTAGGACACCTCACAAATAGTGTTTTTCAACACCACCTGAATTGTGTTTTTCAACACAACCCCTAACATCAAGTTTTTTTCAACACTTATCAGTTTGGTCTTATCCAGTTTTGTCAAGTGATTTTACATACTTGCAAGCATTCAACCTTTATCCTCAGAACTCAGTATCAGTGAACACACTTAAATTTTTAAACACAACACTTAATGTCTAAGCTATGACATGATCTTTTCTTTGTGTGATGACTGCTATTGATTTTCGTTGAGTGTCCTTGTCTAATAAGTCTCTCCATGATGCATATCTAGAGGACTTGGGGCATGGAGCATGTTTTGGTTTGCTTTCTACTTGTGGGAGCAGTCTCAAAGTTCTTGAGTGTCTCTTGTTGTTCCCTTGACATACTTAAGATATTTGAGGCATCATCCTTGACTATTTTTGCACAACCATTCTTATGGTCATCCTGGCATCTATGCCTTGATGTGAGAGTGGTTTTTGCTACATTAAATTGGGTAAGCTAACATTGAAGTCATCTTTACCCTTATGTCTTTGATGCTCATGTTAGAATCTTTCCACATTCCAATCTGATATAAACCACATTCATATCTTCATAGTTGTGTTTGTGACTAGTGTTGATTGTGTGATTTTCTGATGTCGGTTAATAATGGCCCAATGATGAAAATAAGTACCTTAACATTCTCTAATGAATGATGAACACAAAATCCTATGTTACAGTTTCTCTATTGCGAGTACACATTTGCATTTTCATGTATCTTGCATTGTTTGACTTCATGTTAATATGCATTTTTAGGATACATTATGAGTTTGAGAGGGTTTTCTTTCATCTTTCTTTTGGACTTTTAGTCAACTATGGTCATGTTTTGATTTTTATTTCCTTATCTTCTTTCATGATCTTAATCAAAATTTTCTATCTTAAACAATTGATTGATTTTGGGGCATTCTCTTTCCTAAGGAAAATTCTCTTTCTTCTCTCCATTTATTTCCACCTCTTCCAAACTTCTATCTCCCATTCACTTTCACCCCACTTCTTTTCTTCTAATTCAACCTTGGGGCATAATCTTTCATGCTTGATGATCTACCTTGGTTCTGTGATCCTTATATCTTTCATCTTACATCAAGAACCTTATCTTTAGTTCAATTTGATCAAATTTATTAATTTACTATTTCTCCTCTTTCTCATTTTTATTTCAATCACGAGGGGGGTAGTACCTATCAAACTTCAATCCTTGATTTAGCTTTATCAAACCTATGAATCAAACCTTGCTTGAGACTTGACAATTACCTATTTACAGGGGTGTTGGCCTTGTCTTTTTCAATCAACTTATCTTTGTCCTAATGTGTTCCCATCCATCGAACACACATTTGGGTTGTTTTTTGATACCAAATCTATCTCACACTTCAATTCCATTCTTTGACTGCATGTGATCCCAAATCGACCTCACATTAGTCAAAGAGGGGCAAATGTATACACCCTAAAATGGTCGCCTAGACTTTGGGCCCTATTTATTAAATTATCAAATTTCTTGAATCAATGCTTTTCAAAATTCAAATCAATTTCTTTGATCAATCCTAATTAATTCAATCATTTTAATTTTCCCTAAGGTTTGATCATTTCATCAATAAATTTTATTAAAAGAAATATTCTCTCTTAAATAAATAAAATAGCCTTATTTAATTGAAAGAAATATCTTTTAAATAATATAATTTTATTTAACTAAAAAATGATTTTATCTTGTTTAAATAATATCTCCCTTTTAAATATATAATGTTATCTTATTTAATTAAAAGAGAAACATTCTTTTAAATAAATAAATAAATAATCCTTGTAAAGCTCTTTTGTGATGAAAAAGGGAAACAAATAATTAAAAATAAAGAAAATTCCTTTTCTCTCCACACTTTCTAAAAAAATGAGCTTTGTTTCCTATTTTTTGACTTATCCCACATTCCTCTTGGAGATGCATTCTCTTCCACATTTTCTTATATAAGGAGCCCTCTCCTTCTCATTTCGAATCATGAATTTTCATACTGTTGTTATACTGCATGTTTTCTATTAGAATAACTGAGAGGGGGGTGAATTAGTTATCCAGTGTCCCAAAACAAAATGTATTATTCAAAACAACTTCTTCAATTTCTGCTATTCGGTAAACAATAACTACTTTCACTATCTATGCTTTTACCGATTACCAATCTAATACTATAACAGTTACCGATCAAATCTAACATGTAACATGTAAAGTATGATAACAAACAAATATCACAATCAACACATAACATGAGATTTAACGTGGAAACACTGTAAAGGGAAAAACCACCTGGGACCGACAACCCAAAATTGTTCACTCTTCTGAAGTTGAGGTCGGTTAAAACCCAACCCTGTTAAATGTTTACAAACACACTGTCAGGTGTGACCTTGTTAGAGGATTTTAGACTAGAAGTTATTGTCCAACCAACATTCACTATGGGGTTGATAGGATAACAATGTTCATTCTATGAATGATACATCATAAGACTTTCAGAGTCCACTCAGTTAAGAGATTTTGACTGTGTACAATGGTTAAATATGTAATAGTAAATGATCTACTTTAATACAACTTCAATTGCAGATTATAGATCAATATTCAGTCCATACAAATCCTTTTGACCAATATTTCACTTCAAATTCAATATTGTATCAACTTACTGTCCATCGGTAATTGCTCTCTGTAGCTCGGTAATTATTCTGTAGCTCGATTCTTACTTAACTAGTATGATCAGAATGCATGAAAACCTAGTTCATGCAATATTCCTACAGTTTCTACTTCTTCTGGCTCATTCCATAATGAAATTCTATTCTCTTATATAGACGAGTAAATCATTTTCTTCTCCTCCATTAGATTTTTCCGCTTAACCACATTCATAGATTTTTCTGCTTCAAACTTTCTCGGCTTATGTGTCAATAACACATTTCAATCTCCTCCATTAGATCTTCCTTTAGTTTTGTTAGCCATCGATCTTCATAAAAAAAAATTATCTGTTATCACTAAAATCGAGGTACTTTATAGCTCATCAATCCTATCAACTAAACTAATCATTTAGTTCATTATGTTCCACTTGGTTAACAAAAAAATGCATCAGTGAACACTGCTTAGTTAATACTATGATCGGTATACACTACACTCCGTCGGTGTATACTAGAATTGCTTCATTTACCGACAACACTTATTTATGTCTTTCAACTCTATACTTAATCATAGATGAATGCAACATAATAAAGTCAATATCAGCAAGTCATAAAATCATCAACAAGTTACTCAATGTGTTCCCTATCCTCATTTGTCATGTACATCTTTCCCCATGTAGATTTCTCTATTATTCATCTCTTTCACCTTTCTTTAGATGTCTCAGTATACTAACTTACAAGATAAGTGTTTTCAAACTAGTTGACATCAATGACAACATAATACTGATTCAATCATATTACATATCTAATCAACAACTCCTCAGTGATCTTTAATCACAGATTTCTTCAATCACATTCTAAATCAATTGTAGTCCAACAATCTCTCCCTTTGGCATTGATGGCAACTCAAGTAATATGAAATGTACCATACACATACCAAACATATATTCTACAAATTTTTGAACAAATTTTTTTAAGTTGAATAGACTTAATATGTTTAATCACTATGTTACTAAACAACATTAGATAATATAGCTTTACCATTCTATAGTTGTGATCTTTTCAATTCTCCTGTTCCTGCTTCTGTTCTCTGTAACTAATCTTCAATACTCTATCTCATTCAGATTGTCTCTCCCTTAGATAATTCTCATCGGTGCTTGTTCCTTTTCATATTATTTATCTCTCCCTTTGACAGCAATGCCAAAGAAACAAATAAACAAACAATTCTATCCTCCTCAGTATCTTTGTATATTGATATCCTAATCGGTTCAAGTTCTCCAAACTTAATAACAACCTTGAATATGATTCAAAATCTGAACTATGCTACATCAACATGAATGATCTTTTGATAAAAGTAGGCTGATGCAACAACTAGATTACCTTAGTGACTGATAGACAGGGGATGGACCCCAAGTCTAGTCCTCAAGTATTCAAATGTGTCCTTCGGTAGAGGCTTTGTAAAAATATCTGCAAGTTGTTCTTTAGATGTGACAAATTCTAACTTCAATTTCTTCTCTTTCCCTTGTTCTCTTAAGTAATGATACTTAATAGATATATTCTTTGTCTTAGAGTGCATCATAGGATTCTTTGAAATATTAATAGCAATAGTGTTGTCACAATATATAATCACCAGGTCAGTGATTACCTCATTCATCCCTTCCAAGACTTGCTTGATATATGCAATGTTTGAATAGTTAGTAGCAGCATCAACATACTCTACTTTAGCTATAGACTAAGAAATACAAGCCTAATTTTTACCTATCCAGGTTACAAGTCTTGCACCAGAGAAAAATGCTCCTCCAATGGTGCTTTTTCTATCATCCACATTTCTAGCCAAATCAGCATCGGTGTAAACTTTCAGTTCAAACTTCCCTTCCTTAGGATACCATAATCCATAATTCTCTATTTTCTTCAGGTATCTTAAGATCCTTTTTGTAGCTATCATGTGTGATTCTCTAGGATTAGCAGAAAATCTTGCAACAATACCCACATCATGTGCTATATTTGGTCTACTATGAACTACGTACATTAACTTACCAATCATGGATCGCTAAAGTGTCTTGTTTACCATTGTAGTTTCATCCTCCTTTATCAATTTTCATCTAGTAGCCATCAATGTTCCCATAGGTTTAGCATCTTCCATGCCAAATGTCTTCAGTACTTCCTTTATGTATTTAGATTGTGTGATGAATATTCCATCACTTTGTTGCATCACTTGTAGTCCAAGAAAGAACTTAATCTCTTCGAACATAGACATTTCAAATTCTTTTTGCATTTCATCAGAAAATATCTTGCATACAAGATCTGAGCCTCCAAAAATAATATCATCAACAAATATTTCAGCAATGATAATAGTATCATTAGTATCACCTTTCATATATAGATTGTTGTTTTCACTTGTTCTAACAAATCCAATTCTTAACAAGTAAGTATGCAGTCTTTCATACCATGCTCTAGGTGCTTGCTTCAAGCCATATAAATTTTTATGTAATCTACATACCATGTCTTTATTTTCAGGATCAACAAATCCTTTAGGTTGTTTGATGTAGACCTCTTATTCAAGTATACCATTCAGAAATGTTGACTTCACATCCATTTGATAGACTTTGAATTTCTTGTGTGTAGCATATACAAGTATCATTATAACTCCTTCCAATCTAGCAATAGGTGAAAATGTTTCACTATAGTCAATGCCTTCTTCCTGTGCATATCCCTTGCATACCAATCTAGCTTTATTTCTTGTGACTTCACCATTTTCATTCAATTTATTCTTGAATATCCACTTAGTACCGATAACATTCTTATCTTTAGGTAGGGGTACTAAGGACTAGGTTTTGTTCTTCTCTATTTGCTCTATTTCCTCCTTCATTGCATTAACCCATTCTTCATTCTCTAATGCAACTTTCACATTTTTAGGTTCAAAGTCACAAACTAGACATATAACTTGTCTTGTTTTGCTTCTAGTTTGCATTCCAGCATGTCTGTCTCCAATGATTTGTATCTTAGGATGATGTCTTCTAACAAAACTAGCCAGAACTCGATTTCTCCTTTCTTGCTTATCCTACTTAGGGTCATTTTCTTGCTCGGTAGCTCCATCTTGTTCATCAGTTTGTGTTTCCTGTTGTCCTATATTGTTTCCCTGCTGACCAGTTGTATCAGCTTATGACATTGGTAAGTACTCTAGATGTTCAATGTAAGTGAATCTACCATAGTCTTCTAGTTCCTTTTTACTTTCCTCTGTGCTCTTGTCATCAAACTCATCAACATGAACATTAGTACTTTCAACTATCTTATTTGTAACCTTATTCAAACATTTATATGCTTTACTTGTAGAGGAATATCCCAGAAATATCCCCTCATATCCTTTAGAATCAAATTTTCCATTTCTTTCATGTTTCAAAATAAAGTATTTACTTCCAAAAATCTTGAAATAACTTACAGTAGGTTTGTATCCAAACCATAGCTCATAAGGTGTTCAGTTGGTGTCCTTCTTCAGTTGTACTTGGTTAAGAACATACATAGCTGTATTGATAGCTTCCCTCTAATATGTCTATTAGGAATGAATGCTAGATGTTTTCAGTCATTCTATAGCAGTTGTTGTTGCATTCATGACTATGATTGTCATTGATGTCAACATAGTGATCTTCTCGAGACTAACAAAGAAGCCAATAGTGTTTTGATTAGCGCACATGGGATATTACAGTTGGAGCTATGCAATATTGAGTCTATACTCTTTGATATGTTATATTTCTATGGTTAAGAGTGCAGATAGTAATTCATTGATTCATGAAAGTTATGAGCATTTTGGTAAAAGCAATATTCAGGTAGTGTTCTTGAGTAGCGGTTTGTGGAAATCGGATGATATCTCCTAATCGGGATGGAATCTGGTTTTTCACAGTTAAAAGGAAGTTTGAGACACATTGATGATGATGTGGCTCATAGCAAAAAATTTGAGGTTGCATGAGTGAAGAGATATTTCATTTGGAAACTGACAGTTTTGTGTAATTTTGATGTAGCATATGGAAACTTTTATTTTGTAATTGTGTGCTGACTCATTTGTAATTATTTGAGTGTGGTATAAAGGGAGGAATGTTTTTCCTTATTGTATGTATTAGAAGTGTGAAAGAAGTGTGAGCATGGTTTGGTTACATGAGAATGTAAGCATGAAGTGAAGAAAAGAGCCTAAGAGATTGTGAAAGCAAAATTGTGAAGGAAGACATGCGAAGTACAGAGATCTAGAATTGAGATCTAGTGTAGCAGTGAGTGCAGTTTGGCACAATAAGGAGGTAACATATTTCATATTATTCTACTAAATAATATTAAGGTTATTTGGACAATGTGTTCACTGATCTTACCTTGAAGTTGTTTGGGCAGTGGGTCCTTCTATCTTCCATAACTCTTAACAAGGTTAGAATCTTTTAATAGGGATTCAAAATCTCCTAATAGGGATTTATATGTACTGAATGTATATCATAAGACTCCTAACAGAGTCCATCCTTTCACAAGGAATATTCATATTAGTGCATCTTTTGTGGGCATCATTCCCACCGGGGTTTACTCTTTGATCAAGAGGTTCCCTAGTCAACATATCTTGTGTTATTGTGTCATTGTGTATGAATATCTTTGTATGGTTAGTAATTGCATTGCTTACATGGTTAAATGTTGTTGAAGATGTTAAAAGTTATAATTATCTGATAACTAATTCACACCCCCCCCTTCTTAGTTATCTTGGTGGAATTTACTTTCTAACAATTGGTATCAGAGTGGCAAGTCCTTGAAAGGAATGTTTAACAGCTTAAAGAATCATTGTACTATGATAGACAACATCGCAACATTCCACGACTGCTACAAAGAGGTGATCTCTCACCTAATGACATGAGTATCTCTACTTCTTAGCATCTTAAGCCTTTTCTAGAAGATTCTTCCATGACAGATATGGATGTTGATGTAGTTCATACCTCTCGTAACCCACCTGACGTAGTTGATGAGTCTCATGTTGGGTCTGATGACTTTGTTCCCCGTATTGCCTTAGTCAACTACGTTGGTCCTTCTATGACAAATCTAGATCTAGCTACTTCTGGAGCCTACCTTATAGACTCAACCTCTCTTGTTACTAGAAATGACACCCCTCACATAAATCCCATTGAACCAATCACTTCATTTCATCTCACATCAACACCTATTACTTCTTCCACTAGTGAACTAGCAACAAAAAAGATTGAATCAACAATCAAGTATCACAATCATCAAGTCAAAAGAAATGAGCAATGGTCGGATGACAAAAACCACATTGTGGTGGTATTCACACCTAAATGGGAGATGATCTTCCTTCTACTTCACTTCATTATATCCAAGGGAATCCATGATAGGAAAACCTTGAGAAAGTGACCTAGAGCTCCCTAGGCATGGAGTGCAAGGGTATTTTAAGTTTTCTCTCAGCTAGAGCTATTAAGCATATAACCTTGCTAGTAAACCATGCAATGGGAGATTCAATGAAGAAAAGGGAAAGAATGAAAATATCCACAAAAAATATAAATGAGAATGCAATGCAATACTATGCTAGAATGAAGATGCAAGCTAAGCTATAAAAATAAAAAATAGAAGTATTACAAATCCTTGCTAATTAAACTATGTGAGATAATCTATAGCATAAAGGAAACTAGATTAAGAATGCAATGATAATGAAACTAAACTATGATGCAAGAATAAAAATGAAATGATGATGCAATGTTTCAATATGAGAGATCTAAGAATACCATAGCTCCAAAATGCCAATATTGAGAAGCTCCAAGACTCTAAGATGCTAAGATGCCAAGACTCCAAGAGGATGAATCATGCAAAAGATGGATTATTTGCAAGAGATGGAAAAGATGAGTGATTAAGAATGAGGAGAGAGCCTCCTTTTAAAGGATTTTAGAAATGAATGGACAGTCAAGATTAAGAGGCAAAAAAGAATTATCAAAGGTGGAAATTAAATCTTGGTTGATCCATGTGCTCAAGATTCTCAAGAGGCAAAATCAATGGACATGGTTAAGAAGCAAAAAAGATATGTGGAAGAGATTAAGAGGAAAAAAGATATGTGAAAGAGATTAAGAGGCAAAAATATATTCCACTCACCTTGAAAAGTGTGCATTCATGTGAAGACAGAAAGTCTTTTTATTTTTATTTTTATTTTATTATTTATTTATTGTTTTTAGAAAAGTGGTTTCCATTTTTTTTATTTAATTAAAAGGGAGCATGTTCTCTTAATTAAATAAGATTTTTATTTTTTTATTTTTATTTTCTTTTTATAAAATAAGAATAGTGTTTTATTTGTGCAACTTAGGATAAGAGGAAAAGTGGGGGCTTTTTATTTATTAAAAGTGGAGGAAATATTCCTTTTAATAAATAAAGACTTAGGATAAAATGGTTAGCCCGTAGAAAATAATCGAATAAATGATAGAACCAGGATTTGATCTAGAATAAGCAATTTATGATTTTAGCAAAAAGGGGCTAATAGTCTAGATGACCATTTTTAGGTGATTACATTTGCCCCTCTTTGACTAGTGTGTGATCAATTTGAGAACACATTACATCAAAGAATAGATCAGCCAAGAAGGCAACAGATAGCCAAGAAGGCAAGCAAATAGCAATCTGACTCCAAAGAATGAAGTGCAGAAAAATAGAAAATCCTGCATGGTCAGCCTAGTAGCGATAGTACTAAACACTTAGGAAAGAGATAGCCAATAAGATATGATGTGTTTGCCCCCTCGGGATCGAAATTGAAATCCAAGTAGAGGGAATGTAGAAGCAAGAGTGACATGATCAAATCACTAGAAATCATAATTGAAGAAAAGAATAGAATAACCATCAAGTAGTGAAGATATGCCCCACACATGGGACCTGGGGCATGAACATATCAGTCCCTCAACCCAAAAACACCACGGAGGGGGATTTGAACTTGGGATTTGAAAGTGAATGAAAGACTAGAAGGGTGAGAGAGATGGAGATGAAGAAGTGAAGAATGCCCCAGTGAAGATCGAAGGATCAGGCCTCAAAAGGTCAGCCAACTGTGTGAAAGAGGGGGAAAAGGTGATTTGGGTGATCAAGGATTTTAGTTTGGATCCCGAAATGAAAGGAAAATGATGTGATATGAAAGACCAGAAGTGAAAGACATGATTAGGAAGAAGCAAAAGGTGAGTGCAATTGATTAAAAAGTCCATGAAAGATAAAGGAGAGCTCTCTCCATATGCAAGATGCAAGACTAACTAACATGAACTTAAGAATGCAAGCTACATGAAAAGTGGTTTACTTGCAAGGTTACAAAGCCAATAGACATCTAATTATCATCATCGAGCGTTATTGGTAGCATCGCAAGATCATACAATGCACACTAGCATAACTATGTGGATATGAATATGATCTATATCAGATAGAAATGTGGGAATCCCACCTAGGCACCAAAGACATGTAAGTCAAGATGACTAGTGTAGTGAGATTACCTAAGTTTGATATGGCAAGATTATGCTAGAATCAAGACACATGAAAAGTTAGGATAGCTATAAGCATGCAATTGCGAAATAGTCAAGGATAATACCTTGTAGGTCCATAGTGTCAAGTAAGACTAGCATAAATGCTCATGACAGTTAGGACCAACAAAATATACCCACAAGTAGAAAAAGCAATAAAACATGTTCTCATTCCCTCAGTCTTCTAGCTATGCATCATCGAAAATGATCATAGGGGGAGAACACTCAGCAAAGAAATCATCATAGACAGCATGCAAATAAATAAAGTCAAACAAATCTCAGCAAGTCAAGTGCGTGTGTGTAGGTCATAGAGTCAAACTTTGAGTATCGCATCTGCAAATGAGAAATATCATATCATACTAGACTGTGGGGTAGGATATCTCATAAGTGTTGAGAAACACTTGATGCAAGGGTAGTGTTGAAAAACATAGTTTGAACCAATTTTCCCAAGAAACCCTGATGTACAAAGAGACCCAAGATAAGCTCAAAACAATAGATGCCCCCTAAACTAAGACAAGAGTCAATTCTAGGCTAGGAGAGGCAAAGTGAAAAGTGGAGTGAATGAGCACCATGCAAGACTGATAGACATAGGTGCAAGGGTCTCAAGCAGCGCCTATTTCTAGGTTTTCACCACTTGATAGATTTATTGCAATTTTTTTCAATTTTTTTTATAAAATTTTTTTTTTTGTATTTTTGCTACCAAGGCACCTGTTTCCAGGTTTTCACCAAGGCACTTTTTCAATTTTTTTTTAAATTTTTTTTTAATTTTTTAATTTTTTTGGTGAGACATCAAAGCGCCTATTTCTAGGTTTTCACTAGGATGCTCTCTTTTTTTCAGCATCATATATGAATTTTTTTGGAGTTTTTCAGGATCATAAAATATGTACAAAGAATGCCCCAGATAGAAACGGGCATCAAGAATCTGTTTCCTTTGATGTAGAGAGCTGATAGGCCCTGGGCCCAAATGCTGCAACTATGATGATAGGAGGTCTCAACCAGTTCAACCAATAATAACCAGCCCTAAGCAATGTCTGAGCTAGTGGAGGATCATTAGAATGTGATCCACATATGCCATCGTGGATTTCAGCTAGCACTTTTTCTGACTCCTCTATTTCTAGACACTTAAGGAGAGTTCCATCTAGACTCTTCCTATACAAGTCACCAAAGACAAAGGCAAAGTGTAAGGGATGGTGGAAAGAATGGTGTGGTGGATTGTTAGGAAGAATATGAGGTGGAAGATATGAAAAGATGGCAGGATTGTAGGATTTGTAAGCAGGATAGCGTAATTCATCCACTAGGAACTTGAAGTGAGATTTATGCCTTTTCATTTGTAAGATGGATGTTGAAGTAACCAAGGCATTAGCAACTTTGTTCTCAGCTTTAGGAATGGGCTGAAGTATACCAGATATGAGATCATGCTTGAAGTAGTGCACCATTTTTTTGTAGAGAATCAGCTTGTCATCTTTTATTTTAGAATCATTATTTTTGAGTAGATTTTTATTTTTACTTTTCTTAGGTGCGAATACCACCACAATGTGGTTTTTTCCATCTGACCATTGCTCTTTTCTTTTGACTTGATGACTGTGATACTTGATTATTGATTCAATCTTTTTTGTTGCTAGTTCCCTGGTGGAAGAAGTAATAGGTGTTGATGCGAGATGAAATGAAGTGATTGGTTCAATGGAATTTATGTGAGGGTTGTCATCTCTAGTAACAAGAGAGGTTGAATCTATAAGGTAGGCTCCAGAAGTAGCTAGATCTAGATTTGTCATAGAAGGACCAACATAGTCGACTAAGGCAATACGGGGAACAAACTCATCAAACCCAACATGAGACTCATCAACTATGTCGGGTGGGTTACGAGAGGTATGAACTACATAAACATCCATATCTATCATGGAAGAATCTTCTAGAAAAGGCTTAAGATGCTGAGAAGTAGAGATACTCATGTCATTAGGTGAGAGATCACCTCTTTGTAGTAGCCGTGCAATGTTGCGACATTGTCTATCATAGTACAATGATTCTTTAGGCACATAGGTTCTAGACATAGAGGTCTCAGCCATATCATTAGTAGATATACATGCTTCTCCCCAAAGAAGTGAAGTAGAAGGAAGATCATCTCCCATTTGAGCCATAGTGTGTAGTGGTGACTCATCTGTATTTGTGTCTGAATTACTAAGCATGGGAATATTTCTAGAATCTTCTCTATAGATCCACTCTTGAATAGCTTGTTCTTCTCTTTCTACTTCTAAAGGAATGGATGAAGGAACAAAAGTATCAAAGATCACCATAGTAGAAGTGGAAGGCTTCATTTTATCAGAAGGTTTCCCATATGACCTAGGAGAAACAGGTATAGAAGCAAAGGAATCCAGTGTATATTCACCCATACCAACGCTCATCATCTTAAGTTTTTTCTCAGTAGCAACTAGAGATGTACTAGGATCAACAGTAGGTTCATTGTGAGGAACAAATTTTTTAGTAGCAACAAGAGCATTAATAGCAATAGTATGGTCTCCAAGAATCACAACTTCAGTGCCATTGTATGGAAATTTGACGCACTGATGATAAGTGGAAGGAACAACCTGCATGTCATGGATCTAAGGATGACCCAAAAGAATTTTATATGCGAGTGGAATGTCCAATACTTGGAAGTTAATATCTTTTGTGATAGGGCTCACTCAGACAGGAAACGTGACAAGACCTTTGGAAGATCTTTCCACTTCATCATAAGCTTTTATAGTAATCTTCTTCTTAGAATCCATGGAAAATTTTGACAAACCCAACTATTGTATGACATTGAAAGAAATAATATTTAACCCTGCACCATTGTCTATCAGGACTCGTTGGACTCGGGTATTGTAGACTAGAACTTCAATGTGTAAAGCTAGATTATGCGGGTGAGCAATAGATATGTCATCTTCTGTAGAAAAGGAGAGAGATAGCAGAGATGCAATGTGGTTGACCATAGGCTAAAATTGATCTAGATCAATGTCATTGGGAACATGTGTTGTATGTAGAGCCTCATCAAGAATCTCTCTATGCGAAGGGGATAACAGAAGAAACTCAAGGATAGATATCTATGCTGGTGTCTTTTGCAAATGTTGGACAAGATCATAGCTAAGGGTGGCTGAAGGAGCCACTTGTTTGGAAGGAAAATCTTTCTTGGGATCTTGCACAGTTTTAAGGACAATCTTGGCTTGCCCCCTAGTAATAGCATTTAGTGTCTCACTTCAGGAAGATGAACTACCATGTGTTTGCAAGACCAACGTTGGCTTACCATGATTGGCTTTATTATCCTCTTGAGACCTCATCATTAAAACACTCTCAACAGGCTCTACCATGTTGATCACAGGCGTATTATAAGGATACATGTAATTGATCTTAGCATCATGATTCTTCTTATGTGCTTGAGGGGTTTCCCCCTTATCATGCTTAGGTAGAGGATCTTTGAAAGCTGTGTGATCAAAATTTTTAGTTAAGCCATCAGTGGAGATTGTGCCATTCTCAATAAGATCCTAAATTTCATCCTTAAGCTTAAAACAATTATCTGTCATATGTCCCTTGCTTCTGTGATAATGACAATAAGAATCCTCTCACCACCAATCAGGCCTATTTATTGCATCCCAGTTACAAGGTTTATCAGGAAGCGTAAGATATCCATTATCAACCAAAGTCTTAAGGATCACATCATAAGGTTTTGCCAACTTGGTATAGACTCACTTTCAAAATGACTTCTTAGGCTTATCTGCATATTGAGGTTTAGGAGCACTATGAGCATTGGTAGCTTCTTATTTTTTTTCTGCATAGATAGCATTGGAGAGATTGAAAGTAGGTTCTTTAGCTTTAGGAGCATCAACAACCCCATCATTAACAACATACTTGTTTTTATTCCAAGGTTTGTTCTTGTCTTTGCCATTGCCTTTAGCATCTTTATTAATAACAATATCCCCTTTTCTTATAGCTACATCCTCAATTCAATATGCACTTTCAACCATGTCATTGAAAGAAGAGAACAGTTGTTTCCTTAAATCATAATATAGCTCAAGCACAAGAGTGTTGATGAAAATGTCAATCTTTTCTCTCTCGGGTAACTGACGAGAATACCTAGAATACAATGACCTCCAATGTTGTAAGTAAGTTGTAAATGGCTCACCTTGATGTTGTCTTAGATTACCAAGATCTATCACAGTGACAGGTTGTTGGATATTGTAAGAATAATGTTGGGTAAATCGCTGAGCCAACTCATCAAAAGTCTTAAGAGGTGGTGTCAATTTCACAAACCATTCTAAATCTTGGCCTCTTAAGCTTCAAGGGAATAATCATAGAAGAAATGTGTCTTCATGAAGAAAGTCCATACTAAGAGCATAAAAGTGATGCACATGGTCTTGGGGATCACCATTTCCATCATACTTGTCATATTTGGGAACCTCAATATCCCTAGGAAATGGGACCATGTATAGACTCCTATCAAAAGGAAGAGAAAAAATTGATTCTATAAAAGAGACCTTTGGAGGCTCTCTTTCTATTTCCATTTGGGTAAGGTGTTGATTTGTCCAACATAGTTCTTCTTGAAGGACTTCCAATTTATTTGGTACCCTTTGTTGGATAATTTTTCTGACATCATAGCCGAGAGGAAGCTTGTATCCTCTAGAAGTCATATATTGAAAATATTGATCACCATTATGCTCTAAAAGCTTATGCATCATTCATTGGGAGACCACATCTTGTTCAAATCTCATAAGATCCTCACTAGAAATCTCATCATTAGCCTCTACCTCATGTTGAGAGGGAGGAGGCCTAGGAGGTGAAGAAGGCATACCAAAAGTGGGTCTTGGAGGAGATCTTGGTGGTTTGTTGTTGCCATTATTGTCATTAAAAAGAGGTCGATGCTCAAAGTTACTAGTCTCGGTTTGCTCATAAGACATTCCTCTAGAAGCCATGTGCCTAGCAGCATCCATCCTTTGTTGATTGTGTTCTTTCTCTAAGAGCACTTGGTTATCCTTACGCTCAAAGTGTTCTTGCAGGTGTTGAAATTTTTCTTGTTCAGTCAAAGTGAGTGAGACACTATCTATGTTTTTGGGGCTCTTGAATGCGGAAAAGAGGAAAGCTCCTTTGTACCATGGGGTAGCCTTAGAATCCTTAGATTTGTTAGAACTAGAACTATTGTTGCTAATGGGCACTCATGAGCATCTAGTTGGAGAAGGTAACTATGTATAAGTGAATAGAGAGTGATTCTCCTACTCAAATTGAGACCGAGTTGTAACCCGCATGAAAAGAGATGTTGGTTGACTAATAGAATGAGACAAAGTTTCTCATATTTTAGATAAGAAAAATTAATAAAGATCACTTGTCAAAGTAGAACAATAGAGAGATGGCTCATCAAAAGTGCTCAAGCACTTACATCAATCAATTGACCAAAGCTGAGTAGCGAGCAAGAAGCTCAATAAGCAAGTAGCTAGAGAGGTAACTGTGATGTGACAAGTGATCAAGAGTAGCATTCATTAAGCTCAAATTCAATAGTTTTGGCTCATTTGTTTCAGTCTATAACAAGTCTGAGCATGCAGATAACAAGCCAGCTTCAGATAAGAACAAGGAAAAGACACTCTACAATAGGTTAAAATGCAATTTTAGCAGCTCTGGACTGCAACAACAACAAGACAGCAACAAGGTTCTGGGTGACACTTTCCAGGCAAGTGGGGTGAACTATCGCGTGACAATTCTCAAAACAAGACATGACACTATTCCAAGGTTGTATGACTCTATGACCAATGAACATAAAAATCTTAGTTTTGAAGCATTTTAAAAGATCAAGTAAGTATATCAACAGATTTTTATCATGGATCAAGCACATAAGACAACAATCAAGGAGTTCAAGCAAGCAATTGTCTTCAAACAATGAGCAAGGGGAAAAGCAACCTTGCACATGAACAAGAATAGTGACTTAGTATTTCTACTCCTTAAAGATTCTACTTGTGTATGTTCTTGAAAATGTTTTAGCAGGCACTTAGAACACAACAACATCCTATCAAGCTATCTACATAGATATACATGGCTTTCTAAGAGGATTCCTTGATATACGCAAGGTACATGAGGCCCAAATCTATAGATGAGAAGAATTTGAAATCACATAGCTAGGGGGAGACGGTAACCCAAATCTCCTCCTTCACTTCTCAAAGGTATAAAGTTCTTTGAGGCTTAGCCAAGAGTGATATCAAACTCAATTCCCAAGAGAGGTGTCTTTTGATTCACCACCCACTATTTATACTCCGCTGGAACATAGAGTTAAGGTCATCCCTTGAGGTGGTGTCCCCAAGCAGGCCTTCTAGAAATAAAAAGGTAAGCAATTCACTATCAAAAATATTTAAAGCACTAAAGGTGGAACACTTAACTCTTCAAGTAAATGTGAAGTGAGTCCAAAAGTGGAACATTTAACTCCTCACACAAACTCAAAGTGAGTCCACACCTTAGAAAACTAATGAGATCAAGAAAACATAAAAGGGAGAACTTTGTGGAACACTGAACACTCTTTTCAAGTAGACCCCTCCCCTATGTATGAATGCTGACCTTGCATCCAAAGGGCGATAATGAGGGGTGATTAAAAATAAGTGAGTCCAACACCTAATTTGCTAACAAGATCAATCAAAAGTACTCCAAAGTTGCTTATCAATACTACTCACAAATGAAAAAGGGTTGAACAATGAAATATTTAACTTTCCAAGCAAACATAGAGTGAGTCCATAAAGTGGTGCATTTAACTCCCTATGTAAACAAGGAATGAATCCATGCCCTTAATCACTCAATGAGATATTTGATATTGGAACCAAGAATTACTTAAGGTTTAAACACAAGCATTCACTTACACAAAATTGTAAAAACAAATCTTTGTTCTTTCATTTCTCATTAAGGGCATCAATTGAAATGTGTTATATGAAAGCATGTAAACACTCAAGCCAAACACATGAGAGGTTCAATTTTAATCCCAAAATCCAAATGTTGTAGAGATGGAACAAAGTACCTCAAGCAATTTTAAACATTTTTCATGAAAGAAAGAGCACCTTCAAAACAACTTGTTAGACCAACAAGAGGTTAGGAAAACTAATCCAAAAAATTGAAGGAAATGCAAAAATGAAAGAACAAAGTTAAGCTACTCTGCCCCATGGTGGGCGCCAAAAAATGTGTACTCTAAATAGTGCACTTCTCTAAGTCATTATATCCAAGGGAATCCATGAGAGGGAAACCTTGAGAAAGCGACCTAGAGCTCCCTAGGCATGGAGTGCAAAGGTATTTTAAGTTTGCTCTCAGCTAGAGCTATTAAGCCTATAACCTTGCTAGTAAACCATGCAATGGGAGATTCAATGAAGAAAAGGGCAAGAATGCCAATATCCACAAGAAATATAAATGAGAATGCAATGCAATACTATGCTAGAATGAAGATGTAAGCTAAGCTATAAAAATAAAAAATAGAAGTATTACAAATCGTTGCTAATTAAACTATGTGAGATAATCTATAGCATAAAGGAAACTAGATGAAGAATGCAATGAGAATGAAACTAAACTATGATGCAAGAATAAAAATGAAATGATGATGCAATGTTTCAATATGAGAGATCTAAGAATACCATAGCTCCAAAATGCCATAGATCTAAGAGGCAAAAAAGATATGTGGAAGAGATTAAGAGGCAAAAAGATATTCCACTCACCTTGAAAAGTGTGCATTCATGTGAAGACAAAAAGTCTTTTTATTTTTATTTTATTATTTATTTATTGTTTTTAGAAAAGTGGTTTCCATTAAAAAGATTTTTTTATTTAATTAAAAGAGATTTTTAATTAAAAGAGAGCATGTTCTCTTAATTAAATAAGATTTTTATTTTTTTATTTTTTTTCTCTTTTTATAAAATAAGAATAGTGTTTAATTTGTGCAACTTAGGATAAGAGGAAAAGGGGGGGCTTTTTATTTATTAAAAAGGGAGGAAATATTCCTTTTAATAAATAAAGACTTAGGATAAAATGGTTAGCCCATAGAAAATAATCAAATAAATGATAGAACCAGGATTTGATCTAGAATAAACAATTTATAATTTTAGCAAAAAGGGGCTAATAATCTAGATGACCATTTTTAGGTGATTACAAAGAGATCGATGGTGAATTTTAGGAAAGAAAG
This sequence comes from Chamaecyparis obtusa, assembly GCA_027943335.1. Classification (NCBI taxonomy): domain Eukaryota; kingdom Viridiplantae; phylum Streptophyta; class Pinopsida; order Cupressales; family Cupressaceae; genus Chamaecyparis; species Chamaecyparis obtusa. Next base: position 2,503,276 of record BSBK01002152.1, on the reverse strand, counting down.
CCCTAAGTTTGATGGAGTAAATTTTGACAGCTGGAAGGAAAAGATGAAGAAACATCTATTGTGTTTAGGACTAGGCTATTGGTTGATTACAAAGAATGATAGGATTATAATTGAAGAAGACAATCTTGAAACAAGTTCTAAAGATGAGGTAGATCTATTCATGTGTAATATACTTGCAAGAGAAGCACTCTTGACAACACTTCCAGAGAATGAATACAGTTAGGTAAAATGTTTTAAGAAATCTAATAAAATTTGGAAAGCTTTACACTCTACTTTTGAAGGTGATGAACATGCAAAAAGAGCTAGATTACATAATTAGACATGTGCATTTGAAGGTATTAGAATGATGGAAGATGAATCTATTAGAATCTATATTGGTAGAATGTTAGAAATTGTTGCAGGGATAAAATCTTGTGGAGGATCAAAGATAGAGAATGAAGTGATATGGAAAATTCCAAGGACATTGACTCTTGTATTTAAGTAGACAACATAGATGATTGAACAAGTTATACCTTGTACTACAAACTTTACAAGAGAGACTCTTCTTGGAAGATTGGAAGCAACAGAGATGAACCTGAGATTATCAGGAGACTTACCTAGAATGGAGATAGCATTAAGTGCTCTTAGTATTCATCCTAATTTTTCAAGAAGTACCAGTGTGAGTGGAGATTATGCAAGCAGCAACAAATCTAGAAATGAAGAAGATAAGAAGATTGAAGAAGGTATTGCCTTTCTTATGAAAAGAGAACCAGATGGTAAGAAATTTTTTAAATGTTGGACTTGTCAAGAATATGGTCATTTTTCATCTAAATGTCCTAAGAGAGTTAAGAAGTACATAAATAATTTCAAGCCTAGAAGATCTAAGGAATGTTATTATGCTAATGATGAAGATCTTGAAGCTAGTGTAGAAAGAACTTTGAGTGAAAGTGATACTGAGAATAATGATGAAATAGGATTTGTAGCAATTAAAGAAGAAAATTTTGAATATGATGTTAAAGAAGAAAAAGCATTAGTTCCCAAGTTGAAATGAAAGGTCATTGGATTATAGATAGTGATTGTTCACATCATATGACTGGAGATATGAAGAAGTTCATAAAGTTTAACAATTATGATGGAGGAGTTAGAGTTGGTAACAATGCACCTTGTTTGATTAAAGGTATAGGATCTATTACTCTTGATGGTAAGACTAATACTGATGATGTTTACTTTGTTGATGGATTAAAACATAATCTTTTGAGTGTTGGACAGTTAGTGGATAAGGGATATCAAGTTTAGTTTACTGAGAAAACTTGTGTGATAAAGGATAAAGACGGAAATCTAATTGGAACTAGATCTAGAACCAGAGGTAATGTATTTCAGTTGAATCCTATTGAGATGACATGCTTGATTACTAAAATTGATGACAGTTGGTTATGGCATAGAAGGTTTTGTCATATAAACTTTGATAACATTGTAAAAGTGAGTACTACACTTGCAGTAAGGGATTTGCCTAAAATTATGAAGCCTACTAACATGATTTGCAAAGAATGTGTGATGGCTAAGCAGAAGAGAAGTTCATTTCCTAGTAAGAAGTTCACATCAGCAAAGAAGTTGGAGATTATTCATACAGACTTGAGTGGTCCTACCAAGACTAGAGGATTCTATGGAGAAAGGTATTTTATGATTCTTGTTGATGATTTTACAAGAATGATGCGGATTGCATTTCTAAAAGAAAAATCTAAAGCATTTGATAAGTTTATGATCATTAATAATAAAGTTGAGAATGAATCTGGAATGAAGATTAAATGTTTGAGATCTGATAGAGGTGGAGAATTTACTTCTAGAGAGTTTAACACTTTTTGTGAAGTGAATGGTATTAAGAGACAGTTTTCAGCCCCTAGAACACATGAACAAAATGGTATTGTAGAAAGAAGAAATAGGTTAGTAACTGAAGCAAAAAGAGCTATGTTATTTGAGAATGACTTGGCGAGGACATTTTAGAGAGAAGCAATGAATACAACATTATATACAATGAACAGAGTACAAATCAGAGCAGACACAGATAAGACACCTTATGAATTATGGTTTGGACATGCACCCTCAGTTAAGTATTTTAGAATTTTTGGAAGCAAATGTTATATAAAGAGAGATGATGATATTGGAAAGTTTGATCCTAGAAGTGATGAAGGTATTTTTCTTGGATATTCATTGAAGAGAAAAGCATATAGATGTTACAATAAGAGAACTAAAACTATTGTTGAGAGCGCAAATGTTAAAGTTGATGAGAAGTTTAAAATTCAGGAAAGAATGCTTGATTATGAATCTGATGAAAAAGCTAATCCTCAACCTAACATTGAAACTACTAAATTATTCTATGAAATTGACAGTGAATTGTTGAATGAGAATCATACTACAGAAGAAACTAGAGAAGAAACCAGAGAAGAATCTACAGTTGAAGCAAGATCTATGACTATGACACCGAACAGGTATCTATCTAGACATCATCCTATTGAACAAGTTATTGGAAGTTTGGACAGAGGGGTTATGACTATAAATAAGGAACATTTATGTTTGATTTCTCAAATTGAACCTAAATATACTAATGAAGCTTGTGAAGATGAACATTGGATTAATGCTATGAAAGAAGAACTATATCAAATTGAAAAGAACAAGACATGAGAATTGGTTCTTAGGCCTAAAGACAAGAATGTGATTGGAACTAAATGGGTATTTAGAAACAAGATGAATGAACAAGGATAAGTAATAAGAAACAAATCACGATTAGTATGTAAGGGATACTCACAGCAAGAAGGAATTGACTATGAAGAAACCTTTGCCCCAATAGCAAGACTTGAAGTAGTAAGAATGTTTTTGGCTTATGCAACTTTTAAGAAATTCAAAGTGTATCAGATGGATGTGAAGTCTGCATTTTTGAATGGTGAATTGGAAGAAGAAGTCTACATTGAGCAGCCTAAAGGTTTTTCTTTGACTCAAGAAGGAGATATGGTATGTAAATTGAAGAAAGCATTATATGGACTAATGCAAGCACCTAGAACTTGGTATGCTAGATTGGATAAGTATTTTTTGAAATTAGGATTTACTAAAGGAACAAAAGATAGTAATCTGTACACAAAAGAAATTAAAAATGGATTGTTAGTTATAATTATTTTTGTTGATGACATTATCTTTGGAGGAGAAGATGAAGCTAGTGACAAATTTGCTGATGAAATGAAGACTGAATTTGAAATGAGCATGATTGGTGAGATGAAATACTTTTTGGGATTATAGATAATACAAAACAATGATGGTATCTTTGTTAGCCAGACATTAAAGTGACAAAGTACTTTAATGATTTGTTGAAAAGATTTGGAATGGAGAACTGTAAACTAGTTGGAACACCTATGGTTACAGGACACAAACTATCGAGCAAAGATGAAACACCAGCAGTTGAGAAGAAGAAATACAGATCCATGATTCATGGATTACAGTACTTAACGCAAACTAGACCAAATATACAACATTCAGTTGGAATGGTAGCAAGATTTCAAGCTGAACCTAGAGAGTCACATTATGCAGCAATAAAGAGGATATTGAGATATTTAAGAGGCACAATGGACTATGGATTGTGGTATGAAAAATCTGATGATTTTACCCTATGTGCATATACATATGCTGATTGGGGAGGTAGTGTTGATGATAAGAAAAGCACCAGTGGTGGAGCCTTTTTTCTAGGAGGAAGATTAGTTTCCTGGTTGAGCAAGAAGTAGAATTGTATTTCACAGAGTACAGTAGAAGCAGAATATGTAGCAGCAGCAAAAAATTGTGACCAGATAATTTGGATGAAGTAGATGCTGAAGGATATTGGAATTAAGTTTGTTGAGCCTGTTGTCATACATTGTGACAAAACTAGCACAGTCAGTATGTCTAAGAATCTTGTATTGCATTCTAAAACTAAGCATATAGAGATAAAGTATCATGTTGTAAGACAGAAAGTTGCTAAGAAAGAAGTCAAACTGGAGTACATAAGCACAAAGGAATAGATAGTAGACATATTTACAAAGCCTTTGCCTAAGGATACATTTGATTATCTGAGAGGTATGCTTGGGGTTATGCCCCAACCTACTTTTGAGTAATGATGTAGTTGATTACATCCGTCTAGTGGTATATGAGCCCTATTTTTTTCTGGATTGGATGTTGGTACTTCCTCTATGGGGGAGTATGTGTATCTGAGCTGAGTCATGAGGACTCTTGAGAATGTATTTTCTGAAACAGTATCTTTTGACATTGAGTTGTTGTTGACATAGTTATGAAATTTCTGTCATTGATGTCAATGGGGGAGAAGTGTACATGAAAAACCCTATGTACCATCTATTGGAGAGAACTGTATAGGAAAATGAAGCAAGATTTGATTGATGAAGAGGATTTGAAGAATTTTTAGAGCATTAGTGTAGCAGTGTTGCAGTATTGGATTTTTGGAATATTGAATGTTTTTCATCTATGTTGCCATCAATGCCAATGGGGGAGATTGTTAGGAATGAATGTTGGATGTTGGTAGTCATTCTATAGTAGTTGTTGTTTCATTCATGACTATGATTTCATTGATGTCAACACAGTGATCTTCTGGAGACTAGCAAAGAAGCAGACAATGTTTTGATTAGAACACATGGGATATTGTAGTTGGAGCTATGTGATGTTGAGGTTATACTCTTTGATATGTTATATTTCTATGGTTAAGAGTGTAGATAGTAATTCATTGATTCATGAAAGTTATGAGCATTTTGGTAAAAGCAGTATTCAGGTAGTGTTCCTGAGTAGCGGTTTGTGGAAATCAGATGATATCTCCTAACTGGAATAGAATCTGGTTTTGCATAGTTAAAGGGAAGTTTGAGACACATTGATGATTAAGTGGTTCATAGTGAAAACTTTTAGGTCCCACGAGTGAAGAGATATTGCATTTGGAAGCCGACAGTTTTGTGTAATTTTGATGTAGCATATGGAAACTTTTATTTTGTAATTATGTGCCGACTCATTTGTAATTATTTGAGTGTGGTATAAAAAGAGGAATGTTTTTCATTATTGTATGTAGTAGAAGTGTGAAAGAAGTTTGAGCATGGTTTGGTTACATGCGAATGTAAGCATGAAGTGAAGAAAAGAGCCTAAGAGATTGTGAAAGTGAAATTGTGAAGGAAGACATGTGAAGTACAGAGATCTGGAATTGAAATCTGGTGTAGCAGTGAATGTAGTTTGGCATAGTAAGGAGGTAACATATTTCATATTATTCTACTAAATAATATTAAGGTTATTTGGACAGTGTGTTCAATGATCTTACCCTGAAGCTGTTTGGGTAGTGGGTCCTTCTGTCTTCCATAACTCTTAATAGGGTTAGAATCTTTTAACAGAGATTCAAAATCTCCTAAAAAGGATTTATATGTACTAAATGTATTTCATAAGACTCCTAATAGATTCCATCCTTTCACAAGGAATATTCATATTAGTGCATCTTTTTTGGGCATCATTCCCACCGGGGTTTACTCTTTGATCAAGAGGTTCCCTAGTCAACATATCTTTGTATGGTTAGTAATTGCATTGCTTACATGGTTAAATGTTGTTGAAGATGTTAAAAGTTATAATTATCTGATAACTAATTCACCCCCCCTCTCAGTTATCTTAGTGGACTTTACTTTCTAACAATGTATGAGCAACATTCTTCTGTATCATCAATGTTTTAGCATAGTCAATTATAGACCTGTTCCTTCTTTCAGCAATGCCATTTTTCTTAGCTGTCCTCATTGCAGAGACCTATCTTTTAATTCCATGCTCATTACAAAAATTAGTAAATTCATCAGAGATAAATTCACCTCCTTTATCAGATCTTAAGCATTTTATTTCTTTTCCAGTCTCTTTCTCTACCTTAGCTTTATACCACTTAAACATTTTAAAGGCTTCAAATTTCTCTTTCAAGAACATAACAGTCATTAGTCTAGTATAGTCATCAACAAAAAGAATAAAATATCTATCACCAGAATAGCTCTAAGTTCTCATAGGACCACATAGGTCGGTATGAACCAACTCAAGTATCTTCTTGGTTGAGTAGTCTTTACTTTTAAAACTAGACTTAGTCATCTTACCTTTCTGACATTCATGGCACATGGCATGATCAAGTTTTGTCAAGTTAGGCAATCCTCTAACTCTTTTCTTTTTACTAACCTTGATCATGTTGTCAAAGTTCACATGGCATAACCTTTTGTGCCACAACCAAGCATCTTCATCCTTTATTAACAAATAAGAAGACTGATCCATATCAAGATAGAATAGATTACCTCTGGATTGTGTACCAGTTTTGACAAGTCTTTCTTCATCATCATAGATCTTCACCTTTTTTTCTCTCAAAAGCTAGTTAGTGGCCTGAATTGTTCAACTGAACCACACTTAACAGATTATAGTTCAATCCATCTACCCAGTATGCATTTTCACATTGTATTCTATCATTGATCATCAGTGAACCTTTACCTCTTACCATACAAGGTGCATCATTTCCCATTCTCATAGATCCTTCATTATATTCAACAAGATGATCAAACTTCTCCACATCACCAGTCATATGATGTGTACAGCCACTATCTATGATCCATGTATCATTTCTTCTTACTTTAGAGATCAGTGTTGTCTCTTCATGTTTCTCTTCTTCCTTTGAGTCATCTTTCATTGCAACAAATACAACTTCTATATCACCATCAAAATCAGATTCAATTTCAACATCTTCAGCTATGTAACATACCTTTTTGCCTTTATTGTCTCAGTTGTCTCTATTTTTGTGTCAGTAGCCTCTATTGACTCTTCTCCCATAGCTTCCTTCATATCGGTCTTTGGATCTATCATCATCTTTCTTTTGAGGACATCTAGCAGTGATGTGACTAACTTCTTTATAGTTAAAACATGCCAAAGGCAGCTTACCTCTATACCTTCCTTTTCCTTTGGGCAATCTTCTAGCCATAAGAGCTTCAAGCTCATCAAGTTCATCATCGGTATTATCATCACTATCATAATTCTTACTATTCCTGCTAGACTTTCCAATCTTCAAAGAAGACATGAAAGTAGATTCAACAAAAGGAACAACACTATTATCAAAGTTGTTTAGTTCAAAGGTTGTAAGTTTACCAATCAGAGTGTCAAGAATAAGGTTGGATGTAGCTCTTGTTTCATGAATTACAGAGATCCTGATTGCATAAACTAGAAACAAAGTTCTAAGAATCTTACTTATCACTGTTTCATCATCAATCACTCCATCAGATACTCTAATAGCATGTACCACCTTTTTTAGTCTATTTGAGTCTTATACAATGTTCTCACCTTCTTTCATTCTCATATCATCAAATCGACCTCTTAGACTTTCAGCTCGGGCTCTTTTAACATTTAGATCTCCACTATATATCAGATTTAACTTGTCCCACATCTTCTTAGCAGTATCAAAACCCTTGATGTCTTCAAATTCGGCATCGATATAGGTAGCAGCAAGTTCCATCATAGTGATATTTTGTTCGTGCCTATCCTTTAGTTGATCAAGAGTTAAGGGACCAGTGGAGGGTTGTATGTAGCCATTCTCCATCAGATCTAATGTAGAATTTCCAATTCTAGATATGTGCAGCTTCATGCTAGTTTGCCATACTGCGAAGTTCTCTTTGTTCAACTTCGATACTTCCCTCTTATACATCTTGAGACCTTTGTGCTTAAGTCCTTAAAACTTTGTTCTAAGCAACCACAACTCTGATACCAATTGTTAGAATAATTGAGAGGGGGGTGAATCAATTATCCAATGTCCCAAAACAAAATGTATAATTCAAAACAACTTCTTCAATTTTTGCTCCTCAGTAAACAATAACTACTTTCACTATCTGTGCTTTTATCAATTACCAGTCTAATACTATAATAGTTACCGAACAAATCTAACATGTAAATTATGATAAAAAACAAATATCACAATCTACACATAACATAAGAGATTTAACATGGAAACCCTGTAAAGGGAAAAACCACCTAGGACCAGCAACCCAAAATTGTTCACTCTTTTGAAGTGAGGTTGGTTAAGACCCAACCCTGTTAAAGGTTTACAAACACAATGTCAGGTGTGAACTTTTTAGAGGATTTTAGACTAGAAGTTATCATCCAACTAGCATTCACTATGGGGTTGATAGGACAACAATGTTCATTCTATGAATGATACTTCATAAGACTTTTAGAGTCCACTCGGTTAAGAGATTTTGACTCTGTACAATGGTTAAATATGTAACAGTAAATGATCTACTTTAATACAACTTCAATTGTAGATTATAGATCAATATTCAGTCCATACAAATCCTTCTGACCAATATTTCACTTTAGATTCAATACTATATCAAATTACTATCCATCGGTAATTTCTCTATATAGCTTGGTAATTATTTTGTAGCTCAGTTCTTACTTAACTACTATGATCAGAATGCATGAAAACATTGTTCACGCGATATTCCTGTAGTTTCTACTTCTTCCAGCTCATTCCATAATGAAATTATGTTCTCCTATATAGATGAGTAAATCATTTTCTTCTACTCCATTAGATTTTTCCGCTTAACCACATTCATAGATTTTGTCGCTTCAAACTTTCTCAGTTGATGTGTCAATAAAACATTTCAATCTACTCCATTAGATCTTCCTTTAATTTTGTTAGTCGTCGATCTTCATAACAAACATTATCTATTATCACTGAAATCAAGGTACTTTACAGCTCATCAATCCTATCAGCTAAACTAATCATTTAGTTCATTTTGTTCCACTCGGTTAACAAAGAAATGCATCGGTGAACACTTCTCAGTTAATACTATGATCGGTATACACTACACTTCGTCGATGTATACTAGAATTGCTTCATTTACTGACAACACTGCTTTGTGTCTTTCAGCTCTCTACTTCATCATAGATGAATGCAACATAATAAAGTCAATATCATCAAGTCATAGACTCATCAACAAGTTACTCAATGTGTTCCTTATCCTCATCTGTCATGTACATCTTTCCCCATGTAGATTTCTCTGTTCTTCATCTCTTTCACCTTTATTTAGATGTCTCGGTATACTAACTTACAAGATAAGTGCTATCAAACTAGTTGACATCAATGACAACATAATACTAATTTAATCATATTACATATCTAATCAACAACTCCTCAATGATCTTTAATCACGGATTTCTTCAATCAAATTCCAAATTAGTTGTAGTCCAACAGTTTTCTTGGTGATATTTGGAGTTTTAAATATTATTACATTCTAGCTTTCATATTTACATTAGCTTAATCTTCATAGCATCTTAGCTTAGTTTCCTTGTTTTAGTTTAATCTTCACATAGTTAATTAGTAAAGGAGAGTAAAACTTGCATTTCAATAACATAGTTTATTTCTTTTCATTTTTATCATCTAGATTAGTTTCATTTATTTCTTTTCATTTTTATCATCTAGATTAGTTTCATTTACATGCAATAACTTGAAGATCAATAGAGATTAGCATTCTTGCTTCTCATCCTTGAATCTCTCATTTCTTGGTGTACTTGCATGGGTTTAACAAGGTTGATCTAAGGGCCTCATATACAACCTCTGCACTCCACGAATAGAGAGTTGTGAATCACTATTTGAGACCTCATTGTTGAGTGTTCTTGGATGTAATGATTCACAAAAGTGTGACTACTTTTTAGCACACAATAGGAACCTTGATGTATCACAAAAAAATAAAAAAATATCAAAAGTACAAAAAAATTGAAAAAATGAAAAATATAAAAAAATGAGAAAAAGAAAAAGTGCCTTGGTGAAAACCTAGAAACAAGCACCTTGGTAGCAAAAATAGAATCTCTGCCAAGATGGTGAAAAACTAACAAACAGGTGCCACTTGTGTCAAAATGCTCCATCTATTAGTGCAATCTTGGTCTCTCCCAGCTTTAAGTCTTGCTTTAGTTTGTACATACCTCCCGATTTGTTTCCACATTCCTATTTTCAATAAAGTTAGTTTCTGCACCAATTGGCAAAAACATCTATCTCCTATCAATGTTCAAACTTGGGGGCAATCAAGGTCATATCCTACAGTCCTTAGTATACCTCAGATAAGTTGTATCTAGTTAGAGTCCTTTGAAGCCACATTTGAGTCAATGTGCCTGTCTCCTCTCCAAAAAGGATTTTGAATCTACAACAACATAATCAAATAACAACAAATTGAAAACAATTTATGCTTCACATGCTTTTATCTCCTTGTATGCTTACTGATTCACATTGATATTTTTCCATATTGTGTCCTTTCGAGCTCTTCGATGATGTCCTTCATGGGATTTAGAGAGTGATGACTAGGGGCATAATCTTTTCTTTGTTTTCTACTTTGAGTGAAAATCTAATAACTTTGGAAATTATGGATTGAAATGGTGTCTGTCTATAAGAGCCTCCATCATGTATTGGATGGCCATTAGTACCTCAACCATCAATACCCTAAAAATTCAAGAAATTTTGATCTAACTTAGTCTTTTTGAGTGATTTCTTACTCCTACTGTGAAACGTGATCTTACCTAAGGATGTGAATGATAAAGGGTCACTATGGATAATTCACATTGGATTTAGAATGATCTCTTGACTATTTGATGTGTTTGTTCTACAAGGCATATTCTGGTCATCATGACATTTATGTTCTGATGCTTATACAAATTGCAATATCAAAATGGACATGATATTCAGGTCATCTAGGCATTTATGCCTTGGTGCTTATATCTAATCTGACATTCCAAAATAAAAATCAATATTCATATGCTCATGGTTGCCTAACTAGTGGACATTGTATTGATTTATCCAGTTGCCTAATAAATATTCAGTGATCAAAATGACTGACACATGATCAGTGACTAAGTCCTAGGTCCTAGGTCTGCATTTCACTTTGCACTTTGCATGATTGCATTTATCTCATGATTTCCCAAATCAGCTTGACACTCGAACAATTCTTCAAAACTATGCTAAAAACATCATAAGGACTAAGTATCACACGAAGGTCTTTTTAACAGATCACCAAGTAGGCACCCCTAGCTAATTTTGATGTTTGGGATCAAAATCAAAATTTAAGATCATTTACTTTGTCAAAATTGTGATTAAAATTTTTCAGACCTAGGACAGCCGACTGCTTGCTTAATCGACCTTCAATCATCATAAAAATCTAGAATTCAACTTAATTGATTATCTTACATCAAACTATCAAAATTTCAACTTGGTCACCCATGATCAACTCATGGTCAAACCTAGTCAAACTTGGTCTCTAGGACCTCTAAACAATCTAGAACATGTTCCTAAATGTGTACAACCAATTCTACAATCAATTAACATGCTTCTAAACCATTTAACACTAACTTTTCTTGTCAGATTTTGATTTTCATCCCAAAAGGGGCATGGTATCGCATATCAATCAAATCTGTAAATCAAATTTCTTTCCTCAATGATCAAGATAACAACCACATCTAATTACTGATTCATCAAAAGGCCTCATATCTTGGGGCACATCGCTTGGGGCATATCAGATTCATCAAGATCCATATCAATTTGGTATCCTAATCAAATCTTGTAAACTGTATCAGCTTTTCATACCCATCGGTTCATTAGTGTTATTTCCTTAGTTCTTCATAACTGAAGGGTTTGGATGTGATATCATTTCAATTCCTTTGGACATTCAGATCTGGAATTAGGTCACTCACTTCTTCGTAATCATAAGGTTCAAAATTAGGCATTTTGATACTTGTTTGTAATCATTAGTGTATTGATGCTATAATTAACATCATCACGATTCTTGGTCAACCAGGACCTGAATCAGCTTTTCCAATCTTTCAATTGGTTTTTTTCTCAGAATCGGTTCATTTTTCAAATTAGTTTCAAACATTAAAAAAAGATTAATCTTTGAACCACTGCACTTCGCACAGTAATTCAAAGAGGGGAAAAATGTAATACCCAAAAAATGGGCTATAGGTCCATTAACCTCTTACATCAACAATTCGATCGAAATTGAAATCAAAGTCCTAACCTAAGGCACATCTGCACATCAGTTTATCAAAAACGTAATTGATTATCCTAATTCTACATCAGGGAATATTCCTTGAATATTCCTACTTTATCTTAATTATCTTTGATTTAATAATTATTTGGTGATAAATGTCATTATTTATCCTAAAGTTGATTAATTGAATATGATGAATATTTAATTAATTAATTTAATTCTGCCACTTAATTATTTAATTAGATTTAATTGTATTTATTCCTAATTAATATTGTTTTTATTTTGACAATAAATGAAAATTCCTACAAACAATCAATTGAATATTTATTTAATTGATTTAAAATCAAAGCTGTCAAATTTAATGATTTAATTGGAATAAAGTTTGATTTAATAATTGATTAACCCATAAATCAATTGTTTTAATTCAAAATCAGTTAAGTGGAAAATAAATCACTTTATTTATTAAATCATGCACAATCATAAAAGCAGTTAACTTTAAATCAATTTTCAATTTCAATTTGTTAACTTTCTAAACTCAACATCTGATGATGATTTGAAAAAGAGAGCTAAACACTATTTTGAGATAAAAACTATTTTTGCATGATTTTATGAGTTATTTATTCTTAATTTCTTGTTAACTCAAAAATCAACCTGAGTTTATCAAGAGTGATTTATGGTTTTTCTTATGCATCCTCAAACCCTAGATTTCTATAAAAACAAGGCTCAGCTCTTCACAAAGATATATCTTGAATTTGCACAATTAGTCTGGAAAAATTGCACACGAAGATTCAAGCTTTTACGACAGGAAATAGATCAATTCATAGTTTTCATAGTTTTGTATAATTTTTCATATCAATCCATATCATTGTTAGATTAAATCTACATATCATTTCATTCCATTCTAGATTAGATTCATGTCAAGTTTTTAATCCTAATTGCATAGAAAATACAAAAATATAGATTAATCTGCATTCCTTCTATATTCATCTTTTAGCATTAAATCCTTTGTTTAGGTGTTGCATTGTCACTGATCTCAGTCTAATCTGAGAATACATACTTGCACCTACTAGAAGGCAATAAATATCTTGGTTAGCTTAGTTTCAATTACTTGCAAATTTCAATTTTGCTAACCTCTAATGTTTTACTGAAGTGTTGTGTCCACAACTAGGTACAATTTTCACACACACAGGGGGGCACCCATAGACTCTTATCACAGTAAATGTTTTCTCATAATAGAAGTCTCCCCAGTTATGGCCTTTAGCCCATTTGTAACCAAATTGTTGAGGCCTTATTAATTGCAAGGCTTTTACTGGCATCCTAGAGAGATTCAATCCTAAGGTGAGTACAATTGGCTGTACCATCCAATTATAAAAGGCATAAAAGTCACATTCTGGCAAAGTACCACTCCATGCCCTTATCCAAAATTGAACTAGATTGGGTTGTCCATTCCACATCATTTTGAGGCCTGAGGTACTCCAAGTTCATAATGTTGTAATTATAAAATAAAATGAGGTGCATTAAAAGGGAATAATGCATGAATCTAGGTGAATTTTCTTTCTTTCTTATTGCCTTAAGTCCTTCATGCATTCTATTAATGACATATCAAATGTAGTCATATCCCTTGGTTACATGAAAACTTTGTGAATCTAGCACCATCATCAGGATGTCAGATGAAATCTTGTCTGCCCCACCATCTACCCCTAACACTCTATATAATCCATATGCAATATATTTCATGTAGAAACATAAGTCCTTGTAGAAGTATGGAGCTACCCCAACCACTGCTGCAATGTAGTTCATGTTGGCTCGTGGGACATGGTTTTAAATTTCCTTGGATACAAGGATGGATTCCCGAGTGTACCTACTAGCATGGGCTTGTAAATTGATCTCTATGGCCATGGGGATGTGGATACCGAAAGCTCTCATGAAAGAATTCATGTCTAATGTAACTAAAGCTGAGCCATCACTCTTTCTTATTGTTCTGGACATGGGGTCATAACTATTGGCCAATTCAATTAACAAATCAACATCTAGGAAAATGTTTGGGACTATCAACCTAGCTAACCCTAAGGTCCAAGGGTTTGAAACGGGTATTGGACTATCGAAATTCTTATAAAAATACCTAAAAAGGTACATTGCAATCACATCAGGTGTCTTGGCATCTCTACAGTAACTCATATTATCAATGAAGCATTCATCACTAACCTTTTTGTTTTGTGACAATCCTGACAACAAAGTGAGAAATTCGTCCAAGAAACTTTCCTTTGCTTTTTCTTTTGAACCCTTACTAGTAGAAGCTCTGCTGGTTGTTGGTTGACTCATCCTGACTATAGATAGAAATTCCTCTAAAGCTTCTGAACTTTACTGAACTCTTTAATCACTGAAAAACTCAGGAATTCTCATAATTCTTCAGCTCTGGCTCTCCGAAATGCTTGGTAATTTTAGAATGAGTGACAATTAACTATATTTATTCTAGAGAATTAAATGCAATTTTCCTTTCAAGACTTAAGCTCTATAATTCATGTCACTTCCACCATTACTTGACACATTTTGAACTTCAATTCACTAGGGGTGAGCTGAGAAAGTGACAGGTAATCAAATTTGATTTTTGGTGACCTAGCGACTACACAGCCAATCACAGTCACTGAAAGACTTGGTGCTTTTTCAATAGTTTCAGAGATTTGGTGAGTAAAGAGAAATCTCTAAGTCACTGAATGTTTTTACCTTTTAAAATTTATCATGAGACTTGGAGACTGTAGTCATACATTATAGTCACTAGATGATTTTACCTTTTATGATTTTATTTCATGACTTGGAGCCTCTTTGAAACTTCAATTTTTCATTTTGACACCCGACTATTGGAAAAATGGTTAGCGCTCCCCTCAAGATTCGTGACATGGCTTAACTACCTCCTGTGTCTTTTATAAGTCTAGTGGTTGTATCAGGCATTAAAAAGTCAATATTTTTCTACAATGACAACTACTACTTGTAACAAGTGGTATCAGAGCTTGGTCATAGGTTTGAATCCCCTCGGGTAAGGCTGAGGGGGAGATTGTTTGAAAAATGGTCAGCGCTCCCCTCAGGATAAGTGACATGGCTTAACAACCTCCTATGTCTTCTATAAGTCTAGTGATTGTATCGAGCATTAACAAGTTGATCTTTTGGTGCAATGACAACTACTACTTGTAACATCGATGACTATAGTTAGTCTCTTCATCGCTAAATGTTTCAGCCTCTTATCATTTTACCTTGAGATTCAACGACCACCATTACTTTCATTTGGAGACTTAGCGACTAGCAGTGAGTCTCTTAGACACTGTAAAATTTATCATTTAATAATTTTATCTCGAGACCTAGAGACTACATCTTTCCTAAGTCTCATTATATTTCCTCTTAATTATGAGACTCAGTGACTGTAAGGAGTCTCTTAATCACCAAAACATATTGACTTTTCAAACCTTTTCTGGAGACTACCTAACTTCACCCATCTGGAGCCCTGGTGACTAAAGAGAAGTCTCTTAATCACTCAAACTCTGTTCAACTCTTCATTTCTTCTCAAGACTTCACGACAACCATAGGATCTTAATCTGATGGTAGTCACTCAATCTCATAAACTTTACTCTTACTTTGACTTTCTCAGGAGATCTGGAGACTAAACCTTTCTAGAGATCTAGCGACTGAAGGCACCATATCTTTGATTTATTACTTCTGGAGACTAAGCGACTATAGCCCATCTCGTAATCACTGAGAGATTATTATTTCTTTATTTTACTCTACAACCAATCAAGAATTAACATGTCATCAAATCTGGCAAATGGATTCATATATTTTTTCATTTTTTGACCTCAAAAAACACTTAACCCTTATTCATCTGGTGATTGTATGACTAAAGTTACCTCCTAGTCACTGAATAATTTTCTTAACCTGGGTTTAGTCTAAAGATTGGGTGACAGAGCATTTATCATAGTCACTAAAAATTTTCCTAACTCATGGTTTGACATGGAGATAATGTGACCACCACCTGATCAAAATTGCATCAACAGTTCATATTCATCTTGTGAAAACCTTTACCTTAACTCATCACCTTCTGGAGAACATGCGACTGAAGATATCTCACAATCTCTTAATACTTTCCTTTACCCTGGTTAAATTTGGAGACTGGGTGAAAGCCTTTATTCTCCAAGTCACTAGATATCCTACTTAACCTCAGTTAGACTATGAGATTAAATGCCAACTGTTGATCTTTCCTTCATCTTACGGTTATCGTTGAGCCACTAAACATTTTAAGACTTAACCACTACATGACATTAAGAGATAACTATGTTGCTAGATCATTGAATGTTTACAACACAACCACTAGGATTCTGAGGATACATGACTACTACAATCATTGGGTCACTGTATAAAAACACTAACCACTTAAGAACTGGGAGACTTGGTGACTAAAAGAAAACATAACTGCCATCATTCATTTGGAGACTCAATGACTATAGGAGAGGTATCATAATCCCTGAATACTTAATCACTTCATCATTTTATTTAGAGATCACCCAATTGAAGGTATTTCTGATCTAGAGACCAAGCAACTATAGTTTCCTTCAAAATATTTATCAGTGTAGTTGCTAGATCTCACATAGAAAATTTGGAGACTTAGCGACTAAAAACATCTGATGAGTCTCATGAAGAAAAGGAATATTCTCTATACTTAAAGAGATCACATGACAAAGGCTTTCAGGAGATTTCTAGACTAAAAGGAATATGCTGAACTCAATAGGAGACTGGGTGACTAGCTGATAATTATAAAGTGCACACACTTAAAGGCTCACTTAAGTGATTTGAAAAAGTAATGGAAAAATAGAACTCGGTTAAGCTTTCCTAGTTTTTTTATCATTATGAACAATTTGAGAGCTCTGGGAGAGGAGATTGTAGGAGATTTATTACAAAAATAGGGAAAACCTTCAAAGGAGAAGAAATTAAAATGCAATCTTGGAAATTTGAAAATACTACCAACAGTGGCTCTCTCTGAGTATGCTTGAATGTCAATTTATAGAAAGAAACCAGAATCTCTTGGTAGCAGACAAATAAAAAATTAACCTACTGTAGGAAAATAACACATGACTTGAAATAGAAACACACCTATACACTACAAGACTATTGTGCATGATGTTGGGTCATTTTCCGGTCATAGCAAAAATTCTTTGAAAATGGCCTGTTCCCTGCAAATGTTTTGTAATGCTGTCCTACCATGCCTGCAATCACAATTTTATCTTGCGATGAAAATCCATAATGTTTCATGGTGTGCACCCTTAGCCCTATGTTCTTCATGTTGTCACCTTGCTCCAGTTTAGATTGCACCTCCTAAGTCGTAAAACCCAAGGAGATATTCAAGTTTTAAGGTCTGCAGGAAACAATTTCAGAATCTACCTAAGTGTCGAAAACCCACAATGTTTTTGAAAACCCTGGATGTTTTTGATCTTTCACTAAAAACCCTATGTGTTTTCAACCTCACACTTCTACTCTATTTTTTGGCATTCTCTAACTGCGCAAGTCTGACTAGATGGTGGGCTCGAGTCTTCAGGGGTTTTAAAATGATTGGTTGTTGCATGATCGCATGTTAGATTTTTTTGACATGAGACCATGCGACTGATTACTCCAAGTGTTTTCAAGGAGGTGGTGACATGTTTAGTTCTGATTGGTAGCCGAGTAGTGATGTGGAAAGGTTTTTTGGCATGTCTCGAGGTTAGGGTATTCCAAGATTCTGCGATTGGCGGTCGTCGCTAGGTCTCTTGTTTCTGGTAGTTAGGTGTCTAACCTTCAACGACCTGGCAGGCGGTCTATTTCTCTTTAGTCTCATGATCTCTGGATGCTTGGTGGTCATATGGCCTTGTCACATGATCACAAGGGCTAGTTTCATGGCTTGCGATCATGTGACAAGTTTCCTTCCTTGGGCATGGGGCCCGTTGGTGGAAGGGCTATGGTCCCAGTGGCAGGTGGTGGTGTGGTGTCTTCTGGTTGGTCTGAGGTGGCATAATGGCAGATGGGCCTAGGTACTATTGGAAATATTATAGATCAATGGTGGTCATGTGATCATGTGGAATCTTGCTGGTCCATGCAATCATGCGACTAGTCATTGATTTTCCTTGGCGGGCCTAGTGTGATTTCTTAGTGTTTTTGACGGTATGGATAAAATGTGGCGGCCCCAACAATTTTTTCTCTCTGTCACTGGTTCATGTGATACTTTAGTGGTTGTGCTATTATTTTCATGAACTAGCAAAGTGCCTTTAGTCACTAGTTTTCCAGATAACTAAAGTGGCCATTTTTAGCACGTGTTGTCGCTAGTTCGTAGAGTTAAACCAAAGTTAAGTCTTTCATTCCGCGACTAAGAAATACCTTGTCACCAGTTCATAGAGTTAACCTGAGGCGCAGTTGAGTTAAAGTCATAGCACATGAAATACATGGTGACCATTATAGTTTGAATTTGAATTTCTTGAGGATCTACAGGGACAAAAAGTGCAGGTTTTAATGCTTTTCCAGTGGATTTCTTGCTGGTTTGATGGTGGTAGGTGTTGCGATCTGGCCCAAGGGTCCTGCTGATCAGTGGCATGATGTTTTTGTACTCAGTGGTGAGTTTTGGAGGTGTGTCACATGTTCACATAGCCCTTTTCTTGGCTATGCAATCATGTGACAACCATTGTTTTGTAGGGTTTTCTGGCAGTTGGCTATTTGTGATGAATGTGTTAGCTCAGAATTGATTTTGCAGGGTAGTTGTAGTTGTGATGATGATGAAGAAGATCTAGGTTGCTATCCTAGTCTGATCTTGCTTCTTGGGTGCTGTGATGAGTTAAATGCAAAGGACTGTTGTTTTGGTGTGGGCGGCTAGGGTTTTGATGTATGTCAGAGATCTCCATGGTTAGTACATGTGAAGTCATCAGACTAGCTTTGGAATTGAAGTTGTTCTTCCCACAGCAAGAAATCACTTCTACTTGTGATCATAGTTAGTCTATGATGATGAAACCAATGCAAATGTACATCAGCTTTGACCTGATTTCTTCCCAGGTTTCTAGGCTTTTCTACAATCTTTCATTTCTTGTTGTACTGGGTAGTTCCAGACATAAATTTTTCCCTAATGATCGATAGCTTGTTGCAATCCTTGTTCCTATAAAAGGATTTTTAGGATCATTAGGAAAGGTTTGAATTTTGATCAGTTCCAGGTGTTCTAGTTTCTATTGGTTCCAAGGAAGGATCCTTTTCCTGTAGATATTTCCTTTTCTCTGCATATAGAGTGTTCTTCTTTTCCCTTGTTGGTTCTGAGAATAGAATACATATTATATTAGCTTGTTTTATGCATGAGATTCAATACATTTTTACTATTATCAGATTGCCTCCATTTGGGTTTTAGACTTCTTGATTATGGCATCAAGGGTGTTATGGTCTTTCTACTTGCATTTCCAGTGAGTGTCTGCAATAGAGTTGTTTTCACAGAAGCAACTAAGTCTAGGACTGGTTTTCATATGTGTATGAGCTGAGGTATCAAGGGTATTTCATGCTTGTCTTCCAGTGGATGTTGGTTATGTATTGCCTGTTTATAGGTCTCTTCTAAGGGGAGGGTTAAAATCTTTTAAATGAGTTATAACACATTTGGGTACACAGGCGGATAGTTGAAGTATGGTCTGATTGATGGTGTATGTTTGGTGTAAGGCATCAAAATATTTCAATGTATTGTCTTCTTATTTCATAGCTCTCTATTACAGTGAGGTATTTGACTCTGTTGCCCATTGGATAAGGCACTAGTCTATGAGAGACTTAGGGTGTCTCAGGGGTCCTTTCAGCCAACATCAATCATTCAATTCAAATACCTTTCCCTTTCATGTTGGTAGTAGTAGTAGGAGTTTCTCTCTAGTCTTTAGACTCATTCTATGCAAGTAGGGTTGTTTCATAATGATTGACTTCATTGGGGTACTAGTTATCTGAAGGGGTTTGAAGACTATTCCACACTAATGTATTTGTAGGCCTATTGTTTATCATGAGGTGTCTTGAGTGTGCAGATAAGGCAATACCCACCTGAGTGATGTGGAGCTCAAAGAAGAAGGAGGATTCCTTTCAATCCTCATCAATTGGACTATTTTCTTGTCAAACTTTAGTGCCTACCTTGAGAATCAAGCCCATCATTTGATTCAAGTTTGGTCCTGTAAGAAAAAGCTCCAAAAAATTGGTGACTCTACTGGGGAAGAGGTAAAAGATAGCAGGTTTTCATGCTTGGCTGGATCATCTCGGAGTCTGGTTAAATGATCACAAAGTCTGATAGAAAAAACATATTAGTAACATCTCCTCACTGCGTGCTAAGTGGTGACTCTGAAGTCTTTGTTTGATCAGTGCATTCCCTGATAGATAGTGTACAAATCCTGGTGTAGCTTTGTGTTGATTGGAGGAAGAAAAAAGAACAAGTACAAAAAATTTCCTCTTCAAGGAGGTGGTGACTCTATACTACAAAAAATCTGATGGAGCTTCTAGGTGAGCTCTAGATCTACCCTTCCTTCCAGTAACAAAGTTTCTACTGTAAAACTTCCAGGTATTCTTTTGTTGAAAATGTTTCCCTATCAAGTGTCCAACACTATTGTAAAGGGATGAGTTGTGGTGGGTAGTTTCTCATGGAGGAATATAGGCCCTTTTGTTTTGATGGCATTGAAGGTGCCCCTAATGAGTTCCCTACTGAGGTTGAGGAATGCTTTCCTAGATTCCTGGCTGGTGGGTCTATTTCTGCAAGCCATCATGTTGAAGATGTCATGGATCTTTTTGGTGATATGGATATTGAACATGAAGATGTCGCTATGAGGCTGTTTGTGTTGACATTTTCTGATGATGTTAAGGATTGGTTTGTATCCTTGCCTTCATGTTCAATCCCTTCTTGGGATGTATTGAGAGCAACATTCATTGAATACTTTGATGAACGAGCAGGCATGGATGGGTATGAAGAAAGCAATGAAGATCAAATATAAGATACTAGTGTCTTTATTGATCCTACCATCCATGATACTAGATATGAAGACCTGCTTATTGAAATTGATACTCTCAAGATGAAGATTGCAAAGAGAAAGGCTGAGAACTCGCAGTTAATGGAGGACAAGAGGTCAAGGGCATTGGCTTTTCTTCATTTTGATCATGAGACCAATATTTCTGATGTTGAATCTCATTGTACAGAAGGTGTTGACTATAAAGCTGATGTTGAGATCAACACATGTGAGAGTGATGAAGATGAATCTGAAGTTGACAATATTTCCAATTTGTCTCTAGATTTTTCTTCTTTTCAATTCGAGAATTCTTGCTTCTTGTCTCAGTTTGATGATGTTTTGTGTGAAAGGGAAAACATTGAATACGATGCAAATGATGATTCTTGCATAAATCTTTTTGCACATAGTGATTTGATGCCAGAGTTTTCAGTCCTTGTTTTTAACAAGGAGGATGTTTGCAATAGGGGTGAAGCTAAAGAAGATGAAGAAAAAGCCCAAAGTCCATTAAGTAGTAAAATGATTTTAGAACTCTTGGCTGAAGAATTTCAGAGGTATGCCCCTACTTTGGATTTTGATTTGTAGCTCCCTTATGATGTATCCTTTGACACCAATAATGAGGTAAGTGTTCAAAGTGATAGTGATGATCCATTTTCACCAGAGATCCCCCCATGTAATGAATCTACAAAAGGAGAGGTAGAAGGACATGATAGTGTGTTGTCCTATCATCAAGATTACAGTAATGAACAAGTTTCTTGTTCATATCCTTTTCCTTCTTTTGCCAAGTATGATACTGATTGTGACAGTGTTGAAGATTTTGCTTTCAATAGTTGGGACAGAATTTATTTTGATGAAAATGATAATGCAAATCAGTTCTTCCCACATCACCAAAATTTTGATGAAGATCTTCACTTGGTTCACGATCTAATTCATGAAAATATCATAGAGGAACCAAGTTGCTTAGTGGCTGAGGCAATGCATGAAATTAAATCAGAGGATTCAAGTCCTTCTCAACCAAGTAACTGTATAGTAATGCATGATGCTCCATATGCTACATTTTCTGGTGCATTACTAGATCAAATTTTTGTTTCCAGTCATTAGGAAGAAGTAGATGATGTTCCATACTTCTTGGAGTATGAATATGAGTGTGAATACAATAGTCATGACTGGCAGAACATGGGTGGTGATCAGTGCAAGTTTATTTTTCAGCCCATGAATATTCATATATGTTGGCTGCAAGATGGTCAAGAAATTTTTAGGTGGTTGGTCATGTATGTGGATGAAAATTAGATGTTTGATTCAGGAGGGTCATTAATTTCAATTTGGTGGCCTGGTGCCATCAAGTAATTTTGTAAATAATATAAATCTTTGTGTAGTTTTTCTTTCCTGTTGTGTGTTTCCTTCCCTGGTCCGGGTGCCAATATTTGAGGTCCTTGTGTTTTGTTTAAGGGTGGTCTACCTCTTCCTAGAGATCTAAGGTTATTTCCATGCCTACAAGAGGCATGCATCCTTAGATAGAGCCACTATTGGGTCATTTTTTAGTCATAGGAAAAATTCTTTGAAAATGGCCTATTCCCTGCAAATGTTTTGTAATGTTGTCCTATCATGCCTATAATCACAATTTTATCTTGTATGAAAATCCATAATATTTCATGGTGTGTGCCCTTAGCCCTATGTTTTTCATGTTGTTACCTTGCTCCAATTTAGATCACACCTCCTAATTCATAAAACCCAAGGAGATATTCAAGTTTTAAGATCTGTAGGAAATAATTTCAAAATCTGCTTAAGTGTCGAAAACCCATAATGTTTTTGAAAACCCTAGATGTTTTTGACCTTTCACTTAAAACCCTATGTGTTTTCAACCTCACACTTCTACCCTATTTTTTGGCATTCTCTAACTGTGCAAGTTCTACTGGATGGTGGGCCTGGGTCTTCAGGGGTTTTAAAATGATTGGTTGTCGCATGATCGCATGTCAGATTTTTCTGACATGCGACCATGCGACTGGTTACTCCAGGTGCTATTAGGGAGGTGGTGATGTTTTGAGTTCTGATTGGTAGCTGAGAGATGATGTGGAAATGGTTTTCAACATGTCTTGAGGTTAGGGTATTCCAAGATTCTATGACTGGTGGTCGTCACTAGGTCTCTTGTTTCTGGCAGTTAGGTGCCTAACCTTCAGCGACCTGATGGGCAGTCTATTTCTCTTTAGTCTCATGATCTCTAGATGCTTGGTAGTCATATGGCCTTGTCACATGATCACAAGGGCTAGTTTCATGGCTTGCGATCATGTGACAAGTTTCCTTCCTTGCGTGTGGGGCCCATTTATGGAAAGGGCTGTGGTCCCGGCGGTAGGTGGTGGTGTGGCATCTTCCAGTTGGTCTGAGGTGGCATAATGGCAGACAGGCCTAGGTACTATTGGAAAGATTATAGATCAATGGTGGTCATGTGATCATGTGGAATCTTCTTGGTCCATGCAATCATGTGACCGGCCGTCGATTTTCCTTGGTGGGCCCAGTGTGATTTCTCGGTGTTTTTGATGGTATGGATAAAATGTGGTGGCCTCGACAATTTTTTCTCTCTATCACTGGTTCGTGTGATACTTTAGTGGTGGCGCTATTATTTCTGCAAACTGGTGAAGTGCCTTTAGTCACCAGTTTGCCAGATAACTTAAGTGGCCATTTTTAGCATGTGTTGTCGCCAGTTCATGGAGTTAAGCCGAAGTTAAGTCTTTCATTCCGCAACTAAGAAATACCTTGTCACTAGTTCACGGAGTTAACTCAAGGTTTAGTTGAGTTAAATTCATAGCCCATGAAATACATGGTGACCATTACAGTTTGAATTTGAATTTCTTGAGGATCTATAGCGATAAAAGGTATTGGTTTTAATGCTTTTCTGGTAGATTTCTTGCTGGTTTGATGATGGTAGATGTTGCGATCTGGCCCAAGGGTCCTGCTGATCAGTGGCATGATGTTTTTGTACCTAGTGGTGAGTGTTGGAGGTGTGTCACATGTTTGCATAGCCCTTTTCCTAGCTATGTGATCATGCGACAACCATTGTTTTGCAAGGTTTTTTGGCAGTTGGTTGTTTGTCATGAATGTGTTAGCTCGGACTTGATTTTGTAGGGTAGTTGTAGTTGTGATGATGATGAAGAAGATCTGGGTTTTTGTCTTGGTCTGATCTTGCTTCTTGGGTGCCACGATGAGTTAAATGCAAAGCATTATTGTTTTGGTGTGGGCGGCTAGGGTTTTGATGTATGTCAGAGATCTCCATGGTTAGTACACGCGAAGTCATTAGACTGGCTCTAGCATTGAAGTTGTTCTTCCCACAACAAGAAATCACTTCTAATTGTGATCATAGTTAGTCTATGATGATGAAACCAATGCAAATGTACATCAGCTTTGACCTAATTTCTTCCCAGGTTTCTAGGCTTTTCTACAATCTTTCATTTCTTGTTGTACTGGGTAGTTCCAGACATAAATTTTTCCCTAATGATCGGTAGCTTGTTGCAATCCTTATTCCTATAAAAGGATTTTCAGGATCATTAGGAAGGGTTTGAATTTTTATTAGTTCCAAGTGTTTTGGTTTCTATTGGTTCCAAGGAAGGATCCTTTTCCTATAGATATTTCCTTTTCTCTGCATATAGAGTGTTCTTCTTTTCCGTTGCTAGTTCTAAGAATAGAATATAGATTGTATTAGCTTGTTTTATGCATGAGATTGAATACATTTTTACTGTTATCAGATTGTCTCCATTTTGGTTTTAGACTTATTGATTATGGCATCAAGGGTTTTATGGTCTTTCTACTTGCATTTCTAGTGAGTGTCTGTAATAGAGTTGTTTTTGTAAAAGCAACTAAGTCTAGGACTAGTTTTCATATGTGTATGAGCTAAGGTATCAAGGGTATTTCATGCTTATCTTCTAGTGGATGCTGGTTATGTATTGCCTATTTATAGGTCTCTTCTAAGGGGAGGGTTAAAATCCTTTAAATGAGTGATAACACATTTGGGTACATAAGTGGATAGTTGAAGTATGGTCTGATTGATGGTGTATGTTTGGTGTAAGGCATCAAAATATTTCAATGTGTTGTCTTCTTATTTCATAGCTCTCTATTATAGTGAGGTATTTGACTCTGTTGCTCATTGGATAAGGCAATGGTCTATGAGAGACTTAGGGTGTCTCAGGGGTCCTTTCAGCCTAACATCAATCATTCAATTCAAATACCTTTCCCTTTCATGTTGGAAGTAGTAGTAGGAGTTTCTCTCTAGTCTTTAGACTCATTCTATGCAAGTAGGGCTATTGCATAAGGATTGGCTTCATTGGGGTACCAGTTACCTGAAGGGGTTTGAAGACTATTCCACACTAATGTATCTATAAGCCTGTTGTTTATCATGAGGTGTCTTGAGTGTGCAGATAAGGCAATACCTGCCTGAGTGATGTGGAGCTCAAAGAAGAAGGAGGATTCCTTTCAATCCTCATCAATTGGATTATTTTCTTGTCAAAATTGAGTGCCTACCCTGAGAATCAAGCCCATCATTTGATTCAAGTTTGGTCCTACAAGAAAAAGCTCCAATACATGGAACAAGAATTATTTCAACTGAAGAAAATTTTTGAAAATTGTCCATGCACTAGCAATTCATGTTCTTCACCATCCATATTTTTTAGAAAATATGAATCTTTCCCATGAGCCTGATGGATAATATAGGGACCTAACCATAATGATTCAAAATTTTTATGATTTCCCTTATCCTCACTCCTTGCATTCCATTGAAGGACCAAATCTTTAGGTTGGAATTTTCTGACAATTTCTCTTTTATCAAACAAATATTTCATTTTTTACTATAGTCTAATGGTTTCCTTTTGGCCTTCTCTTCTTGTTTCATCTAGTTCAACAAGCTGGAGCACCCTATCTTCCATAGGATCAGACATTTCCAGATCTTTCTCTTGTATAAATTTGTAGATAGGTAGTAATTTATTTATAGGGAGCCTTGATTTAGTACCATAAACCATTTCAAAAGGAGACTTGACTATAGCTCTCTTCTTTGTGATCCTATCTGCCCGTAAAGATAATTAAAGCTTTGAATGCCAAGTTCTCTTGTTCTTTTCTAAGGTCATCTTCAAGATCTACATAATACTTGTATTGCTTGATTCTAAGTTCCCACTAGCTTGTGGGTGATACGGGGATGAGTATGACATGCCCATTTTTGAATAGAAATCCTTGAATTCTTGTGATCTAAAACTCATGGTATTGTCCATTGCTAACTTGACAAGAACACCAAATTTTGTAACAATGTTATCCATCAAGAACTCAATAACCATTGTGCTTGTAGCTTTCTTTGTTGGGATTGCTTCAATCCACTTAGTAAAGTAATCAGTGGCTACAAGTATCTAATTGTGCCCTCCACTGGACTTCTTAGTAAAATCCCCAATAATATCAATACCTGACATAGAAAAAGGAGCTTCTACCACTACATGGTTGAACATTAATGCTCCTAAAAATTTCAATTTATTTGATAACCTTTGGCATGGCTCAAAATTTTTGAAAAATGCATGAGTATCTTTGAATAAAATAGGCTAGCAATACCTAGCCCTCAAAATTTTATGAGCAATTTCTCTGGCTGAATGGCATCCTCTGCACATCCCAAAATGTATTTCTTTTAAAATCTTCTTAGACTATCCTTTATCTAAACATAACAACAAGATCCCATCATTATCCTTCGAATACAAGTCACCTTGTAGTAGTATATACCTTTAGGCTTGCAATTTCAAGCTTCTTCTTTGATTTTCATTAAGGCCCTTTTGGAAAATAGAATTCTTGAGAAAAAATACAAAGTTTGTGTACCAAGGCTGTGTTTCAATGCTAGTGACATCTCTTCCATTGATATCAACATTGTTGACTTAAATCAAGTCCATATTTTCTTCAATCATTAACTTTTCTAGTCCTAGACCTCTGACAAGTTTAGTGATGTGAAGTTCCAAATCAAACTCCTAGATTCTATTAATCCATTTGCATCTTTTTTCTAATGACCTCACTTTGTACTAGAATATCCTTGACTTCATCATGAGGGACATATGCATTTACTTTTGGTACAGACAAGATAAGGTCTGAATGCTTTGATAGCCTTCACTAAAGCATAGTCTTGTTTTTCCATCAGCTCATATTTCAATTTTGCTGACTATAGTGACTTGTTGAAAAAGGAAATGGGGTGCAATCCTTCATCATCCTTTTGTAACAAGACCGCTACAATGGTATGAAAAGATGCAAAAGAGAATAGAGAAAAGGGCTTGGAATAATTAGAAGATGTCAGAATAGGAGCTTCTTGAATTGTTTTCTTTATCTTCTCAAAGGCTTCTTGTGCTTCTTGATCCCAAATAAAATTTACATCCTTTTTTAGAAGCTTGACAATGGGTTTGACTAACTCAACAAAATTTGCAATGAATCTTCTGACCAAATTTATTTATCCAGGGAAAGATTGGACACCCTTGATATTTTTGGGGGTAGGGACTTTCTTAATAGCTTCCACGCTTTCAAGATCAATCCTTACTCACTCTTTGGACACTATATGCCCTATTATATTTCCCTCAGTGACAACAAAATCACATTTTTTAGGGTTTAAAGATATGCCATACTCTAGAGCTTTGATTAAAACCTTTTCTAGGTGATTGCAATGATCTTCAACTCTCTTAGAATAGGCAGTTAGGTCATCTTGGTACACAACCATAAGAATATCAATAAGATCCTTAAAAGCTACATCTAGTCACCTTTGAAAAGTTTCTCCACCATTCTGTAAACTGAAAGGCATCCTGACATACACATATGTTCCCCAAGGAGTGGTAAATGTTGTCTTAAACTACTCTGATTCCTTGACCAATACTTGGTTATCTACTAAAAATTGATCCATCTGTTGGAATTAGGAGAGATAGGGTATTGAGAGGGGAGGGGTGAATCAATGCCCACAAAAACTTTAACACATTAACCTTTTAGATCTACAACAAAAAATAGTGATAACCTTCCAAAATAACTTGTATCAAATACATGTATCATTCATCCACTCAACTTGAGAAAGTAAATAACATGAAATCAACAATATAATAGTTCCATAACACAAGTATTTTGGTAATGCAGAAACCCTTGTTAGAAGGTAAAAACTACGGTGGGGATGACACCCATAAATTCTTTACTACTACAGATAGAAAAGGTTTGCATGTTAGGGCTACAATTTTTTATCACTTCTGGTGATCTTACCCTATTAGGAGTAACATATTAGATTAGCTAGATCTACCTAGTTATAGGATTTTAGCAACACTACTTGAGTGTGCACTCGGTTAAGAGATTTACAATAAGACTGTCAGGTCTATCTTGTTAAGAGATTTAACTAGAAACTCTATTACAATTGTTAGAAAGAAATAGATAACTATCTGCTAATGAAAAATTGATTGTGTGATACATTTCAATAAAGTACTGATAAAATATCACCTTTACTATGATGAATCTCTGCTCTAAACTGCTTGGTTAGCCTACTCTGATTCTACTTAAATTGATAACCTCTGAATACTAATCTGCTCTGCTAACTGATAATATTGAAGGTTGGCTAGAACTTCAAGTGCTTCTTCGCTCATACATCAGTTCACATCAAAATGATGTAACATACAAAATATACAGCATACAACATTATGCCCCTTATACAAAATTAGGTTTACAAACCTTATACAAAAACCCTAAGATCTATGGTGTACAAAATAACCTAGATCAAACTATTACATAGGATCTTCATCATATCTCAATAATAAATTATTCTTGATCTTGGTAAGATGTTTTCTGATCTATTGCAACCATTTTCATAGAAGAATGTGTCATTCCTAATCACTATGCCGTTTCTTGTGATCCTCAGTAAACACTATATAAACTACTCAATGTTCATTCTGATGCTCAGTGTTTACTATTGCTCAGTATCGGTGTCTATTGATACTTGGTAAAATAACTGATACTCGGTGTATACACTATAACTAACTATCTTATTTTGCTTATAGTTACCGACTAGCTTGATATATGTAACCAACCGATATTCTTTGATAACCTTTGATATTAAAGACAACCTTTAATGCTCAATAGAGATAACAATCTCCCCCTTTGGCATTAGTATCAAAACTTGAATGTATATAGACCTTATGTCTCAAAACTTATATCTTCGCCATATACATATACACATCAAAAATTTCTAAATACTCCCCCTCGGTGCATGCTCTGGTAATGCATAGTATACTAGACAAAAGGTTACATATTTGGCATATACATTGATTTGCCCCTTTGTGATATTAATGCCAAATAGAGAAATGGTATACATACAGCTTATCAAAAATGTGCTGATGGGTTTTCTTGAGTGACTCCAAGAGGTTTTCCCATTCCTCTTTCAAATTGGTGAGAGCAATGTGCTCAAGACCAACTTGTGCATGCATATCAAATATGTTATCCAACACCGAAATCTCTAGTGTTGCAACAAGTTGCTCTACTTTGACAATATGTTTCTCAAAAAAAATTTAGGTATGGAAGGAGTTCTTTCTACAACTCAATAACCTAATCGGTGATCCACTCTTCTTGTTTCTTAAGATCTGCTATCAACTACCTGAGTTCTTGAAATCTGAGTGTGTGCTTAGCAATAGCTTGTGGCTCGGTTATAGCTACATGTGCACTGACTGTGATTTCATTTTCAAGTGGTTTTATCTTTTCACTGATCTCAGCAGTGAATGGTTTGATAGTGCATAGCTTCAGTAAGAATTGACAAATTAACTGATTTATTGATTTGATCTCAGTTATTACCTCAGCTAGTTTGACCTTGTTAATTGCCACTTCTTGGCTAATTCTGTCTGCAAGTTTGTTTTGTATTTTGGATTCTACCCTTTCTTTAATTTGCTTGTTAGCATCAATTTTTGGGGCATTTATCTTCTTAGTAAGTAAAGAAAGTTGATCTATGATAGGAGTATCTTCATCAATGTTCACTTCTGGTACTACCTATTGTAAGATATCCCTAACATCCGTTAATATTTCTTTGCATTTAGTCTCTTGCTTCAACTTCTCTTGTGTTGCTTTTGTTGTACATAGTTCCCCATATTTTCTCAATTCCTTAGGGCTAAGGGTCCTCAGGTCACACTCTGGCATTATAATCACTTCATCTAGAGTGACCGGCCCTTTTCCTTTACCCTTCTTTTTCTTTTTCTTCTCGGGCTCTTTTTCTATAACAACAATAGACTTTTCATCTATTTCCCTTGGTGTATTCTATCCAGTAGACACATTACCATCCTTTTTCTACTCTTTAGTAACTTGTGTGTTAGTAGACTGAGTTGGAGCCTCTAATGTTGTGTCTGGTGGGGTTACCTCTGTAGCTTTTGGCTCTTCCTTATTCTCGGTTTCTAATTTATTGGCCTTTGTCTCTTCAGGCTTGTTTGTCTTGGTACGAGGTTTATTGCTTGGTTCCCTAGTTTTGTCTTGTGTTTTCTCAGAGATAGAGCCTTCAGGTTCTGTCTTTGATAGAATTTCAATAGCTTCAGCTAAAACTGGAAGCTCACCTAGTAAAGATGTGATTGCACATTTGGTAAGTGGTGCCTCATCTTGTGCATGTGTAGGTTCAATATTCACATCCTCATCATTATTCCTATCATCAGGATCACTGTTGGTGATGTCCTCAATGAGTACATCATTGCCATCTTGAATCTGGATCTCTGCAAGATCTGGTGCATCTTATGAACTATCATGAATCTCTTGCACAACTGTAGTATCAATTACCTTGGTAACTGATATATCTGCTTCCTACTTCTTTTGTGCATTATCATCTTCAATAAAGATTCCTTTACCTTTGGACTTGTGTCTCTTCTTAGACAAATTATGAAAAGAAATTTTATCCTTTTGTTCTTTCATAGCAAGAACAAATGTCCAGATGACTTGACCCGATTCGTCAAGATCTGCAAGGTTCTCATCCAGTATTTGCATAGCTTAGTTTTTTATTAGAAATCTTTGCATTGATGATTCCATAAGTTATTTTATCTCTTCCATAGATAAAGTTGGTGCTACCGAAGCTAGGAGTTGTTCTCTCATTTTCTTCTCAGTTTCCAGTGCATAAGTCCATTTCTAGTTTATTCTTTCTTCAAGTGCAACTGGGAGTTTTGTACTGAACTCTAGTGGAACTCTTTTGAAATGTATCATCATCTGGATGACAACTCCCTCTCTTTTATTTTGATCTTCATTTGACATCTTGTCAAATCTTTTAAGTTCTGGGTTTGAGATGTCTCCATTCTCTAATATGTCCTCAATGACATCATCAATTGAACATTTCTTATTACTGAAAATCTTGAATTATCCTTGATTGTTTTCTTCCTCTTCATCCTCTAAATCTTCCTTTCCTCTTATCAATTTTCTTCTCCTTTTCTTTGGTGGCTCAACTACAGCCTTCCAACTTTGCTTAGCATATGTTTTTGTTAGTGTAGTTGCCTTTGGTTTTACTATCTTTTCTGCTCCCTTCTTCTGTGGTGGTAAAGCTATAGTGGATGACCTTGTGTGTGCACCTATCTATGCTGGTAACTACCTCTTCTTTGGAGCTTTATTAGGAGGAACCAATGTAGCTTCTTGTTCTTCTTATTCAGTTTCCTCACTGTCATAAGCCTTGTCAGCCAACATTAATTGACCTTTGGTTGCTTGTTCAACTGGTGACTCCTCAGATGATTCTGCATCCTTCTCAAATTTCTCAAATAAAAACTTTTTCATCTTCTTAGCCTTCCTTGTCATTTTATTAATGACCAAACCTATCTTAATTCTAGACTTAGATTCTTCAAAGGTTCCAAACCTAGTGGTCTTGGGGTCTTTTGGTAATGCTAGCAGTGCCTGTATTGATTTCAATCTAAAATCATAATCCATTTCATAGCCCATAGGTGCTAGCCATTTGATTCTCAGTTCAACTACTTTTATCATGGTATGGTCGGTGTCTACTAGAAAACAAATGTCCATTGCATATTTATCAACCAATTCATCAGGAATTCTACTTCTCAAATTCATCTTTACTTTAAAATCTTCAAAATAACTATTTATTACATCTTCAACATTATCTCCTAGACCTTTCATAATATCAAATATGTCTGTAGTCATCAGTCTCTCATCTACCCATTTTGTGTGACCAACAGAGGGAAATAATTTGTAGAGATAGAAAAATAGACATACAAGTAGTGAACCAACCTTATAGGTATTGGACTTCTGTGCCTTTATTGTCTTCATGTTATCCTCAACCTATCTCAGTAGTATCTTGGCTAGGTCTATCTAATGACCCTTCTTTATCAATTTTTAAGCCATATCTACTACACTACATGGTACACTATTTGACCTGCTCAACTGAAAGATTTGATAACCAATAACATGTGCTGCAAACTTCACTTTGGGATCCATAATTGTTGAAATCTTTAATGCTCTACCATTCCTAATCTGCCAGTCTTCTTCTCAACTTTGGTTCATGTAGCACTTTGAGATGCTTTGACCTTGTCAGTAGTCAGGTAACCAGTAACCCTGCTAATCATCCTCTTAGTTACTTTGATCAGTTTCTCTAACCAAAATGTACCTTCGTGATATCTGTTTAACACAACCCTAATCCATTCATTCTTTAAATTCTTCAAAAAATATAGGGCATGAGTGAGACCAAGTGTCTCAACCAATTTATGCTCTTGTTTCAGTTTCATTTTCTCATCACAAAGTGCCTGAAATGCAACATACATATTGAAATATCTAATTTCCCCAATTTTACATTGTATGTACAATCTTATATCTTTTTTCAACAAAACCATAGGTGGGATGCTTGAAAAAGCACTCGCTATATCCATTTTTTAGGAAACTTCAAGGTGTAACTTATAAGGAGGTTCACTATAACTTGCTGACATAATTAAATTGACTTCTTCATTCACAACCTTAGATGAACTCGCAGTTGAAGCCATTTCTACAAACTAGGTTTTCTGATAAATATGAGAAATGTGCTCGGTAGGGTTTCAACTTACTTAGAATGTATTGAAGAGTGTGCTTAGTTCAATCTGCAACTGCTTGAATTGTCTTGAGAAATTTGCTCAAACACACTCTATGAAATCTTAGCTCTCTGATATCCAAAATGTGAAAAATGAACTCTTGCATCCATGTATTTATAGAATTTTTTATATTCCCACTCAAAACTTTATGCAATAAATGCCTGACCTTCTTTCTGGTTTATGACAACTGTCATCTTGATGACAACTATAAACTTTTATCCACTTGGTTAACACAAGATTTCTTTGTTCAGCTCATAATGATATTCGTTTAACCTTGAATAGTGATTACTGACGGGTAACCAATGCTCAGTCTTACTTTTACTGACTGTATAACTTTGTTAGCTCAAAACATATAAACCATAATGCATCTTCATTCATGCATATTTGGTACATGCACAACATATATAGGGAATTGTATGTAAAATATGATCACTTTGAAATGTCAGTCCCATACATACTTATATCACCTTAAGTGGAGGTACCGATGTCACCCAATCCAGTGGATGAGGTTTCACCGACAACATTACTTCATTCTACATTCTTATTAGATGACTTCTTCCACATAGTATTCCTTATCTTCACGATATCTAAAATAGTGTTTCCACTCTCAAATACATGATTTTCCTTTGGTGCTCAGTCTTTGCAGTCCTTGCTTAAATGACCAACTTTATGACAATGCATACATGCCATTCCAATGCTTGTCCAACTTCTTGATTGTCCAGCCCATCTTTTCCCATTACAATTCACTACAATGTGCCCATATATACCACATGCAACACATTCAGTCCATGTGTTATAATCCCAAACATAAGAGTTACCTTGTCTCTTTGGTTGATAAGGCTTGCGCTATGTTTTCTACTTAGGAGTCCATACTTGTTTCATCTTAGCCTTACACTCTCATGCAGTCTATCCATGTTTATTACAAGTATAGCATATATTCTCCATAGTAGTATTGTTAGCAATATCATTCTTTTTAGCTCTACACTCATAAGCTTGGTGACCAAACTTACCACAATAATAATAATATCCATTGAATTTAGAGTGACAAGAGGTTTACCTTGTGCTTTTCTTCTACACACATTAGATTTATGTCCTAGTTTGCCACAGTGATAGCATGTCAACACTTTAGGTCTTTGATTTTGATTGTTGTTGACTTGTCCAGCTTGATGTGATGAATCTCCTTCACTGGTATAGCCTATCCCAGCTTTACTCCCAAATCTTCTTTGATTAATTAGAAAGTCATCAATATTCTTAGAACTATCCTTAACCAATTTCTTCATTTCATTTTGTTTCTGTTGAGTTTTCACTTCATTTCTCAGCTTCTCAATCTCCTCTCTAAGTCTTGCAACTTCTTCAACATTTCTTGACAATTCTCCATTTACTCGGTTGACCTCTTGATTCATAGTCATCATTTGATTAGACACTTGAAAATGGTGATCGGTGAGTCTTTGTATTTCACTTTCTTTTTCTTGAAGTTGTTTAGTCATTTGTCTTTGGTCATCAATAGCTAGATTCCTTTCTTGCTCAGCTTGTCTAGCATTATTCATTGTCTCTACCATTCTCAGCATCTGAGATTCTTGACCGATTTGTAGTGCTTTCACTTGTTTGGTTAAATTTTGATTCTTTTTAGACAAATAAGTGATTATACTTTCAAATCCATCAAAAATACTTCCAGAATTAGATCCAACATGATCAAATATATCATCAATTTCTTCTTCATGGTAACCAATCTCATTTTGCAGAATAGCTAGGTTCTTCCTTTCAACCAGTAATTTCTTCAAACCTTCCTTGGCTTGCTTGTACTATTCAATAAACATTTGCATCTGAATCTTTTGATTCTCAATAGTCTTTTCTAACTTATACCTCTCCATGACTTAGATCTTTACCCTTCAGTGGTTAAACTGTCCAATAAGAGAATTGTGCTCTAATACCAATTGTTGGAATTAGGAGAGATAGGGTACTAAGAAGGGAGGGGTGAATTAGTGCCCACAAAAACTTTAACACATTAACCTTTTAGATCTACAATAGTAAATAGTGATAACCTTCCAAAATAAATTGTATCTAATACATGTATCATTCATCCATTCAACTTGAGAAAGTAAATAACATGAAATCAACAATATAATAGTTTCATAACACAAGTATTTTGGTAACATAGAAACCCTTGTTAGAAGGTAAAAACTATGGTGGTGATGACACCCACAAATTCTTCACTACTACAGATAGAAAAGGTTTGCCTATTAGGGCTACAAGTTTTGATCACTTCTAGTGATCTTACCCTATTAGGAGTAACATATTAGATCAGCTAGATCTACCTAGTTATAGGATTTTAGCAACACTACTTGAGTTTGCACTCGGTTAAGAGATTTGCAATAAGACTATCAAGTCTACTCTGTTAAGAGATTTAACCAAAAACTCTATTACAATTATTAGAAAGCAATAGGTAACTATCTACTAATGACAAATTGATTATCTGATACAAATCAATAAAGTACTGATAAAATGTCACCTTTACTATGATGAATCTCTTCTCTGAACTACTCTAATTCTTCTTAGTCTGATAACCTCTGAATACTGATCTACTCTGTTAACCGATAATCTTGAAGGTTGGCTAGAACTTCAAGTGCTTCTTCGCTCATACAACAGTTCACATCAAAATGATGTAACATACAAAATATATAGCATACAACATTATGTCACTTATACAAAATTAGGTTTACAAACCTTATACAAAAACCCTAAGATCTATGGTGTACAAAAATAACCTAGATCAAACTATTACATAGGATCTTCATCGTATCTCAACAATAAATTATTCTCAATCTTGGTAAAATGTTTTTTGATCTGTTGTAATTATTTGCATAGAAGAATGTGCCATTCCTAATTACTATGTCATTTCTTGTTATCCTTGGTAAACACTGTATAAACTGCTTGGTATTCATTCTGACATTCAATGTTTATTGTCACTTGATATCGGTGTCTGCTGATGCTCAGTAAACTGAGTGATACTCGGTGTATACACTATAATTGACTATCTTGTTTTGCTTATAGTTACCGACTAGCTTGATATATGTAATTGACTGATATTCATTGATAATCTTTGATACTAATGACAACCTTTAATGCTCAATAGAGATAACACCATCATGGAGAACAAATCATAGCCAGTCACTTTATGAAGCATAGCTTCCATATTGGGCAGTCCATAGTTTTCCTTTAGTGAAGCAACATTTACATTTCTGAAGTCTACACACAACCTTATGTCACCACTCTTTTTCTGACTGGTACTAAGTTTAAGACCCAAGATGAATATCTTATGGGCTCAATAATGCCTGCATCCCTTAACTTGGTCAACTCTATTTGAATTTTGGTAGCTAACAAGGGATTGATGGGTCTTTTTTTTTGCCTGAAAGGTTTGGTGTCTTCTTTTAGGGGAATCTCATGCTGAAACAAGTATACCATGTAGGCTTTGAGATCATCATATGACCAAGCAAAGACATGTTTATATCTTTTCAACAATCTTACTAGATTATTCCTTACATCTTTACTATGACTTTTCCCAATGTAGACAATTTAAGGGGAAGTTTCTGATCCCAAGTTTATTTCTTCTAGTTCATGCACCTTAGCATTGGATTTTTGGGACATGTGACTATCATTTATTTTGAAAATGCCTTCTAACTCCACTAAACCTTTGGGGATATGGTTAGAAGGAAACTAAACAACCTCATTTCCCATGACACAATCTTTTCCATCAATAATTTCTTGATAGACATCAAAATCAATTTGTTGACCTTCATACATATCCAAACCTTGAATAAATCTTAAAATGTCACTGTCATCCTCAAAAAATTTCCAATTGCAAACATTATCAGGGACAACTAGCCTACTATTTATTTCCAATTTTGATACTCCAGTAAGGGTTGCATCATTTCTCTTTAATGCAACATTTGCAAGGAAGTCTACCATAATGTTTTTTGATCTTTCTACCCACAAAATATTGAAAGCATCAAAAAATTCAATTCTCTCCCAGACAACATATTTGTATAACTTAAGTCTGTCATCCTTAGTAGCATATTGTGATCTAATCTGAGCAATGATTAGTTGAGAATCTCCATAAACTTTTAAACATTTTATACCATGTTTTACTACAATATCTAATCCCAATATCAAAGCTTCATATTCAGCAGTGTTATTTGTGCATTGGAAGGTCAACAGAAAAGAGTACTTAAAGGTAATACCTGATGGGGATATTAATAAAACACCAGCTCTTGAGCCCTCTTTAGAGCATCCACCATCAAAGTATAGTTACCATAGTCCATCTTGTTGTAAGAGAAACTCATCAATAATTGGATAAGTATTTTTAGGCCGAGGCACAATTTCTTCTATCATGAAGTTATTCATGTCAATATCAACACAACAATTTAGATCCTCTGGAGCTATCGTCTCAATCATTACTAATGAACGAGGTTCTCTATAAAACTTTACCTTAGTACCATTCACAAGAATTTAGCATATGATAGATCTAATTGCAACTTTCCTCCTACTGCTACTACCCACTGTCTAGATAGTAGCATACCATAATGAGGTTTGGTATCAACTACAACAACATCCATCTTGTAAGTGGCTTCAGGGAATGAAACAATTTTTACCTCTATTCCAACCAAATTCCCTACCACAAGAACTTCTCTATTATCCAAGTCCCTAGATATCTTGCTTAACCTCAATTAGACTATGAGATTAAATGCCAACCATTGATCTTTCCTTCATCTTATGGTTATTGCTGAGTCACTGAACATTTTAAGACTTAACCGCTACATCATGAGATTAAGAGATAACCATGTTTCTAAATCACTAAATGTTTACAACATAGCTACCAGGATTCTAAGGATACATAACTACTACAATCATTGGGTTGCTAGATAAAAACACTAATCACTTGAGAACTAGGAGACTTGGTGACTGAAAGAAAACATAACTGCCATCATTCATTTAGAGACTCGGCGACTATAGGAGAAGTCTCATAATCACTGAATACTTAATCACTTCATCATTTTATTTAGAGATCACCCTATTGAAGGTATTTTTGATCTGGAGACCGGGCGACTATAGTTGCCTTCAAAATATTT
Source organism: Chamaecyparis obtusa (assembly GCA_027943335.1). Lineage (NCBI taxonomy): Eukaryota > Viridiplantae > Streptophyta > Pinopsida > Cupressales > Cupressaceae > Chamaecyparis > Chamaecyparis obtusa. The sequence continues at coordinate 2,465,084 of BSBK01002152.1, read as the reverse complement.
ATCATTGTAGTCGCTAGATCTCACATAGAACATTCGAAGACTTGGTGATTGAAAACATCTGTTGAGTCTCGTGAAGAAAAGGAATATTCTCTATACTTAAAGAGATCACATGACAAAGGGTTTTGGGAGATCGCTAGACTAAAAGGAATATGTTGAACTCATTAGGAGACTAGGCAACTAGCTGATGATTATAAAGAACACATGCTTAAAGGCTCACTTAAGTGATTCAAAAAAGTAATGGCAAAATAGAACTCAATTAAGCTTTCCTAGGGTTTTTTACCATTATGAACAATTTGAGAGTTCTGGGAGAGGAGATTGTAGGAGATTTATCACAAAAATAGGGAAAAACTTCAAAGGAGAAGAAATTAAAATGCAACCTTGGAAAATTGAAAATACTACCAACACACTCGACTACTGGCATTCACTAGGTTGTGACACATTTTACTTAACTTGGGTCTGATTAGGAGATCACACGAATGAAGCATTCACATGATCGCTGAGTCTTTTCTTAACTCTAGGTTTCATCTAGAGAACAAGAAACCAACGTCTGATCAATTCATCATCAACAGCTCATATTCAATCTCCAAGCCTTCTTAACCTTAACTCAAGCTTGATCATGAGATCACACGAGTGAAGCATTTGATAGATCTCAAAACATTTCTCTTAACCTTGGTTACATTTGGAGAACACAAGATAGCCTTTATTCACCAAGTCACTAGATCTTTAACTTAACCCCAGCTATATCTCAAGAGTACACACTAACCACTGATCTTGTCCTCATCTTGTGGCTATTGCTGAATCACTAAGCCTTATTCTTAACTCACCTTTAATCAAGCAATCTAGTGAAAAAGGGAAAATCTTGACTTGTCTTTAACTATGGTCATATTCAGAGACTACGTGACTGAGCATTCTCACATTCACTAGACACATGCTTAACCTTGGGTTTCATTATGAGAACATGTGCCAGCCACCAATCAAGATCAACATTGATGGTGCTCATTCAATAACTAAATGTTAAGTGCCTTGGCCGATTCATGTGGAGAATCATCGACTCAAGGAAAAAATAACCATTCACCAGGTCACTAGATGTTATGAACTTAGCTGCCAAGATCAAGAGAATGCACGAATACTCAGTCACTAGTTCACCAAATAGAGACTTAACTGCTCGAGCAAGGAAAAAGAACATGTGCCGAAAGGGGACTAAGTAAGTGGCTAGGAAAAAGGTAACAGAGTAATAGAATTGGCTAGGGTTTTGGACTTACACAAATTTCATGAAGCCCTAGGACATGGATAGACCCTATTTCTCAGACCTTAAAACTACCATATCTTTCTGGTTTTTACACATGAGCACATGCGATCTGAACTAGAGCTTGGTCACATCTTGAACTATCCCAGGCTAAGGTTGCAACCCATGAAGCATTATACATTTTCTTCGTAGATCAAAACAAGATGCAGCAAGACATGACAATTTTCTTAGGGTTCTTTACAAGATAAGACCATTTTCTTTGGATTTTGGCAATAACAAGAAAATGAGTTAACACAAAGCACAAAGGCTTTCTACACTTTGAACACTACAAAATTTAGGCGGGTTTACCTAGGATTAGGATCACTTAATTTTCCCTTTTCCACTAATCCTCACAAAGTAGATATGTGCCCATAATACTTCTTATTATTTATGACATAAAGGGATAGGATGTGAGGCTAAACACACTATCAAGTTACTCATAAATAAAGTAAGGGCTTTTGCTATTAATTCCACAATTATTGACTTAAAGATTTAGAATTTGATTTGTTTGTTAGGGGTAGTATTGTTAGACAAGAAAGAACATTTATTTTGACAAAATGTATGTGACCAGTCCCTTATCCATTGGGCATATTCAGAACAACTCCTCACTTTGTTTTTTGATTCTTATCATTCACCTTGCAAATGAAAATCAAATGAGAATCTTAGTACTTACAAATATCCCCTTAATACCTTGCTATTTTATTAGGTTATATTAAGCATTTACTTAAATTTTCAAGTTAACAACAAAACATATCAAAACATACAGACTATGTCTACAGCTATTGATCTTGACATCATCAACTCACAAGATAATAGGAAATAACAAACCATCAAATAGGAGATGGGATTCAAAGAAATTCTTGAAATCCTTATATAAGTTAGCACAAACTAATATAGGAGTGATTTATTAAGCATAGAATATTCCAAAAAATTGTTGGCAAAATGGTTAGTTCTCCCCTCAGGATTCATGACATGGCTTAACCACCTCTTGTGTCTTCTATAAGTCTATTGGTTGTATCAAGCATTAACAGGTTGATCTTTTGCTGCAACGACAACCACTACTTGTAACAAGTGGTATCAGAACTTGGTCATAGGTTTCAATCCCCTTTGGGTAACACTGAGGGGGAGATTGTTGGAAAAATGGTCAGTGCTCCCCTTGGGATTTGTGACATGGCTTAACCACCTCCTATGTATTCTATAATTCTAGTGGTTTTATCAAGCATTAACAGGTCAATCATTTGGTGCAATGACAACCACTACTTGTAACAAAAACAAACAAGAAAATTGTAGATTCATTAAGATCTTTTCAAAATAGAGAGATTGTAGACCTCTTCTACCAATCCTTTGATGCAAGCCTATAGAACTAAGGCTATCTTTGGTCTCTTGAAAATGATCCTTTTTCTCAACCCCAGAAAAGAACTCTCTTCTAAATGACCTTGGGAATCCCTTTATATGAACAAGGATTTCTACAAGCCTAGGGTCATTTAGGGTACAATTAGGAAAACATTGTCAACTACTGCAACATGAAATCAAGAAATAATTTATTACAGAAGTGATAGGGAGAAAGACCCTAATAATAATCAAGAAATATCAGAGATAAATTTGATATCTTTATATTAAAAACCCTAGCAGTCAAACTACAATTAGGGATGATTCCTTTATCTCTGCGGTAGGAAACATCACTAAAAATATCTCAGCTACCTTTGCATACCAAGAAATGAATTCTTTGACAACTTGGTCCAAAACATTAATGCTACATCCAAGAAAGTATCCTTCAAAATATCAAGCTCATGGCAGCCATTAAAATCTAATCATATTCAGCTCAACCACCTCGGAGCTCATTCAATTCCTCAACTGCAAATTTATCATTTATGGCTCAAGAAGAAAAGAATCTTATTGTTTCTTTTTCTAGCACATGATTGTTTCTATTTTCTGTAAACCCTAGCTTAGAAAATTCAAATATGGATTAACAATAGTTAATTTACCAGGTTTAAAACATGGCCGTCGATCTTGTTCCTTCTCGGCACATCGAATGATCCTCATAAATCATTATAACAATTAGTTGAGCTTTGAAAAGTTTGACCACATCATCTATCTTTAGTGACCAGTTAGGAATGGGCAAATGTGCATGACCTAGCAACTGGACCCACCTTTATCTTTTATCTGACCCGCAAAAATTCTTAACCACACTAGATCTGGACAATACATGACTGAAGGCAATCTCTAAGTCATGGAACATTTATCTTAACTTGGATCCCATCTAAAGATTGGGTGAACAAAGGTATTCTTGTGATTGCTGAATATTTCTTTAACCCTGAGTATCATTTGGAGAATATGCGACCATCACTCATTCCATTTATCATCAATGACTCATAATCAATCTCAGAATTCTCTTTATCATTAACCCAACCTCAATCCAGTGATTTAGCAATTGAAGGAAACTCCAATTCACTCAATGTTTGACTTAGCTCATCTTTGGTTCAGAGATCATGTGAACACTATATTCATTGAATCACCAAGAATTTCCCTTACTCTAGATTCCATTAAGAGAATTAGCTCCTGCTCTAGATCAAGACTTCATCTTATGGTCCATAATGATTTTGTCGAATAGCCATAACCCTCTGGCTTAACCATGCCTATCTAGTGAATATGCAAACAAAGAAATCTCCCAGTCACTAAAGGTTATCTCTAACCATGGTTAGATCTAGAGAATGAGTGAATATGTTTAATCTCCAAGTCACCAAAAGAATGTCTTAACTCAGGTCTTGTGAAGAGATTAAATGCCAACCATAAATGAAAGCTCAAATCAATGGCTATCACTAATTTTCCAAGTCTTAGAACTTAACTCATCCTTTTCAGGTGATTCAACAAACAAAGAGAAAATCTCACTTTGCCTTTAACTGTGGTCATATTCAGAGATTACGTGACTAAGCATTCTTGCATTCACCAGACATATCTTTAACCTCAACTCTCATTAGGAGAATAGGAGATCACTACATTCGTTGAATCGCCAAATGAAAAACTTAACCATTGGAATCAAAACCTGACTTACCTTTGACTTAACCTAGGCCCATTCGGACAATCAACGAATAAAGAAAACTCATAATTGCCAAAAATTTGTCTTGACTAGAGTTAGAATAGGAGATCATGTGAAAAAATTGATCTCCAAGTTGCTAGATACATTCTTTACCTTGGGTTATATCAAGAGAATTAGCGACTATCATCAATCCAAATCTGCATCTATGGTCCATATTTGATCTCAAAATGTGTCTTGCCTTTACTAGATCATTACACAAATCAGTGATTGAAGGAATAAATAACCTCCCACCTGGTCACTGAAGGTTAAGCCACTAACCACCAAGACTAAGAGAATACGCGAACACTATATTTTCCTATTCACTGAATAAAAGACATAACTACCCAGGAACTTAGAGAATTGGCGAATACAATAAAGCATGTGTAGGAAAAAGAATTTAAGTGGCTAGGAAAAAGGTAACAAAGAAATAGAAATGGCTAGGGTTTTTGGAATTAGGAACTTTTTTGAAACCCTTGGAAATGGATAAAACCCTATTTCTCATAGACCTTGAAAGTGCAATTTCTCTCTAGTTTTTACACTTGAGCACATACAATCTTAAATGGGGCTTGGTCACATCTTAAACTATCCCTAGCTAAGGGTGGAAGCCATAAAACATTATACATTATCTTTTTTGATCAAAATTGTGTTACAAAAGGACATGGTAGTTTCTTAGATTTTTGCAAGGATAAGATGGTTTTCATTGGATCTTGCATTTTACAGGAAAATGGGCTAACATCTTCCATCCAATCATACCCCATCCTAATGCTTCTAAATGCATTAACTATCCTAAGAAGATGCATCTTATTCCTTGGTGAAATATTCCTTAGAGACCCATCCAAATCCTTATCTTCCATCTCCAAATCCTTGATAATCCTCTATCCAAATCGCCAAGCATTCCTTCATCCAAATCCTAAAGAAATCCTCTATCCAATCCTCTAGAAAATCCTTCAATCCCTCAACAGTTCCTCCATCCAAATCTCCTAGCAATTTCTTCATCCAAATCCTAAAAACAATCCTTCAAGAATTCATCTATCCAAATCCTAAGCATTTCCTCTATTCGCAATCCCTCAACATTTTGTCCATCTTTCCATCACTTGGTACTTCCCTTGTCATTAGTATTTAGCTATAGGCTACCCCCATGCAATCCAATGCCATTCATCCATATCTCAAAACTCACAATAGTTTTTCAACATCTGCAAATCCTATCCATATCTTCTAGCTATCTAACATCCAAGATCAAGCCAACTGATCTAATCACATTCTAAGTCTTGTTGAAAGTCTTGATCTCAATCCAATCATCATCACTGGGATACATCCTTCCCAAATTCATGTCATTTCAAGACACATCATCCATGTCCAGCCTATCTACCATCAGTCAATCTTGGATTTATAGCCCAATTGGGGCATCATCTTACATATTTGTAGCTTTGGCTTCATCCCCAAATTTTTGTGCATCCTATCCTGAGTCTTGTACCCTAGCATTAGTCATGTCTCCACCTAAGCTCATTTGTACATATTGTTGGAGATTTACCAGCAAGCCAATGCTAACTATATGTTTTCATTGATGACAACATATGGTAAGCATCATGCGTGGAAGCTTGATGGAGAGATCCTTGAGTATATATTTCCTATATATGTTATCAACATGATATCATAGACACAGACATTGATTCTGAGTAAAGATAGTAATAGAGTTGTTTGTATCAATGAGTGTTCCTGATAGGTCCCAGGAAGAGTTTAGTACGTTATTTATAGTATGGTTGTAATGGAGCCTTGCACATTTATATTTGTGATGTAGACATGTGTATGATGCTATGTTCATAGATGCAGAGTTAGTTGTGTAGTACATGTTGAGTTATGAAGTCTCCAGTTGCCAGTTATAGTTTCCTAAGTTTATTAGATGGATTTGACATTATTTTTGTTCTTGTACTAGTTACACCTATAACTTGGATATGCGTTCTTAGATTAGTGTTTGGAGAAGAGTTAAGAATGTTTTTTTAAGAGTGCATAACATAATTCAGCATGAGAAGAAAGTATCAATTAATTTGGTGGAGCTGATAGTGTGAAGTGACGCATCTACTCATATAGAGTTGCATGGTTCTAATTTGTGTTTTGTGCTTAGTATAGCTAACTGAGATGTTATTGGTGATTTTTATTGTATATATAATATAATTTCAAGGAAGTTCTACCAGGATGACTTGATTATATCATTTAGAGAAAGATATTTATAGGCAATCATTTGTGATTTCTAAGTATGGTAGATAATTGAAAGAGAAGTGTAGAGAAGAAGGTGCAAAGTATTGAGCCATCAGTAGAAGGTCTATGTGACAAAGTAAAAAGTGTATGCTATTAATTTTGCAACTGATCAAGACATCATATCTACTCGCAGTTCACCAAAGATCCAAATATAGTTTGTATCTATTAAACAGAAGGTTGCAACCTTCACCCCTTTGAGTAGTGTACTCCCACACAGTGTGTCCTCACCATTAACAGGGTTAATTGTAAAAGACTCCTAATAGGGTCTGACCCTTGACTAGGTCACTATAATTAATGCATTGAAAATATCAACTCCTAACAAGGTTGTAAGATCTTCTCACAAGGAACTGTTAGAAAGTAAAGATCCCCAAGATAACTGAGAGGGGGGTGAATCAGTTATCAGATAATTTATCCATTCAATAGCTTTAAATAATATAATCAATGTACTGATCAACCATAGAAAGATAATCATACACAATTGCACAATAACACAAGATATGTTAACTAGGGAACCTCTTGAAAAGAGTAAACCCCGGTGGGAATGATGCCCACAAAATGATGCACTAATATGAAAGTTCCTTGTTAGAGGATGGACCCTGTTAGGAGTCTTATGATATACATTCAGTACATATGAATCCCTGTTAGGAGATTTTGAATCCTTGTTAAAAGATTCTAACCTAGTTAAGAGTTTATGGAAGACAGAAGGACCCACTGCCCAAACAGCTTCAAGGAAAAATCTCTGAACCCACTATCCAAAAGATCTTATAATTATTCAATAGAATAATATGAAATATGTTACCTCCTTCACACTGTGCCAAAACTGCACTCTCTGCTACACAAGATCACAATTCCAGATCTCTGTACTCACAAGTCTTCCTTCATCACTGAATTAGCTCTTTTCTTCACTTCATGCATATATTCGCATCACAATATTCATAGTACACATTAAAATAAGGAAAAAATTCCTTCTTATATACCAAACTCAAATAATTACAAATGAGTCGGTCCTCAAATACAAAATAATAAATTCTACATGCTACACACAGAATTCACATAAAACTGTCGGCTTCCAGTTACTGTAACTTTCTCCAAACATGTCCTCAAAGTTTGTGCTATGAACCACATCATCATTAATGAGTCTCAAACATCCCTTTAATTTCACAAAATTAGATTCCATCCCAGCTAAGAGATATCCTGCGATTTCCAAACATCGCTACACAGAAACATTGTCTAAACACTGCTTTCACCAAAATGCTCATAACTCTTACAAATAAATGAATTTATTTTTTCATTGTTAACCATAGGTTAATAACACACCAAAGAACATACCATCAATTTCACAAAATCCAATCTACAATACAACATGTGCGCAAAACAAAACTGTACCTACTTTCCTACTAATATCTAGAATATCACTGTGTTGACATCAATGACAATCCAAGTCATGAATGCAACAACAACTGCTATAGAATGACTGCCAAAACACTTTTCATTCATTCCTAACAATCTCCCCCATTGGCATTGATGGCAACATAGATGAAAAACATCCAATGTTAGAAAAATCCAATATTGCAACATCACTGCAAAATATCAAATCAAATCTTGCTTCATTTTCCTATTCAGCTCTCTCATACAATCCACACTATTTTTCATATATATCTCTCCCCCATTGACATCAATGATAGAAATTCCATCACTAAGTCAAAAAAAACTTAATGTCAAAAGACACTTTTCAAAAAAATACAATAACAAGAGTCCTCATGACTCAGCTCATAAACTCCCCCATAGAGGAAGTTCCAACATCCAATCCAGAAGAAAGATAGGGCTCATATACCACTGGACGGATGTAACCATCTGCATCAATTCTCAAAAATAGGTTGGGGCATAACCCTAAGCATACCTCTTAGATACACAAATGTATCCTTAGGTAAAGACTTTATAAATATATCTGCTATCTGCTCCTTTGTACTTATGTACTCCAATCTTACTTCTTTTTCTGTAACTTTCTCTCTTACAACATGATACTTGATCTCAATATGTTTAGTCTTAGAATGTAAAATAGGATTTTTTGACATACTCACTATACTGGTGTTGTCACAATGTATAACAACAGGCTCATCAAACTTTACTCCAATATCTTTCAACATCTGCTTCATCCAAATAATCTGATTACAATTATTTGTTGCTGCAACATATTCTGCTTCTGCTGTGCTTTGTGAAGTACAATTCTGCTTCTTACTTAGCCAAGAGACCAATTTGCCTCCAAGAAAAAAAGGCTCCACCAATAGTGCTTTTCTTGTCATCAACGTTGCCTCCCCAATCTGCATCAGTATAGGCACATAAGGTAAAATCATCAGAATTCTCATACCATAATCCATAATCCATTGTTCCTTTCAGATATCTCAGTATCCTCTTTACTACTACATAATGTGATTCTCTAGGTTTTGCTTGAAATCTTGCTACAATCCCCACTGAATGTGCTATATCAAGTCTTGTATGTGTCAACTACTGCAATCCTCCAATCATAGATCTGTACTTTTTCTGCTCAACTGTTGGTGTCTCATCTTTGCTAGATAACTTATGTCCGGTTACCATAGGTGTTCCAACAGGTTTAAAATCTTCCATTCTAAATATTTTCAATAATTCATTTAAATACTTAGTCTAACTTACAAATATACCTTCCTTTCTTTTTGTTATCTGTAATCCCCAAAAAAATTTCATTTCTCTAGTCATGCTCATCTCAAATTCAGTCTTCATTTCATCTGCAAATTTGTCACTAGCTTCATCTTCTCCTCCAAAGATAATATCATCAACAAATATAACTATAACCAACAAACCATTCTCAATTTCTTTTGTGTATAAGTTACTATCTACTGTTCCTTTTATAAATCCCAATTTCAATAAATACTTATCCAATCTTGCATACCAAGTTCTAGGTGCTTGTTTTAATCCATATAAAGCTTTCTTTAAATTACATACCATATCTCCTTCTTGTATCAAAGGAAAACCTTCAGGCTGCTCAATGTAGACTTCTTCTTCCAATTCACCATTCAAAAATGCTGACTTCACATCCATCTGATACACTCTAAATTTCTTGTAAGTTGCATATGCTAGAAACATTCTCACTGCTTCAAGTCTGGCCACAGGTGCAAAAGTTTCTTCATAGTCAATTCCTTCTTGTTGTGAATATCCTTTACATACCAATCTTGCTTTGTTTCTTATCACTTCTCCTTGTTCATTCATCTTGTTTCTGAATACTCACTTTGTTCCAATCACATTCTTGTCTTCAGGTCTAGGGACCAATTCCCATGTCTTGTTTTTTTCAATCTGCTCTAGTTCTTCTTTCATAGCATTGATCCAATGTTCATCTTCACAAGCTTCATTAGTAGTCTTAGGTTCAATTTGAGAAATCAAATAGAAATGTACCTTATTCTGAGTCAAAACTCCTCTATCTAAACTTCCAATAACTTGTTTAATAGGGTGATGTCTTGAAGTATACCTGTTAGGTGTCATAGTTACTGATCTTGTTCTGATTGTAGATTCTTCTTTGCTTTCTTCTCTATTTTCTTCTCTATTTTCTTCTCTATTTTCTTCTCTGTTCTCTTCTCTATCTTCTTCAGTATGACTTTCATTTAGTAAATCACTATTAGTTTCAAAAAATAATCTGCATTTTCAATGTTAGGCTGAGGTTGTGCTTCTCCATCAGATTCATAATCAAGCATTCTTTCCTAAATTTTAAACTTTTCATCAACTTTTACATTTGCACTTTCAACAATAGTCTTAGTTCTTTTGTTATAACATCTATATACTTTTCTTTTTAAAGAATATCCAAGAAATATTCCTTCATCGCTTCTAGGATCAAACTTTCCAATATCATCATCTCTCTTAATATAACATTTACTTCCAAAAATTCTAAAATACTTAACTGAGGGTGTATGTCCAAACCATAATTCATAAGGTGTCTTGTTTGTATCTGCTCTGATTTGTACTCTGTTCATAGTGTATACTATTGTGTTCACTGCTTCTCTCCAAAAAGTTTTAGCCAAATCATTTTCAAACAACATAGCTCTTGCTACTTCAGTTATTGACCTGTTTCTTCTTTTTGCAATACCATTTTGTTCTGGTGTTCTAGGGGCTGAAAGTTGTCTCTTAATACCATTCATTTCACAAAAGGTGTTAAACTCTCTAGATGTAAATTCACCACCTCTATCAGATCTTAGACACTTAATCTTCATTCTAGATTCATTCTCAATTTTGCTTTTCATGATCTTAAATTTATCAAATGTTTTAGATTTTTCTTTCAAAAATGCAATCCACATCATTCTTGTAAAATCATCAACAAGAATCATAAAATACCTTTCACCATAGAATCCTCTAGTCCTAGTAGGACCACTCAAGTCTATATGAACAATCTCCAACTTCTCTGCCGATGTGAACTTCTTATTGGGAAATGAAATCCTTTTCTACTTTGCCATCATACATTCTTTGCAAATCATGTTAGTAGGTTTCATAATTCTAGGTAAATCTCTTACCGCAAGTGTAGTGCTCACCTTGACAATATTATCAAAGTTTATATGACAAAACCTTTTATACCATAACCAACTGTCATCAATCCTAGTTATCAAACATGTCATCTCAATAGGATTCAACTGAAATACATTACCTCTGGTTCTGGATCCTTTTCCAATCAGATTTCCATCTTTGTCTTTTATCACACAAGTTTTCTCAGAAAACCAAACTTGATAACCCTTATCAGCCAATTGTCCAACACTTAGTAAATTATGTCTTAGTCCATCAACAAAGTAAACATCATCAGTTTTAGCCTTTCCATCAAGAGTAATAGATCCTATACCCTTAATCAAACAAGGTGCATTGTTACCAACTCTAACAATTCCTCCATCATAATTATCTAACTTAACAAACTTTCTTTTATCTCTAGTCAAATGATGTGAACAACCATTGTCTATAATCCAATCAGATTTCTTTTCAACTTGTGAAACTAATGCTTTTTCTTCCCTTTTATCAGATTCAGAACTTTCATCTTTAATTGCTATAAATCCTATTTCCTCAAAGTTATCATTATCACTGTCACTTAAATGTTTTTCAATTCCTGCTTCAAAATCTTCATCATTTGCATAATAACATTCTTTAGATCTTCTAGGTTTAAAGTTGCTTCTATACTTCTTAACTCTTTTAGGACATTTAGATGCAAACTGACCATATTCTTGACAAGTCCAACATTTAAAGATTTTCTTACCATCTGGTTCTCTTTTTACAAGTAATGCAATACCTTCTTCAATCTTCTTATCTTCCTTAGATCTGCTACTGCAGGCATAATCTCCATTCACACTAGTACTTCTTGTCAGTCTGATGCTAAGAGCACTGAATTCTGTTGCCATTCTAGGTAGCTCTCCTGATAATCTCAAGTTCATCTCTGATGTTTCTAATCTTCCAAGAAGAGTCTCTCCTAAAAAGTTTGATGTACAAGGTATCACTTGTTCAATCATCTGCGTTGTCTGCTTGAATACTGGTGTCAAAGTTCTTAGAATTTTCCATATCACTTCATTCTCTATCTTATCACCTCCATAAGACTTTATTCCTGTCACAATCTTAGACATCCTACCAATATAGCTTCTAATAGATTCATCTTCCATCATTCTAATATCTTCAAATGCACAAATCCAATTATGTAATCTATCCTTCTTTGCATGTTCATCACCTTCAAAAGTAGAATGTAAAGCTATCCAAATTGCATGAGATGTTTTCAAACATCTTACCTAACTATATGCATTCTCTAGTAGTGCTGACAAAAGTGCTTCTCTTGCAAGTATGTTACACATGAATAGATCTAGTTCATCTTTAGTTCCTGCCTCTAGATTGTCTTCCTCAATGATAGTCTTCTCATTCTTTGTAATCAACCAATAACTTGGTCCTAAACACAATAGATGTGTCTTCATCTTTTCTTTCTACCTATCAAAATTTACTCCATCAAACTTAGGGCTTTCTTTTCTGAAATTCTCCATGGATCTCCTTAAGTTGTTAAACTTTTCTCTCAAGGACCTGCTGCTCTGATACCAATTGTTAGAAAGTAAAGATCCCCAAGATAACTGAGAGGGGGGGGTGAATTAGTTATCAGATAATTTACCCATTCAACAAATTTAAACAATATAATCAATGTACTGATCAACCATAGAAAGATAATCTTACACAATTGCACAATAACACAAGATATGTTAACTAGAGAACCTCTTGAAAAGAATAAACCCCGGTGGGAATGATGCCCACAAAATGATGCACTAATATGAAAGTTCCTTGTTAGAGGATGGACCTTGTTAGGAGTCTTACAAAATACATTTAGTACATATGAATCCCTATTAGGAGATTTTGAATCCCTGTTAAAAGATTCTAACCCGGTTAAGAGTTTATGGAAGACAGAAGGACCCACTACCCAAACAGCTTCAAGGCAAAATCTCTGAACCCATTGTCCAAAAGATCTTAGAATTATTCAATAGAATAATATGAAATATGTTACCTCCTTCACACTATGCCAAAACTACACTCTCTGCTACACAAGATCACAATTCCAGATCTCTGTACTCACAAGTCTTCCTTCATCACTGAATTAGCTCTTTTCTTCACTTCATGCATATATTCACATCACAATATTCATAGTACACATTAAAATAAGGAAAAAATTCCTTCTTATATACCAAACTCAAATAATTACAAATGAGTCGGTCCTCAAATAAAAAATAAAAAATTCTACACGCTACACATAGAATTCACATAAAACTGTCAGCTTCCAGTTACTGTAACTTTCTCCAAACATGTCCTCAAAGTTTGTGCTATGAACCACATCATCATTAATGAGTCTCAAACATACCTTTAATTGTGCAAAATCAGATTCCATCCCAGCTAAGAGATATCCTCCGATTTCCAAACATCGCTACACAGAAACACTGTCTAAACACTGCTTTCACCAAAATACTCATAACTCTTACAAATAAAGGAATTTCTTTTTGCACTATTAACCATAGGTTAATAACACACCAAAGAACATACCATCAACTATGCAAAAGCCAATCTACAATACAACATGTGGGAAAAACAAAACTGTACCTTCTTTTCTGCTAATATCCAGAATATCACTGTGTTGACATCAATGACAATCCAAGTCATGAATGCAACAACAACTGCTACAGAATGACTGCCCAAACACTTTGCATTCATTCCTAATAGGAACATAATACTCTAGTGTAGTTTATAGTGGGTACTGATTCCCATTGGGGTTTTTACCTATTTGGGTTTCCCCATAGCCAAAATTGTGGTGTTGTGTTAAGTGCTCTCATATTGTGTTTATGCTTAATGTTCTTCTATACTTAATTGGATAAAGAATTGAATCTTGTAGATAACCAATTCAACCCCTCCCCCCCCTTCTTAGTTATCTCTTGGGACTATTCCAAACAATTGGCATTAGAGCCAAGTGCCTCAAAGAGAAATTTTAAAAGCTTGAGGCTGATCAAATGGCATTCTTTTGAAAAGAAAGTCCTAAGTTTGATGGATAGAACTATCTAGACTGGAAGAACAAAATGATGACAAATTTATAGTGCATTTCTTTTGAGATTTTTGAAGTAGCTACTAAATAAGTTTAGATTCCCTCTCTAGTAGATCTTGCAAAGGATGTGTTAGTGATTTTTCTTGTATCCCTCAGTTCTAAAAGAGACAATGAAAACTAGAACTAGGGATCTTTGTCCAACTCAGAAGAGTCTGCTTCTTCTTGCAAATTGAGGGGCAAGAAATGACTAATTGATGAGGATTTGATCCTCCTCCTTCGAGTTCCACACACTTAGGTGAGTGCACCTAAAACATACTAAATCTACATACATAAACACTCTCTCAGTAAAACCCTTTATGAAGACATGAAAATCAATGGATAGTTCTCAGACTTATAAGATATGGGAGTTCAACTCAACCAATCTTATGCAGGATCCCACATACATAATCTGCTAAGAACTAGGATGATGGTCAAAGTAACAACAAGGATATTCACCCTTCTTCTCTTCGAACTTGGAGGCTCAGGCAGGCTAACCTATCAAATTCACTTCTACAAGGAATTACCAAAAGCATTTGCACTATTCAATGCAATTTACAAACATTAATGCTCTTAAACTAGAAATTGAAAATGATTTGAATTAAAGATTTGATCATGAACCTGTAGGACAAGTAAGAGACCAGTGCCTTATCTATTGGGCAATAGAGTCAAACAAACATGCATTCCTAGAAAGCCTTAACTCCAAACTTAAAGAAATGAAGTGAAGTGCCTTACAAATCACTCTTCTCACTCCAATTCCTAGACATCAGATTAATGTATAAACCTTAATTTCTTGGAGCTTGTATTCAAGATTGACTCTCTCCTTGAAAGAAACTTAAAAACAAGATCACAACTACCTTATAGCTAGTGCATCAAAATGCCTTACAAACTGATACTCAAGAATTAAGACCAGATACACAAAGATATCAAAAAAGAATTAAATAGGGATTCCATTATTCTTTATTGAAAAATTATCTAGTTCAACATATTTACAAGACAAAGAAACATAGAGAAAACAAGAAATAGGCCTGAATACTACCCAGCATAATAAATTTTCAACATCCTTTACAATTGAGAGAAAAAAATGACATATAGGAGAATTGGGTTAGTTACACAGAACTGACAGTTGTCCACTCAGCATCAAAATATCTCCCCTATTCCTCTCAACTGATCTACAACTGATCCCATCTTCAAAAATCATTTCCCAATAAACTGATTCTAATCTCAGAATTCAAACCCAAACTACATTTTTCCATCACTCTGAAATTGAAAATAATGATTGCCATTAGATTCCTTGTCTTCTCCCATTTTTGAAAACATATAACACTCCTATGTTCAGGTAAAAAATGAATCTCCAAGCCTTTTTTCTATGAGAGACTCTATCATTTAAATTTTGGGCTTTTATCTAATGTCTGGACTATGCACTATTTTAAATTCTTTTTAAACTTGGCTTTTATATTATTTCTACACTTTCTCCACAGAGGCCACCAAGAAGCTCTAACTGTCACCATTTGACCATTTGCTCGGACCTATCTCAAGGCTTGACCACCTTGATTTGGAGAACTAGCGACTGCATGCATTCGTATAATCTCTGAACATGTTCCTTCACTATGGTTACATCAGGTGATTCGGCAAATAAACCATTCTCTAAATCTCTAGATTAGTCCTTAGCCTCAGGTGAAATTTGGAGAATGGGTGACTAAACCCACTCTCCCAATCTCTGAATGATTTTCCTTAGCCGCTAGGAATCTGGTGACTACACAACTGCTAATCTTGTGATCTCCAGATTATTTTCCTTAACCGCCAAGCACTTAGTGACTTGGTGACTATCGTTAGCTGACCACCACCTCTAGATCTTTGAATTTTCTTTAACTGTCAGCCTCGTTCTTCAAATGTGTGACCATGCGCCACGTGTCCACCTTGTCTAGTCATCTCACCACTACTTCTCTACAAAATTTCTTACATGTGGGCCTGCTAGCATGGATCTCGAGGTGTCCACGAACTCACATGAGTAGAGCCTCCAGCTCTTTGATCTACCTTCAATGTGTGGGTCATTGCATATAAACATCGAAACCTCCCCATTTTGGATAAATGTGGGATTATTATGTTGATGGTTTTTAAATAACTTGTTAAAATTTTGCCTAAGTGCCTAGGTTGACACGTGCCCCAAGGTAAGCCCATAAGGTGTGAGGCATCCATTGCCTCTCTTTCCACTTAATTTACATCTAAACTGGGCGCCCTTGGTTATAAACATTATAAACACATTTCCTGGGACAAATGTGGGATAATGATCCTCAAACCAAAACCTCCCAAAAACCTGGCATATACACTAGTTCAATTTTCACTTATGAAAGGGTGATATAATATTGGCTCCTCCTCCTTGCACAAAGCATCATGCTCTCCACACATCCTTCAAAATTTATACTTCAATGCACTCTCCTTTATCTTCTTGCACTGGCATCCTTTGAAATGGTGCAGGCCCTTATCCATGCCTCACACAAAGCTCAGTGGGCTTCTGTGAGCTGCCTCTTTTAATTCATGCAAGGCATCATTTATACATGCAGCTCCTTTTCATCATGTGTAAGCCCCCCATGTGCTGGCATTTTATGTTATTATGTGGGATTCCCTTAACATTTTGGCAGCCTCTCTTAATTTGTGGGGCCCCTTTAACATTTTGGCACTGGCATAGCAAGGAGGCCTCCCCTTCATATGCTAGTTCCTTCCTTTATTACACTGGCACCCCTGACATCCTATTTTTTTGTGCAAGGCACCCATGCACTTCTTCTATTTGCATTGGCAGCTCCTATGTGTAGATTCCTCCTATTGGCTGGCCCCTCATTTTAACTAGTAGCCCCTTCGTATTCAATGTGTGAGGCCTCCCACTTAATGCAAGGATCCTCCTCTTTTACTACGTGATGCCTCTTGTGCAAGGAAGGCCCCCAATAGTAGGCTCTTGTATCATGCCCAGGCCCTCCAACTTCAATGCGAATGTTGGCATTCCTTCCCCTTACTGCGCAAGGCACTTAATGCTCATAAAATGTGCCTCCCTTCACTTGTCTTGTTGCTATATGCTTGTGTAGTGATTAAACAGCTGGCATTCACATTTGATTAAGGATGGAGACCTCTTTTCATCACGTAGGCTGTCTCAATGCCTTCTCTTTCATTTGCACAGGGTTTGGCTTCCTTATATGTGTGGTGTGCTTCCATTGTATTGGCCATATAGTGTGTGAGCTCCTATGTGAGTAGCCTCCATATATATTAGCACTGGAATATTTTGATTTATACACTATGTGTTAAAAATAATGTAGACTACTCCATAGCAACTAGCACCCTTTTTTCCATTTGATACACAAATCATTCTTTATTTACTAGCATAGATTCAATGGCTTTAAGTGTTCTTTGAAAGTCTTCCTTCTTATTTAGCAGCATTAGATTTCCTTTGATTTCATACACTTTCTCCTCTACAAACTTGGTGTGGCATCCCATTCATTTCAAAAAATAATCCTTCTTTGTCAAATCAAAGTAGGCCTCCTTGGTGTTTGATAGTGCCAACTCCTTTGTTGTCATGCAACATAACTTTAGTGGTTTCAAAAAGCTAGTTTTCCTTTTACTGAGCATGTCATTCCAATTATTAAAATCCAGCATTAATCAACCACAACACCATCACATGAAGACACTACCACATGGACTCCTTTATTTAAAATTGGTGCAAAGAGATCACGTGCCTTGAACTTCTTCATCTTTTATCTTTGCAAATCCAATTTTACCATATTTTGTTTGTTCATTGACCTGTCAAAATAATCAGTATAATGAAGTGGAAAACTATTATCTTTAGGTCCCTCTGCCCATCCTAAAAGCTAAGCCAAAATGAAACAAACCATGGTATATCAAGCCTTTAACCACAACACCTCAAATTTTCACTCTCTGCAACACTACCAAATGACACAAACCGGCATCTGGGAGTGGCCTCAAAAACTTACAAAAAGCCCTCACAGGAACACGCCATCTGGGGTACAATTTTATGCCCAAAATTACAGTGTTCCAGTCAAAGGAGAACCTCCCAGAAGATTTAATCCCAAATTTGTTAATGGTCAAACATGGCCAGTTGGAAACTAATTCTGTCTGCATTTGCAAAAATCACACAATTGACCTCTAGAACTGGCTTTAAAAACTCACCCATTGAAACTTTCAAGATCCACAAACCTAGGCATTGATTCACCCTCATACAAGGAATATGAATCTATAATTCACTCACCAAAAAGATCACATGGTGAAATGTAGTCAAACACCAAAGTCAGCTCATTAGTGACATATTGGAACAAAACAGTTAAAAAACATAGAAATCTGATTTGGAAATGCCCTGGGAAAGTGGTCAAAGCAGAAACCTAAAAAATATTTAGGCAAGTACTCTTCAGGTTTATAACATGAAACAAGTCTCAATTATGCCAAACCTCACACAAGGCACAAATTACAAAGCCTCAAAGTAGGCCACTTATAATTTTGAACAATGCACACTCAGAGAATTTTAACAATCTGTAAATGGAACGACTCTAGAAAATAGGACAAACGGGCACATGGGGGGATAAAAATTGACATGATGACTCACTCCCATGCCTAAAATATGATGCAACAACCAGCATGCAATGACCAATCATAGGGCATAAGATGTAGACCTCCAAAATGGGCCACTTTATACAATTCTGGACAAACACAAAATGTAGAATTATGGGAACACCTCCAAAAGCCTATTCCCTAAACATGCTAGAACTGAAAATTGAAAGCTCAAACCCACTACACATGTCAAAATAAAGACAATGAACACCCTACCATAGTGGTTCATCATGAAAAACAACAAGCCCTATTTTCCATGCACTTCAAACTAAGCATCTTTAATGATTTTCAGGATACAATTTTGACACTTAGACAAATTTTTGAATATGGACTGAAAAAGAAAGACTAAATTTTTGAGCTCTAATAGTGGCTCTGACTGGGGACGCGTTCCCCATGTGGGCATGTAGAGGATCTATAATCATTGGTACAACAGACCACCCAAAGAAAAATTAGCTTTAACATTCTTTCACTTCACAAAATTCTGAACAAGGAACCCCAAAACCAACCATCGAACAATTGAAACAAAGAAACTCTACAAAATTTACAAAAATTTACAAAGGACTTTAAACTCTATCAGTATGAGTCACCATTTACCTCTATCAAATATCTGTTTCTCATTTGCACAAATCCAAGGTAACCTGAAAACACCTCTTTTGCTGACAAAATCCATCACACTGACATAAAACTTTAGCATATCATAAAGAAAATAACCAATATCTTCACTGTCATTTAGCATTTGAAAATCACTAGAACTCTAAAAATACTGATCATTATGCAACATAGAAATGTCACACTCTTCAAAACTCATAACCAGCTGAGGAAGAAAATATTTTGACTTGACTACTAAGTTGGACATATGTTGCCTTTCTTTAAATATGACTTGAACATCAAAATAGAACTTATGAAACTCAAACTCTTGTATACCATATGAATGTTCAATCAAATCACTATGAACCACAACTTGTGGCTCCAAATCTAACTCATTCTAAAAAACATCGACATGCTGAATCGAGAAAACAAAAGACTCAAAATCTACCTAGTAATTTATTCATTCTTCCTGATTCTTTTCAACCACTTTTGAAAACAAAACATCATTATTCACTTCATCAAAATACTGAAGAAATGAACATACCTCTGGCTGAAACAAAGAGTCACTAGTAGAACTTGAGAGATCTTCCATTTCTTCATGAAACATTTTGAAACTTGGCATGAATAAATAAATCGGCAGCCCATTACATACATCCTCATCTTGGCACATGTTTTCTGAGAACAAATCACTATGATAGGGAACACTATCAGCATTGCTAACCTATATTTGAAAAGACATTATCTCATTACCACTAACAATATCACAAACATCAATGTCAACATCAAACAAGTTGATTTCCATTTCTGGTGGAGAATCACAATCAGTGTCATAACCATAAGAGAAGCTTTCCTGAAAAATTTCATAAATAGTTTCATACAAATCTGAAATCAAATCAACTTCAACACTTTCAATTAAGTTCTCACTTAAACAAATTTCAGTTCCATATTCAAAATTCACCAAATCAATGGAAGAATTTGGAAATGCTGAGACTAACTCATCATCATAAATTGAACGCATCTCAGACTTGACACCATCGCTTTCACAAACACTAAATACCTCAAATTCTGAAAAATGAAAACCATTTGAATAAATAACCTCCTGCTACAAATTAGAGAGAGAAGGCCTCACTTTAGGCTCATAGGAATCAATACATTTATCAAACAAGTGATTACAAAGATCACTAGCAAGACTTCTAAAGTAATCATTATTTTTTGTAGCAACTTCATCATTTGTTTTCTCTTGAACTGTCATTCTTGAGAATTCATTTTCCCCCAAATCATCTGACTTATCATTATTCTGAACTTGGGGCTGACTATAGAGATCACAAACAACATCAGGCACAAAATCTTGACACAATCTTAGAAGCTCAACCTGATTTTCACTGGTTGACATTACACCGACCGGATCATGACACTCACCAACATTTTCATTACTTACTTGAATCATCAAATTAGTGCCAGCATTTGGGAAAGCCATCTCATGCAATCTTGTATTTTCAACACCATGAAGGTTTGGTAATCCAAACTTTTTCATTCTTTCTATGTCTGAAGCCAGCTGAAAAGCATGATGAAGACTTCATGGTTCCTTGTCTCTCAACAACTAACCCATCTTACTATCAAATGCAGCCAAGTAAATAACCAAAGACAATGCATCATGATGCATACATTTCTCAGGAATTCTCTTTAGTGCTATCCCAAATCTGAGATTGAAAGCATTCACTAACTCATCTTTTCTTATATGAATTTTGACAAGATCAACTAACAGATTGTATTCACAAATGAATTCTCCATACATTTCAATAAATTCTGATTCAAAAATCTTCCAAGAATAGATAGAATGGTATGATAGAAATGAAAACCACTCCCTAGTACTTCCTACTAGTGATTGTACAAACAATCTAATAATCACATCTTCATGGCTGATATCAAAATCTACAGTCAGGTCCATGAATGCACTCAAATTCTTCTTGGCTAATTCTTCTTTTCCCCCATTAAATTTGGGCAAGAATTTTTTGATTTCCTGGGGTATCACATTTGGGTAACCAGGAATACCCTCAAAGTCTAAAGGTGAATAACATTTTAAAACTCTTCTATCACCTAGTTGGGATACCCTTTGAGACATGACTACATTTGGAGATACACAAGGCTAGGAAAATTCAAAGTACATTTCTACTTTCTACAAACAACCACAACCCCATATATGTAAAATGAAGTATACATACTATGAATATTTTATCCATGGTGAAACTAACATATCCCCTTGAAAAATAATTTGCATACACCAAAACACAATAGCTGAATGTACTCAAATTCTTGTATGAAAAAGATTAGTTCTTCCCTTTCACTTAGTGCCTTTTAATCACTGAATAGGGAAACAAATTTTACACATGATTTTCATGAAAACTTGATATGAAAACCAAATACCTAGGAATGTTGTGATTGCTACAAAACACTAACCTAAAGCCTCCTCCAAATCACCTTCCAATCATTTTTAGAGTCACCACCTCTTTATAGAGGACCAAACTGAATTAGTTGAGAACCTTTTCTCAAATCTGAACCATCTTCAAAACCAGCAAACACAACACAACTTCATAGGATGCACTGTTTGTCAGGATCAAAAACTACATTGTAATTTCATATTACAAAACACTGATCAAATAGAGATTCAGAGTCGCCACTCACATTTAGTGAGAGAATATAACAATTTTTTAAAAGAACTTGACTCTATACAATGGCATCCCTAGCAGAGTCACCATTTTGTTAGTGATTTTTCTTGTATCCCTCAGTTCTAAAAGAGACAATGAAAACTAGACCTGAGGATCTTTGTCCAGCTCATAAGATTCTTCTTCTTCTTGCAAATTGAGGGGCAAGAAAAGACTAATTGATGAGAATTTGATCATCCTTCTACTTTGAGTTCCACACACTCAGGCAGGTGCACCTAAAACATACTAAATCTGCATACATAAACACTCTCTCACTAAAACCATTTATACAAACATGAAAATTAGTGGATAGTTCTCAAACTTATAAGAAATGGGAGTTCAACTCAACCAATCTTATGTAGGATCCCACATATATAATCTTCTAAGAACTAGGAAGATGGTCAAAGTAATAATAAGGATATTCACCATTCTTCTCTTCAAACCTAGAGGCTTAGGTAGGCTAACCTATCAGATTCACTTCTACAAGGAATCACCAAAAGCATTTGCACTATTCAATGCAATTTACAAACATTAATGCTCTTAAACTAGAAATGGAAAATGATTTAAATTAAAGATTTGATGATGAAATTGCAGGACAAACAAGAGACCAGTGCCTTATCTATTGGGCAATAGAGTCAAACAAACATGCATTCCCAAAAAACCCTAACTTCAAACTTAAAGAAACCAAGTGAAGTGCCTGTATGCAAATTAGATGTCTAACTACTTTAAAATGATAAATTAACTATTCTAAGATTAATAAATCAAACTAATTAGCAAACAACAATGAAGAATACACTAAAAATGAAGCTAAAACAAGGTTTTACCTTCACCTACCATGTAGCTTGTCTCCATTGTCCTCCTAGCTTTGATTTCTTGAGGATGTTGAGCTCTCAAATTTCCAAATGAAGGCTTTTCCCAAGATGCTACCAAAGTGTGGAGATTGATGATGAATGTATGTAAAACTAGCCTAAAACTCAATTATGCAATTAAAATGGATAGTGTGGAATGCTCACAAAATGATATGAATATGGTTGTTTTTCTTGATAATGGATGCTTGGATGCTTAGAATGCTTGATTGCTTGAAAATCACTATTCACTAATAGCTCACAAAGGGAAAATGAGGCTCCTTTTATAGAGTTTTGGAGGATCTAAGCCTAGGTGGCACAATCCTATGGTGGAGAATGAAAAGTGGAAGATCCTAGGGCTAGGATTGACTTGGTTGAAGGAGTTGAGAGAAAAGGGGATGTAGTTGGAATGTGAGAGGAAGAATAGGGATGATGTTCCTCTCACATTGACATGGAAGAGAAGAAGGTGGAAGGGAAAGACACATGTCAAGTGTCTCACAAAGACCAAAGAGAGGAAGAGGGAAGGACTTCTTCCTCATGAGGACTCTTTGTACAAGTGTCCTATGAGTCATCTTTGACCCTTAGTGGTGGCTTGAGAAGCCCCTTAGGAATAGGGATTGTCCCTTGACTTGGTTTGAATGAAGACATGTGGTCATGAGACCAAGTCTTATGAGGCCACATAGCCCTTAAATATAGGACATGTGTGGGTGAGGATAATGATTAATAAATAATTAATAATAATTATTTATTTTAGTCAAAGTGATGTATCAGGTGACTAGGTAGGTGAGGTGGACTAGGGGACTTAGTCATATTTAGATGATTATGTAATTAATTAAATCACTTTAATATACTATTTAGAAGACTTAGGATAGAGGATTAGACTATAGTGAATTTACTAAATAAATTGAATAATATATTTAATAAATAGAGGAAATGAATATTAATTAAATAATAAATATTTAATTAATCACTGAAGCCAATTTTAAGTGTATACATTTTTCCCCTCTTTGAAATAATGTGCGTGTCATATTGTTTTAAAGAAAAATTCAAGCATTTTTTCCCCTGCCCCAAACAATGTCTCAGACGACCTATGCATGCCCCCTCAAGAGATTGATTGACAAAAATTGTTTAATTGATGTTTTTGATATTTACGTTGAGGTTGACAATTAATCTCATGAAAGAAATGGTAGAAAAGATGGATGAGAATGGGATGAAAAGGAAGAATAACGAGAGATAGGGTTTACACACCAAGCACATCAGGTCCACAGGCTATAAATAGGGAAAAGGGGTCCATAATAGGCTCATTGTCCACATGTGTCATTTGGAGATTAGAGCTTCAGAGAGAGAAGAGTAGAGCTGCCAGGATGTCATTCCCACTATTAGATCATCACTTCCAGAGAGACAAATGATTCCAAAGACCACCCGATTTGGGAGAGCCAGTAGGTGACTCGATCCTCTTTCTCAATTTGTAATTTTTAGCATGGTAGAATTTGATTTGTAGCATGTTTAGGATAGATTGGATCATAGGAAAATTTAGAAATTTTCTTTTTTCTAGGCTAGAAAACATATGCATAGTTGTGGTGCATGAATGCGCAGCAATACGTGATGTTTGCGTAGCAAAATGATAATTCTACACATATGTGTCGTAGAGTTGTGCATGCGTGTAGAAACAAAAATTATGCTATGCAAATGTGAAATAAATGTGCACATATGTAGTTTCTATGCTTTTGTCGATAAATGTTGCACAAATGTCAAAAAAAACTATGCAAATGTGTAAATCTACGCAAACACTAGGGTATTCTACACATGCATTTTTTTGTGTTGCGCATTTGTTTTAGATAGTGAAATTTGATGAATTAGAGCATGAACTAGGTCAAACTGGATATCAATAAGCTGAAATGATCTGTCGACATTGTATTGTGATCGATTAAGTCAAGATAGATAACATTGTAGTGTGATTGCTAGTTCACTCTCTTGATTTCAGATAATTGATAGAATTACCTTTTAGTACACTTGATAAACATGTATTCGATTGATAGCATAAGATAGATAGATAGATCATTTGGATCAAAATCTGATATTTTGATTGATTGATTATGATAGGAGGACATCACAGACACTCTGAAGTCACAGGAGAGATATCCTGTGACTCAAAATCTGAGGCCGACATTGTTACAGACTGACAGATTGTTGATCAAGGTGACTGGACTATACCATGTGATCTATACACCTAAGATTCAGGTGAACTTGAGCATGATGATGGCATTAGTAGAGAGGTGGCACTAAGAGACGAGTGCATTATGATCAGCATGGTGGGTTAGTAGAATGCAGATCTGTCTTCGGAGATGATGAGATTGATGAGGCAAAGATTAGTTGGGAGGACTTGGTTGATTTTTATGAGCCTCTACTAGTAGTGTTAGCAAGATTGATTGGGAGATTTGTATGCCGTGATCATTGGTCACATGGTTTTGTAGTTGGTTGGGGCTACACATTACATCAGATGATGGATGATGGGACCTTATTTTCTTGGGGAGTATGTTTATTAGCTCATTTATACCACAATCTACATCAGGTGGTCTATCATAAGAGTGCTTCATTATCTATAGGGATGACATTACTTCATGTATGGGCTTGGCAGCACATTGTTGTCACACGGTCGGTAGCCATTAGATTTTGCAATGTAGGGCAACCTTAAATTCATCTATATGCATCTATCTTGTCTTAGCATAAGCTGGGAAATCTAGGCTTTTGGCATTATACTTTTGACACTATCAATACAGTGATCTGGAGACCTTATTTAGGTTGTGAGCCTTGGGATGATGAGAGACAGCTCGGGTTCTACTTTGAGTCATGATGGTTGATAGGCCAAGTACCCTACATCATTGAGAGATAGTTGGTTAGCTAGGTTTTGTGATAGTTTGGTAGGATCCAGGGCATGCCACAGGGAGACTCAGAGTTTGCACGGACACATTAGGAGAGATGTAACTGGGAGCCCATGGCTTCTTTTGAGCTGGTGAGATGGGAGTTTATTGACATGCCTTTTTAGGAATGGACTATGAGATAGGGGGTCATTGACCTAGGGATGATCATAGAGATGGAGTAGTATATGAGGGATCATCTAGTACCATGTTTGACTGATCTAAGGGTGAGGCCACCAGAGAGAGATCTGGCAGAGAGACCTTGAGGTAGACGTTGAGGCTGGGATAGGAGAGGCCAAGGGAGAGGAGGTGGAGGTGATGGTGGAGATGGTGGAGATGGAGGTAGAGGAGAGAGATTTGGTACTGGTATGAGAGGTGGAGGTGTTAAATAGAGGGTTTTGATGCCACCTCCCACAAGACAGAGACAACCACCGGCTCAGCTAGTAGAAGGGGCTCCAACACATATACCAGCTACTCTAGCACATGTACCTATAATTATTCTAGTATAGGTAGATCCCATGGTATAGGTACAAGTGCCCATATAGGTAGGATAGGTAGAAGATGAGTTAGATTTGGTATTAGGACAAGTTGGAGTAGTACAAGGTATACATGTTGGAGATTTGCCAGCAGGCCAGTACTAACTATATGTTTGTCATTGATGATAACATATGGAAAGTAGCATATGTGAAAGTCTTATGCAATAAGCCTTCAGTATATGATGCATGGACATGATATTAGCATGATATCATGGACACAGAGGTTAACTGTAAGTACAGATAGTTATATAGCAGCTTGTGTCAGCAGTGTTTCTGAGAGAGTTACAGGCAATGTTCTGTGTATAGTTGTCCGTATAGTTGTCTTATGGGCATGCATCCTAGGATATATGTTGAACATATGTTAGTGATGTTTTAGTTATGAATGCATAGTCTAATGATGAATTCCAGTGAATTTATGCAGTTGCTATTCACCAGTAGTAGTTTCCTATGTTTATTCAGAAGAGCCGACAAAGATTTTATTGTTTCTTGAGTTGCACCTATCTTGAGGATATGTGCCCTTGGATTTAAGCTTAGAGAAGTGTTATTGATGTTTTGTTAAGAGTGTATAAGTTAATTCAACTTACAGAGAAACTTCTAGTTGTTTTGGTAGAGCTGACAATGTGTGGCATGCATCTACAATTATTTTATTAGACAGGTCCCATAATGAGTTGCATGCATAATAGAGCTGACATAATGTTTGTTGGAGTTTATTATGGTTTCTCTAATATGATTTCAAGGTGGTTCTACTAGGTTGACTTGATTATATCATTTGGAGGAAAGATATTTATAGGCAGTCATTTATGATTGCTTGAGTGTGGTTCATGGTTGATTAAGAAGAGCAGAGTAGAGTGTGCAAAGTATTGAACCATCAGAAGAAGGTCTATGTGACCAAGTAGAGTATGTGTGCTATTCATTGGAACTAATCCAGATAGTAGGTCAAAGTGTAGTTCACCAAGATCCAGATATAGTGTGTATTTGTTATTCAGAAGGTTATAGCCTTCGCCCATTTGAGTAGTGAGCTCTCAGATAGTGTGTCCTCTCCCCTAACAGGGACAATTGTAAAAGACTCCTAATAGGGTCTGACCCATAACCAGGTCTACTATACTTAATATATTGTAAAGTGACTCCTAACAGGGTAAAATATCTTCTAGCAAGGATCATTATACACTAGTACAAAATATTAGTGGGTATCAAGTCCCACTAGGGTTTTTACCTATTTGGATTTCCCCATAACCAAAATATTGGTGTTGTGTTCAAGTGTTCTTTCATTGTGTTTATGCTTTATGTTTAAGTATACTTAATTGGATAAAGAATTGAAACTTGTAGATAACTGATTCACCCCCTCCCTCTTAGTTATCTCTTGGGACTATTCCTAACAATCGGTATTAGAGCTCTGGTCCTTAGAAAAGAAGTTTAACCACTTGAGGAGATCATGGACAAAATAGAAATGAAACATCTGAAGAAGAAACTTGAAGCAACTCTTGAAGACTTGGACAATTCAAAAAAAGAAATTGAAGAACTAAAAGAAAAAGTTAGTGATGCTCAATTAGTTATCAAAAGACTAAGAAAGGATTTCAAAGGATGCTCTAATAGTGAACTTGAAGAAAAAATCAAGAAGTTGAATGAAGAAAATAAGTCCTTGAAAGAACAACTTGAAGAGTTTGATGATAAGATGACTAATAATCAAGAATTCTATGATGAACAGATCAAAGAAAACTTTCAGTTAAATGAAGAACTAAGGCTAGCAAACATGGAAATCTTGGAGCTAAGAAACAACAAAGAAAGCTTGGAGTCTGAATTGAAAAAGTTAGAGGATCATATAGTCAAATTACACACCAGTGTTGAATTGGTAGAATCACAGTTGTATGCAAGAAGAATCAAAGGAGACACTAGCTGTATCGGATACAATAAACCACAAAATCAAGTTGATAGTATGCAAGCAAGAAATGATTCACAAAAGAACTCTACTAATGATGAGAAGACTGAAGATCAAACCAAAGACAATGGTGGTCCTCCTAGGAATGAGCACAAGCCAGTAGAACACACATGTTTTGCATGTAACAAGTATGGACACATTGCAAGGAGCTGTATAGAGGTAAAACCTTTTAATGGTTACTATTATACATGTAATAGATTTGGTCATAGAGAAATAAATTGCAAGACTAGTAAGAAGAGTAGGATTCAACATAATCAAAGAAATCAGAATCAGACAAATGTTAGAAGTTCTTAGAATGTTACATGTTAGATATGTAACTATAATGGTCACTCAACCAGAACATGCAGAATGGTGACTCATGTCAATGCACCAAGGAATAATAGACCTCCAGTGATTTTTCACACATGTAGCAAGGCTGGACATATCTCAAAGTTTTGTAGATCAAGGATGTAAGGTCAGGAAAGCCCTAAAAAGACTAAAGAACTAGTCTTGGATCCTGAAGAAAAAGTCAAGATTGTGAAGGCCTCAGAAGATGCGAGCTTGATTTGGTTAGAAGGAAAGAAAGAAAATGTTGTTGAGATTGTATTGGATGCATCCCAAGTGGATGAACCCTCTACATCTACATAAATGGCCCTCAGGGTCATAGGGGGAGCTAATTTATCTCTAGACCCCTATGTGGCTGGTATACTTATCCTCAGAGTATGTGCCTTTGGACTTAATCTTTTGGAGTGTATAGAAACCTTTGTGCAAGAGTGCACATGTTGATTGTTAGCGGAACTTGAGTTTGAAAATTTGAAGTGACAACATTGATGTGTTGTTCAATGACCTTGAGACAAGTGAAGAAGGTACTCCTAAGGCTGATGAGTCAGCATCACCTAAAGTTCCAAAGTTTACATCAAGAAATCATTCCAATAAAGACATCATTGGAGATCAAAGCAGCAAAGTCTTAACAAGATCACGAGCAAAGAACTCAGCTAGCAATGATGCAGTATGTTTACTATCTCAGATTGAACGTTTAAGTGTTGAAGATGCTTGTAAGGATTCAAATTGGCATGATGCTATGAAAGAAGAACTTGATCAGATCATTAAAAATGACACTTGGGAACTGGTCCCAAGACCTAGTGATAAGAATGTGATTGGAACAAAGTGGATATTCAGAAACAAGATGAATGAAGATGGTACAGTAGTAAGAAATAAAGCAAGATTAGTATGTAAGGGATATGAGCAAAGAGAAGGCATTGATTATTTAGACACATTTGCACCTGTGAGTAGATTAGAAGCTATTAAGTTGTTTTTAGCTTATGCTATAGTTAAAAACTTCAAAAATATCAGATGGATGTCAAATCAGCATTCTTGAATAGAGACTTAAAAGAAGAAGTATACATTGAGCAGCCGGAAGGATTCACCTTACCAGACAGACCTGATATGGTATGCAGATTGAAGAAGGCCCTCTATGGACTTAAGTAAGCCCCTAGAGAATGGTATGAGAGACTAGATGGATACTTAACAAAGATTGGATTCAAGAAAGGAGCAGCAGATTGTAATTTATTCATTAGAGAGACATCTAAAGGTTTATTACTTGTAGCCATATTTGTTGATGACATTATCTTTGGAGGTAATGACAAACTCAGTGCTGAATTTGCCAAAGAAATGCAAAATGATTTTGAGATGAGTATGATTGGTCCTATCAAGTACTTTTTGTGATTAAATGTGTAGCAGATAGAAAAATGGATTTTCATTAATCAATCAAAGTATGTGAAAGAGATACTGAAAAAATTCAAGATGGATGATTGCAAGCCAGTAGGAACCCCTATGATTGCTAGATGCAAGCTTACAAAGGAAGATGACTCACTAGCAATTGATATAACATTGTATAAGTCTATGATTGGTAAACTCATTTATCTTACTCAAACTAGACTTGATATTTCCAATGCAGTTGGTATAGTTGGAAGAATTGTAACAAAGCCTAAACAAAGTCACCTCATGGCAGTAAAGAGAATATTCAGATACTTGTAGGGAACTATAGATTATGGTCTATGGTATCCTAATATAGAAAATGTTGAGCTTCATGTGTACATAGATGCAGATTGGCCAGGATGTGTTGATGATAGAAAAAGTACTTTAGGTGGAGCAGTGTTTCTTGGTGATAGACTTGTCACTTGGACAAGAAAGAAACTAAACTGTATTTCTCAGTCAATAACATAAGTGGAGTATGTTGCAGTAGCCTTGAATTTTTCTACAATTGTTTGGATCAAGTAAATGATAAAAGATTTTAGAATTCAGATTGATTATCCTATTGTTATTCACTATGATAACACTAGCACTATCAATATGTCAAAAAACCTTGTGATGCATGCAAAGACAAAACACAATGAGATCAAGTATCACTTTCTAAGAGAGAAAGTGGTAGAGAAAGAATTCAAATTGGACTATGTGAGTACTAAAGAATAGTTGGAAGATATATTCAAAAAGCCCTTTCCTAAGGATACTTTTGAGTATCTCAGGGGGAAGTTGGGAGTAATTCCCTTTCCTGATTCTACTTAGAAGGAAGCAGGAATGGCATTAGTCCTCAGGGACTGATGGAAGGTTGACTACTCTACCTCAGGAGAAGTACTAGTGGTAAAATGAGTGGCACCCTTTGCCATTGATGTCAAAGGGGGAGTAAATATATAAAGTCATGAAAAACAAAAGTAAAAAGAGGAGTAATATACTAAGGGGGAGCATCATTCAGTTATGACAGCATTACAGTTGAGGAAATGGAGAATACTAGAAAATATTGCAGCAGATAGAGGATTCATCTTTGAGGAAGTTTTGAAGAGGAAATGGAGAATGTTATAAAAGAAATGTTTATTTGGGTTGATGGTGGTTTTTCATTCCACATGTTGCCATCAATGCCAAAGGGGGAGATTGTTGGAGATTTGCCAGTAGGCCAGTACTAACTGTATGTTTGTCATTGATGACAACATATGGAAAGTAGCATGTATAGAAGTCTTATGCAGTAAGCCTTTAGTATATGATGCATGGACATGATATCAGCATGATATCATGGGCATAGAGGTTAACTGTAAGTACAAATAGTTATATAGCAGCTTGTGTCAGCAGTGTTCTTGAGAGAGTTACAGGTAGTGTTCTTTGTATGCTTATTCGTATAGTTGTCTTATGGGCATGCACCCTAAGATATATGTTGAAGACATGTTAGTGATGTTTTAGTTATGAACACATAGTCTAATGATGAACACAAGTGAAATTATGCAATTTTTATTCACTAGTAGTAGTTTCCTGTGTTTGTTTAGAAGAGCCAAGAGAGATTTTATTATTTCTTGAGTTGCCCCTATCTTGAGGATATGCACCCTTGGAGTTAAGCTTGGAGAAATGTTATTGATGTTTGGTTAAGAGTGCATAAGTTAATTTAGCTTACAGAGAAAGTTTCAGTTATTTTGGTAGAGCCAACAGTGTGTGGCCTGCGTCTACAATTATTTTATTAAACAGGTCCCAGAATGAGTTGCATACATAATAGAGCTGATAGAATGTTTGTTAGAGTTTATTATGGTTTCTCTAATATTATTTCAAGGTGGTTCTAATAGGATAACTTTATATATATCATTTGTAGGAAAGATATTTATAGGCATTCATTTGTGATTGCTTGAGTGTGGTTCATGGTTGATTAAGTAGACCAAAGTAGAGTGTGCGAACTGTTGAACCATCAAAAGAAGGTCTATGTGACCAAGTAGAGTATGTGTGCTATTCATTGGAACTAATCCAAATAGTAGGTCAAAGCACAGCTCACCAAGATCTAGATATATTGTGTATCTATTATTTAGAAGGTTGTAGCCTTCACCTATTTGAGTAGTGAGCTCTCAGATAGTGTGTCATCTCCCCTAACAGGGACAATTGTAAAAGACTCCTAATAGGGTCTGACCCTTAACCAAGTCTATTATACTTAATATATTGTAAAGCTACTCCTAACAGGGTAAAGGATCTTCTACCAAGGATCATTATACACTAGTATAGAATATTAGTGGGTATCAAGTCCCACTGGGGTTTTTACCTATTTTACTTTCCCTGTAACCAAAATATTGGTGTTGTGTTCAAGTGTTCTTTTATTATGTTTAAGTATACTTGATTGGATAAAGAATTAAAATTTGTAGATAGCTGATTCACCCCCTTCCCCTCTTAGTTATCTCTTGGGTCTATTCCTAACAATACAGGTCCAAGATGATATACAGGATGAGCAGATGCCAGATGTAGATGCCCAGGATGATCAGGCTGGGATGGATATTGGGGGATAGGATCCCTATCTATAGAGGGACACTACAGAGAAGGATGACCTAGATATTGATTCATTGCTAGTTAGACTAGCAATGACACAGGTACAGGCAGACTGTGTCCCTGGACTAGAGAGATAAGAAGAGTTGTACACACTAAATAGTGCACTTCTCTAAGTCATTACTTTCAAAGAAATCTATGAATGGGAAACCTTGAGAAAGCAACCTAGTGCTCCCTAGGTATGGAGTCACAAGATTGTTTGAATATTGCTCTCAGCTAGAGCTATTGAAGCATGTGACCTTGCTAGTAAACCACACAATGGGAGATTCAATGGAGACAAGGGCAAGAATGCCAATATCCTCAAGAATCAATGAAAATGAAATGCAATGCAAGCTATGCTAAGAATGAAAATGAAAGCTAAGCTACGAAAAGAAAGTATTACAAACCCTTTCTAATTAAGCTATGTGAGATAATCTAAATCATAATGGAAACTAAGCTAAATGTCATGAAAGCTATGATGCAAGAATGCAAGAATGAAACAAATGATCTTCAAAAGCTCCAAAGTCTCCAAGAAATCCTATAGCATAAGGTTAGTATTCAAAAGATGGATCTAAAAATGAGAAAAGAGCTCTCCTTTTGAAGGAATTGAAAAGGAATGGACCATGGAGATTAAGAGGAAAAATATTTAATCAAGGGTGGAGCTTGAAAGAGGAGAAATCTATGTGCACAAATATCCTTCAATGAGAAAATAAGAGTTGACTTTTTTTGTCCATATGAGACAAAAAGTATTTTTTTCTTTTTATAAAATAAGAATAATGCTTTATTTGTGCAACTTACGATAAGAGGAAAAGTGGGGGCTTTTTATTTAATAAAAAGGGAGGGAAATTCCTTTTAAATAAATAAAGACTTTAGGATAAAATGGTTAGCCCAAGGCAAATAATAAAAAATGATAAAATAGGATTCGATCAAGGAAATTGATATAATTGATAAAATGTTGATTTTTGAAAATGTTGATTCAGGAATTGATGTAGGAGCATCCTGGGTGTAAGAGCAATCTTGCATCACCCAAAAATATTTCTGTTTGCTTTTCAATAAGGGCTATCTTGTATAGAGCTTCTATTTATGGAAACTTACTATTTTTATTAAGTTGGTCATATGATCTCAGAATATTTTGATTTCATAGTTGGAGGTTCATCCTAGTCATTTCAGCCTACCAGTTGAGTTTCATTACCACATCATCAGTATTGGTGAAGTTATTGAGGTTTTTGGGTATGAAATATTTTAGGTTAATTTTGAAGGCCTTAGAGGCTTCGGATTGCGATCGACCCCTGGCTGACTGGGCAATCATTGCGTTTCTAAAAAGTGGTTACAATAGAAAAATGGAGCTATGGTTAGAAAGTTATGGCCTTCAGAAGTTGGGTTACCTAAAATCATATTTTGTATTTCTTTTGAGCCGACCCTATTGTAAAAATTGTGAAAACAAAATAATTCTATGTATAGTCAGCTTTAAGGGCTAAATTTTGGAACCTTCTCAGGCGGTGAAAATTGCCTATATAAAGAAGGCCCGTAGTGTTGTCTAGGCAGTTCTGGGTGGTAGATCTGTGTAATAATTCGAGGCTTTGTCCTACAGAATATTATAAGGGAATGCCCATGTGGCTTTGCATATTATAATTTTGAAAGTTTGTAATTCCACATTTGTGGAGATAATAAGAAGCCAATTTTTTTTTCTTCCATATTATTGTTGTTTCTCTATTTCTGTTATGTGTTGTTGTATTAAGGGGAGCACCCTTCATCAAGTGGTATTAGAGCAGGAGTTCCTAAGTGTGTAAATAGATCACCGACTGTGAGACAGTTTGCACCAGGACCGTGGTTAGGGTTTCAGCATGCATCATGAGAATGCCTCCATGAAGGAAACATGGCGAAAGAACCGGTGTTGTAACACCTGAGGTTAGAGTGCTCCAAAGACAAGTGCGAGCATTGGAAGAAGAGATTCGCAAAGGAATGAATCTTAATGTCAGAGATGAAAGTGAGGATGAAGCCGAAGAAGGAAATGATGATCAAGAAAAAGAAGGTGAAATTTTGAATCAAGAAGAAGAAAGACTTTTTTGGGCCATTTCCAAGATCAGGAAAAGACCTAAGATTGAGGTTCCTGCATTTTCAGGAAATCTTAACCTAGAAGAATTGATCGACTGGATCAATGAATGTGAAGAATATTTTGAGTATAAAGATATTGAGGATCCTGATAGGGTCAAATTCGCATAGGCTAGACTGAAAGGTCATGCAAAGATATGGTGGAAAGAGATTCAATTGGAGAGAAATAGAAGAGGGAAAGATAAAATCACAAGATGGGATTGGATGGTGGATAAATTAAAGTGACAGTTCATCCCTGTTAATTATGAGCTTGACCTACTGAAGAAAATACAAAGTTTGAAGCAAGCGGGACGATCTGTTTAGGAGTATACAAAGGAGTTCTATCAAATCCTCATTAGAATAGGCCATGTAGAGGCTGATAAGGAGAAAATTGCTCATTACCTTAATGGGTTGAGGCCAAGCATTCAAGAGGAGCTAAATCTAGTTCGAATGAATAGTATTGAAGAGGCATACTAGTTTGCCCTAAAAGTAGAGAAAAAGCTAAACAAGAAGCTCGAGAGTAGACAAAATGCAAGAGGTCACAGTGAATGATCTGGTGGATGATCATATGGAGGCCGAAATGAAGATCCTAAAAAGAAGGATGGGGCCAGTAGCAGTCAAAATTAGAAAGGAAATAACTCCAATCATTTCCAAGATCAGAATAATAGAGATCAAAGAGGAAGAGGAAGAGGACAAGGTTCAGGAAGAGGAGACTTTCATGGAACATGTTTTCACTATGGAGAAGAAGGTCATAGGGCATTTGAATGTCCTCAATGCCAAGGAAGGATGGATAGGAGGAATGAAGGCTAGGCCAAAGTTGCACATGTAGATGAAGATGCCAGATCATCAAATTTTGAAGATGCTAAAAGAGGAGAAACACTGATTAATAGAAGAGTCCTACTGAGTGGTGAGAATGAACTTGAACAAAGGAGGAGCCTGTTTCACACTAGATGCAAGTGTGAGGGTAAATGTTGTGATGTGATTATTGATAGTGGAAGCACTAACAATTTGGTGTTAGAAGAGATGGTGACAAAGTTGAAGCTCAAGAAATAGAAACACCCACATCCATATCGGATTGCTTGGATGCAGGATGACCACAAGGTCATGGTTAGTGAACAGTGCCTAGTAAAGTCAAGATTGGCGGGTACCATGATGAGGTACTATGTGATATCATGGCTATGGATGCATGTCACATGTTGTTGGGTAGAACGTGGCTGTTTGACAGATGTTCTATACACGATGGTCATGTGAATACCTATTCCCTGACAAAGGATGGAGTGTGACATAAGCTAAAGCCATTGAATGAGATCGAAGAAAAGGTATGTGGTAATGCGAGAATAACTTTTGTTGATGGAAGAAAATTCCTAGATGGTATGAGGCATGAGCATGTGTGTTTTTCTTTAATTCCAAAAGCTTATAAAGAGGAAGTAGAGGATGTACTTGTAGAGGTTGCAGATTTGTTGAATGAGTTTCAGGATATTGTATCTGATAATGTACCTGATGGATTACCACCGATAAGGAAGATCAGTCATCAGATGGATTTGATTCCAGGAGCTAGTTTGCCAAACAAGGCAGCACATAGAATGACACCAGTAGAAAGTGAAGAGTTGAATAGACAAGTACATGAGTTGTTATAGAAGGGATTGATTTAGGAGAGCCTAAGTCCATGCACTATACCAGCAATATTAGCACCAAAGAAGAATGTAGAATGGAGGATGTGTATAGATTCCAGAGCAATAAACAAGATCACAATCAAGTATAGGTTTCCATTGCCATGAATGGATGATATTATGGATTGTTTGAGTGGAGCTATGTATTTTTTAAAGATAGATTTGAAGAGTGGATATCACCAGATTCAGATCAGAGAAAGAGATGAATGGAAGACTACCTTCAAGACAAAGGAAGGATTACATGAGTGGTTAGTCATGCCTTTTGGGCTAACCAATGCACCGAGCACTTTCATGCGGCTCATGAATGAGGTTCTAAAAGAATTTTTGGGTAAGTTTGTCATTATGTACTTAGATGATATTTTGATCATTAGTAAGACATTGGAAGAGCATATGATGCATATTTGTATGGTGTTTGAGAAGTTAAGAGATGAGAAATTGTTGATTAATTTGGAGAAGTGCAGTTTTGTAAAGAAAGAGTTACTGTATTTGGGATTTGTAGTTTCAGCAGAAGGTAAGGTCTTTTCATGGTTTGGCTCGCTTTTACAGAAAGTTTATCAAAAATTTTAGTAGTATTTGTGGACCCTTGAATGAAATAATGAGAGGGGATAGAAAAGAGTTCAAGTGGACTAATGGGGCAGATAAGAGTTTTAAACTATTGAAACAAAAGGTTACAGAACAACCTATTTTAGCACTTCCTGATTTTAATAAGGTGTTTCAAGTAGATTGTGATGCTAGTGTTACTACAATAGGAGTTGTTATGAGCCAAGAAGGTAAACCTATTGCTTATTTTAGTGAGAAGTTAAATGATGCCAAGAGAAAATATTATGTTTATGATTAGAAATTTTATGCTATATTTCAGGCATTGAAGAAGTGGAGACACTATCTGCTTCCTAAGGAGTTTGTTTTGTATACTGATCATCAAGCTTTGCAATATTTGAATAGTCAAGGAAAGTTGAATCAAAGACATTTGAAATGGGTTGAGTTTTTGCAGAGTTATACATTTATTTTAAAACACATAAGTGGAAAGTCTAACAGAGTTGTAGATGCACTTAGCAGAAGGCAACTATTGCTAACAAAGATGCAGATTTAGGTGGTTGGGTTCAAGAAACTCAAGAATTTATATCTAGAGGATCCTGATTTTGGTGAAGCTTGGAAAGCTTGTAAAGAACCTATTACTCTAGATAGAATGAAGTGGCTGGATTTCATCATTCAGGATGATATGCTATTCAGAGGGAGTCAGTTGTGCATTCTAAGAAGTTATATGAGGGAGAATCTCATCAAGGAGAAGCATAGCGGAGGATTGGCTGGACATTTTGGTCATGATAAAACCCTTACTTTGGTTAGTGAGAATTATTATTGGCCACAGTTGCAGTAAGATGTTAAGAAGTTTGTATATAGTTGCAGAGTATCTCAGATGGAAAAAGGAGTGAAGTAGAATATAGGGTTGTATTAGCCATTACTTGTACCAGAGAAGCCTTGGGAGGATATTAGTATGGACTTTGTTCTTGATTTACCAAGGACATAGCGGGGACATGATTCAATTTTTGTTGTAGTTGATAGATTTTCAAAGATGGCACATTTTGTTCCCTGCAAGAAGACCAATGATGTTGTTCATGTAGCAGAATTATTTTTCAAAGAAGTGGTGAGACTACATGGTTTGCCAAAGAGTATAGTTTCAGATAAGGACACTAAGTTTATTGGATATTTTTAGCGTACATTGTGGAAGAAGTTGAAGATAGATTTGAAGTTTAGTTCATCACATCATCTGCAGACTAATGGACAAACAGAGGTGGTGAATAGGAGTTTGAAAAATTTTCTAAGATGTTTGGTTGGAGATAAGCCAATAGGATGGGATTTGATTTTACCACAAGCAGAATTTGTATACAATAATTATGTCAATAGGAGCACTGGTAAATCACCATTCCAGATTGTATATAGGAGTAGTCCAACAAATGCATCTGAGTTAAGAAAGATAGATAAAGGAGAAACAAGTAGTGTTGAAGCTGAGGATTTTGCAGAACATTTGAAGAACATCCATGAGGAGGTGAGGAAGCACATTACCAAGATGAATGTGCAGTATAAGGCTAAGGCAGATGAAAAAAGGAGGCATAAGGAATTTTAGGTTGGAGATGAAGGCATGGTTTATTTTTGGAAGGAAAGATTTCCAATTGGTACATATAACAAGTTGAAAATGAAGAAATTTGTGCCATGTAAGATACTGAAGAAGTATGATTCAGGAAATGCATATGAGGTCAAGTTGCCTACCGAGCTAAATATTTCACCAGTATTTAATGTTTTAGATCTGACAGACTATCATGAAGGAGGTGTTGAAGATGAGGTTACAGCAACACAGTGGAGTATTCCATCAACCAGTTCAGATATCAAGGAGATTGAAGACATACTGGATAGTCGTGTTGGCTGAAGCATAAGGAACATGACATATATAGAGTATTTAGTCAAATGGAAAGGATGACCTGTTGAGGATTCATCATGGCTAGCAAGGGAGGAGGTTAACCATCTTGGTTTTCCTCTCCACACCTGAGTCGTGATAGTGTCACTTTTCAAATTACCTTGGGTGTTTGATGCAAGAGCATCCTGGGTGTAAGAGCAATCTTGCATCACCCAAAAATACTTTTGTTTTCTTTTCAATAAGGTCTATCTTGTGCAGAGCTGCTATTTATGGAAACTTACTATTTTTAGTAAGTTGGTCATATGATCTCAGAATGTTTTTATTTCACAGTTGGAGGTTCATCCTAGTCATTTTAGCTTACCAGTTGAGTTTCATTGCCACATCATCAGTATTGGTGAAGTTATTGAGGTTTTTGGGTATGAAATTTTTTAGGTCAATTTTGAAGGCCTTAGAGGCTCCAGATCATGATCAACCCTCGGCTGACTAGGCAATCATGGCATTTTCGAAAAGTGGTTACAATAGAAAAATGGAGCTACGGTTAAAAAGTTATGGCCTCCAGAAGTTGGGTTACCTAAAACCATATTTTATATTTCTTTTGAGCTGACCTTATTGTAAAAATTGTGAAAATAAAATAATTCTATGTATAGTCGGCCTTAAGGGCTAAATTTATGGAACCTTCTCGGGTAGTGGAAATTGCCTATATAAAGAAAGCCCGTAGTGTTGTCTAGACAATTCTGGGTGGTAGATCTGGGTAATAATTCAAGGCTTTGTCCTACATAATATTGTAAGGGAATGCCCATGTGGCTTTGCATATTGTAATTCTGAAAGTTTGTAATTCGACATTTGTGGAGATAATAAGAAGCCAATTTTCTGTTATTGCATATTGTTGTTGTTTCTCTATTTATATTATGTGTTGTGGTATTAAGGGGAGCACCCTTCATCAAGGATTTGATAAATTTCTTAATGGGGGCCCAAAGTCTACGTGACCATTTTAGGGTGCATACATTTGCCCCTCTTTGACTAATGTGAGATCGATTTGAGATCACATGCAGTCAAAGAATGAAATTGAAATGTGAGATCTATTTGGGATCACAAAACAACCTAGATGTGTGTTTGATGGATGGGAACACATCAGGACAAGCATAAGCAAAAACTAACAAAGATAAGTTGAAAGACAAGACCAACACCTGTATAGCTAGGTGATAATCAAGTCTCAAATAAGAGATAAGAATCTCAAACAAGGCTGATTGATAAGCTGAATCAACAATTGAAGTTGATAGGTACCACCCCCTCGGTATCAAAATCAAAATTAGGTAGAGGAGAAACAACAAATTGATAAACTTGATCAAGTCGCTAGAAATCATAATCGAAGATGAAAGATGATAGGATAACCATCAAGCAGTGAAGATATGCCCATGTTTGACTAGGTTTGACTGGAAAAGATATAGGATAAAAATGGAGTCAAACCTTAGAGAGATGTGTATACACTTAAAAATGGTCATCTATGTTAGAGTTGTCATATTATAGCTAATAATTAATTAATTTAATTATTAGTCTATTATTCTCTACACTTAAGTTAGACTTAGGCATCTTATTATTCTTTAGGGTTTCCCTTTTAAGGTTTCGTGTTTCCTTTTATAAGGATTCACCTCTTTGTATTTTAATATTTTTTCACTTATTAGATCATAATAGAAATTTCTCTTTGCATGTCCATAAGATGTCTCTGGCTTTTTGGCCTCCATGATTTTCTTGGTTTCTGTTCTTTGCTTCTTCCATGTGACAGGGTTATGCATGCAGGTGTTCTTGGGAGATTAGTTTTTCACCTAATCTAACATGGTATCAGAGCCATCTTGCTACTTACTGTTCGTGTTTTGTTGAAGTGATTCAGAAGGAGGGTTTAAAAAAATTCAGTTCTGGTATTCTCTGCTGGACGTTATTTTTTGTTTCTTTTTTGCCTGCAAAAAAGAAAAAAAATAAACTTGGGGGTATTTTGAGCAAAAACGGATGCTGTCATTGCACTCAGAAGGCCTGGGAGAGTCAAAAATCATATAAAATTTGTAGTTTTTGGCCACTGTGACTTCTAGGAGAATTTTTTTGCCCTCCTAGGGCCGTACGGCTCGAAAATCGAAAAAAATTTTTTAAAAATCATTTTTTAATGATTTTTTGCGTTTAAAAAAAAATGCAGCCTTTGTTTTTTTAAAAAGTGCCACCCGCGCTCCTCCGCCGTGCCATCGGCGCTCTTCCGCCGCCGGCCTTCCGCGGCCCCAGCCGCTGCCTACACTCCGCCGCCGCTGGTCCTCCGCCGCGCCACCGACGCTCTTCCGCTGCCGGCCCTCCGTGGCCCCAGCCGCTGCCTCCGCTCTGCCGCACTGCGCGCCGCCTCCCGGCCCCGCTCCGCTCCGCCCTGCCGGCCCGGTGGGTTCTAAGCCCCGCGGTGGTCACATGGGTGATCGGGAGCTCCGGCTCTAGCCCCCTGTGCGCGCCATGCGCCCAGGGGCTCTATTTTTTTTCCAGCCCCAGGGGCTCAAAAATCCTTTTTGATGCTTTTTAAGGGTACCTGGGCTTTTTTTGCTCTATCTGGAGCATACGGAGGTCTTTTTTGGACTTCTTTATATCGTCGAAAAGCTCTTTCTAAGCTCTTTCTGATTATGAAGGTTAGGATTTTTGGATCTGCTATTTTGACAATATTTTTTTCTGTCAAAGGTGATGTTTATTTTTTGCCTTCCGGGAGCCATATCTCGTTCATCCGGACTCATTTTTGGGCTCACCATATATCGTTGGAAAGCTGGTTCCGTGAGTTATTCAGTTGCAGGGGTCTTTTATTCAGATTCTGCTCCAGGTTTTCTCTCTGAGTTTTGCACTTTCACACTCTGGCAGATTACTTGGGTTCTACAGGTCTTGGGATCTCTTCTTCTGTTCTTCTGGCTCACTCTTCTTTCTGACTTCTGAGCATTGTATGCTTCTCTTCTGTTGCATTTTTTTTTCTGTAAACGCACTGAGATAAAGTGCCTACTTTTGCATATTTGGGATCTTGTACACCTTGTGTTTGTTTGTACTTGCACTCAGTTATAAAGTGCCATGGGGGGTTATGATGTTTTGCCTTTTGTGCTCATCCACCTTTGTCAAGTGAGTGTACCTTCCACGACATTAGCCCATGCTGTGTGTCCAGAAGATCTATTCTTCTTCTTCAACACCGCCCTTTATCCTGTGTGTGTACTTTTGTTGCACTGTTGGTGTTCCTGATTCTTCTTCTTGCAGATGTTTCTGGCATTGCATTTCAGTGTTCCTATCACCCCTCTCCCTGTTCAGCATTATGGGGGGGTTCACCTGTTGGTTCTATTGCTTCCTTGGTTCGGTTGAGTGATCTACGTATTCATTTTTTGTTCCTATGTACTAGGCAGATGCAGTGGCTAGGCACCTATGCATTTCGGTGAGATGGATCATCTACTATATAGACACTCGTTCATTCCTTTTTTGGAGGTCACCTCTTCGATTGATCAGCTCTTCAGACTTTATCTTCTCTACCTGGTCATGCACTATTTCAGTGGGGGTTCCAGCAGTATTCTTTTGACAGTGTTTGCAGCTTCATGCTTCAGAGATGCTTCATGCTCTTTCTTGTTCCTTTCTTTGGGACATTCCCTAGATTAGAGGCTTTGTTTCCTTCATCTAGTTTATTTCTTGTACTTGGGTACCTGATCAGGCCTTGTTGCCGGGACCCATTGCTCTTTCATGCATTTTTGTTTTCATGCACCTTTTAGTCCTTAGTTGTTTAACTTCTCCCTAAGTTACACTTAAGGGGGGGTGTTAGAGTTGTCATATTATAGCTAATAATTTATTTATTTAATTATTAGTCTATTATTCTCTACACTTAAGTTAGACTTAGGCATCTTATTATTCTTTAGGGTTTCCCTTTTAGGGTTTCGTGTTTCCTTTTATAAGGATTCACCTCTTTGTATTTTAATATTTTTTCACTTATTGGATCATAATAGAAATTTCTCTTTGCATGTCCATAAGATGTCTCTGGCTTTTTGGCCTCATGATTTTCTTGGTTTCTGTTCTTTGCTTCTTCCATGTGACAGGGTTATGCATGCAGGTGTTCTTGGGAGATTAGTTTTTCACCTAATCTAACAATCTAGACTATTAGTCCCTTTTGCTAAAATCATCAATTGCTTGTTCTTGATCAAATCCTAGTCCTATCATTTATTTGATTATTTTCTATGGGCTAACCATCTTATCCTAAGTCTTTATTTATTAAAAAGAATATTTCCTCCCCTTTTATTAAATAAAAAGTCTGACTTTTCTTCTTATCCTAAGTTGCACAAATAAAATATTTAATTCTTATTTATAAAGAAAAATAAAAGAAAAAATAAAAGAAAAGCACTTTTTGTCTCACATGGACATAAAGTAAATGCTCAACATAAAGTAAATGCTTCTAATTTTCCTATTGGAGGATATTTGTGCACAAGGATCAAGCTTTTTTTTTCTCCACCGTTGATTAAATCTTTTGCCTCTTAATCTCCATGGTCCATTGATTTTTCACCTCCTATAAAAGAAGAGCTCTCTTCCTTATTTGCACACACAAATTTTTAGGCTATTGTTATGCTACAGGTTTTCTAGGTCATCTTGGAGCTTTTGGAGATATTCTTGCATCTAGGGTTTGAAGATTTGGAGCATTGTTGGCATTCATCTTGGATCTTCATCAACACTCTATCTTCTTATCTTCATTCTTGCATCATCATGGCTTTCTTTCTTCATAGTTAGATTTTATTTTCATGCATAGTATTTGCATTTTCATAGCTTCATTCTTAGCTTAGATTTCCTTTTATGCAATAGATTAACTTGCATTG
Source organism: Chamaecyparis obtusa (assembly GCA_027943335.1). Taxonomy (NCBI): domain Eukaryota; kingdom Viridiplantae; phylum Streptophyta; class Pinopsida; order Cupressales; family Cupressaceae; genus Chamaecyparis; species Chamaecyparis obtusa. Next base: position 2,421,417 of record BSBK01002152.1, on the reverse strand, counting down.
TCATATAGATTTTCTTTGCATTGCATACATTTGGATTCATTAGAGATATTGAAATTATTTCCCTTGTCTTCCTTGAATCTTCCATTGCATGGTTTACTAGCAAGGTTATTGGCTTAATAGCTCTAGCTGAGAGCATTCTTAAAAACCCTTACACTCCATGCCTAGGGAGCTATGGATCGATTTGTGAGGGCTCATTCTTGAGTTTTCTTGCATGTAAGGATTCATAGAAGTGTGACACATTTATTGTCCACATTTTTTCTGCCCACTATGGGGCAACCCACTTTTACATGCTGGTTTTTTATTATTTTTGAAGCTAACCCTTATGCAGATTTGTTTGGAGATGGAAAAACCCTAGATTTGAAAGATTTGATCATATCTCCCAAAAAGCTTGGTATTTTGGTCTAAAAATTGTTTTTCAAGTGGAAGACATATTAGAGAAGCTCCAAAAAAAAATTTAGAATTTTCAGAGGTGATTTGTATTTTTTATGATTTTTTCTTGATTTTTCATAAAAAATCAATTTTTGGTGCAAATCAGCATATTTTTCAAAAAAATTTATATTTCTGGAAAGGTCTTAGAATTTTATAGGGGGTCCATTCACTATGTTTTAAATTTAGAAATCATATCATAGCTCATTTGGTCAATTTATTAAAACTGGTCTGTTTTGGTAAAATAGGTTTCTAGGGCACAAATGAAGAGATTTTTCTAAAATTTTTACATTTTTGGAAAAATATCTATTTTTTGACAAAGTTCTCTTTTCTACATTTTGGGTTTAGGGTCTGAATTCATGTGATAAAAATCAGATCTTGTTGACTAGGTCAAATGCAAAAAAAATAAAATTTTGTGATGGGTATGCACTTATTTTTCATTGTTCAATGCATGATATGAGTTATCATTTGGATTATTTGCTAGTTATCATTGCTCCTAAAAATTAATTTTCAGATCTAACCCTAGGGTTTGCATAAGTTGGATATACATTGCATATCTTATTTGCTTGTTTTCTTGTCTTGTTCATTTGAAGGTGCATGACTTGTTTTCATGAAAAATGCTTAAAACAAATAAAAAAAGGGTGAAATCTACTAAGTGCATTGTGTTGGACTTGAGGTATTTTGTTACAAATCTACAACATTTAGATCTTGGGATTAAAATTGAATCTCTCATATGTTTGGCTTGAGTGTTTACATGCTTTCATAGAACACATTTCAATTGATGCTCTTAATGGGAAATGAATGAACATAGATTTGCTTTCATACAAGTTTGTGTAAGTGAATGTTTGTGTTTAAACTTTAATTAATTCTTGGTTTCAATATCAAATATCTCATTGAGTGATTGAGGGCATGGATTCATTCTTTGTTTACATAGGGAGTTAAATGCACCACTTTGTGGACTCACTCTATGTTTGCTTGGAAAGTTAAATATTTCATTAATTCAACCTTTTGTCATTTGTGAGTAGTATTGATAAGAAACTTTAGATTACTTTTGATTGATCTAGATTTCTATCTTGGGTTATTGGACTCACTAATCCACCAGCCCCTCATTTCCACCCCGTAGTTGCAAGATCAACGCTACATTAAAGGGGAGGGGTCTACAAGAAAAAAGCATTAATTGCTCCACTAGGCAACCCTTTTGTACTTTTTGGAACTCACTTGTTTTCTAAGGTGTGGACTCACTTTAAGTTTGTGTGAAGAGTTAAATGTTCCACTTTTGGACTCACTTTGAGTTTGTGTGAAGGGTTAAATGTTCCACTTTTGGACTTGCTTTACATTATCTTAAAGGGTTAAATGTTCCACTTTTGGACTCGCTTCGCATTCACTTGAAGGGTTAAGTGTCCCACTTTTGGACTCACTTCGTATTTACTTGAAGAGTTAAGTGTTCCACCTCTAGTGCTCTAAATACTTTTGATAGTGAATTACTTAGTTTTTATTTTAGAAAGCCTGCTTGGGGACACACCAGCTCAAGGGATGACCTTAACTCCTATGTTCCGGCGGAGTATAAATATCGGGAGGTGAATCCAAAAACACCTCTCTTGAGAATTTTGTTTGATATCACTCTTGGCTAAGCCTCAAAGAACTTTATACCTTTGAGAATTGAAGGAGGAGATTTGGGTTACTGTCTCCCCCCGACTGTGTGATTGTGGATTCTTCTCATCTATGGATCTGGGCCTCACGTACCTTGCGTATATCGAGGACTCCTTTTAGAAAGCCATGTATATCTTTGTAGACAGCTTGATAAGGTGTTGTTGTGTTGTAAGTGTCTATTAAAACATTTTCAAGAACATACACAAGTAGAATCTTTAATGAGTAGAAATACTAAGTCACTATTCTTGTTCATGTGCAAGGTTGCTTTGCCCCTTGCTCATTGTTTGAAGACAACTGCTTGCTTGAACTCCTTGATTATTGTCTTATGTGCTTGATCCATGATAAAAATCTATTGATATACTTGATCTTTTAAAATGCTTCAAAACTAAGATTTTTATGTTCATTGGTCATAGAGTCGTATGACTCTGCAACAGTGTCACCCAAAACCTTTTTGCTGTCTTGTTGTTGTTACAATCTGGAGCTGCTAAACTTGCATTTTAACTAGTTGTAGAGTGTCTTTTTCTGTTCTTACCTAAAGATGGTCTATTATCTACATGCTTAGTCTTGTTCTAGACTAAAAAAAATGAGCTAAAACTATTTGATTTGAGCTTGATGAATGCTACTCTTGATCACTTGTCACATCACGGTTACCTCTCTAGCTACTTGCTTATTGAGCTTCTTGCTCACTGCTTAGCTTTAGTCAATTGATTTTTGTAAGTGCTTGAGCACTTTTGATGAGCCATCTCTCTATTGTTCTACTTTGACAAGTGATCTTTATTAGCTTTTCTTATCTCAAATCTGAGAAATTTTGTCTCATTCTATTAGTCAACCAAAATCTCTTTTCATGCCGGTTACAACTCGGTCTCAATTTGAGTAGGAGAGTCATCTTCCGTTCAATTATACACAGTTACCTTCTCCAACTAGATGCTCATGAGCACCCATTAGCAACAACATTTCTAGTTCAGACCAATCTGAGGATTCTAAGGCTACCCCGTGGTACAAAGGAGGTTTCCTCTTTTCTGCATTCAAGACCCCCAAAAACACAGATAGTGTCTCACTCACTTTGACAGAACAAGAAAAATTTCAACTCTTGCAAGAACACTTTGAGCGTAAGGATAACCAAGCACGCTTAGAAAAATAACAAAATCAACAAAGGATGAATGCTGCTAGGTGCATGGCTTATAGAGGGACATTTCATGAGCAACCTGAGACTAGTAATCATGAGCATAGATCTCTTTTCAATGGCAACAATGGCAACAACACACCACCAAGATATCCTCCAAGACCCACTTTTGGTATGCCTTCTTCACCTCCTAGACCTCCTCCCTCTCAACATGAGGCAGAGGTTGATGATGAGATTTCTAGTGAGGATCTTATGAGATTTGAACAAGATGTGGTCTCTCAACGAATGATGCATAAGCTTTTAGAGTGTAACGACGATCAGTACTTTCAATATATGACTTCTAGAGGATACAAGCTTCCTCCCGGCTATGATGTCAGAAAAATTGTCCAACAATGAGTACCAACTGAGTTGGAAGTTCTTCAAGAAGAATTACATCAAACAAATCAATGCCTTACCCAAATGGCATTAGAAAGAGAGCCTCCAAAGGTCTCTTTTGTAGAATCAATTTTTGCTCTTCCTTTTGATAAAGATCTATACATGGTCCCATTTCCTAAGGATATTGAGGTTCCTAAATATGACAAGTATGATGGAAATGGTGACCCTGATGACCATGTGCATCATTTTTATGCTCTTAGTATGGAATTTCTTCATGAAGACACATATCTTCTACGCTTATTCCCTTGAAGCTTAAGAGGCCAAGCTTTAGAATGGTTTGCAAAATTGACACCACCTCTTAAGACTTTTGATGAGTTGGCTCAGCGATTTACCCAGCAGTACTCTTACAACATTCAACAACTTGCCATTGTGATAGATCTCGGTAATCTAAGACAACATCAAGGTGAGCCATTTGCAACTTACTTACAATGTTGGAGGTCATTGTATTCTTGATATCCTCATCAGCTACCCGAAAGAGAAAAGATTGACATTTTCATCAACACACTTGTGCCTGAGCTATTTTATGATCTAAGGAAGCAACTGTTCTCCTCCTTCCATGACATGGTTGAAAGTGCATATCAGATTGAGGATGTAGCTATAAGAAAAGGGGATATTTTTATTAATAAAGATGCTAAAGGCAATGGTAAGGACAAGAACAAACCTTGGAATAAGAACAAGTATGTTGCTGATGCTCCTAAAGTTAAAGAGCCTACTTTCAATCTCTCCAATGCTATCTATGCAGCAAAACAACAAGAAGCTAGCAATGCTCACAATGCTCCTAAACCTCAATATGTAGATAAGCCTAAGAAGTCATTTCGAAAGTGAGTCTATACCAAGTTGGCAGAACCTTACGATGTGATCCTTAAGACTTTGGTTGACAATGGATATCTTACGCTTCCTGATAAACCTGGTAACTGGGATCTGATAAATAAGCCTGATTGGTGGATAGAGGATCATTACTACCATTATCATAGAAACAAGGGACATCCAACAGAAAATTGTTTTAGGCTTAAGGATGATATTCAGGATCTTATTGAGAATGACACAATCTCCACTGATGGCTTAACTAAAAATTCTGATCACACAGCTTTCAAAGATCCTCTACCTAAGCATGATAAGGGGGAAACCTCTCAAGCACATAAGAAGAATCATGATGCTAAGATCAATTACATGTGTCCTTCTAATACACCTGTGATCAACATGGTAGAGCCTGTTGAGAGCATTCAAATGGTGAGGTCTCAAGATGATAATAAAGCCAATCATGGTAAGCCAAAGTTGATCTTGCAAACACGTGATAGTTCATCTTCCCAAAGTGAGACATTGAATGCTGTTACTAGGGGGCAAGCCAAGATTGTCCTTAAAACTACACAAAATCCTAAACAAGCTTTACCTTCCAAACAAGCGGCTCCTTCAGCCACCCCTAGCTATGATCTTGTCCAACATTTGCACAAGACACCGGCTCAGATATCAATCCTTGAGTTGTTTCGGTTATCCCCTTCACATAGAGAGATTCTTGATAAGGCTCTACGTACAACATGTGTTCCTAATGACATTGATCCAGATCAATTTCAGGCTATGGTCAACCACATTTCATCTCCACTATCTCTCTCCTTTTCTATAGAAGATGACATATCTATTGCTCACCCGCATAATCTAGCTTTACACATTGACATTCTAGTCTACAATACCCAAGTCCGCCAAGTCCTAATAGACAATGGTGCAGGGTTAAATATTGTTTCTTTCAATGTCATACAACAGTTGGGTTTGTCAGAATTTGCTATGGATTCTAAGAAGAAGATTACTATAAAAGCTTATGATGAAGTGGAAAGATCTTCCAAAGGTCTTGTCACATTGCCTGTCTGAGTGGGCCCTATCACAAAAGATATTAACTTCCAAGTATTGGATGTTCCACTTGCATATAACATTCTTTTGGGTTGTCCTTGGATCCATGACATGTAGGCTGTTCCTTCCACTTATCATCAGTGCGTCAAATTTCCATACAATGGCACTGAAATTGTGATTCATGGAAACCATACTATTGCTATTAATTCTCTCGCTGCTACTAAAAAATTTGTTCCTCACAATGAACCTACTGATGATCCTAGTACGTCTCTAGTTGCTGCTGAGAAATCATTTAAGATGATGAGCCTTAGTATGGGTCAATATAAACTGGATTCCTTTGCTTCTATACCTATTTCTCCTAGGTCATATGGGAAACCTTCCACTTTTGCTATGGTGATCCTTGAAGCCGAAAGAGAAGAACAAGTTGTTCATGAGTGGATCTATAGAGAAGATGCCCGAAATACTCCCATGCTCAGTAATTTAGACACAGATACAGATGAGTCACCAATACACACTATGGCTCACATGGGAGATGATCTTCCCTCTACTTCACTTCTTTGGGGAGAAAATGTATATCTACTGATGATATGGATGTTGATATGGTTCATTCTTGTAGTAACCATCCCGACGTGGTTGATGGGTCTTGTGTGGGGTCTAATGAGTTTGTTCCTCGTATTGCCTTAGTGGACCACACTGGTTCTTCTATGACAAGTCTAGATCTAGCCACTTTTGGAGCTTACCCTATAGGCTCAACCTCTCTTGTTACCAGAGATGACACCCCTCACATAAATGCTATTGAACCGGTCACTTCATTTCATCTTGCATCAACACCTATTACTTCTTCCACCAGCAAACTAGCCACAAAAAAGATTGAATCAGCAATCAAACATCACAGTCATCAAGTCAAAAGAAAAGAGAAATGGTCAGATGGAAAAAACCACATTGTGGCGGTATCCAAACCTAAGAAAAGTAAAAATAAAAATCTTCTCAAAAATATTGATTATCAAATAAAAGATGACAAGCTGATTCTCTACAAAAAAATGATGCACTACTTCAAGCATGATCTCATATCTGTTACACTTCAACCCATTCCTAGAGCTAAGAACAAAGTTGGTAATGCCTTGGTTACTTCAACATCCATCTTACAAATGAAAAAGCATAAATTTTGCTTCAAGTACCTGGTGGATGAATTACGCTATCCTGCTCACAAATCTTACAATCCTACCATCTTTTCATATCTTCCACCTCATATTCCTCTTGCAAATCCACCACGCCATTCCTTCCGCCATCCCTTACACTTTGCCTTTGTCTCTGGTGACTTGTATAGGAAGGTTCTAGATGGAACTCTCCTTAAGTGTCTATAAATAGAGGAGTCAAAAAAAGTGGTAACTGAAATCCATGATGGCATATGTGGATCACATTCTAACGATCCTTCGCTAGCTCAGACATTGCTTAGGGCTGGTTATTATTGATCAAACTGGTTGAGACCTCCTATCATCATATTTATAGCATTTGGGCCTAGGGCCTATCAGTTCTCTACATCAGAGGAAGCAGATTCTTGATGCCCATTTCTGTCTGGGGCATCCTTTGTACATATTTTATGATCCTGAAAAAATACCAAAAAAATTCATATATGATGCTAAAAAAATCCTAAAAATCATAAAAAGTACTGAAAAAATGAGCATCCTAGTGAAAACCTAGCAATAGGCACTTTGATGTCTCACCAAAAAAATCAAAAATTCAAAACATCAAAAAACAAATTGAAAAAGTGCCTTGGTGAAAACCTGGAAACAGGCTCCTTGGTAGCAAAAATACAAAAAAATTATAAAAAGTCCTGAAAAAATTGCAAAAAAATCTATCAAGTGGCAAAAACCTACAAACAGGTGCTGCTTGAGACCCTCTGCACCTATTTCTATCAGTCTTGCATGGTTCTCCTTCACTCCACTTCTCTCTTTGCCTCTCTTAGCCTGGAATTGACTCTTGTCTTAGTCTAGGGGGCATCCATTGTTTTTAGCTTATCTTGGGTCTCTTTGTGCATTTGGGTTTCAAGTGTTTCTTAACACTTAATACACTACCCTAGCATCAAGTGTTTCTTAACAATTATCAGATATCCTCCCGCTGTCTTGGATGATGCAATATTTCTCACTGGCAGATGTGATACTCAAAGTTTGACTCTATGACCTACACACACGCACTTGACTCGCTGAGATTTGTTTGACTTTATTTCTTTGTGTGCTGTCTATGATGATTTATTTGCTAAGTGGTCTCTCCCTGAGAAGTTTTCGATGATGCATAGCTAGAAGACTGAGGGTATGAGAACATGTTTTATTTCTTTATCTGCTTGTGGGTATATTTTGTTAGTCCTCACTATCATGAGCATTTATGCTGGTCTTACTTGACACTATGGACCTACAAGGTATTATCCTTGACTGTTTTGCAAGTGCATGCTTATAGTCATCTTGACTTTCTTATGTCTCGATGCGAGCATAATCTTGCTATATCAAACTTAGGTAATCTCACTACACTAGTCATCTTGACCTACATGTCTTTGATGCTTAGGTGGGATTCCCAAATTTCTATCTGATATAGATCATATTCAGATCCACATAGTTATGCTAGTGTGTATTGTATGATCTTGTGATGCTACCAATAATGCTCAATGATGAATATTAGATGTCTATTGGCTTTGTGACCTTGAAAGTAAACCACTTTTCATGTAGCTTGCATTCTTAAGTTCATGTTAGTTAGTTTTGCATCTTGCATATGGAGAGAGCTCTCCTTTATCTTTCGTGGACTTGTTAATCAACTGCGCTCACCTTTTGCTTCTTCCCAATCATGTCTTTCACTTCTTGTCTTTCATATCACATCATTTTCCTTTCATTTCAGGATCCAAACCAAAATCTGAGTTCACCTTGATCACCCAACTCATCTTTTTCCTTCTTCCATGCAGTTGGTTAACCTTTTGAGGCCTGATCCTTCGATCTTCACTGGGGCATTCTTCACCTCTTCATCCCCATCTCTCTCAACTTCCAGTCTTTTATTCACTTTCAAATCCCAAGTTCAAATCCCCCTTCATGGTGTTTACAGGTTGAGGGACCAATAGGTTCATGCCCCGTGTCTCATGTGTGGGGCATACCCTCACTGCTTGATGGTTATTCTATTCTCTTTCTTCGATTATGATTTCTAGTGATTTGATCATGTTTCTCTTGCTTTTGCAATCCCTCCACCTAGATTTCACTTTCAATCCCGAGGGGGTAGACACATCATATATTATTGGTTATCTCTTTCCTAAGTGTTCAGTACTGTCACTACCAGGCTAACCATGTAGGATTTTCTATCTCTCTGCACTTCATTCTTTGGAGTCAGATCGCTATTTGCTTGCCTTCTTGGCTATCTGCTTGCCTTTTTGGCTATCTCTTGCCTTCTTGGCTGATCTATTCTTTGATGTAATGTGTTCTTAAATCAATCACACATTAGTCAAAGAGGGGAAAATGTATACACCTAAAAATGGTCATCTAGACTATTAGTCCCTTTTGCTAAAATCATTAATTGCTTGTTCTTGATCAAATCCTAGTCCTATCATTTATTTGATTATTTTCTATGGGCTAACCATCTTATCCTAAGTCTTTATTTATTAAAAAAAATATTTCCTCCCCTTTTATTAAATAAAAAGCCCCACTTTTCTTCTTATCCTAAGTTGCACAAATAAAGCATTTAATTCTTATTTATAAAGAAAAATAAAATAAAAAATAAAAGAAAAGCACTTTTTGTCTCACATGGACATAAAGTAAATGCTCAACATAAAGTAAATGCTTCTAATTTTCCTATTAGAGGATATTTGTGCACAAGGATCAAGCTTCTTTTTTTCTCCACCGTTGATTAAATCTTTTGCCTCTTAATCTCCATGGTCCATTGATTTTTCACCTCCTATAAAAGAAGAGCTCTCTTCCTCATTTGCACACACAAATTTTTAGGCTATTGTTATGCTACAGGTTTTCTAGGTCATCTTGGAGCTTTTGGAGATATTCTTGCATCTAGGGTTTGAAGATTTGGAGCATTGTTGGCATTCATCTTGGATCTTCATCAACACTCTATCTTCTTGTCTTCATTCTTGCATCATCATGGCTTTCTTGCTTCATAGTTAGATTTCATTTTCATGCATAGTATTTGCATTTTCATAGCTTCATTCTTAGCTTAGATTTCCTTTTATGCAATAGATTAACTTGCATTGTCATATAGATTTTCTTTGCATTGCATACATTTGGCTTCATTGGAGATATTGGCATTCTTTCCCTTATCTTCCTTGAATCTCCCATTTCATGGTTTAATAGCAAGGTTATTGGCTTAATAGCTCTAGCTGAGAGCATTCTTAAAAACCTTTGCACTCCATGCCTAGGGAGCTATGGATCGATTTGTGAGGGCTCATTCTTGAGTTTTCTTGCATGTAAGGATTCATAGAAGTGTGACACATTTATTGCACACAAGATGAAGTGAATGAAGGTGAATGAAAGACTAGAAGGTCAGAAGAGATGGGGGTGAAGAAATGAAGGTGCCCCAACAAAGATCAAAGCATCAGGCCTCAAATGGTCAGCCAACTATGCAGAAGAGGGTTAAAATTTTGAAATGTGATTTTGACTATCAAGATGAACTCAGATTTCAATTTTGATCCTGAAAATGGATCCAGGACATCGAAATTAGCTAGGGGTGCAATTTTTGCACAATTGTAAGGTGTTTTGAAAATTGGTCAAAAAGTCAAAATGCTATAAAAGGGGGGGAAAAAGGTCATTTTCAAAATCATTTGTCTTTTAGTGAATTGAGAATATTTAGAGCTTAGAGAGAGAAAATGGCCTAGAAAGCAGTGAGCCTGATCCATAGGCATCGATTTGAGCACGCTCAGTTGCACAACCGGCCTCCGCAGTATGGTGCCCCGGTATGTTTACAGAAAAACTCACTTTGTTGGTCATTTATGAGCTTTAATGTCAATTTAAAACATGTTTTTAAAGTTTTTAAAACTTTGTCTAATTTTCTTTGTACAAAAAGTTGTACAATACTTTCTAAGTATCGTACCCTTTGAGGATCTCTATCGTGCGATACTTCGTGGGTCAAAATAGTGTCGCATCGATATTGAATCTAGTGTCGCACGACACTAGATGAAATATCATGTGATGCTATGTGAAGTATCCCAGGAAAAGATACCATTGTACTTCTATTGGAGAAAGTATCACATGATACTTAGTCAAAAAGTAGTATCGCATAGTATAGAAAAATAACATGTTTTAATGTTTTTGAGGCAAAATGACACGGGTCCTCACAATGTTTGTTTTTAAGATGTTTTATACTAATTTTTTACATCCATCATGATATGTTCTAACATCTGGTTTGGGTTAAATGGCTTGCAAGAGAACTTTCCTGTGCTACTCATTAGAGCACTGAGGGTGACTAGACTATGATGTATTCAGGATCTCAATGATCCAGGGTGAGCAGACCTAAGGGAGATGGGGTTTGGCTATTTACTACAGATGCCCCATATTTGGGCTGATCATGGGTTGTTGACTGGGCTAGCCAAGAGATGGTATAGCAAGCACAACACCCTCCACTTTCCCACTAGAGAGGCTATGATTAGCCTAGAGGATGTCTATCGGATCCTACGGGTTCCAAGCCATGGAGATCCTATAAGTATAATCATGTTTATAGATAGTCATAGATGTAAAGTTTCCATATGATAAAAATTGCCATGATTGTTTGTTGGCATAGGTGTAATATGATTAGGATCTGACAGAGGGGAGATAGATCATGTAGGATATGTTTCAGGATGTCACTATCATTGACAAGCATCTGACCTGGGATCAGTTAGTTGAGGATTTTGGTAGGGATTTTCTGATGCCATGCATCATTTGTTCTATTATAGCATAGGTCCTTATTACTGACAGGAGTCGGAAGGGTTTTCCATTGGGATGGGGGAGCTTAGTGGTGGATTTGATTTCTCACCCACGGTGGATGGCATGGGGGCCAGCCATCCTTGCAAACATGTATCATGAGCTCCATGAGATAGTCTATTAGGAGAACAAGACCTAGGCATGTGAAGTCATTCTCGCTCAGATATGGGTGTGGGAGCACATTTCTATAGTGCAACCACAAGTGTAGTTAAGGGAGCAAAGACACCCCTATATATATAGGTACACAGGATTCATCTCCCAGCCACATAGCGGAGATGTCACATATTATTGCTAGGTACTAGATAAGCTCACCTCATTCTAGTGGAGACCATACAGGGCATGTGAGTAGTGGGGTGACTAGGATGAGTTGGATTACATGCTATGTAGTCAGCCACTGGTAGGTTGGCACTCAGATATTGTGGAGAGATTTGTGATCACCCGTGTCTGGAGACAATTCAGGTGCCAATAGAGAGTACCTACCGAGACTACCACATACACTTGGGTTAGGGATGAGGAGGGCTAGGGTTGGCTATCAATGCTAGATTACTAGTAGGAAGCATAGGATATAGCTATGATACGCCAAGAGCCATGGGAATACCTCCCAAATATGGCAGATGAAGGAGCTAATGTAGCCTATAGGGTAGAGTGGCAGAGGTTCCCATTCCCTAGCTTCACTATACTTGATGCATAGCTGACAGCTTAGGGGGATGATGGAGATGATGGGGATGGAGGAGATGGGGGAGGGAGAGGGAGAGGGAGAGAGACTACATAGAGCTCTTGATCAGGTGGCTGAAAATGGCCATGGGGATAGGTTTCTATAGATGAGGGTGATGATGGGGTGAGGCCAGCTCACCACCAGGTGGATGTTAGGCAAGATCAGCCTACAGGGGAGATGACCTAAGAGCTAGGATCCAAGTCATGGAGACAAAGATGTATCATCTATGAATCACCATAGCTATCAAAGAGTAGAAGTTGATGAATCTGAGAGCTGAGCTTGAGTGACAGGATAGGGCCATATAGGTTGCTACTACAGAGTCACGGAGAGAGGCACCATAAGAAGCATATTATCATGGGCTCTATCTACAGGTTGTTCCATAGGGTTAGAGAGCATTGCCTTACTCTACTATTGCTAGGAGATCTAATATGGTACTAGACATGGCACCACCTCCTCCACCACCAGCACCACATGATGGTGGTAGCGAGTCCTAGGTCTAGGTTAGATAGATGTATAGAGACATATCCTGGGACTTGATCCATATTTTTTTATCCCATATTGTATCATGAAATTTTTTTATATATATGAGATTATTGGATTTGGTGATATATCTTGTGTACTTGTCCTACTTGTGATGGATGTTTCAATTTTTATATTGTCTTGTCATATTGCTCAAAATGTATGATATATATGCTCATGTATAATCTCTCTCATAGATGTATGTTTAGTTCTCATGTTTATGATATAGACGCATGTTTCTGAAAATGATCTATTTGGGATAGATATGATGATAAGATTAACCCCTTGTGATGACAAGAATAGGATGTGATGTGAAAGACAAGGAGTGAAAGACATGATTGAGAAAAGGAAAGGTGAGCGCAGTTGACCGATAGGTCTATGGAAGATGAAAAGGAGAGCTCTCTCCATATGAAAAATGCAAAACTAAAATAATATGAACCTAAAAATGCAAGCTACTATGAAAAAGTGGTTTAATTGCAAGGTTTCAGAGCTTTTAGACTCTAATATTCATCATCAAGCATTATTAGTAGCATCAGAAGATCATACAATGCACACTAGTATGACTATGTGAATCTAAATATGATCTATATCAGATAGATATGTGGGAATCCCACCTAGGCATCAAAGACATATAGGTCAAGATAACTAGTGCAGTGAGATTACCTAAGTTGGATATAGCAAGATTATACTCCCATTAAGACACAAGGAAAGTCAAGATGGCTAGAAGTATGCTCTTGCACAAACAGTCAAGGATAATACCTTGTATATCCCATTTTCAAGTGGAACAAGCATAAATGCTAATGACAATTAGGACCAACAAAATATACCCACAACCAAAAAAAGAAATAAAACATGTCCTCATGCCCTCAGTCTTCTAGCTATGCATCATCGAAAACTTCTTAGGGAAAAGAACACTCATCAAAGAAATCATCATAGACTGCACACAAAGAAATAAAGTCAAACAAGTCTCAGCGAGTCAAGTGTTTAAGTGTGTGTGTGTGTGTAGGTCATAGAGTCAAACTTTGAGTATCACATCTGTGACTAAGAAATACCATATCATGCTAGACTATAGGTGGGATATTTGATAAGTGTTGAGAAACACTTAACGCTAGGGTAATGTTGAAAAACATAGTTGGGGTGGTGTCAAAAAACATCGTTTGTAAGATGTCCTAAAAAACAACACATCCTAGATTCCAAAGCTAACATAGTTATGCCCCCTAGAGAAAGACAAAGGCCAATTCGAAACCAAGGTAACAATGTCAAGGCATGATGGAGAAAGGCTAAGTGTCAAGGATGCATGCTAAGAAACATGGGTGCAAAAGGCCTCAAGTAGCGCCTGTTTCCAGGTTTTCACCACTTGGAGATTTTTTTTATTTTTTCAATTTTTTTGTATTTTTGCTACCAAGGTGCCTGTTTCCAAGCTTTCACCAAGACACTTTTTCTATTTTTTTATTTTTTTTGTATTTTTTAAAGACTTCATATGCTTTTTAGGATTTTTTTAGCATCATATATAAATTTATTTTTTTGGAATTTTTTTTAGGATCAATAAGTATGTACAAAGGATGCCCCCAAATAGAATAGGCATCATGGATAGAACTTCTTGAGGTGCAAGACATTGATAGGATCAAGGAGTTGTTCCCCCTCTACATCAAATAGTAAATAAGCACATGTACCAAAAGTGACAGTAATGATGTATGGTCCAAGCCAATTAGGTTCAAACTTCCCCTTTTTCTCTCTATGTTGTTAGTTCTTAGGGTTTTCTCATAGGACAAGATCCCCCACTTGAAATTCTCTAGGGAAAACCTTCTTATTGAATGCTTTGGACATATGCTTTTGGTAGACTCTCATGTGATCAAAAGATGCTTTACATTTTTCATCTAGAAGTTCTAGTTCTTGAAGCCTCATCACACAGTAGTCTTCATCTGTCACTAAACCTTTAAGAGAAACTCTAAGAGAAGGAATCTCCACCTCTAAAGGTAACACTTCTTTAGCACCATAAGTGAGGGAAAAAGGAGTAGCCCCTGTTAGAGTATGAATACTCATTCTATAGGCCCACAAGGCTAGATTTATCTGTAGATGCCAATCTCTACCATTCTTGTGAACTGTTCTATGGAGGATTTTGAGAATAGTTTTATTTGAAGCCTCTACTTGTCTATTTCCTTGTGGGAAGTAAATAGAGGACTAGTGTTGTTTTATCTTGAATTTCTTGCAAAGATGTTTAAGGTCCTTATTTTTAAACTGACCTCCATTATCAATAATTATCTCAGAGGGCACTCCATACCGACAGATGATATGGTTCAAAATAAACAAAGAAACTATCTTGCCTGAGGCAATAGAAAGTGGGACAACTTCTACCCATTTGGTAAAGTGATCAGTAGTAGTGATAATGAATTTGTGTCCACCTGATGAGTTGGGATGAATTTTCCCAACAAGGTCAAAGGCCCAATGCTGAAATGGCCAATGAGAAATAGAAGGAATAAGTTCCCTACCTGGGGCATGTATCAAGTTACCATGTTTCTGACACTTTTCACAAGATTTAGCAAAAGCTACTACATTTGTCTACATGGTAGGCCAATAATACCCCACCCTAAGCAACCTTTGGGCCATGGAAAGACCATTGGAATGTCCTCCACAAATGCCCTCGTGAATGTCAACTAATTCTTGGTTGGACTCATCCTTCTCTAAACACCTAAGAAGTGTCCCATCTAAACCCCTCCTATACAGATCACCAGAGATAAGAGGGTGGTGACAGGCATTTCAGGTTAGGTTTCTTCATTCAGATCGGTTGAAGGTTTCAGGAATAGTACCATGACAGAGGTATGAGTAAATGGCACCATAGCGAGATGACTCATGGCCAATAAGGGTATAAACAACTTGGCTTTCTTAGGAGTCATAGATGGGATAACATAGCTCTTCCACCAGGAATTCAAATTTGGACTCATGTTGTTCTAGCTAAAGAAGTGAAGCCAATGTAGCCATAGCATCAGATGCTTTATTCTCTACTCTAGGGATTTGTTGAAATGTAACAAAGGTGAAGTATCATCACAATGAATCAACCATTTTCTTATAGGGTACCAATTTTTCATCTTTGGTTTGGTATTATACATTAACTTGGTTGACTATCAATTGTGAATCCCCATAAATATGTAGCTCTGTGATTCTCCACTCTATAGCCATTTTTATTCCATTTGTTAAGGCCTCATACTCAGCAATGTTATTTGTGCATGGGAACAAAAGTTTGTAAGACTTAGGAATTGTGTACCCATGAGGTGAAACAAACAACACTCCTACACCAGAACCATTTTGCATGAAAGAGCCATCAAAGAAAATCTTTCATGTTCTTGTAGTCATGTACATTATGTGCTCATCTATAAATTCAACTTGAACTGGTGTTTTGTCTTGAATTGGAAAATCAGTCAATTGGTCTGCAATGGCCTATCCTTTTATAGCCTTATGCTCAACATACTCTATGTCAAATTTTGAAAGAATCATCATCCATTTAGCAAGTCTACCCATGAGGGAAGCCTTACTGAGCAAGTATTTTAGAGGATCAATTTTTGTAATGAGGTGTATTGTATGCACAAGCATGTAATGTCACAACTTTTGGGAAGCAAACACCACTGCTAGGCAAAATTTTTCAATACTAGTGTAGTTGACCTCATATGACACAAGAGTATGGTTGATGTAATATATAGCTCTTTCTTTTCTAGTATCATCAAGTTGAGCCAATAATTCCCCCATGGAAGATTTTGTTGCTGAGACATACAATATGAGTGGTTTTCCTAGGATAGGAGGCATTAAGATTGGAGGATTGGCCAAGTATTTCTTGATTTGGTCCATGCTTTGCTGACAATCTTCATTCCAA
The DNA here is from genome assembly GCA_027943335.1 of Chamaecyparis obtusa. NCBI lineage: Eukaryota > Viridiplantae > Streptophyta > Pinopsida > Cupressales > Cupressaceae > Chamaecyparis > Chamaecyparis obtusa. The sequence continues at coordinate 2,404,906 of BSBK01002152.1, read as the reverse complement.
ACACATTTAACCCCTTCATGTAAAGTCTTATTAAAGGGTTGAGCTCTATCAGCCAGTTGTGAAATAAACCTCCTTATAGGCTGAAGGCATCCCTGAAGACTCCTCATTTGACTGATGTTTTTGGGAGGCAGCATATCCATTATTGCTTGAACTTTCTCAGGGTCCACCTCTATTCCTTTAGCTGAAATGATAAATCCTAGGATTTTTCCAGAGGTGACTCCAAATGCACACTTTTTGAGATTTAATCTTAATTGAAACTATTCCATACGATCTAGAATTACTTCCAAATTGCCTAGGTGTGTACCCCTTTTTTTTTATTTTGCCAAGGTGTCATCCACATAGTCTTCCATCTTTTTATGCATCATGTCATGGAAGATAGTAGTCATAGCTCTTTGATATGTAGCTCCTACATTTTTTAATCCAAATGGCATGACAGTCCAGCAATAGGTTCCCCATGCACAAGTGAATGTAGTCTTTTCCTAGTCTTCAGGAGCTATTTTGATTTGATTATACCCAGAAAAACCATCCATCAAAGAATAGATCTCATAACCTGTGGTCATGTCCACTATCATGTTTATGTTTGGAAGTGGAAAATCATCTTTTGGGCATGCTTTATTAAGATCCCTAAAATTTGTGCAGACACGAATGGAATTGTCATGTTTTGAAACTGGTACAATATTGGATATCCATTTGGCATAATCAATGGCTCTTATAAATCCTGCACTGAGGAGTTTCGCTAATTCAGCTTCAACAAGAAGAGCTATGTGGGGATGCATTTTCCTCAATTTCTATTTTACTGGTTTGATACCTAGAGCTATGGACAAGTGATGCATAATGAGACTAGTGTCCAATCCTGGCATGTCTGAATACATCTAAGAAAAGTTAATCTTCTTTCTCTATAGGAACTTGATATATGCCTCTTTTTCCTATGTTGATAGAGACTGAGCTAAGTGCACAATTTGTGGAGCCTCTTGTGTATTCAAGTTAACTAGTTGTGTAGGCTCAACAAGCACTAAAGGCCTATTCTGAAAGTAACTTGGGAGATGATTGAGTACCTCATCCTTAGGCACCTCGAAGAGGTTTTCACCTTCAGATACATCCTTTATTTTTACTTTTTTAGGTTCTGACACCACCACATAGTAGTTTTCACCATCAGAACTCTTATTCTTTTTTTCTTTTCTTTTCATTTTGTGACTAAGGTACTTGATATCTAGTTTTGTCATGCTTGTAGTTGGTTCATTGGTGGAAGAGACTATAGGTTCAAGAGCATTTAGGTAACATGTTATATCATAGTCATTTTGAAAATTTAGAAGCTAAGGCTCTTGATAGCACTGAGACCAATCAATTAAGTGAGGATTGGCAAGGGGTAGATCAATGACTGGTTTAATATTGTGTATGCGAATGGTATCATCTTTGGTGATTACAGAGTTAGGATTCGTCAAGTATCCCTCTAAGGTACCCAAATTAGGACTTATCCTACCAAGTGAAGCATCATCCACTAAAGTGACTCATGGATTCCAATCCTCTAATCCTACACTAGACTTGTTAGTTACCTTGGGTTGGGAGCCATATGTATGGACAACATCAATGTCCATGTCAACTATAGAACAATCAGAAAGAGTCTCCCACTCATACTCATGTGAGTCTGTATCTAAATCCCAGCTAGGATGTTTACACCAAGCATATTTTTTAGGCCTTGAGGTAGAGGCTTCAATGTCACCAAGGGTAACACCTTCTTGAATGCCATTTGTGTATTGATGTTCTTGAATAGAATTCTCAACATGATCTTTAATAGTGGATTGTTCTTGTTGTAGGTCTGAAACTGTTGGATTGATAATTGAAGCATCTAAATCTCCCCAAAGGAGATTGGTGGAAGGGACCCAATCTTCACACCTATCTATTAACATATAATGTGCTATCCCCAGGTATACAAACTTCTACTCCATTATAGAGGAACTTGACACATTTGTGGTAGGTGGATGACACCACTTTCATGTCATAGATCCATGGTCTACCAAACAAAATATTGTAGGCTAAAGGACCAGTATCAACAATTTGGAACAAAATGTCCTTTTCAATAGGACCAATCCTAACAGGAAGGATGACCAAGCCTTTGGAGATTCTCTCTACCTCATTATAGGCTTTGATGGTTATTTTCTTATGAGTATCAATAACTTGCTCTAAGTAACCAGTATCTTCAACAAACTCAAGGAACAAATATTGAGCCCAGCACCCCCATTAATCAACACACACCTGACACAGGTCTTTTGGATCATGACTTCAATATGAAGGGAAAGATTATGCAGATGGCTCAAGGCTTTGTCATCTTCTTCTAAGAATGTGAGGTAATGAGGGTTGGCAAGGTGGTTAACCATGTTTTGGAATTGGTCAACATCTATGTTGTTAGGAAAATTGGTTGTATGCAAAGCATCCTCAAGGATAGGCTTATGTCTTGGAGACAATTCTAGGAGTTCAAAAATTGAGATTTGAGTTGGTGTTCTTTGTAACTAGTCAACAAGATTGTAGCTCATTTTGGGATTGACTGTTGACTTGGTGGTGACATTCTTGGATGTCTTGCTTGGGTTTGCTAGACTGGTTGGAATTAGGACCTCTAATAACCACATGACCTTGACTTTGGCTTCTGGTGACAGTGTTAAGAGCTTGGGTAGATCTTTGAGAGTTAGAACCCCTAAGCACCACCACAGGTTCTTCATCAAATATAGGAGGAGAGCTCACATCATGACTATAACAATCTTTGTTTTGCATCATGTTGACATTGTCCTCAACAATCTCAAGCATATTAACCACATTTTTTGCACTTGTGTAGGTATAGCTGATTGTAGCTTTGCCATTCTTGGGTTGAGAAGCTTCCCTCTTTTCATATTTGGGAAAAGGTTCCTTGAATGCCTTGTAGTCTACATTTGTGTTCAACCCATCAATCTAAAGTTTACCACCTTCAATAAGATCCTAGATGAGGTGCTTAAGCTTCTAGCAATGTTCAATGTCATGTCCAATTCCATTGTGGTATTTGTAGAAAGCTTTTTCATTCCACCAATGTGGCTTAACATCAAGTATGTGAAAGTTCACTAGATCTTGTGGTTGTGCAAGATTATTGGCAATAAGGGTCTTGAAAACATCCTCATAGGAGTCACCCAGCTTAGAAAATTGTCTCAACTTTTTCTTGGGATTTTCTTGATACTTAGGTTTATTCTCTTGTTGATTGGAGGATGTATTGAGCTTCATAGCTTGGACTACACTAGACAAATGTAGGACTCCTTGATCCTTGGGTTGGGAAGAGTCCACAACTCTGTCCTTGACTACTTGCTTATTCTTGTTCTAATGCAAGTGCTTGCCTTTGTCCTTATTGGCATTGTTAGGATTTTGACCGTTGTTGTTATTGCTATGTTTGGTCAAAATGCCTTGTTCTTTTAAGAAATCCTCTATTCAACATGCTATCTCAACCATAGTATCAAAGGAATCAAAGACCATTTTTCAAACCTCATAACGCATTTCAAGCACCAAATTACTAACAATGATGTCAATCCTTTCATGCTTAGGAATAGTCCTAGAATATCGGGAGCACAATCATCTCCACCTTTGCAAGAAGGTCACAAAGGATTACCCTTGGTTTTGTTTCAAATTGCATAAGTCCAACATAGTGACTGATCTGGATAAGTTGTATGAAAAATGTTGAACGAATCTGTGGACAAGTTCTTTGAAAGTTTTGATGGGAGGGGTTATGTTGGTAAACCACTCCATGGCTTGGCCTTTGAGGCTCCTTGGAAATAGTCTCATAAGGTAAGAGTCATCTTGGTGGAACTTAAAACTCATGATATAAAACTAGCCCACATGATCATGTGGGTCACCATTTCCATCATACTTGTTGTATTGGGGAATTTCAACTTTCCTAGGAAAATCTGTCATAGTCACACTTTTGTCAAAAGGATTGGGACAAATAGAATCAAGTGAAAAGGAACTTTTAGGTTCCAACACCTTTTCCATCATTCGTTTGAGTTTCTTGATTTCCTCTTCTTGAGAGGGTCCTTGTTTCTTGATCCTCCTATCCACATCAAAGTTGTAAGGGACTCTAGCACCCTTGTTAATTAGATTCTCTAGGAACCTATCTTTATTTTGATCAAGGTACTTCTCCACATATTGTTGGAATAGTGGCTCTTGTTGCATCCTCCTAAAATCTTGATCATCAAAACTTGTACTACTTCCTCCATGTTGAGAGCCATGATGAGCTCATTGGGAGGGTTGTCTTAAGTTCCTAGGAGGTGTTCATCTCCTATGTTGTCAAATCATTCTTCCTCTAGGACTAGGAGATCTTGAAGGGGTCCTTGACCACCTTCCACTTCTTGGGGTTCTTGAGGGAGTAGAGGGTGGAGAGTTGTTTCCACTGTTGGTATCCCTATTGTTGAATTGGTTGTTGAGTTGTTGGGCTAATAGCCTATCTTGTTCCTCTTGGAATGATTTTCTTCTTAATTCCAACAAGGCTTGTTTCTCTTCCTCTAAGTGTCTAAACCTTTCTTCTTTAGCATCTTGTTCATCCACAAAGGCTTTCTTTTCATGCTCAATTATTTTAAGCCTTTCATTAGCATATCTTGAAGTTGTTTTCAATAGAGAGTTAGACCTTGAGTGTTTGAACAAGTCATTAGTGAATGCAACATTCACATTTGCATCACTGGATTCATTGTTTTGGTCTTCATGTTGTGACCATGCATCTTGGTGAGATTTCCCATAATGTCTTTTAGCTCTTTGATGGGCATCTAAATATCTTGAGTTAATAGGGGGTGATTCAGGTTGATTGTCATCACCAAATGACATGTTACCCCTATGTCTTTGAAAAATATCATCAAGAGTTTGATCCATTGCTTCTCTTTGTCTCCTAGTCAAAGTGTAGCTCATGTCCATATTTGATTGAGAAGATGGTAAAGAGGTACTCAACTCACTAGGATATCTCCTTGGGTCAAACCAAGCCTCAGACTTGCTCATAGGTGATTGATCAAAGATGGGTTTCTTCCCCTTTTGCTTTTGATGAGTTTGGACTAAGGGTAATTGTTCAAAGACAACTTGAGGTCATTTTCCTTGACTAATTTGGTACCTTTTTGTAACCAACATGAAAGACAAAAGACCCTTGGTGATAAGATGACCTTACGAAATGTCAATACCAAACAAGGATAGTGAAAGTGTTCAATTGTCCAAAAAGAGATGGTAAGATAGAAAGCTGCAAAAGGTGTAAACCAATCCCGCCATAGAGGTGCATAATAAAAGGATGAGTATACTAACACATATGGGCCAAGAAAATGGATTTAACCAAATATATAATTGAAATTGAAATAAAATTTTGATGGAAGTGAATTGGACAAAAGAGTACTAAAACTCTCCAAGTGTGTTACCAAAGAATCTAAAGGTGTACTTTTTCAACAAGGATAATCTCTAGCTTATCGATGCCAAGAAAGACTACTTTGTAAAATCAGAGAACACTAATTCAAGAGGTCTAAAATCAGGAACCCAAGGTACAAATAGGTTTCTAGTAGTAGATTAGATCACCTTCTAAAATCTGGTCAACTAAAGAAAAGACTGAAAATTGCATAAACTCGACAAGCAGCAAAAAGACTCTATGCGACAGTATCCAGGCTGATAGTGTGATAATTTTTGAGTGGGCGATATTTTCCCAATAAGAAAGGTGACAGTTTCCAGGTAGTTTGTGTGATAATTTCCAGGCAAGCAGTGCGATAGTCTTCCAATGATGAACTATCACATGATAATTCTTAGTATAGTGGGTGATACAGTTTTAGGATCATACGACTCTTGACCAATGAGTGCTAAAAATCTCAGTTTTAAGGGCAGTTTGTTCAAAATTTTAGTTTGAAGGTTGGATTTTTCAATTTCAAACACAATGACAGTAGTAAATAGATAGGTTTGCAAATAGTAGGTGATCAAACATGTCATAAAACACTTGTACAAGGGCAAAAGAAACCTTGCCAAGACAAGCAATTGTGATATCAAAGCAATAAAATCCTATGAATGCTACCGTGATGTTTGATGTTTGAGAATGTTTACACAGGTAGATCACAATGAGAACACTTTAAGTGTGTACTAGTCTAAAAAGACAATGGCTTAGTACTTAACAACTTGTCCCACACTTGATGCTCCATTGCCTCACACAAAGTGGTTACCCACAATAGATATTGGCTTTATCGTGGAAGTGCCAATGACACAACCAAAGGAACACAGATGGTGAGTAATCTTGGGGTGATCCAGGCTATTCCACTTGGATAAATCCTTGCACCAAGAAGCTAAGTGGAAAAATAGGGTGGCTTCTATCTATGGTTCTTAATAAGGGCTTCTTTCATAATACCCCTCTTGCTCCCCAAAGGGACTTCTTACCTTGTGGCCACAAGAGTACCTTAAGCATTCTTGCTCAACACTTTCCTCATGGTCACAATCCCACAAGTACTCACATCAAGCGAAGACAAGTACTACATCTACCAAGGCTTTGTGTCCTTGATAGCCTTGAGTTTATAGTGGGTTGGAATAGCCGGCAAAAAGATTGTCCCCACTTGGGTCATTCCTCTTAATTGCTTAAGAGTAGGCTCACTAAAGGATTCTAAAAGATAAACAAAGAGTGGATCAATCTTTGAGCGTCAGGATTTTTGTTTCACCTCAAGGGTGAAGAGCATAATCTCCTAGCTCAAAAATATCCCCCAAACACACCAATCAAAGGTTCAATTACCCTCTGTGTGTGTCTGAATGTGGACTTCTAAATCAGGCACAAACATAACATAGTCATTTCTCAATCATGAGATGGTGAGTACGAACATGAATTGTCCATCTCACAACATCGATTGAATTGATCTATTGCCTCCTATGTAGATGGGGTGTTTAATTACTCTCAGATTGGAGAGCCAAAAACCATAAGACCGGTTCTACAATGGAGGATTTTCAAAAGCGAAGATGAAAAATCAATGAAATTAATCTAGAAACGAGTGCAATTAATCTAGAAATGTAGAAATGTAATTATGCTAAAAGCTTGAAATAAAGATGAAGTGCAATTTTAATCTAAGGACATTGAAATAAATATGATATTAATCTAAGAACAATTAAGCAAATTCTAATCTAATATGAGATGCAATATTAAACTAAAATGAGATATTAAGCTAATTAATGCAATAAAGCTTTGAAAACAATGTAATAATAGAGACTAAAATTGACTATAGTATAGATGTTCTCAAAAATTTCCTCTCCTTTAAATGAAGAAAATAGGTCCATTAAATAGAAAATCCCGAGAAGAGAATGAAGGGGTTCTTGATTTGAAACTCTTGACCCTTCATTTCCATTTGAGACAAAAATGCAAGAATTACTTAATAAAAACAATGGAAAATGCCACATAGGTGGCCTTTCGAATATCTTGAATTATTAATTCAAAAAGGTGTGTTCATTCGAATATCAAGAAATTATTAATTCCTTTTTATGGGTAATTAGCCAAATGGGGTGGATTTAATTTAATTCTAAGCACTTAAGACTTTAGGATTAAATTAAATTATCATAGGGGTAATTTAGCTAATTAAAGTCAAGGACTTTAGGAATTAATTTTGATATTTAATTAATGCAATTTATGTTCTTTGCAATTGACATCAAGTTGAATTAAGTCAAGTAGGAGAGAGAAAATTGCCTAGGGAACTAGGACTTTGAAGATGTAAAATTGGCGAAAATGCACCAAAATTAATTAAATTTATTAGGTACCAAATTTAAGGTATTACATTTGGCCCTCTTTGAATTGATGTGCGAATAGCGTGTTGATTCAAAGAATAGTCTGAAGTGATAGATGATGAGAAATTCAGAAGTCTAGGTTAGGTTGCCAAGACACTGAATAGATCAAAGTATGATTTTCTGAAGTCTAAGTTAGATTGCGAAGACAACAGTCTTGAAAGAGCTAGAATCAAGGTTAGATTGCCCCAATACAAAGCTTAGCCCTCTTAGACCTGGGTTAGATTGCCCAGATAATGGTCTAAGAGAGATTTTGAGAGCCATCTTCAGAATGAAGCTTGACTCCTAGGAATTAGGGTTAGATTGTCCCAATACCTAAAAGATTTCAAGAACCATCTCCAGAATGAAGCTTGATTCCTGAGGATTTGAGTTAGATTGCTTAGATACCTAAAAGATAGATGACTAAATAGCAAGATGTGAGGCATCAAGATGCCCCTAGTAATGAAAATTGATGATTCAGCTCAGACTGATTCATGAATTGATTCGACAAGATTCAAATGATGCAATCATCCTACCCCCTCAGGAGCGAGATCGGAAGATGACATAAGAGAGATGATTGACAATAAGAGATTGCAAAGCAGAAGAAATTAGACTAGATTGGAGAAGCTACACAAGCAAATTAGAGCAAAGCAGAGGTCCTATTGACCAAGTTTGACTATGGTTGACTAGATTTGACCAGAGGTGACTAGAATTGACTAGAGTTGACTTTGAAGAAAAGAGAAAAAGATCTTGAGAACATGATGCAAAGATGAAGGTCTGGCAGGAAGATGATGCCAAAAAGATGACTACAGAAGCATCCGATCCCAAAGGGTCCCAAAATTTAAAATGCAATTTCAAGCTATCTAGAGATGTCAGATTTCAATTTTGATCCCGAAAATGGATTCAGAGTAGTTGATTTAGGCAAGGGTGCAATTTTCGCACAAAATGGAGCACTTTTGAAAATTAGGTCAAAAGCAATATAAGGCCTAGAGGGGTCATTTTCAATTCATTATTCACCTTCATCTTCTTGTGATTTCTGAGCTCTTAGAGAGAAAATGGAGGGTCTTCCATTGCATATGCATAGATTTGAGCACTCACAATGACATGCCTAGCCCACAGAGTATGACGCACTTGTAAGTAGTTGATAAACCTCCCTGTATTTCAATTCGTACAGCTTTATAGGTCAAATTAGGAAGATTTAGCTAGGTTTGAGTCATGTTCTTCGAATCTTGCACAAGGAAGTAGTTTCTGTAGGATTTGACAAACATGTAAATCCACAGACCCCGAATACACCTGCATGCAAGAACCTGATACAAAGTAGAAGCACAAAGATGAAAAAGCAGAACTCAGATGTTCACTCAAAATGTGAGAGCAAAATTATCAACTGAATTAAAAAAACAATTACAAAGTTCAACCTTAAAAAGGTGAATGAAACCCTAAAGGGGAAAAACTAGGTTGCACATTATTAATTAAGAATTAATTAATAATGCACCTAAGAGATGCTTAAGCAACTAGAGTAAAAGGAAATAAAACTCTAACACCCCCCCTTAAGCTGAACGCAGGGAGAAAGCAGACCTAGCAAGACTAAGAAAGCAAGAAATGGGTCCCGGCAACAAGGCCTGATCAGGTACCCAGTACAAGGAAATCTCTGTAAACTGGAGACAAAGGAGAAAACCCAGTGGGAAAAACCCCTCTCCAAAAAGAGATATAAAAGAAATCAAAGACAAAAGGCATGACTTCAAGAGACTCTCTCAAAGCCAGTAGTACAATGCGTGCTGCTAACCCCCCCCGAGAGAGAGGGTCGATGCTCCAAAGCCCCCCAGAATGAAAGAACCCCTGGAGCAATGAGCAAACCACTGTGACTCCAATGCAGAGGAGTGAAGGTCAGTGGGTGCTGAAGAGGTGACCTCAAAGGATGAGGTGTCACTGGAAGGCCGAGCTGATGCTCAAATGTGAAGACACGAGGATCCTGAAAGGGAATCCCCAATGCAAGTGGTATGACAGGTGTGCTGACACTGTCATGAGAGAGGAGATGAGTGTCCTCTGAAGAATCCTCAACAACTGCACCTGGTGGCTCGATGAATGGAGCTGGAGGATCAAGCAGTGCTGAAGAAGAATCCGGCTGAAGAGAAAAGTACTCCTCAGGATGTGGTGTAGCAGTCACAACACGGGTCTCAGGAACAACACAGAGGTTCAAGCTACCTGACTGCACCACATGATGCTCTCGTGAAAGAGGAGAGCTGAGCTCCGAAAATGGAGATGGTGGACCAAAATGAGAAAAGATGTAGAGACGGGAGGAATGATCAACTGTCCCTGTAGCAATAATGCCTCCTGTCACACTATCCTTGATGAAGGCTGAATCGGCCGTGAACTCAACTGTCTTCCCTGACCCACTGCGAGTAATCTGATAAATGGAGAGAAGGTTTGCAGAGAGAGATGGAACATACAATACATCATGGAATGTGCCATCCTGAATGCTGACTGAACCTGTCCCACAGACTGTTTGTACAGTGTTATTCCCCATGAGAATATGAGGAATAGGAGAAGTCTCAAAAGAAGAAAACAACTCCTGAGAAGATGCCATATGGTGAGAAGCACCGGAATCCAGTATCCAAGGGACCTGTAAAGGGGATGCAACAGATGCCCGTAATGCATGACCCTGTCCAAAAACCTGTCCAGATGTCGAAGAAGATGCAGAAGACTGAAAAGCAGACCCCTGTGAGGTGGAAGAGGATGGAGAGAAAATAGTGCTCTTCTGAAGGAGAGCTTGCAAATCTGCAATCTGTTTCTCATAACCATCACATCTCTTTTGAAAACACTGTGACTCATCATGGTTCCTCTTCTGACAATAGGAACATGTGGGAATCTGAGACTTCTGATTCTCCTTCTTAGAAGAAGATGGTGTGTCAGTAGAGTGCTGAGAGGAGGAGTCAGATATCTGCTTCGGCTTCGGCTTCTGTGTGTCCTGAGATGACTTGGCAAGCAATGCCTGTGACTGTGAACCTGCAAGTGAATCCATCTGAGTGATCTTGGACTGCTCACGAGTCAACCTATCACAGAAAGTCTCAAAAGATGGCATAACATGTCTGGTACCCAAAGCATCCATGGTGGAGTAGAAAGTGGAAGAAAAGATCTAGTACTGTCCTCGCAACTTTGAGAGTATCAAATAGATACACTCATCATCTGTCTTTGTTTTCCCACATCCCTGCAAAACTGAACGCAGAGACTTGAACTTCATCAAGAAGTCCTCAATGGTGGGAAAGCTGGTAGGAGTCAAAGTAGTCAACTCTGCATCAAGCTGAAGTGCCCTGAACTCATTAACTGTGCCAAACAAATCTGAAAACTTGCCCCAAATGGCCCTAGGAGTGGTCAAACCTTCCAAGTGAAAGAGGAGACTGTCGGAGATGTTTAGTGCAATCAAGCCCATGGCTTCATCCATCTTATTCATGTGCTGAAGAATCTCAAAGGGACGTTGCAGGACAGGTTGGTTCTCATCCAGACATGACCATAAGCCACGTGACATAAGAAGTCTGGTCATGTGTGCTTTCCAGGTATGATAATTATGCGGTGTCAGCCGGGCCACAGAGGGATCCGACATTGAGAGAAGAAGAAGACAGAAGTAGAAGGGTCTTTTCTGAAGTAAATTACAGAAAGGAAAAAACACCCCCCCACAATGTATAAATCAAACCTCCGTACAGCAAATAACTGAAAGCACAAAAAAAATGAGGAGAAAACCTGGACTCCAGAAGCAGAGAAGGAGGAAAGGAGAAGCCTTGACTTTGACGCTAAAAAAGAGAGCTCAAATGGCTGAATCAGAAAACCAAACCAGCATGATTGCGTCCATCTCGGAAAGACCTTTTCGGTGATATATCATATGTCGATTTTCGAGTCCGTATGAACCCTGTAGGAGCAAAAACGCCCAAGTACCCCCAAATGCAAGCTCTCTGGAAAAAACCAGGGACGACAAAAAATTTGACGGCCGTATGACCGTCACTGAGCCGTCGCTGACGTCAGCATGACGTCAGAACCGTACCGTCGAAATTTTTTTTAAAAAACGCCGGAAAAAGTTTTTCCGGCGCCGGAAACTCGCCGGCAAGTGACGTCAGCAGGTGACGTCACCTGCTGCAGGGGCCGGGCGGAGGATGGGCGGCGGCCGGGCTGGGCGGCGGTGGCGCGGCCGATCGCTGGTGGCGTGGTGGCGGTCGGTGGGGCGCCGGTGGCGCGGAGGCGGCCGGCTGGGCGCCGGTGGTTGGCCGGTGGCGCGGGGGCGGCCGGCTGGGCGCCGGTGGTGTGCCGGTTGCGCGGAGCGGAGCGGCGGTGGCGGCCGGCTGGGCGGCTGGTGGTGCGGTAGTGGAGGCGGCCGGCGGGCGGTGCGCTGGCCGGGCGGTGGTGGCGCGCTGGCGGAGCACTGGCGGTGCGCCACAAAAACAAGAGAAAAACCTTTTTTTTAAATTTTTTTCTCGAAAATCGTGCCGTACGGTCCAGAAGGGAAAAATTTTTTCTCAGAAGCTCCGGTGTCCAAAAAGGACAAATTTTATATGGATTTTGGGTATCTCGGGCCTTCTGGACGCAATCGTGAGGTCAGTTTTTGTCCAAAGTGCCTCGAAAAATTGCAACCCCCCAGATCCAATATAAAAAATAGCAGAAAATGCCAGAAAAAAAGGCTTGATCCACAGCTTCAGAAAACTTTGAACAAGCTGCAGCAGAATGGCTCTGATACCATGTAGGATTTGACAAACATGCAAATCCACAGACCCCGAATACACCTGCATGCAAGAACCTGATACAAAGTAGAAGCACAAAGATGAAAAAGCAGAACTCAGATGTTCACTCAAAATGTGAGAGCAAAATTATCAACTGAATTAAAAAAACAATTACAAAGTTCAACCTTAAAAAGGTGAATGAAACCCTAAAGGGGAAAAACTAGGTTGCACATTATTAATTAAGAATTAATTAATAATGCACCTAAGAGACGCTTAAGCAACTAGAGTAAAAGGAAATAAAACTCTAACAGTTTCCTCATGCCAACCTAGTTTCCCTCTCGTGCAAGAAAATAGGTTCCTCACATGACTTAGGTCTTCTTCGCACGGGCCCTGTTTGAAAGCTCGCTCAAGCTGAAAGAGGCTCTTGTGTGAGACTATAGGGGCTTGCACAAGGTCTAGTCCTATCTCACATGAGAAAATAGTTTTCTCACGTGAGAAATTGCTACAAAGTTTTGAACTCTTTTGCCAAAATTTCTTAAATTTGTGTGAAATCAGCCAAGTAAGATGTCATAGAGCCATGTCTAGGATAGATGACATGCTGCATTCATTGTTGTCATGTTGAAAAACCATCATGTTTGAGATACTAATCCAATGTCTTCACTTTCTTTGCAGGTTGACTTCCCTGATGTTGCCTTTAGGATGCACCATCCAGTTATCACCACACTAGTGTAGAGACTCACAGATGCAGAGAGTACCCATATTGATGCTCTTGGTCTAGGATACTTGCATGATTTTCCTGACATTCAGGTGAATCATGGTCTACTTACTGCACTTGTAGAGCATTTCCATTTGGAGATGAACACCTTCAACTTGTCAATGGGAGAGATGACTATGACCCCAAAGGACATATACAGGATCCTAAGGATACCCATCCACAGTACTCAAGTAGAGTACAAGACACAACTGAGGCAAGGTACATTAGCCTTGAGAGTGATATTCCAAGATGATCTAGTGATGGGCTGAGCCATCTCCTGGTATGATTTGATCAGCAGGCATGGTGGTGCTCATCCTTTTGCTTTCATACTTGCGATATTCCTGAGCTGTTACCTTGTTTCAGATTGAGGTCAACATAGTCTAGAGTGTGGCTAGGGCATGATGCTATAGAGGATGTTAGAGTGACCAACTATTAGATTCAGATGGGGTGAGTGTATGTTAGCCCACATGTACCATGAGATGCATGAGATAATGTATCATAGCATGAGGACCATGGCGGCAAGAGTATTTGTTCTTCAGATCTAGGCTTGGGAGCATCTCCCCATTTGCAAGCCAATTTTCCATGACACATGGTAGCATCTTGAGCTATATATTTACAAGTACATAGGTGTCATGACCTAACCTCTATTGGGCAAGATAGAGCAGTGGAGGGGGAAGCTAGATGATATGACAGCGGTAGTATGGAGACCCTGGGTGGGCATGGAGCCATGGGATGATGCTCGTCAGGAGCTATCACATATGTTTGTTTCTCATCCATTAATCAAGCAGAGTGTCCATACCATTGAGATGTTTCATGTCACACATGTCCTATGCCAGTTCAGAGACAACAGGATATATCATAGGAGTACTACCCCTACGCTCACTTCTCTGATGAAGAGAAGAAGGGGTGGCATGCGAGATTAGATCCCAGATGATGTGCGATTGAGGCACACATACCAGTTGTGTGATGGGATTATATGGTGGGGGTCACCAATGCAGGGGTGACTCCTGCATATAGAGATCATGTGATAGCATATCCCCATCTGAGGTTCATAGATCTAGTTGGTGCGGGAGCCTAGCAGTAGCCTACATAGCAGCAGCAGGCACAAGACCAGTAAGCACTAGCCCAGTAGGCACCATAGCAGGCACCACAATAGCAAAGAGTATTGAGACCCTGAGCAGGGTAGATTAGCATCCTGGCTAGGATGATGGGCTTAAATGGAGGAGTTGGGAGTAGTAGGGCCTAGTAGAGGTCCACCAGGTAGTGGACTAGAGACACTTCATAGCAGGCACCATAGGACGATGATATGGACATGCCTGACATCCTAGCAGGAGTCGAGACACCTTAGCTATAGGATGCTCTCAAGAAGAGCCATGAGAGGGTACAACAGATGCAATGAGAGCAGGATGATTACCATACCTAATTTATTTGAGAAGAGACCCATGTAGCAGATAGAGACACTGAGATCAGACAGTTGCAGGATGAGCTAGCACATTCCAGGATTGAGACGAGGTATGAGGCTACCCAAGAAGCATATTATTATGCAGCTTACTGTGGGGTTGTCCTAGATTTTTTGAAGTAGGTACCACCATTGACAGATTATTCTAGAGCTCCACAGGCACCTCCACCAGCACCCCCATAGGCACCGCCACAAGCACCATCATAGGCCCCACCACAGCAGGCACCACAGGTGCCTCCTCAGTAGGCACCTCCATAGCGGCCTATGCCCTTACCATAGAGACCATTGCCACCACCTCCTCTGGGTGGTAGTGGATCTTGATGTATTCCTTGTTGTTGTAGCTCATTTTTGAGAGATGTGTATTGTAGTCATTTTTGATACTGTGCTCGAGTAGCACCTTCTTCTTTTGTATATGATATTTAATTGAGATATATATATATACATATATATATATATATATATATACATATATATATATATATATATACATATATATATATATATATATACATATATATATATGTATATATATATATATACATATATATATATATATACATATACATATATATATATACATATACATATATATATATACATATACATATATATATATATATACATATATATATATATATATATATATATATGTATGTATATATATACATATATATATATATATATATGTGTGTGTGTATGTATATATATATATGTATATGTATATATATATGTATATGTATATATATATATGTATATATATATATATATATGTGAGATCGACATTTTGATATCATCGTACTTGTTGTATATTGCTTTGATGTATTATTTTTATAAGATGTTTTCCTACATGCTTAGATATATCGATAGAAATGTATGAAATGCACATGTTTTATTTTATGATGATGTAGTGTGAAATGTAGTGGTAGATGAATAAGAATGTATGTAGATGTGTAATGTATGATTTATGCTTATAGTGAATGCACATGTATATGTAGATGCAAATGAATGAAAATGGAAATGAAATGAAAATGCATATGTAATGTATATGGTACTAATCATCTCATGCAGGATTGTAGCAATATATTGTTGGAAATATTCAGGAATTAACCAAGTTACTGAGAGGGGAGGGGTGAATCAGTAACTCCGAATTTTCTTCTAATTTTAACATGTATTTGACTTTTAACCTTTGCATACAGAAAGCATGAAACTTAAAAGTATTCACAATAATGACACATAGATTTGGTTACCCAGAAACCTTCCAAAAGAAAGTAAAACTGGTGTGGGGATGAAACCCACAAAGCTTTAATACTGCAGAATAAAGTTGACCGGTTAAGGCTTACAATTTGATCACTTCTGATGATCTGCCCTGTTAGGAGCAATAAGGATTGCTAAATCCACCTTGTTAAAGGATTTACAAACATACAGTGAAGTATGCACTCGGTAAAGAGATTTATACAAAGACTGTTAAGTCTACCCGGTTAAAGGATTTAGTACTAATTCACCTGTTAGAATGAAACAGTAGATCTCTGCTTTGCAACTGGATTGCTGATTGAGATTCTCTGATGTATTGATCACCTTCTGTGATGAATTTGTCTTTGCTGAACCTTATACTTCTGAAGCCTTCTGCAATTCGCTTATCTCTGCCTTTCTTTTTCTTTCACATATATTCTACTTGATTATTTTTCATCTTTTTACAATATAGTTTATATACAAGTCTCAAACAATTAATTACAATTACAATTATACAGTCGGCTTGACAAATAAACATAAGTGCTACTAAGTCGGCCCAAATATGGTTACCCAGTTCCTTCAAACTGACTCGGTGACTTTCTGATACTCGGCGTCCACTGCATTACTCGGCATCGTCATGCACTCGGTAGAAGTGAAGGCACGGTTCATACTGATCACTCGGTAGGTATTGAACTCGGTAAGCATTGGTGACTCGGTAGACAAGATGTTACTCGGTTTACATTGTCCTGATCAGTTTGTACTAACTTGCTCGGTTTCCATTGTCTGCTCGGTTTGCACTGTCTGCTCGGTTTGCACTGTCTGCTCAGTTTGCACTATCTGCTCGGTTTGCACTGTCTGCTCGGTTTGCACTGTCTGCTCGGTTTGCACTGTCTGCTCGATTTGCACTGTCTGCTCGGTTTCCATCCAGAATGCAAATAAGTGTTGTCACTAGTGGCAATACTGCTTAATGCCAACAATCTCCCCCTTTGGCATTAGTGACAAAAACACTTATTGGCCAAGATTTATATACACGAATCATGCTGAGTTTTATTTTGATTTTTCAAAATTTGTCTTTGTTATAGGGCTTTATACATTGTCTCCCCCTTTCAATGTGTTAACTGTTTCTTATACAAATCTATACAGTATACATATCTCTCCTTCTATACATATCTTTCCCTTTTTGACGATAATGCCAAAGGTGCATATACAAGTTATTTACAGAGAGAATCCAAAATTTGATAAGAAAACAGAATGTACCTTCATTATTAGTGCCAGGGTTCTGTCCCAACTTTCTTGCAGAATCTTACATGTTTGTATAGCAATTTGGATTTCTGCAGAGAGTTCAATCATGTGATCTTCTATGGAGAACTGATTGTCATGAATCAATGTTCTGGAATGTTCAATGTGTTTATACATTGTATTCATGATGGGAAGGATCATGTGTTGGATGTCTAGCAGTGTGGACCGGATCCTTGAGTCTTCTTTCAATAGATCAGACTGCATATTGGATAGATGTGAAATTTTCATGTGATGAGCAGAGCTTGAACTTGGTTCAAGTTGCAGCTTCTGTATGCTAATCTTCATATCCTCATCCATTTTATCTTTGACATCCTTTGTGAACTCGGCAAAATTGCATAGTCTGGCCAAAAGAGAGGTAGCATTCGAATAAATAGACTCTGTGTTAGACAAAACTAAAGACAATTCCACTTGGTTGATAGCTATGTGCTGAGCAATGTGCTCAAGCACTTTATTGTTGAATCTCTTCTCGGCTCTTTCAACTAACTTTTCTATCCCGGATGAGTCCTCATTGTATTTCTCAACTGCTTCTGCCAATTGTAACAAAACATGCTGGGAGGAGTCTACTTTAATGCCTAATGCATCAGACAAAATGTCCTTAGCATCCTTGATGATTTGATACTCTTTGTCTCTCTCCTCCTTAAGCTTCTTTTGTTTTGCTTTCCTTTGGAGGATCTCACCTATATTCTGCATCTGGTCTGCTGAGAGATTTGCAAAATCTAAAGTAGGAATCTCTATCTCTTCATCTAGGTCTATATCCTCAACTATATTTTTACCCAAAAATTTTATACTCGGTAGAGCCTTAGGCTTATCTGTACTTAATGCTCTTGTAGTAGTGATAGTAGATAAAGTAGGGCTGGCTATTGACACTAGTATACTTTCTACTGGAGAACTTAAAATATTTACACTTGATGATTCAAAAGCTGGAAAACTTACTGGTACAGGAGACTGTAGCTCGGTAGAAGAAATGGTAGCTGCCTCTGATGTTGCTAGGGATGATTGGACAAATGTAGAAGTTGTCACAACCATGCTTGAAGGTGTCTCTGGGCTGGATGTAGAGACTTTCACTGGAGAGGTAGGAAGGGATGCAATGACTTCTGCTGCTATCCTTACAGTATCATCTACCTCGGTGTCTTCTTCTTGCTCATCGCTGTCATCTTCAATATCCTTTATTATTACAGTTTCAATGCTCGGTTGGTGAAGGTGGTATATGTTCTTCCATGTGGCTTTTGCAGCCTTCACAACCGATTCAATATTGTTGATCAAAATCAAACAAGTATTGAACTTCAATGTCATCTTGTTTTCATTTTCTTTTAGTGCCTTCTTTACTTCATCATTGTTCAGGCTCGGCATCAACTGTCTCAAGTTTTGATCAAATATGTCTATTATAGTTTGCCTTGCATTGCTCCATCTCATTCTTATCGGATTCAATAGAACTGCTGGAACCTGTGGGGTAATTTCTTCAGGAGAGTATTTCCACTGTCCCATCTTCTCAACAACAGCATCTTCTATTTCCTTCTGATCTGGTTTCATATCTCAGGGATTTTATGTTACTTACTCCAGATCCTGATCCATCTCTGAAGAGTTTGAGCTTTTCTTGAAGGGTTAGAGGAGGCCTTTTGAATACTATGTCTTTATCTGCCTTGTCTGCCTTTCCTCTTGTATTTCTCCTTGTAAACACAGCAGTGGGAGGCACAGATGCCTTAGTGATAAAAACTTTTCCTTTCTTCTTTACAGGTTCTAGTTCCTCTATTTTCTCATCCTTTTCCTCTTCTTTTTCACCTATTTCTTCTTTCTCCTCGGTTATCATTTTCATTTTAGCTATCCTTTTCTTTCCTTTGTTTACCGCCTGTGGAAGCTTTATGCTTAGTTCAATCCTCATCTTAGCTTCATCATATGTTCCAAAATATGGGGCTTTGGGATTGACAGGCTGATTTAGAAGTGCTTCAATAATGTTCTTGGTTTCATCAATATTTACCTCATAAGGAAGAGGTTTTGCATACACAGTTCTCGGTTTAGCTGCTTGAACATACACATTATCACAATCTACCATAAAACAGATGTCATCTTTGTAATCTTCCACCAACTTCTGTGGAATCCGGAATCTGTCATTCATTTTCTCTTTGAAAGACTCAAAATAATTATCCATGATGCTTTCAAAGTTTTCACCCATTTCTGCGATGAATTCATTAATTTCATAAAGTACTGGCACATCTTTTCTCCATACAACTTTTCCTTTAGAAGGGAAGAATTTCTGAACATAGAAGAATAAACAGACTATCAAGGATCCAAACTTGCATGGATTGTTTTTGGAAGTTTTGATGCTTTCCATGTTCTTGTTGAACTGTTTCAACAATAAGTCTGCTAGGTCAAATGTCAAGTTGTTTTTGACCACTTTGTATGCTAGGTCAACAGCTTCACATGAGACACTGTTCTGTCAACTAGAACTGTAAATCTTGTGTGCAATGATATGTGTACCAAACTTCAGTTCGGCATCGGTAATGCTGCTAACCTTCATGCCTCTACCATCCCACTCGGCTAGGGTTTTCTTCTCTAGTTCCGTCCGACCTAGGGTTTTGGTAGTTTTCGCTTTGTTCAACATGGGAAGACCGGTAACTTGATGAATCATTTTCCTTGTGATCTCAATAGGTTGCTCAAGCCAAATCTTGCCATCGTGTACTCGGCTGAGAATGTACCTAACCCATTTATCTCGAAAGTTTCGAGGAAGATGTGCAATGTGGACTAAACCCTTATCTTCCAGATGTTTGTGCTCGGGTTTCAAAGTACCATCCACACATAGTTCCTCACGCACAATGTCCAGTTCTAGGTTTCCCATTTCTTGAATAGAACAGTTAAAATGATTACGGATATCATTGATAAGCAGTACCTTAGGAGGAATCTGAGATTGAGCTCCGTTCGGATCTAGGGCTGCTGCAATAGCGGGCACGATCTTAAAATCTGGTGCTTTCCACTCCCCTTGGACTAACATATCTGATCCTTTCTTCGTTGAGGTGCTGGATGATGCCATGGTAGCTCACAGAAAATTCCTTTCGCAAGAGTATTAAATCGCCGGGTTGCCCTTGAAGTTTTCTGCTCTCGAAGTGCTTAAAGATTCGCGGTGAAGAATGAGTTCGATTACTTGCTTTTTGTTTACAATTCTGTCATTAATGCTCATTTCAAATTAGGGTAGGAATTCTGACAGACTGTCACCCATTAAGAATTAATTGCTCGGAAAAGACTTCGCAGCTCGGTGAACTCAAAAATTCATAATGCTCCGACCTTGCTCGGTAAAGACAGGTACCGACCTTGCTCGGTGAAGACTATACCGACCTCGCTCGGTGAAGACTATACCGACCTCCCTGTGATCTCACTGCATCTTGCATGCTGATTTAGACTTTTCTTTTAATTTCGGTTCTGGAACTGCTTGAGATTGATCTATGAGAGTACAGTTCCAGTGCTTCCTTGGAAATTTAATTTGAGTCGATAGAGCCATCCATTCCATTACTTGGACTGGATTGCTCGGTAGCTTTAGGAATCCATTTTTGTCTTACCTGTTTCCTAACCTTAGTTGCTTCATTTTTCTTTCCTTCTTCAATTTCATTAGCATTCATGCAGTTTCTGGCTATGTGACCAAGTTTAGTGCATTTGAAACATCTTACGGTAGTGTCTCTTTTCCTTAGATGATGTTTTATGCAATTCATGCCAATGTGTCCATATTCTCCACAGTAATGACATCTACACCAGGTGTTGTAGTCCCATCCAAACATTGCTTTCACAATTTGTTCTGGTGGATTAAATGTCTTGGATCTACACTCGGATGCCTTGTGACCTTGTTTGTTGCACTTGTGACAATTACCTCTGAATCTAGGTTTTTCCCTACATTCATTTGCTTTATGACCAGGTTGATTGCAGCTATAACATTTTCCATTGAATTCTACTTTTTCATTGTTCCAACATTTATTTGAAGTATGTCCTATTTTACCACAATGATTACAAGTAGGTTTTTGATTTCTTTTGGTACCTTGCTTAGAGGATTCGCCTTCTTCTTTGTATCCAAGTCCTGCTTTTCTTTTTTGCCTATGAAGATTTCGTTCATACAGCTGATTCAAGTCTTCTTGACTTTTCAGCATTCCTTCATTGATTTGTTTTTCAGCGTTTAGGTCATCCATCAATCTTAGATTGATTTCCTTTTCAGATCTTAGTTCTTCTCTTGTGTTTTCTACTTCTGAACTTAGATTTAGAATTTCTTCATTTGTATGAGAGATCTGATCAATTAGATTTTCTAGCTGAAGGGTTTTGTTTTGGACTTCAATGTTTCTTCCATCTAATTCATCTTTCAACTTGTTTCTCTGTTCCAAAATCTCACAGAATCTTGTAGAGTGTAGTTCTTGTTCTCTTTTCAATTTTCTCACTTCTTCCTGCAGAGACCCATTCTTTTCTAGGAGTTCTTTGATAGCATTGTTTGCTTCATCTGAGTTATTTGAGGGAAGAAGATCTTCAATCTTTTCTTTAATGTAATTCTGATCATTCATCTGATTTGCAAGTTCCTTCCTTCTTCTTAGGGATTGGGAAAGATGTTCTTTTGCTTCTTTGAGTTTAGCTATGGCCATTTCCAGATCTAGCTTTTCATTTTCAATCACCTTGTTCAGTTTGAATACCTCCATTGTCCTGGATCTTTGCTCAAGCTAGTTAAGCTTTGTCTTGAGAACCAATGCAGCTCTGATACCAATTGTTGGAAATATTCAGGAATTAACCAAGTTACTGAGAGGGGAGAGGTGAATCAGTAACTCTGAATTTTCTTCTAATTTTAACATGTATTTGACTTTTAACCTTTGCATACAGAAAGCATGAAACTTAAAAGCATTCACAATAATGACACATAGATTTGGTTACCCAGAAACCTTCCAAAAGAAAGTAAAACTGGGGTGGGGATGAAACCCACAAAGCTTTAATACTGTAGAATAAAGTTGGCCGGTTAAGGCTTACAATTTGATCACTTCTGATGATCTGCCCTGTTAGGAGCAATAAGGATTGCTAAATCCACCTTGTTAAAGGATTTACAAACATACAGTGAAGTATGCACTCGGTAAAGAGATTTATACAAACACTGTTAAGTCTACCCGGTTAAAGGATTTAGTACTGATTCACCTGTTAGAATGAAACAGTAGATCTCTGCTTTGCAACTGGATTGCTGATTGAGATTCTCTGATGTACTGATCACCTTCTGTGATGAATTTGTCTTTGCTGAACCTTATACTTCTGAAGCCTTCTACAATTCTCTTATCTCTGCCTTTCTTTTTCTTTCACATATATTCTACTTGATTATTTTTCATCTTTTTACAATATAGTTTATATACAAGTCTCAAACAATTAATTACAATTATAATTATACAGTCGGCTTGACAAATAAACATAAGTGCTACTAAATCGGCCCAAATATGGTTACCCGGTTCCTTCAAACTGACTCGGTGACTTTCTGATACTCGGCGTCCACTGCATTACTCGGCATCATCATGCACTCGGTAGAAGTGAAGGCACGGTTCATACTGATCACTCGGTAGGTATTGAACTCGGTAAGCATTGGTGGCTCGGTAGACAAGATGTTACTCGGTTTACATTGTCCTGATCGGTTTGTACTAACTTGCTCGGTTTCCATTGTCTGCTCGGTTTGCACTGTCTGCTCGGTTTGCACTGTCTGCTCGGTTTGCACTGTCTGCTCGGTTTCCATCCAGAATGCAAATAAGTGTTGTCACTAGTGGCAATACTGCTTAATGCCAACATATATGATAGGTACTAACCAAAAAGATACATTCCAAGATTGAAAGTGAGGACTGGACACTTGTGCAGCCAAGAAGAACCCAGGACAAAAGATGAGGACCTTTGATGAACATAAAGTAATCAAGAGAGCACCAAAACACTATCTCAAATGCAAGCCTAGAATGAAAAAATGCAAGCCTAAGCTAAATGCAAGCCTAAAATGAGAATGCAAGCCCTAGGACTTGGTTGTTGGACTCATCATATTTATCATCATTGAGTTCATTTAAGCACAGGATGATCACAAGATGTCATACAATCCTCACTAATATTGTAATTATGAGAACATGAATATGACATAAGTCTTAGATTTTTCGGAATGAGGTGTAGCATTAAGGGACAAGAAGCCAGAATGACCTGAACACCTATTCCTTTTGATTTAGTAGGTTAACATAAGCATCAAAGCACAATTGCTAGAATGACCAGAATGTTACTTGTGAACAAACACACTAGACACACAAGAGTTCCTTCTTTTGCCAAAGAGTGCTCACAATGACCCTTACATTCACTTAGCAGGATGAGCGTTAATCATTTTACTTGTAGCAGAAAGAAGTCACTCAAAATAGACAAGGAGAAGAACCAACCTCACCAAAGCATCCATATAAAAGGATTCAAGGTACGCATGGCCATCCAATATGAGATGAAGGCTCTTATAGATGGACACCCCTCTTAGATAGATTCTTTGGATCATTGGAACTAAACCAACAAGCACAAAGCAAAGAAAACATCATGCCCCCAATCTTCACGTTTCTCAGTCAAGAAAGATGTCTTAGATTTGCTCGAGGAGAAATGATAAAGAAAACAAACAAACAAGAAAATGAAAAGCTTGGCATGCTTCAGAGGAACACAAAATTAGTTTTCAGTTTCAGTTTACGTTTGTGTTCAAGCGGATTGAAGTTGAATCAGAAGAAAACAACATTCGAAGTCGTGACAGGATAGCGACAATAGGTAGACATAGTGAGAACCACCAGTGACTGTCATGAGAGACAAAGTCTCAATAAGATATCAAAGTGTAGACCGAGTATCAATAGATGAATGCAGTGAGAACCACTGGTGACCGATACAAGGAAGATTCTCAAAAGAGAGAATAAAATGCAAGTGAAACATCAGCAGGCAGACACAGTGAGGACCACTGGTGACTGATGTAAGGAAGAGATCCCAAAAGAGAGGAGTTGAATGAAATCTAGGTATCAGTAGGCAGGCATAGTGAGAACCATTTGTGACCAATACATGAGAGATCCTCAAGGAGAGAAATCTCAAAAGTAGCTAGGCATCAGTAGGTAGACGCAACGAGAACTAGTAGTGACTGATGCACGAACAAAACTTCTGAAAGCAATAGGACAATGCCCCCTAGACCAAGAAGGTGCCCCCATGTGTGAACTAGTTCCAATCCATGAAGAGTCGAGGAAAATCTTGAAGACCACTGAAGGCAAGAGCATGAGCTAGAAAACTAAAGCATGAAACAAACTAAAAGCAGGAAACAAACTAAAGCAGGAAAATGTGAAAGCAAACTAAAGCAAGAAACTAAAAGCCAAGTGATGCTGAGATGAGATGTAGCTTCAGGAACAAGAGGTGCCTGTTTACCAAGTTTTCACCATCTTGGCAGAGATTCTATTTTTTCTACCATGACGCCTATTTACTAGGTTTTCATTAATGGCACATTTTCTTCTTTTTCAATTTTTCTGTATTTTTCTCTTTTTTCTCTTTTTTCTCTTTTTTTGTATTTTTTGAATATTTCATTTTTTTGTATTTTTTCAATTTTCAATTTTTTTATTATTATCAAGGTGCCTATTTACTAGGTTTTCACCAAGATAATAGATACATCAAAGCACCTGTTTGCCAGGTTTTCACTAAGATGATCATTTCTTTTAGGACATTTTGCAATTTTTAGGATTTTTGCAATATATCATTTTTTTGGATTTTCTCAGGACCAATAAGTATGTACATGAGCATGCCGAGAATGTCTCAACTGTAGAACTTCTTTAGATGAAGAGCATTGATAGGCTCTTTGAGTTTCTCTCCTTCAGTAGTAATCTCTGAGAACACAGTATCTTGTAGTAGTATTCAACTGCGAAATTGTAGAATCAGAACCAATAGTATCCAACTATCAAGAGATCCATAGTCAAGGAAAGATCACTTAAGTGAGACCCAAAAATATCCTCATGGACACATCTTAACTCTTTGTTAAATTTCCCACACTCTAAACACTTAGGAAAAGTACATTCTAGATTTCTCTTAGTCATGTCAATAGAAATGAGGAGATGTTGATATGCATTGGGACAAGGCAAGATGGAGTGAAGAGGGTAAATTATGAGAGGCAAGGGTGATGGAATGGAGGGAGGCATGATAATTTTGGAAGATTGAATGGAAACTTTGATTTTACTTTTGGAATCCACGTAGCTTTTGATTTTTTTTCTCTTTTCTTCTTTATGTTGAGGTGCTTTTGATGACAATGCCTGTAAGATGGATTTCAAGATCCATTTTTTATTTTATCTTTTGGCTTTTAATTGTTTTCTTTTTTTAGGACCTTTGTGGTCTTTTGAACACCTCTATTTCTTTTTTTTATTTTTAGTCACATGTCAATTAGATGGGACATGGTGACCTTGAGATATAAGTGGATTCTCATTATTTTTGTTTTTATGTTGCACATCCAAGTTACTTCCAAAAGACTCAGGAATGGTGGATGAAAGAGGCTTATATGACTGGTTTAGGTGGAGAGGTGGAAATGGAAGTGGGTGAGCCACTTATCCTAGGAGGAAAGGGGGAAGAGAAGTCAATGGCATGGGCTCAAGTGAAAATATATCAGTATCATCCTCATCATTCATGAATGCATCAGATAGATCAAGAAAGTAATCTTCCATAGAACATTGTCAATTGTGAGTCATCTTAGAAGAGTCAGATAAGTTTGGAGGAATATTATGTGAGCCTAACCAAGATGGTCTATTCCAAGAGTTAGGTCCCCTTTCAGGTGGTAAGAGTGCACGAATAGGAACCATTTCAATTCTAGATCTACCAATATTCCATGAAGCTATAACATAATGGGGTCTTACATACCCATGATTTTCTGGAGTAGTAGGAGTATAGCTTGGAGTAGATGGCCTAGGATCCATAGGAATGATCTCCATAGGAGGGTGGAAAGGATCATCATCAATTTCTTGATCTGGAGGATTAGAACTTCCTCCTCTTTCAGAGTTGGTAGGACCAGCATCTTTGTGTACAACATCAACTAGTATTTTTGTAGTAGCATCTGATATGGAGTCCCATTCATATTCCTTTGAATTCATTTCACTGTGGTGACACTGTTTGAAGTAATCAGCTAGAGATATAGTAGGTAGGAGATCTTCTTTATTGCTATCATCTATCATAGGAAGTGTTTCTTCAACAACAGGATCTTCCTCAATAGCAGAAGTGGGGTAACCTAGAATAGGCATACCCTAAGGCATACCCAAGATAAGGGAGACATCATCTATTTTCCCCCATTTAGTATGTGTGCTATTAGATTTAACAGTAGTAGAAGTCTATTTAGTAAAGTGGATAAAATCCTCCTGGTGAGGACCAAGATCATGTTCTTGAGGCACTTGAGAAGATAGATAGGAATCACCCTTGTAGTCTGAATCAGGATTTTGAATATTCAAGAGCCTTTCATGTGTCATAGGCTGGATCTTTGTGTCTTCATTATCTAAATCCTTGTATGAGTGAAAGTTGTAGCTAGGTTGGTCAAGCTCATGGCTCTGATAGCCAATACCAAATTTGTCTTTAGAGGGCCTCTCATAAGAGTGCAAAGGTAGAGGAAGAGCTATTAGTGACAAGATGGACTCCATCTGATATTCCCCCATGGCAATATCTTTGATCTTTAGGGTCTTTTCTATCTCTTTGAGTTTAGTATTATAAAATTCTATAAATTCCCCATTGGTTAAAGCAAGGCTATCACTAGATTCTAGGAGAATATTACAAGTGAGCAGGGGAGCATTATAGCTAAAGGAATGATCACCTTCTTTAGAGAAGGGCAAGTGATGAGGCAGGATTGAATGACCCACCATAGATTGAAACTGATCAAGATCGAGATCTTTGGGGATGTTTGCCTCAGTGAGGGATTTATCCATAGATAGTTTTGGTCCAGATGTCAAAGGCTCAGGACCTTTGAGAACAATCTTCCCACAAGATCGAGTGATAGCATTCACACAAGCTGGAGATGGTGTGGGGTTACAAGAGGGAGGTGCAAGGCCTCACAAGACAAATGGAGCTTTGGGTTTAGGAGCATCCTCACTCCCTGGAGCAATGATCATGTCACAGTATTCAACATCAACAGGTTCAATCTCATTGGTGAAAATGTCACTAGTATCATATGTATAATTGACCACATCATTGGTACTTTTAGACTTGGATAATTCACTTTTCCTATGAGGAGGAAAGAAGTCTTTAAATTTTTGATGATTTGAATTCCTATTATGGTTCTGCACCAAAGTCCTATAAACCACATTGAGAGGTTTTCCCAAGGAAGTGGAGTCATGCTCAGGTTGAGAGATTCAAGGTTTGTTTCTAGTGAATCTTGAAGCTAGTTGAGTTTCCATCATAGCCTTCTCAATGGCTTTGACCGCTTGTATACTAGAGATGAGATTAAAGACAAACTTTGAGGGTTTTGGCATCACATTGTCAACAACCCCATCATTCATAACATCTTTGTTTCTATTGATAATCTTATCCTTATCCTTGTTTGAGGGAGAAGG
This sequence comes from Chamaecyparis obtusa, assembly GCA_027943335.1. Lineage (NCBI taxonomy): Eukaryota > Viridiplantae > Streptophyta > Pinopsida > Cupressales > Cupressaceae > Chamaecyparis > Chamaecyparis obtusa. The sequence continues at coordinate 2,377,171 of BSBK01002152.1, read as the reverse complement.
TCATTTCTTGTTGTCTTTGTTCAAATTCAATCCTCCCTTCTTGATCATAAATGCTTCTATCCTCATAGCTCACCTAATCATATTGACAAAAGTGAGGGGACCTTGCAATCATACTTGGTATCTAAAATTTGGGACAAGATTGTCCAAGAAGATATCAAGCTTTTCAGACTCAGGTAATTCATGTAGATACTTCATGCATAGTTGTTTCCATCTCTGGAGAAATGTTAGGAGAGCCTCCCCTTGTCTCTATTTCAAATTTCAAAGATCTCGAATGTTGACCAGATATCGAATATTGTGGGATTGATCATAACTATTTTCATTTCAAGACTGACCATGACCTTGGTCATTTGGAGATTGCTCATGACTATCATTGAATTTACCTCCCCCTAGGAAGTGGAATGGATCTCCCATCTTGTTGGTAGTATTCTCAGAGGTCATGAAAATAAGATTGAAAGAGTCGATAGGTTCAATTCTAGAAAGTGACCCATTAGAGCCTTGCTCATGTTGAAACAATAGGTTATAATATTCTTGAAATAATAAGTCAGACTATATCTAAAACAATGGATTGTAATACTCTTGGAATGAGGAGGAATGTGAGGATCTCTCACAAAGTTCAGATTTCATAATAGATTCGGGATGACCTATTTCTTGATTAGGAGATTCGCTTCTATCTTGACCAGTATTCTAAATGGGATAAATTTTTCCACTTCAAGTAATGATAGTCATAGACAAAGATGAAATGAGAGAAGACTTAGGATAATGCTAGACCCTATCTCTAAGATAGCGAAAAGGAGATAAATGGCTAAAACAACCAAGATGCGAGATGGACCTGGTACGAATCATCAAAAGAGGTGGCTAGAATAGCCAAGATAAGACTATCGCAACATGAGATACAAAAGGCATAAAGAGATAATGTAAACCAATGAGAGATGACACAAGTCAAATAAAAGATTGATTGATTCCTAACTCAAAACAACTAGTTTCTAATAGTGAATGACAGGAAAGCAGAAAAATAGACCTAAGATAAAAACCAGATTAGATAAAAAGTCAAATAGTCAATGGCAAATAGGTCTCTATTTTTTCAAACTGGGCTATAGTCTTGTGCGAGAGAGTACCAGGCTGCATGAGAGAACACCAGTCTTCGTGCGAGAGAAAAAAGTCTCACGCAAGAAAGTGCTCTGAAGTGTGAAACCTCACATGGGAAAAGTGCAAAATTTGACAATCTGACATAGTTTTCGAGGTTAAAGTTGAATTTTGAGGTATAGCCTGAATTGATGTCTGACAAAAAATCCAATTTTCTGATAGGTTTGAAGAGCAGTTTAATCAGCAATCTCATTTTAGGATTTTAAGCATTTGTTTAAAGACACAAAGGTTCAAATCAAGTAGTTGTGATGTAAGAAGTAGTCATTAACAGACCTATCAAGGACAAAGCAACTTGATAGCATTAGGGGAGTCTTTGTTTGATAATGATTGGACAATGTTTAAGACTCGATAAAAAACACATAGCTTAGTCCTACAAAAAAAATGGTGAGAAGCCAAAGCCTTTGCCCCATTGCTTATGCACATACGTGCACCTCACACAGCTGTGTCACCACCTAGAGGGTGCCCATGTTTCTGGTGTTTCCAAGTGTAATACCCCAAAAATGGGCTATAAGTTCATTAATCTCCTACATCGACAATTCGAACGAAATCGACTTCAAAGTCCTAATCTAAGGCACATCTAAACATCATCGAATCATAATTGATTATCTTAAATTTTGCATCAGGGAATATTCCTAGTAATATTCCTAATTATCTTAATTATCTTTAATTTTATAATTATTTGGCAATAAATCACATTTATCCTAAAGTTTGATTAATTGAATATTTTCATATTTAATTAATTAGATTTAATATTTGCCACTTAATTGTTTAATTAAATTTAATTCTATCTATTATTAATTGTATTATTTAATTTTGATAATAAATCAAAATTCTTATGAATAATTGATTAAATTCTTATTTAATTAATTAAAGCAAGTTGTCATTATTTAATAATATAGTTTTTAATAAAATTTTGATTAAATAATTGATTAACCCATAAATCAATTGTTTTATTTTTAAAAGCAGTTAAGTTGGAAATAAATCACTTTATTATTAAATTAATTCATAAATAAAACATGCACAATCATAAAAGCAAACAACTATCAATTATCAATTAAAGCTAAACTCTATTTTGAGTTAAAACTTAGCTTTTGCATGTTTTTGTGAGTTAATTATCTTTTATTTAAAAATAACTCAAAAATCAAGTTGAGTTATTTGAGTGATTTATGGCTTTTTCCCATGCACCTCCAAAGCCCTGGATTTCTATAAATTAAAGGCTCAGCTCTTCACAAATCATCTCATATTTTGCACAATCACGCTGGAGAATTGGAATTGAAGAATCAAAGCTCTTGCGAATCGACATCTTTGTGAGATCAATCTTATTTTTGCATTCATATTACATATCATTGTTAGATTAGCATAGCATATCAGTTTTCAATAGCATAGATTCATATCAAGTTTTTATCATTCTTATTGCATAGAAAATATCAAAAATATAGAATAATTGCATTTAATCTCATATCTATATCAATTGCATTCAAATCCTTCATTTAGGTGTCGTCTAGGTCACTGATCTCGATTACAATCTGAGAACATTAATCTCGCACCTATTAGAAGGCAGTAAATCGCTTGGTTAGATAGCTTTCAATTTTGCATGATTTTGATTATCACTAACCTCTAATGTTTTACTGAGTGTTGTGTCTACAGATCAGGTACAATTTTCACACACACATTTCTGGCGCCCACCGTGGGGCAACCCACCTTTGCATGTTGGTTTTGATTTTTTGGGGAGCTAAAACCCCAAATTTTCAAAGATTTAATTTTATATCCCAAACGGCTAGTAATTTTGGTCTGAAATTTTTTTTTCAGGTTGGTGACATGTCATGGAAGCTACAGTAAAAAATTTAGAATTTTCTGAAATGTTTTGAATTTTTAATAATTTTTTCTTGAAATTATAGAAAAAATTAATATCTGACGCAAATCAGCATATTTTTCAAAAAAATTTATATTTTCAGAAAGCTCTTTAAATTCTACAGGGGGTCCATTCTTTTTGTTTTAAATTTGGACATGATATCATAGCTCAAATAGTCAATTTACAAAAACTGGTCTGTTTTGATAAAATGGGTCTCTAGGGCACAAATGAAGAGATTTTTCTAAAAATTTTGCATTTTTGGAAAGCTCTCTATTTTTTAGTAGGGGTCTCTATTCTAAATTTCTATTTTTGTGGCCAAAATCATATCAAAAAAATTAGATCTTTTTGACTAGGTCAAATGCAGCAAAAAAAAATAAAGTTTTGTGATGGGTATGCACTTATTTTTTTACATGGTTCAATGAATGATATGAGTTGTCATTTGGGTTGATTTTTGGTTATTATTACTGATAATAATTGATTTTTAGAGCTAACCCTATGGTTTTTATAAGTTTAATATATTTTGCATATCTTGTTTGCTTGTTTGCTTGTTGGAGAGTTCGTCACTTGCTTGCATGGAAAAGCTCAACAAAAATTGTTAAAAATCAAGTAAAATATACTAAGCCCGTTGCAAGGATCCCAGGTATTCTCCTTCATCTAATAATATTTTGATTTGGGACTTAAAATAAATCTCTTATGTGTCAAGCTTGTGTGCATCTTTTCATGCTTTTGATCTATTTCTACACACTTGCATAATTGATACTAGGTTGTGAACCCTTAAGGGTTCATTAAGTAGTCTTAGAATACTTGTGATTGATCTTGATTTCTATCTTGGGTTATTGGACTCGCTAATCCGCTGGCCCCTCATTTCCGCCCTGTGGTTGCAATCTCAGCGCCATAAAGGGGAGGGGTCAACAGGACAGAAGCGTTAAATGTTCCACTTGGCAACCCTTTTGTGCTTTTAGGAACTCACTTGTTTTCTAAGTTGTGGACTCATTTTTAGCTTGTGTGAGGTGTTAAGTGTTCCACCTTGTGGACTCATCTCATATTTTCTTTAAGCGTTAAATGTTCCTCTTTCTACTTTTTGAATGCTTTTGGTAGATTTACTTTCGGAACATATATCTATGCTCACATAGTAATTAGGCCCTATGAACACTATTTGTGATTCTTGAGAGATTGGATTCCTAGCGAAATTCTTCCTTGACGATGGAATCCTTGTAGGTAGGGAGGATACTTAGTGTGTTTCACATTCATCTTGGTTAGTGCATCTTCTCTTATTGATCGACACATTCTCTCTCCGGAGAGGTTGATAGATCACGTGGGGTTGATATCACGAGCTTTGGTGAATCAAAATTGGTTAGTGCATCTTCTCTTATTGATTGATACATTCTCTCCCCGGAGAGGTTGATAGATCACGTGGAGTTGATATCACAGACCTTGGTGGAACAAAACTTTGTCTTAGCGTGTCGGATTAATCTGCTTGCTTTGTTTGGGTTAAAAGTGAAGAGGTGTCAAAACCTTGAATCTGGAGCCAAGTCCCCTTGTGGTATACTATTGTGAGTCATCTTTAGAGAGGGTTAACCGTAGCGGACAATCCCTTCACAGGGAAAACTGCATTGACGGAACCTCAAGCGGTAATAGCCATTTTCACCATGGTAGTGACAGCCGCTATATAAATGTCCTTGTGGAAGAAATCTCCACGGGTATGGTTCATTGTTGGGTTGTCAGATCTCCCTAACAGCTCTTGAAGATTAAGTTCTCAGACTATGTCAAAACCCTGGTGCGCCGGGATTGGAGTTCACCCCTTTGAATCATAAAAGTTGCAGAGTCAAACCATTACTAAAAACCCTAGAGAGGCCAATTTTTCATTCTCAGGTATATGTGTGTTATTGCAAAACTTTTCAGAACATACACAATTAGTACTCTCAGGGATTAGCACAATTTGGTCACTTGATTGTTCATGCGCAAGGTTGCTTTTGCCCTTGTTCATTGTTTTCAGACGTGCTTGGAATCACTTGCTTTCTATTCTGCATACTTATTTATCTACTTGGCTATTAAAAATGATCAAATCTGGTATAACCTTCAAAATCTGGACAATACAATTTGCAAACAATCCAAAACTAAAGACCTTACATTTTGCAAAAATTGACGTAAAATCTTTTCTGGAGTCAAAAGTCATTTCAGGAAGTCAAAAGTCGTACGAGTTTTGTCAAGTGTCATTTCAGTATTACCCAACTGTCGTATGAGTTTAGCAACTGTCATTTCATAGACTACCCAGTGTCGTACGAGTCTGCAGAGTGTCGTTTGGAAAAATTTGGGAGAGTTGTCAAAAATTGTCAAATTGCAAGATATCCAATGTTTCCAGCCTAGTTCCAGAATCTGTCAAAAATATCATTGTGTCAAGAACAGAGCAGTAGCTATTGAGAATCCGTACACATGTCTCAAAGAATCAGTACACATGAGGAAGAAATTCTGATCACCACTATAATGAAAAAGATACATGCTATGCAAGTCCAGCTTGACAAACTTGGGAAAGAAAAGGAACCTCTATACTCTTTTCCATTTGATAAAGAGTTGTACATGTCACCATGCACCCGGAAAAAAATTGAGCAATATGATACCTCTTCCACAGAGAGTGACACATCTAGCTTTGAAGACTATGATGACTATGACAACAGACAATGTAATGATACCTATGACACCTCTGTTCCTAAGAGTCCTCCTCATCGTCCATTCTTGCTTACTACAAATGGGTCATCACATTGGATAGATCAGGAGAGTGATCCATATGATTCTGATTATCAAAGAGACTTTGATGATTTCTATGCACAATACCCAGATGATCCATCTGTTTCACTTGAGGAAGAGAAAGTTTACCACGCTGATTATAAACATGCATACTATAAGGATCTCTCCTCTAAGAACTCTCAGGCTGAAAATAAAGATTATACTCTCAAGCAAGATCATGTTAATGTTGGACCTTTGTCTTGTGATGGTTCCCTTCCATCCCCTACTTCCTCCAATACCCATACATTTCCTAAAGCTTCCGAGTCTTTCAAATCTTTCATAGAACCTTCATCTGACACAAGCTCTGATATTTTTCATGTGGTTCCCTATAGTTATCCTCCAGGGCTACCTCTTAAAGAAACTCAAGCTAACCTTCACTTGGCTGCAAATACTTTCAATAATGATAAACCTAAAGAGCCTAAGCCTTCATATGCTATAATGCCTACTTCAGCTAGTCCTTCACCATCTCTTCCAAAATCTTCCATACAATCCCAACATGCTTCCTTGTCCTTAGAAGTGGCTCCATGTCAAGAGGACTCTAAAAATGATAAAGAAAAGAACATAAAGAAAGATCAAGATCAAGAACCCTCCATGTCATCCACTCCTTTTCCCGATGTCTCTTATCCGCTTCATGGTTCTTTTGATCCTGTACCCCCTTTTTCATGCATTCCACCATGTCTTAAGTCTTCGCCTAAGCAAGATCAAGCTACTACTTACACTGTTGAGCTTATTGACAATAAAAATGACCTTACTACGCTTGCACTTTCCAAAGATGATACTTCCATTAAGGTTGTTAAAAATGGTGTTGATACTTCCAATGTTAAGCCTATTGAAAAACCAGAGAAAAATTATGCACTTGTGCTATCCAAAGATCCTTGTCAAGATCAAAGTCTTCCATCTTCTTATTCTACCACTCCATGTTCACTTTCACTTTCTACTCTTCCTAAGTCTTTGCAAGCTTTGAACAATCCTATCAAAGAAGGTGCTCATATTCAAGATGTGCATGATTCTATTGAAGATCCTAATGCTCACTCTAAAGATGCTGATATCCTTGGTTGTCATATAGATGCTGATGAACTTATTGATTATCCTTTTGCATCTTCCACTTCCATCCTTGGACCTCTTCCACCACTACAAAGATCTTCACACCTTCCTTCCATCTTGGGTCCTTATGTCCCTTCACTTTCCCCTCCTAACTCTCCTAATTTTCCATCCATCTTGGGTCCTTACATACCTCCATCTCCCATCTTTCCTCAAGATCAACATAGATGCATACCCTTGAATCCTTTTCATCCACCCACCCATCTAAACCAGTCGTATCCTCCCTCTTCCACAAATCCCAAGTCTTTTGGAAGTAACTTGAATGTTCAATACAAGAAAAAGAAGCAATACAAGAATCCATCAAAAAAAGAATATCACCATGTCTCCTCTCATAGACATGGAAACATAAAGTCAAAAGAGATATCTAAGAAAAAAATTACAAGACAAGTATGGGTTCCAAAATCCATCATTGAAGATATTATTTCTAAATCATCAAAAGGAAATAAAAAGCCTACGACTATATGGATTCCAAAGTCTCTCTTGAAAGAGTCTGGTGTTGAAAAAAAAGTGAAATTGACATTCAAGCTTCCAAAGGCTTCCACCACATCTCCTTCCAAAAATATTCTTCCATTTCATGCGCCCAAACCTCAACCTCTGCTATCCATTCGCCATATTCCTTCACGTATTCCTTCATTCATGTTTCCTCCACCCTCTCACCACCCTTCAGGGTGTGTGTTTACGTTGATCTTGCCTTCCTTTCCACCTACCCTTTTACAATCCTTCCATGCATTAACCTTCTACCTTCTATCCTTTTTTCTCATTTGCCTATTCCTCCTATCTTCCAACCTCACTCGCTTTACATAAAACCCTATCCTCCATTTTTCTCTTCCATGTTCCTTTCCCTATCAACATCTTTGAGCACATCATTTTGAATCCTTGGCATATCATGGTTTATCCTTTCAAGGAGCATTATCTAAAAAGCTTGCCTTCTTCCAAAAAAATAAAAAATAAAAAATAAAAAATAAAATAAAATTAAAAATGTGCCTTGGTGAAAACCTGGAAACAGGCGCCTTGGTAGCAAAAGTAAAGAGAAATAAATTCATCCTATGGTGAAAACCACTCCCTTGTGGCGCCCTGGATAAGTACCATGATGAAAACCTGGCAATCAGGCATCATGCGTAGTTCTTCTACATATTTCATCCATTTCATCTTCTCTCTTTGATCTTGACAATGTTGATCTATTCATGAATATTTGGCTATTTTGTGAGCTATCTTATGGTGATCTTGCTTTCATTCCTTCCATGTTTAGCCTTCATATCCATCTTCCTCCATTTATTTTTGCCTATCGCTATCCTTTTCCCCTTTGGTCTTGATCTAATAAAAAAAGAAAGAAAGAGTAAAACACAATGCTATGAAGCCTCTTGACATGTCTACTCCTTTGGATTGCATCCTTTCCTGCTCTTGCATTATGATTTTGTGCTTATCCTATGCTAGCCTTTCATTGCTTGTCCAAATGCACTTTACATGACAATTTTTCCCTAGCTTGGGTATTCTTGAGGAGTTTCCCCTTGAGAATTTCTTCCCTTCATTTTCCTTCATTCTCTTATCTTCCATCTCTTCCACCAGCTTGCTAATTCCTCTTGTTCTCCACCTTGCTAGACATTGGGACTGCACGATATGATCTTGCTTGGGAGTTTGCAAATGGAAAAAGATGCTATCAAGTATACCGGTATCAGAATCAGTATCAGAAGAATTATCAGAACCAGTATCAGAACAAGTATCAAAATCAGTATCAGAACCAGTATCAGAACAAGTATCAGAATGGGCCTATAGAACTAGTATCAAACACCTACAGGGTCTACACCTTTCACTTTAGTTTATGGGTCTAAAGCGGTACTGCCTATTGAGGTTGAAATCCCATCACTCAGAATCAGAATGCATGGACTTGTCACTGATGAAGACTACCGAGTGTCTAGGTTACAAGAACTGGAATTACTAGATGAGCGCAGGCAAGCAGCGTATGATCATCTCAGAGTATATCAGAAAAGAATGTCTAGAGGCTACAACAAGAAAGTCAGACATAGAGAATTTCAGGTTGGCGATCTAGTGTTGAGAGAAAATCCTAAAAATCAATCACATCGAGAACGCAAGGGGAAGTTCGAACCCAATTGGTTGGGTCCCTTTGTTATCACTGCTACTTTTGGCTCTGGTGCCTATCAACTCTCAACGACTGAAGGAGAACAGCTCCGAGAACCAATCAACGTTCTTCATCTGAAGAAATTCTACGCCTAAGGTATTTAGTGCTTGGAAAATATCCTGAAAAAAATCTTAAAAATCAGAAAAAGTCCTGAAAAAATGAACATCTTGGTGAAAACCTAGCAATAGGCGCCTTCATGATTCACAAAAAAATCAAAAAATATCAAAAGTACAAAAAAATTGAAAAAATGAAAATACAAAAAAATGAAAAAAGAAAGAAAAAGTGCCTTGGTGAAAACCTGGAAACAGGCACCTCGGTAGCAAAAATAGAATCTCTACCAAGATGGTGAAAACCCGGCAAATGGGCGCCACTTGTTCCAAATGCTCCATATATCAGCGAAATCTTGGTCTTTCCCAGCTTTCAGTCTTGCTTTAGTTTGTACATACCTCCCGATTTGTTTCTGCATATCCTGGTTTAAATAAGTCAGTCTGTACACCAACCAGCTCAAGCGTCTGCATCCTATCAATGTTCACACTTGGGGGCAATCAATGTCATATCCTATGGTCTCCCATGTATCTTAGACATGTCATATCCACTCAGAGTCCTTTGAAGCTTCAAGTTGAGTCAGTCAGTCAGTCTTGTCTCCAGAAAGGATTTTGCATCAACAACAATCAAACATCAAAACTCAACTGAAAACAATCTGTGCTTTTCATGCTTTTATCTCCTTGTAGGCTTACTGATTCGCATTGAGATTTTTGCATATTGTGTCCCTTCGAGCTCTTCAATGATGTCCTTTACAGGATTTAGAGAGTGATGACTGGGGGCATAATCTTTTCTTTGTCTTTTGCTTGTATGTGAAAATCTAACAACTTTAAAAATTTTGGATTGAAATGGTGTCCGACTGTAAGAGCCTCTATCTCGAATTGGATGGCCATGCATACCTCGACCATTGATACCCAGAAAATTCAAGAAAGTTTGATCTCACTATTGTCTTTTTGAGTAAGTTCTTTCTCCTACTGTGAATGCAATCTTGCCTAAGGATGTGAATGATAAAGGGTCACTACGGGTAATTCACATTGGATTTAGAATGATCTCTTGACTGTTTGATGTGTTTGCAACGCAAGGCGTACTCAGGTCATCACGACGTTTATGTTTTGATGCTTGTACAAATTGCTATATCAAAATGGACATGATATTCAGGTCATCACAACGTTTATGTTTTGATGCTTGTACAAATTGCTATATCAAAATGGACATGATATTCAGGTCATCCTGGCGTTTGTGCCTTGGTGCTTATATCTAATCCAACATTCCGAAAACAAATCAATATTCATATGTCCATGGTTGTATAACCAGTGGGTGTTGTATTGATTCTTGCACATACAAATCAATATTCATATGTCTATGGTTTCATGGCTAGTGGGCATTGTATTGATTTATCCGGTTACCTAAAAGTTCAATGATGATAACAAATCGACACATGATCAGTGACTAGGTCCTAGGTCTTAGGTTGCATTTCATTTTGCATGTCTCATTTCATTTTGCATGTTGCATGATCTCACAATGATTAAATGAACTCCAATGCTTAAACGATTCTTCAAATCGCATCTTCCAGTCTAACAAGAGCTGAATCTCACACGAAGGTTCCTCCAATGAAATAGCAAGTAGAATCCTTTTTCGGGATCAAAATTCAAATCTGAGATCATTCATATTATTAACTACTTGCATATTCGACCTTCAATCATCACAGAAATCTAGTATTCAACTTAACTGATTATCTTACATCAAACTATCAAAATTTCAACTTGGTCAACCATGGTCAACTCATGGTCAAACCTAGTCAAACTTGGTCTTTTGGGACCTTCCAACGATGCAGAATGCATTCTCGGATGTAAATAACCACTTCTCAGATCAATTAACATGCTTCTAAACTATCAACGCTGAATTTTCTTGTCAGATTTCAATTTTAATCCCGAAGGGGGCATGGTATTGCACATCATTCAAAGTCTGTAAATTAAATTCTATCGATCAAGTCTATCAATATCTTTCATCAGTGATCAAGACAAACAATCACGTCTAGTTACTGATTCATCAAAAGTCCTCATCGCTCGGGGCAAATCTATCATCACTTGGGGCATATCAGATTCATCGATCCATATCAATCTGGTATTCTCTTAATCTTGTAATCTGTATCAGTTTTTACAACTATCAGATCATAGTGTTATTTCCTTGGTTCTTCGGCAACTAAAGGATTCGGATGTGATACCTGCTAGTTCTGCTAAGACAATCGAGTCTAGAACGGGTCACTCACTTCTTATCAATCCTAAGGTTCAGAATCAGGCATTTTGACACTTTTTCGCAATCATAGGTTCATCGCTACTACAGTGAACATTATCTCTGGTCATTCAGGACCTCCTATCTCAATATCTCTCAATTAGTTTCTATCTTGAGATCTGTTTATCTTTTGAATCAGTTTCATATCTCTATCAAACACAGACTATCTTTGAACCACTGCGCTTCGCACAGTAATTCAAAGAGGGGCAAAATGTAATACCCCAAAAATGGGCTATAAGTTCATTAATCTCCTACATCGACAATTCGAACGAAATCGACTTCAAAGTCCTAATCTAAGGCACATCTAAACATCATCGAATCATAATTGATTATCTTAAATTTTGCATCGGGGAATATTCCTAGTAATATTCTTAATTATCTTAATTATCTTTAATTTTATAATTATTTGGCAATAAATCACATTTATCCTAAAGTTTGATTAATTGAGTATTTTCATATTTAATTAATTAGATTTAATATTTGCCACTTAATTGTTTAATTAAATTTAATTCTATCTATTATTAATTGTATTATTTAATTTTGACAATAAATCAAAATTCCTATGAATAATTGATTAAATTCTTATTTAATTAATTAAAGCAAGTTGTCATTATTTAATAATATAGTTTTTAATAAAATTTTGATTAAATAATTGATTAACCCATAAATCAATTGTTTTATTTTTAAAAGCAGTTAAGTTGGAAATAAATCACTTTATTATTAAATTAATTCATAAATAAAACATGCACAATCATAAAAGCAAACAACTATCAATTATCAATTAAAGCTAAACTCTATTTTGAGTTAAAACTTAGCTTTTGCATGTTTTTGTGAGTTAATTATCTTTTATTTAAAAATAACTCAAAAATCAAGTTGAGTTATTTGAGTGGCTTTTTCCCATGCACCTCCAAAGCCCTGGATTTCTATAAATTAAAGGCTCAGCTCTTCACAAAGCATCTCATATTTTGCACAATCACGTTGGAGAATTGGAATTGAAGAATCAAAGCTCTTGCGAATTGACATCTTTGTGAGATCAATCTTATTTTTGCATTCATATTACATATCATTGTTAGATTAGCATAGCATATCAGTTTTCAATAGCATAGATTCATATCAAGTTTTTATCATTCTTATTGCATAGAAAATATCAAAAATATAGAATAATTGCATTCAATCTCATATCTAGATCAATTGCATTCAAATCCTTCATTTAGGTGTCATCTAGGTCACTGATCTCGATTACAATCTGAGAACATTAATCTCGCACCTATTAGAAGGCAGTAAATCGCTTGGTTAGATAGCTTTCAATTTTGCATGATTTTGATTATCACTAACATCTAATGTTTTACTGAGTGTTGTGTCTACAGATCAGGTACAATTTTCACACACACACCAAGGACTCAATAGTGTACATTCAAAAGTTACCCTTGTAGCAGGGGCTAGTGTCACAACTGCCTCCAAATGTCTAGGTGTATGCCTATGATGGGAATCTATGGGAGAGATTCTTCCCCCTCCCTGCTCAAAGATTATGACTCCTTTCGGAGATGAACCGGGTAGGCCACTAGCTAAGGAAAGTTTTTAATAGGCTTCCATTCACACTAACCTTCGATGCCCCTGATACAGGGTTGAGGCCTTGCAGCCACACCAACACTCGAAAGTCATGCACCCCCACAAGCAGGGCTAGGAGCGGCACCGCTCAGTATAGCAGATGAAGCCTTCTCAAGATGATAATCAAAGTCTTGAGAAGGAAGCTAACATGGTTTTGGAGTCTTTAGACTCAACAAAATGTTCTTTAGTAGAGTGAGGTGGAATCACTAGTGATAGGTGCGTACTCACTTGGGTCGTTCCCAGAGGTTCAACTTCCAGTAGGCCCTCTAAAGGAGACACTGAACTTGGTTTAGATTCGGGGGTCAGATTTTTTGGTTCTCCCAAAGGGAGAAGAGCATACTTCTCTATCCTGTTTCCTCACCCAAAAACATCAAGAAGATTCATCATTGAGTTAGCTTCACTCCACCACAACTACAAGCTTTTGGGTTTTTGTTTCTCTCAAAGAGAGAAGAGCATAATCCCCTGGTTAATAGAAGCATAAAGATTCACTATCTTTCTCTGCTTCCCCAAGAATTTGTCATATTAGTAAGATCATTAGGATTTTAGGTTCATTCATGGTCATCACCTCCATGTAATGAAGAGCCAAAGTCCCTACTCACTATCAAAATCCTCAAGAAATTTTAACGGAGCCCTATTTAGACTATGTGAATGAAAGCGAGAAACAAACACAACATTTTAGTAATTCTTCGACTATCGTCCTGCAATCAAACCATTAGCATGTTTTGTGTTCTTGGTGCTTTGACATGCATTCTTTTAAGAAAATATTTCAAGCAATGAGAGCACCTACAAGCACAACTTGTTAGCTCCATAATGGTTAACACATCAAAAATTAGATAATCTACAAGTAAAATAGCTAATCAAATGGAAAAATTTAAAAATGAAACCAACATGGTTGTATCAAGCTCGGAAAGAGCTTTCCAACAATATATAACACTTAAATTTTTGATACCATATGTGAAAATTTCTCAAAAATGGGTGCCAGTTTTCTTGAGTGGCATGGATTTTGAAAACTCTGAAATTTTCAAAAAAGTAAGAAAACTAAAAATAGCAAGCAAAACTGACAAATCTAGAATCTTAGTCTCTGTCTGTCGCAGAATTTCATGCAAGACAGTATAGAGGGCCACACGAGAAGGTACTGAACTATGCATGAGAAAGCACAAGCCCGTGTGAGAATGTACGAAGGCTTGTATGAGAAAGTACAAAGGCTCACGTGAGAAAGTACACAAGCCCATGCATTGATGCAAAATCTCATGCAAGAGAGTGCTATAGGGAGTGAATCTTCACATGGGATGCTCTGAATTCTCATGCGACAATCCATACATAGATAGTACAGACGCACGATAGAGCTTAAATTCCTATTAGAAAAAAAATGAGAATGAGGCTAGAAATTAGATTTTCTTCCCCACGGTGGGTGCCAAAATGTGTGTCTGAATGTAGACCTCTAAATCAGGCACAAATGCATCATAGTCATTGCTTAATCATAAGATCGTGAGTATGAACATGAATTGTCCATCTCACAACATTGATTGAATCGACCTGTTGCCTCCTATGTAGATGGGTGTTTAATTACTCTCAGATTGGAGAGCCAACAACCATAAGACTGGTTCTACAATGGAGGATTTTCAAAAGTGAAGATGAAAAATCAATGAAATTAATCTAGAAATGTAGAAATGTAATTATGCTAAAAGCTTGAAATAAAGATGAAGTACAATTTTAATCTAAGGACATTGAAATAATTATGATATTAATCTAAGAACAATTAAGCAAATTCTAATCTAATATGAGATGTAATATTAAACTAAAATGAGATATTAAGCTAATTAATGCAATAAAGCTTTGAAAATAATGTAATAATAGAGACTAAAATTGACTATAGTATAGATGTTCTCAAAAATTTCCTCTCCTTTGAATGAAGAAAATAGGTCCATTAAATAGAAAATCCTAGGAAGAGAATGAAGGGGTTCTTGATTTGAAACTCCTGACCCTTCATTTCCATTTGAGACAAAAATGCGAGAATTACTTAATAAAAAGAATGGAAAATGCCACATAGGTGGCCTTTCGAATATCTTGAATTATTAATTCAAAAAGATGTGTCATTCGAATATCAAGCAATTATTAATTCCTTTTTATGGGTAATTAGCCAAATGGGGTGGATTTAATTTAATTCTAAGCACTTAAGACTTTAGGATTAAATTAAATTATCATAGGGGTAATTTAGCTAATTAAAGTCAAGGACTTTAGGAATTAATTTTGATATTTAATTAATGCAATTTATGGTCTTTGCAATTGACATCAAGTTGAATTAAGTCAAGTAGGAGAGAGAAAATTGCCTAGGGAACTAGGACTTTGAAGATGTAAAATTGACGAAAATGCACCAAAATTAATTGAATTTATTAGGTGCCAAATTTAAGGTATTACACCCTCTTGCTTTCAAAATCTAAAGATGGGTCAATATTTTCTGGTTCACTACAAGGGTGAAGAGCATACTTCTACCACCCAAAGATTCCTACAACAAGATATTAAGTGCCTACTAAATGAAACAACTAATATATACCACACTTAAAACAAAAGCAATTAAACAAGCACTTGATTTATTTTTTTATGCTTTGGCCAACCGTACAAAAACTATTAGTAGCCCTTGTGCATGCATTTTTAAGCAAATAATCAAGCAATTGGAGCACCTACAAGCACCACTTGTTAGCCCTATAAGGCTTGGGTGATATTTCTGTCAGAGAAACAGTCATGTGATATTCTATCCTATACTGGTGCGATAATATATTTTTGGGTGATAATTCCTGCTACCTATGTGCGACAGAAAATAGAACAAGAGTGTGATATTATAACTGGTAAAATATCACACTAGTATGTTAGAAAATATCATACAATGTTGGAAAACTATTGCACGATATTTCTGTCAGAAAAACCAGAGAGCAAAATATTGACGAAACAACAAGCAAATGTTAACGAAAAATTAGTAGAAATGCATAAAATGAAGGACAAAACAAGAATGTTCTGCCCCACGGTGGGTGCCAAAAATGTACACACTAAATAGTGCACTTCTCTAAGTCATTGCTTCCAAGGGAATCCATGAATGAGAAACCTTGAGAAAGCGACCTAGAGCTCCCTAGGTATGGAGTCACAAGATTGTTTGAATATTGCTCTCAGCTAGAGCTATTGAAGCATGCGACCTTGCTAGTAAACCACACAATGGGAGATTCAATGGAGACAAGGGAAAGAATGCCAATATCCTCAAGAATCAATGAAAATGCAATGCAATGCAAGCTATGCTAAGAATGAAAATGCAAGCTAAGCTAGGAAAGGAAAGTATTACAAACCCTTTCTAATTAAGCTATGTGAGCTAATCTAAAGCATAATGGAAACTAAGCTAAATTCCATGAAAGCTATGATGCAAGAATGCAAGAAATGATCTCCAAAAGCTCCAAAGTCTCCAAGAAATCCTGCAGCATAAGGTTAGTATTCAAAAGATGGATCTAAGAATGAGAAAAGAGCTCTCCTTTTAAAGGAATTGAAAAGGAATGGACCATGGAGATTAAGAGGGCAAAAGATTTAATCAAGGGTGGAGCTTGAAAGAGGAGCAATCCATGTGCACAAATATCCTCCAATGAGAAAATAAGAGTTGACTTTTGTGTCCACATGAGATAAAAAGTTATTTTTTTCTTTTTATAAAATAAGAATAATGCTTTATTTGTGCAACTTAGGATAAGAGGAAAAGTGGGGGCTTTTTATTTAATAAAAGGGTAGGGAAATTCCTTTTAAATAAATACAGACTTTAGGATAAAATGGTTAGCCCAAGGCAAATAATTGAAAATGATAAAATAGGATTTGAACAAGGAAATTGATATAATTGATAATATGTTAATTTTTGAAAATGTTTATTCAGGGATTTGATAAATTGTTGAATAGGGGCCCAAAGTCTAGGTGACCATTTTAGGGTGCATACAAGAGTCATTGGAGTGAGAGAACACCTTGATTAGGCATGAGTGAGACAATGCCATAGAGAGACTAGGGGAGTCTGAGGCTTTATTAGATGAGCTTCAGAGGACAAAGGACTTGGGTCCCCACAGAGATAGTCTATGTGATATGGTATGGGCCGGGAAGGAGATTTCCTACTGGCAAGATGCATATAGATAGGCTATTCCCAGTGATTAGTGGATTGGGAGCTTCACAAAGAGCTCTTTTGCAATTAGGACAACTCTTTATGAGAGGCAAGTACCAGCTAGTAGAGGAGGTGTATCATCATGCCCTCCTAGAGCACCCATAGGTTTAGGAGATCTAGCAGGAGCCTGAGGTTCAGGTGGTTTCATTGCATCTAGTAGATAGTGACAAACTGAGTCTGGAGGTAGTGGATCATAGATAGAGGACATCATTGTATACACACACTTTGTATCATTGTATCATTATGTTTCAATTTTTTATTGACTTGATGGACATGATATTGACACATTGTTATTTATGATATATCATTGGACATTTGAACATTTTATTATTTTATGGACTCTATATATATAGTGATACAGTTCTATCATGATTTTCCTTGATGATTATATATACATTGTTAGGAATTGGAACACTAAGAGGGGGGGGTGAATAAGTGTTCACTGTATTTTCACTTTTCACTTTAATCTGAATACTGAATTATAAATGCTTAAGTACTAAATTAAACATTCACATAAACATGTAACATGAAATCAACACATGATACTAATATGGTTATGGGAAAATGCAAATAGGTAAAAACTCCGATGGGACTTGATACCCACTAATAATCTGCACTAGTGTTTTGTGATCCTTGTTAGAAGATCCTTTACCCTGTTAGGAGTAGCTTTACAATGCTTTTAGTATAGTAGACCTTGTTAAGGGTCAGACCCTATTAGGAGTCTTTTACAATGATCCCTGTTAGGGGAGTGGACTCACTATCCTAGAGCTCATTGCTCAAATGATGAAGGCTACAACCTTTTGAATCAGATACACACTATATCTGCAGGTGAACTATTACTATGACACTTCTTGTTAGATTAGTTCCTTTGGTGCACTGATGCTTTGACCTCTTGCAAAGCTCTAATACATCATATGCTCTCTTTGCATACCTCTTCTCTACTTTTCACAACTCTCTCTCCACTTACATACTGAATACAATGGGTGCACCCTATATTTATGTGCTCATACCAATTATACAATTAGGTTGGCCCTATAACTAATTACAAATAATGCTTCCAAATGAATTGGCTTAAGCATACTTACAATTATACATATACATATGTTGACAACCTAAATACAATGGGTGCATAGCCTCTACAACATTAATTTACAATTGCAAACCAAAATAGTCACTGTCGGCTCTATGCTCTGTTCTCTGCTGGCACACACTGGATGTGCAACTTCAACTAACTGTAACTTTCACATCTTTGCATATCTACTTATGCACTCTTAGACTAAGCATAAGTATATTCTAACAATCTTAACTTCTAGGGTGCATATCTTAATTCATCCATACACATGTGCGTTGATGCTCTAAGTCTCTGGTGCTCTGTATGCTGTCCAGTCTTCAACACTTAACTCATTTCTGATCTTTACACTTAGTGCGTTGACTTCAAACTACTATATGACTTTGTTTCCATAATGACAACACTATATCTAGTCATATACTTTAGTATAGACAACTATACAACAATCTACCCCTTTTTCATTGATGGCAATAAAGGAATATGGCCAAGTCTCTAACTGTTCCTTTACACAAAAAACTTTTGTCTTCTATACATTTTATACAAACTCTTATATCTCCCTATACATATATGTACTCCATATTCTATACAACTCCCCCTTTGACATTAATGACAAAGGTGCATCAAAAAAATTTATCTACATACACTCACTGAGGGAAAACATCTAGATATGCAATCTTGAGTTTCTGGATCTCCTTCTTCCAAAAGGTTATCAGAGAATTGACTATCTATAGATGGGTGCATAATGCATATTGAAGCTTCTCCATCTTCTCCAATTATATACTTGGACCTTGATCATCAGTTATCATGGTCACATTAATCTCCTTTATGTTTTGACTAATAATGTCTAGTGAGGGCGCAAGAGTGTTCCTCAATTGAGTCTGTCTAGACCTTAACTTCTCCATTTCTTTCTCTACCTTCTCAATTATGTCCAACTAACCTTGGTAGACATTTTTGCACATGTTTACATTAGTGGCTGTGTCTAGTACTGAAATCTTCACCTTCTCAATCATTTCCTCTACATCTTTGATCTTCTTAAGATGGGCATCCATGAACTTATCCTGATCCATGGATTCTGCAATGACTATCCTTCCTTGATCTACAAACTCCTTCAATGATGCCTGACCAAACTTAAGAGAGTTCAAGTCTAGTGCAAAATTACTCATTAGTTCATTGAGTCTCTTCTTTAAGTATTTATCCTCTGCCACTATGGCCATAGATTCTTCTAGGTTTGAGAAATTTACTTTGAACTGAGAGATGGCTGTGCTCACATCATCAACTGAATGTACATTTACCATTTTCTTATCCTCAGGCAAAAAATTGTTCAAGATACTTATTGATTCCACCAGGAGAGGATTTCTCACTACTTGCTTGTCCTTCACCTTCTCCATAGCTAGGACGATGAACTTAATCATGTCTTCTTCCTTTGAGGAGTCCAAACTACTAGTGTCAGGTGTGAAACTTAACAACAATGCTGAGGAGGGAGTGATGGGAATGCTATCCATCACCTCTTGCTTCACCTTAACCAAATCAATAGAAGATTCATCTTTCTTTTCTACCTCTACTCCTTTATTTTCTTCTTCTTTCTCATCAGATATATTTTCTATGATTACTTCTTCTTGCTGAGTGGGAGGGGTATTGTTGCATAGGATTTATGCTTCCTCAATGCTGACAAATGCTTCCTCAAAATTTTCCAAGTCCTTATCAGTAACTTCCATGGATATTTCCACATTATCTATGATAATTTTTCTATCTTTGGGTGATTATGACATGGGCATTAAGTCTTGAGGACCTGTCATTGGTACATTAGTGGGCTCTACCACTTTATCTTCCTTAATGGGTGCATGAGTGATGGGTGTAGTGGGTGGTTTGATCTATTGCTCCAATAACACCTTTTCAAAGGCCTTCTCTATTTCCTTCGTAATCAACTCATAATCTTCATTCATGATGTGAAGAGTCCTCATTTTTGTCCTTAGGTGTGGCTTCACCAAATTCAATATTAGTTTCTCTTCTTCTTTAGAACATACAAGCAAAGTATCTTCTAATAATTTTTCTCTTATTCTTTGATCTTCCTCATTATCTTGTCTCTTTAGATGTTCTAAAATACCCCATACATTATCTAGAATTTCTATTTTCAACTCAAGAACTGTCTATCTGAACTTTATCATATGTTTGATAATCATATCATGAATTTCTATCTTATCAATCTCACTAAATGATTCATAATGTTTCCCTACTTGATCAATTCTTCCCTAATCAATAATTCTAGAGCTCAAAACTTTAAGGCTAGGCCTGAATCCTACCTTAGGAGGTGCTTGAATGTTTTTCCTACTCCTTAATGCTCACAAGGATGGATGACTGGTGCTAGCTTCTTTCTTTCTCTTGAATAAAGGCTTATATGTTAGCAATTTGGCTGAGCTGAGTACATAGATGTTGTCATTATGGAAACATATGATCCACATGAAGAGTGCAAAGATCAGAGAGCATGTATAGAAGAGTGCATTGCAAATTTGTCTAAGTGTGAGACAACATTCTCACCAATATACCCGGACATAATTTTTTTTTGCAATGTTGACTGGAGTAAGTTCAGTGCTTTTGCACTTGAACATAGACTCTATGATGTCTAATTATGACCCATCTTAGAGTGAAAGTTAGTACGGCATGTACAGAATTAGTTATGATAGTTTTACCGAAGATAGTGTTAAGCTGACAGGACAATTTTGAAGACAGAATTGGTAAAGAGTTAAGGAATTATTTTGTTTATCAAAATAATGTCTTAACAATATAAAGGGATGACATCCTAGATGTTAACCCTTAGATAAAGATATATGGAACCAGACCATGTAAAGTTATTAGCCTTAATAACTTGTATATATGTAATTGTAAATTGTGAAGAAAAAGAAGATGTGGTAATATTGTAATGATATGATAAAAGTGATATGATGTGAATGTAAGAGCAGTGAAAAGATATTGATGCAAGAAGCATAAGGTTATGTACCTTAATCCATTTTTGTAATTAGTATACATTTTACATTACTTGTTTGGGCAGTGGGCTCATCTGGTAATCAAATTTTTGTATTGACAACTCCTAACAGTGTTGAGGCTTCTAACAAGGCCTATAGTCCCTTAATCAGGACTGATACACTATATGGTTGTAATAGACTCCTAATAGGGTCAATATCCTTAATAGGATACTTTTGATTAGTGGATCTTTGTGGGTGCCGTCCCCACTGGGGTTTTCCCTTGGCCAAGGTTTCCTCGAGAACATATCATGTGTTATGATTTCTGTAGTTTCATTGCTATGCATGTTGTTTAGCTTCTTATGTTATGCATGTGTAAAGATAATCTATTATATCCATATTTGGGTAAAAGATAAAGTTTGTAAAATATTGATTCACCCCCTCCCTCTGAGTATTCCCTATTTCTAACAATTGGTATCAGAGCTTAGTTACTTGGAAAGGAATCATTCAAGGAAAGCCTAGCAGCTTGAGTAAGATCTCTATGGATATGGATCAACTACAAAAGAATCTTGAAGAAGCTCTTGAACAAATTGATATGCTTACTGATGAAAGAGACACTTTGAAAGGGAAATATGATGATGCAAAGAACCTCATTGAGAAACTAAAAAAGAAGTTGGAAGATCTGAAATCTGAAAAGGAAACCAAAATTCTTATTGAAGATTGTGATGACAATTTAGAAAAAGAAAATGCGATCCTTAAGCATGAACTGGAGATAGAAAAATTGAAATTAAGTTTGAAAGATGTAAATAGAAAGAATGAAGAAAAATTGAGATCTGAGAATGAAAAGTTAAAGATTGAAAATGAAGAACTGAAATCTAAACTTAGCAATGCAACATCTGAACTTGAGAAAGTCAATTTGTAGTATGCTGAACATGAGAAATACAACAAGATTGTGAAAGGTGAAATGAGTCAATCCAAACAACAACTTGAAAGGCTATATTCAAATAGTGAGAAAATCAATGAACAAGTATCTTTTGGGAAACCATCCTATGATAAGACTAGACTTGGATTTAACATATTCAAGACAAATGATGAGAACAAGGAACTAGATCTGAAAATATCTAAAAGTCTAAATGAGAAGAAGTTTGATGAGATGAAAAAATCAGAAGAATCACCTAAAGGAGAAGAACCACCTAAGAAAGAAGAATCACCCAAAGGTATGCAAAGAGAATTCAAAGGTAGATGTTTTGGTTGTAATACTATTGGCCATATGAAGAGAGATTGCACAGGTAAGCAATTTAAACCTCTTAATGGTTATTGTTATAATTGTCATGGTTTTGGACACAGAGCTATTGAATGTAGAAAATAAAAAGTTATTGAAAATAATTATGGTAGTAGAATGTTTAGGAATACTAAAATGTAGATAAAATACCTACTAAAGATATGAATAGAAGAAATGTAGTATGTTATAGATGCAACAAGGTTGGACACATTGCTAGAAACTGTAGATCACAAATCTGTTAGAAAGTAAAGATCCCCAAGATAACTGAGAGGGTGGGGGTGAATCAGTTATCAAATAATTTATCCATTCAATAGCTTTAAACAATATAATCAATGTACTAATCAACCATAGAAAGATAATCATACACAATTGCACAATAACACAAGATATGTTAACTAGGGAACCTCTTGAAAAGAGTAAACCCCGGTGGGAATGATGCCCACAAAATGATGCACTAATATGAAAGTTTCTTGTTAGAGGGTGGACCCTATTAGGAGTCTTATGAAATACATTTAGTACATATAAATCCATGTTAGGAGATTTTGAATCTCTGTTAAAAGATTCTAACCCGGTTAAGAGTTGATGGAAGACAGAAGGACCCACTGCCCAAACAGCTTCAAGGCAAGATCTTTGAACCCACTGTCCAAAAGATCTTAGAATTATTCAATAGAATAATATGAAATATATTACCTCCTTCACACTGTGCCAAAACTGCACTCTCTGCTACACAAGATCACAATTCCAGATCTTTGTACTCACAAGTCTTCCTTCATCACTGAATTAGCCCTTTTCTTCACTTCATGCATATATTCACATCTCACTCTTCATAGTACACATTAAAATAAGGAAAAAATTCCTTCTTATATACCAAACTCAAATAATTACAAATGAGTTGGTCCTCAATTACAAAATAATAAATTCTACACGCTACACACAAAATTCACATAAAACTGTCAGCTTCCAGTTACTATACCTTTCTCCAAACATATCCTCAAAGTTTGCGCTATGAACCACATCATCATTAATGAGTCTCCAAAATTCCTTTAACTACACAAAATCAGATTCCATCCCAGCTAAGAGATATCCTCTGATTTCTGAACATCACTACACAGAAACACTGTCTAAACACTGCTTTCACCAAAATGCTCATAACTCTTACAAATGAATGAATTTCTTTTTGCGTTGTTAACCATAGGTTAATAACACACTAAAGAACATACCATCAACTATGCAAAATCCAATCTATAATACAACATGTGTGCAAAACAAAACTGTACCTACTTTCCTGCTAATATCTAGAATATCACTATGTTGACATCAATGACAATCCAAGTCATGAATGCAACAACAACTGCTATAGAATGACTACCAAAACTCTTTGCATTCATTCCTAACAATCTCCCCCATTGGCATTGATGGCAACATAGATGAAAAACATCCAATGTTCCAAGAATCCAATACTGCAACATCACTGCAAAATATCAAATCAAATCTTGCTTCATTTTCCTATTCAGCTCTCTCATACAATCCACAATGTTTTTCATGTATATCTCTCCCCCATTGACATCAATGACAGAAATTCCATCACTAAGTCAACAACAACTTAATTTTAAAAGACACTTTTTAGAAGAATACAATAACAAGAGTCCTCATGACTCAGTTCATAAACTCCCCCATAGAGGAAGTTCCAACATCCAATCCAGAAGAAAGATAGGGCTCATATACCACTGGATGGATGCAATCATCTATATCAATTCTCAAAAATAGGTTGGGGCATAACCCCAAGCATACCTCTTAGATACACAAATGTATCCTTAGGTAAAGGCTTTGTAAATATATCTGCTATCTGCTCCTTTGTACTTATGTACTCCAATCTTACTTCTTTTTCTACAACTTTCTCTCTTACAACATGATACTTGATCTCAATATGTTTAGTCTTAGAATGTAAAATAGGATTTTTTGACATACTCACTATACTAGTGTTATCACAATGTATAAAAATAGGCTCATCAAAATTTATCCCAATATCCTTCAACATCTGCTTCATGCAAATAATCTAATTACAATTATTTGCTGCTGCAACATATTCTACTTCTGTTGTGCTTTGTGAAGTACAATTCTACTTCTTACTTAGCCAAGAGACCAATTTACCTCCAAGAAAAAAGGATCCACCACTGGTGCTTTTCTTGTCATCAACACTGCCTCCCCAATCTGCATCAGTATAGGCACATAAGGTAAAATCATCAGAATTCTCATACCATAATCCATAATCCATTGTTCCTTTCAGATATCTCAGTATCCTCTTTACTACTGCATAATGTGATTCTCTAGGTTCTGCTTGAAATCTTGCTACAATCCTCACTGAATGTGCTATATCAGGTCTTGTATGTTTCAAGTACTACAATCCTCCAATCATAGATCTGTACTTTTTTTGCTCAACTACTGGTGTCTCATCTTTGCTAGATAACTTATGTCCAGTTACCATAGGTGTTCCAATCGGTTTAGAATCTTCCATTCCAAATATTTTCAATAATTCATTTAAATACTTAGTCTGACTTACAAATATACCTTCCTTGCTTTGTGTTATTTGTAATCCCAAAAAATATTTCATTTCTCCAATCACTCTCATCTCAAATTCAATCTTCATTTCATCTGCAAATTTGTCACTAGCTTCATCTTCTCCTCCAAAGATAATATCATCAACCAATATAACTATAACCAACAAACCATTCTCAATTTATTTTGTGTATATATTACTATCTATTGTTCCTTTTATAAATCCCAATTTCAATAAATACTTATCCAATCTTGCATACCAGGTTCTAGGTGCTTGTTTTAATCCATATAAAGCTTTCTTTAACTTACATACCATATCTCTTTCTTGTGTCAAAGGAAAACCTTCAGGCTGCTCAATGTAGAATTCTTCTTCCAATTCACCATTCAAAAATGCTGACTTCACATCCATCTGATACACTCTGAATTTCTTGTAAGTTTCATATGCTAGAAACATTCTCACTGCTTCAAGTCTGGCTACACGCTACACATAGAATTCACATAAAACTGTCGGCTTCCAGTTACTGTAACTTTCTCCAAACATATCCTCAAATTTTTCACTATGAACCATGTCATCATTAATGAGTCTCCAACATCTCTTTAACTATGCAAAATTAGATTCCATCCCAGCTAAGAGATATCCTCTGATTTCTGAACATTGCTACACAGAAACACTGTCTAAACACTGTTTTCACCAAAATGCTCATAACTCTTACAAATGAATGAATTTCTTTTTGCATTGTTAACCATAGGTTAATAACACACCAAAGAGCATACCATCAACTATGCAAAAGCCAATCTGAAATACAACATGTGTGCAAAACAAAACTGTACCTACTTTCCTGCTAATATCCAGAATATCACTGTGTTGACATCAATGACAATCCAAGTCATGAATGCAACAACAACTGCTACAAAATGACTGCCAAAACACTTTGCATTCATTCCTAACAAAATCAATCAGCAAGGACCAAGATATGGAAACAATGGAACTTTTTGTTAGATATGCAACAAGATTGGACATACAACAAGATTTTGCAGAATGAACAATGGAGTTTTTCATCCCAACCCTAACCCTAGAAATCATGAAAGAAGAAATGAAGATGCAAGAAACAGACATAAAGGTTGTTGTAGTAATGCATATGAAGTAAATTTTTTTAAAGGCACAAATCAAGGAGACATATTCAACATTGAAGGTAATTAGAAAGGTGAAGTATCAAGTGGTGAGAATGAATCCTTACCTGACCTATCTGGAAGCACTTGATTTATGAAAATTACAATAGATTAGGAACTTAGAATTAGTGTAGAAGTAGATTTATGATGAATTAAGTCTTGCCCAATTAATGTAAGGTTTTTTATGATGTACTAATGCTATGGTTAAGAGTGCAAAAGAAAATATTATGTTTTGTGAGATCGCAAGAAGTTTTAAATTTTTGTAGGATAACAGAAACAACTTTTTGGAAACAAGCGGCAAAAGAATTGAATGCGATGTCAGACCTAAGTGAGATTGAAGTAATAAAAGGTTATGATCAATGTTATTTGATCATAAAAATGAGTTGAAGTATTTAGGAGAGAAAAGAGAAGTGATTGGAAGCATTTTGCAATGATTTGGTGAAGGATTTGAGCGCCGAATCTACACAAGCCCTAGAATCACAAATTTGAGGTATTTTACTTGGCAGATCTTTGAATCGGTATATAGAACTAGAAGCAATCATGGATGTATCTTTAATTCATAATGTCATAGACAAAAATAGACCTAGAATGAAGAGGGAACCAGTAGAACCCTTGGAAGAAGATAACCCTAGTTTAGCATTATCATCCATACCAGATGGAGTTTTGCATTTGGAGAATGTGAGAAGTTATCTTGGATGCAAGTTAGAAACCATCAGTGATAGTGATTTTACCAATGAATATCAGAAGATTTACAATCAAGATATGTCATTGAAACAAGGTTATGAACATTTGAAAGACAATGAGATTGTTAAGTATGCATTGCAGTATGAATTTGACAATGAAGAATGCACTAAGATTATTTTGAGCAGAATTCACAATGGAAAGTTTTGGCTAGAGGATAGAGTGATAGACATTACAGCTAACTTGATTCATGAAGTCACTAGACTATCTAAAACTGGTGCTATTCCTTTAAATGAAAAGAATATGAGGAAAACAGTCATGGACAACACTGAATCAACCTATAATGGCAGAGGAATTGTGATTAGCAAGATCAAACAACATGATGATAGATATTTATGCAAGTTTCTAACCATTAAGTTTTGTGCAAATTCTAGAGAAGATGACATGGCAGTTGGAATGGTACACATAGCCTATTTAATGTGTATTGACAAGGTATCAGTTGATATGTGTGAAATTTTGAGAATTCAATTGTTTGAAAACTTGGAGAAGATTAAGAAAACTAAGTATGCACAATGTAGATTTTCATCCTTAATCACATACATGTTTTTCCACCTATTGAGAAGATTTTTGTACACCATTGCAAATGATTGGAATGATGGTCAATCTACTATGGAAAGGATAAATAAAGTATATATGAAACATGTTATTGACAAAGTGAATGAGAGTGCTATGTTAGTGATGAAGACATTTCAAAAATTGGTAATTAGCAGATCAAGGATTCCACAGTCTATTGTGGAGAAATATAAAGATGATATATGTTTTATGGTTGACACTGACTTTACCTATATTGAAGTAGTGGAGCCTAGAATTGAGTTCATAGACCCTCTTGGCTATGAGATATCTGAGATAGAAACAAAAGAATATGTTGGCAGGTTACTTAAGTGTAAGTTGGACACTCAATGCAAAAGCTTTGGAACTTTTGAAGAGAATTTCAACTCTGTAAAAGCTATAATTGAGGAGAAGCAGTCTAAGAAGAGAGTTGACAGCACTATAAAGAAAATATTAAAAGATTCAAGATTGACACAACATGAGTTTGAGATAGCAAAGAACACAGCAGCAACAATCAAAATGAGTGAATAGGAAGAAGTTTTGTCTACCCCACCAATTGCATTACAACATAAAGAACCTCAAGTCAAGGTGAAAGTAGAGGAACCAGAGATGGAACACGAAACAAGTAGACCTACTAGGTCTACCTCCTCCACTCCTAGAAAGAGAATGAAAGAAATTTCTACTGGACCTGGTAAGAGGTAGAAAACTTTGGTGCCACCAGTTCCTAGGAAAATTGCAATAATTAAAGATGATGACACTACTTTGGTTAAGAAGAAAGCTTGGAAACCTAAAGTTGAAAAGCTTAATGAGAAGATTATTGAAGATGGAGACTTTACCAGAATGAATAAGTACTACCATCTTTATGATTATTCAGAAAGACTTAACTTGGAGAATGCAATTGTAAAGCACATGATTTTTGCAAATAAGAAGTTTGACACTATTCAGGGTCAGATACTTGATGACTTATATAACAAAATTGTAAATAGAAAGAAGAGAGCACAAGAAGAAGACACTTCTATCAAAGAGAATCTAGTAAGAAAGCTTTGTGATGTGAGAGATGATGCACACCTAAAGTAGATATTAAAGGCCTTAAGCACCCATCTAAGAACCAAAAGGAGAACCATTCTAATTATGGGAAGTAGATATGAAGAAGTTAATTCTGATACAGAGGAGGCAATAATCAAGGTTATGGCAGAAATTGTTAGAGATCCATCAATTGCAGTATATCAAGAAGGTGAAGTAGAACAAGAGGATATTCTCTCTCCTCTAGCTATTAGCATTAAAGATGAATCAATGAATATAGAAGGTACAAAGGTCACCTTGGATACTGATGATAATGTATTCAAGAATTTAGGAAACATTGTTGACAATTCGGCTCTTGATGAACTGGATACATTAGCAGAGTAGACACAAACCACTGTTGAAGAGCCTAAAGAAAGAGAGATTCAAGCACCTATTCCTATCAAAGAAGACATCAGTCTTACTCTTGAGACTGGTAAGAAGAAGGAAATTGGATCTTTATTTGAGGATTTAGGAAAAGAAGTTGATGATGATGATCAATTGGAACTGATCACTTCTTTGAATAAGATTATTGGCAAGAATAAGAAAGTGAAGAATCTTGAAGCGAGTCTGAAGGAACTAACTGAGAAGTTACAAAGAATTGTAACTACACAAATTATAGAGGTAGACCCTTTGGAGAAAGCTAAGAAGGTAATGAGCACTTTTGATAATGAATTCACTAATCTATCTGATATTGCAAAAGTGAGAGCTCAAGCAGCTTATGAAGCTGAAATGCTTTTGAATATTAGCCAGAATATCAGGAATGATATTAACCATCTTGATATCTATATCAAAGACTTGAGACAGCATTTGGAAATAGGAAAATATCTATACATGCAGTGTACAAAATCAAAGACCTTAACAGCAGAAGAAGATCAGAAGATGAAGTTGAAAGAAGCAGAAATTCAGAATGAATGTAACCTTCTTTCTAGCCCCAATGTGAAGGTATTAGATATTGAGAAGAAAGTTAGGAAGCTTTATGATGAAATTAGAGTTTTGCAAGATGAAAGGAATAGAAAAATGAGGAGATTTACTCTTTTGAGAGAGCACACTTTTATGAAGTTATGCATTATTGAAGAATAGTTGGAAGAATGTCTTTCGGTAATGACATCTTTTCAAAAGTTTAACTTTGAAAACCTTCAAGCATGTCATATAGTAGCTTATGGACTAAGCACTTTACTCAATGTGGTAGATTCCATTAAGAAATCATGGGAGAAGGAGATAGAAGCAATGAAATTTGATTTTGCAGATTGTGTTACAAGCCTACCAACTTTGCAATAAGGAACTAAGGTATAATCTTTTTTGTGACACAATTTTGTAGCCCTCCCTACTTTATTTTGTCATTGTTGTCAAAGGGGGAGAGATATAGAGTATAAAATTTTTGTATATGATATGGATTGATACTCTTAGGGGGAGTATTGTATTAGAAATTATATGTTGAGGAGTTATAAGGATAGTATGTGTATATGTTATACTATGGCCAATTTTGAGATTTTGAGTTGTACACTTAGCCAATTTTCTCATATGTTGCCACCAATGACAAAGGAGGAGATTGTTAGAAATTTGGCTGAGTTGAGTACATATATGTTGTCATTATGGAAACATATGATCCACATGAAGAGCACAAAGGTCAGAGAGCAAGTATAGCAGAGTGCATTGCAAATTTGTCTAAGTGTGAGACATCATTTTCACCAGTATACCTGGACATAGTTTTTGTTTGCGACATTGACTGGAGTAAGTTCAGTGCTTGCACACTTGAACATAGACTCTATGATGCCTAATGATGACCCATCTCTAAGTGCAAGTTAGTACGGCATGTATGGAATTAGTTATGATAGTTTTACTGAAGACAGTGTTAAGCCGACAAGACAGTTTTGAAGATAGAATTGGTAAAGAGTTAAGGAATTATTTTGTTTATCAAAATAATGTCTTAACAATATAAAGGGACAACATCCTAGATTTTAACCCTTAGATAAATATATATGGAAGCCAGCCATGTAAATTTATTATCCTTAATAACTTGTATATATCTAATTGTAAATTGTGAAGAAAAAGAAGATGTGGTAATATTGTAATGATATGATAAAAGTGATATGATGTGAATGTAAGAGAAGCAAAAAGATATTGATGCAAGTAGCATAAGGTTATGTACCCTAATCCATTTTTGTAATCAATATACATTGTACATTACTTGTTTGGGCAGTGGGCTCATCTGGTAATCAAATTTTTGTATTGACAACTCCTAACAGGGTTGAGGCTTCTAACAAGGCCTATAGTCCCTTAATCAGGACTGATACACTATATGCTTGTAATAGACTCCTAACATGGTCAATATTCTTAACAAGATACTTTTTATTAGTGGATCTTTGTGGGTTCCATCCCCACCATGGTTTTTCATTGGCTAGGGTTTCCTCGAGAACATATCATGTGTTATGAGTTCTTTAGTTTTACTGCTATGCATGTTGTTTAGCTTCTTATGTTATGCATGTGTAAAGATAATTTGTTATATCCATATTTGGGAAAAAGATAAATTTTTTAGAATACTAATTCACCCCCCCTCTCAATATTCCCTATTTCTAACATTATACTCTGGAGGAGTATCTTTGGGTGCAGAAGGAGTATTGTCCTCTTTATCCTTCTAATTGTCATCTTTCTCAATTTTTATCTTTTTCACCTTGGGATCTTCTTGTTCTTCTGCTACACTCTTCAATTATAGGAAAATCTTCTCATCTCTTACTTTATCAAGGTCTTCTTGTGATACAACATGTATTCTTTGGATCTCTGGTGTGACCTTTGCAACCTTTCTCTTTGATGCAGCACTATTCAACTTAGCATCAACTTCTCTAGTCTTCTCTTCATAGGTTCCCCACCTAGGTTCATTGACATCCTTTGGGGCTGATAACAGTACCTATGCATAAGCTTCAAGAACTTGTTCTTCAACCTCATACCCAAGTGGATGAATCCACTTAGTTCTATGTTCCATAGCTTCCATACATGTAGTATCAATCTCCACCATGAAGCATATTGTATCTTTATACTTCTCTACAATACTCTCAGGAATCCTTAATCTCATCTGCATCTTTTCTCTAAAGGTCTTCAATTCCAAAGTAATGTAATCTCTAAGTGTTCTTTCTATGGTTGCCTTGTTTGATATCTGAGGCATGGTAGGAATGGACTTGTCTAGATACAAGTTTGACACTTTACCAACTATATGAAGGTACATATATATGATTAGGGACCCAAACCTAAATACCTTAGTCTTTTCATGTTTTATAGCTTTGATATTGTCTATCAACTATGCATGCAAGATCTCACACAAGTTGAACTCTCCATCTTCTTGCACAAGATGGATGGCTGCTAGAAAAGTGCCTGCAAACACACTATTCACCCTATTGGTGTGATGAAATTTGTAACCCAATATCATTGATATCAACTTGATGTATGGTTTCTCTATAGGCTCAATGGTCATGCTACACTTATCACTTTTGGATTTACACACTTGCTCCACCATTTTCCTGACATCCTTACCCATAAGAAGGATGGCACATGTCTTAGAAAGGCCTATCATCTCATGAATTAGGTCTCTTGTTATTCTTACGGGTACATCTCCAATCCAAAAAAAGTCATCATGGATTCTACTTAACAATATTTTAATCCATTCAGTTTCATAGAATTCATATGTCATGGCATACTCAACAATGGGGTGATCATTCCATTTGGTGTATTCATCCATGAACATTTTGTCTAGTTTCAACATTGTATCCATGTGCACCCTTAACCTATCTAGTCCAACATGTTCCTTCTTACAATAGATGTAAGCCCTTATGTCTTCTACATGCATGATGCCCATCAACGTGCAGGAGAATGCTCCCTCTAAATCATCTAGGGTTGATTTAAATGGGTGCCTCTTGAAAACATACCTCTTCTTCTTAGAAACATCAAAAACAATAGGAGTGGCCATGAATTACTTGATATTCACTTTCCAAATGATCTCTAAGATGTTTTGACGGCTTTCAAATTGGCACAACGAGCTGGGGTTTCTTGCAACTGATCAAATGCACTGCAATTATGATAGCTCAATCTCAAATCTTCACAACAACTTCCAAGGCTCAACCTACTCTCCAATCACTCTGAATATGAATGCAATGAGTGAACAAACAACTTTCTATGTACTTAAAGTAAGAAATTCACCATTAATGCAACTTGCGTAAACCGGGCTGTCACTTCAAATTTTCAAACTTGAGTTCCACTAATAATCAGCATGTGCGCTCTTGCACAAAGGTTTCTATACACTCCAAAAGCTTAAGTCCAAAGGCACATACTTTGAGGATGAGTATACCAGCCACACAGGGGTCTAGAGCTAAATTAGCTCCCCCTATGACCCTAAGGGCCATTTAAGTAGATGTAGAGGGTGCATCCACTTGGGATGCATCCAATACATTCTCAATAGCATTATCCTTCTTTTCTTCTAACCAAATCAAGCTCCCATCTTCTGAGGCCTTCACAAACTTGACTTCTACTTTAGGATCCAAAATTGGTTCTTCGGTCTTTTTAGGGCTTTCCTGACCTTGCATCCTTGATCTAAAAAACTTTGAGATATGTCCAACCTTGTTATAGGTGTGACAAATCACTAGAGGTCTATTATTCCTTGGTGCATTGACATGAGTCACCATTTTGCATGTTCTAGCTGAGTGACCATTATAGTTACATATCTAACATGTAACATTCTGAGAACTTCTAACATTTGTCTAATTTTAATTTCTTTGATCATGCTGAATCCTTCTCTTCTTACTAGTCTTGCAATTTATTTCTCTATGACCAAATCTGTTACATGTATAATAGTAACCATTAAAAGTTTTTACCTTTGTATAGTTCCTTGCAATGTGTCCATGCTTGTTACATGCAAGATAGGTGCATTCTACTAGCTTGTGCTTATTCCTAGGAGGACCACCATTGTCTTTGGTTTGATCTTCAGCCTTCTCTTCATCAGTAGAGTTCTTTTGTAATCCTTTCTTTCTCACATACTATCAATCAGATTTTGTGCTTCATTGTATCCAATACAGCTAGTGTCTCCTTTGATTCATTTTGCGTACAATTGTGATTCTACCAATTTAGCACTAGTGTGTAATTTGGCTATATGATCCTTTGACTTTTTCAATTTATATTCTAAGCTTTCTTTTTTGTTTCTTAGCTCCAAGATTTCCATGTTTTCTTGCCTTAGTTCTTCATTCAGTTGAAGGTTTTCTTTGATCTATCCATCACAGACTTCCTAATTATTAGCCATCTTATCATTAAATTCTTCAAGTTGTTCTTTCAAGGACTTATTTTCTTCATTCAACTTCTTGATTTTTTCTTCAAGTTCACTATTAGAGTGTCCTTTCAAATCTTTTCTTAGTCTCTTGATAACTAATTGACCATCACTAACTTTTTCTTTTAGTTCTTCAATTTCTTTTTCTAAATTGTCAAGGTCTTCAAGGGCTGCTTCAAGATTCTTCTTCAGATGTTTCATTTCTGCTTTGTCCATGATCTCCTCAAGTGGTTAAACTTATTTACTGAGGACCAAAGCTTTGATACCAATTGTTAGGAATGGGAACACTGAGAGGGGGGGTGAATCAGTGTTCACTATATTTTAACTTTTCACTTTAATCTAAATACTGAATTATAAATGCTCAAGTACTGAATTAAACATTCACATAAACATGTAACATGAAATCAACACATGAAACCAATATGGTTACAGGGAAACCCAAATAGGTAAAAACCCCAGTGGGACTTGATACCCACTAATAATCTACACTAGTGTTTTGTGATCCTTGTTAGAAGATCCTTTACCCTGTTAGGAGTAGCTTTACAATGATTTTAGTATAGTAGACCTTGTTAAGGGTCAGACCCTGTTAGGAGTCTTTTACAATGATCCCTATTAGGGGAGTGGACTCACTATCTTAGATCTCACTACTCAAATGATGAAGGCTACAACCTTCTGAATCAGATACACACTATATCTATAGGTGAATTGTTACTGTGACATTGCTTGTCAGATCAGTTCCTTTGGTGCACTAATGCTTTGACCTCTTGCAAAGCTCTAATACATCATATGCTCTCTTCGCATACCTCTACTCTAGTTTTCACAACTCTCTCTCCACTTACATACTGAATACAATGGGCACACCCTATATTTATGCGCTCATACGAATTATACAATTAGGTCAGCCCTATAA
Source organism: Chamaecyparis obtusa (assembly GCA_027943335.1). Taxonomy (NCBI): domain Eukaryota; kingdom Viridiplantae; phylum Streptophyta; class Pinopsida; order Cupressales; family Cupressaceae; genus Chamaecyparis; species Chamaecyparis obtusa. Next base: position 2,342,434 of record BSBK01002152.1, on the reverse strand, counting down.
CTAATTAAAAATAATGCTTCCAAATGAATTGGCTTAAGCGTGCTTACAATTATACATATACATATGTTAGAAACCTAAATACAATGGGTGCATAGCCTCTACAACATTAATTTACAATCGCAAACCAAAATAGTCACTATCGGCTCTATGCTCTATTCTCTGCTAGCACACACTAGCTGTGCAACTTCAACTAACTGTAACTTTCACATCTTTGCATATCTACTTATGCGCTCTTAGAATAAGTATAAGTATAGTCTAACAATTTTAACTTCTGGGGCACATACCTTAATTCATCTGTACACATGTGTGTTGATGCTCTAAGTCTCTAGTGCTTTGTATGCTATCCAATCTTCAACACTTAACTGATTTCTGATCTTTACACTTAGTGTGTTGACTCCATACTACTATATGACTTTGTTGCCATAATTAAAACACTTAATCTAATCATATACTTCAGTATAGACAATTTTCCAACATACATGTTGTGTGTGTGAAAATTGTACCTGATCTGTAGACACAACACTTCAGTAAAACATTAGAGATTAGTGATAATCAAAATCGTGCAAAATTGAAAGCTATCTAACCAAGCGATTTACTGCCTTCTAATAGGTGCGAGATTAATGTTCTCAGATTGTAATCGAGATCAGTGACCTAGACGACACCTAAATGAAGGATTTGAATGCAATTCTAGATATGGAATAAATGCAATTAATCTATATTTTTGATATTTTCTATGCAATAAGAATGATAAAAATTGATATGAATCTATGCTAGATGAAATTGATATGCTATGAATCTAACAATGATATGTAATATGAATGCAAAAATAAGATTGATCTCACAAAGATGTCGATTCGCAAGAGCTTTGATTCTTCAATTTCAATTCTCCAGCGTGATTGTGCAAAATATGAGATGATTTGTGAAGAGCTGAGTTTTTAATTTATAGAAATCCAGGGCTTTGGAGGTGCATGGGAAAAAGCCATAAATCACTCAAATAACTCAACTTGATTTTTGAGTTATTTTTAAATAAAAGATAATTAACTCACAAAAACATGCAAAAGCTAAGTTTTAACTCAAAATAGAGTTTAGCTTTAATTGATAATTGATAGTTGTTTGCTTTTATGATTGTGCATGTTTTATTTATGAATTAATTTAATAATAAAGTGATTTATTTCCAACTTAACTGCTTTTAAAAATAAAACAATTGATTTATGGGTTAATCAATTATTTAATCAAAATTTTATTAAAAACTATATTATTAAATAATGACAACTTGCTTTAATTAATTAAATAAGAATTTAATCAATTATTCATATGATATTAGATTTATTGTCAAAATTAAATAATACAGTTAATAATAGATAAAATTAAATTTAATTACACAATTAAGTGGCAAATATTAAATCTAATTAATTAAATATGAAAATATTCAATTAATCAAACTTTAGGATAAATGTGATTTATTGCCAAATAATTATAAAATTAAAGATAATTAAGATAATTAGGAATATTACTAGAAATATTCTCCGATGCAAAATTTAAGATAATCAATTAGATTTGATGATGTTTAGATGTGCCTTAGATTAGGACTTTGATGTCAATTTCATATGATTTGATGATATAGGAGGTTAATAAACTTATAACCCATTTTTGGGGTATTACATTTTGCCCCTCTTTGAATTACTGTGCGAAGCGCAGTGGTTCAAAGATAGTCTGTGTTTGATAAAGATATGAAACTGATTCAAAAGATAAACCGATCTCAAGATAGAAACCAATTGAGAGATATTGAGATAGGAATTGATTGATATTGAATTAAGATGGAGATAATAAGTCTTGAATGACCAAAGATAATGTTCACTGTAGCAGCAAATGAACCTATGATTGCGAAAAAGTGTCAAAATGCCTGATTCTGAACCTTAGGATTGATAAGAAGTGAGTGACCCGTTCTAGACTCGATTGTCTTAGCAGAACTAGCAAGTATCACATCCAAACCCTTCAGTTGTCGAAGAACCAAGGAAAGAACACTATGATCTGATGGTTGCAAAAACTGATACAGATTACCAGATTACGAGAATACCAGATTGATATGGATCGATGAATCTGATATGCCCCAAGTGATGATAGATTTGCCCCGAGCGATGAGGACTTTTGATGAATCAGTGACTAGACGTGATTGTTTGTCTTGATCACTGATGAAAGATATTGATAGATTTGATTGATAGAATTTGATTTATAGACTTTGAATGATGTGCAATACCATGCCCCCTTCGGGATTAAAATTGAAATCTAACAAGAAAAGTCAGCGTTATAGTTTAGAAGCATGTTAATTGATCTGAGAAGTGGTTATTGACATCCGAGAATGCATTCTGCATCGTTTGGAGGTCCTAAAAGACCAAGTTTGACTAGGTTTGACCATGAGTTGACCATGGTTGACCAAGTTGAAATTTTGATAGTTTGATGTAAGATAATCAGTTAAGTTGAATACTAGATTTCTGTGATGATTGAAGGTCGAATATGCAAGTAGTTAATAATATGAATGATCTCAGATTTGAATTTTGATCCCGAAAAAGGATTCTACTTGCTATTTCATTGGAGGAACCTTCATGTGAGATTTAGCTCTTGTTAGATTTGAAGATGCGATTTGAAAAATCATTTAAGCATTGAAGTTCGTTTAATCATTGTGAGATCATGCAACATGCAAAATGAAATGAGACATGCAAAATGAAATGCAACCTAAGACCTAGGACCTAGTCACTGATCATGTGTCGATTTGTTATCATCATTGAACTTTAGGTAACCAGATAAATCAATACAATGCCCACTAGCCATGAAACCATAGACATATGAATATTGATTTGTTTTCGGAATGTTGGATTAGATATAAGCACCAAGGCACAAATGCCAGGATGACCTGAATATCATGTCCATTTTGATATAGCAATTTGTACAAGCATCAAAACATAAACGTTGTGATGACCTGAGTACACCTTGCATTTAACATACACATCAAACAGTCAAGAGATCATTCTAAATCCAATGTGGATTACCCATAGTGACCCTTTATCGTTCACATCCTTAGGCAAGATTGCATTCCACAGTAGGAGAAAGAATTTACTTCAAAAAGACAATAGTGAGATCAAACTTCCTTGAATTTTTTGGGTATCAATGGTCGAGGTACACATGGCCATCCAATTCGAGATAGAGGCTCTTACAGTCGGACACCATTTCAATCCAAAATTTCCAAAGCTGTTAGATTTTCACATACAAGCAGAAGACAAAGAAAAGATTATGCCCCCAGTCATCACTCTCTAAATCCTGTAAAGGACATCATTGAAGAGCTCGAAGGGACACAATATGCAAAAATCTCAATGCGAATCAGTAAGCATACAAGGAGATAAAAGCATGAAAAGCACAGATTGTTTTCAGTTGAGTTTTGATGTTTGATTGTTGTAGATGCAAAATCCTTTCTGGAGACGAGACAGACTGACTGACTCAACTTGAAGCTTCAAAGGACTCTGAGTGGATATGACACGTCTAAGATACATGGGAGACCATAGGATATGACATTGATTGCCCCCAAGTGTGAACATTGATAGGATGCAAACGCTTGAGCTGGTTGGTGTACAGGCCGACTTATTGAAAACTGGAAATGCAGGAACAAACCGGGAGATATGTACAAACTAAAGCAAGACTGAAAGCTGGGAAAGACCAAGATTGTGCTGATAGATGGAGCATTTTGGAACAAGTGGTGCCCGTTTGCCGAGTTTTCACCATCTTGGTAGAGATTCTATTTTTGCTACCAAGGCGCCTGTTTCCAGGTTTTCACCAAGGCACTTTTTTTTTCTTTTTTCTTTTTTTTCATTTTTTTGTATTTTTCATTTTTTCAATTTTTTTGTACTTTTGATATTTTTTGATTTTTTTGTGAATCATCAAGGCGCCTATTGCTAGGTTTTCACCAAGATGTTCATTTTTTCAGGACTTTTTCCGATTTTTAAGATTTTTTTCAGGACATTTACCAAGCACTGAATGCCTTAGGCGTAGAATTTCTTCAGATGGAGAACGTTGATTGGTTCTCGGAGCTGTTCTCCTTCAGTCATTGAGAGTTGATAGGCACCAGAGACAAAAGTAGCAGTGATTACAAAGGGACCCAGCCAGTTGGGTTCGAACTTCCCCTTGCGTTCTCGATGTGATTGATTTTTAGGATTTTCTCTCAACACTAGATCACCAACCTGAAATTCTCTATGTCTGACTTTCTTGTTGTAGCCTCTAGACATTCTTTTCTGATACACTCTGAGATGATCATGTGCTGCTTGTCTGCACTCATCTAGTAGTTCAAGTTCTTGTAACCTAGACACTATGTAGTCTTCATCAGTGACAAGTCCATGCATTTTGATTCTGAGTGATGGGATTTCAACCTCAATAGGCAGTACTGCTTCAGACCCATAAACTAAAGCGAAAGGTGTAGCCGCAGTAGGTGTTCTGATACTTGTTCTGTAGGCCCATTCTGATACTTGTTCTGATACTGGTTCTGATACTTATTCTGATACTAATTCTGATACTGATTCTGATAATTATTTTGATACTGGTTCTAATATTGATTCTGATACTGATTTTGATAATTGTTCTGATACTGGTTTTGATAATTGTTTCGATACTGATTCTGATAATTATTCTGATACTTTTTCTGATACTGATTCTGATACTGATTTTGATAATTGTTCTGATACTAGTTCTGATACTGATTTTGATACTGATTTTGATAATTGTTCTGATACTTGGTATACTTGATAGCATCTTTTTCCATTTGCAAACTCCCAAGCAAGATCATATCGTGCAGTCCCAATGTCTAGCAAGGTGGAGAACAAGAGGGATTAGCAAGCTGGTGGAAGAGATGGAAGATAAGAGAATGAAGGAAAATGAAGGGAAGAAATCCTCAAGGGGAAACTCCTCAAGAATACCCAAGCTAGGGAAAAAATTGTCATGTAAAGCGCATTTGGACAAGCAATGAAAGGCTAGCATAGGATAAGCACAAAATCATAATGCAAGAGCAGGAAAGGGTGCAATCCAAAGGAGTAGACATGTCAAGAGGCTTCATAGCACCGTGTTTCACTCTTTCTTTCTTAGATCAAGACCAAAGGGGAAAAGGATAGCGACAGGTGAAAATGAATGAAGGAAAATAAATATGAAGGCTAAATAGGAAGGGATTGCAAGCAAGATCATCATCAGACAACTCAAAAAATAGCCAAATGTTCGTGTATAGATCAACATTGTCAAGATCAAAGGGAGAAGATGAAATGGATGAAATATGTAGAAGAATTACGCATGATGCCTGATTGCCAGGTTTTCATCATGGTACTTATCCAAGGCGCCACAAGGGAGTGGTTTTCACCATAGGATGAATTTATTTCTCTTTACTTTTGCTACCAAGGTGCCTGTTTCCAGGTTTTCACCAAGGCACATTTTCAATTTATTTTATTTTTTATTTCTTTTTTTTTTTGGAAGAAGGCAAGCTTTTTATGTAATGCTCCTTGAAAGGATAAACCATGATATGCCAAAGATTCAAAATGATATGCTCAAAGATGCTGATAGGGAAAGGGAGATGGAAGAGAAAAATGGAGGATAAGGTTTTATGTAAAGCGAGTGAGGTTGGAAGATAGGAGGAATAGGAAAATGAGGAAAAATGATAGAAGGTAAAAGGATAATGAATGGAAGGATTGTGAAAGGGTAGATGGAAAGGAAGGCAAGATCAACGTCAACACATACCTTGAAGGGTGGTGAGAGGATGGAGGAATCTTGAATGAAGGAATACGTGAAGGAATATGGCGAATGGATAGCAGAGGTTGTGGTTTAGGCACATGGAATGGAAGAATATTTTTGGAGGGAGATGAAGTGGAAGCCTTTGGAAGCTTGAATGTCAACTTCACTTTTTTCTCAACACCAGACTCTTTCAAGAGAGACTTTGGAATCCATATAGCCTTAGGATTTTTATTTCCTTTTGATGATCTAGAGAGAATATCTTGAATGATGGATTTTGGAACCCATACTTGTCTTGTAGTTTTTTTCTTAGATATTTCTTTTGACTTTATGCTTCCATGTCTATGAGAGGAGACATGGTGATATTCTTTTTTTGATGGATTCTTGCATTGCTTCTTTTTCTTGTATTGAACATTCAAGTTACTTCCAAAGGACTTGGGATTTGTGGAAGAGGGAGGATATGACTGGTTTAGATGGGTGGGTGGATGAAAAGGATTCAAGGGTATGCATCTATGTTGATCTTGAGGAAAGATGGGAGATGGAGGTATGTAAGGACCCAAGATGGATGGAAAATTAGGAGAGTTAGGAGGGGAAAGTGAAGGGACATAAGGACCCAAGATGGAAGGAATGCATGAAGCCCTTAGTAGTGGTGGAAGAGGTCCAAGGATGGAAGTGGAAGATGCAAAAGGATAATCAATAAGTTCATCAACATCTATATGACAACCAAGGATATCAGCATCTTTAGAGTGAGCATTAGGATCTTCAATAGAATCATGGACATCTTGAATAAGAGCATTTTCTTTGATAGGATCATTCAAAGCTTGCAAAGACTTAGGAAGAGTAGAAAGTGGAAGTGAACATGGAGTGGTAGAACAAGAAGATGGAAGACTTTGATCTTGACAAGGATCTTTGGATAGCACAAGTGCATAATTTTTCTTTTGTTTTTCAATAGGCTTAACATTGGAAGGAACACCATTTTTACCAACCTTAATGGAAGTATCATCTTTGGAAAGCGCAAGTGTAGTAAGGTCATTTTGATTGTCAATAAGCTCATTAGTGTAAGTAGTAGCCTGATCTTGCTTAAGAGAAGACTTAAGACATGGTGGAATGCATGAAAAAGGGTGTATAGGATCAAAAGAACCATGAAGCGGATAAGAGACATCGGGAAAAGGAGTGGATGACATGGAGGGTTCTTGATCTTGATCTTTCTTTATGTTCTTTTCTTTATCATTTTTAGAGTCCTCTTGACATGGAGCCACTTCTAAGGACAAGGAAGCATGTTGGGATTGTATGGATGACTTTGGAAGAGATGGTGGAGGACTAGCTGAAGTAGGGATTATAGCATATGAAGGCTTAGGCTCTTTAGATTTATCATTATTGAAAGTCTTTGCAGCCAAGTGAAAGTTAGCTTGAGTTTCTTTAAGAGGTAGCCCTGGAAGATAACTATAGGGAACTGCATGAAAAATATCAGGGCTTGTGTCAGATGAAGGTTCTGTGAAAGATTTGAAAGACTCAGAAGCTTTAGGAAATGTATGGGTATTGGAGGAAGTAGGGGATGGAAGGGAACCATCACAAGACAAAGGTCCAACATTAACATGATCTTGCTTGAGAGTGTAATCTTTATTTTCAGCCTGAGAGTTCTTAGAGGAGAGATCCTTATAGTATGCATGTTTATAATTAGCGTGGTAAACTTTCTCTTCCTCAAGTGAAATAGATGGATCATCTAGGTATTGTGCATAGAAATCATCAAAGTCTCTTTGATAATCAGAATCATATGGATCACTCTCCTGATCTATCCAATGTGATGGCCCATTTGTAGTAAGCAGGAATGGACGATGAGGAGGACTCTTAGGAACAGAGGTGTCATAGGTATCATTACATTGTCTGTTGTCATAGTCATCATAGTCTCCAAAGCTAGATGTGTCACTCTCTGTGGAAGAGGTATCATATTGCTCAAATTTTTTCCGGGGGCATGGTGACATGGACAAGTCTTTATCAAATGGAAAAGAGTATAAAGATTCCATGGAGAACTTTTTAGATTCCTTCTCTTTCTCAAGTTTGTCAAGCTGGACTTGCATAGCATGTATCTGTTTCATGATAGCGGCGATCATAATTTCTTCCTCATGTGTACTGATTCTTTGAGACATGTGTACTAATTCTCAATAGCTACTGATCTGTTCTTGACACAATGATATTTTTGATAGATTCTGGAACTAGGCTGGAAACATTGGATATCTTGCAATTTGATAATTTCTGACAACTCTCTCAAATTTTTCCAAACGACACTCTGCAGACTCGTACGACACTGGGTAGTCTATGAAATGATAGTTGCTAAACTCGTACGACAGTTGGGTAGCAATGAAATGATAGTTGACAAAACTCATACAACTTTTGACTCCTTGAAATGACTTTTAACTCCAGAAAGATTTTACGTCAATTTTTGCAAAATTTAAGGTTTTCAGTTTTGGATTGTTTGCAAATTGTATTGTCCAGATTTTGAAGGTTATACCAGATTTGATCATTTTTAATAGCCAAGTAGATAAAAAAGCACGTAGAATAGCAAGCAAGTGATTCCAAGCACGTCTGAAAACAATGAACAAGGGCAAAAGCAACCTTGTGCATGAACAATCAAGTGACCAAATTGTGCTAATCCCTGAGAGTACTAATTGTGTATGTTCTGAAAAGTTTTGCAAAAACACACATATACCTGAGAATGAAAAATTGGCCTCTCTAGGGTTTTTAGTAATGGTTTGACTCTGCAACTTTTATGATTCAAAAGGGTGAACTCCAATCCCGGCGCACCAGGGTTTTGACACAGTCTGAGAACTTAATCTTCAAGAGCTGCTAGGGAGATCTGACAACCCAACAATGAACCATACCCGTGGAGATTTCTTCCACAAGGACATTTATATAGCGGTTGTCACTACCATGGCGAAAATGGCTATTACCGCTTGAGGTTCCGTCAATGCAGTTTGCCCTGTGAAGGGATTGTCCGCTACGGTTAACCCTCTCTAAAGATGACTCACAATAGTATACCACAAGGGGACTTGGCTCTAGATTCAAGGTTTTGACACCTCTTCACTTTTAACCCAAACAAAGCAAGCAGATTAATCCGACACGCTAAGACAAAGTTTTGTTCCACCAAGGTCTGTGATATCAACTCCACGTGATCTATCAACCTCTCTGGGGAGAGAATGTATCAATCAATAAGAGAAGATGCACTAACCAATTTTGATTCACCAAAGCTCATGATATCAACCCCACGTGATCTATCAACCTCTCCGGAGAGAGAATGTGTCGATCAATAAGAGAAGACTCACTAACTAAGTTGAATGTGAAATGCACTAAGTATCCTCCCTACCTACAAGGATTCTATCGTCAAGAAGGATTTCGCTAGGAATCCAATCTCTCAAGAATCACAAATATTGTTCATAGGGCCTAATTACTATGTGAGCACAGATGTATGTTCCGAAAGCAAATCTACCAAAAGCATCCAAAAAGTAGAAAGAGGAACACTTAACGTTTAAAGAGAATATGAGATGAGTCCACAAGGTGGAACACTTAACACCTCACACAAGCTAAAAATGAGTCCACAAATTAGAAAACAAGGGAGTTCCTAAAAGCACAAAAGGGTTGCCAAGTGGAACATTTAACGCTTCTATCCTGTTGATCCCTCCCCTTTATGGCGCTGAGATTGCAACCACGGGGCAGAAATGAGGGGCCGGCGGATTAGCGAGTCCAATAACCCAAGATAGCAATCAAGATCAATCACAAGTATTCTAAGACTACTTAATGAATCCTTAAGGGTTCACAACCTAGTATCAATTATGCAAGTGTGTAGAAATAGATCAAAAGCATGAAAAGATGCACACAAGCTTGACACATAAGAGATTTATTTTAAGTCCCAAATCAAAATATTATTAGATGAAGGAGAATACCTAGGATCCTTGCAACGCGCTTAGTAGATTTTACTTGATTTTTAGTAATTTTTGTTGAGCTTTTCCATGCAAGCAAGTGACGAACTCTCCAACAAGCAAACAAGCAAACAAGATATGCAAAATATATTCAACTTATGAAAACCATAGGGTTAGCTCTAAAAATCAATTATTATCAGTAATAATAACCAGCAATCAACCCAAATGACAACTCATATCATTCATTGAACCATGTAAAAAAAAAAAGTGCATACCCATCACAAAACTTTATTTTTTTTTTTTGCATTTGACCTAGTCAACAAGATCTAATTTTTTTGATATGATTTTGGCCACAAAAATAGAAATTCAGAATAAAGACCCCTACTAAAAATCAGAGAGCTTTCCAAAAATGCAAAAAATTTAGAAAAACCTCTTCATTTGTGCCCTAGAGACCCATTTTATCAATACAGACCAGTTTTTGTAAATTGACTATTTGAGCTATGATATCATGTCCAAATTTAAAACACAAAGAATGGACCCCCTGTAGAATTTAAAGATCTTTCCGAAAATATAAAAATTTTCGAAAAATATGCTGATTTGCGTCAGATATTAATTTTTTCCGGAATTTCAAGAAAAAATTATTAAAAATTCAAAACATCTCAGAAAATTCTAAATTTTTTACTGTAGCTTCCATTATATATCACCAACGTGCAAAAAAAATTTCAAACCAAAATTCTAAGCCGTTTGGAAGATAAAATTAAATCTTTGAAACTTTGGGGTTTTAGCTCCCAAAAAAATCAAAACCAGCATGCAAAGGTGGGTTGCCCCACGGTGGGCGCCAGAAATGTGTGTGTGAAAATTGTACCTGATCTGTAGACACAACACTTCAGTAAAACATTAGAGGTTAGTGATAATCAAAATCGTGCAAAATTGAAAGCTATCTAACCAAGCGATTTACTGCCTTCTAATAGGTGCGAGATTAATGTTCTCAGATTGTAATCGAGATCAGTGACCTAGACGACACCTAAATGAAGGATTTGAATGCAATTCTAGATATGGAATAAATGCAATTAATCTATATTTTTGATATTTTCTATGCAATAAGAATGATAAAAATTGATATGAATCTATGCTAGATGAAATTGATATGCTATGAATCTAACAATGATATGTAATATGAATGCAAAAATAAGATTGATCTCACAAAGATGTCGATTCGCAAGAGCTTTGATTCTTCAATTTCAATTCTCCAGCGTGATTGTGCAAAATATGAGATGATTTGTGAAGAGCTGAGTTTTTAATTTATAGAAATCCAGGGCTTTGGAGGTGCATGGGAAAAAGCCATAAATCACTCAAATAACTCAACTTGATTTTTGAGTTATTTTTAAATAAAAGATAATTAACTCACAAAAACATGCAAAAGCTAAGTTTTAACTCAAAATAGAGTTTAGCTTTAATTGATAATTGATAGTTGTTTGCTTTTATGATTGTGCATGTTTTATTTATGAATTAATTTAATAATAAAGTGATTTATTTCCAACTTAACTGCTTTTAAAAATAAAACAATTGATTTATGAGTTAATCAATTATTTAATCAAAATTTTATTAAAAACTATATTATTAAATAATGACAACTTGCTTTAATTAATTAAATAAGAATTTAATCAATTATTCATATGATATTAGATTTATTGTCAAAATTAAATAATACAATTAATAATAGATATAATTAAATTTAATTACACAATTAAGTGGCAAATATTAAATCTAATTAATTAAATATGAAAATATTCAATTAATCAAACTTTAGGATAAATGTGATTTATTGCCAAATAATTATAAAATTAAAGATAATTAAGATAATTAGGAATATTACTAGGAATATTCTCCGATGCAAAATTTAAGATAATCAATTAGATTTGATGATGTTTAGATGTGCCTTAGATTAGGACTTTGATGTCAATTTCATATGATTTGATGATATAGGAGGTTAATAAACTTATAGCCCATTTTTGGGGTATTACACATGTGCGTACTGACTTATGCAAGATATGATGATTTCCTGTGATATGCATAGAATTTTCATTCTAGAATGCAAATGTTTTACTTTCCTGTGAATGCATAATGGTTAATGATCTAACATATGATGATAAATGCATATCTTAAATGATTATGTATGAAATGTTATTTAGTTATTAATGCAATGATGTAAATGATGATATGTACAATAAGAAATGCAGGATGGATAATAAATGAACATGAGAAATGCATTTAATGGATAGTAAATAAATGATGTAAGGAAAATGTTGCTTTATGTAATGGATGGAAATATACCTAATATGATTAAATATAACAAACTACAACATGATTAAAGATAATGGGATAAAATGATAGCTATAATTAAACATCACTATAAATGATCAAAACATGCATGTTAATATTTAATTGTAATGTACAAATGAACACACCTAATGATGATAATACATGTCCTAAATGAATTACTCAAAATGATTAAGTGTCGAAAGATGCAAGATGAAAACTAAATATTTTTGTTGTCCAAATGTCCTCAACTTAAATAATAATGTATCTAACACAAGAAGAATGGACTAGGAGAATAGATGACCTGATAAGAAAGATAACCTAAAAATCCCTATAAAAGGAGCACTGATATGCAAGTCATGAATTGATTAAATGCAATGCAAAGTGAAATATGAAATGAGTATCTCCACAACTTCATGTAACATCTTAGAACTTCATAATAACTAGAATTTGATTTTCATCATTGAGCTCATTATGTTGCAAGGGAATGCAAGCATCGTGGTATAATTAAACTAGGATGACCTGAGCACTTCTTGCATGGAATTTAATATAGAAAACTTGACAAGCATCTAGGTATAATTAAACCAAGATGACTTGAGTTTTGTTTTCATAATAGACAAGGAATATTTCCCCCCTCCATTGGGGAACAAATATTTGGAGTCGAGGTATGTGTTGGCGTATCACCAGTAATAGCATTTGTAGAACAACATGATTTGTATGCTGTCAAGACTATTAAATTGATGAAGGCACTTATGCATAGACACCCCAATTACTTGTTCCTTCAATTTCATTAGAAAATATCCCACAAATAGTAATCAAATAAAATATCATGCCCCATCCTGGCTATTCTAATCAATGACATGTGGGAGTTTCAAACTCATGTCAAGGATATCCTAGAATAGCATAGGAAACATGATAACAATGAAATCTAGATATGAATGCATAATCTACAACAAACTAGTATAACATGCTTGTCATGAATATACATTTCTTTTTCAAAAAGATAGTGTAAGATACATTGATCAGTTCAATTGATGATGTATAGTCAAGACATATAGATAAGCGGTCATGTTTTCAAAGGATAGATCATAGATTACGATTTATCATGAAGATATCATTGTGGAAGAATGTTTGATTATGTTTGCTTGTCTGGTTAAAATACTCCATTCTATCCTCTAAGAGTCATGACTATCATAGATCCACTTCCCAAACTAGGTCGAGGACATGCCTCCAGCTACGTGATAGACTAACTTATTATGGATGAAGAAAGACACAAAAAGATGAGGATGAAGACCAAGACAAAAGATCAAGCTATGATGGGATTTTATTATGGGTAGATACAATGGATGGCGTGTGAACTGGCCATTTTATTATGATATATACATGGCAAAAATGGTGACTACCTAGCCTTTTTATTGTGGATATATACAATGAACGGACACACTAGAAGAATCCTAACAGATAGAGGAGCTAACTCATCACACATAGCACCTGTTTCCAAGTTTTCACCACATGCTTTTATTGCAATTTTCTTTTGGATTTTTTTATTTTTTATTTTGTATTTTTGAGAGATTTTTCAAATTTTTTTTATATACATACCCCTTGCATTGGGATTTCAAGGATAGAAATTCTTGAGGTGTATGTTGTTAAGAGGCTCATCCAAGGGATCTCCCTCAAGTGTGGACAATTGATAAGCCCCAGAGCCATAGACTATTGTAATTACAAAAGGACCTAACCAATTGGGTTTGAACTTGCCCTTCTTCTCACAATGTTGTTGATTCTTTGGACTCTCTCGAAGGACTAGATCACCCACCTGAAAGTCTCTAATTTTCACCTTGCTATTATACTGATGAGACATCCACTACTAATAGACTTTCAAATGATCATAAGCTCTCTGATGGAATTCATCCAACAATTCTAGTTCAGTCAGCTGTGCAACTCTGGAATTAAATCTTTGAGAGTGACATGAAGAGAAGGCAACTTGACCTTGAGGGATAGGATAGCTTCAGATCCATAGACAAGAGAATATGGGGTGGCTCCAATGGGAGTACAAATGGAGGTGTGGTAAGCCCATAAGGTTGGATTCATTTGGATATGCCAGTCACGGCCAGTGTCATTAATAGTCTTTTGTAGGATTTTGACAATGGTTTTGTTAGACACCTCAGCTTGGCCATTACCTTGGGGATAGTATATGGAGGAATAGTTATGGGTGATATGGAATTTTGCACATAGTTCGTCCATGTCCTAATTTTGGAAATGTTTCCTGTGATTAGTAATGAGATACATAGGTATACAATATCTGCAAATGATATAGTTTAGGATAAACATGGATATTTGTTTTCCTGTGGTGGTAATTAATGGAATGGCCTCAATCCATTTAGTAAAATATTATGTTGCATTGATAATCCATTTGTGGTCGTTAGAAGATGGAGGGTTTATTGCACCCACAAGGTCAAGTCCCCACTGATTGAATTGCAAGGTAGTTGTAAAAGGATGTAATTCTTGTGCTAGAGCATGAATAAGGTTTCCATGTATTTGACATTTCTTGCATGCCCTAGAAAAATGAAAGAAATCTATTTCCATGGTAGGCCAATAATAACCCATACACATGAGTATTTTAGCCAAGGAGGGGCCACTCGAATGTGTCTCACAAATACCCTCATGTACATCTCACAAGGCAATTTTAGCTTCATCATGCTCTAGACATCACAGGAGAGTACCGTCAACACCTCATCGATAAAGGGTTTTGGATATTAGGACATAGCGAGAGGCTTGGCGGAGAAAAGTTTGTTTTTTATTCTGAGATAGGTTAGGGGGTAGGATGTCATTTTTTAGATAAGAATAGATTTTTCCATAAATGGGGGAGTCATGTCCAATAAGATGACATATAATAGTCATATCAGGGTCATCATATGCAAGACAAGTCAAGGATTCCACCAAGAACTCAAAATGGGCCTTGGTATCCTTTGTATCAAACAAAGAAGCAATCGTAGCCATTACATCAGCAACCTTGTTATCATGCTAGGGAATCTGCTCAAAAGTGATGACTGAGAAATATTGTTTGAAGTCATCAACCATACATTTATATGGTAATAACTTATCATCTTTAGTCTGATAATCATCATTAACTTGGTTTATAATCAATAGAGAATCCTCGTAGACATTCATTTCAGCTACTTTCGATTGTAAATCCATCTTTAGCCCAATCATCAAAGCTTCATATTCTACTATATTATTGGTGCAAGGAAAGAGCAGCTTGTAAGATTTCAAAATTGTGTATCCTTGTGGTGTGACAAAGAGAATACCGGCTCCTGAACCCTGTTGAGTGCATGATCCATCAAAGTATAGTTTCCATGTTTGTGTAGATAAAACTAGGATGTGTGCATCAGGAAACTCTATGTGTATAGGTTGTTCATCCATTAATAGGGCATCAGCTTGTGTATCTATGATCACTTGGCCTTTGATAGCCTTCTTGTCCACATACTCAATGTCAAATTCACTAAGCAGCATGACCCACTTAGCCAATCTACCTGTTAAGGCTATCTTTCTTAATAGATACTTTAAAGGATCAATCTTTGTAATGAGCTTGATTGGATGTGACAACATGTAATGTCACCACTTTTGTGAAGCAAAAATAACCACCAGACATGCTCTTTCTATGGGATAATAGTTTAGCTCATATCCCACTAGGGTGTGACTGATATAGTATATGGCTTTTTCTTTTCCTTCATGGTCTTGTTGAGCTAGAAGAGAACCTAATGAGACTATCATAGTTGAAATGTAGAGCAAGAGTGGCTTGCCTAGAATTGGTGACATCAGAGTTGGAGGATTCTCCAAATATTGCTTGATTTTATTGAAAGCTTCCTCACACTTATCATCCCATTGGAATAAGATATTTTTATGCAACAAATGCTGAAAGGGATGACTTTGATCTACCAGTTGAGAAATAAATCTTTGGATGGATTGGAGACGTCCTTGCAAAGATCTTAATTGATCAATGTTAGTGGGGGAAGCCATCTCCATTATTTCTTTAACCTTTTCTGGATCAACCTTGATTCCTTTGGCTAAGACAATGTACCCTAACAATTTACCGGATGTGACCCCGAATGCACATTTCTTTGGATTGAGTCGAATCTGATACTTTTCCATCTGGGTGAATATTCTATCCAATACTCTCAATTGACCTTCTCTATTTTTGGATTTGGCTAAAATTTCATCAACATAATCTTCCATGATTGTATGCATCATGTCATGAAAGATTGTAGTCATGGCCCTTTGATAAGTGGCACTAGCATTCTTGAGCCCAAAAGGCATTACATTCCAATGATACGTACCCCAAGGACAAGTAAAAGAAATCTTTTCCTAGTCTTCTGGTGCGATCTTAATCTGGTTATATCCAGAAAATCCATCCATCAAAGATAACATCTCATGTCCAGCTGTCAAATCAACTATAATATCAATATTAGGCAATGGAAAATCATCTTTGGGACAAGCTTTATTGAGATCTTGAAAGTCTATACAAATCCAGATAGACTTGTCTGGTTTTGAGATGGGGACAATATTTGAAATCCACTCAACATAATCAATAACATGAATGAATCCAACATCTAAGAGCTTCTTCAATTCTACTTTAACCATTAGTGAAATGTGTGGGTGCATCTTGTGGAGCTTCTTCTTAATTGGTTTAATACCTGGTGTAATAGATAAATGATGCATAATGGGATTAGGGTCTAGCCCAGGCATATCAGCATAGGACCAGGTAAATTTGATTTGTCTCTCTTTGAAAAACTTTGCAAAAGCTTCTTTCTCTGATTCTGTCAAGGATGCTGCTACTTTGAGAATGCACAGACTCCTTTGTTCTAATGTTAAGAGGTACTGTTGGTTCTACAAGGATGGTAGATTGCTCTTGATATAGATAATTGGAAAGAGTGTCAATCCTTCCATCGTCAGGCACCTTAGAGAGGTTTTCACCATCACATGCATCTTTTCTTTTGACTATTTTTGGATCTAATAGTGCCACTGAGTGGTTTTCACCATTATATCTATTCATTATTTTTATATTTTTATAACTAAAAGGATTGACACTCTCTCCAAAGTAAGCCATGTCATTGAGTTCTATCAGAAATCTTGACTTGTGATCTCCTGGTGGTAAATGATCCCTGATTCTGAGATAGTCAATGATTGCATCATCATCATGGAAGACATCAAGTTCTGGACGATTGGAAGAATCCCAATCGATAAGTTCAGGATGTACAAGGGGCATTGGGTCATTCAAGTTAGTTTCAAAGGTAGAGATGGTATTGATGGAGAATTTGTTAAGGTTTATGATGGTATCAGTGAGGTCTATTTCCATACTCTCATCTAAATCACCTAGTGCAAGATAATGCTCACTTTCTTCATGATTGACAAGAGTAGTATCATGTGGGACTAATCCTAATGAGTCAATCCTTGAACTCTCTCCCTCATGGTAATAATTACTATAGTGATGGACAACATCAACTCCTATTTCTTTAGTATAATTAGATAATGAATCTCATTCATAATCATTAGCATTAGAATCATCATTATCCCCAAGTCTATCAATGATTCCCTATGCTATCCTTTGTTTCTCTAGATATATATACATACCATGTTTTCAAAACTATAAGGCAGGAGCTTTAGATATCTCATGAAAAGGTGTGATCTTTTCTTTTCCTTTTGGTTCTTTTGGTCCTTCTCCTTTATATCTTAATCCTATAGTATCTCTTTGATAGTTTGGATTTTGCAAAATTGGCTTTATAACACCCTCTCTTTGTAACCCTATAGGTCCAGCACCTTGGTATCCCATCTTTTGTAGCAAAGTATACCCTTTACCATAGACATCAGGTGATATATATTCATGTTTGATATCCTCTCTATTCTGTTGTGACTTAAGAAAATGATTAGCATTACGCTCGGCTGCTTCTTTTGATATAGTGACCCCAGCTATAAATGTGTCATAAAGAAGTGTGGAAGGGGGTTCTGATTGTTGTTTAGTGATCAAAGATCTACCATATGATCTAGGAGATAAAGGTAACTCCATGATGCAAAGAGCTTGACCTAAAGTGTACTCTCCCTTATTTCTTTCTTTTATGTCTATCTTGATCCCATTAGATGTAGAAGTTGATGCTATATTACTAGGATCAATGGGTGTAATTGCAAAAAATCCAGTACGATTATAAGGTACCAAAGAATTAGATGTCTTCATAGTGCTACAATACTGGAAAGGATTAGGATCTCCTTTGATAGTGATCTCTTGACCATTGTGAGGTAATTTCAAACACTGATGATAAGTTGATGGCACAGCTTGCATGGAATGAATCTATGGTCTTCCCAAGAGAATGTTATAAGCAAGATCCATGTTAAGAACTTACATCTTTGATGATAGGACCTACTCTGATAGGAAGAAAAATAGATCCCTTGGATGATCTCTCTTCTTCATCATAAGCTTTTATCATGATTTTCTTCTTTGGATCTACAACATTTTCAAAAAATCCCAATGCAAGGACTAATTTCAATGTGCATATATTTAAGCCAGCTCCTCCATCTATTTGTACTCTCTTGATTTTGTGACTCTATACAAGGACTTCAATATGTCAAGGAGCATTATTAGGTTGGGTAATAGCTAAATCATCATTTTCAGTGAAGGATAGATAATGTGGGGTTGTTAAATGTCCCACCATAGCTTGAAATTGATCATGATCTAGATTCGTGGGGACCTAGGTTTCTAAAAGAGCTTTCTCAAGGATATCTTTATGAGATGAGGATAGATAGAAAAGCTCTAAGATGGATATCTAGGTAGGTGTTTTCTTGAGTTGTTCCAAAAGATTGTACTGGTTTGAAGCATTAGGTATAGACTTTGGGACATAAACAAACTTGTTTTGAGAGGTGCTTGGTTTAGATGGGACTCCTTGGAGAGTTACCTTGGATTGAGCGTGAGTAGCAACATGGACTGGTTGACTCTCAAATTTTTCCTTTATGGTAATCACATTAGCATAGTACTTAGAAGGATGATATTTAGAAATGTTACCAATGTATCTATAGGCTATAGTATTATAATTGGCTTGGTTGTCACCTTTAGTGTTGCATGAACCTCCTTTCTCATGCTCAGGAAGTGGATATTTGAAAGCCATATGTGATTCATTTGAGGTATATCCGTCAACACTAATTTCTGTTAGGAATGAATCCTAAATGTTTGGCAGCCATTTTGTAGCAGTTGTTATTGCATTCATGACTATGATTATCATTGATGTCAACATAGTGATTTACCGAAGACTTGTAGAGAAGTAGACAGAGTTTGGATTAGCACATGTGGGTTATTGTAATTGGAGCTATTCAATGTTGATTGTATACTCTTTGATATGTTATATGTCTATGGTTAAGAGAACAGATACTAATTCATTTATTCATGGAAGTTATGAGCACTTTGGTAGAAGTAGTATTCAGGCAGTGTTCCTAAGTAGCAGTTCATGGAAATTAGATGATATCTCCTAATCAGGATGGAATCTAGTTTTTCACAATTAAAGGGAAGTTGAAGACACATTGATAGTGACATGGATGATAGTGCAAACTTTGAGGTCACATGAGTGAAGATTTATTGTATTTGGAAGCTGATAGTTTTGTGTAATTTTGATGTAGCATATGGAAACTTTTATTTTGTAATTGTATGCCAACTCATTTGTAGTTATTTAAGTGTGGTATAAAGGAAGGAATGTATTTCCTTGTTTTAATATGGTTGTAGTGATTGAGTGTGATGTTGTATGCATGAAGTGAAGAAAAGAGCTAAGTATGAAAGTGAATTTGTGAAGGAAGACATGTGAAGTACAGAGATCTAAAATTGAGATCTGGTGTAATAGTGAGTGTGGTTTGGCATAGTCAGAGAAGAGGTAACATATTATTCTATTGAGTAATGCAAAGACTATTTGGACAATATGTTCAGTGATCTTACCCTGAAGTTGTTTGGGTAGTGGGTCCTTCTGTCTTCCATAACTCTTAATAGGGTTAGAATATTTTAACAAGGATTCATATGTACTGAATGTATTTCATAAGACTCCTAACAGAGTCCATCCTTTCACAAGTAATATTCATATTAGTGCATCTTTTTTGGGCATCATTCCCATTGGGGTTTACTCTTTGATCAAGAGGTTCCCTAGTCAACATATCTTGTGTCATTGTGTATGAATATCTTTCTATGGTTGGTAATTATATTTCTTATATGGTTTAATGTTGTTGAAGATAATAAAAGTTGTAATTATCTGATAACTGATTCACCCACCCCTCTTAGTTATCTTGGTGCACTTTACTTTCTAAAAATTGGTATCAGAGCAATAGTTCCTTGAAAAAGAAGTTTAACAGCTTAGGGAGATCCATGGTGAATTTTAGGAAAGAAAGCCCTAAGTTTGATGGAGTAAATTTTGATAGCTAGAAAGAAAAGATGAAGACACACCTACTATGTTTAGGACTAGATTATTGGTTGCTTACAAAGAATTATTAGACTATCATTGAAGAGGACAATCTTGAAACATGTACTGCTCATGAGAGAGATCTATTCATGTGTAACATACTTGCAAGAGAAGCACTATTGATAGCCCTTCCAGAGAATGAGTACAGTTAGGTAAAATATTTGAAAAAAATCTCATGAAATTTGGAATGCTTTACACTCTACTTTTGAAGGTGATGAACATGCCAAAAGAGTTAGATTACATAATTGGATATGTGCATTCGAAGATATAAGAATTTTGGAAGATGAATCTATTAGAAGCTATATTGGTAGTGTAGACACCTAAAAATCCTTTAGAAAATAAAGTATTTTTATTTTCTAAAAAATCCCTGATGACATCATCATTTATTAATTAATTATTTATTTAATTAATGAATTTATTTTTATGTCATTAAATCCCTTTATCTTAATTAAAAACATTTAATTAAGGAATCCCTCCCAAAAATGTTTAAATCTTATTTAAACATTATCTCCTTATTTATTAATTATTTTAATTAATAAATTAACCAAAAATCTCAAAATAAATAATTTATTTATTTTTTGCCCAGAACTTGGCCAATTTCCTTTAGACCACTAACCTCTTCTAGAATCTTCTAATCCCTCCTTAATTTTGATTAAAAGGCTAAACCCATCCTTTCTAACCCTAATCTCAACTCAAAATATTTAATTAAGATTAAATATTTAATTTTCATATTTATTAAATATATTTTAATAAATATTCCCAAAACCAAAAGCCTTTGGAATGAATAAACATTTATTCCATAAAACCTAAGAAAACTCTAGACTCTTCTAGAAACTTCTCAACCCAACCTCTTCACCCATCCTAATCCTAATCCTCCCCCTAAACTTGTCACATTCCCTAAACAAGGTTAGCCAACTCCTAAGCTTGACCCAAAGTCAACAAACTTCTAGAAGCTTCTCTTACATGCATTGAAGGCATTCAAGGCCTCCTTTTCCCTCTTACATGCATTTATGGTGCATTTAAGAAGCCCCTCACCCCTTTCTTACACCCTTTGACCTTAGGCACGTTTCCCAAATTGTGCACATTCCTCCCATCTTTTAATCCAATGCCCTTGTGATACTTGTCACAAGGAGGTGGCCCTGAACTAGCACAATCCATGTGCTCCCCTTTGAATGAATCTTAGCCTCTCTTAAGGATTTCAATCCTAGCCACTCATTCTTCCTTCCCAAATCCTATAAATACCCCTCCTGTCAAGAGCAAATCCATTAGCTTAACTCTTATTCTCATGCATTGTTATCATGCCCTTTTATTTCTAGACTTAGCACAAATCATTCTAATTTAGTTTACTTTCAAACATTTTAGCTCATTATAGCTTAGTAATAATGGATTAACATAGTTTTTATTGTTGTTTTGCATAGCATAGCATCATATCACATCTCTATTTGGTCTAAAATCAATCTTAGCATAATCACACTTGCATTGAATCTCCATTTAAGCATCATAGTTTGAGTTTCTTGAGGCCTTAAGGGCAATCTTGGGTGTTCTACCCATTATTGTGCCATTTTTTGGGGTTTTCATGAGTCTCAAACCATCTTAGAATGCATTAGAGTATGCTCCAAGTGCTTAGAGAGCACACCCACATCCCTCTTATCAGAGCAAATCAAACAGTGCTTGGGTGCACCTGTTTAGGCTCAATCTGAGGTGGCTAGCTTAGATTTTTCTTTATTTTGCATTGATTTCATGCTTAGACTAACATCTAATCATTGTTTGGCTTGAAGTCTTTCAAAGCAGGTACCCTCAAAAGCCTAGTCCACATTCTGGCACGCCCGGTGGGACTCAAACCACAATCAGCTTGATCAAATCACACTTTTTCACTCTCGGTGTCACAGAAAATGAAAGAAATGTCACCTATAAGAAATCAAGTCATGCCTCCAGCCATTACAGTCATGCCTGCAAGCAGTCAAATTACGCCTATGAGCTCTGAAATGACACCTACAAACTGACAATTTTTCACCATCAACAATTTCTTTTCTATCTTATTTCTTATTCTTACGCCTCTGTATAAACAAATCACGCCTCTGTATAAAGAAATCATGCATTTGCAAAAATAAATCACGCATTTGTAGAAAGAAATCATGCTTTTGTAGAAAGAAATCATGCTTTTGCAAAAAGAAATCACGCGTATGAAAAAAGAAATCACGCTTTTGCAGAAAGAAATCACGCGTTTGCAAAAAGAAATCACGCGTATAAAAAATGAAATCACGTGTTTGCAGAAAGAAATCATGCGTTTGCAAAAAGAAATCATGCGTTTGAAAAAATAAATCACGCTTCTGCAAAAAGAAATCATGCCTTTGCAAAAAGAAATCATGCCTGTCAAGTATTTTTGGTGTCGCTTCTGCATTTTCCAGTGTCACATATAAGCTGGACAATGTCGCTATGACTATGTTTTTTGTCTTAATTTGTTCTCAGATTCATAACAGCAAAGGTCAAAACAAATCTTGAATGAAATTAAGGAAAAATAAACTTGAGTCCTAAGAGTCATTATCATTTTGAAAATCAAACACAATCTTGAATGATCTAAATTGGAAAGAACAAGCATCCCTATTCCTTCTTCTTTGAATTTCAGTTCAAACAAAATCTTGAATGATCTAAGGATAAAACAAAGCTCTTTTCAAAGTTCTTAAATCAGCTCACAAAATCTCAATCTTGAATGCCCAAAAGGAAAGAACTTGCAAGTGCTCAAATCATTTACCTTTTGGAGAAAGAACAAATCAAACCTTAAGCACTTGTGTCTTCAAATTCAAAGTTTAGACAAACTTAAGCAATTTGGGAAAATGAACAAACTTGCTTGATGTGCATCTAGGAGCTTTATCTTCTTGCAAAATCCTTGTTAAAGTAAGCAACATAGAACATTTGGACTCGAACAAGTTCACTTGTTCTACTTTTAGCGAGGCTTGTCCAGGGAGAAAAGCTCTTCCTCCTCAGAGAACGACCTCAAACCGGTATCCCCCTTGGCTGGTATATAAATAAAGTGAAGGCAAAAAGTACTCACTTATATCTCCTAATCCACAGGCATCTTGTGCCAAATGCAAATGTCTAGGGAAAGGTAAATATTCCTCCCCCAACGTTGTTGGCTAGGCTCTTAAGTGAGTCACAGGCGGTCAGCATAACCGGGTATGGAGACCCCACGAAACTATTAAAAACCTGATAAAATAAAGGCTACCTTATCTACATCTGAAAGTATCAAAATCCTTGTGCAAGGACTGAGTCCAAGGGGTTTATCGGGTCGCCTCAAGATTACTCACCATTTGTATTCCATTCTAGGGGGTACCAAGCTATGGGCAAGTGATTTTGATACTCACCTTCCTTAGGTAGATCTACTTGAAGTGCTTGATAGTCAAAACTTCATGAAAAAATTGTTGGAACATACACTTTTAGAGCTTTATCAGAGTCAGTCATCCTGCTTGTATCTCACAAGGTTGCTTTGTCCCTTGTAGAGATTGGTTTTCCAAAATTCTTTTTTACCTATCCTTTGCCATTGCAAAAGATTGAATCAAAACTTGATACTCAAAAAGTCTTGTAGAAATCAGATATCCAAGAAGCCTTTTTTATTAGAATTTTCCCAAAGATATGCCCAATTTGATCAAACATCTGAAAGCCAAGTTGCCCAAATCAAAAGATTATCAAGAGAAGAAAGTTGCAGAAAGAAACCTCAAGAACCATCAATCCTCTATCCAAGCAACCCAAGCAGAAGAAAAATATCAAGAAAAGCTTGATAATATTGGCTATAATGCAAGAGTCAAACAGTTTGCCTACCGATTCTAAGTGAACCATCGCTACATCAACCTTGAAAGAGAAGATTAGATAGGATCCATCACATGTCCATTCTACCTTCAGATCTCAAAATCCTATCTCGGCAGTCCCTCATCCTAGCTTCATCCTAGTTTCATCCCTGCATCATCACCAAACCTTAGTTACATCCTAGAGTCCTTAGTTGCATGCACCATCATCCTCCTAGCAGCATCATAGATCATCCATCCTAGTCACATTTGCATCATCCTTTTAGAAAGAGCATTGTTCCATCATCCTCCACCATCTTTTCATCCAATCCACCATCAGAATCCCATATCCTTCATCCAAATCCAGCATCCATCACCTAAATTAGAAACCACCATATTTTGCACCAAATCCAGAGATCCAAATCCACAAGTACTTAGTGTCCAAAACCTTTGAGTTTTTTCCATCCCTTATCCTAAATTAGAAATCATCCCCTTTTGTGATAGAGCATTGTATAAAGGAAATCCAACTTGTCCTTGCATAGCCTCATCATCTCGAGCAAGAGATTGGCTTGTATTGATAAAATCTAGTTGACCGAAGATCATTAGTCTATCCTAGGTTGGCCAAATCCTATCACTGATCCTCCATCGGGAAAAATAGCAGCTCATTTTTGGCACTTAGTAATCTTCCACCAGCATCCCACCAATCCTCCACCCAATCTTGACCCAAATCAGAGCATCCCACCAAGCCTCCATCATCACCAAGCTTTTTTACCAATTTTCCACCATCTCCCATTAATCTTCCACCATCCTTGATCCAAATCCGAGTAGTTCATCAATCCTTGCATCGCATTCTAGAAATTCATCATCCTTAGAAGTTCCTTAAGCTTGCATCCACCATCCTTTAGAGTTCTTTAGGAAACATCTTGCATCCATCTAGCATCTGCATCTCCATGCCTGTCGAGACAAGATCTGGATCTAGGAAGCGAAGGCACATGAATCCTTATCCAATCACCAGATCATCTAATCCCAACATTTTTACCAGTGCAATGGTAGCCTATGATCCCCAAATACAAACTAGAAATACATGGGATGATCCCAATATCCCCTTAGCTCCTCTGGCAATAGAAACATTTGTGAATCACCCAAAGAATCCACCAGCAGTCAATACACTCATAGCCCAAAACCAGTAGAGCATGTTCACTAATTTTTTACAAAGGCATACTCCCATTCCACCATATCTCCATCCTCGTATTCCCATAAGCACTATCCAAATCCTAGCACAAGTATACTCTCCATTCATCCAACAATTCCCTGATCCAATCTTGCAAACATCCCAAGAAACCTCTGCCATTCCCCTTCTTTTACAAGGAAGCTTCGCCAGTCCTATAACACAAGCTGTAACACCATCTACTCCATTCCCTATCATAGGTACTTCATCATCTGCCATGGCCACCCAGGCTTTCACACAAACCTTTACGCAAGTAGTTCCACCACCTTCCATAAACCAAGCAACACCATTCTTTCCAGGAGGGATGCAATCATCCTCCCCCTTCACTTCACAAGCTTCCACATCCACACCTTTCATGCCAAGAGGGACACAAATGCCCTTTTCTTTTACTCCACAAGCCTCAGCATCCATACCATCTTTTCCAGGGTCAACACAATCATTTCCCTCCTTCACCTTGCAAACATCAGCGTCATTTATTTCAGGGGCAGCACAACCGCTCCCCTTTCCTACTCAGCAAGCTTCCATGTCAACATCACCCTTTTCATGGGGAGCACAAACATTCCCTTCCTTTCCCCCTAGCAAGCATCTACCCAGGCACAAGCCCAGCAAACTGCCTTCACCATAGGAATGCCTTCCATGGGTTTCTCCAATCCACCTTTCATGTCCCAAACTCCCATTACATCTACCTTCCCAACATCCACTGTAGCACAATTCCCACCTCACACTGGTTCTCGTTGGGGTCTCACTCAAGAAGAAATGAAAGCCTTTGGAATACCAACTCACTCTCCCACATCCGTGTTTGCAAACCAACAAGCCACCTTCTCACAAGCAACACAATAGAAACCATCTCAACCTCCACCAACCTCATCCTTCACAAGCTATCCATTCCCAATATCCAGTGCTTTTTAGCAAGTTCCTCCACCTCAGTAGAAAAGTTCATCCCATTTCACAAGTTGTCCTGCCTAGTCACCCTTTGCTTCAAGCTTCCCTACATCAGTTCCACCCTTAAGCAATACGAGAATGCACCTGACTTATATCAATCAACTACAGAGCCAAGTTTAGCAAGGACCATCCTATCAGCAAGCTGCATCATTCCATCAGCCACCCCCGCAACAACCATACTTCCAGTCACAGCAACAAACCCCTACCATTCCCCAACAGCAACAAGTTTCCTCCTATCAGTCACAGCAGCAAGTCCCTGTCATCTCACAACACTAGCAAGTAGTCTCATATCCATCACCGCAATATCCCGCTATGCCACATCAGTAGTATCCTACCCAGCAAGCATCACTCCAAGATCCACTCTAATCTACCTATTCCGCTGGGCCATCTCCATATCCCACTCCACAATATCCACCTCAAATGGAAGTACCTGCTCAAACACCAATCAATGCTGAATGGGAAGCCATGAAGAATGCTCTTAAAGAGCTTCAAACTGGTATTGATAGCAAAACCTACAAGTTTGAGGAGGTGTGTCCTTATCTGTTTGACCGATCCATTGCCGCTATACCTTTCCCCAAGCACTTTGAGACACCTAAATTTGATAAATATCAGGGAAAAGGAGATCCATTCAATCATATTAAATAATTCTATATGGCATGCCAAGAAGTGGCTTATAGTGATAACTATCTCCTACGCCTATTCCCCAAAAGCTTGGGAGGAACCATTGTTGAATGGTGCTACAAAATACCATGTGGGACTATCACAACCTTTGCTAAACTTTCTGAGAAGTTCATTGCCCACTATGCCCACAATGTTGAGAATGAGTTGACCTTGTTAGATCTTTGCAACTCAAAATAGAAAGATAGAGAAAGCCTAGCAGAATACTTGTAACGATGGCAGAACCTTACTACCAGGTTATCATACTAGCCACCTGAAAAGCATTTGACCAAAATCTTTATTGATAATCTACATCCTAAGTTATCCCACTTCATGAGAATGAATTGTCTCCAAACCTATCAAGATATCAAGAGCAAGGGGATAGGTATTGAAAAGGCCCTCCTAGATGAAGGCACAATCTGGCACTTCAAAAATAAAGCCCAAAAACCTAGCAATGATAAATCCCATTACTGGAATCATAACAAGAATGTTGTTACTGATGGAGCCACTGATACCAAGCATGTCCAATTTGTTGTAGCTAGTCCTCCGTCAACTCCTACATACCAACAACAACAAGTGCCCATCCATCAGCAACCTCCTCAAGTCCATCAACAACCCATGCAACAATATCATTCTCAGAATAATCAGCAGAATTATCAGCAGCAAGCTCATCAAGCTTATCAAAGTAACCCAAACAATCAAGTCAATGCCGTCAATATTGGTCCCAAGCAGAACAAACCCAGAGCTCAAAATTATCCAAAGAAGACCTTCACATCGCTGAGTGAACCTCTGGATGTTATCTTTCATCGGATGGCCAAGGCCAACTTGATTACATATCCACCAATTCAACCAGTTGATGATACCACTCCCAAGCCTGATTGGTACAAAGATCATGAGTACTATGATTATCATCATGTCAAAGGACACACTACCCTGAAGTGTATGAGACTCAAAAACTATATCCAAGATCTCATTGATCAAAAAGAGATTCAAGTAGATACACCTGCTCAAGCCTCACCAAATGTCAATTTACAAATCTATCAGAATGTGTTCCCACAACACAATGTTGGGAAGAATCAAGCTAATAACAATCATCCCCAGAATCATGGTAAAGGCAAGCAAGAAGATCACACTACTTCCTACATCAATTATGATAAATTTGTTGGATGTATAACCCAAGTTCAGCCCATAGTCAATACCATCCATGTCAGAGGAGCAGATAGTCAATGTGCTATTACCACCCATAGGGGTCGGATAACTGTTGCTGGTGCCCATCCAAGGCCAGTACAAAATGCACACAATGCATAGTACAACCTCATAGAACATCTTGGGAATACACCAGCCCAAATATCCATCTTGGACCTTCTCCGCACTTCACCTCTCCATTAGGGGATCCTTGACCGAGCTCTCAAAGAAGGACATGTCCCCATAGACATTAACACCACCCAGTTTAAGACCATTGTGGGACATCTATCTGTAGCCTGTGCTTTATCCTTCAAACCATTTGACATGCCAGCCATTGCACCTGACCATACTCTCCCTCTCCGCATCACCGTCATGGTCAGAGACTTTGCCATCAAACGGGTCTTAATAGATAATGGCTCAGCCCTAAACTTCTGTACTTTGAAATTCATTCAGTAGATTGGGTTCACCTAGGCCAATATAGCACATGAAGTAATCACTATCAAAGCCTATGACAACTTGGAGCATACCTCTAAAGGTACCATTGCTTTTCCCATTCAGCTGGGCCCAGCAACACAGGATACTATTTGCCATGTTGTCGATCTTGACCTACCATTTAATATCCTCCTAGGCTGACCATGGACTCATTCCATTAAGGCTATACCATCTACTTACCATCAGTGCATCAAATTTCTGCATCAAGGCACTGAGGTTGCCATCCATGCTGACCCCCAACCCTTTGCATACTATCATGTGATGGAAGCATCATTCCCTCACTTCACTCATTGTCCTAGAACTAACATTGGTACTTCTATTGCCAGCTCATCTTGATCCCATTGTGATCTAGAAACCATTCTCACCTCCACCCTATCTTCCATCAAGATCAATAACCAGGGTTGTGGTGAATATAGCCTACATGATGCATTTTCAGTAGGGGCCCTCCCGCTTGATCCACATACTCAAGGGCGCCTAGATCACCAAAGAAAGCCTATTGAAGAGCATCATGAAATCAAGAAAATTGGATCTATGACTTTCGAATCCCATGGCAACATAAACAGTTAAGAGATGGATCCTGACATAAATAGGTGGTTGTATAAAGATCCCCCATCACCTGACACTCAACTTCTTAGCTATTTCAAAGATAAATATCCAAAACAATATAAGTATACCACTGAACAATGGCACTATCAAGGCGGTGGTCTAGGGCCACAAGAAGGTGGCAACCAATATCCCATCACACCATCAAAGAATCCTGAACATCAGGGTCTTGGCT
Source organism: Chamaecyparis obtusa (assembly GCA_027943335.1). NCBI lineage: Eukaryota > Viridiplantae > Streptophyta > Pinopsida > Cupressales > Cupressaceae > Chamaecyparis > Chamaecyparis obtusa. Next base: position 2,312,906 of record BSBK01002152.1, on the reverse strand, counting down.
TTAATACCCCTTGCCTGCATATAAAAGGGCCCAATACCACAACTGGGGGCACCAACATGACTAGCATTTCCCTCTTAAATAGCCAGGATGACCTTGTAGAGATTGAAGACACCCCTGAAGAGAAAGAAATCAGATCTTACGATGATATCTTTGACGATGACACCCTCCTGGGGACTTCTATCCTCCGACAACTTGCCATCAATCTCATAGAACTTCCCCTCACCCACCCGGAACTCATAGATTAGGACCAACCAAGCATTACACACATCGATGAGTTCCAAAGCATGGAAGCACTCCTAGAATTCATGGGGGCATCAGGCCCACAATCAGTTCACAATTTAGAGTCAACTCACATCTACAAGCTTGACCCAAAAGGATACTTTGGAGAGGAGGCAAGCTTTAGCTACAAAAGAGAAATAGAACGAGTAAAACATGAGTCCTTATGTGAAAACCCCTCTAGGGCACATTCTGATTCCAAAAAAGTAAAAATAAAGAGCGTATCTTCTAGTGAAAACTTGGAAATTCAAGCGCTAGAAGATGAAGACTTGCCTCTTCCTCCCATCCAGGATTACAGACCTGAGCAGTCACCTATCATCATAGAAGAAACCAATCCAGTCAACTTAGGTATAGGGGAATGTTTGAGGATCACCTACATTGCAGCCAACATGACAGAAGGTGAAGAAATGGCTTTCACTGTGCTACTTCAAGAAGCTACTATGAACTTTGCATGGTCATACACACACATGCCTGGACTTGATCCTAAACTTGTTGTTCATCATCTAGCTGTAGACCCTAATGTCAAGCCAGTAAAGCAGAAGCTATGCAAAATGCATCCCAAAGTAGCTCTATTGGTAAAATCAAAACTAGAAAAGCTCCTAGATGCAAAGATTATCAGAGCTATAGATTACTCAGATTGGATCTCGAACATGGTACCTGTCACAAAGCCTTCTGGTGACATCTAAATTTGTATAGATTTCAGGGACCTAAACAAAGCATGTCCTAAAGATGATTTCCCACTACCTAACATAAACATGATCGTAGATCTTACAGCGGGCTATGAAATGTTGTCAATAATGGATGGTTTCTCTGGATACAATCAGATTCATATAGCAGCAAAAGACCAACACAAAACAACATTCACCACTCCATGGGGTACCTTTTGCTATAACATGATGCCCTTTGGTCTAAAGAATGCAGGAGCCACATATTAGAGAGCGATGACAAAAATCTTCCATGACATGATCCACAAGATCCTAGAGGACTATGTGGATGATATTCTTGCAAAATCAAAGACATGCCATGAACACCTTGACATTCTTGAGAGTGTGTTTGATCACTTGCAGCACTATGGGTTACGGCTCAATCCAAAGAAATGTGTCTTTGGTGTTACATTTGGAAAGCTCCTAGGTTTCATAGTATCACAATGAGGCATAGAGATTGACCCTAAAAAGGTCAAAGCAATAACAGAAATGCCTCCCCCAAGAACACTTAGATAGCTCAGAAGCCTACAAGGAAAGCTTCAATCAGTATGTCGGTTCATTTCTCAACTGGCAGACAAGTGCCAACCTTTCATGCATCTTTTATGCAAAGACACAAGCTTCAAATGGGATCCCATATGTCAGAGAAGCTTTGATAAGCTCAAGGAGTATCTAGCCAATTCTCCAATCCTAGTACCACCAGTTCTAGGATGCCCTCTCATACTCTACATCTCAGCAACCACTATAGCACTGGGGGCACTCCTAGCTCAACATGATGATGGAAACAAAGAGAGAGCCATCTACTACATTAGTCGAACTCTTGTTAGCTATGAGCTTAATTACTCACCCATGGAAAAAGCATGCCTTGCAGTGGTCTTTGCCACTCAAAAGCTTAGACATTACATGCTCAGTCACACAATCAATCTCATTTCAAAGGTGGACCCCCTCAAATATCTACTATCAAAGACAACTCTCATAGGCCGTATGGAAAAATGGGTCATGATACTCAGTGAGTTTGACATCCAGTACATAGATCAAAAAGCAATCAAAGGGCAAGTCATTGCCGATCAGTTAGCAGAAGCACCACTGGTGGATGCTTATCCACTAATCATGGAATTCCCTAATGAACACTTATGTATGATCGAAGAGCAGCCCATGTGGAAACTATACTTTGATGGCTCCTACACATCACATGGATCAGGGGTAGGAATCCTATTCGTCACACCTCAAGGTGACTACATCCCAAAGTCATTCAAATTGGGATTTTCATGTACCAACAACATTGCAGAATATGAGGCACTCATCTTAGGTCTCAAAATAGCCATTCAATGGAATATCACAAAATTGCAAGTGTTCAGCGATTCATAGCTGATTATCAAGAAAGTACTAGATGAATATCAGACAAAGGATGACAAGCTGCTACCTTACAAAGAACTCGTGGATAGATTGAAAGAGCATTTCCTGAATCTACAATTCACACAAATACCCAGACTTCAGAACAAAGTAGCAAATGCAATGGCAACTATTGGGTCCTTGTTAGAAATCCCACGTGACGCATCACAGTATGAATTCCTAGTCAAGCAGCTACATACACCAGCTTATGAGAACGCCGATGCAGAAATGGTGTGTGTCTTGGTTGGTCCCTAGTCCCCATGGTACCATGACATCCATGCATATCTAAAGAATGGTATCATATCTCCCCATCTCACCAATAGCCAACACCAAAACCTTATCCGTAGAGCTTCCCGCTACACTCTTGTAGCCAACACCCTTTATCATCAAGGGTATCACAATATCCTCTCTAGGTGTTTAGATTCAAACGAGGCCGTCCTGGCTTTACAAGAGGTTCACGCTAGAATTTGCAGTGCCCACATGAGTGGCATGGTTCTAGCTAAGCAGTTGCTTTGAGTTGGGTATTATTGGCCAACCATGGAACATGATGCTTGCGAATTTGTTAGAAAATGTTTACCATGTCAGCAGCATGCAAATTTGATTCATGCACCAGCACAAGACCTGCAGCCCATTGCGCCACCTTGGCCATTCTCATGTTAGGGCTTTGACCTTGTCAGCTTAATCACTCCCCTCTCCTCAGATGGACACAAGTACATAATAACTACCACAGAATACTTCACCAAATGGGTTGAAGCGATTCCACTCACCCTAACTACTGGCATCCAAATATCCAAGTTCATCCTTTACCACATCATTTGCCGCTTTGGCATACCATCTACCATCTTCACAAACCATGGCACACCTTTTGAAAACTAGCATGTGGATTATCTATGTGCTAGACTCCACATCCATCACCGTTTCTCCAGTCCATATTTCCCCCAAGGAAATGGCCAAGCTGAGGCAACCAATAAAACTATCTTGAAAATCCTCAAGAAGGTTGTCAATGATTCTGGTCGTGACTGGCACCTCCAAATTAATCCTACCCTTTGGGCCTATCGTACTTCTTATCGCACTCCCATAGGCACCACCCCATATTCCCTTGTATATGGTGTTGAAGCTATTCTACCAATCGAGGTTGAGCTCCCATCATTGCGAGTCTCCATGAAGAACTACACCACTGTTGAAGACTATCGTGTAGCCTGTCTCACACAGCTAGACCTATTAGATGAAAAGAGACAGCAAGCATATGATCACCTGGTTGCATACCAGAATTGACTCAAAAGGAGTTATAACAAGAAGGTCCATCCTAGACAGTTCCAGGTCGGTGACATGGTTCTCAAAGAAAATTAGAAGGTCCAAGCAAATCGAGAAAAGAAAGGCAAGTTTGAGCCTACTTGGCTGGGCCCCTATGTTGTCACATCATGCTTCAGCTCCAGAGCTTATTAGCTATCTACACCAGAAGGTGATCCTTTGAATGATCCAATCAACATCATACATCTGAAGAGGTTCTATTCTTGAACTAGATCCTACATATTCAGAAAATCCATAAAAATTGAAAAAAAAGTAGCAAAATACAAAAAAAAAAAAAAAAAGCAAAAAAAGAAGAAAAGAAAATAATCGTCCAATGGTGAAAACTTGGCAATTCAGGTGCCTTGGACAAGTATGTTGGTGAAAACCTGGCAAACAGGCAGCATACATAGTGGACCAAGTCATTATCTATCAAACTCCCATCCCCCATCCCACCATCTCAGTCCTTTTTCTCCCATCCCCATCCCCATCCACCGTCCCCAGCACTCCTCTTTTTTCCCAATCCTCACACAAATCCACCATTCCCACCTACACATATCTTGTTCCCTATCTTGTACCATATCCTATATCTCTTGTATAGCACTGTCCTTCTTGTACTATATATTGTACTATACCCTTGTACCATAGCTTGTATCATATCCTGTATATCTTGTACTCTATCCTGTATAGCGAGATCTTCCTATCGCAAATCCTGAGCTTTTGTACATATCCATTGTATATCTTTTCCCATCTATTGTACATCAGTCCTTGTCAGTCCTGTAGTAGTATTTTATCAGAACACTTTGTCCTACCTACCCTTGTACTTCAACAACATCAATTGTCCACTATTCTTGATCACCGTGATTATTCTTTGACTTCATCATTTGCTAGTAAACAACAAAACTCATTCTCTTATCAATTAGTGGGTCCTTGAGGATGTATCCTTCCTCCTGCCAGACCTCATCTTCCCCCCATCAAATCAGCCAAATCCAATCTCTCTCCTTGGCAAAGGATGTCTTTTTGGAGTTATCATTTTGACCTTGGATTTTGTCCTTTTGGGTCTTGTTAATCTTTTACAGCTTCACATTGTTCTCTACCCAACGTCACCACGATCCTTTATATCATGGTGTGCTGCGAATGAGGATAATTTGGGGCAAGGTCTTTTGATCTTTTGCTTCTGCCTATGAGTCAGTCGTGTGTTTGTGGTTTCTTCAGCATCATTTCCACCATTCCTCCTTTGGGTTTCATGTGTGATGCTGGGGCAACCCTGCATGTCTTTTTAGTGTCTATCCTATGCAACATTGGTGACAAGGCCTTGTGATCCCAGTATCCTTTCCAGGTCTCTAGCATTGCTATATCAAACTAGGTTGTGCTCTCCACATTTGCACTTGGAGCTTCCCCAAATCCCCTGCATCTTGTATCATATAGATTAATCTTGCATCCTCATATAGCTGCATCTTGCATTTTGCATTCCATTTCATCTTGCATTCACCCATCTTTGCTCTTGGAAGCTTGGTTATTATCTCCCCTGCTTCCTCAGTCCTTCCTTCTTTGTTTCCTTTCAAGAAAATTCTACAACGTTTACTCCTTCCGTTATTTTCTCGAGGGGGCACAACCCCTCATTCCTCCAAATTCTAGCCTTGGGCATCTTATTTTCTTATCTTTGATGCCATGCCACTTGCGGCATCGCATCAAAGAGGGGCAAAATGTAGACACCTAAAAATCCTTTAGAAAATAAAGTATTTTTATTTTTTGAAAAATCCCTGATGACATCATCATTTATTAATTAATTATTTATTTAATTAATTTATTTATTTTTATGTCATTAAATCCCTTTATCTTAATTATAAATATTTAATTAAGGAATCCCTCCCAAAAATGTTTAAATCTTATTTAAACATTATCTCCTTATTTATTAATTATTTTAATTAATAAATTGACCAAAAATCTCAAAATAAATTATTTATTTATTTATTGCCCAAAGTTTGGCCAATTTCCTTTAGACCACTAACCTCTTCCAGAATCTTCTAATCCCTCCTTCATTTCAATTAAAAGGCTAAACCCATCCTTTCTAACCCTAATCTCAACTCAAAATATTTAATTAAGATTAAATATTTAATTTTCATATTTATTAAATATATTTTAATAAATATTTCCAAAACCAAAAGCCTTTGGAATGAATAAACATTTATTCCATAAAACCTAAGAAAACTCTAGACTCTTCTAGAAACTTCTCAACCCAACCTCTTCACCCATCCTAATCCTAATCCTCCCCCTAAACTTGTCACATTCCCTAAACAAGGTTAGCCAACTCCTAAGCTTGACCCAAAGTCAACAAACTTCTAGAAGCTTCTCTTACATGCATTGAAGGCATTTAAGGCCTCCTTTTCCCTCTTACATGCATTTATGGTGCATTTAAAAAGCCCCTCACCCCTTTCTTACACCCTTTGACCTTAGGCACATTTCCCAAATTGTGCACATTCCTCCCATCTTTTAATCCAATGCCCTTGTGACACTTGTCACAAGGAGGTGGCCCTGAACTAACACAATCCATGTGCTCCCCTTTGAATGAATCTTAGCCTCTCTTAAGGATTTCAATCCTGGCCACTCATTCTTCCTTCCCAAATCCTATAAATACCTCTCCTTTCAAGAGCAAATCCATTACCTTAACTTTTATTCTCATGCATTGTTATCATGCCCTTTTATTTCTAGACTTAGCACAAATCATTCTAATTTAGTTTACTTTTAAGCATTTTATCTCATCATAGCTTAGTAATAATGGATTAACATAGTTTTTATTGTTGTTTTGCATAGCATAGCATCATATCACATCTCTATTTGGTCTAAAATCAATCTTAGCATAATCACACTTGCATTGAATCTCCATTTAAGCATCATAGTTTGAGTTTCTTGAGGCCTTAGGGGCAATCTTGGGTGTTCTACCCATTATTGTGCCATTTTTTGGGGTTTTCATGAGTCTCAAACCATCTTAGAATGCATTAGAGTATGCTCCAAGTGCTTAGAGAGCACACCCACATCCCTCTTATCAGAGCAAATCAAACAGTGCTTGGGTGCACCTGTTTAGGCTCAATCTGAGGTGGCTAGCTTAGATTTTTCTTTATTTTGCATTGATTTCATGCTTAGACTAACATCTAATCATTGTTTGGCTTGAATTCTTTCAAAGCAGGTACCCTCAAAAGCCTAGTCCACAGGTAGAATGTAAGAAATTATTACAGGTATAAAATCTTGTGGAGGAACAAAGACACAAAATAAAGTGATATGGAAAATTCTAAGGACATTGACCCCTATATTTAAGTAGACAACATAGATGATTGAACAAGTTATACCTTGTACTACAAACTTTACAAGAGAGACTCTTCTTGGAAGATTGGAAGCAGCAAAAATGAACCTGAGATTATCAGGAGACTTAGCTAGAATGGAGATAGCATTCAGTGCTCTTAGTGTTCACCCTACTTTGTCAAGAAGCATCAGTGTGAGTAGAGATTATGCTAGCAACAAAAGATCTAGAAATGAAGAAGACAAGAAGATTGAGGAAGGTATTGCCTTGCTTGTGAAAAGAGAACCAGACGGTAAGAAAATATTTAAATGTTGGACTTGTCAAGAATATGGTCATTTTGCATCTAAATGTCCTAAGAGAGTTAAAAAGTACAGAAAAAATTTCAAACCTAGAAGATCTAAGGAATGTTATTATGCTAATGATGAAGATCTTGAAGCTAGTATAGAAAGAACTTTAAGTGAAAGTGATACTGAGAATAATGATGACATAGGATTTGTAGAAATTAAAGAAGAAAATCCTAAAACTGACATTAAGGAAGAAAAAGTCTTAGTTTCTCAAGTTGAAAAGAAAGCTAATTGGATTATAGATAGTGGTTGTTCACATCATATGAATGGAGACATGAAAAAGTTCATAAAGCTTAATGAATATGATGGAGTCGTTAGAGTTGGTAACAATGCACCTTGTTTGATTAAAGGTATAGGATATATTACTCTTGATGGAAAGACTAATAATAATGATGTTTATTTTGTGGATGGATTGAAACATAATCTTTTGAGTGTTGGACAGTTAGTTGATAAGGGATATCAAGTTTGGTTTACTGAGAAAACTTGTGTGATAAAAGATAAAGATGGAAATCTGATTAGAACTGGATCTAGAACTAGAGGTAATGTATTTCAATTGAATCCTACTAAGATGACATGTTTGATTACTAAGATTGATGATAGTTGGTTATGGCACAGAAGGTTTTGTCATATAAACTTTGATAACATTGTGAAAGTACTACACTTGCAGTAAGAGATTTGCCTAAAATTATGAAGCCTACTAACATGATTTGCAAAGAATGTGTAATGGCTAAATAGAAGAGAAGTTCTTTTCCCAGTAAGAAGTTTACATCTATAGAAAAGCTAGAGATTGTTCATACAAATTTGAGTGGTCCTACTAGGACTAGAGGATTCTATGGAGAAAGGTATTTTATGATTCTTGTTGATGCTTTTACAAGAATGATGTGGATTACATTTCTTAAAGAAAAATTTGAAGCATTTGATAATTTTAAGATTGTTAAGAATAAAGTTGAGAATGAATCTGGAATGAAGATTAAATGTTTGAGACATGATAAAGGTGGAGAATTTACTTCTAGAGAGTTTAACACCTTTTGTGAAGAAAATGGCATTAAGAGACAGTATTCAACCCCTAGAACACCTGAACAAAATGGCATTGTAGAAAGAAGAAATAGATCAGTGACTGAAGCAAGAAGAGCTATGTTATTTGAGAATGATTTGGTGAAGATATTTTGGAGATAAGCAGTGAATATAGTAGTGTATACAATGAACAAAGTACAAATCAGAGTAGACACAGACAAGACACCTTATGAATTACGGTTTGGACATGCACCCTCAATTAAGTATTTTAGAATTTTTGGAAGCAAATGTTATATAAAGAGAGATGATGATATTGGAAAGTTTGATCCTAGAAGTGATGAAGGTATATTTCTTGGATATTCTTTGAAAAGAAAAGCCTATAGATGTTACAATAAAAGAACTAAGACTATTGTTGAAAGTGAAAATGTTAAAGTTGATGAAAAGTTCAAAATTGAGGAAAGAATGCTTGATTATGAATCAGATGAAGAAGCTCATCATAAACCTAACACTAGATCTACTAAATTATTTTATGAAACTGACAGTGATTTGTTGAATGAAAGCCACAGTGAAGTCATTGAAGAACCTACACCTGAAGTGAGATCTAAGACAGTGACACCTAGCAAGAGTTTGTTAAGAAATCATCCTATTGGACAAGTTATTGGAAGCATCAAAAGAGGAGTTCTAACTCAAAATAAGGTAAAACAATAGTTATGTTTGATTTCTCAAATTGAACCTAAGACTACTAGTGAAGCTTGTGAAGATGAAAGCTAGACTAATGCTATGAAAGAAGAACTAGATCAGATTAAAAAGAACAAGACATGGGAATTGGTCCCTAGTCCTAAAGACAAAAATGTTATTGGAACTAAATGTGTATTCAAAAACAAGATGAATGAACAAGGAGAAGTAGTAAGAAACAAAGCAAGATTGGTATGTAAGGGTTACTCATAGTAAGAAGGAATTGACTATGAAGAAACCTTTGCACCTGTTGCAAGGATTGAAGTAGTAAGAATGTTTTTGGCTTATGCAGCTTACAAGAAATTCAAATTGTATCAGATGGATGTGAAGTCACCATTTTTGAATGGAGAATTGGAAGAAGAAGTCTACAATGAGCAGCCTGAAGGTTTTCCTTTGACTCAAGAAGGAGACATGGTATGTAAACTAAAGAAAGTTTTATATGGACTTAAACAAGTACCTAGAACTTGGTATGCAAGACTGGATAAATATTTGTTAAAATTAGGATTTTCAAAAGGAATAGTTGATAGCAATCTATACACAAAAGAAATTGAAAATGGTTTGTTGGTTATAGTTATTTTTGTTGATGACATTATCTTTGGAGGAGAAGATGAAGCTAGTGACAAATTTGCTAATGAAATGAAGACTAAATTTGAAATGAGTATGATTGGTGAAATGAAATACTTTTTGAGATTATAGATAACACAAAACAATGATGGTATCTTTGTAAGTCAAACAAAGTACCTAAATGACTTGTTGAAAAGATTTGGAATGGAGAATTGTAAACTAGTTGGAACACCCATGGTGACTAGACATAAGTTATCTAGCATAGATGAGACTCTTATTGTGGAACAGAAGAAATACATATCTATGATTGGAGGATTGTAGTATTTGACTCATATAAGACCTAAGATAGCACATTCAATTGGAATTGTAACAAGATTTCAAGCTGAACCTAGAGAATCACATTATGCAACAGTAAAGAGGATACTGAGATATTTAAGAGAAACAATGGACTATGGACTTTGGTATGAAAAATATGATGATTTTACCCTATGTGCATATACAAATGCTGATTGGGGAGGCAATGTTGATGATAAGAAAAGCACCAGTGGTGGAGCATTTTTCCTTGGAGGAAGATTGGTTTCTTGGCTAAGCAAGAAGTAGAATTGTATCTCACAAAGCACAACAGAAGTAGAATATGTAGCAACAGAAAACAATTGTAACTAGATAATTTGGATGAAGAAAATGTTGAAGGATATTGGAATAATTTTTGTTGAACCTGTTGTCATACATTGTGACAACACCAACACAATTAGTATGTCTAAGAATCCTGTATTACATTCTAAGAAAAATCATATAGAGATTAAGTATCATGTTGTAAGAGAGAAATTTTCTAAGAAAGAAGTCAGACTTGAGTACATAAGTACAAAGGAGTAGATAGCAGATATATTCACAAAGCCTTTGCCTAAGGATACATTTGAGTATCTGAGAGGTATGCTTGGGGTTATGCCCTAGCCTACTTTAGAAAAGTGATGCAGTTGGTTGCATCTATCCAGTGGTATATGAGCCTTATCTTTCTTCTGGACTAGATGTTGGTACTTCCTCTATGGGGGAGTATGTGTATCTAAGCTAAGTCATGAGGACTCTAGTGAATGTATTTTCTGAATAGTGTCTTTTAACATTGAATTTTTTTTGACATAGTGATAAAATTTCTATCATTAATGTCAATGGGGGAGAAGTATACATGAAAAACCATTTGAAACATCTATTGGAGAGAACTAGAGAGGATAACAAAGCAAGATTTGATTGATGAAGAAGATTTGAAGCAACAGTATTGCAGTATTAGATTTTTGGAACATTGTATGTTTCTCATCTATGTTGCCATCAACACCAATGGGGGAGATTGTTAGGAATGAATGCTAAATGTTTGGCAGCCATTATGTAGCAGTTGTTGTTACATTCATGACTATGATTGTCATTGATGTCAACATAGTAATTTACCGAAGACTTGCAGAGAAGCAAATAGAGTTTGGATTAGTGCACTTGGGTTATTGCAATTGGAGCTATGTGATGTTGAGGATATACTATTTGATATTTTATATGTCTATGGTTAAGAGCATAAATAGTAATTCATTTATTCATGGAAGTTATGAGCACTTTGGTAGAAGTAGTATTCAGGTAGTGTTCCTGAGTAGCGGTTCGTGGAAATCAGATGATATCTCCTAATCAGGATGGAATTTGGTTATGTGCAATTAAAGGTAAGTTGATGACACATTGATAGTGATGTCTATGATAGTGCAAACTTTGAGGTTGCATGAGTGAAGATTTATTATATTTGGAAGCTAACAATTTTGTGTAATTTTGATGTAGCGTATGGAAACTTTTATTTTGTAATTGTATGTTGACTCATTTGTGATTATTTGAGTGTAGTATAAAGGAAGGAATGTATTTCCTTGTTTTAATATGGTTGTATTGATTGAGTGTGATGTTGTATGTATGAAGTGAAGAAAAGAGCTAAGTATGAAAGTGAATTTGTGAAGGAAGACATGCGAAGTACAAAGATCTAAAATTGTGATCTGGTGTAACAGTGAGTGTAGTTTGGCACAATCAAAGAAGAGGTAACATATTATTCTATTGATTAATGTAAAGATTATTTGGATATTGTGTTCAGTGATCTTACCCTAAAGCTGTTTGGGCAGTGGGTCCTTCTGTCTTCCATAACTCTTAACAGGGTTAGAATCTTTTAACAGGGATTCAAAATCTCCTAACAAGGATTCATATGTACTGAATGTATTTCATAAGACTCCTAATAGATTCCATCCTTTCACAAGGAATATTCATATTAGTGCATCTTTTGTGGTCATCATTCCCACTGGGGTTTACTCTTTGATCAAGAGGTTCCCTAGTCAACATATCTTGTGTCATTGTGTATGAATATCTTTCTATGGTTGGTAATTATATTACTTATATGGTTTAATGTTATTGAAGATGATAAAATTTGTAATTATCTAATAACTAATTCACCCTCCCCCGTCTCAATGATCTTGGTGGACTTTACTTTCTAACAATTTCACTACTTTCAATTAAGTCTTGAATTGCATTTTTGAGCCTTTGGAAATCATTGGTTTTATGCCCTTTTCCTCTGTGAAATTTGCAATAATCATTCTCATTCCACCAAGAAGGTTTCACTCTAGGTTCAAAATCTCTAGTTTCAGGAAGTGTAATAAGTTTCTTTGTAATGAACTTCCTCAATGTAGATTCAAGAGATTCCCCCAAAGGAGTAAAATTTCTTCGAGGTGACATAAAAGGAAACCTTGGTTTAGATGAATTCTTGTTGGTGTCCTGATTTTTAGATTGATTGTTGTAGGTAGTTTGACTAGTGTTACCCTTACTTGTGAGATTTAATAGGGGTTGTGTTGGTTTGACATTGTGATTATCAACAATCCTATCATTGACAATGTTTTTGTTTTTATTCTAGAATTTAGATTTGTCATTGTTATAGTTGTTGGGATTGGAATTTGAAGACCCAACATTATCCTTGGAATAAAGTTTAATCTCACCTTTTTTGACCATGGCTTCCTCAATCTTGACACCATTTTCTATGATCTTATTAAAATTTGGAGGACATTGTAATTGTAACCTATAGCTCATTTTTTGTGTAAGGTTATGCACAAAAATATCCATCTTTTCTTGTTCAGGTATTGTTCATGGATATTTGGCAAACAATTGATGCCATCTTTGCAAAAAAGTAAGAAAGGGTTCTCCATTCTTTTGATGTGCATTGCAAAGATCAAGCATAGTGACTTCATGTTTGATATTATATGAGTAATGAGTCACAAACTTGTCAATAAGCTCATTGAAAGATTTGATGCCTGAGGGTAGTTTGGAGAACCATTCCATGGTTTTTCCTCCTAAACTTTATGGAAATAGTTGCATAATATAAGTGTCATTGTGAGCGACTTCAATAAAAGTAGCACAAAACTCATGAATGTGGTCTTGTGGATCTGAATTCCCTTTGTATTTGTCAAATGTTGTTACCTCAAAATGAGGAGGGAATGGAATCATTGCTAAATTCTTATCAAAATGATAAGGACATATGTCATCCAAGGAATACTTCTTAGTTGATGATCTAGTTTGGATGTCATAGATTTGTTGTTGAAGCATCTAGATTTGTTGTAGAATGGGATCCAAAGACAATGTGTTTGTTAGAAATAGGGAATAATGAGAGGGGGGGGTGAATCAATATTCTAAAAACTTTATCTTTTTCCCAATTATGGGTATAACAGATTATCTTTACACATGCATAACATAAGAAGCTAAACAACATGCATAACAATAAAGAACTCATAACACATTATTTGTTCTCGAGGAAACCCTGGCCAAGGGAAAACCCTGGTGGGGATGGTACCCACAAAGATCCACTAATCAAAAGTATCATGTTAAGGATGTTGACCCTATTAGGAGTCTATTACAAACATATAGTGTATCATTCCTGATTAAGGGACTATAGGCCTTGTTAGAAGCCTCAACCCTATTAGGAGTTGGTGGTACAAAATGTGATTACCAGCTGAGCCCACTACCCAAAAAAGTAATGTACAATATAAACTGATTACAAAAGAGGTCAAGGTACATAACCTTAAACTACCTACATCAATATCTCTTCATTAATCTTTCACTAGTATCGCTATTACATATGCTTCATATACTTCGCATCATACTTCTACAATTACTTGCTGCTTGTTACAATTACTATATTTTACAATTACAATTACATTTACATTTATACCAATAGATTTATCAAAGATTAAAAATCTAGGATGTCATCCCTTTACATTTTTAAGATGTTATTTTGATAAACAAAATAATTCCTTAACTCTTTACTAGTTCTGTCTTCATATTTTGTCCTGTCGGCTTCACACTATCTTCGGTAAAACTATCATAACTTCTTTCGTACATGTCATACTGACTTGCACTCTGAGATGGGTCATAATTAGTCACCATAGAGTCTATTTTCAAGTGATCAAGCACTAAACTCACTCTAGTCAACATCACAAACAAAAACTATGTCCGGGTACACTGGTAAAAATATTGTCTCATACTTAGACAAATTTGCAATGTGCTATGTCATACTTGCTCTCTGACTTGTGTGATTTTCATGTGGATCATATGTTTCCATAATGAAAACATCTATGCAATCAACTCAGCCAAATTTCCAACAATCTCCCCCTTTGTCATTGGTGGCAACATATGAGAAAATTGGCTAAGTGTGCAACTCCAAAATCTCAAAATTGTCAAAATTGTGGTCATAATATAACATATATATACTATCCTTATAACTCCTTAAAAATCTTATTTCTAATACAATACTTCCCCTAAGAGTATCAATCCTTATCATATATTATCAATTTTTTTGCTAAATATCTCTCCCCCTTTGACAACAATGACAAAATATTGGTAGGGAGGGCTACAAAATTGTATCACAAAAAAAGTTATACCTCAAGTTATTTATTGAAAAGCTGGTAGGCTTGCAACACAATCTACAAAATCTATCTTCATGGCTTCTATCTCCTTTTCCCATTATTTCTTAATGGAATTTTCCACATTGAGTAGTGTGCTCAGTCCATAAGATGCTATTTGACATGCTTGAAGGTTTTCAAAGTTAAATTTCTTAAAAGATGTCTTAGTTGTAAGACAATCTTCCAACTACTCTTCAATAACACTTAACTTCATAGAAGCATGGTCTCTCAAAAGAGTATATCTTCTTAATTTCCTATCTTTCTCATCTTGTACAATTCTGATTTCATCATAAAGTTGCCTAACTTTCTTCTCAACATTACAAACCTTCACATTAGGGTTAGATAGAAGGTTTGTTTCATTTAGAATCTCTACTTCCTTCAATTTTATCTTCTAATCTTCCTCAACTGTCAAAGTCTCTAATTTTATACACTATATGTACAAAGCTTTTCCTATTTCCAAATGTTTCCTCGAATCTTTGATATAGATATCAAGAGTATTGATATCATAGCTGATGTACTGATTGATGTTCAACAACATTCTAGCCTCATAGTCTACTTGTGCTTTCACTTTTGCAATATCAGCTAGGTTAGTGAACTCATTATCAAAAGTGCTCATCACTTTCTTTGCTTTCTCCATAGGGTTTGCTTCTACAACTACATGGTCACAATACTTTGTAACTTTTCAATGAGGTCCTTTAGACATCCTTCTAAAATTTTAACTTTCTTATTCTTCCCAATGATTTTGTTCAAAGATGTGATCAATTCCATCCGATCATCATCATCTACTTCTTTTCCCAAATCCTCAAACAAAAATCTAGTTTTCTTCTTCTTTCCAGTTTTAGGAGTAAGATTGATTTCTTCTTTAGAGGATCTAGGTGCTTGTACTTTTGATACTTTAGGTTCTTCAACAATAGATCGAGTCTGCTTAGCTTCTGTAGTTCTATCTGGTTCATTAAGAGCTGAATTGTCAACAATCTTCTCTAGATTCTTGAATACATTATCATCAGTATCCAAGGTGATCCTTGTACCTTCAACATTCATAGATTCTTCTTCAATGTTTATATCTGGTGGAAAGGGAATATCCTCTTGTTCTACTTCTTCTACTTGTTCTGCTGCAACTAATGTCTCTCCAACAATTTCTGCCATAACTTTAATTATTGCTTGTTCAGTCTCTGCATTCACTTGTTCATATTGTCCTACCATGATCTAAATGGTTCTCATTTTTGTCCTTAAATGGGTGCTAAGAGGCTTCAAAATTTGTTTAAGATGTTCATCATCTCTTACATCACATAGTTTATTCACAAGATTCTCTTTGATAGATTTGTCTTCTTCTTGTGCTCTCATCTTCCTGTTAACAAATTTCTTCAATAAGTCATTAGGTATCTTTTTCTGAATAGTGTCAAACTTCTTATTAGCCAGAATCAAATGCTTGACCACTGCATTTTCAAGATTCAATTTATTAGAATATTCATAAAGGTCATAGTACTTATTCATTTTAGTGAAGTCTCCATCTTTTATAATTTCTTCATTCACTCTCTCAACTGTAGGTTTCCATGCTTTCTTCTTGACAGAAGTGTCATCATCTTTAATATTTGCAATTTTCCTAGGTATTGGTGGCACCAAAGTTTTCTACCTCTTACCAGGTCTAGTAGCAATTTCTTTCACTCTCTTGCTTAGTGTGGAGGAGGTAGATCTAGTGGGTTTGCTTGCTACTTGTTCCTTCTCAGGTTCCTCTACTTTCACCTTGACTAGTACTGCACTAGATGATAAGGGAGGTACAGATAGAATATCTTTCTATCCAATATCTCTAATTGTTGTTGTTGTCTACTTTGCCACTAAGAATTCTCTCTCTATCATTCATGTATCCTTCAATATTTTCTTAATAGTGCTCTCAACTCTTTTCTTAGACTATTTCTCCTCAAGTATAGCCTTTGCGGAGTTGAAATTTTCTTCAAAAGTTCCAAATCTATTACTGTGAGTGTCAACCTTGCACTTAAGTAGCCTATTCACATATTCTTCTATCTCAATTTTAGATATTTCATAGCCAAGAGGGTCTGTGAACTCAATTCTAGGTTCAACTACTTCAATGTATGTAAAGTCAATGTCAACCATAAAACATATTTCATTCTTGTATTTCTCCATAAGAGACTATGGAATCCTTGGTCTACTAGACACAATATTCTAAAATGTCTTAATAACAAGTACTCCACTCTCATTAACATTGTCAATAACATGCTTTCTATATACTACATTAATCCTTTCCATTGTAGTTTGTCCATCATTCCAATCATTTCCTATGGTGTAAGGAAATCTCCTCAAAAGATGAAAAAACATGTAAGTGATCAAAGATGAAAATCTAAATTGTGTATACTTTGTCTTCTTAATCTTCTCCAAGCTCTCAAACAATTAAATTCTTATAATTTCACACATATCAACTGGCACTTTGTCAACACACATCAAATAAGCTATATGCACCATTCCAGCTACCATGTCATCCTCTCTTGAATTTGCACAAAACTTAGTTGTTAGGATTTTGCATAAGTATCTAACATCATGTTGTTGGATCTTACTAATTACAATTCCTCTACCATTATAGGATGAATTAGTGTTATCAATGACTATTTTTCTCATGTTCTTCTCATTTAAAGGAATAACTCTAGATTTAGATAGTCCAATGACTTCATGAATCAAATTAGTTGTAATGTCTATTACTCTATCTTCTAGCCAAAACTTCCCATTATGAATTCTGCTAAGGATTATCTTAGTGCATTCTTCATTATCAAACTCATATTGCAATGCTTACTTAACAATCTTATTGTGTTTCAAATGATCATATCCTTCTTTCAATGAAATGTCCTAGTTGTAAATCTTCTCATACTCATTTGTAAAATCACTATCACTGATGGTTTCTAACTTGCATCCAAGATAACTTCTTACATTCTCTAAATGCAAAACTTCATCTGGTATGGATGATAAAGCTAACTTAGGGTCTTCTTCCAAGGGTTCTACTGGTTCCCTCATCATTCTAGGTCTATTTTTATCTCTAACATTGTGAATTAAAGATACATCCATGATTACTTCAAATTCCTTTTACTGATTCATAGATCTATCAAGTAAAATACCACAATTTTGCAATTTTAGGGCTTGTGTAGATTCAATGCAAAAATCCTTCAACAAATCATTGCAAAAAGCTTCCAATCACTGCTCTTTGATCTCCTTAACACTGGTATTTGCTTTGATGATCAAATAAAACTGATCATAACCTTTTATTACTTCAATCTCACTTAGGTCTGACATTGCATTCAATTCTTTTGCCACTTCTTTCCAAAAAGTTGTTTCTGCTATCCTGCAAAATTTAAAACTTCTTGCGATCTCGCAAAACATAATATTTTTCTTTGTGCTCTTAACCATAGCATTATAATATCATAAACTACCCTCCATTAACTGTGCAAGACTCAATTCATCATAAATCTACTTCTACACTAATCTAAGTTCCTAATCTACTATAATTTTCATAAATTAAGTGCTTTGAGATAGGCCATGTAAGGATTCATTCTTACCACTTGATACTTCACCTTTCTGATTACCTTCAATGTTGAGTATGTCTCCTTGATCTATGCTTTTAACAAACTTCACTTCATCTATATTGCTACAGCAACCTTTCTATCTGTTACTTGCATCTTCATTTCTTCTTTCATGATTTATAGGGTTAGGATGAAAAACTCTATTGTTCATTCTGAAAAACCTTGCTATATGTCCAATCTTGCTGCATATCTAACAAACAATTCCATTGCTTCCATATCTTGGTCCAGGTGGATTAATTTGTGATCTGCAATTTCTAGCAATGTGTCCAACCTTGTTTCATCTATAACATATTACTCCATTTCTTATGTTCATATCTTTAGTAGGTTTCTTATCTACATTGTTAGTATTCCTAAACATTCTACTATTATTATTATTCTCAATAAATTTAGGTTTCCTACATTCAATAGCTCTATGTCCAAATCCATGACAGTTATAACAATAACCATTAAGAGGTTTAAATTCCTTACCTATGCAATCTTTCTTCATATGACCAATAGTATTACAAGAAAAACATCTACCCTTGAATTTTGTGGTTCCTAGATAGGATTTTACATTTCATGAGATACCAATATGCCCATGATGGATATTAAGGATTGGTTAGTTCCAAATGTGAGCAATCTATGAGGAATTGGACCAACTATAGGGATAAGATTTCCCTCTTCTGCTTCTGGCTCTGCAAAACCAAGGTGGGTACACCTGATCCAATAGTATTAACTCTGACTGATAGTTCTAACTCTACCCCTTATTTCTTTATTGAATCTTTCAATAGATAAATACAGTGAGAAAGTACTAAACAAGAACCTATTGTTCATTGACTCTCCATCACTGGATAGGACAATACATAAATGTAAATGTAAATAAGATTAAAAGACTAGAAGTGATTTGAATGATTGGGAACATAAGGTTTGAATCACTCTTCTCAACACAAAGATAAGAGAATATAGGCCAGTGCCTTATCCATTTGGCAAAATATCAAGGAAAAGGATGAATACAATGGTGTCTAAAATTGGTCTCTAGACATAAATACAAATATATCCCAACTCTTTCCTGCTTATGAAAATCCTTCACATAAACTCTAAGAACACATATCCCACTTTGAGCAATATTTTAATCTAACCCTAGGTTGGAACTCAAAGCATCAATACATTCACATAAACATTTATACAAAGATTTAAAGATTCAAAGAATAGAGCAAAGGAGAGAAAAGATCTGAGATTTGTATTAAGTATAAAATTTCACCATATGCATACAGTATCCAGAATGGTAAGCTTGCAAGATAAGAACAACCTGTACTTCTTCTCTATTGTTTGATAAAATGATATGAAAAATTACAATCCTTCACTGAAAAGCTAGGGTTTCATAAATTTCTATCTTTTTAACACCTAAACTCTTATCCCTTAGAATGATCATGAAAAATCCCTTTATACCAAGAGATGCAATGAGCAACTGATCATTCTAGGGTTACCAAAACTTAACCTAAAAGACTTTACAACAACCCTAAAGGGTTTACAATAACTACACTACTGAAACAGGTGAGATATTTGCAATTTAGTCGACAAGATTTTTGTCTTCAATGCTATCCTCGGCTCTTTTCAACAAATTTGATTTTACTATCTCACTGTCAAATTGCAATGAATGCCCTTCTGCAATTTTTCAACCATAAAATTCATTTGGCTCGGCATCATAGGAATAAAAATCAGATTCTAGCAATAACTTATGTCTTCTGTATCCTTCCCCAGCTATAATTTGTCTTGAAACAATAAATTCTTGGCCACCACTTCATTTTACAACCTTCTGCATCAAAACCCTAGCAAAACCCTGTAGGAATTTTGAAATCAAATAAAAATGGTAACCGGCTAGAGTTTAAAACAAGACCGTTGATCTATCTTATTCCCAGCAAATCGGGCGGCTCGTAGAATCTCACAACAGTCAA
Organism: Chamaecyparis obtusa; assembly: GCA_027943335.1. NCBI lineage: Eukaryota > Viridiplantae > Streptophyta > Pinopsida > Cupressales > Cupressaceae > Chamaecyparis > Chamaecyparis obtusa. The sequence goes on along the minus strand of BSBK01002152.1, from coordinate 2,292,825 downwards.
CAAAAACCCTTAAAAATCACTTTCCACATCATCATATTCCCTTGACCAATGAGAAAAAAGCACTTCAGTGATGAATCAGCATACTGGACCCTCTTCCTATAAGCTTTAAAATGAATGGCTTTCGTAAGATTGCATAGCCTCAAAAGATTCTATGCGAACATCAAATAGCCGTTAGATCTTCTATCTCTGCATCCTTTAGAAACTCTTAAGCCCACTGATGTGTCTTCCTTTCCCTTCTAGCTCAGCCAATCACAATGAGACAACTCAAAAACACCTGTAAAAATGACCCCACAATCCTCGGCAAAGCTTAACCTTTATGTTCTTCTACGAACATGGGACTGAAGGGAAAAATTTTAGCCGCATAATGCCTTCCTTGACTATGGTTAAGTCAAATGATTCAGTGAATGATTACATTTTCTAAATCATGAAGTCCCTTCCTAACCTCAGGTTACTCTGTGCAAATTGGAAAATACATAAGAAAATTAAGGGCCCACTGATTATCTAGTGAATTAGTGACCAAAGACATTTTGCCAATTCGCTGAAAAATTTGAAACACTGCAACTTTATCTAGAGATTTAGCGAACACATATTTGCTAAATCGCTAAAAGATTTTAGAACTCTACCAAAAACTTTGTGAATGAGTGGACACAAAAGACTTTATCAGTGCCACCAAAAACTTGTCCGAATCACCAAAAACCTTAGACCAGAAACTGGGCCTGCCTGAAAAGAGATCAAGGATTGTCGGAAGATCTCAAACCTCTGACATATTCTATCAGATCTTACAACAACCATTGTATCAACCTTTTTATACTACTTTGAAAAATCCCCTGACATGAAGAAAATCTACTATTAGGCTTAAGCCCTCATAAGCCATGAAGATTCCATCAGAACATATGCCCACCGTCGATGAAGAATCTCACCCCTGTTCTGACAAACCTCTGACATAGAAAAGAATCAATGACTAGTCTTATAGCCTCATGTGTCAGAAATAACCCTTAAGATCATATGCTAGCTATCGATGCTCTACCACTATCAGAAACACTAAACCTCTAAAATCATTGGCCCCACTGATAATACTTTGAGTCATTAATACGTGGACCAATGAGAAAGTGTTGACTAAGCACACCTAGCATGTGGACCCATTACATCGAAAAGCCTTTGCCGTGAAAGAGAATCAATGGCTAGTGCAACTTCATGACCCTCTGACACATCGCATAAGATCTTATGCCTATTTTTGGATTGAGATGGTGTCAGAAAGTTGGGCCCAGGAAAGGATAAAGGCTAGAAACTTTAGGAAATATTAAAGTGCTAGACTTAGGAAAAATTACTGTCGCCGAACTTAGGAAAAAATAAAGTTGGGCGCATGGAAACTTAGGAAAATAAGATCCACTAGGGTAATAAAATTTAATGCACATGCCTTATAAATTTTTTAAGTGGCCCAAAAGGTAATGCAAAATTAGAACAAAGCATAGGGCACACTTAGGGTTTTTCCTGCAAACGGCTAGAATTTGAATTTTTTGCCTAGGGTTTTGATAGGAAAATGGAAAAATAAATGCAGAGGCCTAGAAAATATGATTCAACCATGGAATTTTTTACTTGTGCTAATAGTGGCTCATGCTCAGGGACATGTATCTCCTATAGATACAATGAGAAACTAGAATCTCCTAGTACAGCAGACCAAAACCAAAATTTTGTATCAAAAATAGGAAACTGCACACAAAAACCTTAAAACACAACTGTACAAAGAGATAGAAATCTTCAAGAGAAGTAGAACTTCAAAAATTGACTATGAATAGGCAACTCCAAGAGCTCTCCTATCAAATTCTTTAGAATGTAAGAGCCTGCTCCCCATTTTTCTTTAATGATATATGGGCCTAACCATATGGGATCAAATTTCCCATGTTTTCCTTTGTCTTGCATTCTTACATTCCACATTAATACCATGTCTTCCTCTACAAAATTTCTCTAAGTAGTCCTTCTATAATACATGACTTTGCACTAGGCTTGCAAATTCTCATTCTTGATGTGTGCATCATTTCTTACCTCGTTGAGTTGAATCAGATCATTCATTCTAACTGTCATATCTTCTTCTACATCTTCATCATATTTCTGAATGAAATGATATGTCTGTAACAAGTTATTTTGAGGTAATCTTGCATTTATTCCATACACAAAGTCAAAAGGGGCACATCCTATTGCTTTCTTTATTGTAACCCTATCAGCCCATAGGGCTTGTAGCAATTTGGAGTCCCAAGCCTTCTTATTTTTGTCCAGGACTATTTTCAAAATCTTGATTAAACTCTTATTGCTAGATTCTACCTGGCCATTGCCTTGTGGATGATAAGTAGATGAATATGAAATTTTAATACCATTATGTCGGCAGAAGTCAACAAACTCTTCTGACCTAAAACATAATGCATTATCAACCACCATAGTTTCTGGGCAACCAAACCTTGTCAAGATATTCTTCATCATAAAATCTATTACTACTTTGCTAGTTTCTCTTTCGGTAGGGATTGCCTCAACCCACTTAGTGAAATAATCTATTGCTACTAAGATGTAAGAATGTCCACCACTAGATTTATTAGGGATTTCAACAATGAAATCCATACCCCACTTCTAGAAAGGGGCTTGAACAAAAATAGGTCTGAGAGGCAAATTCCCACTAAATTTTTGTTTTCCTACAAAACTTTGGCAAGGATCACACTTCTTGACAAACTGATGGGTATCCTTAAAAAGTGAAGGCCACCAAAAACCTGCCCTGATAATCTTGTGGGCTGTAGTCTTTGCCATGTAGTGTCCTCCACAAATTCCACTGTGCATTTCATGCATCAAGAGCTAGGCTTTATCATGGTCTACACACCTGAGAAAAAGACCTTCATTACTCCTCCACCAAAGCTCACCATTCATAATTGCATATCTCAAAGAGTGGAGTTTAACAGTTATTCTTTTATTATCATCTAGTTCAGGGGGTAAGACCATCATTTGTAAATATTTGACAATATCCTTGTACCATTCACAACAATCCATGTTGCACACATAAGGCCTTTGATCCTCTTCTAGCATATTGATCTAGTTTGCATTTAGATTACTTTGGGCCGTCAACTTTGCTAGTCCTAAACCTCTAACCAACTTTGTAATGTGGATATCAATGTTAAATTCTTGAATTCTGTTAATCCACCTACATCTTCTTCCTGAAACCTCTTGTTGGACTAACATGTCCTTAACTGTAGCACTTGGAACATAGGCAACCACTATGGCTCCCACCAAATAACATCTAAATGTTTTAATGGCCTTGACTAAGGCATAAGCTTGTTTCTCAATGATATCATAATTTAATTTTGTTGCTTGTAAAGTCTTGCTAAAAAAGGAAATAGGTTGTTCAAAACCTTCAACATTTTTTTGTAATAGCACTACAGCAATAGTATGAGCAGATGCAAAAGAGAAAATTTGCATTGGCTTGCTATAATCTGGTGTCTTTAAGACTGGGGCATGCTTAATGGCCCTCTTAATATCATTAAAAGCTTGTACTACTTCAGTATTCCATTCCATTTTTTCTCCTTTCTTTAACATCCTTGATATGGGAATAAGTTAGTAATAAACCTTCTTAAAAAGTTGACTTGTCCTAAAAAAGACTAAATTCCCTTGATATTTTTTGGTAAGGATAGTTTGTCAATAGCCTCCACTCTTTTAGGATCTATCCTTACACTATCCTTTGAAACAATGTGCCCTAAAATCTTTCCTTCTATCACACCAAAGGCACACTTCTTTGGGTTCAAAGAAACCCCATATTCCAATGCTCTGATAAAATTTTTCTCAAGATGTTGACAATGTTGTTCTTCCTTTGCTGAAAAGGCTATCAAGTCATCCTGATATACCACCATAAATCTGTCAATGAAATCTACAAAGGCTACATCCATAGCCCTCTGAAAAGTGGCACCTACATTAGTCAACCCAAATGGCATTCTTACATAAACATATGTTCCCCATGGAGTTGTAAATGCAGCTTTAAATTGTTCTGTATCTTTGACCATAACCTGATTGTAACTAGAAAAGCCATCCATCATGGACATCAATTCTGATCCAGTAACCTTTTGTAACATGTTCTCCATATTAGGTAATCCATAGTTATCTTTCAAATAATTTATGTTAAGATTCCTTAAATCTACACATAATCTGATATCACCATTCTTTTTTCTGACAGGCACTAAATTTGAAACCCAAGTGGAATGCATGATTGGCTTGATTATTCCAGCATCCATCATCTTCTTGAGTTCACTCTATATTTTAGGTGCCAAGGTAGGGTTAACAGGTCTTAATTTTTGTCTGAAAGGTTTTGTGCCTTCCTTGAGTGAGACCTCATGCTAAAAAAGGTCCTCCCTGTAAGCTTTAAGGTCTTCATAAGACCAGGCAAAAATATTCCTAAATTTTCTGAGAAGGTCAATCAATTTTTTTCTAATTCTTGGGGCGAGAGACCTGCCTATATAAACTTTCTTGCGAGCTATCCTTGTGCCCATGTTTATCTCTTCAAGCTCATTGATTTTATCAGTACTAGCTGAGAAGGCCTTGTTTTTATTGTCAAATGCCCTTTTAAGAGCAACTAGTCCTTTAGGAACCTTGTTTGATTTTAATTGCAAAACCTCTTTCCCAAAGATGACATCTTTTCCATTCACTGTATTAACATAAGCACTAAAATCCATTTCTTTATCACCAAAGTGAGATTCACAATGGAGAAACCTTAATATATCTTGGTCATCAGAAAAAACTTGCCAATTATCCAGATTGTCAGGAATGGAAGGTCTGGCTTGTACCTCTATATTAGAAACATCTACAAATGTAACATCTTTTGGTCTAAGGGCTATATTAGCCAACAAATCTGACATCATATTTTGACTTCTTTCCATCCAACAAATATTAAAAGCACTAAAGCTTTCAATCTCATCCCATATTGCATTCCTATATTGTTTCAACTTATGATTCTTTGAGGCATACTTTGATCTAATTTGGGATATGACTAACTCAGAGTCACCTATAACTTTCAAACACTTTATACCATGCCTTGATGCTAATCTTAGACCAATTAACAAAGCCTCATACTCTACAACATTATTTGTGCATGAAAACAACAAAGTAAATGAGAACTTGAAAGTTTTACCATTTGGAGATATGAGCAATATTCCAGCTCCAGATCCTTCTTTGCTATTTGCTCCATCAAAATACATGGTCTAGAGATTATCAAGGTCAATCCATCCTTCTTGGCTTTTTGATTGGTGGGGAGGCTCAACACCTTCCTCTACTTCCTTATCTTGGACCTTGAAGGCATTAATATTAGTATCAAGGAAATAATTCATGTTGTCTTGTTCTTCTTCCTCAATCATGTGTGGAGTTCTAGACTCCCTAGTGACTTTGATATTCTATCCTTCAAATTTAAAAGTGGCAAATGATAAATCACACTGTATGTTTCCTCCCATAGAAGAACTCCATTTTCTTGATAATAACATTCCAAACTGGGGAGGAATATCAACTACCAAGACACTCATGGTCAATTGTTTGTTGGGGTATGCAGCCAATCTGTAAGGCAAAGCCTTAATAGTACCAACAACTAGTACTTCTCTTGAATCCATAGCTTGAAACCTTCCATGGGGTGTATCCACTTTCAAACCTAAAGACTTCATAATCTCAGTAGGCATAATAGTATTTGATGCTCCGGAATCAATCATGCAATTTTTTATCAACTTTCCATTTATTTCCAAAGTCAAGAAAAAAGGATCAACTGATCCTGCTGTAGTACTAACAACATTTGTGTCCAAATATATTTGAGGGATTTTAGAAACAATCTCCTCACTACAATTTTCATCTTCTTCATCCATAATTGCTACTTGTTTCTTATTTTTTTTGTTCTTTGGGAATTAGTATGAACTACACTTTTTACCCATTTCAAGGCATTTTTCTTATGTTCTTCTATTCTCATCATCTCTAATAATGGAACTTTGATAGTGATCTGAGACAAAAATTTACTCATGTCAACTGGAACATACTTTAAATCAGGTATATCTAGTTTTGAATCTGCAATCTCTTTATCAGCTTCTTGGGTGGATGTATCTGCAGGCTTATCAGTTTGGGCCTTGTTTTTCTTTTGTAAAACTAGTACAACCTCAGCAGTAGGCTTAGTTTTCACCTTGTAAACAATATTAGGCTTAGCAACTTTCTTTACCTTGACTTTATCAATAGGATTAGCATCCTTAGTCATTTCTTGTGAAGTTTTTACATTCTTATATGTTTTCTTGATAAAAATACCAACTGGCTTAGGACTTGAATCTCCAACAAATCTATTACTTAAGTTATAATTTTCCTTTGCCTGAGTAACAATATTGGCTATTATCAAAGCAATTTCCTCATCAGAAGGTCTTCTCAAAGTAGTTATTTGTTCATTCTTTTGAACATTGCACTGAATGTTATCAGGCTCACTATCTTCATCATCTGAAAAAACTTGTTGATGATATGATTCATTTCTAGTTTGGGAATGTGAAGCATCTAGATTTTCATCCTCTTCAGTAGAATCAACCTCACTCAAAACATGAGAAGAGAACATCCCACATCCCTAGTCATCATAAGGTTGTTCCTCATTGTACTCTTGCTCCTCTTGAGGAGAGACATTTTGGGATATGGCACAATAATCAGGATCATGTGGTGACTGACAGGAAACACACCATGGGACTTCTGTTAGGAATAAGGTGTCTCAACCTTGGATAATTCCTATTCTTATTATTTGTTTTGTAAATGTATTTTTTGCAAATAATGTAATTAAGTGTGAGTGTACATGTCTAGTTGGCATGTTGATGTGTCACTCCACTTGATGTGTCAGCATCTTATGCGTAAGGAGATCATGACTGAAATGGTCATGATGGATTCTTATGACGCGTAAGAACTATTTAAGGAATGTGCTATGATAGGTGTAAGAGCATCTTATGACTTGGGCCTATTTGGGTGCCCAAGAAGAAGTGGTTGGTATGTCTAAGAGAATATGCCAAAAATAGGTTGGTATGATAGATTCTCTTACACTTCTCTTGTGACAGTTATTTTCTGTAGATTCTATGACAAGCTGTCATAGTCTATTCTAGGGATGGATGCCTATTCTTGGGATTGCATGTAACAACTGTGTACATGTGGCTTTGTGCATGGGTCTTGGTGGTTGTGCCTATTTTTGGGTCCAGAGGAGTCTATATATGTGATGCTGCTCCTATGGGAGAGATATAACAAAGTTTAAGTCTTGTTGGCTTTGTCTTTGATTTCCTAAAAGAACTTGCATTGCAAGTGTATTGTAATCTTTGTGTTGAAGATAATTCATTGTGCAGGTTTTGGAGTGCTGGGGTTTTTTACCGAAAGGTTTTCCCCAAGGTATATCATTGTGTCATTCTCTATTTTTTTGTATGTATGGTATGTGGTTGCAATATCTTTGTTAAAGTAGTTAACGAATCTGAAATTGTAAGGATTTATAAGAATTTGCACAATACTCTCCTATAGAGATTAGTGTAGGAAGTTGTTTCCGCACTTGAGTTTCCTTACAACTTCCTCCACCACATTCATTGAATTTCTTTGCAATGGATTAGGGGTCCTATCATTTGGTCTATCTCTTTTCTTAGGAATAAAAGGCTTCCCATCTTTCCATTGAGTATTGTAAGGGTAATTCTGCATTCTTGGCAATTTGTTGAAATTATTAAAGGGGGGCTTGTCCCCTCTTGCAGCTTTATTACCTCTATTTTCACCAGGCTTCATATCTTTGATTGCTTTCAGAATCTACTTTGGGCTTTCATCATCCTTAGGTTTCACACCTTGAGGCTTTCCTAGATCCTTTCTATTCAACAATGGTGATCTATCATCTTCCCTTCTTCCCAACTTTCTTGAGATTCTCTGATTGCTCTCTATGTAAATAGCTAACTTTTAAGCTTCAACCAAGCTCCTTGGATTCTTATCTCTTAATAAATAGCCCATCTTAGAATCAAAAGCATTTAAATATTTGACAAGGCACATCCTGTCATCCAATCTGATAACCTGCAACAATTTATGCATGGCTTTTTGAAATCTAACATTAAATTCAATAACATCTTCATTGAAATTTTTTTTTATGTTATTGAAATCATTCAGCATAAAACCTTCATGAGTTTTTTCACCATACTATTCTTTGAAACAATGTCTAAGTTGATCCCATGAACCTATGCTACCATGTGGAAAAGCCCTAAACCAATCCCTTGAGTCCTCTATTAAGGATTGCACAAATAGCTTCATGATAACATCATCAGGCACCATGTTATAGTCATCAATGACATCAATAAATTTCTTTAAATGTTCCTCACAAGTTACAACATTGCTTCCTGTGAATTTAGGAAGCTTCTTTCTGATTTCTTTAGGGATGGGGTTAGCATAACCAGGGATACTAGTAAAAACCAATTGTTTACATCTTTCAATGTATAACCCTTGTATTAAAAATACCAGCACCCTGAGATGTAGATGCATTATTATTTGTAGTGGCAGTGCCTTTAAAACCTCCTGGTGGGGGAACACCAGTCATCTAATTTGCTGAATTTGTGACATTTGCTCCTTGTGTCATGGTAGAGCTAGCAAAATTTGTAGGTCCTGTAGACCTTTTAAGAAAATCAATTTTCTTTTTCATTTCTAATGTTGCAACCTCTAGTTCTACCTTTTCAAGTTCTTTGGCTAGTAATTCCTATTCTTTTTTGGCCTTTTCAAGGTCGGCTTCCAATCTTAAGGCCTAGTCTTTAGGGAGTTTAGGGGCTATAGGTTCTTTAATTGAAATTCCTTTTTTCTTTTTGTTTCCCTTTATCTTTGGGAACTCTTATTTCAAATGTCTTATGGACAACAGGCAGTTCCTTTGTTTGTTCAGGAATGGGAACATGATTTATAGCCTCTAAATCTAACAACTGTCTCCTTAGTTGGTCAGCCCTGATCATGGCATGTCTGACCCTTTCTTCCTTCTCATTTTCTCTCTTTTGCCTAATGGCTACTTTTTCTTGAATTCTTCTTTCCAATTTGTATACTTCCTCAAAATTAGGCAAAGTAGTTTCAAACTCATCTTGTTATGCTTGGGGTCATTCTTGCTGATCCTAAGATTCATGGGGGCCTTGGGGTATTGATGAATCAAGGGTTAAAGGGGGAAAAAAATCCTATCCACCCCTACTTTTGCTTCTAGACCTACTAAATTTTCCTGAAAGCCCTTTATTGTGGGATGGTCTTTCACCCTCTCTGTCTATGGGGGAGTAATAGTCTTCATACTAGTTTAGGCCTAGATCAACTGCCTCCTCATATTCTCAGGCATTTCCTTGCTAACTAGGAGGAGTAGGACCCTCCCGTCCTTGGTTTCCCCTCTGCTTCCAGGTTAGGGACATATCACCAACACTTTTTTCCTTCCTAACCTGAGTTCTTCTTGATGTGGCAGGAAGCCCACCCTGCAAGCTTTCTTCTAGGTGTTCCTTCCTCCAAGACCTTCTAATTTTGAAACTCATACTTATATATTACTTAAAGCACTAGTTACAGAGATGCTCAGAGTCACCACTCACAATATGTGAGATAATTTGAAACCTTACTGAAACTGACTCTTATACTCTTTAATGAAGACCACTGGATAAATGATAAGCTAGCCAGGAGTCTAAGCTCAACTTGTACCCACATTATCTATGCTGATTTGTAACACCAAAGATATCGAATGATTGAAATAGGTAGGTTAGGAGTCAATCTCAACTTGAAACCTACACTATTTTCTCTTGACAGTATTTCTCTATTCTCTAGTAGAATCACTAATTTGATGGTGACCTGGAAGGGCTGAATCAAATGGATAATGAGATATTGAAACTTGTAATATAAACACTAATTTAGAATTGATCTTTCTTGATGGTTATGCTCTACTCCCCAGCAGAGTCACCAATGTGTTGGTTCCTAGATAGGATTTTACACTCCATGAGATACCAATATGCCCATGATGGATATTAAGGATTGGTTAGTTTCAAATGTGAGAAATCTATGAGCAATTGGACCAACTATAGGGATAAGATTTCTCTCTTCTACTTCTGGCTCTGCAAAACCAAGGTGGGTACACCTGATCCAATAGTATTAACTCTGACTGATAGTTCTAACTCTACCCCTTATTTCTTTATTGAATCTTACAACAGATAAATATAGTGAGAAAGTACTAAACAAGAACCTATTATTCATTGACTCTCCATCACTGGATAGGACTATACAAAAATGTAAATGTAAATAAGATTAAAAGATTGGTAGTGATTTGAATGATTGGGGTCATAAGGTTTGAATCACTCTTCTCAACACAAAGATAAGAGAATATAGGCCAGTGCCTTATCTATTGGGAAAAATATCAAGGAAAAGGATGAATACAATGGTGTCTAAAATTGGTCTCTAGACATAAATAAAAATATATCCCAACTCTTTCCTACTTATGAAAATCCTTCACATAAACTCTAAGAACACATATCCCACTTTGAGCAATATTTTAATCTAACCCTAGGGTGGAACTCAAAGCATCAATACATTCACGTAAACCTTTATACAAAGATTTAAAGATTCAAAGAATAGAGCAAAGGAGAGCAAAGATCTGAGGTTTGTATTAAGTATAACCTTTCACCATATGCATACAATATCCAGAATGGTAAGCTTGCAAGATAAGAACAACCTGTACTTCTTCTCTATTGTTTGATAAAATGATATCAAAAATTACAATCCTTGACTGAAAAGCTAGGGTTTCAGAAATTTTTATCTTTTTAACACCTAAACTCTTATCCCTCAGAATGATCATGAAAAATCCCTTTATACCAAGAGATGCAACGTGCAACTGATCATTCTAGGGTTACCAAAATTTAACCTAAAAGACTTTAGAACAACCCTAAAGGGTTTACAATAATTACACTACTAAAATAGGTGAGATATTTGCAATTTAGTTGACAGGATTTTTGTCTTCAATGCTATCCTCAACTCTTTTCAACATATTTGATTTTACTATCTCACTGTCAAATTGCAATGAATGCCCTTCTACAATTTTTCAACCATAAAATTCATTTGGCTCGGCATCATAAGAACAAAAATTAGATTCTAGCAGTAACTTATGTCTTTTGTATCCTTCCCCAACTGCAATCTATCCTGAAACAATAAATTCTCGGCCACCGCTTCATTTTACAACCTTCTGCATCAAAACCCTAGCAAAAACCCTACAAGAATTTTGAAATCAAATAAAAACGGTAATCGGCTGGAGTTTAAAACAAGACTGTTGATCTATCTTATTCCCAGTAGATCAAGTGGCTCGTAGAATCTCACAACAATCAACAAAAACCCTTAAAAATCACTTTCCACATCATCATATTCCCTTGACCAATGAGAAAAAAGCACGTCAATGATGAATCGACATACTAGACCCTCTTCCTATAAGCTTTAAAATGAATGGCTATCGTAAGATCACATAGCCTCAAAATATTCTATCCGAACATTAGAAAACCATTAGATCTTCTATCTATCCATCCTTTGGAAACTCTCAGGCCCACTGACGTGGCTTCCTTTCCCTTCTAGCTCACCCAATCATAATGAGACAACTTAGCGACACCTGGAAAAATGACCCCACAATCCTCGGCAAACCTTAACCTTTATGTTATTCTGTGAACATGCGACTGAAGGGAAAAATTTTACTCACTTAATGCCTTCCTTGACTGCGATTAAGTCAAATGATTCAGTGAATGATTGCATTCACTGAATTGTGAAGTCCCTTCCTAACCTCAGGTTACTCTTCATGAACTGGAAAATATATAAGAAAATTGAGGGCCCACTGATTATCTAGTGAATTAGCGACCAAAGACATTTCACCAATTCGCTGAAAATTTGAAACACTACCACTTTATCTAGAGATTCAGTGAACAAGTATTCACTAAATCGCTAAAAGATTTTAGAACTCTGCCAAAAACTTGGCCCAGAAACTAGTCCCGCCTGAAAAGAGATCAATGGTTGTTGGAAGATCTCAAACCTCTGACATATTCTATCAGATCTTATGACAACCGTTGGATCAACCTTTTTATATTGCTCTGACAGATCCCCTAACATGAATAAAATCTATGGTCAGGCTTAAGCCCTCATAAGCCATGAAGATTCCATCAGAACATATGCCCACCATCAATGAAGAATCTCACCCCTATTTTGACAAACCTCTGACACAGAAAAGAATCAATGGCTGGTCTTATAGCCTCATGTGTCAGAAATAACCCTTAAGATCATACGCTAGTCGTCAATGCTCTGCCACTGGTAGAACCACTAAACCTCTAAAATCATTGGCCCCATTGACAATACTCTAAGTCATTAATATGTGGACCAATGAGAAATTGTTGACTAAGCACACCTGGCATGTGGACCCATTACATCGAAAATCCTTTGCCGTGAAAGAGAATCAATGGTTGGTGCAACTTCGTGACCCTCTAATACATCGTATAAGATCTTACACCTATCATTGGATTGAGATGGGGTCAAAAAGCTGGGCCCAGGAAAGGATAAAGGCTAGAAACTTTAGGAAATATTAAAGCGCTAGACTTAGGAAAATTTACTACCGCCGAACTTAGAAAAAAATAAAGCTAGGCGCATGGAAACTTAGGAAAATAATAGCCACCCAGGTAATAAAATTTAATGCACATGCCTAATAAATTTTTTAAGTGGCCCAAAAGTTAATGCAAAATTAGAACAAAGCATAGGGCACACTTAGGGTTTTTCCTGCAAACGGCAAGAATTTGAATTTTTTGCCTAGGGTTTTGACAGGAAAATGGAAAAATAACTACAGAGGCCTAGAAAATATGATTCTTGTTCTTTAGGTGTTGTTAGTGCCTAAATCTATAGATTATCAAATACTCATATACTCCCAATGGACATAATATAACAAAATGCAAACACTAAGGTATTAAGGTTAGAAAACCTTCTTCACTTCGAGTATGAATACTCAGGCGGGTATACCTATATCAATTCACTATTTAACTGAGCTCTGAATTGTGAACTAGCTCCTTCACTGCTCTGTCCTTGCTTCCAAACTCAACTTAATAAGATGAGAGAACTCTGAGTATGGCCCATATTATCTTGATACACAATATAATGATAGAAATTATGAAAGCAGCAACATGAAACAATGGTTTAAGGATATTCATCCTTCTTCTTTTTAGAGTTAAACTCAAGGAAGGTTAACCTCATTCAGTGCTTCTACAGAGCATTACAAAATACATCCATGAACTTGTCACAGAATGATTTAGATTATGATTGTACTAGTAAACTAAAATGAAACAATTATTTATATTTTGGGTGGCGAATAAATGTAAATGGATCTAGAACCAGTGCCTTATCCACTTGGGCATCAGAGTCAAACCCTACCTCCACATATATCTATCAAAACAAAAATACTAAAACTCAAATGACATGCCTAACATACCATCCTTTTAATTTCTACAACTATAATCAAATTCATACACGGATTATTAATTCCCAGAGACCTCCCTTAAGATTTTACTCTTTCCTTGAAAGAAACTTAAGCTTAACCCCTATATTCACCTTGTGAATAATGTATTCAAAATGCCTTGTAATCTAAATACAGAAGAAAAATAAAACACTCCATACATAAAGATAATAAAATGGTAGTAACAGAGCTCCAATATTTTGTATTAATGGTCAAAATGTGTTGATACAGTATCTTCTCATTTAAAGAAAATAAGGTTTTGTATTCAGAACCTCTCTTACAGAGTATTTTTTCCACCTCTCAAAAAGAAAAAAAACTTGCTATATATACTGATCAGCCATCTTGGAATCCTCAAAAGGATACAAAAAGCTTCAGATGGCTGTTAAAAGATCTTGCACTAAAAACAAGATTACAAACTGACAAAGTTGTTTGTAACAACAAATTACAAATATCTATTTCCAACAATCTTGCAGGTGGCACTTTTGTTTAAGGATATTTTAGAGCAGTTGCTAAATTTGTTGCATGAATGATGACCACCATCCGGCTAACTTACATCATCCTCTATTTGAAACCATTCTTCCTAAAATTTTGGATCAGGTTCCATGTGTATTCTATTCTTCTTCCTCCTTTTCTTGCTACAAATCTTCAAAATGGATTGTTAGGAAGAGCGTCAAAATCTTGTAATAGTTCCCAAGGGTAATTCAACTTTGGCCAAGTGTCACATTTGTGCCTATGATAACTTGATTGACATCTTTCTCCTTTTTTACTTTGATCTTCAAGGGTTTGGAGTACTAACACCTACCGCTTCTTCATCTGATGCCTTTTCTTCTGAATCTTCTGAAAGATATGTCGATTCCCAAGTCATGTAGGTTTCTTCACTTGGACAATGAAAGGAAAGGACCTCATCTTTCTTTGGGGACAACTTGTCCCACTCAGCAACCAACTGGTGAACCTCTATTCTTACATTTGCAAAGTATATCCTAGCATCCTGAAGGAGTTCAATAAATTGTATGAATGGGGTATTATCATCTGTACATAAAATGGAATCTACTTTAGACAGTACTTGTCTACTATTTTCTCCATCCATTGATCTTTATCTTTGATTACCCCATCTACCTTAATAAGACCAAGAAAAATTTGGAAATCATCCTGGAAATATCTTGCCCTTAGGATTTCTGACCTTCTTCTTATACTCCCCCTATTTACCTCAAAGTCAAAAAGATCCTTGAAAAACCTGTAAGTATTTGCTAGCTCAATATTTACAACACATTTATCCTTATTTTGATCAAACCATGACCTCAGACTATCTTTCCTTGCAGACCACCTTTCCAAAATTTTGTCCATAGTAGCCACCTCTTTCTGAAAAATTGCTAAGACATCTGCCAATTGTTTTGCAGATTTGTACATTTCTTTAGGCCTCACCTTTGCAACAAAATGTGAAACAACATCTTTTATCTTCTCATCTAACCTATCCTTTACTTTCTGATCAATATCCTCCTCATCTATGGAAGGAGGAAAAGGGGAAGGGGGAAGTTCAATAATAGGGCTTGATGAGGAAGGCCCAGCAAGGGAGGAAGCTATCTGAATTTTCTCTGACAATTGTATTGGGCCATGTTCTCCCTATCTCTTTCTTAAGTTTGCAATCAGAATATCTCTCTCAAGAATCCCCTATTTCATCTCACCATAAATCTTCAAAACTGTTTCCAATTTTGCAATGAGCTCTTCCTTCTCTTTAGCTTCCTTTTCTACCACTTTTGCTGTTAATTATGTCGTGGCCATTACCATACCTGATGCTTCCACCAAAGAAGTATCAGTAACTCTTCTTACAATTAGACTCCCTGAGAGGTCATCTTTGACAATTTGTTTTCCCTTGTTACTTTCATTCTTTCTTAAAGACCACATTACCAACACTTGATGATTATCACTAAAAGTGACTCCTTTAACAGCCTGTTCTGCTTCCTCTAGAGTTCTATGGAGAGGAGTGGTCTATTTTCTGACTGCATCAAACACTACTGCATCAGCTATATCCCATTCTAGGAGGATTAGTACTCCTAACACCTTTACCATATCTCTTCCCTATTCTAGAGTGATTTGTTTAAATTTTGTAGTCATCTCTATTTTCACTTCTTCCTCTATGACTTGTAAATCCTTCTCCAGATTCTCTTCGTGTCTCTTCTCACAAATTTCTTAAAAAAATTTTATATTTAATTTCCAAAGAAATTGCATAAAGGCCCTAGTTTTAACAAAAGTATCATCAACCAAAAAATCTTCACAAGCTTGCTTGATTACAGGGTCCAATTCCATACCTACCAATTCCCCTATTGTTAAATCCAAATTGGGTTCTTCTGGTAGCTCTAACACTCCCTCATTTACTTATTCATAAGTCATAAAGATTTGACCTAGAGCATCTACTTGCTATACTTGTTCTGCAATCTCTTGGTCATCAAAAATTCTTAGAGGAGACTGTGATGGGGAGTACTCCTTTTCAACATGAGCAGGTCTTTCTTCCAATATTTTCCTTTTTGATGGGGGTGGAGAATCAATTATATCCTTAGAAGTTTGAGGATGAGGAGAATCGGGGATCTCCACAATCTCCTTTTGTTTTCCAACCTATTGTAAGGTTGATGGGATATCCCTTTTATCTATTTGCTTTTGCTGGCTTTGTTTTGGTATCACCACATTGTAACCAGTCTTCTTTTGCACCATGTACCTCCCCAGGGGTAACCCTTTTGCAAACACAGACTTGCTCAACAATTGTCTAGCCTTTTCTGGATCATCCTTCATAACCTTTTCCTTCTTCTCATTTAGGGTCTGAAAAATATCCTGAAAACAATTCATAAGAGTATCTATTTTCTTCCCCATTGGAGTTATGCTTTTCAAGGGATCCCATCCTGAATCAAATTGTTGGATAAAATCTAGTGTCTTCCTGTATACCAACCATTTTTCTTTCATAACCTCTTGATCCTGCATCTTTGCTATATTCCTGACAATATCTTCAGGGAAATTAAAAATATGGTTAATCATGGCACACTTGGCTCTCTTTTTAAACATTTCATTATAGAAACCTTATGTATCTATTGTTCTAGCAATTGCAATAGCCATATGGTATGGAGCCAGAATTTTATCCATGTAAACCCATCCACCCTTGGTAATTATGAATTGATGGGCAATGGTAACATTTGGGAATAAAGTTCCCTTGCCTTTCCCAGTGAGGGCACACTCTTCAATATCTCCTAATTGCCTCAAGAACTCTACAATTCCAATCTTAAGGGGTACTTGGTAGGGAAATATAAAAGGGGTCCCCCTGAAACCATACAACCTGATGACAGTTGATACATTGTAGAAAATAACATCTCCCCAATTGTGTAGAATGTTCAGATTCTTAGGAAACTAGTTTGGCCTAATAAGTTGTGCCAATACTATTGGGATCCTTGGGTTGTCTAAGACAAACAACTTCCTGAGTCTAGCTACAAAATGTTTATCAAAATTAATGAAACTATGATCCTTCTTATCCCAGGTCATTGTGAGGCTCCATAGTTGGAATGGCATATCTTCACCATCCTTCTTTCTCACTAATTCCATTTCTTGTTCAAAATAACTTGCTCCTTTAAATAGAAACATGTACATTATGAAAAAGTACCAGCAAAAGGGCCTATCACCTTCATTCTTTTGAATCTTCACTAATCCATTATGGATTAATTCAGCAATAAAAAGAGCAAAATCAAAAGTAATAGATACGTGTGCATGTAAAATTTGGATCATCATGCACATCAAGTGTATTGGCATCCTTTCACTAACATCCTCTCCAAAAATATGACATAATGACCAATATGCACCCTTAGCTCTGAGATCAAAATATTCTATTTTAAAAGGCTCCTGAGTGTTCTATCCCATAATAACCATTTTTCCAATTTTGGTGCAAAAATCCTTTAACAACTTGCCTTTGAAATAGTTCCTTTGTGCATCATACACTTGCCTTAGTTCTTCAAAATCAATGCTCTCCAAACTATCTGAGGGTTCACTTAACCTGAACACCTTCCTGATTTCTTCAGCAAAAACTTTAATCAATAATACTCCCTTTGCATCCCTAACTTCTTTAGTGATTGGATCATAACTCTTTGCAACCTAGCTCATCAAATCTACATCTAAAAAGACACCGAGCATGACAAGTTTTCCTAGGTCAGACTGCCATATATTGCATGCAGGGTGGGGGGCATTTCTCTGACTAAAACCTACTTTGAATAATTCTAATCCTATGATATCAGAGTCACCTCTTGAGTTGATTGTACCAATTTTGGCCTCTCTAATAAAACTTGCTGTGTCATAT